>OU745255.1:17500000-18750000 GCA_916618015.1 Xestia c-nigrum | reverse complement strand
CATAAAATACAATTACACCAGCCGTATTAAAAAGAAAATAATATTTTGGTATGCAAGCACATTCAGCCGCTTCACTTTTATTTTCATACGCTTGTATAATTTTATTGAAACGACTCAATCTGAGTAAAGATTTTTATTTTAAGAATAAACTTGGGAGCTTTTGTGGACTAATGGAAACTTAAGTGCGACGTAAAACTTTATGTATCGATGAAGTGAATTAATTCAGGTATCGAGTATGAGTCGATTGCGGGGGACATGACTAGTGATGTGGAACGTATGATTTTCCGACCGCGTATACCGTTGAGCGATTGTATCAATTTGTCGTCGTAACACGCGGCTGCCCCGGTGGCATGTTAATTTTTTATTTGATCAAGATTGTTATCGTGGGCGAATAGTTTGATAATGAAGCCAATTTTTTGATAATACCCCACGTTGGGGTGGATTTTGAGTGGTTTATTCCGTAAGTAAGGAGAAAATTACACACGTAGACGTGTCATTTCGTTGACAATTTGAAAGTCGTTTGATTCCATTTATCTCACTTTCTTGTTAAAGTGAATTATTTATTTGTGGTATTACTGCAAGTTTCCTTGTTTAACTATCTGCTAAGGCTGAATTTTTATGGGAATTCAATATTTTTGTAAGTGCAAAGGTACCTTTATTAAAAAAAAAAACAGTACCTTTATGTTTTAATGAATTCATCAGTAAAAAATCCTCACCATCATTTGCCTAATCTTTCCCAAACTATGTCGGGGTCGACTTCCAATCTAACCAGATGCAGCTGAAGACCAGTATTTTACATGAAGTGACTGCTTTTCTGGCCCCCACAACCCTGTAACTGAGTAATACGATACACCTAGGTAAGACTGAATGTCAGACTTTCAGCTTCTGACTACTCGTAACGGCTGTCAAAGATTTACAAATGACAGCCGGGACCAACGGCTTAACGTGCTTTCTGAGCCACGGAGGTAACTCGGTATGTTATGATGGTCACCCAACCGCGGACCAACCTCGGCAAGCACGGCTTAACCTTGAATTCCAATAAATTTCCCAAACCCTAATTAATATACTAACAGACAGAGAGCCTCTATATATTCCAAGTAATAAATTATAATTAATGTAATGTAAACTTTAAGCTATAATTTATGAAGGAGTAGTTGTCCAGTCATCGTCCATTTCGGCTGGAAGGTTGGTAGTCCGCAATTTGTCTCCCGGGCATTGTAATCCTTAAATTGATAATCGATGGGCGTCTACAAAGGCATGTTAACGAGGAGCCAAGCGAGCCAAGATATCAATCTTGCCTCGCCAAGGTCACGTGTAGCAGATAAATGTCCCATTAATGTCATTCGTGTCATTTGTTGTTAGGATGACTGACGTGTTTCTTGCCAAAGTTCTTTTGTTTCAACTTTTGTGTTGGATTAATTTGAATGATTTATAGATATTCCCTCAGGCTCGATGGAGCGACAACCTTCGCAAGGTGGCTGGTATCAACTGGATGTTGCTGAAAATCGAGTTGAGTGGCGTGCGATTGAAAAGGCTTATGTCCAGCAGTGGACTGTAATAGGTATGATGATATTGATATGGAGCTTAATTGTGATTGATAAACCCGTACTCTCATTTTGTTCAAAATTAGACTTGTTTAAATGTAAATTCATTTATTAAGTACTTTAAAAAAGAGTCAACAATTATTTACTACACAAAACGCCAAAAAAATGTGTGCCACATTTTTTTGCTTGCCTACATTGGCACCAATCAAAACTATAAATGTCACAAAATTCGATATTCAAAATTCGAATCATACGTCACATGTACGAACAAATTGACAGATGTCAAAATTAAACGCTTCGTTCAGTGTTTGCGTGAAACAAATGCGTTCGGTTGTTTTCGATAAACATCGTTACAAATTAACCCTGCGAGTGCGATACAGTTCGACCGCCCGTATCGCGACATCTACGCACCATAACGACATTGATTAAACTGATTCCACTGAACCGTGGGAAGGGTTACCTATACGGTTGTTTAAGCAATATTGGCGGGGTTGTTGAAAAACATATACTGAATTTAAATTTGACGAAAAATTGGTAACCAAATGATACGTTTTTTTCTATGATTTTATGGCACAGCTAATTTTAATCTTACGCGAAAATGATAAAACTAACAAGAAAATAAAACCTCATTTCATCATAATCATCATCACTTCAGCCGAAAGACGTCCACTGCTGGACATATGCCTCCTCCAAGCGTTGCCACATTGACCGGTCCCGTGCGACTCGCATCCAACGCAACCTTCAAGCTTAAGCTCATTTGACATTTCACATTCAAATAATTAGTGTAAATATTCAACATTGCTAATTCACTTTACTTAATTTTAATGCTGCAATTTTTAATTTTCAATCCCCTACAACACAATTGAAACCTACTTAGTAAACGATAGATCACTATCTAGGCACTAGGCACGCAGGTTCAATGAAAGTTTAAAACAATTTAACCAACAGCTGATACAAAAGGGTTACAATACAATTCATTCATGCGGCACCTTTATTTAGTGGCAACATGATTAATTTTATTCAGTGAACTGAGAGAATTTTGTTTTTTTTTATCTTTAGGAAATTAAAGTAAATCATCATCTGCCTAGCCTTTCTCAACAACCTTTTTCATGTTGGGGTCGGCTTCCAGTCTAACTGAATGCAGCTCAATACCAGTTTTTTACATGGAGCGACGGCCTATCTGACCTCCACAACCCAGTTAATACTGGGTAATACGATACCACTTGGTGAGACTGGTTGTCAGACCTTTTGGGCCACTGACTCCCAACTTTTTGGGCTTGACTGACAAATGACAGCCGGGACCAACAGCTTAACGTGCTTTTCGAGGCACGGAGGAAACTCGGTATGTAAGACCTGGTTACCCATCCACAGACCAACCTAGACAAGCACGGCTTAACCTAAAGATCGGCCCGAGCGGCTGTTATTATTTAGCCACGAGCTCCTCCTCCAGGAGAAAGTTACAGTAAATGAAAAAGAACCATTAAAACTTACTGTGATGAATACCGATATGATGATGACATGAAGCTAAGTATTCTTTAATGTTGGAGCGCGTTCAGAACAAGTTCACGCGCCATTTGTATCGGAAATTATATGGAGTATATCCGTTTTACCCACTGATGTATCCCACTCTGTTTGTTCTGGGCATGGTTGGCTATAATCAACTGCATGTCCGACGGGAGTTTACGCTGGTCACCTACTTGGTGAAGGTGCTTCGTGGAGTGTAGAGTCACCCGGGAGTATTGCAGCGCTTAAGTTTGTGTGTACCGGACCGCTACGTGTGGAGACGGCACAGCATGCCATTGCTACTGGTACCTACAGCCAGAACTAACCTACTTGCCAAGGCACCCCTTACCAGAGCTATCCGTACCATCAACGACCTTCAAACTCAGATTGATGTGCTTACATGTTGTTTTAGTGAATTCGCAAGGGTATTACACTATGCTACAAGTCAAATAATAATAATTTGTCTTAATTTTGGTACTTACTACGTTTTTGTTAGTAATGGTTTAATGTTTTTGTGTTTTTAATTTTAATAATGTTGTTAGTTGTTTAATATTATATAATAATATGTTTCTTTTTTGTAATTTGGTTTTAAGTATATAGTTAAAGTTAATAGTATACGTTCTTAGCTGTCACATTAGGGTGAACCCTGTAAAGATAGTTTAAGCTGTTTTAAATAAATAAATAAATAAATGACACATATTTAATTTCAACTTATTTAAAATAAATCACAAAATTAAAAAAAAAACTTAACATCACGCTTGTAACCCCGAAGGGTTAGGCAGAGGCGTACCTAACAGTACACTCACATTTCTCCAGATATGTTTAAGTCCCATGTAATAGGGGGTGAGCCTATTGCCATCTACAGGGCGCCAATTCAGACTCCATGCTACTGGGAAATTTCTGATAGAAAAAGCAAACAACACTTTGCCCAACCCAGGCGTCGAACCCAGGAGCGCATGCTCTCCTGCCGGGGCTGCGGGACTATTCAAAAGAGATACTGTGTCCCCGGAACATAAATGGCGAGGAAGGAACATGGATGGGTTTTAGTCAGTAAAAGGCTGACACTCCCTTCCGCTTCGCCCAGAACGAGAGGAGTCATTTGAATTTCCCATCAGAAAAAAGTACCTGATGCTCTGCAACCGTGTTTGCGGTTGCAAACACGGTTGCAGAGCATCAGTCTGAATTGGCGCCCTGTAGATGGCAATAGGCTCACCCCCTATTACATGGGACTTAAACATATCTGGAGAAATGTGAGTGTACTGTTAGGTACGCCTCTGCCTAACCCTTCGGGGTTACAAGCGTGATGTTAAGTTTTTTTTTTAATTTTGTGATTTATTTTAAAGAAGTTGAAATTAAATATGTGTCATTTATTTATTTATTTATTTAAAACAGCTTAAACTATCTTTACAGGGTTCACCCTAATGTGACAGCTAAGAACGTATACTATTAACTTTAACTATATACTTAAAACCAAATTACAAAAAAGAAACATATTATTATATAATATTAAACAACTAACAACATTATTAAAATTAAAAACACAAAAACATTAAACCATTACTAACAAAAACGTAGTAAGTACCAAAATTAAGACAAATTATTATTATTTGACTTGTAGCATAGTGTAATACCCTTGCGAATTCACTAAAACAACATGTAAGCACATCAATCTGAGTTTGAAGGTCGTTGATGGTACGGATAGCTCTGGTAAGGGGTGCCTTGGCAAGTAGGTTAGTTCTGGCTGTAGGTACCAGTAGCAATGGCATGCTGTGCCGTCTCCACACGTAGCGGTCCGGTACACACAAACTAAGCGCTGCAATACTCCCGGGTGACTCTACACTCCACGAAGCACCTTCACCAAGTAGGTGACCAGCGTAAACTCCCGTCGGACATGCAGTTGATTATAGCCAACCATGCCCAGAACAAACAGAGTGGGATACATCAGTGGGTAAAACGGATATACTCCATATAATTTCCGATACAAATGGCGCGTGAACTTGTTCTGAACGCGCTCCAACATTAAAGAATACTTAGCTTCATGTCATCATCATATCGGTATTCATCACAGTAAGTTTTAATGGTTCTTTTTCATTTACTGTAACTTTCTCCTGGAGGAGGAGCTCGTGGCTAAATAATAACAGCCGCTCGGGCCGATCTTTAGGTTAAGCCGTGCTTGTCTAGGTTGGTCTGTGGATGGGTAACCAGGTCTTACATACCGAGTTTCCTCCGTGCCTCGAAAAGCACGTTAAGCTGTTGGTCCCGGCTGTCATTTGTCAGTCAAGCCCAAAAAGTTGGGAGTCAGTGGCCCAAAAGGTCTGACAACCAGTCTCACCAAGTGGTATCGTATTACCCAGTATTAACTGGGTTGTGGAGGTCAGATAGGCCGTCGCTCCATGTAAAAAACTGGTATTGAGCTGCATTCAGTTAGACTGGAAGCCGACCCCAACATGAAAAAGGTTGTTGAGAAAGGCTAGGCAGATGATGATTTACTTTAATTTCCTAAAGATAAAAAAAACAAAATTCTCTCAGTTCACTGAATAAAATTAATCATGTTGCCACTAAATAAAGGTGCCGCATGAATGAATTGTATTGTAACCCTTTTGTATCAGCTGTTGGTTAAATTGTTTTAAACTTTCATTGAACCTGCGTGCCTAGTGCCTAGATAGTGATCTATCGTTTACTAAGTAGGTTTCAATTGTGTTGTAGGGGATTGAAAATTAAAAATTGCAGCATTAAAATTAAGTAAAGTGAATTAGCAATGTTGAATATTTACACTAATTATTTGAATGTGAAATGTCAAATGAGCTTAAGCTTGAAGGTTGCGTTGGATGCGAGTCGCACGGGACCGGTCAATGTGGCAACACTTGGGGGAGGCATATGTCCAGCAGTGGACGTCTTTCGGCTGAAGTGATGATGATTATGATGAAATGAGCTTTTATTTTCTTGTTTGTTTTATCATTTTCGCGTAAGATTAAAATTAGCTGTGCCATAAAATCATAGAAAAAAAACGTATCATTTGGTTACCAATTTTTGGTCAAATTTTTATTCAGTATATGTTTTTCAACAACCCCGCCAATATTGCCTAAACAACCGTATAGGTAACCCTTCCCACGGTTCAGTGGAATCAGTTTAATCAATGTCGTTATGGTGCGTAGATGTCGCGATACGGGCGGTCGAACTGTATCGCACTCGCAGGGTTAATTTGTAACGATGTTTATCGAAAACAACCGAACGCATTTGTTTCACGCAAACACTGAACGAAGCGTTTAATTTTGACGTCTGTCAATTTGTTCGTACATGTGACGTATGATTCGAATTTTGAATATCGAATTTTGTGACATTTATAGTTTTGATTGGTGCCAATGTAGGCAAGCAAAAAAATGTGGCACGCATTTTTTTGGCGTTTTGTGTAGTAAATAATTGTTGACTCTTTTTTAAAGTACTTAATAAATGAAAATTCATTAACAGAAAATTCATTCAGAATAACGAGATGAGTAAATTCAGATTGATGTGCTTACATGTTGTTTTAGTGAATTCGCAAGGGTATTACACTATGCTACAAGTCAAATAATAATAATTTGTCTTAATTTTGGTACTTACTACGTTTTTGTTAGTAATGGTTTAATGTTTTTGTGTTTTTAATTTTAATAATGTTGTTAGTTGTTTAATATTATATAATAATATGTTTCTTTTTTGTAATTTGGTTTTAAGTATATAGTTAAAGTTAATAGTATACGTTCTTAGCTGTCACATTAGGGTGAACCCTGTAAAGATAGTTTAAGCTGTTTTAAATAAATAAATAAATAAATGACACATATTTAATTTCAACTTATTTAAAATAAATCACAAAATTAAAAAAAAAACTTAACATCACGCTTGTAACCCCGAAGGGTTAGGCAGAGGCGTACCTAACAGTACACTCACATTTCTCCAGATATGTTTAAGTCCCATGTAATAGGGGGTGAGCCTATTGCCATCTAGAGGGCGCCAATTCAGACTCCATGGCTGCTACTGGGAAATTTCTGGTAGAAAAAGCAAACAACACTTTGCCTAACCCAGGTGTCGAACCCAGGAGCTCATGCTCTCCTGCCGGGGCTGCGGGACTGTTCAAAAGAGATACTGTGTCCCCGGAACATAAATGGCGAGGAAGGAACATGGATGGGTTTTAGTCAGTAAAAGGCTGACACTCCCTTCCGCTCCGCCCAGAACGGGAGGAGTCATTTGAATTTCCCTTCAGAAAAAAAGGACCTGATGCTCTGCAGTCGTGTTTGTAACCACTTGACCAACGATTCAATAAAAAAAAAAAAAAACAAATAAAATTACAAATGTCAGTACTAAATAGAAACTGTGTCAAACTCGTATAAATATTTCATCATCGTATTGCCAACTTTCAAAAATAAGCTTTTATTTTCACATTTTCCATCAATAACTCAACCTATCAAAGGATTATTAGGCGTATTACAAAATAACATTGGCTTCATAAAGATGTGGAGTGGCTCGATATTAAAGAGCTCGTAAATCACAAGCCAGGCTCAATGTCAACGTGGGGTAGAGTCGTTCACTTAACTTATTTACATTTTACGCTAGATTATTTGAATAAAATGAGTAGGTAAATAAAATAAGAATGGGTTGATAGATAAAAAAATATACAGGGTGGTGATGACAATACGACAATAAATTAAACTACGCATACCTCAAGACGTTCCTAACAAACAAAAAAAAATCGTTTGAAAATATCAAGTAGTTTAGTCACAGGAAATTATTTTTCACCTTCAACATTTGCTACATGATATATCTGATTTTAAGGGAGCACTAACAGGTTAACGACCCCTTGCCAACTCGCTATTTAAAAACTTTCGCTAAATTTGATTTACTGCAAATTAGACCTTAAACCAGTCCAATAAGAGTCATAAAGAGTATCTTTAGAGATAGTTATTTTCTGTTTTTTTTTTTTTTTTAATTTCGGTTTTGGGTTTTTTTAATTGTGTAGAATTATTCCTATGAACTATTATTACGCGTGTTTTCATTTATTGTCGTATTGTCTTCTCCACTCTGTATATCATGTTAGTTCGTCAAATCTTTAGAACCAACTCTCACACGACGTCCACAGGTGGACATAGGGCTCCCCCACGTTGACGTCGCCACATTGACTGGTACCGAACGACTCGCATCCTTTACTAGGTCTTTGGTCTACCTAGTGGCAGGTCTTACAGCGCAACGTTTTCCGGTTCGCTGTCACCACTCTAGAACTTTTCGGTCCCATCGGCCATCCGTTCTGCGAGCAATGTAGGACTAAATTGTAGGTCTTTATTAAACATGCGTTTTTTTACAGTTTTTTTTCGTCAATTTATAGACCTTAACTGATTCATTTATAATAGCATGAAAAGTAAACTGATGTTGACAAAATAAAGCAGTGAATTTAAGGGCTCACGATACAAAACGATCGGGGATCGTCACCGAGGATACAGCGGTAATGTCCGGATCGCGTGAAATCCTACAATATCACCCACGATTGACTCGGCTCAAAGGAAATGAATAGATTTCATTTTAGTGTCATTTGTAGAGCTAATGGCGCCACCGGCTAATGCCGTGTTGAAAACGTGTAAACACGGGGGAAGCTCAGCTGTCGGCTTCCTGACACGATAATAATACGATACCGGGATATTATAATTATTTGTTTATTGATTTGACGATTGGTAGTAATAAAATTGTACTGAAAACAGTCATCAATCTTTGTTATGCATGTATTTTTGTTGCCCTATAAAACAGATGTCACAACCCTAGCTGCTTTTGAAGTTATCTATTAAATTTTTAAAACAAGAACGCACACTGGCCGAAACAAAAAAGTTGACTGTCCAAAAAAAGAAAATAGTTTCAGCTTTTCCGTCCGTAATAAAAACGTTGAAAAGACAATATTTTTTTTTGTCTTTTGTCGTAGAAAATTGCCGTTGAATTGTAGCGTGCCCCAATAATACGCAGCTCAATTACGTCACAATGTCTTCTTTGTATTTTCCCCGAAAAAACTGTTCGTAATAAATAATACCGTATGTCATTTCTCAGCACGTATGAAATTTATAACACGCGCACCGTTTCCGAAGGGCAATTTATTTGTAATAGAGCTGTTCGATGGGGACCGAACCACCGGTAATAGTAGCTGAAATAAAAAACCTGAGTCTTGGATGGAAAACAATGATCGGCGTTGTTGTCTTTTTGAAAGTCAAGAGTTTAGCTTCTCTGAGGTAGGGAACTTATGCCTCTTTGAAAATATATAGATCCTAGTGTTTACCGCATGGCATCTTTAACATATCTACTTTCAGTCTATATTTGAACTTCTTACGCATTGGTTTTTAAGTCTCTGCTGGTGGAATTGAGTCTGTTGTTCTTTCGTTGTTACATTTCATGAGATTGAGGACTTAATTTGATGTTGAGACTGTGAACCTACGTCTTTAACTTAATTTCATAGAATTTTCTTTAATTGTATTAGTAGTGGGCATTGTACTAAAAAAAGGAAAGTTCATCATCCGAAAAATATAAATTCCACTCGAAACGAAAACAGCAAATAACGAACAAAAATATATAAATTAAAAAGCAATTCCGGTAGCTCGGTGCCGGTATATCAGAGGACCGGTAAAGAGGCGCCTCGCCACGATTTGTGACTTAATCACTTTATTGGCAGCGGGGGAGCCAGCCTTATCGGAAAGAAACGTCGACCCGACCCGCTGATATATGAGTAAACAAGCTTGCACTTTTCCTCGGCGACTTTTGGCGGTCACAGTGGCCATAAAGTCGTCGCTAAAGTTTGGATTGCGCTTGTGGGGAGCACTTCCACTTGAATGTTGTTTTTTTTTACTTTTAAACCCTGATGCTGTAAAGTTCTTACTTACCCTGTTTGCGTCGTCGTCGATGTAGTCGTTCGCATCTGAAACAAATGTAAATCTTTATATTAAACGGTAAGGGGTTGTTGTGTACACTACGTCCATACTCCGGCCAGTGATTAGCCGGCGCACACTGCGCTACGTAACGGACCTAAATATGTTTGTATTTTGGCTTTGCCGGTACACACCCAATATCGGATCCCTCCTGAGGATCAGCCATTACGCAGCCTCTTAACGGCGGACGGTTTTAATTAAAAACTTCTTGCATTAGCATGTGTCCGCCCAATCATGATACTAATCCCTTCAAAATATTATTTAATTTCAGTTGAGAATCCTCTTCGCTGTAAAGGAAAATAGAGGTTCGGAATGTATTTAATGTTATTTTAGGAGTTATAATTCAATATGAATTTGTGATGATTATTGAATATTGTTAATGTATTATAAGTGGGTCACGGTGGGTTGTTGATTGGCCTAAACAAACAATACATCTCTTGCGGGGTGGCGGCGCGGCGGTCTTAGCGGCGATAAACAAGCACAGGTGTAGCAGTACCCGCCTCAACCGCTGTCCGGACCAACTTGGAAAGTATTTGTAAGCGTTCAAACATACCGGCCTCGTTATGCATGCCTCGCTGGGTTTAATCACGGACCAGCCCCGCCCCGGGCGGAGCTAATGTTTTCACTATGTATTTTTTAAGTACCAGCAACTTGTGCCGGTATTCAGAACTCGCGGTTTGCTCTCAATATTCCGGTGTAAGGATTAATATTGTATAGATTGAATATTACGAGTACTCGTTGTTCGAGTTGAATATGTTTTTATTGAAAATTTGCTGTTACTGTTATAGCTAGGTTTTAACGTAACATAAACCTTTGTTTTCCCTAAACCTATTTGTCAGAAATGCTCAATTGATATTGTAAACAATTGATAAACAATCAGCTTTGTTTATATCGCAGTCCATTGAACTTCAAACAAGTCCGTGAAGCTGCAGCGTCAAGTCGAAGGTCGATTAGCGGTCGTAGTCGACACCTCGCCCACATCCGAATCTTGGTGCCTATTATGTGACGTGTCCAATATTGACACAGTGTCCCGCCGATTGTACGTATCTCACGACGATCCCTCGTCACCATGCTTGAATATGGGTTTCGGATACGTCGCTTTGATACGATCGCGGTAACTACGATAATATTCATTGAATCACTACACCTATACAGATTCATTTTTACGGTCCTTCGATACAACTAGCAAGATAAATGAACGATTATAATTAATCATTCGGCTCCCAGCGTCGTAAGCTAACGCCCGATTTTGTTTGACTTGGCGAAAAGTTGCGCGAACAGTCTTATTTATTTTTTATCAATTTCACTCGG
This sequence comes from Xestia c-nigrum, assembly GCA_916618015.1. Lineage (NCBI taxonomy): Eukaryota > Metazoa > Arthropoda > Insecta > Lepidoptera > Noctuidae > Xestia > Xestia c-nigrum. Next base: position 18,738,713 of record OU745255.1, on the reverse strand, counting down.
GCGAGCCTTAAAAGCGTCGTCCCGTTTTATTATAGGGACGTGAATTAGCAAAAAGAGAATGGATTTTGGCTGTGATTATGTCAAAAATAATTAATTATTATCGATTCGATGGCGGGCAGGGGAGCGGATTGATGGGAGCCACTGAGCGTGGAGTCGCTCTTTAAAATTGGAAAGCTAATTACTCGGTAACGGAGGCCGCAGTGGGGACACTACAGAAATCACTGAGCTACTGCTTGCTTTGAATATAATTTCCAATTACACACTTCAATTCAACCTCTAAAGCCTGTATCTAGAAATTTTAATGAAAATCTCGGTCGGAAACAGTTGACAGTTCGGTTAAGTCAGTGTTTTCTTTCTGGGAGTTTACAATCTATGCGAGGGAGGTTAGAGCCGAGGGGCTCGTGTGAGGGGCTCTCCGGAATTTCTTCATTCATTAAGCCGCCGCAGCTCGTGATCGGCCTGCCCAAGTAGTCGCTACATTGTACACATCGCCGATGAGCTAAACTTTAATTTAGGCCGCAGTACCTGAGACCACTCATTCATAATGAATCGCCTCTCCCTCTGTTTAGTTTGGGAACGAGACCTCTAGTGTGTGTGACTGACAATTTATTTACGACCTTATTTAAACGTCATAGAATAGACCAGGAAGGTCGGATGGTCGAGATGAAAGCCGGTTTTGTAGCGTCAATAAATCACAAGTCGAAAAGTTGGTGCGTCGAAAGAAAAATCACAGTCATCGGCCTCTTTTTAAATTAACGCCATTAGCTTCGAGATTTCCTCTTCGGAATAGAGTGCAAAAATTACCTTTCTTCGTTTGAGCAGCCCGAGTAATTAGTGACGCTTGGGTTTTATTTGTCGACGTTCATTATGCTTGATTTTAGGGATGCGTGGGAGTGGGACAGGGATAGTTTTTGTTTAGATTAGAGAGGGAGGGCGATGTTTAATCGAGGAGCTGCACCTGCCACCGCACAAATTTGCAATTTAAATTCCTAACGAATATTCTGGAGGACCTCCTTAACACGACATCTGTTTAAATCGTCGACGATAGAGTGACTGTCGCGGTTCCAACTCTTTGTGATTGCGACTTAATTGAAATAAAACAAAACCCTTCTCATGATTTTGGGGGAGTTAGAAACATAATCGTTCTAACTGTGATTTTCACTTGAAATTAATAAAAATAGAAATGTAAGGGTTGTATTTAGATTTGAAATAACAATAACTTAATAAAGATATTAATTTAATTACATTTAGAAGAACTACTAAAAACAAAAATAAATTAACCCTAATATAAGTTGCACAAAAACAAAAGGGTAATATCACGTTATAATTCCCCAAATTGATTGATACGTTTCTGTCGGGATGATATATTGTGCCGCCAGTGTATCGGACGCGGTCGGCTAATAGGTGTTAGTGGGTAAATAAAGAAGTGTTTTGGCCGGGCGGAGCCGCGCGTCATTAATAACTATCGCCCTACGCCTCTTCATTAACAATCAATCACATGTGGCTGCCCTTGTGCGGGACAGCTTGTTGCGTTATTTGACGATTTTTTTTATAAAAGGAGGGTTCAATCTTAACGCAATTTCTTAATAAAGAGTTTCGTATTTCATTTTGATCTTAAAAATGTTGGTGTTGAGGACATTTCTATGTACCCCCCTTCAGAGAATAAGGCGTTGTGTTATATATTCTTTAATTGTGTTCTAAATTATTATGTACAATGTTTACATACTACATCTAAAACTATATATATAATTACAAAAATTAAACTAAACGTAAAACTAGTATCAATATAATTATATACAACAATGTCAATAGGACACTTATGCGTCAAAGTACTCCTCCGCATCGCTGTCATCGGGAAACGTGCCCAGAAGACTGGCAGCATTGGTGTTATATTATGTATTCATAATCCAACAGAAGTATGATTTTTGAAAAAGAAATGGTATTGGTTTAGACATTTTGTGAAAATGTATGCGTAGCAAAAGCGTAGCAGCTGCGTAGCACTTGCTACTGTGCTACGAAACGTATTACAGCATAGTTAGATATAACTGACATTTACGTTTAAAATACACAGAGCCTAATATCATCTCATTAATAGAACAGTTTCAAAGTTCTTAAGAAAGTGCAGAGTACATTCGCTAAAACCGCGAACACACGAGCGAGAAAGAATGACTTGTCGGAAGGAGTTAATAATCTTATTAATTTGTTCGTAACCCGCGGCGGACTGGCACCGACGTTCTTTGTAATTAATGGGAACACCTCATCTATTAAATTAGTACAAGGGCATGAGAATACACGTGAGTGCATATCGACCAGTTTACCAAGACCCATCACACTTCCATTCTCTTCATAAAGATGGAAGAAAATCATAGGTCTCAGTAAAATGGGAGGTTGTCATATAGTCTTAACAGAATAAATAAATTGCCCGTGAAGAAAATGAAGTAAGAAATTTCATTTATCAAATGTAATGTTTCCACGTTTTGAGTGATGGATTTTAGATTGTATTGGGATTAATTTAATTACCAGATTTATTTTGTTTTTATTTCTTCTGTTGTCGCATTACTTCTGATGGTAAATTTTTGTTATTCATGAAAATGAATTCATTTCTTCAATTCAACTTTGACAATAACTTAACTTTTCTTAATAATTAAGATCTCATGATCTATTTAAGTTTCAGTACTACAGTTTTATTTTATAATATCCACTTTTTTATTTAGGGCTTTGTTAGGTTCTACATGACAAAATGTCAAATCAAACACGGATCATAACTTTCGAGACAACAATCGGTCATAAGCACCAAACACAAAGGCACCTCAAGTGGTCCCATAAATTATACCCAACAAACTATACGCTTTGATCAATTAAATTTTATTACACGCGTTAATTAAACGGCCCTCTAAGTGAAAGATTTATTGGAGGTTTATCCTCATAACTGAAGCTTAAAGGGCGATCTCAATACGGCTAGGCCTTTCTTGGGGCAAGCCTGCTTAACCGTATAGTGCGATTAAGGGCCTATTCAGCCGAGGCCACTATGTAATTTGGTATGCAAGACAATTATGTTGTTGTAGATAAGTATGGGGTCTAGGGTGCCAAATGTCAAGATTCTTACCAGCTATTGGGTTCAAAGTCGATTTACCTTATATCTATGTTGAAGTATAGAGCAATTTTGTAAACACAGAACTGCTTAGTGTACGTAAGTAGTGATTTCCTTGATCTTAATGTCCCACAGTTACTGTAGGAGTTAAATCAGAAAAAAGTTTCTATGCTATTGCTAAGATTGCCGTTGTCTATTGATTTTCAGATCTTAATAGTTACGTTTTCAAAGTGATGTATCACAGAGATATAATACACAATCTAATATATACTAAGACCTTTGTATAAAGACGGTATTGCGATGTAAGCAGTAATATTAATCACGGTGTAAGCGCTTAGTGCGCGGATATTGCGGGTCCACTACATTCAGACTAATCTCACGCGCTATAAACATGGGTTCCGCATATGAATAGACGATCTTAATAGTTATATTATACACAGTATATCTTGGGTTTTGAAGATACTTGAACGTTTTGAGGTGATATTATCATTGTTGTTTTGATTCTTTGGTCCAGCTGGGACCACTTTGTGTAGTTTTAGAATGGCCCTAAAAAGTCGGACAATAGTCGTAAACTAGAAGCAAAAGTTAATTACAGTGTAGCTGTTTACTTAGCAGACAATGGTGTAACAACAGTTTGATATATGCGCCGTAAATTCTAATGTGATGTCGCCCCGCGAGGTGCCGCCGTAAAGCCGCCGAATACGGAATGATCATAATAAAGTATGATTTCTTGGTCGGGGACGCGGCCTAACTCGGATAATCACTCCTCAGGCGTACCCATATAATTCCTTAGTGCATAATGAAAGTTGATTAACATTATACCCTGTACGGCGACGCGCGTGTGTGTGTCCGCCGCAGATTCCGAGTCCTAATTAAGAGCGAGGGAGGGTGGGTCGCGGCCGGCGGCGGGGGCGGGGTATCGATCATCACCCGCCAAGGAATCGACGCAGGGACCCGCAAAAAGGGGAAGCCCTCATCTGAAAATCAGCGTCCGCTAAGCCGGTCCGCTGCGAACACATGTGTTTTGATTTAAATGCGCTCTAAGGGTCAGTTTAATGCGCGAGTGCGGAAACGGAACGCTTCGGGCGAGATTTGCAAATCCGATGTGAATAATTACACGGCTTACGAGCGCTTACCTACTGCCTTACAGTCATTTGCATATTTTCTTGTGGCTTTATGCCGGCTGCCCGCTGGTGTGGAAAGTAAATATGTCCGTGAACGCTTTGAACATTCACTGTATAGGCGTAACCAACTATCATGGAAAACCAAATTAAAGATGGGGGCAATCTTAAAGCAAAACTCAAAGTTAATTCTTATGGCAGTCTTATATTCATTCATCTATATGATTCAAATGCTTCAGTTAGTGAAGCGTTAATAATATGATCGTGGGCTGTTAAAAACAAACTAAAGGACCTTTATCTTCCTTGTGCGAATTCGATGTTGTCACTTGGTGACTCTCCTATTAAAAACACAAATAAAAATGTTAAGAAAACAAGTAAGCAACGCTAACAAAGCCGTTTATGAAATAAAAAACGTTGGAAATAAACACTTATCGCGCTCGAGTGCAAATCGTCGACTGTCACTTCAAATCCCGCCGGCGCCCGGACAAAATGGGAAAAAGTAACAAAAATAACAATCAAATAGAGCATCCACGGAAATGAGATCTGAAGGAATGATCACGCCCGACCCCGGGGACCGGTTGCCTCTTCAAAAAAGACTTAATCTCTCAATTCACTAAGGAGTTAAGCTTTAAAAATATTTCGATAGGCAACAAAGAGCCCCTCGCTCGTCGCGTCGCGGTGTCTTTGACACGTCGCCGCCGGATTTTTTCGCGAGATCTCTTTAGAGACGGGATGTCACTCACTTTGTATCGGCTTTGTCGCGAGAGGTTAAGCGCCGGTTTATTAGGCTTTACTTCCGATTCGCAAACAGGGGGACGTTTGTAGATTCGTTTTCGATGTCGCATTCCGATTAAAAAAATTAAAACCTCTAGCCGATCGAGATTTATCGGCGAAATACCGTTGTGCGGTGTTTAAAACGAGACCCTCTCGGAATCGATATGAAAATGTGACGAGTGGGGTTGTTCGCCAGCTGGCGGGCATTAATTAAGAATACGTGACAAAAGACGAGACATGCACACAAACACAAGTCGCGTTGAAAAAGGTCCGGATTATGTAACCCTTTTGCGCTTTTGATTTTAAACGTCGCGTGAAGTGCGAACCGGACCGTGGCGTCTAATTTGAAAGGAGACTTGACAAATCTGGCTTCGGGCCGCCCCTCGTTTAATCGAGCCGTACACGTGATGTCGATATGAATGTTGATACAATGAAATAATAGCGCGGAGGCGGTCACTATGGTTACAGGGTGGGACCGAAGCCTTATTTGAATGGAGCTATGAAAGGCTTTTAGCCCCGTTTGACCATTTAGAGCGGGTCAGCATTTTGGGCGCTGACTGTGCTCCGAAACCGGGATAATTAGCAGGCAAACAAGGAGCAGGGTGCGGCACAACTTTTGCCGACCGTTCAGGTGCTCTGCAAACATCGCTGCAAGAAGTTTAACAGCAGTTTAATTGCGGAGCGAAAACAGAAGCGCACTGAAAACAGTTTAGTTCTAGTGAAAAGAACCTAGTCGGTTATTGAGGTGAACAAGCATAATCAAAGCTACGTTAGAGTTTGAAATTTATCGAAAATGAGAAATGTCGTACCTACTAGAGGAGAAATAAATTAAAGTTCGGTTAATGAAGTGAGGCACGAAACGAAGTGAAGTTATTAGCTCAACATCATTTACAACTGTTTAGTAAATGGTTTCGTAGTTCCAAATACCATTTTGAACCTCGGTATCTACGTGTTACCATACACGTTTGAAAAATTTAAACAATCGATAACAGAAGTCTACAATCCGAAGTTTTTTTTTTATATTTGCAAAATCTAAGAACAATAAATTACTTCCCCAACCACCTAACCAGTGGATATTTAGGTGCAGTTCACACGGGTCCATAAATCGAGCATGTCAACACCAGAGCGGGGTAAAGGTGTGGACACACTGGCTATAAATTACCGCTGGCGAGTGCGTGCGTGCACCGCGACGCTAATCCCGCGGTACGTGACGCGTGTGCCCCGGCCTTAATTGTTAGACTGTGGTTAGTTTCAATAGTCGGTAACTAGAGGCAGTAGGTATGTGTTGGAGAGGTGTAAAATTATGTTAGTGTGGATAGGTTAGGTGTGTTGATAAGAGAAGGGCTCTTCTAGCAATTAATAAAAAATTAAATTTTGTGCTGAATTGAAGTTTAATACTAATAGTCTAAGACGCAAGTTAGATTACCATCGATACATTAAAAATAAGAAGTTCAATACATACAAACTTAAAACTGACAATTTGAAGTATGAACAAACAAAAGTGTTAAGTTTAGTCATTGAATTCATATGAGACGTGCTGGTATGAATTAGATCGTTGTATATTGCGAAATAATTTTCCAGTCGAGGACTTTAATTAATGAGCTAATTGCCACTATTCGTATTTCAGCAGTGTAATACAAATCGGGATTAGTCTGTAATATTCGTACTAGTGAATGTATAAAAGTGCTAAATTGGAAATTAGTGAAAGTGGTTTAATGTCCTCGACTCTACCTACTAGTCATTATTTTCAAGCAAAATCTTAGTAAACACTTCCCTGCTTACCCTTAAGATATAATTTCTCATTACCATTTATCAACACCAAAATGTATCTACATCATCATTATCCTGCCCTTATTCCAGTTTATTTGGGATAGGCGCAGCATGTCTGCTTCCATTCTTCTAGCTCTTAATTTCAGCAGTCATCACCTCTCTAGCCACATCTTTGGTCTTCCTTCTTATAACCATCTCCATTCACACTTAACATTTTTCCTACCGCATTAGCAACACCAAAATTATCAACAAAAAAATCTTCCCTACAAATCTACTACGTACCTACACAACCGGGCCGTCTCATAATCCCATGCGGGATCGCATGCGTCGCTATACCAAGTTTTGCTAATACATAATTGGGACCAAATCCCCATTGGAGGTCGCCCATACAGGGCCTGCTTTCTTAGTGCGTGTTCTGCTGCGAAATTAATGAAATTAACCGATCCGAGGCAAATGTAGGGAAGAAATGAGGGTGGCGTATTTATTTATTAAGCAACTCTAGTTTATTAAACGTCACTTCTAATAAGTATTAGATGTTACCTACGTGAGTCGGATTGAGGTGTCTTGTGAAATCTCGTTGGTTTAAGGAAATAATAGCACATGTTTCTAAGTCACTATTTAATCAGGACCAGCATTTGTTAAGATTTATGTAGAATCAATGTTTGTAGACAATTATTAACATTTAAATACAATCAGAAACCCAACGTGCACCATACAAATGAAACTTCATTTTACAAGAAAAATCTTGCTATTCGTTTCTTTGTCTTTATATTATTCGTCTTTAATTCTAAGAATTCGAAAAGACGAGTGGACAAGACATAATTATTCTAAATTCAATTTCCTCAGAACTATTAAAACGAAAAAAAAAGAACAATTCCAAATACAAAAATTCGAACCAATCAAATAAATTCCAGCCAGTAATTCAAACGGCTTTTTACGTCAAAAGACTAACAACTAGTGTTGCACCAAATGACATAATAACCCAAATTAAACGTGAACTAGCTGTTGTTACCGTCATTACCCGCTGTAATTCCCGTAGCGAGCGGTATCGATCGCGGGGAGCGACAGAAAACTTTCTAGACAGCTTTTATATGCACCGACTCTTTACCCTGTAAGTATGGAGTACGTTCGATGAAATGTTCCACACTGGAGGAATGAGCGTTTTGTGTGTACTTTGATTGACGGGTTAAAATACTAGTGTTGTTACTTAGTATTTATTAGAGGTATTTAGTGTTGGCTGTTTGATCGTTCGAAGGGGTCTTTTGAAGTTTGATGAAGTTTTAATATGAAAGATTGATGTGCACTTTCTTTTTATATCTACTTTTCAGTGTGTTGTTAAATGGCCAACGGTAATACCATAAAATTATTGTTCTAAAAAAAACAAATATTATCTTTTCTTAATATGAATGTCTTACAGGGCATCTCCTAATTCAAATAAGAATAAAACATATAAAGTTCCTATAAAACGGGGAACAATTCCTAACCAGTTAATTCGAATAATCCTAAACATTTTGACAGGGTAATTATCTAAAACGTGCGGGGAACGATTCGGGTGTTTGTTTTTCATTGGCAAGACGTCAGAGATGACGTCAGCGGTGACGTGGCGTGCATCAGACAGTTGATAGGGGTAGCATCACTGTGAGCTTCTACACTGGGTAGCGGAAATATATTGAAAGTGTCTAGTGTAGGTACTATTTGAATGAAGACGATTCAATCGGTGTATGAATAGAAGGGTTGAGGCATTCTGAGACAAAGGTACAGGTAGTGTAATGATAATGTGATCTAAACTAATATTGTAAAGAGAAAAGATTTGATTTTTTCTTTGTTTTTTTTTTTACGATTTAAATCAAGAACTCCTCAACCGATTTTCGAAATTCTTTCACCATTAAAAAGCTACATTTTTACCAAGTAACATAGGTTATAAATTATATTGATATCATACAAATTAGTCGAGCTATTACAATTTTCGCGGACGAAGTCGCGGGTGAAGCGGCTAGTCTATATAAAAAGATGGAAATTGTATGACCACCGTGACAAAGTTAGTTTATAAAAAATATAGCCAGCATACTTGAACCGTGTAAATCTACCGTTGACAGAACTGAAAACAATAATTATAACCTCCTTCTTTCTAAGAAGTCTGTTAAAACCTATGAGCAACAATGAAATAATTTGTATTTATAAATACTAGTTATGCGTTGTACGTTTATTGACTTTTTGTCATTTTATTTGCACGTCATGTCCCTACATCCCTTGTCCCCACCCTATGCAACAAATAAATACTTTTTCTTTCTTTCAATATTTTCATGTTACACACAACAAAGTAGAACGTTTGCCTATGTTTATAACAGCGCATACCTACTTCACTCACAGAATAACTCCAGTGAGCTCACGTAGCTTTTTAATTACATACAGAAAGCCCTTCTACATGTCACTCACATCAACGTAAACGATACAGCGAAACGTTAATTCGCTTACCGTTTCGTCTGAATAAGAACAGGACGTAATCGTGCGATCCCGTGCGATCCCGTGTGGGGCAACTCTAATCAGCTATGAAAATTAGGTTCCGCTCCGTATATGGTTTATACCGTTAATTTGGAATTTAATTACTATTTCCAAATATCATATTAGACTGATGGATGGGAGGAGACAGTCTTGATGTTTAATTTACCGTTTCAAGTATGTAGGATGGTTTATTTGATTATTTGTGTTCGTTGTGGGGGGTGGAGGGATTTTTGTGACACGTGTTACAAACTGTGAATGTGTGTTTGTTTCCTTCCTGATAAGAAGGTCTATACGTAGTTAAATGTCCAACAGCGCGAAACGTCTAATGAGAAGTAAATCTAATTAGCAAAACGATGGACATTTTGTTAATTAGATTTACTAAACAAACGTTCAAGTAACAAAACGTCCAACTATCAGATTGTCTGTTTAGAAGAACATCTATTTTGTACTATGTTTTTAATTTTATTTCCTTGTCATCATTTCACTGTTTAATTTAATATTATTTCAGTTCTTAGTAGCTTAGTAATTTGCCATAATATATTGATCAAAATAAGCCATGTGAATCCGTCTGTTAGATCCTCAAGTGCACAGGTGACCGGGCATGAGGCATATTATGAAGACAGAAGGTGGGTAATTGTCTGAGGAGACATCCGCGTTGATATACACTTCAGTACTGGAAATGTCCATAATCCTTTATCTGTGAAGATTGTCTACTTGGCTTTAAAGTCTATTTAAGGTCACGTATGACTGAACTGAACATAAAACAAAAAAAAGAGGAAGTCACTCAAACCTCACATCGTGACCCTCAAAATTCGAAAACATCATCCAACTAGCACCATCACACGCCATGGACCCCACACATTGGAGCCATGCCCTCCCATCCATCTCCCAATTAGCCACGCGATCAATCATCGTGCCGATCACTCCCTGGGACCCGATGATTTTTCCCACTCTTTTGTAAAACCTCCCGGGACTTGTTAATCACTCCTGTGAAGGATGTGTGCTGTAAAACCTTGATAGATTATTATTTTTATGTTACTGGGGTTGTTTTTGGGTCCCGGATGTGGGAGTGATTTGTGAGGTACCTTTGTTTTTATAAAGTTCATTTGTTTTGTAATATTAGTAGCATTCGTTCCCAATGGATTTTTGCAATATTCCATTTTAAAGATCACAATAACCATTTCAAACAAAGAAGTGTTTCCCTAACAGAGTGAAACAGACTCGGTTAAACTGGCACTTCTTCAATCACGATAATATAAAACTCAACAAAACGGCACGTTATAAAAAGATGAACAATAATTCTTTTTTATTACGCGCCAAAGTGGGAATCTCATTGTCGGCGAGGAAATAAATAATATCAGGAAGGAAAAAGAAAAGGGAAATAACACAACATAAAATATTAAGATTCACCCTGGATTGGCATCATTCTGCGGTCGGCGCAGATTCCTTGTAGGGGCGGCGATACCTACGTCTTTGAATGTTAATGCTATTTGCATATCCGAAGTCATGAAATAAATCAGCCGAGACGGACAGTGGGGACGGCTATTCATTATGCTGCTCTTTGTCTACGCGACTCCCAATTAGAAAAAAAAAACGTTATTATTGTTTCCTTCTTTCACCCTCATCCAAATTCAATTCATTCAAAATCACGTAATGCACTACCTACCCCACTCAGAAGCTCTTTGAAATCTCCGAAATAAACTTTAAATCACAATATCCATTTGTGTAGCCGCGTGTGTCGCGAGGTGAGCCCTTGTGCGGATAATGTCAGGATCCTCCGTCAAATTGCGCTGCATTGTGAGTCAAACGCGAGAAAAACGGAGAAAGTGTTAGGGCAACATTTACATAAGTTGAGACAGAGGGTCTCGTGCAATACATATGAAAATATTCAGGGCCGAGGTGATGAGAGCCCTCCGGCGACTCTATGCATAGCCTTTATGATGGGGAAAATATTTACAGCCGGCGCGAAAACGCAATATTTATGGAGCAACCGAAAATAACGCGCGCGAGGGAAATCTCAGCGATTCAGCGATGATGCGGTTTATTGTTTTACATTTGATGGCTAATAAATTGTGAGTTATGGTATCAAATTTTCTACTCTAGAGCTTTTAGTCAGATTTAATATCTTTGTTTTTTATAAAAAAAAGTATGGCAGACGCCTTGCAGGTCACACGTTCAGTAGACCACGTGACAGTAGTTCGTCACGAGATAGCGTGGTTTTGTTTACACGCCCGGCTGTACGGTTATCGATTGCGGGCGGGAAAGTTTTTATGAATTAACCGTCAAACAAGTAAAGAAGAACAATGAAAAAACAAACTCTTCAAACAAAAATCGATGACAATCTGGGCCAAAAACTTCGGTGGAACTTCGCCGTCAAAAAGATTTATATACTTATAAAAAAGTGAACGGGAAAAGAAGTTTTGGAAAAACTTTAAATTGCGACCTTGAACCGGTTGAACTTTGTTTCAGATTACTATTAGTGAGTTGAAGGCTGAAGTTTTTAATGGCAAGGGGTTGATGAGCGGCGGACAGTTCGCGTCATTAAGTTGGGGCTGAACTTACTGTGCATGATGGGGATATTTCGCTTTTGATTAGGGGGCTATCCCCTGATTTTGTTTAATATCTGGTACACGTTTTGTATTAGTGAGTGGAGTGCGATGAACCAGGGATCGATCGCGGATGGGTAGAGCGCCCAGCCGCGGTCGGCGTCAAACTTTTGGGTCGGTTTTAATGAAACAATTCCCCAACTTGAGTGAATTTGGGTCATTGTGTACAACACTTACGCGTAACGCTCGTGAGGCACGGATTTCATTTGATTGCTTTCAGATATTAGCGGAGATACAAGTTAACACTGTGAATACTAAGTGGAGGTCCGTATCTGTTGGCGCTTGCTTTGTTTCACTACGAGATTACAATGTTAATTTTAAAATATGGAATGATATTAAGATAAGAACTTCTCCGTTATGATTGTATGTTTACCTTGTTTTGTCAAATACAGTAATAGAGAAAACTGCGCTATTATTTACCTAAATAAATTCGGATTACTCTTGCCCTCTTCATTGTAACAAAAAAGAGCCTTGTAAAAATAAAATATACAATAAACGTTTCCATCTAAAAAGCGTCTAAACGGCTCAGCCTCGTCAATTGCAACATCGCTTTCTTTATTAACTGTTAAATAGAACCGGGTGTTTATGTAAATTGTTATTGCTTTTTTAAGAAAATCCTCGTTTGACACGTAGGCCCGCTCGTTATTAAGGCCTCCTTGGGACACAATGGGATTTTGAAGGTAAATAAGTCTTTAAAAGAGGAATAAGTAAATTAGAAGCGACAAGATAGGAATCTCCCCTATTTTTTTTCTGAACGTTGGGGCGAGAAAAAAGGCGATCGCCTTAGAGTAAGTACCTTCAAGTTGGGTTAGTATGGAGAAGTATTTCATGATATTGATACATTTTGATCATATTGTTTCAGAATTTACCTAAAGGAGCAAGAATAAATGGCAATTCTAGCTAAATATGACATTAAAAAAAAACACTTTTATGATACATTGTAGTAGAGAATGCTATAATTAGAAGGAGAACGTATTTTACTAAACACATAGTCGTAATAATTCATTCGAAAGCTGGTTTTGAGCATAAAATCAGATATTTATTAGATTCTAAAGTTGAAAACCATAAACTCTTCGTAAAATATTCATAGAATTATTTCTCTAGAACTAATACAGCCCCTATTCAAGGTCAATAACAACTGAAACAGTGAACTCAAATTTCAATAAAGCTAATAAGTATATAGTTAGCAATGTTGTTATGATATAAAATATTGATGTCAGGCAGAAAAACATTTAAAATTTCGGCGTATAATTGAAGACAACAACCTACCTCCTGATTTTAAAATTGATTAGCATTTAATTAAATATGTTTTTATTAATCTGCACCACCAAAATAGAATGTATGTAGTCTTAGGTACCTATAGGTTACAATCAAACTTACACCGTCACCAAGAGCAAATTAAAAAATATTCTCGAAAAATCCGCTTCCTCCCTATTCCTTCAAAAAAAATCTCTTTAAGGGTGAGTGCGGCGACACTCGGCCGGTATCATAACAGCTGCTTCTAGCGATACCTACTTATTAAGCCATCGACCGGCCGAGAACAGGCACCTTTACCTTGTCCTCCGTCATTACACTCGCTCATGTTTTTAAATTATAATCTCAAGATGGATCACGGAGCCATTTTGGAAGCCAATTATGTTGTGTTTACACTGTGATATGCTGTAATCATGGTTTCAAAGAATATTGGCATTTATTAAAGACTAGCTTCTGCCAGCGGCTTCGCCCGCGTGAAGTTTGATTATTGTCCCATGGGATCTTACTACCGGAATAAAATGTATCCTATGTTTTATGTGGGTCATAGCGTGATGATATAAACGTAAGAGTAAACAAATATAATAATAACAAATCTCCGAACTGCTAAGCTATCGGGAGTTACACGTGTTATTGTGAGTCAACTATAAAAGATAGACATATGCTGTCGTGGGATATTTTTTATATAATTTTATGTGGAATATTTCCGTTACACATGATTTCTATGTAGCTTTAACCATTAAGGCTGCACACGCGACGGAAGCTAAAAAAACCAAGTAACTTCTCCCGTTTTCCCAACATTTCCTTTCACTGCTCTGCTCCTATTAATGGTAGCGTGATGAAAAGTATACTATTACCTGCTCAGGAGTATGTAGAATAATTGTACCAAGTTTCGTTAAAATCCGTCGAGTAGTTTTTTTTTCTATAAATAACATACAGACAGACAGACAGACAGACAGACAGACAAAAATTTTACTGATTGCATTTTTGGCATCAGTATCGATCACTAATCACCCCCCGATAGTTATTTTGTAAATATATTTCATGTACAGAATTGACCTCTCTACAGATTTATTATAAGTATAGATAGATTGGGTTTTAGTTGATAGTATTTTGAAAATTCTCTTTTTTTTAATTGGGCATTAACATCTAAATTCAGAGGCTTTCAGTCAAAAAAGTTTCTTTATTCAAAAATGTTTTTAAATATGTCTATAGTCTAGCACTACCGTAGGAATATTGCTTGTTATGTAATTTTCTGAGGGCTCATACGAAGGGCAATTCTCTCGCAAGTTCATCAAAAGGTCAGAACGGTTTCCTAAACGATGCCCTGATTACGTATGAGTCGTAGTGGGGTGCCGATTAGCTTCGTTTGCCCAAGGGCTGTCTGGATGTGGCAGCTGTCTAAATATTCTCATTTTATTATATTAATTCCTACAGTTTTAACTTCTAAGGTTGAATTTAGGTTGTGTCGAATAACCTCAAGTTATTGTTTATGATATGACTAACTGACCCACACAACTTCGCCTCCGTCACATAAGAGAGAAAACGAAAATAACCGTTTTTGCAACATTTTTCGTTCCTGCTCGGCTCCTAATAACTGTAGCGTGATGTTATATAGCCTAAAGCCTTCCTCGATAAATGGACTATCCAACACAAAAAAAAAATCTATTCGAGTCGGTAGTTCCTGAGATTAGCGCGTTCAACCAAACAAACAAACAAACTCTTCTGCTTTATAATAATATATGTATATATATATAGTATAGAATTATAGATTGCACCAATAACTTTATTGTGCAATCGACTTTATTTGTGCTTATGAGAGGAAACCTGTGTCGATGTTTAAGTAAATACTTATTTTAGTGGTGTACACAGGGGCCAGCAATACGGGAAGCCTCTGAGGCATGATACTGTAAGAAGAGTGGTTGGTTATAAGGGCATGCCAGAATTTTATACTATTATGAAAATATACAACTTGTAAGTAGTTTGTTTATCATGTGCTGAAGTAACGTACTTAATGAAACAGCGGCCAAGTGAGACTCGGACTCGCCCATGACGGGTTCCGTAGCAGCAAGTAACATTTATTATCATGGTAAATTGCGGTTTAGGATTTATGACGTATTAAAAAAAACTACTTACTAGATTTCGTTTAAACCAATTTTCGGTGGAAGTTTACATGGTGATGTACATCATGTATTTTTTTTAGTTTTATCATTCTCTTATTTTATAAGTTACAGGGGGGGGGGGGGGGATACATTTTGCCACTTTAGAAGTGTCTCTCGCGCAAACTATTCAGATTAGAAAATAATGATACTAGAAACCTCAATATCATTTTTAAAGACCTATCTATAGATACACCACAAGTAGGGGATTGATGAAAAAAAAAAATAGTTTTCGTTCTAAGTATGGGGAACCCCCAAAATTTATTGTTTTTTTTTTCTATTTGTGTGTGAAATTCTTTAAGCGGTTAACAGAATAAATCTACTTACCAAGTTTCAACAGCATAGTTCTTATGGTTTCGGAAAAAAGTGGCTGTGATATACGGACGGACAGACAGACAGCCAGACAGACATGACGAATCCATAAGGGTTTCGTTTTTTGCCATTTGGCTACAGAACCCTAAAAAGCGATCGCTATGATTCTTAAATTATGTGCAAATAAGTTAATGTTTCCTTATTCCCAAACGAACACCAAAACTTAAACACAGTAAACCCAATAAAATTATTCTTATGTGAAAGATAAGCATTCTTTGCCATTAAAGGTAATTTACAAATGACTTCCCTCCGTTTACGGTGCCCAGAAGACTGTAACAGAGTTCAGTAAAGTCTGAAAATGATCTTACAAAGTGTAGGCCGCCATCGCTCCCTGAAGTCGCCCGGAGGCTTCGAAGCGTGCTGTACTGATAGAGAGTTTAAGAGTTATGCAAATGTTATGGACAACAAAAAAGTTAATGTCAATGATAAGTGCGAGCCCAGGGGAGCGATCACGCGCACTCCGACCTTTTTCTTGACGCTACTCATTGGACGGGGACTCTTATTCGCACAGCTATTGTATAACCCTCTTTAATTTATTTTCTTATTTTGCAAGTCGTTTGCAGTGTGTATCAAATATTATTTCCAGTAAAAATAAAGTAAACAAGGAACAAAAGGATATTCAAATAAGACATGTTTTTCTTTGCGAATGGGTCTTCACTGAAGTCATTAAGAAGTTAGTTAAGTTCAGTTCATTTTGCAAGGGAAAAACAGGACCGAACGTAAATAAGGAAAATACGCAAAACTACTGTATCTAAACTATAAGGCTGCAAGGACAATTTGTAAACAGGGCCTTGAAAATTTATATGTTGTTCTTTTTCTTGAACCCACTTTCAGCATGAATGGACATCAAACAATTTCCCACAACTTGTAAAAAACGTAACTCCAGTGCTTTCAATCACCGAATCTCATTTAGCCGAGTTCCTCTCAACATTTGCATCCGATTGTCCTCAAGAGAGTCGCGAGTGTCTGTAAAAAGTCCTTAACTGGAGTACGTGGAATTAGGAACAGGTTCCCGAAGGGGCCGGGATCCCATTAAGAGGAGCCGAGTAATGCAGGTGTCTAGCTGAGGTTTTAGTGGTAAAAGTCAACGAACTAAGCGGACTTAGTTGCTACGTACTGAAAGTATGTGGGGAAGATGTTTGTTTGCTTATTTGAAAGAGTAGTTGAAGAGCATCATTCGACTGTGTGGAGTGGACGAAGGATGGTGATCTTGTGAATATATGTACCCACTATGTATTTTAACTGTCGTCTTTCTGTTGATTGAATAGGAAACAATAGTATTCGAGTTTAATAAATTACGTAAATCAACCGACTTCATAGTTTTTATTTTACCGTTATTAGTTGTGGTGTCTCACACAAACCCTTGTCAAGTATTAAATTTACATTGTATCTAGAAAATATTACCACATCATCTGCTTTTTAACTTATTTTTCGTTGTCTAATATACAACGAAAAATAAGTTAGAAGACGGTTAAAAAGTAATGGTCCTTTTGGATTCCTAGGACCAGAATGACCTCGCATGATTCAGAATCAGAATCAGAATCAGAATCTTTATTTGTTAAACATAGGTATTAACATAAAGGTGTTAGGTTAAACATATTTGAGCGCTATGATTTGCCGCGAAGGCATACAAATTTTAAATAAAATGTAATTATAAAAACTAAAATGAAGTACTTAAATACGAATACTCACAAAACAATAAAACAAAACGAAGCATAAACTAAAAAAAGTTAAAAATTATCATTTATAAAATCTGGAACAGTATAATAACATTTTTCTATTAATAGAGAGGAGAGAGCTTTCTTGACTGTTTGAATAAGAAAAAAAAAACTAATTTCACTGCTAACTAAATCTACCGAACTTCACATCCATCAAACAAGCAAGCCCTATATCGACCCAGCATCTCATACCTAATCTTAAGTAGCGTGCCGTAGGTGAAGTTTTACATGCAAATGAATTAATTCTTCGCGTCAGAGTGTTCCCGGTGCATCGTAGGCGATGCCTCGTTGCATTTATAATGTGAGTTCATTACCTCGCCAAGGCTCCACTAGTCTACAAGCTCGCAGTAATGGGTTCGGAAGAACGTTCGCTTCAATTATGAGTGGGATATTAAATCGGTAGCTATCTATCGGTACATGTGTAGAACATTCGTTCGGTGTAACATGTGTGGTTTTATTTTAGCGAAATTAAGTTTGAAGCTGGAAATTCATGCTCTTCCTGTGGAAATTTCTGTAATATGAGCACGAGAATTAGTAGTGAAACAGCGTGTCGTGTTGTCTAACTGAAGTTAAACTTCATCCAATTGTTAATTTTCAGTGTAAAACCGTCAAAGCACTCGCAAAGTGAAACAAATTGAAATATTTACACCGCAAACTCTAAACATTGTAAATTAAAATTTAAAAGAGAAAAAATCTTAACAGGCTTGTTAAAAAAGAAAAAGGGACAGTGCTTTTAAATTTTCACGAAACATTCGCCCGGTTTAACATATTTTCCTTGAGGCATTGCGGGCTCGTGTGCATTTTTAATTTTTATATCCACTCAGCCTCGAATGACGCGCTGAATTTTTACTGAAGCAGGTCTATCGGCCTTATTAGTGGGGGCGGGTTAATTGTACTACAAGCTTAACTAACAATGTCGCTTGCACTGTTTTTGTACAAAAATGTATAAATTTTAAGAGCTGTTTTATATTTTTCTGCTTTTATATGTTAGGGTTGTCTGTTAGAAATAGTTTGGCCTTTTGATACGAATTCAACACGTACCATGCACACTTTAGAATATTTCATACGAGAAACTTTAGCAAAACAAGAATAAATCACAATGCTGATTCATGGAGACATAGAAAAGAAATGCGGTACCAATTTTGATCTACATTCCGAAAGAATTCACGACACTTGAAACCGCCACTAACGTCCCAAAAAGTTGACTTCAAATAAAATCCTCTGTCATATGTAATAAAACAGAGAGGTGATGTTTATCGCGGGTAGGTGCAATGATTTAGCGGGACAACCCTATTTTACGGGTACCTCGGGCTCAAATTGAATTGATATGTTTCTGCTAACGGTAGCGCGCGTTTTTCTCTACATATCGCTTATGATGCGCGCCAAAGTGGCTGGAAAAATGGTGTAGGGTTGGGAAAAAGATAAAAGCTCTAATGTAGGGTTGACTGTTGGGGGACTGAATATTTAATAAAATAGGTTAAATGTGGATGTTTTTGAGAACTATGCCTTAATTTTAAAAACAAACTTGTGTACCTTAATTTTAAGAGGTATGTATTGCGTCATGGTATTTGAAGAGATAGTAAATGATTTTGAGTCATGAGTGTTAGAAGGATCTTGATTAATCGAAAAATGAAAAATAAAAACTTTTTTACAAAAAATAAAACCGACTTCAGAGAAAACAAAAAAGTGAAAAATAACTTTAGCTTCAGAAGTCGGTGACCTTTGTTTGATTGATTTAGTTTTTTTGTCACCGACTTCTGAAGCTAAAGTTATTTTTCACTTTTTTGTTTTCTCTGAAGTCGGTTTTATTTTTTGTAAAAAAGTTTTTATTTTTCATTTTTTAGTGGGTTACATGTACTTACCCCTTCACAGCGTACCGGCGTAATTTTTTTTTATGAACTGGTGTAAACAATAGACAGATATGAGATTTCAACGATCCCAGTACATTTGCTATAATTTATTGAAGAGTTCCCGTCGCCTATCTTCCGAAGTTCTTCATCAGATCTTTACCAAATTGAAATGGGATCACTCCAAGAACGTACTCTTCCAAAAACTACCCAAATCGCTACTGGTGTGCCTATAAAATTTAAGGAATTCCCTCTATTTCTCCAAGATCCCATTAAATGGAACTTAACACATCTAACTGTCGAAATCTGGGTGTATTGTACACTTCTGCATACTCCCTCAGAGCATACAGGCGTGATGTTACGTCACTACGTTACATAAACAATAAACAACCAAGCGATTGCAGCAATTACTGCAGCTTTGCCGTGTATTTTTGAAGAGTTCCATTTATATCTCCGAAGATCAGCGGCAGATCTCAACCAAATTAAAATGGAACCACACGGAAAGCACCAGCATTCAAATAAAAAAAGAATCATCAAAATCGGTTTACCCAGTCGTAAGTTTAGAGGCAACAAACATTGTCGAAATCTGGGAGTATTGTACACATCTAGGTACCCCCTCAGAGCATACAGGCGTGATGTTACGTCATGATGTAGTATGAACAATGAACCTACAAGCGATTGCAGCAATTACTGCAGATTTGCCGTCTTTTTTTGAAGAGTTCCATTGTATATCTCGGAAGATCAGCATCAGATCTTCAACAAATTAAAATGGGACCAATCGACAAGCACCAGCTTTCAAATAAAAAAAGAATCATCAAAATCGGTTCACCCAGTCGAAAGATCTGAGGTAACAAACAAAAAAAAAAATACAGACGAATTGATAACCTCCTCTTTTTGGAAGTCGTTTGAAAAGGTGGGGTGAACTCTTAGTAAATATCAAACATGTACCTTACTTATTCAAACGTCATTTATTATTACACTAAATCAATGAGCGACACACAATCACTTAGTAAATGACGACATCAGCGACTCATATCCCCAAAATTATATGTTCAATATCACACACAAAATACTTTCACAATTTCCCAAAATACCCCTTTCACAATAAACCAAACACTTTATTTTGCACACCGTACGTGATATGAAGTGTGAGATAGGGGTGTAGTAAAGAGTGCAAACGAGTGGGCCGCGGTGTCAGCCGCTTCAATGCACGCTAAGAACATTGCCAATTTTACATATTTCACACCCGACAAGCATTGGATCGCAAACTCATACATCATTTTGATTTATCGACATTGATTTCAATACGAGTTATGATTCTGAGTTTGTGACTAGTTTTATATCCGATTGGCTAGGTTTTTTTTTTGTGATTTCTATAAAACTGTGTGTTTTTTTAAATTAATGCGGACTGTGTCTAAATGACTGATTTCCTTGTGAATGGCAACGGATGAGGTAAATTTCATCATGAGCATTTTTGGTTGATGCTGGCTCAACCATCAAAATTCTTTAAAAAAATCCTTTTCATTTTTGCCACTAAACATGTTACCAACAATCCACTACCATCGTTACACCATTCAATCTCAAAACACTCTAAACACCCACCGATAAACCAAAGCATACAAAACTTGTTCACTTTGAAAAATGTATCAGTAAAGCTCAGTAAACTATGTCCCCTGCAGAGAACGTATCAAGAGAACTACCGCACCTTGGGCAACTGTATCAAAATGATAAAAATGTTGAGTTCCAATAACCATTCATCCATCAAACGTCAAGATATAATCTCTAGGCGCTGGTGCGAGCGACCTGCTTAGCCCTCTCCGGGAGAATTCGCCGAATATAAAAATGCCCGAAAGATTTACAGGTTTCACTGAGATATCGCTTACAGATTTCGCTTGCATTGTGGCGGGGAAGTGGGATATTAACTCAAGGTAAGGAAATCTTTTTGGAAAATATATAGTGGAAAGGAAGTACGGTAACTGGTCCTTATAGAATCTCATTGAACGATGCCGAATCAATTTTGACCAAGGCTGGGTTTTTTGTAACTAAACAAGAATACGATATATTTTTTAAGCTTTATGAATTATTTATTTGGTAAGTTCAAAACTTGCTAAAACAAGAGTTAATTCAAATGTAACATAATCTACACAGTGGAAATACCGTCACATAAAAATTAAATCCTTTCTACAAGATATCGCAGTCCAAAGGAGCAATAAAACATACCGATATGCGTTTATCTACCCCAAACTTTTGAGTACACTCGTTCCAAGATATCATTTTCTACAAACTCGGGGCAGTAAGAAATCTGTTTGTATCTGGCATTCCGGGCCAGCGAGCGATTTAAATCTCTTAAGCTCAGTGCGACCGGCCGCGGGCACCACTCCACCACTCACAAATCTTTCATAATCTCGCAAGATCCTGCGAGGGGCGTTTTTCATAGTGTACTTACAGATTTAAAGGTCGAGGGCGACCGAAAAACTATCCTGAAAAAGGTCACTTACATTTTGTCCTCCATTATACATTTTAGACAATCGAGTCTCTCATGATTCCACTGTTGTTTTAATTTTATTTTCCCGTATCGTGTCGTATATTTATATTTCACGACGTGGGGTCGTACAGGTACCGGTATTCATAAGCAAATACAAGGCGAGGGACCCCATAATTTTCGGTTTGCATTTTTCCATCGCGACCGCGAACTCGATTTTCACTCCCAAGGGCGAACGGACGGTCGGCCTCAAAAATATTAATGAAAATTTTTACATAAATTTATTCGACTGAGGGGCCCACGCGTCGTTCCGAGAGCCGATGGGGTCCGCTCCTGTTTTTTATTTATTAATTTAATGGTATTTTCGGTCTAATTACCTGACTGAGGTATAATTCATTGGGTTTGTATAACGAGTATTTGTGGATACCCGTGTGTGGATAATTTATATATTGAATTAAAAATTGCGCAATTTTTTCCAGGCTGTTGCTTTTTATGACATCTGCATTTTCGACATCTTTAAATATAACTGCTTCAATACCGACTTAAACATATTTCAGCTACGAGTTAGTCATAATTATACTTTTATAAATATTCTATCTAACCATTATTGAATAGATTGTTTTGGTCCTTCGAGCCGCATTTTTATCCTAATGTAGAATAAACCCATTTAAGTGAATATGGGTACTTACATACATGTCTATACTCATAAAGTGCGTATTACAACTTCAGCCCCCGGTTTATTGAGTTTACTATAAAAAGCAAAGCATTCTTGGCTTTAACCCTTCACCGGCGGCATCAAAAGAACAAACGCAATATATCGGGGGCTCGGCTTAATTTGCCCGCTACCTAACTTTAATGCGAGTAGCCCGCCCGAATGCTCCAAATTACTCCGTGATATTTTTAACGTGCGGAATGCACCCGTTTTAGGTTACGCTTACGATATTAACTGGATTGTTCGGCGTAGCAAGGGTTAAGGAGCTCGATTTTCATCGAATAGTGAAGTAATTTTGATTGAGCACATTTTTGAGATTTTTTACAATACTCCCAACTTTTTTCGTCTCGTTTAATTAAACCTGATTGGATGTTTCCAAGACTGAAATCAGTGCACTGATTTTAATTAAATTTCACCACTTTTTATGGTGCAAACAAGCAGGGGTCCGTGGATTCCTAATTCACCACGTTGTGCTAAGACAAGATATTTTTTCTCCAAATGAATTTCCCATCTTAGGGGACATTGGCTTCTTGCCGTGTTTACAAAACTCCCGACAAGTCCCACTTTGTTGTTTAATGAAATTATCGGTTTACCGAGTAAATGAACAAAGCCAGATTTCGCTTTCGGTCGGTCAAAAAAGGGAGGGAGTGTTGTTTTTGTTTTGCTCAGTAGTACGAATGGACTCCTTTGTGGGATTCCTTGGCGCGCCGCTGTACTTAATCAATTATGATCGATTCGTTAATTTGAGATGCAAAGGGGATTAATGTAGATTTAAAATGGCGGCTTTAGAGTATTTTTGATGAGAACATTGTGAATTTGAATTGTAATATTAAAAGCATTTTGTTCTTTACGTGTAGACTAGATATTAATAAAAAGTAAAGTGTTGTTCAGTTAAGTGGAATTGCTCAAAAACTATTGAGATAATACACATTACAGTCCGGAGAACACAATATAGTGTCATAATATACAGAATTCCGATGCGTCGTTTTTGTTCATAATGGACCTTCGTTAGCTTTCCAAGTTGTAGAAAGAAAACAGAAAAATAGAATAATGTGCTAGAAGAAAATTTCGAAATTAACGTGACAAAAGAGACACCTTCAAAGAATCATACAATTTTCAAAGGCGTATTTGGACTTGCCTTTTCCCTAACCTTTGTCTAAATAAACCCGGCGTTCACACATGTCCACTAACTAACGCCCGCCCAACTAATAGGTGCAATTAGAGACGGCAATGAAAAGAATATGGCGACCCTCGTGACAGTAATGGCCGCTTCACTTAATTATATAAAGTGCTTAAGTAAATGATAGCTAATTCAGAAGCGTGCTCGACGTCCCGTAAACAAGAGGTGTGACTTTCCACCATTGTCGGCCATGACGGCGATCTGTCACTTCCACTTCCGGCGAGGTCCTTCCCGTAATTCTTTCTCTCATTGTTGCCCTTTCTTGAAAAGAATACTTTTTCTTTTTTTCCATCCGGTGCGTGCAATTGTCACCCTCTCGTAGTGTTTGTTGTGGGCGTTGATTAAATACCGCTGTCAAATTTTGTTAATTTTTCCTTCCTGAAAAGTTTGGAGTTTTCTGGAAAAATATATTTATTCTGTGCAAAAATAAGATGCTCCACTTTATAAAGGGACGCTTAAATTAAGCTCTACTTATTAATATTACAAATGATTGTGATGTGCTGTCAAATATTTTGATTCTAAATTATTTTTTTCATCCGTGTCGTCGGCGTGTCTGTGGAAAATTTACATTTAAATAGGACATCTGCGGCAGGTCGACCCTCTCAAGGCTTCCTCGGCGATTTTCTTACCCGCTAATTTGTAAATCGCTTCGTAATATAGAAAAATTAAAATGCTGATGTCATATTTTACTCGCTATTTATATGCTAATATTGACGTTTTGGAATCGACGGAGGGACCGAGTTTTCATTAAAATATCAATAGGTAATCTGCCAAGGGACTATTTAAGACAGTTAAATCAAATTTAGAATTTGTGTATGGAATACTAAGAATTCTGAAGATTCGGAAAAGTATCTCGGAATGTTTCATGCTAGTCATTAGAATTCTAAATCTTATTCAGAGTAATTGTGATGAGGTTTAATCTTGACGCTTATCCCATCTCTCTTGGCGTAACATAGCTGCAATTATTTGTAAGACGGAAGGGTTGAGACAGGAGTAATGCCGCAATATTCGTAAATTAAGCACTTTCGTCGGCGCCGGGCTCAGTAAATATTATTTTTTTATGTTAATAACCACGCGATTGCGTTAATAAAGCCTTACATCTCGTAATTAGCCGCCATTGTCTGCGGAGGCGGTGGATCGTGAGACGAGGAATGAATTGAAATAATTCGAGTGAAAGGCTTGCCCATCACTGGGCCTGTCACAATTTGTACGTGCCTTGTGTTACCTTCAGCTTTTGAGGGTCAGTAGATTAGGTAATTTTTTTGTAGATTTTAGAAATTTTGAATAGGACGCGTGGATTACCATTATTTTTACCGACTTCTAAAAAAGGGAAGAGATTATGTATTCCATAAGCATTTTTTATGTATGTACATCTCTTTCTCCGTGATTACAATTTACTGTCTTTTAAATTGATAGAGGAAGAGCGGCGATGTAAAATGTATGCATTACAAGTTAATGTGTGGAATATAACAGCTAATAAAGGTAAAATTAAAAAGTTCTTACAAAAAGCACCGACTTAAAAAGCACTTCAAAAGTTAAAAATATTTTTACTTTCGGAAGTCAGTGGAAAATTTTTGTTCATAAAATCATTGCTAATTTATTTATGCGTGAAGCTTATAAGATATTTATCAAATCTCATACAAAGCTTTATTTTTGCGCACACGCATCCTTTGAGGGCCCAATTTCTACCCAAAATATTTACTTTCCATTCAATTTTATAGACTAATCAGTTCCGCTCAGCAGTGTTGCCATCATCGTCTCCGCAACACTGGCTCCATTAATTAATAAATTAAACAAGGCTGTTCTTAATTCTTGAGCCGAAGCCGCTACCAAAATATTTGCCATGTATAAATTCAGTCGGGCGATCACGAAGACAACCCTTCATCGCCCAACCTCCTTTATAGCTCTATTTGTGTATTTTAATTACTGTCATTATATGCTAATGACTACCATCCCTTTTTCTTATCCTCCCAAATGGGTTATTGCAGTCTTATATCTATATAGCGCAGTTTTGTCGAGTAATTTTGAAGATTTAAATAATAATAATGACTTAACTCCGTCTTGGAAGGATTATTCATTTTTTTTCAACGGCCCAATGTTTTGATTAATTGTTCTGGTGCTGCAAGAGATTCTGTTGGTAATTTGTTTTGTGTTATTAACTTGACGAGGAAGTCGTTTGGATTTGACTCTTTATTACGGTTATGAAAGAGGGATTGTCAGTGTCTTTCTCTAATGAAATGTTATGTATTTAAGGTCCCATTATGGACCAACTTTTAGGAATCATTCAGACTACCAAAATAAGAACAATGGTTAAAAAAATAAGAAAATCGCATTAGATACTAACAAGAAAAAATAAACAGTTGACGAAAGTACATTAAACATGTTTAACCAATGCATAACACATCCATGTCTATATTACCTGTGTTTGTTTCAGCTTGGAAATCTTTGGTTACAGACTTACCTACAGAACGCTGTGTTCAAAGTCCATCTATTTTAATGAGACATCATACATATTTTATTTTCGTTATGTGCTAATTGCCTTGCATTGTATGCAGCTCAAACAAAATGTATGCGACTACAAAAATTATGAATATTCAATTTCGCTGTGACAGACCTAAATTCAGAGAACGTGCTAACAAACCAGCTGTCTCATTTTGATGTGCACGGTACAGAATTAGTACGTCAACCTTAATATTAGCAACTGTTCCGAGCGTCAACTAAAACAAATCGGTCTTTTATACCCTGACAGTTGGGAAGCCTTGTGTTGTACCATTTGTAGCGGTCTGAAATAGTGTAGTTCATCAATTATTCGCTAACTTGCTGCACGTTCGGCGAAACGTCCCTTGAAACTTCGTTTGGATTTTTATTTAGAATGGGTTAATTGGGGGAATTGACAGCTGTTTTGCTAGTGAATGTTAGAAGTTTTTTTCTGTTTTTATAACCCTAACGTTGTTCATAACCTACAATAAGTTCTATTTATCAAATACTTTATATACATCTATCTATATGAATGTTTTGTTTAAGACTTACAAACACTCAGTAAAATCCACAAAGATACGTTGCTTCGAATCCCCGACGTAACATTTAGCATTATCGTGAGAAAACACACCCCACAAAAGAGTGGTAAAGATGCAAATCTCGAAACCTCACGTCTTAACGACGCATCCTCCCCATACGTAGAAATCTCGAATCTCGGAATTCTTTTACATAATCATGTGTTGAAAATATAACATCTTTTTAGGGGCGTTTGATAAACTCTAGTTAGATATGCGAACGTCGCATGCGCAATAATACCAAGTATTTAGCATAATCTGCTGATTTAACCCCGTGTAAGAAATAAAGATTACGTATATTAGGTTTTATGGCTGCGGTACGTCTCGGCCTTAATTTATAGACTTAAGGAACATCTTCAAAGGGCGATAAACTTTGGCGATATATCAAAATAATTGTGATACATTTTTATGGTCTGATTTTCATTCATGCGGCTGGGTATTAGCATTTTTTGTTATATAAACGGATAAGTTTGAAGCGAACTACATTTTATGGTCGAGCAGGAGTTTTAGAGCCTGCTACTACGACAAACGCATTATTTAATTTGTATTACTTATAAGTATAAAATCATCTTGAATCATTGATGACTCAGACTAATTTTATGACCCGATGCAAGGTTTACGATACAACAATGTTCATGTTCCAGCCAGTCAAGTGATACACAAAATAACCATAAAAAATTAGCTTTGCACCCTCCAAGCAGTGGTGAGAGCATCTTCGCAGTTTTTACCGACATTTTACCGCTACCAAGACATCGCCTGTTCATATTTACCGCATCGTTCCTTTTTACGAAGCTTCATCCCGCCGTGTTTACGACCACGTCACGCTTTACTGTTATGTCAAGGCAAAAGGGGTTAATGTAATATTTTTGTATCGCTACAGGTGCACAAACCACCCCCCCCACTTATATCTTAGACCCCACTAACGTCATCAAATAAATAATCCACGATCACAAAAACATCCCTAATACGAAATCGATGCAACAAACGACAAATGAATTATGGAAGAGTATAATTTTCATATTTTCTCAAAAAGCAGGAGCTTGGTTCTCTCACATATTTATTGCCATTGAAAATCCAGTTTCTGGGAATGTATTCGTGCGTGCGGGCGGGAAGCATGTTTCCTTGTCGCATTAGACATAAGTAGTGCTCTCTCCGCACCCTATTAACCGTGATATATGCGACAATTCTTTTTGCAAATCCTCGAAACAGAAGGGAAGGCGCGTCATATCGCGCGCTCCACTTACCATCGACGTGCGTGTGTGACGCGCTAATTCCACGCTGATAAATGAATTCACCCGGAATTCGGAATTGGAAATTTTCTGGTGATTCGTCACCGCATTTGGGAGGATAAGAAATGCACGTGTAACCGTACCGATCATTATGGTTTGAATTATTGCCGCCAGCTTGTTTGTCAGAATGTCAGCTGACATTTCCTGTTGTTTTCCTTCAAGACCGTTTTGGTCCTCTGAGTCTCATTTTTCTTATAATAAAATGTTTAATGTTATCTTAGCTTTTCAAAGTTTGTTCACTTTTCTAAAGTTATGAAGCATTATTAGAAGATCCTTCGCCAAACCTATAAGACCAAGTAAATCATCTCCGAACACGTAAATTCTTTCCCCAAGCGATATAAGAAAAACCTTTATCCAATCCAGACTAATAAGAAGCGAACACGCGTCCCAAACGCGATTCCCGTGTACAGACAAAACCTGCGATGTTCCCCTCTGAGGCGCCGTATGTGATGTATGCAAAAAGGGAATTGAATAAGGTGATTTCGTTCCGCGGGGTCGCTAAGGGAAAAGAATCCACGGTAATGGCGAATACAATAAATTTTCATAAACAAATTGCGTTTTGATGGCGGCATATCGGCGCGTGTGCCAACTCCCAATAAGGATTGATAGGGAAACAATGTGGGTGCACACTGATTGAATGTCAATTTGCGGAGGCTGCGGACGACGGAATAATTTCATGTAATGGTGTACACGTCGCCTTAACGATGTGTCGAGTAACATGTGCGGAATGGATTTTGTCTTGTGTCAACTTCAATAGGAGTTGCATCGATTTATTTTGTTGGGGGGATATTGGATACGCTAAGAAAACTACAAGTACCTATACAATATGTGCGTTTAAATTGCCTGAGACGCTGGTAGTCTCAGTAAAAAGTAAATGTAATCTTTAACAAAAGTTTCATAGGAATGTTTTATTGAAAGTGCAGTTCCTACATAAATACCAACAAAATACTTTCCCCAAAAAAAAAGAAATTTCCACATTAAAAGTGGAGAATTTCGTTGGCAATTTAAAAGTGTACGGTGTGCTAATTTTCTAAGTTGAACAAGCACACCTGCTCTGGATGTGCCGACATTTGGGAACGTAAATCAGGCGTAGCCCTGTGACGTGTCATGCCCAGAGATCATTACTGAACCCAAAAAGTGGAAAATATTGTAGAAATTAATTTTTATTTACGTTTACGAGCCTTATATTTGAGAGGTGTTTGTGAGTTATTTTTAAAGACTTATTTAAAATAAGTAATAAGTAAGTAGCGTTTTGAAAACCTCTAATGAATAAATAAATAAACATCGCTGGACATTAACACATAGCGCCATCTAGTGCCACACTAAGCAAGGCTGGTGTCGTGGACACCAGATAGTTGATATACAACATGTATACTTTTTTGTTTGTAAATACATATTTATTATACATATAAACATTCATTCGAGTAATGAATGTTTATATGTATAATAAATATGTGAAATGAAACAAATGTCCATGTTCATCTCAAAAAACATTTGCTCCTACCCGGATTCGAACCCAGGCACGTAAGGCAGCCTCACTACCATTACGCTATTCGAGTCGTTAATGTCGTGATGTCGTAATACTAACGTATAGTTAGGTGGAATAATTGGTTTTGACAGGTTTTGAGTTTTATTTTATTGGTAATTATAATAATTTGATGTTCATTTCCCAGTCATGATTACAATAAATGTACATCATGACAAACCTTAACCAGCCTTAATAAAAAATCACTTAATAAGAATTGTTAGGATTCTTTATATAAAACACTCAAATTTTAAATACCGTAATTTCAGCAACTAAATCACGAAGGAATTAACAATCACCTAATTCATTTTAAGTATTTAAATTCAAACACGTGTAGAACCGTTAATAAGAATAGGTAGGGACAAGGTTTTCATATTTTATTCCCAGTTAATGTTCACTTACGAGTCAACTTTGCATCCACGTGTAACCTTTATAGGAAAATGGTGTCAATATTATTCCAATAAAACTTTCAAGATGAATCTAATAACGAAATGAAAATATGTTATTATTATTAATTATTTTCATGAATTTCTCTTCATAAGAACCTGCTTTTAGCACATGATCATCCGCCATTTTTTGTTTGGGGTCGGCTTCCAGTCTAACCGGAAGCAGCTGAATACATGGAGCGACTGGCTTATATCTCACCCCCATAACATAGTTAGTACTGGGAAAGACGATACCCCGACTGGCTGTCAGATTTTCGGGCCACTGACTACCTGTACCAAATGTATGATATACAACAGCTAACACTTACTCCACACAAACATACTCACCTACCCTTGTTTGAATCTTAAACATCGAGCCATTAACACGTCACCTGTATCTTGGAGCTCAATATGAAAAATGTTCACACGCGCTCGGCAGCGGGTACCTCCCAGGGACGGGAGGAGCCAAGTGTACCCCAAGGAGTTTTGACTTGCAAAGCAGCCTCGCCGAGATTTTTCACGAGGGCCGTAATGACTGCTTGATGTGTTCGAGCTACGAGTATGGAGGAGGATGAAAATGCTAAGATAAAGTTTTGGTTCTTTTAGTATGTTGGTCTTTTGAAACACTGTTAGGACCAATGTTGAATAATACGACAAAAGAAATGTCGGAAATGTAAATCGCTTTTCTATGCAGGCAACATTTCAATCATATGAGAATAAAAATACGACATCGAAATATCCGCTGTCACAAAGCAGTAAACGGATTCGCAAACAGAGTAACAAAATGCAAAAGCAGACGTTCTAGAAATCCGCATTTACGATACATGAACCGAGGCTTCTCATTAAACATTCGAATACCATTTCCTGTCGTGCGAAGGAAACAGGATTGTCACAATCCGTATTGTTTGAGATCTCATAACGCGTGTAGCCCTTTGACTCGACATTTCCATACAGAATGCTAATACAAAACGTCGTTATATAAAGGCGTCTCCACACTTGGCTAGCTCGCAGGCGCGTCACCTTTGATGCGCGTATGATTGCCCGCGCCCGCGACACATTGGATCTATATTGTTGTCTTTTTCAAGTTTCGTAATAAGGGATGAGGGTGTATTAAAGCCTTTTATCCGGCTCGTCACGCCGGCACGTGGGGTCGGGAAGGGGTTTAAGGTGAGCAAACATTAGCTCTTTTACATTTTTGCAATTTCATCTACGACGCCTCACGGCTGTTTGCAGTAGCTTGAGTTTCAGGAGGCTCGAAGGTTTCGGGGCGTTAAAAGTTTAACTCTTTTCAAAAGGGTTCGAAAGTAAACGAGTTTTTAATGTTTGTTTACAGGCGCGCTTAGCTGTGTCGCTAAAGCGGGTTTGTAGTGAGACACATTGAGAAATCCCAAGTGAAGTTAAGCCATGTATTAAGTGCGCTAGGCCCGGGGCCAAGACCTCGCCGCAGACTGCCTGCAAATCTTGGCTGCATTCTCGAACATTCCAGAAGATGTAGCTGGGATTAAACGACGTGGTATATTCAACAATTACACTATATCCAGGCAATTCCCGCAGGTAAGGCTGCATATTTTAGGGGTGAGACAATATTAGCTGCAGCGCTCGTGTGGAAAATGAAACTGTTTTTGGTCCTAATTTACAATGCTTGTAATTTGAGCGAACACGTTCCTTGTTCGGAGGTGTACACCGTTTTGTGTACGCTGCGAGCATTTTGAAACGTATTAGCTGAGTTCGCAAATATGCATACGGAACAATGCAAGGGCGGTGAGCAAATGTTGCCACTACAGCTGTATGTCTAATGTGGTGTACTATCATATTTTTAAATACTGTTTTATACCTATTTCTGGTAATCTGGGAAAGCAAATATGAACGAAGCCACATGTAAAACCGACTTTATGGCCAGTTGAATTATTAACCATTTCGGTATTTTCAGTAAAGTTGGTGATGAACGATCCACACGGTGTTAGTGATTTTAATGCCAACCACATGTATTTGTCTAAATACTTGACTTCAAAATCAAAGAAAACTGGACTGTTTTTTTCCATGGGGAAAACAATTCCTTACGGTTCCGCTAAAGTTACTCAAGATAACGTATCGCTGCAGGCGACAATTATTGCGGTGTTTAAAATAAAGGGCTAATTACTTAGAATGAAAGAAGCTCTGAAACGGCGCGCACCGCACGACGCCCCGCGGGCGACCACAATTCAGAAATAGCTCATAACTCACGTGTAATCGCGAACGGCGCGCGACATTCTGCATCCTGCGGCTGATAGCGCGATCGCGCTAGAAACGCTTTTGTGCGCCCGCTCTTAGATGCATTTTAGCTCAATAATTAACTGCTGTTGCTATTTATCTACGCGGCTCCCCAAACGAAGGTACAATATAGTCAGTATATCAACAAATCAGTTCTGAAATTACATTATTAATACAAGTTACAAGGTTAGTGAGTTCGTTCCCGTTTACTTCAACGAAAGTTCGTAACAAGCACTACAAGATAAACGGCACCATTAAGCGTGCCAATTCATACAAGTGTAGTATTGTCACGCTAAAATTAAAATTATTCAAACGTACAAGGATGCCATTGGAGCAAACATAAACTTGAATCTATTGTCTAAGTTTATATGAAAACAAACGCGAGCGTCATTACCGCGGCTCCGTATTTAGCACATTATTCAAAAAGCACGTGAGCCAGGAAACCCTTAAAATTACACACGAAACAGTGCTCTTTACCAACTTTCCCATAAGAGCCCATTATTTACGGAGCCACCGTACCATTAAGATTCTCCACATATCTTCGAAAGACGCGTTATGGTAATTACGGGTCGCCATTTTATCTCGCGACTCTTCGCGATTAGAAGTCGCGCGCTCGGCTGCACGTCGAAATAACAAGTGCGCGAACTTAGTTCGTTTCTGAGAAGGAGCGTTGTGAAATTAATTCGGATGGAAGATATCGGGCGGCGCGATAGCGACTCCTTCCGCGCCATTTATTGCTCGTGTGGTGCGGGTATCGGTGAAGGGGTAAAGAATATCAAGATGTAACGAGCGCCAGCCGGAAGGCTCGCAAATGAGCTCGCACACTTATCTGTGTTAATGTGGGCGAGGGTTAATTTTGTCTTACATGAGCAATTTGGAGATACCACCCTCGTTTCCAACTTACATTTGTTGTTACTATAGAAGATTTGGTGTGTTATGTGTCTGTTCTGTTCCTATCAAGGCTATTGAGGTTTCTAAATTGACTATTGTTATTATTGCTTCATACAGTTTTCTTTCAACAAAAACTTACAACCAGGAACAATTTTTCAAACATGTCACCCATAAGAACGTGCTCATACACATCTCACGTTTAATTTATACTACTTAAATATTCGTTAAGATTTCGTCTAGACAAAAGGAAAATATAGCCGCGTCTGTAGGGTAGAATGAATGGCGCGCAAACATGGATGGATAGCAAATACGAGAGTGTATTAGGCAATGAAATTAAGTCGCAATGCAATCTCGTTGGATGTGGGAACTATTGTCCTAGCACAATGCTGCTATTAACTAGTCGATAGCGGTATTGAATATTAGGTTTCGTCGTATCTGCTCTGAGGTTGGGGCGCCTTGTGGAAATGTAACAAATATTATTTGATGTTCGCTTTGTATGTATATTTTAATTTACTTTAGTAACTTTAATTGGATTAAGGTTTTCTTTGATTCCGATTTTCGTAGTATGCTTTTAGAAAACTTGCGGAGTGGTACGTTTGAGAATGCCTTTTGCAATCTTCAGTAAATGTTCGTCGTGATAACGATGCCATGAACTAAAAACAAGTTTCAGATTAAAGTTACATAATCTCCCGCTGTCGATCACATTTACAACAAAAGATAAAACTGTCTTAACTTATTCAATTTCATATACAGCAAAGCAAAGGATTTTCAAGTGAAATATTGAAGGAATCGACAAAACTTGGTCTCATGTAATATGCAGGGAAGTAGGACCAGCGCACTGCATATTTTGCGCCTAAGATCCGAGGTTCTACGAGCGAAGTTCCAAAGCCGCTTGCTTAGGTACTTAGGCTTTATGTTATACTTTATGCTTTATGCTGAAGGACGATAATTTGATGGCTTTGCGGACAGAAGCTGTTGAGACATGAATTTGTGTCTTTACAATCCTAATGCCTTATAATGGATAGCGAGTGGATTCGAGGTGGTTTGAAGTAAGATTTGTTTTGGTATCTTACATCAGCA
The DNA here is from genome assembly GCA_916618015.1 of Xestia c-nigrum. NCBI lineage: Eukaryota > Metazoa > Arthropoda > Insecta > Lepidoptera > Noctuidae > Xestia > Xestia c-nigrum. Next base: position 18,704,615 of record OU745255.1, on the reverse strand, counting down.
ATCAAGTTTAAAGTTCTAGTGGCCTCAAGTGCAACTACAAAGCACGAGGTCCTGGGTTCGATTCCCAGGTCAGAAAAAAGTGTTATTGGGTTTGTCCATCAGGAAGTTCGACGGAGCCTGGATTGGGGCACGGTTGATGGCAATAGGGTAGCTCTCTGTTACATACCTCTGCCTAATTCTTCTGGGATTATAGGCGTGCTGTTATGTTATGTTATTCTGAAGAATGTGTGTTTCTGGCTAAATTAACTTCCGTACTAGGTAAATTGGCTTACGCATCTTTGATAAGCAAATATTGACACTTTAAGAAATAGAATATTTATCTGCATCTTGATAAGATCAAGACTTAAATATCAAAAGGTGATGAAGGCAAAGTCAGTGTTCAAATACCGGGAAACGCAAGTTCAAGCAAGAATTCCTCTTGTGAGAAGAACATGAAACACAACTGGAAACGAAATCAATAGCAAATCAATAGCAAATCAACCAACACAGACATAAAATAGTGCCACCGCATCTCCACAGTTCACCCAATCTTACCAAATTAATTCTCCATAAAGCTGAATACACAAAACGTTTGCGGTCGTAGGTGAGAGCTCAAAGGGTCACTTCACACAACAGGTTAGCGTCAAAAGGATTGACCGAGACGTGTCGAGGTGGGGCGGGGTGACCACAACCTAGTCGCTTGGTAACCACACCCGGTTTTTGGGTGAACTGTACCACCGTTTCACCTTTTGTGGTTAATTTTCGTATAGAAGTTTCGCAAGTCGTTGTTGCGAACTTTTGTTAAAGGAACTACTTTTGACCGATGTTTTTTGGTTTGCTTTTAGTTTTGGTCCTTTGTTTTTTATATTAGGCTTTCTACAAAATAGAGGGTGCAAAATACCTCTTGATGGAGCCGGAAGACACTTGTTCTCCGCATCATTGCGATAATTTTTTTTTGGTCTACTCCATACCTGGGAACCTTCTAGTTACGGACATATTGGGGGTCAAAGTTCTTTTTTTTTTAAGTAACTTTTTAAAAACAAGTTTCAAATGCAAAATTGTTGCCTCATTACGACCCCTATTCTATTCAATCCATTCATCAGCACAATGTTTTAAGTGCGTAACATTAAGTACCACAGAACATGATTTTTCACCCCAAAAAAAAGTCGTTTCCCAGCACTTTTTTTTGGTTAAAGTTACTTAGTTTGATGTACAGAACGCGTGGTTGACGGCTTCGTGATGAGTCTGTTTAAAGTGTTTTCAAGAAAGTATTTTTACTGCCAAAAAAAAATGGCACACCAAAATACATACAACAATACAATATAGGTAGAATGGGCCATTTTCATATCAGTTGCAACAACAGAGTTAAACAGTGCTACATACAGAGACCCGTACCCAATAAGACGTACAAACAACTCGTCTCAAAGTATCAGCCTGGCAGCAGAGCGCCGCAAAAGGAACTCAACACCAAGCTGTTTACGTGAGGGCTGTTAGCAAACACCTGTAAACGCCTTTACCTTGCCTCTGTTTGTACTGGACGCTCACGATTGCCGTGTACAATTAGCCTTAGATGTCTCACCTACAAACCAATTTATTACCTACAGCTGCCAAAGACATTCCCGTTCTATTCGAAACTGTGTGTTCTGAGAGATAAGACTGGGTTTCGGGTGGGAGGTCAGATAAGAAACGAAACGGTTATGTGGCAACTTTGTGTGTCTGGATGTAGTGAAGTCTTTTGAGTGCCGTTGAGGTGTTAGGTAGCTCATGTGGAAACGTAAAGTACGGTGGACGTTTGCCCTGTGTTTATTTGGTTAGTCACAAAAACAGATTTTGGAGTCAATGCGTTCATATGTTCTGATATAATTACAATATAAACCTAACTAACAAAATTGTTTTTTTTTCTTTTTTTTTTCCTGCTTCACAGTAATCGGTCGTAAACGATAATTAGCTGCTTCTTTGTCCGATATTTCTAGGTTTTTTTAGGTAATAGAGCTTAGTGACAACTTCGTAGTTAAGTTTCTCATTCCAATTAGATGAATCTGTCCAGGAGAGTTGGAACGCTATGTCTTGAATCTCTTAAATTGCAGGCCACCATTACCAGTTAGTTTTAGAGCAATTATAAATATTGGAACAGAAAAAGGAAATGCGTTTTATTGAGCATTCGAGCTGCAAAAAACATTATATTTCGCTACTACAAAACATCCACTTAAACCATTGCAATTCGGAAAAACAGCATCGTATTTCCGTATTCCCGAGCTGCCCCTTTCGAAAGTACTCAATCATGTTCGCCGTGTTGACTCCTGGATATGATACGACCTCTCGACTCGACATGATCATAATACCCTCGGCTGCATCCAACAACCCCTTCTACATCCATAAACCGGCTACAAATCTTAGCCGAGCGTTCGGCATCTTTATAACTGGAGGAGGCGATCCCTTAACCCAACATAATGGGCAGGTTTACTGAGAGGACCGTCGTAAAGTGTCCCGTCCAGCGCGCGTACCCCAACTACGGGACCCTTCGAAATTTCACGAACTATTTGGCCCGCACTAGCCCTCACTCAGCTTTTTTGTCGACGCTTTATTGTCCGGATTTTGTGCTCACCTTTATCGTTATTGTGTCCGCTCGGCTTCATAAAGGACCGCGGTTCACTATTAGAACCTCATAACCGTGGGAAAATATTTGAGAGCTTGGTAAAAATGGTTGAATGATAAAAATGTTGGGTAAAAAAGTGTGGTCGGTCAATAAATCGTTTGGTCAATTGAGCAGGATGCGATGGGCGTGTTAATTGGTCGGGTGCGGGACTGTATCGAGGGCTCGCTCCGAGCGATGAGTGGACACGGAGCAGTCATTGCGTGAATGATAATTGCCCGAACGTTGGGCGTCGCATTAATTCGGGCTATTGGTGTGGAATTGAATGGCTGCATGGCTTAGTACGTGACGCATGGATGTAAAATGTACTGGATGTTTTTGGCACAGATTTTTGCTTGTTGTCTTATGTAGTGATTGAATGTGTGGGTATTTAATTTTCAGGAAATAAACAATTCATGGAATAAACATTTGTAAAGAATCAAGTCAATTTCAAATTTAAATACCATTTTTAATTTGAATCTATATCAAAATGTTATTTCTTCAAGGTATTTTAGTAGCTATTAAATAATTTTTGAAAGTAAATATTTTATTTAAAACCGTAATGGATCTAGATGTTACCTAACTTTTGAAAAAACATTAGAAGTCTTCAACACAACCCATGTATAACGGGCTGGTGTTCGCAACTCCACGTCAAGGCACGTATTTTGCCTACGGAACACAACCCATGTTTCCTACAGAACATTTTTGCATCTTTGTAAATCTCTCTATACCCTCAAAAAAATGTAACCCTTCAAAAGCCATGCTACATCTTTGTTGGTACATCCGGACCGTAGGACCAGTGCATACGTTCCCGCAGAGATAAACGCATACGATTACACGTCCGAGCCACAGGTGGCGCATAACATTTTTCAGTCGGGACGGGCCATTGCCTGCGTCCGGCCCGTGAGCCCGCGGCTTAATTCGAGACCTTTCCAGCCATTTGCAATGGTTTGTTTTTATTGAAAACCGTGGGAATTTGCCGATTGCCTGTATTTTGTGATTTGGAAAGGGATTTTTGGATTTCGTGTACGTGGGCCTCTGGATTTAATTTTGTGATTTTACGGCGTGTTTAAGGGTTTTATTTGATTAAAATTATCCCTAAATATACAATTTATAGCTAAGGTAATAATTTCAACCAATAATCGGTTTAAAAACATGGTTCTTCTTCCCTAATGGCTCCAAGTAAGTCAATAAGTTAACCTTCGAGAAATGTAACCAAAAAAGCAAAAATTAACACATTTCCCGAACTCCCCAGCAATAAATAAAGCAGAAATGACACGTCATAATGTTTAGCACAAATGACACGCTTTACGCCAGCCCATATTGTCAGCTATTCAGACCGGGGGCTCCAAATAATTATTGCTCGCTTGACAAATTGCCGGCAAAGCCTACGTGTCGGTGGAACAATTTGATACAATTTTCACCGCCTTTCCCGTACGGGCCATGGATTTGCATACATGCACCCCTAGATTATGCAAATATACGTTTTTTAACGTACTGTTTACTTACCCCAACGGAAGAGGAAACACTTCGGGCACGCATTTTAAAAAGATTTACGCGCTTTGTCGGATCATTAAGTGTGGAACTAATTTGCTTACCTTTGAAATGTTTTAACCTTTATCCCGTATAATTACTGTTGGGTAACCGTCCCAGTAACGTGATATGCAGATTTCCGCACGCTCTACTGTTGGTTTTTCCTACGCCCGGTTTCATATGGCAGCCGGGCAAATGAAAGAATTTTCCTAACAATTAAGTTACTTTACAATTAAAATCATATTAACAAGCTAATCCCGTGCATTCCCAAAATATAAATATAACTGGGGGATATTTTTAATTTGCACGTTTCACGTTCAAGTGCGCAACTTCTCAACGATATTAAGCATGTGGGAATCGTCGAAATTAAATTTTCTTTGTTTTCTCTCGTGGGCTGTGGGCTCTTGGCGTTATTAAATTTCCTTGTGTTTTTTAACACAGCCATATCATTAGATTGAGGGCTTCCGTCAAGAGGAAATTGTGGCGGCGAGGGGAGCGAGCTGAGCACCTAAACATATTGAAAAAATAAAAATCCCGGCTACTTATTGCGTAGTACTGGGGAAAGTTACTCTACTTTACTTTTATAAAAAAACAAGTTAACGAACAAGATAAAACAGTTTTTTTCTCAACGAAAATTACATATCAGTAGTCAGTAGATATTTATTTTATTCTATTAGTAGCTATATTTTGTTGATGTTTTTATTTATAAACTAAAATATAAATAGTAAAAAAAATCATAACTATTCATGGAATTTTTTGGTTCTTGTTGTCACTAAAGATTTTAATTTTAATTATGAAATCAGTTAAATTTAACCCTTAAAGTAAACAACAATGCCTGAGCATGTTTCTACGTTTCACATGCATTTTACACGGTCGCCCAAAATTATCGAATCAAAATTTTTGTCCAAGATAGAGCATCTTTCCCGCTGGTATCATAGTCGAAGCCGACGCAGAAAGACGTTTGAAGTGGTTCCGTGTAATAAGTACGACCGCGACAAAATTCCTGGCCGTGCTGCGTTTGGGAACCTCACCTTAAATATACATATAACATTACGTGAAATTGCCCATTTTTTCCACTCTCCACCCTAGCAATTAGGGTAGCTTGTGTATAAATATTGCACGGCCCTCATTAATGTGCGTGTTCGTTTTAGTATATATTTTTATGGTACGCTTTTTGGTTGGCGTCTGCAAGGAGTCGTGGGATGTAATGAATAATTAAGACATGTTGTACAAGGGAAGTGCCAGGTTTTTTCTTGAAGACTCCGGTAAATGATGGTGGGTTTGAGTAATGTGCTGCTCTTTTATAAGAAAATTCCAGAGAGTTTTTTTTTAATAAACTGTCGTAAAACCTAAGGCGCTTTGGAACTTAAAAATTAAAAAGAATGTGTTAAAATTATGTTCAGGTATAGAACAAAGACATGTCTAGTTACCTACTACCCTCCCTTACAATTTATAACAAATACAAATAATTAAAGAATTCTCCAATTAATAAAAGCATGAACTTTACCTTGATCGGATGGCGAGGGCATCCGGTGTCGCAAGGACGCCTGAAACAAAAAAAAAATAAAACATCAAAAACAAAAAAAGGGGTACACAATATCAATCAAAGTCTCCTCAAATGAAAATCCATCAATTAACAACGTCACAAAAATCAAAACAGCAAAACTTCTAAATTAAAAATATGACGTTCAAATGATTAAAAACTCCCTTCCGAGATTGCATTTCAACAATTAACGCATTAAGACTGCTCTCGCCAATAAAGAGCAACTCTCTTAATTAACAGTCCCTGTTAAAAATTGAGTACAAATTCAAGTAGCAAATCTCCCCAAAGCTAGGGTGGGATCTAGTGAATGGCCTGTAATATTTTAGTTTGGTTGAAACAAAAAGTCTTGGCGTTGGTGAGGGGCTGGGCGCTGTCACGTCGACACAATAAGCCTTTTAATTCGATTCTTCAAGACGGACGCGAGACAAAGGGCCCGGAGTTATCATTCAATGGGGCACTTCTACCTTTTCTTATTACTTCGCTAAGGTTTTCTTGTGAGGTGAATCGGCCGCACGAGGGATGGAAGCCTGAGATATATCCTGTGTCTCCGCTTTGATTTGGTGCTGTTTTTTGTGGTTTAATTCTATTTGTGACTTTTTTTGGATTCTCGGGACGCATGCTGCTTTTTGAAAACAGTTTTTTTAAAACCTAGTTTTTATAATCGGGGATATAGTTGTTACTACAGTGCTACTTTTCAAATCAATTAGCCTTATTAATAACTCTAGAGAAAATTGACGATGACTTGTCCAGAGGACTCCCACAGCAATTCAAATATCATAGTTGCTAATAGATAACGATCTCAACAAGTTAATCTGTTCCTAAAAACAATTCAGATAAAATCCAATGTACAAACACACCGATGTCGTATCTCCGGACAGTCACTACTTGTGTGTCGCGCTGTATAAGTGCACTTGATCCCATGTGTCGCCGTGACCGGACTGCCGATACACAGCTAACAGGTTTATTTGTTGCCATCGTATTAACTAACTCAATAACCAACGAAATAACAACCATGGAATCTTTGAAAAAAAATACATCTTCATTAATGTTAGGGTCACCCAATTTTAAATCCATGTCTGTTACGATGTACATTGTACACATAGTTATATTAACTGGTTTAAACTAAACTCACACCAATGCATTTTCAAGGTTTATGATATTATTAATTAATTATTTTAAGTTATTTTAAAGCCACAAAGTCAACTATTGATCCAGACCTTTTCTCAAATCCTCATATTCACACAAAATATTGACTCATTTTACAAAGCCGGATCTATCGCGTTATTTACTGTCCAATACCGATAATATCCCTGTCTCAATATCTCTGACTTCAAGTGTACTTTGCAGTGGAAGTGCATTTGATTCCTCGCGTCGTGACCCGACTACAGATTCGAAGCTAACAGCCTTATTTGTTGTCACCTCTTTAAAATCGCCCTAAATCAAAGGAATTGTATTTATTTTAGCTGGCTCTGAGATGTTTATTGATAAAGACATCCAATACGACTTGGTATGCTCATAGAGTTTGTAGAAACATGTGACAGCAACTTTTCATTACTCATACTCGAAAAGTAGGTCTGAAGTCTTCCGAGGAGCGGTTTGAAAGTAACACTTTTCAGCCCTAGGCAGAATCGCTTTCAACTGACAGCTGTCAAATTATAAAAAAAACTAGTTCTATTTTCACATTTCTATTGAACCATGTTCCGACTTCTATACAGCCTCTTAATTAAAGCGCGATGTAAAATTGAAATAACGTAAAATTCAGTATGAATTACTTCAAGATTTTTGATTAAATAACTGAGTTATAATTTGGTAACAGACATTTCTTTAAAATAACCTAGATTTGGGCAAAATATTTACTATTTTTAATAAAGGCTGAATAGCCGGCCACAGAAAAAAAAACAAAATAGGCGGGAAAGCGGCAACCCGATCTTCATTTTTTTCGAGTTGTTTCGTTTTTTTATTTTCCCTGTATGAAAAGCACAGTGTTTACCTCAGGTTAAAGACTTTTTAGTCTCTCGAACTATTCGACAACTCGTATATCTGTCTTCTTCTGGCATTACGAAAACGACCAAGATAGACATACGACTTTCCGAATCAGAAGCGAATCGAAGCGTTGTGAATACGGGGGCAAGGCTGTTACTGAGTGCTGACCGAAAGAGATACCGTAGCCCCGGAACTTAAAGGGCGAGGAAGGAACATGGATGGGTTTTAGTCAGTAAAAGTCTGACACTCCCTCCCGCTCCGCACAGAGTGGGAGAATTTATTTGATGATTTCTCATTCGAAAAAAGGGCTGTTACCAAGAAATTCCTGATGGAAAACCCCAACAACACTTTGACCGACTTTGTAATCGTACCCACGACCTCGTGCTCTCCAGTTGCGCTTGCGACTAGTAGACCAGCAAGACAGTCAGTCAGTAGACTAATTCCAATGTATTTATTTAAGTAATATTATTCCCTCCAAATCATTCTAGGAGTATGTCCAAATAATTTTCCGTACTAACTTCACATAATAGTTATTCCTGACACGAAACAAGTTGTATCTCGGTTCAAATCGGAACCCAAGGTAGGGTAAATTAAACAATTTAATAATATACGTAGGTACTCATGTAAAGCACTAGCTGATATCAACATCGAGTAAAAAGGGGTTGGAATCCCACTGTCTGGCGGTATAATTACCAGCCAGGCATTAAAGATAAAACGAGCCAGGTAAATTGAAATATGAGGTTGAAATTGAAAGGTAGCCATAATGTTGATGTTAACAGACAGGTTTCTTGTTAATACACTGGTGTTCTTTTTTCAATTCTAGTAAATTATCTTTGGATAAGAATAATGCAATCAATTTGTGAAAGAGCAGTATTTTTATTGCAGAGTTTGTATTCCGGGCTTGTTTAACTCCGGAAAATGCACACTTTTCACTTCTTTTTCTTATAATTGTTTCGATATTAAAATATATAGGTACTCGTATGTTTTAAGGCTTTTGAATTTAGAGCATTTTGTATATTGACGATTTTATTTTCTGGTATTAAGGTCCGGAAAATTCATTACGGCTGAGCACAGGCTTGAGTCACGGCAGTTTTGATGTTGAATTTGTAGTTATGCTCAATCTATGAAAGTAGGAATAATAAAAGTGTGATTGTCTTGTTTGTGAGTATATTTTTTTAAACAGAAATTATTAAAAAAAATGATGATAAAAATAAATTTTGGTCTTTCCATACAGCTCTTATTTCCATAAAATATATCGATAGATTACGAAAAAAACAAACCAAAATCAGAACAAAAACTCTATGGTCTCTAAGCCTTCGTAGATGGGTGCAGGAATTAACAGAAATTAAGGAAATCGTGGAGGGAGGGAACTAATAGCAACCGTTTAATTAAATGAGCTTCGACCGAGATTGGGGCAGATGCTGATGCAAAAATTTGGAGGTCACAAATTGAAGGCAGTAGTACATTTTTCTAAATTAAAATTTATGATCTACAGTCTACCTTTTTTTGAATAAAGAACATTCTCAAATGTAGCAGAACGTAGCGATTGAGTCATCGTCAATGTTGTAGGTGTGACGAGTTGTGATGATGTGATGTGATATGATATGTTATCCTTAGTTTAAAATGAGAAAAGTAAAAATATAATTAAAGCGAACGTGCAATCATTTCTTTATTGGTGTAGTTAGAGACATCGTTTGTCTGGCTGTACGTCTGACTCATACAATCTCTCGAATAGACGTGTCCTGGGGATAATCTGAGTCTATTAATTTTAGGCATCCAATTCTGTTGCAGTTTATCTATAAATTTGGAACTTGCCAGTGTAAAGATTTAGATGGTTCTAATAAAATTGATTTAGCATATGGTCAGTGGATCACACATTTTGTTTATTGTTTTAATTTATACAAGCTGATATTTACACTTATTGAGAATTTAATCGGAAGGTCTTCTCGTACTCAAAATATTAATAATCTAGTTTCGATCTCACCGTAATGCGAAAATTACGATAGTTTTTTTTTACACTTGCAACATTGAGATCGAAATTACTTACAACATAACGCCGCCTGCTCCGATCCTATTATACTCCTTTCGCGGAGTCCACGTTCATCTATGAAACTTGTCTCCAAAAAAATCCAGTACGATACTATTGACCTCTCAGTGAAAATTATTCCTAATTGTCATTTCTCGAAGAAGACCCATTAACTACTAATACAATAAAAATAACTCATCTTTAACACGGGAATCGCAATTCACGTTAATCACAATAATATGGAGAGTTTTGCTAAAAGAGATCGCTTTAATTAAGTAATGACTCGAATGTTAATTACGAAGGCAGGGGTGACAACTGCACGGTAATCACTACTGATCTATGAGCTTTGTTTTTGATTCATTATGTTTTTGTTGTATTGTTATTTTGTTTCTGGCAACACTAGGAATGATTGTGATTTGTGCCATTGGAAGGTAAATATTTGTCACAGTCAAAACTGGTAATCAGTCAAAGCTATTTTAACAATTACTTACTAACATTTTCTTAGAAGCTTATTGGGTTAAGGTGTTTTTTTTGTGTCCCTTTGAAAAACATCATGTAATTTTAGGATTAGGTAATTACAACAGAGGCGTTCTAAAACAACATATTTTTAAGGCATAAAACGCATTTTAACTTAATAAGGGTTTTGACAGACACCAATCACAAGTGGTTTTGACTGATTAAGAGTTTTAACTGTAACATTTTGATGATCTAGTAGAAGTTCCTTTAATTGAACGAAAAGTTTTTTGAGGTTTTTTCATCTGATTTTCGTATGTGTGCGGGCAAAGTTAAGTTAAGATATGTTTCGACTGACATCAGAACATCTCTCGCGTTTAACGAACGAATTGAGTTTACCATGGACACATTTTCTAAAGTTAGTTCATCGTTATAATCTATACAACTAGACAAATAAATTAAATTGAAATGTTTGTTTGTGATGTCAAAGTAACAGCTTTTTATTCAATGCGTATACGGTACTTTTAATCTTTGTCTGCCTTTGTGTTTGTTCCGGTTTCAATTTTGACGGGAATTTCACTGCCCAATAGCTGATGTTATTATATTTTACATTAAAAAAAACACACACAAAAAATTGTTCACAAAATCTGATACAAATAGGAAGAACAATTTCTATAATTATTTCATGCGGCTGAAGGGTCGCGCAACAGGCAGCAGCTATAGTACACAATACATTTAATATCCTACGATAACGAGAAGAAAATGTCTACTGTCGATAATATCATCAAGCTCAAATTGAAACAACAGAAAAAAACCCTAAAGCAGGAAAGCAACAACTTTCAAAATAAAAATAATCACATTAATTATAATCTAATGAAATGGCCGTTAAATCACGCTAATTGTTCTCCGTTTTTTATTTTGTTCCCCATTTTTTGTCGGCAAAAGCTGCTTGAATGGAATTCCTTTATTCCGCAAATGGCCTGTTTACCAACAACCACTGACAAAGGACCAGAAATTATATACCAGCGATAAATTTAGGATGTAATGAAAAACATTTTTATAGATTAAAATGGTGGAAGAGTTGGAGGTACCAGTCTATTTTGATTTACAATTTCATGTCGTGGTATAGTTGTTGTCGTAGTCGGTTTTATTTTATGGTTAATGGATTCCTAAGGCCCAGCGCCCACTATCGGCATCGGCACGGCTAAGGATTTTAGGTGATAAAAAGCAAATTTCCATGATGTATGATCGTAGTAACAAAAATACCGCTTCGGTATGCTTGAGGCTACTGCATCGAAATTTCTACTTTATTACCATGAAGTTAGTGTAGAATGCTTTTTATCACCTAAAATCCTTAGCCGTGCCGATGCCGATAGTGGGCGCTGGGCCTTAACTAGTCTCGTCATTCTAAGTTTCACAAGTGTTTTCTGTATAGAAAGTAAAGGAAAAAGTGTTGGTTTTGATTCCCTTTTCTTTATCGTGTGGTTAGTGTCTATCCTGGCGTCTGAATTTTGTTACCACCCGTGGGCGTCTGAATTGGCTTTACATGCCGTCGAGAAATATTTCTCATGCATGCTGGTTTCCTCACGAAATTTTCCTTCACCGAAGCAAGTGTGATTATACGATAGGCACGTGAATCTGGAAAATCAAAGGTGCGTGACCGAACCGTGGTTTGAACTCGAGACCTACGTATGTCTTGCCAGTCATACCACTAGGCTACCACTGCTCAGAGTTTTGATTTAGAACGAGGACGTTTCTCCTAATCAAACATTATGATCAAGTTTAGTGATCCTTTAATGTAAAAACACCACTGAAAACCCGTCCGTTTGATCGTCCTGCCGGAAGTGGCCGTGTCCGGCGGCATTGTCCCGTCCCGGCTCATCTTCTTATTTGTTTTCTTTGGCGAAGCACTCACGGCACAATGGCTAATGATGCCGCTTGCCGCTTTGATCATCGCGTGATCGTGTGTGCCAATTCTGGTCACATTACCTTAATAGGCAAGTTTCGTTACTTTCGCCGAGTTTAGCCGAATTTGGGGCCATCCAGTGCTGAGTTACAGTTCGGAATATAATTCGATTTAGGTCTTTTGTTCGGAAGTCTCGCGTGACTAGCGACTGGATTACCTTTCACATTTATTCGCCCTTACTTATTTGGTCAACCTTCCTGCGTATGCGACCTCACCCGGTAGTTGCTATATTTCAGCCCTGATAACACTTCATGGCTGCCAAATTATTCCCATAATTTCTGTTTATCTAATTTGCGCGTGTGAACCCTTTACAAGGATCCGTCCAGTCACGTAGCTCGAAGACACGTGACATTTCGAAAACAACGGGTACAAAACAGAATTACGACGCAAACGCGCTTGTGTGCAGCATGGAGCTGTTTGTGGGTGTGTGTGCGTGCGCCTGAATTAGACGCGAAACTTTCAAAGTTTTCCCAAATTTGTGCCGCCCGCGCCCCTCCGCCCCCTCTCACTCGTGGATCGATAGCGGGCGCCGAGCGAGCGACTCCCAGCCTCATGAAAATACCGGACAACACTTCGCCTCAGTATTTACCATGACGTGTTTTGTGGCGAGAACGCAGTTATCTCTACGAATTTTAGTGAGTGCTTGTGATTTGATAGCTCTCCGGTATTTTGTGTAGTTGGTATTCGGCTGCTGTTGACCTACATTGTACACGTTTTGTAAGAACAGGAAATTGAGGTCTTGTGTTCGGACTTTAATAAGGCTTTACAGTGTGCGAATAAGGAAAAACAGCGTCAATTTTTTGCAACCGCTTATGTAACACAGTTTTTTACTGAGTTGTGGTTACAAAATTTATGTTACTTTAATAATGCGTATTTCTTGGGCTTCTTACCTTCGTAACTTCCCTAATTCCAGGGTCGCAGCACTGGGAATAAGACAGCGTCGCGTGAGTGGGCGACCCATGCCAACTGTCACCGAGCAAAACAAGAGCGACAACTGAAAATTGGGCGCGCGAGGCGTTCGCCATTGTTTGTCATTAATTGAGGGCTTTGCGATGATCTTCGTGCTGAAGGCCTCCTTGCGGCGAGGGCGCACTCCGGGGACATATCGGCCGCCAATCGCGATGACAGCGACCCTCCGGCCTCGAGCGGACACTCACTAACTCGAGGTGGGAAAAACTACCGGCTGACACTACTTAACGAACAGGGCACGCCCGGGAATTTTCTTGAGTGCTTGTTAATGTTTTATGGGCGGAACTTTTTCAAAGTAGTGCGTAGATTGACGCGCTAAGTACACCTACATAATTTAACACGTTTCCCCTCGGACGTGTGACTCGTTCATCGATTCTGTTATCGTTCATAAACAATGCGTTCATAAGTGGCTCGCTCGTCCAGCCCTCATATCTATGGTTAATTTTGTCGTAATAAAAATCCAATCTCGAAAATGGCTATAAAAAGCGGAACAGAAAACTTTTCTGATTTATAACAATTAATATTTGAAATATTGACAATATTAAGGGAAATGGCCGACAGCCGACAAATCATATGAAACCGCCCCGGAAGGAGGAAGCACTGGCCCGTTGCTCAGGGACTTTATTTGGAAATGGAAAGTCTAAAAAATAAACGACAGCGAGTGCGGGGGGATGATTTATACCGAGCGGCTAGTGCGTTCGATTATCGAGATGATATTTCTCGATATTAAAGTGTTGCCAAGAGGACTGCGGACAATATGACCCGAGGAAGATTTATTGAGCAATTCAAAGTGACGTCGACGCCCGTTACGATTATTTCATTATATTGTCGGCGCCGTAAAAACGGTTAGCGTTTTATTTTATTGCTGGTTCGCGAACGAATTTTTATTTCAATATTTTATTGCGTTGTAAAATTGGGACTGCAGTCGATTTTGCTTTAACAATTTTGAGCGCCGCGGCTCTAGAGGCAAAAGTTGGTCGTGAGTTGTAGCTTTATATGGGACACGAATTGTAGACATGTTTGAGCAGATATTTTGTGAATTATGTTTCGTATGTGTACTGTGTGCTCTGTAGAGAGCAAAGGTTCGACATGTCGCATGATTTGTGCGTCTCGCGGGCACCGAGGGTCGCACCCGTGTCGCACGCACGTGCTGTACCTTACGCAACGAAAAACTTACCCAAACAAATGTAAAAGAAATTGTACAACGTCGTACCGGGAAAATCTCGATATTAAGTAACTGCAACCTTACAGGTTTCATAATAGAAAAACGTTAAAATGTTGTTACGAAACTTGTAAAATTTCTCCGAACGGCTATTCGACGGCCCTTACGAAACATTTACTCGGTTACTAACCAAAAATAACTTATTTTGTAACTCAAACCTCAATTTTTCCAGCACCTGTTTTCCAAAAAATAAAATACTTGTGTTTCGTAATTTTGTCACGAGACCGCAAACATGCGTTACGCAAACCTGAAGGATTGCGAAACAACGTTTTGTAAAACGTCTTTCCTCGTTAATTTTCCTCATGTTGAAAATATTAATCGACAACAGGAAAATTAACGAAACCTTATTTTATATTTTTTTCAAACTAGGCTGGAACTCAGCACAAATTCTTATCGAATGAACGTCAGAAATTACATCAGCGTTTCCGCCAAAATGATCGCATTTTTGCCATTTCAAAGTGTTTGAAAATCTGCTAAATCGTTCGAGTCGTGGACTTCGATTGAGATGGAAACGATTACATACATTCTTGGGCCTGGATGTAAGGAGATGAAAATGGTATCAATTAATAGATTCAGACTTATCAGTCCCTCGCTAAAAATTCTGTAAGTTTTGACAATCTGAAAGCTAAGTTAATTAAGGTGAGGTGATGTTGTAGTCTCTTTATAAGAGCTGATTACTTATGAGATCTTTAAGCACTAATGTATATTACATTCAGTGGAGAACGTTTGAAAAGTCATATTATGATTGAATATTAATGACTTGAAGCCATAAACAGTTAGCAGGAATGGATTCCAGGCGTTCCAGGTTGAGAATTGAGCTGATTTTTCATATTTCGCAAATCACGCTACGATTATAAGGAGCGGAGCAGCAATGAAAAATGTTGCAAAAACGGGGATTTTTTTTCCTTTCGTTTTTCTCTCTTATGTGACGCAGACGAAGTTGCGTGGGTCAGCTAGTGGATAAATATGACTAATTATTGAATCCGTATCTCAACTTATTACATTTTAGGCCACCGTTTTCCATCTCCTTTAAAGATAAACACTGTTTTAGGCTTTCACGGTTTCCATCCACCCGCATAATCCAGTCAACCCGCGATCATGGCGCTTGCAACAGCGTCGAAATATCGGGAGCTCAACCTAATAAATAATCACGGAAGATATCCTGTAAGTGACAATATAAGTTTAGTTTTTCCTTTAAAGATGTGTTCAAAAAGCAATACTACCCTTCAATCCTATACAAAAATCAAACTAATTGTTACATCAATACGCTATGTCTTCACCCCACCGGCTTATTGAATAACTGCATGAATCACGTCTCCACGCTTCAGTGAACCCCCCATACGTTTTGTTCGGTTGTTTCCCGACTCCAGCTTTCCGCTACACGGTCCCGGGTTCGACGCTTTTTACTCCAATGTCGGAGACATGTCCAAAGTATCGATACGGTAGGTTGGTACTTTTGTCATGATAAGTTCTGATAGCAAATGGATGATACGGTCTGTTGGGCAGGTTTGAGATGGGATTTATGGAATTAAGTGAGACGTAAATGCTAATAAATAGTTTGTTTACTGAGTTTTCTCGTAAAAAAGTGTGGAATTGCATTTCAAATAGTAATAAAATACATTATTATGGCATACTGAAACTTACCAAAAGCATACATCACGAAACAAATATGCAGAAAGTTATCAAATTTATTTTCTTACCCCATACAATTTGAGATTACCTACGTGAGCATTAAAGTACGGTGTACCCGCGTTGCAATATTGCACAAAATTTTCTTAATTCCAATTTAAAATTACCCAACACGCTTACAACTCATTAAAACACCTATTCTTAAAGCGCGCTGAAATTCTAAACCATACAAAATCAACTCACGATTGTCATTGTGGCGTTATCACTGCATTCAGGCGGGCGCACACTGTACCAAACTTATCCGTTGAATGGATCGTGTCAGAGCTGAATTTGTAAAGAGTAGACGTGTGTCGCATGCATCGCCACGCCTTATCTTTGCTCTTACTCAACTTCTCAACGGCCACTGAATGGCGTGCGCTGCATAACGGAACCCAGATTAGACATAGAAACTGGGAAACGTCAAAAGTGAACAGTTTTTTGTTTTTAGGTGAATGTGCGGAGCGTGTGCGCTGCGGTTAAGAATAGGAGCCCCTTGTGTTGTCATGTGTGGCGTCTAAAAACCCCGAGCTGTCGATGAAAGCTGCATCTATTAATACAATAGCAATCCGCAAACCGATTGGTAAGTAGACCATGATTGTGGACATTGCGCTCTTAACGGAGCTTTAGAAAACCCCTATCAATTTACGGCTGACTGAAAATTGTGTATACAGGGTGTAAACCACCTCATCACAAAGCCGTTAACCAAGCATTCTGTACATCAAACTAAGTAACTTTACGCAAAAATTATTGCTGGGAAACAACTTTTTTTTTTGAGGTTATAAATCACGTTTTGTGGTAGAACTCAATGTAACGCACTTAAAACATTGTGCTGATGAATGGACTGAAAAGTACGGGGATCGTGGAGGTGATAATAGTCAAAATCTAACAAAAAAAACTTGTATTAAAAAAAAATCTTGTCAAAAAGTTGTAACTTTGACCCCTCATATCTCCGTAACTAGAAGGTTCCCAGGTATGGTGTAGAACAAAAAAATGATCGCAATGACGGGGAGAACAAGTGCCTTTCGGCTTCGTGAAGAGGTGTTTTACACCCTTTATACCTCGAAAACACCTCGAAAGTTATTGATAGAAAATTTCTAAGTTTTCTTCTTTGTGAGCCTTCTTTCACGGGTGATATTTAACTATAACTTGCTAACAACTGTAGTATTGCATATAGAAAGACGTATGGCAGACATGCATGTAGTTCCGACACGTGGTGTGCCCACGCCGAGCAACTGATCCACTGACACAATTCAGTCATTGTGAATGAAGGTGGAATCTTAGAAAATATATAGGTAAGCTTACGTTAAAAATGCATAATAAATGGTATAAGCTAGTTGTTTTTTTGAGCAGGTCATGAACGGAAACATTTCACATTTAGACAAAATAGCTAACTAATCGTATTGCCATGTATGCTTAAATGTTTAAAATGAACAATAAAATAAAACAATTGCAGTCTATTCTAAATTCAAACAAAGATAGATTCTAAATTGAACCATGTACTGTACTGTATTTCCGGAGGCCGTAGTTACTAATGTCCGTTAATTTGCAAAGCATCCATGCCGTGCCACACGTCTACAAACTTTGGAGGCACGACAAAAGGACGGATTTAAACCTCATTATTTAATTACCCGGCGGGAATCACACGAGGGCCCTAAGTCGCTGCTGACTCCTGAGCTAGGGCGACCTGTCTGAAGGCTCGTCAAGGGGCAGCCTCCCGCCTTAGCCTCCGCGACGCACTCTATTAATTAGCCATACACTCGCCGCCGGAACGTATTAGTCTCGAATCTTCATACATACGCCTTAAGTTTGTACACCTCTAAAGGACTAATTACTAAAAATCAATACCAATCCCACACAAAAGAAGGACCGTACCTACTTATAGGCTCACAACACAAATGAACGCAAAAACAAGATGGCGAAATAATTTGAATACGTAACGAATCGGAGGGTAACGCACGCTCGAGCCATTCTTTAACTTACTCTCCTACGGATAAAGAGCTAAACTTGTTTTTAAAGGATGACCAATCGTGAAAATTTATGTATCGCGGACAACGCCGCCGGCCGGACCCCTGTAAAAAGAGCTCGCGTTGGGGTAGATACAGGAAGATGGCAGATGGAACGAAGAATTATGTTCCCCGCAGGCTGATGAGGTAAATGTGATTGTGAACTTTTCGACGCTATGCAAATCGGACAAGCGAGACGATATACGTACCCACCGGATCCCGTCGCGCAGATATGTCGCTTTTATTTACAAAAAGTGAATTGGCGTGTCCACAAATGCGCGGACGGAACGGGGGAGCAAGTTATTGTAAGCCAGCCAGGGCGCCTTTTTTGTTTGCTACGCCAAGGTATATTCATAGCCGCCAACTTTATGTAAACTTCGATGAATGTTCAATGTATTCAAATTGATTCATTGATGGATGGCCGGCTTGCGAAAATACTCGGCCCGAAAACATTGAAATAACAATGTAATATACTTTTCATTGTTCTGAGTGTGGGCGCGATCGATATCCGAATCATAGGCTTGTTTAGATAGGGCTAGTGGTATTTTATTGAAATACAAATGAGTGTCGGAGGAGATCGGCGACCCGTGCGGTGTGTGCCTCGAATAAAAGGGCCACATTAGAATAATTTGCCTACCGAACGAGTACAATTCTTCACATGGAGAGACCTTAAATTTCACTATTTTACATAGTCGGGATTATCATATCTGTTCGGGTGTGTGTCCGTGGGCCGTCCCCTACTTTTTGTTATCCGCACCCGACCTCTATCGGGCCGTCTCCGATATATTTAGTTGTTACTTTTTGTTGTGCCGCACGTGAGAGAATTCTTAATCATCGCGAGCCTTCTATTTCGCTTTGTTGAGTGAGTTTTTCATGCGAATATACGTTTTACCACTTGTGTTACATAAAAACGGTAATATTGAATTTTAGGATGCGGGACCTTTACAAACACAACTTTCCTTATAAAACCCACAATGTAAGATGGACACCCTATACCTAACAATCTCCAGACAGTACCTGAAAGTTCCGAACAAGGTATTTCAATACTACCCACGTGACTCCGCACCTAATAACAACAAAGCAACATAACACCAATTGATAGAGGCTCACTTAACCTCCGCGTTATTATTCTTGCTAACCGAGCTGCCAGACGAAGCCCCTCAACGAAGGGACCAGGGGAGCAGGACTGATCGAAGGTGGGCGAATTAGCCCAACTCTAAAACCTCAATTAAGTCTCGTCTAGCGCGTATTCAGAACGGCCA
Source organism: Xestia c-nigrum (assembly GCA_916618015.1). NCBI lineage: Eukaryota > Metazoa > Arthropoda > Insecta > Lepidoptera > Noctuidae > Xestia > Xestia c-nigrum. Next base: position 18,685,376 of record OU745255.1, on the reverse strand, counting down.
CATCCAATTATCGCGGTAGAAGCTTTGTTACGATTTTCAACAGAGTTTGCGATCGAATGTTGTTGGATCCGCTCTCGATACATTGTTTCACCGAACGCTACGGTGAAGTTGGCCACTTCAGATTTACACCTTGATTTATATAATTGGAGGTAAAGTTTGTAGGATTTAATAAGACTCACTGTTGACACTGTATTTTAGTGCAGGTATAAAACTACAGATCCTCATCGTTATTAGACGATGTATTATTAGACAAACAGAACCAGTACACCTAACTAACGTACTCGTGAGTTAGTAATCACACTGTATCCGTCACAGATGTTATATTTCCCTTTGAAACAGAACAGCAACGACCCACCGACTCTCCTAACTCAAGAACGTAACACTGTAGAATCAATGACACTTAACTTTCATACAAAACAGCGACTCATGCTCCCACAATAAGTCACCCCTTCACTTCACAGGATGATCTTCAAATTAGACGTCATAAAGACGTGTCTGCCGGCGATGACGGATGGCGGCGCGACAGTCATCGTCAAATTAACACCAGGCTAAGTGCCGAAATGTGTATACAATGCGACGAGCCAGCTAGACGGGATCGGCGGAAATAATACACCCTGTAGCGGTGGTGTCCTTAATTGCATAATTATATTATTATTGATGTTGTTTTAAATATGAAATAAATGGCGACCAATATTGGCAGTAATTTTTGTTTTGCTTAAATAAAATTAAAATGCATGAGTAAATATTACGCCGTTTCATTATAAAAATGGCATTGCTAAGTACCCTAAGGCTTAATAATCCTTATGACACTTCTTTTTCAAATAAATACCAGAACATTGCACTTTAAACTGAAACATTCATCCAATACTAGGGCACTGCTCATAAATTCTCATAATCTATAAGAAATGACGTAATTGCGACATAAATCAGACACGACAATAAGGCATAACGAGAAATAAGGCACCAAACAGAGGCAGGCCGAGGCGAGCGAGCCAAGCGAGCGGAGCGGACCGAATTCGGCTAAAATACTCGCAACAATTGTGTCTTAATTTGCTCCTTTCAAGCGGCGACCGTCTACTGAACAAAGTATCTGGGATATAATATTATGTATTTATCACTAAATTGCCTTCGTATGAAACAAGTTCCTGATGGAATATTTTTTTGATCTGTTATTAAGAGTGAGATTATTTGGATTAGGTGAAGTCACGTCTGAAACTGTGAATGCATGTATTTATGAAATACTAGCTGAACCGCGCAACTTCGTCTGCGTGAAGAACCGCTCGACCGATTTTGTGCAAACTTCACATAAACCATCTACTAAATAGTCCAAACAAAGACTAAACATTTGGTTTGGATAGGTGACCCCGTTCTTGAGTTACAAAATTACAACGAAAAGTAGTATTGATTTTTATATATTTTGATTTTGAAGATCTGCGACTTCAGAATATCAGTAGAACATTGATTTTGTTACTGATTGGCTGATATAAGGAATCACAAATTAAACCCGAATAGCCAGGCCAGCTATATGGACGGTCTGTAATTTGTTCCAATATTTCACTTACGTAGAGCTAATTTACTATCTACGTCTTTTTGTGACTAAAAGTTCGTAAATCTATTAAACACAGGTGTCAAGTGTATATAAAATGAAAGCAGAACTTTCTAAAAGAAACTGTGATTAAAGTTAGTACTAGCAGTTTTGGAGAAAACTATTCAGTTACCCTATTGTTGTCACGTGCACTGCATTAGCTGTTGAAAAAAGCCTTTTTAATGGCACAAAAACTGAGTTAAAAAAGTCATAATTGTAGAAATCTGATAGAGGTAGATAAAATGCTTTGTAAAAAAGTCTTAAAATTTTGTAAGTATTTTCTTCGGTATGTAAAGCATTTAATCGCTTAATGATAAGCCCAACAGCACCTATTGCCTGCCAGTCTATGTAGCATGTAATTAATTTTATTTTATTTCCCGCGTTCCCTCGGTGTTGCCATCGCGAAATTCTCCCAGTAATTGGAAAATTTATTGCAAGGTGTGCACCACGCGCCGCCATGATGTTTCACTTTCCCGCCAATGATTTATTGTCTTCCGAAACAATTTTAATTGCTACAAGTGACACAATGTAAACAACTATTCGATTAACTTAATTCAATTATTTGGAACGCTGGCAATTAATTTAAAAGCCAGCTAAGTACGGTTTAAACTTCGTATTATTGGAGATTTTGAGCGTATTAATGTACCTTTTGTTGGTTAAGAACGAAGCGCTTGCGCTTATAAAATGGAACTTCGGAATCATTTTCCCACATTTGAGAAAAAAAATGAACTTTTGCTGTAAATATTCATTGAAAAAAAAACATTAATTTTCTTCCCTTTACCACAAAAGCCACCCGTTTACACCTAACTACCTTCATTACGAACACTGACCTGCCGTCAAAGCATCATCTAATAAGCTGAAACGACTCAAAAACGACTTTGAGCATACGAGCATTAGTAATTATAATTAGACCGCCCACCGACCTCAGGCGATAAGATGTGCCTCGAAGCATGAAATAAGGCTCTCCACACACGTTCATAGGACGTGTGCTTAAGGCGAATGTTCTACGGAAGCATGTGATATTTAAAGCGTGCTGTTTTTAACTCCCGACGCAAAAACGACGGGGTGTTATAAGTTTTATGTGTCTGTGTGTGTGTGTATGGCTGTCTAGGCCTCGTAGCTCCCAGACGGATGAACCAATTTCATCTTTGATTTTGTTTCGTTTTCAATTCTGATTTTGTTTTTTTGTTTGAAAGGTGAATTAGTCGAGAGTATTCTTAGCTTTGTTTGATAAAAATCAGTCCAAGATGGTCACAGCCACAATTTGGCGGATTACATATTTATTCAACAAGTCCCTCAGTATGGGTGTCAAATGAATGGGCTTGACTAGTAAAATACTGTACGGTATAGTAAATTTCAAATGCAAGATGGTCGCCAGGAGAATAAATTTTCATTACATGGAAGAGCCTTGAAATTATGACCCTGTTGGGGATTTTTTAAAATTTAATGCAACTTGTTACAATTTGAGGTAAAAAATTAGGTTGTGTATTGACAAAGGTATCATTTGCGTTAGCAAAGTATGTTTTCAGAATACAAATCAATATAGTATTAAATTATAATTGCTTAAGAAAAATTGTTTCTTTTGTGAAAACATCACATTTTCCATCCATTAAGTACCTGTTTACTTAGACAGTACATGTTTTCGTGTTTACTTCTGTAAATACTTTCATACATATTAGTTACTATAATATTGTAACAACTTTTTTATGTTCTATCATCGATGTGTTCCGCAGCGCATGCGATTAAAGATATTTTATGACCGTTTTTTACACCTTTGGGTTGGATTTAGTAGGGATTTCTAAGGATCTCTAGTTTTTCTAGTAATAAATATAACCTTTGTTACTCAGTGATAATGTAGATTTCTAACGGCAAAAGAATGTTTAAAATAGGTCCATTAGTTTTTTAAGTTTATTCGATGCATACAAAAATACAAATATAGAAATCTTTCCTCTTTATAATATTACCCTAGACTATTCTAAATCAAATTTTAATCAAAATACAAATTTCCAAAAAAACGAAAGTAAAATTCACATTTCGCGAGCTACCTCTACATATTCGCCTTAACATCGTGGTCTATGAAAAGTCAGTGATGCGTCTCGTGTAGCTTGCCTTTGCCTTGCAGAGATATTCGAGTGGATACTTAGAGGGTTTTTTATGAAGGAGGGTAGTTTCATGTTTGTGATATGAAATGGTATCTCTGAATTAGAAGGATGAGTATGGGTCAGTGGATTTGTGGCTGTTTTTTAGTGGTTCATTAGTGAGGGGTGAAGGGGTTTTAATGATTTTGTTAATTGGAATGTTTTGTATCTGTATGACTTTGAACATGTCTGATTATGGATGAGACAGAAAATATCGCAAACCATGAAGTTTTTAAGTTGTAATTCGATTTTATTTGATGAAATAATAAATGTGTTTAGATGTTGTCTGTTACTCAATTACGCCGCAACGGTGGAAAGGATCTGGATGAAATTTAGCAGAGAGGTAGATTATTGTCTGGAATAGCACATAGGTTTTTTTATCGGAAGTTTGAACCAGTGGGCGATTTTCGAACGAAGTACAGCTGTGAGGTTAACAGTTAACAGTAACAGAAAACGTTATAACTCTAATTATAGAAGCGATACATAGAATTCACCGCCTCTGTCGGCTAGTTAAAGAAATCTAGTGTTTTTAATACATTTTTATCCACTATCTCCACTAATCGTTTCCTATATACATACATGTATGTAAACTTAGTACATACATGCTCACATACAAGTACAGCGAGGTACAAAGTCGGGCACTGACAAACTATCTCATATCCGGGGAGATGCATTAGTGCATAGCTCTCGGCTTCACCTAAATTGCTCTGCGCTGTACTTACACTGTGCGCTAATCATAGTTTTTAGCGGGTTTTGTGTTTTACTACTCGGTGATGATAAATCTTGTTTAGTTTGTGTACTTGGTTCCATGTTTGGTATTGATAATTACGCCTTAACTTACTTGACTGGTCTTTTTTGGTTTTTCTCCAGGTCTTCAGTGTTTAATTTGCCGTTCATTTTTTCATTCATAATTGATTTTTTATTTGCTTCACCGGTGATTGATGGATGACAAATTTTGTCTTTTTTGTTTGGTTCCTTGCTTCGTTGGTTTCGTATAGTTTTTTTTTATAATAGCTGGATTGTTCACTCTCGATTGATCTTCAAGACTGTAGTTTTTCCAAAGTTCACGACCAAAAATGTACCTTATTCGAGTGTGCTGATAATTTACCTACGTATTAAGAAGAAAAAAATCTATTTCTTTTTCCACCTTTTAAATCGTCAACAGAAACGTTTAAAAAAAGTCTTTGTCTTTAAAATAACACAAAATTCTTACTAAACTCAACAAATTCTCATCAATACAGGCTTATGAACTTTCACATAAATATTATACTATATATAATACATAAGTTCCTACAGCACTACTCATTACACGCCGTAGAGAATGGAATTAATTCCCGAGCCGGCCGCAGACTTCAGCTTTTCATGTTTCAGAGCATCTTACGTTGTTACCCGTTCTATTGTTAAAGTATCGATTATTATTCGGTTTCGTTTCAACGGAGCTAACTAATAGTTTGAAGATGCGCCGATTATCCTGCGGTCGGGCTTCAGACGGGCAATTTGTGAATTTTCGTTGTACGGCTATTTAGATTTAGTTTTGGACGTGTACTTAGTTGCGCTTAACAGACGTGTTCAGTGTGTTTAGTAAATGAGTTACAAATTATAATTAAATTGATGTGAGGAATTATTCTTTAGTTTAGATGAAATATGGCAATTAAAATCTGAAGAAAACATGACAAACACTGCAAAAAAAAATTACAATTAAACACTGAAATCACTGAAATAGTAAAAGATAGAGTGTTTAACAGTTGGTCCTATCATAATTTAGGTCCATGTTCACCGAGGAGATAACAGTCTGATTATCTAAAAACAGCTGTCAATGTGACATGTCCCCATACAAAAATGTGTTATAAACAGCTGATTTTAGATAATCGTCCGTCATCTTATTGGTGAACATGGACCTTAGTGTACCAGAAACAAAACATGGTTTAAAAAAAAAAGACGTGTGGCACTCGGGGACTGCCGCGGTAAAGCTATTGCATATCATTTTTTATCAGCTTATGCAATTATAATAATTATTTTTTTTCCGCTTGTTGCCGGCTCGAGGACCAAACGCAGACTGAATGTTCGGGCTCGGCTTCCCATCACGATGAAATTATGAATTTTAGAATGATGGTTCTATTAGAACATAGAATAAATGGTTACAAAGAAGGTCTAACATCAAATGTATACAACCTACAACTCCCATAACCGGACGGCACCCAAAAAAAAAATGTTTTTCCGGTGATCGCAAAAAGGTTCAATAAGTCGGAAAATTTCTTGCAATATTGTCGCACCGTATTAGATTCTGATTTATTCGCGTTCGAACCTCGTAGGGTGGACGAGGCCTTTCCGTTTCGGCTATCTTCCCACCAGGGTAACGTGACCTTCCCTGCCTCTTGGAAGCTGAAGATAGAGAAGGAATCCGGGGGATCTTGATAGTGAGATAGGGATCACAAAGAGCTGGTTGTGTTACATGGCCTTAGGATACAAAGATTCTTCCATTCGGCCGATTGAGCGCACCTCCCTGTACTAACTTCCCGTTCATTTAACGCGTATCCATGCAACAAATGGATCTCCCGCGCGAAATAACAAAACTACCAATCCGGTGTGTACGTGTTGAATTTAGATTTTATTGTAGTGCTTCGCCTTTATTGGTATAGGAAGTCTATTTTATGTATAAAATAGAAGGAATACATTGTAGATCTACTGGAGTACCATCAATTTTGATTATGTCAGAATTTTATTTCGTAGTTTTATAAAATATATATATAAGATTTTATTTAAAGGACTCCATGATACAATGTCTAGTAGAACTTGTCTGTAACAGGTAAAGTTGAAGAAGATCATTGATACAAATTCCTGTATCGAAAAAAAAATCATTATTTGACTAATACCGTATCTCATAAATCCCAAATCATTGTCCATTTCTCCTCCAATACTATTTACATAAACACTCCAAAAATCTAATAAAATTGCTCAATGCCCTCTATTTGCAGTATTCTTAATAATTACTTCTTCCGTTTTGTTTGAGGGACGGAGGGGCGCAGTGGAAAGTGAATCCCGGTTCATTCCCGGTCAGAGAGTCAATAAATAATAATGCTAAATGTCCGATGGGTGACCAGAGAGGTCGATATCAAGGGATACTGTCGGGTAATGGGTGTTTGAATGTATGTTTTGTGTAGATTTTTTGGTACATATTTGGAAATGAGTTTTTTATATCTACTCACACACGTAAACTCACTTTTCCACGAGACAATTGGTAGCCACCCATGTTCTTTACATGATCACTTCTTTTGATTCAATCCGGCTAGTAAAAAAAAATACGTAATATTATTCATATTATCGGGCTAATAGAATCTTGACAAGAGACAATACTTCAGTACTTCTGATACACTCACGTCAGTTAAAGGCATAGTAATATCAAAGCTGTCCAAATCATCTTCTGCACAGAATGAGTAGTGGTTTTATTGAACCTGTGACGATAATCAAATTTAGTAACAGAATTCATCTTAAAATGCATGTAATGTATCTGTGAATTGCAATTAGGTTATATATATAACTATTGTCAGGGTTTTTCAACATAAGAATGTTTATTTAATGTCCAATATATCCATTCTTGATTTAAAAATTCAAACTGTATATTCATCAATGACCAAAGGATAATGGTTCAATAGGTATTTGCGTGGCTAATTATTTGGGGTCTATTTTGTTAGGACAAAGCACCCTCGACAGTCGTGTGTTTGGGTCAACTCGGCTCTGCTTCATTTGCCCTCATCACAATGTTCAACCCACCTAATGATCAGTAATCATGTCGTTATTGACAGTGGGTATTGGCCATTGTCCTTTACTTTGTAGACCATAGAAATTAATTCTGTTTTTCCAAAAAAGAGTTTTATTATTTGATTTTGTCGACTATTTAGCCTTGAAATATTGTATTAATGTTAAGCAAAGTAATGGCATAATCAGTTCTGGGAAACTAGAAACCTACTTTCTAAGGCGGGATTATTGTGAAAATTATATTTAGCTCGAATACAGTCGGCTGAATAAAGCATTTCATCGAAGAGCAACGAACTTAAGGGCTTTGGCCTCAGCAAGATTATGTAGGCAAAACATATAATATTCGTAGATGAGATATACGCGGAAAGATACGAACTTTTATAAATTTATTTTTTAATCTCTTAAATCGATTTTCTACATATTTACGTGGTCAAAAACAATAGAACAGAACAGTGTCGCAAAGTGTGCTCTATTTTATGATTTATATTTGCCTACCAAATATGCATCTGCCTTTTACAGCAAAAAAAAAAATATTTAAAAAAATCCAAACAAACCCAGCTGAATGACATTCCATTATCCTGTAGCGCGACATCGCGATGAGTCGTAAAGAATAGGCGGCGCTGCCGAACTTTTCCCATGGAGGGCATAAATTGGATTCGGAAGCAGATCACGTAACGGTTAAGAGTTCACAAAACTGTGCCATAAATCGGACGCGCCGAGGTGCGCCGGAGACAAACGGCGCCGGGACCGGTTGGAGGGGGGGCAGGGAGAGGGGGGGGGTGCAACACTGCTATCTGCATTATTAGTGTAATGTATGAGCTATTGGATAATTGGATTTTGTTTGTAATGGGATGTGTAAAAGTGGCTATTATTGGAGGCTTCGCCACTTGGACTTATTCTACGAGAATGTTGAGCCAGAGTCGAAAGTATTCTTTGCAAATTTTTAAGTGTGAAAAGTAACAGAATACAGACCACGTATCATATGATGCATTACAGCCGCGGGTGATTTGTAGGAGAGCAGAACCGGTTTTTAGTAGTTTAGCGGTTGATAGTCAATAAAAGACATGAAGATCCGAATAATGATGATCAAGAGTGATTGTGATAATATCATAGCTAGTTACATCAGAAACTAGTTGTACGAGCAGAAACAACCAAACCAACCATTTACCAACCAACCATTGAACCATTTTATTTTGTGTGTTTTGGCCTGTGTGGGCTAAAAATGTTTTAAGCCGGTTTTATTTTTTGCATAAAAGTTTTTATTTTTCACTTTTTAGTGGTTCACATGTGCTTGGTTCATACCGTTTCAATTACAACAAGCCCAAACACGACTAGGATGCATTGTCTCATTACGGAGTTCCGTGACTCTTGGCTTCATCATCAGATCTGATAATAGAATGGTTTTTATCAAACGCAAATGCTTCACTTGTTGTAGAAAATATTAAAATCGCTGTACATTATCCTATAAAATTTGAAGAGTTCCCTCGATTTCGCCAAGATTCCATCGTCAGATGGCCAACTTGGTTGTGGGACCATTTAGAAAGAAGAATATACCCTTTCAATAAAAAAAAATCGGATGGCCAGCGACGGAGTTATGCGCGAACAAATACAAAAAAAAATGAAACATCCGAATAGAGAACCTCCTCCTTTTTTAGAAGTCGGTTAATAAATAACTATCGCTGGACATTAACACACAACGCCATCTAGTGCCACACTAACCAAATCTTGTGTCGTGGAATAATTGCTTTTTCTTTCTTTCAGAAAGGAGTAATCATCCTGAAAATGGGTAACTCAATGACATACACATGTGGTGGGACTCAGTAACCCAGTGAAGAGTTAGTCGTGGAGATAAAATTTGCAGATTTGCATACAACTCCACCGTCTTGCCGAGTCAGAAAGATAGTTTCTACACAAAAGAGCTATTTCAGAGCTAGTCGTCGTTGTTTCGGTTAGCACTGAATGAAATCAGGCTCACGAGATCTCATAATTTGGACGTTAAAATAAAAATGTGAATGTGTATTAAAATTATAGGCTATCTATCATACCAATACTAGTGTACGGTGCACGTACCTGGGTTTTAAAATATATTTATTATTACAATAGATAAGTTAGCAAGTAGGCTCGCGTATTTGCACTTTGGACGCAACCTACATTTGGCAGTGCATTGACACTGACATATTGCATTGTTTTATGCATTCTCTGTATATTACATTTTAGTGTTCAATTAGACGTGGTTTGAGTCGGACAACTTGCATTTTTATTTAGATTCATCCCGTTGAGCATTCACTGACATTTCCTGCAAGTTAAGTTTAAGTTTGACATTTACATCTGCATTGACATTACTTATGTTAGGGAAGCACCCTACAACTAGCTATCACATAAACTACATAATCATCATTGCGTAGCTGTGTAGCAGTCGTAGCAGTAAATTACTGTTGCCTTACAACATCCCAATGCTGGACAAAGGCCCCCATGACTTCCATATCCTTCGATTCAGGGGGTTTCCAGATCTTCCCACATCTTCTTCGAGGTTTGCCGCTGTTGCTGGTCGTAGCGCGCTCAATTGTTTTCGTAGCACTGTGCTACGAGAGTGCTACGGAGCGTGGAAATCTTTGTGGAATGTGCGATTTTTTAAACGTTTTTGTAGCTTGATTCACTTTTTTCTGAAAAGGCAGAGGCTTCAAGATTGTGCCTTTATCTCTTTATTTACCGTTTAATAGGCGAACAGTATCACCCCAAACCTATTGAAACAGACTTATCTCTCTATTACTTTTAATGTGACAATCTGTAACCTCATGGCATGTTCTCTTCAATAAATACGCCTGCAAGGGCTGAAGGCGCCGGAGCGAGTAACGACCGTATAATTCTCTCCGCCAGGTGGCGTGGCTTGTCTCACGGGGACATTAATGGCGACTAATTCATGTAAATAGCTCTTCTATCGGCGTTTTGAGTTTTTTGAGACGTGTCCGCGGTTGATAAGTTATTGTGGAGATGATTGAATTTGAGAGGTGATTTTATGGGATTTTGCAATGGAATAAATGAATGGTGAATTTTTATTGATGTACCTAAGTACCTAACGTTAGCATACTGATGCCGTTTCGTTAGTGATAAGTTTTCAGAAAATGTGGGGTATTTTTTAAAGTAAACTAGTTAATAAAATTGGAGGTCCTGCAGCGATTATCGCAGTTGTGGGAAACTATAGTAAACTTTAATGCTAGACATACAAATGTCTAGGCAATAAAGGTTATTATATTTTTCGTCTAAAACTCAAATCATTTTGTTGACTATCTTCAAGACAGTGTAATTTTGTTTTTTTTTTTACTTTATATCCTGGTTGTCGTTTCTAGATATTGTCAACTCAATACAAGTGATAGTGGAAACTATAACCATTCGTGTCTTTCTCCACGCTTCTCAAAATCAACTTCGTATTGTTTCCTAACCAAAATAGTCTATGCCTCAGCAATTCTATTAGTTTCCCCCCAGACCACATCTCACGGTGCAGGGTTTGGGGATTCCCTTCTCAGCAAACGTACTTGTTTGGTCTATATTTAGAAGGCAATCTAAGAAGCATTCAGCCTTCGTGGTGGTCAGTGCAAAGGCGACACGACCCTGAGGTAGAAGCGTAGGATTTAGGTCCCTAAGGGGTTGGGATGTGTGAAGTGAGATTTTGTGGATGTGGTATTTTTAATATGAACTTTATTATGGTCCCACCATAGAGAGTGATCCATATTTATTACAAAAATCATAGAATTTCCGATGCTTTTTTATTTATTTAATTTATATTTAATGTCAGATTACAAAGATCCATAATGGTTAGTAACCGTTGGAACTTATAAACTATGTTAGTAGAGTTACAAAATAAACAAACAATTACAAAACACATTCACAACATATTATTAACAACATATTACATTTATTTTACTTTTCCTACCAAAATTTTCACCCAGAGCGAGTACAATGGACATTGATATTTATCAGAAATGATCCTCAGAATGCCGTTGCTGCTGCCGCGTACTCTGCCCAACAGTGACGACACACGCATGCGTCTTATTGCATAGAAATCATTCGTATGTGTTTCAGCAAACATCGCGGAAGCACTGCAGAACCGCGGCAACCGCAACAACATTCTGAAGACATTATTGTATTGTACCCGCAGAGCACTGTATGCCCTTTGAGTATAATTGATCCACAGGCTGCTTGTGTAGAAGGATTGACAATAGGCTTTGAACAATGCTAACTTGACCTTAGCTGAGCAACGAGCAAACCTGCGAACCAACATATTACCCCTGACTGCCAGCGCTCTGCGTTCACGTTCAATATCCTCATTGTCCTTCAGATCATCGGTGGCAATATGTCCTAGATATTAAATTTTTTTCACTCTAGTGAGAGGAGAACCATTCAAAAAAATGGGTGGAGTTTCATGAGGGTTATTAACTGTTTCAGTAAACAGTCTATAAAAAACCTCAGTAGGTTAGAAGTGGTATGGCATGGCATCAGTAGCTTCTTACTTGGGGTATGGTGAATTTTCATCAAGGTTTTATTAAATATAAACAATATCGTAATGAACTTTTATTTAACACTTATGTCAGGAAGACTCGCTTTCACCACCGTATTTCAATAGGCACTTGACCAGCACATACCTCCTCTCCCACACGACATATTCGTAGTAGATCTTGGTGCGCAAGGGCCGCCCTCTCATTATTTACGAAGGGCCGATGGGTGAAGTGTGTGACAGCCGGCACGTTCGGACGCTAACGAGACGCTTTGTGACCATCTCCACGCACTCTATGGTCAACAGTTGTTGATTTTTTTAATGGACAAATTATATTTGCTCGCAAATCCCAAGAGTCGCGTGGCCGCCTCTTTTGTGAAAAGTGGTTCGCCTTTTAAAGCCGTAGGGGACACGCGATGCGAACATGCGATGTGAGGTGTTTCACGATCGGATCGACGACGTGTTTAGAAAAGTTCCACGAGTAGTTTAAAGTCATTGAATGCTATTCAATTGAGAAAATTTATCGTCCAAAGTACAGTCGCAGACGAACTTTCTAACTAATACGTCATGATTCATATCGCTCCGTAAACACATAAAGTCACAGTTCTAGCTCGTATGTTATCGTATCGACTATAAAATCGGGCAGACACTGCGAAACCGTTTTCCTCCGATTTGCTCTCACAATAGCTCATTTGTTATAACCTGATAGCGCAGCGTTATTACCGCCAAACAAATTGAGTCGAGCCTTCGCCACCTCAGACTAATGTAATTCCAGAGTGCGCGCACCCAAGAATAGATATTTAGAGTGGATTGTTTTCGACAGACCGTAATGAAACTCTGATGCCGGGGCCCAAATCAGTTTCGGAGGTGAGCCCCCGCAGGGGAGGCGGACTACATTGTAATAAGACGAGGAATAACCTAAAATAAACCGGCGAGCGTAGCAATACAAAGATGGACACGGGTGGTGTGGCGGTGCGCGTAGTGTTCGGGCCCCTTACTGCTTAATTTGCCTACCGTAATTACTGTCCTCTCGGGTTGGGGAAGGACCCCGAGGCTCGACCCGGCCGTCTTCCAGGTTATATTGCGCTCGTGCGGGCGCCGCGTGTGTGCTTAGCAAATACTACTCCCTAGTCGTTAAGTATGAATACGGGTGTGGACAAAATGTATTAGCTTAGGCTGAGATTCGGACCATGTTTGCTCAGCGATGATAGATTTATAGTAATTGTGTTATTAACGTTATGGGATAAGGGTTTTACGGGACTTAAGTAATGAACGCTTTTACCTAATACTTGGATTTATAGTGAATTTGCACACGTGGTGCACAGTAATCAACTGAGTAGTTGACGCGGAGTTTGTATTTAGGTAGCTTTATTTACGTGCTGCGAAGGTTCACAGTAGCTCTTATGTACATAGGTATAGGTACGAGTTTTAATGTGCCTTATTACGCGGAGTGCTACGTACTTATTTATTTTAAGTTACTTCTCGCAGGGCCGGTAACGAGTAAAAATGCAAAAACTTTTCCCAACTCATAATGATGAGGACATACTTTCTTTTGTTTTGGCGCGGGCTCCAATTGAATAAAACATTTATGTCAATGGAGTCCATTAGGATTCGACGAAGTTCGTGAGTTTTTTGTCCGCGTGTATTGCTTGCTCCAGCGTTGTTGCCGTGCTCAATTAAGAATAAAAATAAGTCTCATTTAGAAATTTTCATTGTAGAGCATTAAAGTACCAGTTTCAAACTATTGCTACCGAATCTCCCATGAAGATGTCATGTAATATTGCCAAAAGCGTTACATTTTCCAGAAGCATTGATGATCATCCTGTTGTTTTTTTAGTAACAGGCAACAGGACACTGAATCTCTTAACATACCTAATTCACTAATTGGTTTTTATGAAACCCCGCATAAAGCCAGAGTGACATGAATATAATTATGACAAATAAATTGATAAACCCAATTTTGCATAATTTAACAGTCACAATACAAGTGTCAAGAGACAATAACACCATTCTCTAAAACATAATTAACACTTTTACGGCGGCGGTTACTGGGATCATCCCGTAATAACCTTGTTAACCCTGGCGCACCGACTGAGTTGGCTAGCCTTTTAACAACCGTGTACATGGGCATTAATCCGAAAGCTATCGGCCATTGTCCTTTTCACACTTGGAGATATTACTATCTTTTGTTTCGCGCGTCTCTAAGGGTCCGGTCCGGGGACCCGTGCCTTTTAGTGTGAGGTTTTCGCTCGCCTTAACGAAGGGAAGAGCAAAGGTCGTCATTAGGGCAAGCGCGGTGTAAACAAGGTCCGAAACGCCCGCTAATGGGCAATTCGTGCGTCCTTCTCGAGGTGACCCCAGGTCCGTCTCAGGCCAACGCCGTAAATGGGCTTTTAATTGCAATTTTGATAGAGCGCACCCGGATTAGTTGTGTTGTCTACGTATTAGTGTACAGTGGGCTGTGGAATACTGATTGGAAGGTTTGTCGATATATTATGCTGAGCTGGTCAATATTTAAGCTCCTTAGTTTAACAAGTTTGCTTCGAATCCCAACTCCTTTGCCGGTAAGACGTGATGGAGGATATGCGAAGAAGTGAAATAAGATTTCTTCGTTCTGCATGTGTTGACTGTCGAATAAATAACCCATCTCACACGGCCTACCTCCCCAAAAAGTAAGACACCCACTGCCTTATCCAGCACACCACACTATTTGTAATCAATCTTTACTCCAACCGCGGCACCGCGTCACGTCACCGCAGCTTGTCGCGACTTGCGACTAACGCGTGTCGCGGCGGGTACCCGTTCTTGTTCGGATGTGAAATTTAATTTCCGTTGTGCGGGAATCTGTCAGCGGGGCGAGGGGGTGGAGGGGGTGGTCGCGAAGAAATATGCCCCGCTCTAAACTTTGTCAATTTGTTTGTGAAGCGAAATTAACTCGATCCAATCTGCGGTTCTCGCGACCCGCGGCATGATACGACATCGGAACGCGTCATATTTCCTTTGGTAGGAAAAGGTGAGGTCTGATGTTCTCCGGTGTTGTAAAAACTAATTTCCATCGGTGATGGTATGAGCAAGATTTTTCTTAAGATGTTTGGCCTAGTTTCAAAATTATTAAATGGAAAATGTGTACTGTTATGCAAAGGGTTCTTGTAATTGAATATCAAAGGAATATAATAAGAATACGACTTTTTTGTCAACTGGCGCTTTCCGATTTTAACTATTTTTTTTTGTCGTCAAACCGCTTGCCATACGTGTGAGTCTTCTAGCTCTACTAACCACTTTAAGGTAAACTAAAGTGTGTAACCGGAAAATTGTTATAAACCTTAAGCAGCCTTTAAGCCTACTAGCCAATGATACTGTCCTGCCAGCGCAATAACCCTTCATAAAATTCTTACATAAATGAATAAAGTTAAAAATGTATAAAACATAAAGGTATCCCCGTAACGAACGGTCCATGGTTAAGTAAAAATTCGCATTCACAACTTTGTTATCCGTATCACAGGGCGCGTCCCCTGAGAATGCTTTATTAAAATATATTGTGCACATGCCTTCATTTTCACATCCCTAGCTAAGAGTGGCAGGTGGAGGTCATGTTGCATGAGCGGAGCGATTTTTGGGAGGCTTCACAGTAACTATGTGCCTTCCAAAAACTTTGAAAATTGAAGTTATTAAAATATGCAACATCTCTAATTAATAAAACACTGTTTTAAGCTAACACGGTTTATAGCTCATCTTGAATTGACACTTATGGTATATCTTCCGTGATAGTCGATCGCGGAATGCGTCGAGATAACAAGAGCTCTTAACACAGGCACATGCGACTGCCATGTGTGTTCGACTCAAATTGAAAATTACGAAAGATAATTAGCCCATAAGTGACAGTGTAACTTAAAACAAAACACAGATTTAGAAATTATTTTATGTCATTCTAAATTCTTGGATTAAAAAACAATTTATTATCCCTTTGTATTTTCTTCCAGTACAATTCTTACATCGCTATGTCCCATGAATATAACCCCACCTTAACTTACAAATAAATTAGTTATGCCCAATATTTTCACCCTGAATGTTATTCGAAGTCAGTACCTACATATACGCGGAAATTGCGAGGGCATATTTATCAGATACACACCTATCTGAGAGGTTCTTTCTCATTCTTATAATAAGGTGCAGAAAATTTCCGATCCTCAGAAGATTTGCATAGACGCCTCGTGAGCAGGTGACGCTCCCAGTAATTACATTCGCAAAGTTTCAGACGAAACTTTATGGAAATTTGTAGTAGGTTCCTTAAGATATGATATTTAATAACAGCATAGATATATGGATACAAACAACGTGGTGGCTTGATGTGTCGTTGAAAGTTGCTTTTAATTACTGCTATTTTTTTGGAGTACCTACTTATTATTTTTAATGTTCAGATTATTACTAGCATTTGTCCCCAACAAAGACTACCACCTACGCTATTAATGCTACCAGATGTCTGTCATTTTAAAATATTACCATAGTTTTTAACCGACTTAAAAAAGGAGGAGATTCTCAATTCGTCGGAACCTTTTTTTTAAATATTTTCCCCGATTACTCGAAGATGGCTTAAGCGATTTGAATTATTCTTTTTTTTGTTTCAAAGGGTATACTTTCCAGGTGGTCCCATAATCATCAAGTCGAGATCTGATGATGGGATCCTGGAGAAATTGAGAGAACTCTTCAAATTTTACAAGCACACTTGATGTGATTTGGGTAGTTGTTGGAAGAATACTTTTTTAAAATGGTCCCATTTCAATTTGGTGAAGATCTGATGAAGAACTTCGGAGATAGGCTATGGAACTCCTCAATAAATGATAGCAAATGGACTGGGATTGCTGAAAACTCATGTCTATCTATTGTTTACACCAGTTCATAATATAACATCACGCCTCTACGCTGTGAAGGGGTAAGCACATGTGAACCACTAAAAAGCGAAAAATATAAACTTTTTACAAAAAGTAAAACCGACTCCAAAAAAAAAACAAAAGAGTGAAAAATAACTTTAGCTTCAGAAGTCGTTGACAAAAAACTAAGTAAATCGATCAAACAAAGGTCACCGACTTCTGAAGCTAAAGTTATTTTTCACTCAGTTGTTTTTTTTTGGAGTTGGTTTTATTTTTGAATCCCAACTTTGACCGCGTGACTCCAGGCAAAACTTTAATGTCGTATTTCCTTTTAATATTTTTTTTTGCTTTTGTCCTTTTCTCAGGGTTCAGTATCAAAACGGTTAAGCGGTGCTAACGTTAAAAGACATACAACATTATTAACACGTATTGATATAAGTGGTAATTAAAGATTAGTGTTAATTGTGAGGAAATTCGAATTTATAAACATTCTAAGCTATCTTTTGTAATGTTAAATAACATAGTAGAAACATTTATATCTATTTACAACTCCGTCAATGGCCGTAATAAACACGAGACAAAACAAACACCCGAACATTTCCGTCTATATCTTAGTTCCTAACATTCAAAGACCAAATCAAGCTGATTATTAAAAGCAAATATTGACTAACAAATTAATAAATACAGAGTTTCTTTTGAGAAGACGTCGCGGCATCTTTAATTACGGCGAAAGTAAATAGTCTTGTTTGAGGAGGGAACGTATCTTTGCATGCGTTCAAATGAAAGCTGAAGAAGTGTTCAAGAACTATGGGTTGGTTATTTGTTTAAGGAGGTAAATAAAGACGGATGCTGGTTGCGTGGATTTGGTACTTAGAGGTGAAAATGGGTTGTTGTTTGTGTGATATTTCGGAGATATACTATGGTAAGATTTTCCATTTAATTTGGACTTTATGGACGTCTAACGGTAAAGTATTGAGGCGACATTGCTTTACGTCATCGCGGCACTTGTAATGGCTGGATTTTTTCTGGTTTTGGGATAACTTTATCTGATGGCGTGATTTATAATGAATTTTAGTTTTACAAAACAAGAGAACATCCTAAATAATTTTGTATGATGAATGAGTTGATGGAATTTGTGTTAAAAGACAGTTGGCCTTATAATTTTTTTCTTGTTTTTCGTCGTGTCGATGAGTCCTATGATTATGCACCGTGACTTTTTAGTCGTCTTACCAAGGCAGTCCAATTCATGTATCCAATGGTAAACGTTCATAATAAAAAAATTGGTATTTATGAGATTTGAATAATTTAAAAATAAAAAAAATATTCATTATTATGACGCAAGCCGTAGTTTTATCTCGTTGAAAATGGAAATGGAATGATCTGCTCGACTCGTGCGCGTAGGTAGGTATACTCTACAGTTTGATACGTAAACATTTTGAACAAGGTGTTTCATATTTCTAATGTATTATTTATTTTTCTTCGTACCTATTATCTTAATTACTTAATGATAAAAAAAAACATAATCGCGCCTAGAGGTATTTTATGTCGGGTACATTGAGTGGACCGCTTTTGTAAGACGACTAAAAGTCACGGTGTATAAGTCAAATTTAGTTAGCTTTGATTCTGCCACTTCGGCGGTATTGGTTACTACTAATACCGCTACAGCATTAGCATACCTATAGCAGTTTTAGGGACCGGGAGACTGCCGGTGGAGTTATAAAAGAATAGAAAACGAGGTTGCATTAAGTAACTACGGATGTACCCAAACAGGTTACGCAACATCACAAACACATACATCACTATCCAACACTAAATCACATTCCACACTCCATAAATCCATTAAATTTCTTCCAGTGCTCGGGTGCCCGCTTCCTTATCACTCCCACTTACTCTCAGCGCAAGAGTTGCAAAGTTGGCTCGACAAAGGCCTTGAGAGGAAACCATTATGGTTCCCGACGTCTCCGCGGCCGCTTCATTAGAGACGAGAAAGAGTGAAGTGGTGTGGGGGGGAGGGGGAGGGTAAGACTCATAGCATACTTCGAGTATAAAGATTACCAGTAAACAGTAACGGGTTGTAGAGTTTTTGTTACGTTGCATTACACACAGAACGTAACCACTTGTCTCGACACAACTGCCGGAGTAGAGGGTGGAGAATTTGTGTAAACGCTTTGTGTGTGTGTGTGATCCAGTGACCACTATGTCGACTGTGACAATTATAAACATTGCACCGGCAATTATGCATTAAAACTTTTTTACGTATAAACTTTTCTGTCTGTGACTTCAGATTTTTTTTTTTTCACATTTGTTTTTTTTTTGGAAAGCGTTTATTTTTGGAACGAAAGAAGTATTTTTAAGTGTCTATCGATCCGAGGCAATGCCGTTACAGTGTTTGTCAGTGTTCGTTGCAGAATAGAGTTTCATAGAAATAATCGAGCTAAAAATATATTGTTGGAGAAAACAACAACAATAATACACCGTGAAGAATTTCATCATAATCCAAAGTACACGTATAACAATTATAAGGCCCCCTCCACACGGTCGCGCGACTCGCAGCGTTAATTTGCGTCGCGTTGATGCGTCGCAATGAGCGGCCACAGAGCGTCTTATTAGACACGTAGCGGGGCGTGCCTCCGGTTCGCGTCGTCACATGTGATGTGATGCGCAGACATGGAATGTACGTGTAATTTTATTAGTGTTCGCTATCAGTGGCTTTATTAATTGTGCTGTAGTTCCTTTCGGGAGGTTTACTATTATTTTGTTGGCTGTGATTTGGGTTAACTCTATGGGCCAAAGAAAAAATTACAGACTTTTGTTAATGATAATAATTAAGTGCTTTTTATGTGGGACTGGTGTGAAAGAAATCTGTAATCGGTGTTATTTTGATACCTGTCTCTATTTTTATTGCTAATAGTTTGAGCGTACCTTTAAAAACTTACCTCGTAACATTTTATTGGTTGATTAATTTGTCCGATTTACCCCCGAATATAGAAACGTCGCTCAAAATTTAAGTAGCACTTATAGTTAACAGATATTCAAAAGTGACATTTCGTCATACAAATTTAAAGTTTAGGAGCTGCTCAAATGTTATGCAGCTCTTGAAATTTTTAGGGACGTTTCAGTATTCGGGGGTTAACTTAGTACCTATCCATCGTTTTACTTACTTTCATATCGAATCAGCAAAACACAACATTATCAATACCTACAACTACCTAACCACTTACGCATGTCCTGGAGAGCACTTCAAAAGTACCCTCAAGATGCATCCAAGTCGTGGCGTCACGTACCGGAGACAGATGGGAAATCGATGTCATTATGATAGATTATCCGTTAGGGCTACGTGTGCCTGATTGGCTTTGTTACCCGTCTTCGGCACCTGAGAACGTCCTCGATCTCGGCCAACTAATTTGACAGATCGATGGTCGGCCGCGCGCCTTCGGCCGTGTGAGATGACCTTAATGACCCGTTGTACGACGTTGTTGGTTTTGAAGTGTGGGAAGTTTAGGAATATGACGCTTATATAGGCAGTGTTGCGTTATTATTTTGTAAAATATTTGACGCCATTTTTTTTTCTTGTAGCCTTTTCCACATTCAAATGTAAACGATCAAGCCTTGGACTGAACAAAAAAACTTGCTACGAGACCTACATATCCTACCGTAACCGCGTAGCGCCGCTACGGCGTAGGCAATGTCTACGCTTTTATTACGACTTCGAGACAACATAAAGCGTTGACGACCTACTATTACTTTTCTTTCGTCTTTGATCATATAAACTATAGGCCTATATGGTAATACAATTCCACATTCGCCAATAAAAATAACATTAGAATATCGTAACGCTTGATTGCATGCAAATTATGACATACGGAAATGTAAATTTTGAGAATGTGAGTGTAAGACACGTGAAATGCTCACCCCAGTGGGTTCACCCTTTATTTTGCACACAAAAGGCTGGTAGCCAACCTAATGAACGCAGTTCAGGTCGTGGTGGTGAATACATTATTGCCCTTAAGTTTTATAGCTATGCCTAGTTTTGACTTCGCTCTGTTTATGTGGCGCGGGAGACACCTTGAGATATGAAACGAGTATGAAATGAGAAAGAGGGAGTTATTCATTTAAATATTTGGAGATCTTGGAGTTTTGGGTAGTTTTAGTCGTTTTTTGTAATTATAGATTTAGGGATTATTGTAGATTTATAAGAGTTTTAAAGTTGTTAATTGGCTCTCTTTATAAAACTGTTTAAGTTTCAAGTTATTTTTAAATTGTCCCTAATTACTTAGAACTGTTTCGAAGAGTATTAATCATACTTGATAATTACATTTTTCTCCAACAGGTAAATGAGGCCATTCCATTTAGCGTCATAGTCATGTGGCTACATACTCGTAACTCCTCACGTTGCGCGAGCCTGCAAATTAAACGTGTTTCATCTTGGCATTTTCACGGGGCCTTGTCACTGTCAAGCCGTACGTCTGTTTATTAACTTTTTGCTAATTAGACAGGCCTCGGGCACGTCTGCGAGTATGTTGGCATTTTTAATTACGCGTGATAATGTTGTCTGGCATGTTGTGCCACAGTGCCACCGGGCCGCTTAACGAGCATCACACAAAGCACACAATTAACATCACTGCTGTCTAATTCTCGTTTGCTTGAGTGTTTTTATTGAGAATGATAAACGAACTCGGTACACCAAAGAAAACAAAATACTACCCTCCCTAATTGCCATTTAACGTGTGCGAATAATTAACAGCTTTTAATCGCTCCACGGTGGAATAGAGCGAAAAATGTCACGAATCAAATTAAGCCAAATCAAAACAAACAAAAGGAAGGGTATGCAATGTAATCACTTCGGACTGTCAAACACACTCAGGTACGGCAGCTTACGGACGCATTTAAGTTAAAATTTTCACTCCCCAGTAGCTTTTTACTAATTCGCCAAGTGAAAAGGGTTCGCCGAAGTAATACAGTTTACTGCTTATTCAGTATTTATACGTTTAGGGGGCTGCCACTCGTCTCTAGACGTCGACCGATGTAAGGAAAATTTGTAAAATTTGCTATAATTAGCATCCATCAATATTCTGAGTGAACCCTTTCTAGGAATTATATTGTGCCTCTTTCGCGACATGTTTTAGTAATGGGTACCACAGCTTCGCTATATCAATTACTTAACATTTAATATTTTCCAAGCCCTTATCAATAAAATGAAAATTAAAACGTCTTACTGTTCCAAATTATTCATCAATATTCATTGTTACACTATTATGAGAAAATTCTAACATGAATAATCGAGAACAAAGTAAGTACTCACTAAACATATTCTCAAACAAATTGGTTTCCAATAACAAAGAATACTGTAATCGAGTTTGGAGCGTACTAAAGATGGTGGTATTATTAAAATCCTGCAAAGTTAGATAGGCAATAAAGAGTTGGAGACGACGAAGGATAGAGGTGCGTTGTTTACGGCAGGATAACATCGCCGATCGCGCGTAATGTATTTATGATTATTGCCTCAACTTACGTGTAAAGAAATAGACGGGAAAGCTTTAAGGTAATACGGCTGTTTAAGGAGAAAGCCTCTAGTTTATTTCGTTGAGATAATAGAAAGGTAAACTGTTGAAGTCGTTCTGAAAGCCTTTGTTGTAAACGAGACAATGTTCTGGGATAAAGGTTTTAGTGATGAATTTATATTCGGCCTTATCTTAATAGGAATAACAGTAGCATATCTTATTAAAATGGTACTAATCTGATACAACGAAATTATTCTAAATAGAATAACTTACAAATAATAACGAATATAAGTAGGATAACTTATATTAACTTTTATAATATCATCATCTGCCTAGCCTTTTCCCATATTAAGTGATAATAAATATGAGTCTTCAATATTATTAACTACTGAACAATTTCACAGAAACTTAAAACGTCAGACAATCTTCGTTCACAGTAAACTCCAATAAAATGTGTAATGTCATTGTAATAAAGATGAAAGACTCGGTGGATGACGGGTGGGCAACCTCGCCAAACAAACTAGAACCATCAACAAACCTCCATCATCCGTGATATTTATAAGAACAAAATCCCAGAACCGCTACACATGTTACCAAGTTAAGAAGATAAATAAAGGCCCCTCAGATTCCTTCACCATCACATTTCCGTTAAGTCTATCGACGAGCAAACATTGTATATTAGCCGGCGATGCCCTAAATATTGAAGCTTCGTCTTAATCCGCCGGTGGCGAGAGCAAGCCGCTTCTTAATCCATCACGTAACCGAGCCCCGACGAGAAATCGTGTTACATCAACGAAAAATGTATTATAAGAGGGGGAGGGGGGGGGGTGTCTCCCCACGATCGGACAAACTTTGCTAATACCACCCTCTAACATAATCGCACAGCCTTTTACGAGAGGAATTTATGGGATGGTCCCGATTTCTTGGTGTATTTATGGTGAACGTGGCTCTTACGTGTCGGCGCTGTGTTAATTAGGATGAGTAAAGTATTGGAGTGATGTTGACGTGGCGAAGAGTGCTGTTTATTCGTGATAAAATTTTGTAGTTTGCGTGAAGATTAAAGAAAACGTGTCTGCGGTGTGAGGATTGATCGATCGGGAAGTTAGTTAAGAAGTGTAGTTTTCTTAATACATTGTTGCAAGACAATAAGCGGTTGCAGTAGCATAAGTTTTAACAATATTTTGTACTTTATGTAACAAAAATTATGGTCAAGGCATCAACATTGTGGTACCTACAGTCGACGTCATCGTTTTTCCACTGCGGACAACAATTGTCAATAAATTAAAACTTCACCAATTAACGTTGCAACTATCATAAAAATAAAAAAACCTAGTCGTTTAACGTTTGTAAGTGACCTTAGAGTGACAAAACCACTACAAGGCCGAAAGCAGTAACATTCAAGTATTGAACCACTTTAGAACTCCAAAACTCTACACCTACAATTTCCAACTGCAATTTTCTTACATAACACCTCTCTCCACTCAACGTAGGTAGCTTATTGACATAGCCAACATCAAAAGGCTTCGATTGTGTGACGTAACTAATTCAGGACTAGCCGTCAGAGTTGCGAAGTCTTAGCGTGGCGGCCCCAGGTGAGAATGTGCTCGACTCAAGCGGCTAGACACTGCCCGCGAGCCAATAATGTTGCATGTTAAGTTGTGGTATGTACGGTTGGTTAAAGTAGCCGGCAAGTTGGCTAGCTTGCTGGACGAAAACCTTGATAGAAAGACACTGATGACAATTATAGTGTAGTAGTCGCTTAATGTGAGTTTGAGAAACTTTTCTTAGTGGTTGCATCGGCTGATGATGAAATTGGGGAAGAGACCAATAATAATCAAGATAAGTATAAATTGAGTATGAATGTGGATGGGGGTATAACGGGGCGGCAGAACAAAGAAACAAAATTAAAAATAATATGGCAAAAAAATAAGTGTGTGATGAGATGGCAAAAGTTGAGAGGTATGAAAGAAGAATACATGCTGCGCCGGCCCCAAATGAATTGAGATAAGGGTAAGAGATCGATGATGACCTAATCTGTAACTAAAATGTGGTCAATCAGAGAAAATGAAAGCGCCGAACTTAGTTACTGGAACATAAAAACCATTTTCTTCATCATGAAGAAACTGTTTGGTGAATTAAAACCAAAACCAAAGGTTGCTGTCTATAAAGGAGACATATAGAAACTTATAAATCAAATTATTGATGACAAAACTTTTCTTTATGTTCGCTGAAATACACATCTGTGTGTAGTTGACGTATAAGTGAATTCGACAATGCAGGAATAGGTACTTGTACAATATAAGTGGAGGACGCAAGTTGTGGCTTTGTTCTGGAAACTTCGCCGTATACTGATGTATCTTATTGCATGTGGCGTCGTAAAGGTAACACTCACACCGCTTTGCATTTATATGTGTGCGCTCTATTTACTGGAATAACCAGTTTTGAAACAGGGATTTAAATGTATCACAGACCATTTCTGATGAAATTGATAATAGATGTTTTGACGTATTTAGAAACATTTCTATTTAACCGCAAAGTAACTTACCTCGTCCATGAATGCTGAAAATAGTTCTCGTTCACCGTGTTTATGCCATTTTAATTAAATTTTAGCTAACGAAATCAAACACTCATAATATAACTTATGAACATTTAATAGGCCCTCAAAACACCAACGACCAAAAACTCGAAAACGTTCAGTTCATTCAATGAAACTTTGTTAAAAATACAAGAGAGAGAGAGAATAGACCGAAAATTAATTATCATTCACAAAACTCTGTCGAGTCAGCCTACACGAAATCTTTACGCTTCAATTGAGCCAGTTTATGGCGAAATTAATTACTGGCTAGAGAGGATCGACTATAATAGTTTCCCGTCCGAATTATTATTGTGCAGGGGTCCACGGCCGACGAAATTGTGTCCGGACAAGAAAATTAGTGAGCGTAAAACGGGGTGTGAATTTGAAAATCAAAGAGCCTATGGAACTTGTTCCGAGTCCATTGTGATGGCCCATCATTTACATGGGACGCCACCTATACACAATTTGGTGATAACTCATTCGCAAGTTGGAGCTTTTGAAGAGTGAAGGACGGTTAGCTTTAATTACGTGTCGAGTATAGAATTGTTGCATAATACATGTGGCTTAAGTCTCAGCCGCTGTGTGATAAGGGTGGTCACATGGAACGGATTAACTTGCAGAGTGTAAGTAGCTTTATAATTCGAATGAAGAGATGGTTCCTGCATAGTTCAAGGATCAATTTGATCAGCAAAGACAGTGAACCTACTGAAAACCAGAATCCATAGGGGCAACTATGACAGAAATAAGACTGTGAGACTCGATGTACCCTGTATTTACGAACAAAAAGTATACATTTATTTATAATTTCGCTGTTTTAGAATTATAGAAATATCATGACAAAACCATATCTTAGCCTTTGGTATGGATTTCACTCGCGATAAATCCGAGCTATACATTTATAACAAATCAAAGCCCTAGCCTCCCTAATCCGCGTTGTTCCCGTCTAGCCTGAACCCGTGCTAGTGTAAAAGTGCGTCTCTCGGCGGACGGCGTCTTGTACCGCGATATATGGCCGCCGGGGGAGACCGCAGCTGAGATTCTCACCGACTGATTTATAGCAACGAATACTAATACAAATATCTTGCCAGATGAATGCTGAGGTTGTGTGAAAAGTCTGGATTGTTGGGGCTCAGAAGTGAGAAATTATACTTCTTGTAATGACTTGGCAATAAGTTCTCGTTTACGTCATAAATATAAGCTTAGCTGATCATATCACAATCCGTGTCTCCTAGTTAGAAATGCATGGTTTTATTTATTAACAGGCAGCTTCCTAATTTGAAAAATCCACATGATAATAAAAACCGTAGTAGGTACAGGTGCATAGAACATTGCTAAAGACTGACGGCCCGTCAACCAACGAGGAAGCAGTGTTGGAAAGAATTAACTATGAAATATGCGCACCTTGGGCCTACCGTGATTTATGTGAGGCAGATCTGCATTAAATATTGTGCGGTGTCGGATGCAGGGGAGAAGATGAACTTTCTGTTGTTTCGATATGATAACAGTAGTGTGATTTATTTTATTTGGTTTTTGAAGGCAATCATAAAAATCAACATCGAATACAGGTGTATGATCAACTTCGTAAAGGTAAATGTTAGGACAAGAAAGAGTGATGAGCCATTGAGCATGACTACTGTAGAAATAAAAGAAATGCAAGAAAAAAAATACATATTCTACAGAGTTCTACGGCGCAGTGTCAGATATTTGGAAAAGACATGCCACTTCGTTTCTATAGAATGAGCTATTCTTCATAGAGTAGAGCTAAGAGTGTTAAATGCCAGGCGTGCAGATAAATCAAGATGTAGGAACTACCTCTAAAGTTGTTAGGGCTATCACAAACATGAAAACACAGAGCGCTCAAAAATAAGAACAGTACGTACTATCATTTTAATACCAAAAGAAAGTGAAGACGTTCCAATAGCACAAATCCAAAATATAGACAGTAGCTTTAAAAAAGATCCTCTCATTCCAAACGCATATTTACCCATCCTAACGAACTCCAAAATATAATGAATAGCAGTGGTTTAAACCCAGACGGTACAAAAGAAGGCACGGTTGACTATGACGAAGGTAACCCACAGAACGCCACATACGACCCGCATGTAATTTTATTATGACCTCGTTATGGTATTTAATGAAGTCATTAGCCTTGAGGAAGACATGGTTTTGTGGTGGCTAAGTGGGCTGTAGACAAGGTAAACACATTAGATGGGGATTACCTTGTTTAGACCAGGTGTAATGTATCGGAAGATTTAGGGTTAAGTTTATTTTGCTCCTTTGGACGTGGAAATTTTCAGAATTCTACATGTTTCTAAATTTTATACAGGTTGTGACGTTGCTTATTATTATTTGAAATTTTGAACAAGAACTGTTTAGTAATTTTGTGGTAATATATCGATATCAGAAACGAAGATATCCATAAGAGAACCAAGATTACCGACGTAGCCCGAAGAATTGCGAAACTTAAGTGGCAACGGGTAGGCTGCACACTGCGCGCAGAACGGATGGCAGATGGGGCCGAAAAGTTCTGGAGTGGCAACTTCGAACCGGAAGACGTTGTGTTGTAAGGCCTCCCACTAGGTGGACAATTGATCTGGTGAGGGCTGTGGGAATCCACTGGATGCGAATCGCCAGCAATGGACGTCTTTCCGCTGAAATGATGATGATGATGATATCGTTTCCATAGAGGCACTTGATAAAGGTAACTTAATTATCATATCAAACTATTTGTTTCTTTTAACAACCATTTAGTAGGGATTTGTTACAGGTGACTAAACCATGTAAATTAAAATACTAGTCTTGTAAAGTGGTTTCTTAGCATAGTAACGAATAAAAAGTCTTGCGATTGCGCTATTTACAGTAGCACACTAGTCATACATTATCCGTACTAACTAACAAAACTACAGTTACCTCTTTTACTCTTGTAGTTAGACATATAGCTTGCTACTTGTAACATAGATATTCCTATTCTCGCTACTATGAAATCCCGAATGACCATTTCGGATTGCGGAACAAAAAACTAGCCTGCATTAGATATATGACCACTTCTGTGTCGCAATTGCAGCTCTAACTCAAAGCAAAGTGGTCTTTTGCTTTCAATTTTGCATTTTTTTTGCCACCAATCATAAGTAAGTTATTTTAGGCATAATGTAATATTTACCCATTCTATAACTTTTGTAGCCACATTTAGTGTCGTGTTATTTAACTGTAAATCCGTAAGCTTAAGAAACGGACTACCTACTTGTCGGAGTAGTTTCAACGCATCTTGAAAGACTTTAGTCAATGTTAAAACTAGAAACTGATTTAAGTGAGTACTCGCGGCGTAAGTTAATTTCAGCGTGCGCTGTCTTGCCGGCACGGGAATAATGGCCGCCCGTAAATCCCGGCAGACAAAACTGACTCACCTGCACTCATTATATTTACGCCGCAATAATAAAACTTTCCAACTCGCTGTGAATATTGAATTCGTTGCGGCGAGGAGAGGCGGTCGCCTTACTTATTGCCGTCAGTTATGCAATATGCTCCGTAGGTTTTAATAAAGGCTCGACCGACGCGACGGGGCATTTCGAAAAGTTTTCGTTTCGCGAAGGCGGACGCTATTGCGCCGACAATGAGCCCCGCTAAGCCCCCGTCGAGTTGAGTTGAAGCGTTTTCGTTTGACTAATAGCTGCATGTAAAATTTTTGTGCTTTTATTCGCACATGGTGGAGGGATCTAAGCCCATGCTGAAATCTGCCAGCTTTGCTGATGGGGTTTAAATTGTCATTTTCTGCCTGGTCGAATGAACGTGAACGGTTTTTACTAAAACTAGTTTTATTGACGACTCGATTAGCGTAGTGGTAGTGAGGCTGCCTTACGTTATTAGGGTCCTGGGTTCGAATCCCGGTAGGAGCAAATGTTTGTGTAATGAGCATGGACATTTGTTTCCAAGTCATGGATGTTTATATGTATAACTAGCTGACCCACGCAACTTCGTCTGCGTCACATAAGAGGGAAAAAGCTACCTACTACTACTACATTTTTTTTTCATAAGAACCTTTTCCTGACAATAACAAACACAACAAAAAAAGAATCAGTCAAATCGGTCAAGCCGTTTTCATGCTATGTCGTGACAACGGAAAACGGGTTTCATTTTTATAATATAGAAGATAAGTATGTATTTACAAACAAAAAGTACGTATGTAGTATATCAACTATCTGGTGTCCACGACACAAGCCTTGCTTAGTGTGGCACCAGGTGGCGCTGTGTGTTAATGTCCAGCGATATTTTTTTATTTTAATTTATTTTTTATTTATTTACCTTCGCGATAAAAACGTACACATACTAAAGAAAATAAAATGTACCCTTGAAATCGGTACCGAAAACAACAACAATGTAAACAAACCTTACTTTACAAAATAGTGTATCAATTTTACTCACTGTATTTTCAACAAGCTAAATACTGCTATAGTTTCGGTATCAAATATTCCTAATTAACGTAGACACACAAATGAAGCAGAAATAATCCCGTTCGCGAAAGTTATAAAGCGTGGCTTCGCGTCCCCGCCAGACAAATGGGATATCAAGGTGCGTGGAGCGAATGCAGGTAATACGATCCTGCGCCTGCATAACAAACTTATTAAAGAGGTATTCCTGAATCAAGATGAAATATAGAATCGTTTTAATGTTAAGAGATTACAATAATAATTGAATAATAAGCAATTCTTAAGTCAGCTAGTCAATTATTTTTGGGCTTACAATATAACCTTTTGGGACGCCTTCATAAAAAAACGAAATTGAGACACAAATAGCTAAATTCTATGTGACATTTATATCTATACTAATATTATAAAGCAGAAGAGTTTGTTTGTTTGTTTGGTTGAACGCGCTAATCTCAGGAACGAATTGTTCAAATTGAAAAATTCTGTGTTGGATAGTCCATTTATCGAGGAAGGCTATTAATAGGCTATAAAACATCACGCTACAAACATTAGGAGCGGAGCAGGAATGAAAAATGTTGCAAAAACGGGGATATTTTTTCCATTCGTTTTTCTCTCTTATGCGACGCAGACGAAGCTGCGTGGGTCAGCTAGTCCCTAGATATAAATGTCACAAAGATTTGGTCTATAATTTGCAGATGTTTGAACACCAGCCTTACAAATTACAATTCGTCTTAAACACAAAATTTTATCTGAACTAGTGTATCGAAAGCCTGACACGATACACAACAGATGCCATTAGAGCCACACGTTTTCCTTTTATAAATAAAATGATAAAGTGTTAACTTTAGTAACAGCAGGATGCAATGATGCGGATGCATTATCGTGTACACCTGCAGGCGGATATTGCATTAGATGCAGCCACCAACACCGCTCGCGGTACACTCAAAGCTCTTCTTGTTATTCACACACGGATGGGTTGTGCAGACGGGCGGTTGAATAATTGAATATTCCTTTTAAGATTAATATTTTCTTAAGATGTTAATGCTAGCGAACAATTTACAACTTCTTTTTTTTTTCATAACTTTTGCTGGATGATATTTCTTATGTCCTTTTTTATTTTTTTATTTATTTAAAAAATATGTGCATTAGCAAGCCGAAAACACAAAAGCAATATTAATCTGTATATTGCTTTTGTGTTCTCGTTAAATATTGTTTTAATATTTGTAAGATGCTCCTGTTAAGGTAACAGGGCATTGCTAAAGATCCATCTACAAATAAAATCGCTCACAAACGCTCGTCTAGCTTTACACAAAGCGATAGCCTATTTGCTTACGGGCGTGTAAGCACACAGGCGCGTAGGTGCATCGGATTCCATGACGATGCCTTCAAAAGTTCCGCGTTCGACGCCGGGCCGCGGAAGCAGCGTCGCAGCCAGGAAATTGAAGTCACCTCTAGCATTCAGTATACGAACAATGCTTTGTGAAAGAACATCTAATTTATCTGCGAGTTGTTTTGAGGAATCGCTCCGTTTAAATTGAATATCGATTTGTTGAACAATATTGTATTGTCTTAGTGGAAACGTTGGTCTTTATCTGCGATCGAATGTTTATAATTACACGTCAGTTTCATGTGTTTATAGGTAAGTTTGGATAAATTTAAATTTTATTTTTTTTTTTGGATAATAATTATGTTATAAACAGCAGTGGGTTAGTATTATGAACTCTTAACAATTACTGTCGTTACTTTCAGAATGATCTTATATCTAAGTGAGTACTTGAGCGTCTTCTAACACTAAATTTTAAAACACGTCTAGACTGATACCACTCACGCTATACATCTGATATACACCAGGAGGAATATGAAAGACCGCAAGCTCAGGTGGAGCTCCACCACGCACGCCACCCATTGTAAATATTAGTTCGCGAAACTCATCAATTCTGCGCTCAAACTTAATAAAATACTTGGCGCTTAATTGAAAATGAATACTGCTGGCGTCGAAGCGATCGATAAAATATTCCGCAGCCTTAATCCGCGATAATGAAGCGGGCTCGAAGGGTTGCTTCAAGGGGCCCACTAATAAATGTTGCGTTCCAAATTTAAAATCAAAGTGCGGAATAAATTTTGATTAAGCGATTAGCCGGGGCAGTGGAGGAGGTGTTTGCTTTTCTTCAGAGCTCTATTAGTTATGGTACGGTGGTGGTGACGGGCGATATGGGAACCGGGTTGACAGCGGCGGAATTAAGGCGAGGGAAAAATGTATCTATAGTGATTGTATTAAGATAGGGAATTGCAACTGCTGAGCATGAGGTCCTGGGTTCAATTCCCGGGTCGAGCTAATTGTATTTTTGGTTTTTCTCATCAGGAATTTCTCAGTACCAGCCACAGAGTCTAAATTACAGGCGTGATTGGTTTTGTTATGCATGTGGAATAAATAAAAATGAAAATTCACAAAAATATTATGGATTTTACTCCATACTGTTGCAGACAAAAGAAACGACATAATGATTTGAGTTTTAGCTACCTCTGGAACAGTCAAATTAAATACAAATAATATTTTCACTACCAGTATCTGCACCACTTCCAATTTACAAGATACAAAACAATTCTATGGCTATCGAAAGTTTTAGAATACTATTATCGGCGTCCGCTTGCTAACTAAGTTCTCTCCAATTAGAAAGGTATGCATCCTCTATGGTGTTATTGTTTCATATCGGCTTTTCAGATTCTGGTCTGGGCTTCCTATGGTACTTCCAATAAGATTAAAGGAGTTGCTTTTGATAACTTGCAACACTGAAAAAAATGCGAGATCTTAGAAAAAGTTGAAGAGTCTCAAAAGAAGAGTCGAAGAGTGTGTATTTTTCCAGTATCCATAAGCCAACATTAATATTTCACAGCAAAAATAACAATGGTGGTAGAACATTTGTAGTATGAAGGGCATAGATACAAAATTTGAAGAATCTAATGTACCCATGACAGCAGCGGTGCAACAGACAACAACGGTGGTAGTACTAACTCAGACGAACTATTATTTGAGAAAGAGTTCTACTGGTTCTAGACTACTATCCTGCATGCGGTTAATTACAAACGCACTATCTTCAACTCATTGCATTTCCATACATTCATACACTTAATAAAATACACTAGCAGCGAACCAGACAATCTCACAAACTCCGTATTCCGGTGCATCACGACCAAATGCATACGACGCCACATTTGATAAACGTTGCGATAATGTACGGTTGAAATTCATTATAATTTTATTCATGCACTGACTTGGTTTATTAGCCCGTCTCAAGGTAGATGTTACTGCTGAAATCTACAATGTAATATGAATGTCTGGAGGTAATGAATGTGGTTGCGAATTTTTAATCAGGTGCTTTTATGAAGATTTGATGGTAGACAATGTTTTAGTGTAAAAGTAGTTATACAGCTTAAGAGTCGAGGTGGAAATAACTTTAATGCTAAAAACTAAACACTGTTTTAGGCTTTCACGGTTTAAAACTAAACTTATATTGTCACTTACGGGATAGCTTCCGTGATTACCACCACCCGCATACTCCAGTCAACCCGCGATCATGGCGCTTGCAACAGCGTCGAAATATCGGGAGCTCAACATAATAAATAATCACGGAAGATATCCCGTAAGTGACAATATAAGTTTACTTACGGGATTATATCCGTGATTTGAAGTGTAGTTGAAAACCCGTGAAAGTCTAAAACAGTGCATTATGAAGATTGTCAAGTATATTTTTGTAAAAATATCAGCGCCGCAGTCCACCGAGGCGCTCATAATAGCAAATGAAGAAGACCCTTGTTAAATTGAAACGTGGGATTCCCATCAATGACGGAGCGATTAAGAAGAAGAAGAGAATGGAGGAAGGATAATTCAGCAAGGATGCTTCAAAATATGAATGAACTGACATGTAAAAGTGAGCAAGATATGCATTTCCTCAGAACCCATCAACAGTTATTATAAACAATAATCAGCAACAAGAGAGTCGCGTTGAACTGCGGGAGTGACGTGCCCTCAGCGCTAAAACCCCGAGTCATACGGTTAATTACCGGATGAGCAGCCCTCCGGTGATTTACGAGCTAAGAAGCTGAATGTGTACAGTGATATGTTGTATTAAATTATTGCTGGCTGGAATGCAGTTGGTGGTGAGAAACGGTTCCAGATTTCAAAAAAAGAACCGCACGCTATTAACTGTCTAGTCTATTAATATACACGACTTCGTCATGAAAAAAAATTAAGACTATTCTTTGTTGTTTCTGGAATTCGCGGTTAAAAGAGCAGTGAGTAAAAGAAAAAGACATACCGCACTGACCCTAAATAGATTAAATAAAGACAGCAGAATGATGATCATGTTCATGATTTGCGACAGTCCGCTCATGAGGACGTACGTGGTTACTGCAGTTTGTACATGTTTAAAGAGGATGGTTGCTACGTTAACAACTCACAACTTTGTCTAAGAAAATCAAGTTTAGTGGATCACCTCAGTGAATTGAAAATATTAATTTCTTTGCCTACCAAAGCAAATATTATATGAAACTTGCAAACCCACTCTATTCGTCTTTTCAAATAAACCCATCAAACTAAGCACCAACTTTGAATACTTAACACAAATACACACTTGTGTATTTTGTTTCCCTAGTTAGCAACGTACGGAGGCAGTGTTGATTTTAAAATGCAGTCTCATTACTCGCATGTAAGTTAGTGTTACCAGACTATATTAGCTGGAGGCAACTTGCGAGAAACGAATTCTTAAACCGTGTACGGTTTTATGGTGGGACATAGTGGCATGAAGTTTGGGGAACTATTTTGAAGAGAAATATACAAATATTCGTGTAGCGAGAACTTTGGTGATAAAGTAGAGGTTCTATACGCGCGTAGCAACTTATGTTTGTGTGTCTTCTATTGTCTTGTTTAATTACAATATTATACCTACGTGACATTTGTGGTAACTGCTTACTTCAACAACTTCACTTTACACACCTGCCAAGTAAGTTTTTGATACACAATATTATGAGTAACGTACTAGTATAACTGAAATACAGCAAAGATTTAGTAACCATCAGCGGAAAAAAACAGTCGTTAAAAATGTAGAACGGTGAAGTGCCAAAAACAAACACCAAGAATTTGAACTACGAAAACTGGCTGAAAAAGCTCCCACTTTTTCAAGTCCGTGTGTATCTCACTTCAGTCAGGGGTACTACACCTTGTCTAATAAGTGCCCGCACTCACGTTAATGAGTTTACTGCATCCTTAGCTTGGAGTTTTTAAAAGTGCACCACAGTGGCGCCCAACCTTTTGCCTTGGTGTCGGCAATTAATGGCTTGCTTCCGTGCTTCTTGGCTGATTTTCAACTTAAACAGAAAATATTTTAATTGGTTTTTCATACTTCAATGAGTTTGTTGTGTTAACTTTGGTTAGAACGTTTGAGAGCTGTAAGATTGGTTGTAAGGAATAAATATTTGTGTTTCTTGGATCTGCTTTGACAAAGTTTGTGATACACCCTTTTCGGGTTTAATCCTATAGATTATGTTATGTGATCCTACCGATTATGAAATCGGAGTAGTCTTTATGGTTGAATTTAAAGAATCAATTTTCAATCGAGATTCAATAGGAAATTAGGTAGGAAAATTTTATATTAAAAAAAACTATAAGTACCTACCCAAAACCATGTCCCACTGCCAGCGACCACCACTCTCAATAACACTTTACAACAAAAACAAAACATTCTTCATTCAACCCGCCACTGCTACCGGGGTGAAGTAACAACGTTAGCCGGTCCATTTCTCAATTTTACCCCGAACAACCCCTTTCTTCTTACGTGGACGCTGCGAGTACAACGGGGTACGGGTGCAACCCTTCGAAGCCCGCAGCGTTTCGCACAGGCCGCGGCATGCGCGTTATTTTATTGCTTTCCGAAGTATTTCTTGGTTTAAAATGTTGAAAATTTTATGTGCGTTGATTTTTTTTGTGTTTTCTTATCGATATGGAACACTTAGTGTACACATTTAAAATTTCTGAAGTAGTTAGAAGGGAACAATAAGCATTCGCTGAAAAAGAGAAAATTATTTCTTCTTGAATTTCTGGAAAATAGTTAGGTTTATTTTATTTGGTTCATATGAACTTCCGAAGTTCTCCAAGCAGGCATTCTCTGAATTCGAACTTGTACAAGTTCAACGTCAAAGTATTCCGCAGAAATATTTTGGAAAAATATTAGTGGGAAACGAACAAAAGTATAAGTATACACTGAAAATACTGCTAGCAAATAAAATGCATTAAATTGAAAATTCAACCTCTTAAAATCGCCAGCTCCCACATCCGTCCGCTGAAACTCGGCTTGCCTTCATTGTGGTCGCATCCGCCTCCTCGCGGCATTATATTAAATTTTATTATCGCCCTGGACTAAGTAATGGGAATATCGTGTAAGGAGCGGCCGTCAGGGCGACACAGGGGGTGAAACGCGGGTGACGGGGGGGTTGGTGATTAAAATTTCGACTACCGTTGATGACACGCCAGTACTGCGAGGAAGGATTAATGCCAGCTTTATGAGTAGATTACATTACTTGGCAGTGCGACGGCATTGTAAGTGTTGAGATTTCATTTGTTTCGTCACGATGACATCGTGTTAGTTGGCATGTTAGGGTTAGATTGTTTATGGGTTAAAGTTGAAAGGTTGACTTTTTTTTCTCATTTTGAGTGGTTAAATTCACAATGCTACAGCAGCTAAAAAAACCTTGTAAAAGCTACAATGACACCAAGACTTAATAAGTTATTTTGTTCCTAGATATCCCTCACTGACCCCGGTCTCATTAAATTAATAACCCCACAAAAATAACCAATAAAATCAACATTATCAACAAAAACCCTGAAATATATCGCTACTTAAGGACATTATCGACAAAAAAGAAACTATTACATATTTCGAATAAGGACTAAAAAGGCAAAGTTTCGACTATAAAAACGTCTAAGAGGGTCTTAAGCAGGGATATAACTACAAACAAAGGTATTAGATGTCCAGACAAAGTTGTCTCATAAGCTATCAGCGCGGTTCAATTGTTTATCAATTGCCTACTGAGACAGATATATAATGTTTGTTGGAGGCGACTGTGTGGCCACAGGTTATTAAAAATATTTTAGTTTTTTATATCGCAATATATCCTGAAATTGGGGTTATGAGGATCCACAAAATATAGACTGGCAAATAAGTCAAATATATGAAAAACAAATAGTTGTTCTATATTTAGAGTACAAAATAGATCTATACGGTTGTAAGTTCTATAAGTAAAGTCAAAGTCAAAGTCAAAGATGTATTTGCCGATAAATATGGTTAAAAAAAAAAACAAAAAAAAACTGTTTTTTTTTTTCTCTTTGTACCTCAGTTTCATATATTTCATCACGCCTGTAATCACAAAAGGGATAGGCAGTGGCATAACTAACAGTAGGACGAAATTTCTCCAGTTAAGTTTTTAGTACCCATGTTAGAAAATAAGAATGCAAAATAGTCACCACATCGCTGACAAATGGAAGTACTACCCATAAACCATAAAATTATAAAACTAAATTATTACCTAAATATGATTTATAAGCTACCTCGATTCATCTAAATTTCTTTCCTGTACCAATTCGGAGTCACTTCTTAATTATTTCTCAATAAATCGTGAACGCACCGACTGAGCTGATCTCTGGAGTGTGAACGTTTATTTAAGGGCTGCTATATTTTTTCCACCCTCCCCGGTTCACTTCGTTATATTTATTAAAACATCGCCCGAGATTACAAAGAACACGATATTTTTTACACTGTAAGATGTGAAAACCAATTAAAGAGATAAAAAGGGAATCTAGAGAGGTGCCTGCATTAATTTCTTTTTTGCGGGGATTATTTTAAAATTGCATTATATTCTTGTTAAGACGCCGACCGCCTCCCGGTTAATGATAGTAGTACCCCTTCCTTTTTAATTGCCCCGGGCTATTGCGAAATGAGTAATCTAAAGGTGCTCGGCCGGTACTCGCGATAAAACTTTGGAGACTTTGTGAATGGTAGCCTGCTAGATAAGTGGAGCTAGGACCACCCAGGAGTTTTAGCTGTAGGATTAAATTATACAAGTTAAGCTCATTGAGCGAATTTAGCAGACACATATAAATAGTCTCCTTTTATTTACAAATACTAAAATAGCAACCGAAACTGAAAATACTCCGAGCCATTACTATTATGAAAAATTAGTGTCGGTTATAAAAATATATTTAGTAAACGCGTGTCTATATCGTGGGTTTACAGGAGGACGTCACGAAACGACTCGGAACTCGTAATAAAGATATAATAATTTCCCACGCAGATATAAATTGTGCGTCGATACCAATGTCTATAGTACATAATTCTGACACGGACCGCTCAATTCGGGGGCGAACTTCTAAAGTGTTCGCTAGAAGTGGTCACGATTATAACAGGGGCCACGATAATCTCGCATTATGGTGTTGCAAAACAACCCCTAAATCTATGGCGTTAAGATAAAAATCATATGCAAAGTTAGGGTTGTCAAAGCTAGTTGCGATTACGACACCGCCAACTTTTAAATGCAACCGTAACCATCGAAAGAGAGCCTTATTTTAGACCAGTTAAGGTTGATT
Organism: Xestia c-nigrum; assembly: GCA_916618015.1. Lineage (NCBI taxonomy): Eukaryota > Metazoa > Arthropoda > Insecta > Lepidoptera > Noctuidae > Xestia > Xestia c-nigrum. The sequence continues at coordinate 18,647,405 of OU745255.1, read as the reverse complement.
GAACTTGCTTTAGTAAGTTGGTGGTGGTTTATTAGTCATCGATGGTGGTGCGATAGGCCCGTGCCTGGCGCGGGCGGCGCGCACGCATGCTGTCAACACTACCTAATGAACGGCAGTTACACAACGCACGTGAGCCTAAATGTCGCTATGCTTCCTGCAGTAATTTTATTGTAATTTGTGCGTATTTATCATGTGAAGAAAATTTATAGCTTTATTATTGTTTGGAAAAGTATGATTTTAGTTATTGTGAATTAATTTTGATGTTATTGTTTTTTGGAGCCATTGAAAATATAATAATCGTAAAACCCTATTTATAACACAGGAAACTATAAAGGGAAAATAAAACATGCGTGGAACCAGTCTAGTTTTAATTCCAAGAGCGAGGTTTGAATGAGAACTAGACTTTAAGAAAAACTAGAAAGTTAGACTTCATTCAAAGTCCAATTCACTAAACTTTTAACTTTAAAACTTACTTTTAAAGTACTTTAAAAAATACCTAAGGAAACAATTTTAAACAAAATAAAAAACTTTATTTCTGATCATAACATTGTACATTATCCTCTACTACAAATACATTACAAATAAAATAGAAACAACTAAATTTCCGCTCACCTGACAGATGTCACGTGATACAAAAATTAAGGTTGCGCCACAAAGAAAGCGGAGCGAGGAATGCTAATTACTGCTGATATTTATACGACTGCAACCTCGGTGGTTCCGTGACACCGCGGGGACGACGGCGAAATAAATAGCGAGATTGTACTGCAGTTTATGTTCAAGGTTTTATGCTAGACGAGGTTTTTTTTTTTGTAAAAATGCTTATGTAAAGCTATTATAATTATTTCATAAAGAATAAGAAATGAAATGTTACATTACTCCAAAGAATGTATCAATGAATAAATCGTTGGAGTGCCATAATTAAATAAATAAAAATTTTGTAATTATAAGTAATTCCATTGTAAGTAAATAACATACCTATCAAATATGGGTCCACCCTTTATAGCAGAACTTTTTATGCCATATTATTACTTTGCATAACAGCGGATAGCATAAACTTCATTTCGCAGAAAATCGTTTGGCAGACACGCATTTATCATACATTCAAACTCATAATTTTGTAAGTCAGAATCATCTAAAGGCATAAATTTCATATGCATAAAAATTAAAAGTCGAACCATCTTGTCGCAGATAGTTGGAGGTCAGTATCATCGTTTTGCATAAATTTCATATGCATAAACATTAAACGTTGAACCATCCTATCGCAGAAAGTTTAGGGTTAGAATCATCTATTGGCATAAATTTCACATCAATAGTCATTGAATGGCAGAACTATCACATCTCAGGAAGTTTATAGTTTGAATCATCTTTTCGCATACACTTCTTATGCATAATTATGGAAAGACTATTTTCAATAGGTATTAACTTATTAGTTAATCACTTTTACCAATTTTACCAATGTTATTAATTTTGTACAATTTTATTGTTTTTTCTTAGTATATTTACGTCACTAATTTTATTACTGTTATGAATTTTATCCATTTCCCTATTTTGTAATTTTTGCATGTATTTTATGAATATATTTTATAAATTTTATACGTTATTCAATTATACCAGTGTTATTAATTTAATAAAATATACAATAATTTTACTTAGTTGGTACTAGTGCAAAATCTTTCGACGATATTATGTGTGCATGCAGCAAACATGCAAACCTGCATACACCATGCATGCAGTAAGCATACAGCAAGCATGCAGCAAGCCTGCAGCAAGCATGCATCAAACGTGCAGCAAGCATGCAGCAAACATGCAAACCCGCATATACCATGCATGCAATGGGCATGCAATGAGCATGCAGTAAGCATGCAGTAAGCATGCAGCAAGCATGCAGCAAGCATGCAGTAAGCATGCAGTAAGCATGCAGCAAGCATGCAGCAAGCATGCAGCAAACGAGAATGCAACATGCAGCAGGCATGGTTTCTGTCACGGCTCCGGCGCTGCGGGGCCCCGGCGGTCCCACGCGAGCTTCTCGTCGCAGATGTGTTTCAACGCTCACCACCGCAGCTTCGGCTTGCCTCTTAGCCTCAGCCGCGGCGGCGAGTGTTAAAACCACCTGCTCCTCAGCTCGCGGCCCGCCTCGCCCCTCCGCGCCTACGCGATTTTAAATTACACTCTAGCAGTCTTATTAATAAAAATCATCAATTCCAAAGATCATCTTACGTTACACTTGGACTAGCTAATCCCAGTGGAACGGAGTATTAACAAAGCAGTAAAACTGATATTAATAAACATGGAGTAACCTTGCAGTAACAATACATTCCTTACACCGATATTAGTGTGAATGCTATGGCAACCCAGTCAATTTAAAAGTAAAAAGAGTGAGCTATTGAATGAACAAAGAATGATATTTATGACGTTTCGTGAAGTTGTCTGTCAAATTGACTTTTATTCTGTGTCCCAACGAACACATGTCTCTAAACTTGAAAGCGTTAACAAAAAACAAACCCTGTACAAATAACAGAACAATATAGCCCAACAGAAAAAAAAACCCTGCTCTCTCCTATTACCTACGAAACAAAAAAAATTGCGTAACCAGACCATTAACGAACTAACAAAGCGGCGCCTAAACACACAAAACAATGCGAGATTAATAAAAATCCTGCTAAAGTACTCGTATCATTAGCTATAAGCTCTTTTTACAGGTACGATAATAACATTTTTTTTTTCATTATAATGACTTGATATTGTGAAAAAATGAGCCAAAAGCGCAATCGTTCCATTAACTGGGATGAAGAAGAAAAGGTAATTCTCATGTTGATTTTGAAAAGACCACACAATGCGTAGTATTTTATCAACCGACTTCCAAAATGAGAAGGTTCTCAATTCGTCTGTATTTTTTTTTAATTGCGGTTCTCTGATTGTTTTTAATATTTTCTTATTATTCGACCAAGAAGATTATGTGAGCCGCGTGTTAAGCCATAGCAAACTTTTAAAAGATGACGAACATTTGAGGCGAATGGAAATGGCTGATGAAGATCACAAAATTAAAATGGAAATAAACAAAGAAAAATTAAATGCAGTAATACTTGAAAAATAAATAAATCAAGAAAAATTAAAGCAGCAATACTGGAACGACAAATGTTGGAAATAAGGAAAGCACGTGAGGCTTCATAGATAAATGTCAACTTAAATGTATAAATGTATATTTTATTTATGTACAGAAATAGTGTTCAGACTAAAAATTCTTTAAAAATTCTCAATAATCTATAAGTATATTTAATAATAATATTATCAATAATAAATTCTCAATAATCAATATCCATCTTTTCGGTAACCAAACAAAGACCACATTCAATAACAAAACATTATCGCGCGCAAAGCAGTAAAAATGAAGTAACCTCACTGAGGTTTGTAGGTTATGAATGCCGTCAAATGTCAAAATACACATTTGTTCTATGCTTAGTCACTCCTTAAACTAGGTAGCGCGAATGATGAACTTTTACTACGAGAGTAGATTCAGATTAGGTTACTCCTTCCTTACTCTATGTTTATTAATACAAAATTGAATTACTCTAAACTTACGCCTAGGAGTAAAGTTATTCTTGCTCTAGTCTGTGTTTATTAATACGGCTGTAGGGGTAGGGCAGACAAGACTACGTGGAGTCGGTTTTGGAGCGATTCGTTTCTGTCACTAACTTTTCTAGCACAACATATTGACTTTTTAAGATAATATTTTAATTTTAAATTAAGGTTAAAATGCTATTTTGTGGCATTAAAAAATGGCAATACTGCCAAATAAAATTATTCCAAATGAAATTCTGCAATCTTCATAGTATGCCAAGTGAAATTATATCAAATAATCGTCGTTCTAAATAAACATTATTCTAAACGAAATTATGCGAAATTTGAACAATGCCAAAGGTAATTATGCCAAATAAAAAACTGCCATCTAAAAGTATGCCATTCGAAATTCGGTCATACACACATTCACCCAAACAATAAGTATATTTAAAAAAAAATATGCCTTTAATATATTCGTTTAAAGAAAATTATGCCAAGTGTGTTATGCTAAATGAATTTCGGAGCAACAAGATTCTGCCAGATAGATGGAACCCATCAAATATTTATGTCTCCAAAGATGAGTAAAATTATCTAATGGCTGACGTCCACCTATGCAATGACGTATTATAAATAGAGGCGTCATGCATGAACATCACGGCTGTCAAAAACAGCGTAAATACTGTCGGTAGCTAGATAGCTACTTAGACGCACGAAGAAAGGGAAAGAAAATTAAACGTCATCTACGGAATTTTTGTTGTTAGAGAGAGATAAATATATTTCTTCAATTCCGTTGTCATCTTCCCTTAACGGCACGTGACTTACCTCAGGCGCCAGCCGCCATTAGAAGGCATCGAAAGAAATAAAATAAAATAATTTTTTCTTGATACTTACGCATGAAATGATATTTTTCTATCTTTCACAGTTAAAGTATAGTTTTTACATATCCTTAATACACAGGATGGCATTTTTTTTTCGTTGTTTCAGGAAGTTATACACTAAAGTTATTTTAATGTCACGTACTGCCGCGGCACTGGTTGGTACGCGACTAAATGACAGTCCGGCAATTGCCTTGCATTCATGTTGCCACTACAGAGGGCGGGCAACGTATCTATAGTTTTATATATCATTGCACCTATGTCTAACATTTAAAAACAAAAGAATATTCTTATCCTAGTTTGCTTCGTCAGCGATTTTCAAAATTATTTAGTCTTGTGGAAGACCCAAAACAATATTCCAAGAGGTATTATTAGAGACCTAAAATGCAAATTGCTGTCCGTTATCTGTGAAAAACATGAGATGCCATAAAGATTTTTTTATAAAATTCTTCTTCATAAAATATGTAATGGCTTTTTCAAAGGTTTTCACTCGTTGTGGCCATTAACGACAGGAGTATTTTGAAAAACCTAACATGGTGACTTTATTTAATTATGTTTTAGGACCTCAATGGTATTTTTTTTATTATTTACCGTATGCGTCCAGTGTCCTCTGAATACAGTGCTAAAAAAATCCTCAAATATTGAAAAGAGTACCTACCTATTGCAAAATAAATTTCAAATAAGTAAATTTCATCAATTTACTTGTGTAGAAATAAAAACTTCAACACATGGAAAAAGAGGTGGTCGATTACAAAAAAGAGTTTCTTTTTCAACTATCTTAACTGCGATACAACATAACATGTAACACTGCTGCAGCTGGGTTGGCGCAGTGGCTTGAATTACTGATTCGCCATGATTAACCTTAAAAAAAATAACAAATTTTTTTAAGTTTAAAATCTTAAAGTTTTATGGAAATGTGACCCTTTAATGCCTATTTTTAAAACTGCTTGTTAAATACCGGGAACCTGGTACCTGTCTCCAAGTTGTCCTCAATCCTCAGATCTTCAGCAAAAGTACGTACCTGAAACAAAATATAAAACGTATTTTAAGCATTTATAGTAAACATGGTAATAAACAAAGTTTAGACACACCAACGAGTTCACATTTTTAATTTTCATTTAGGTCCTATAAAAAAATCGCTGTCAGTTAGGTCTTCCAAAATACTCCAATTGTTACTGGCCACAACGAGTGATAACGACAACAAACCCATTAAATATTTAAAAAATATAAATAACAAAAAAAAACTTAATGGCATTTCTTTTTTTACAGACGGACAGCATTTTTAGTTAACAGGTACTTTTGAGGTCCTAAATAATTCTCCTCCTCTTTTGAATATATTTTGTTGGGTTGACAATAACATATTTCATTTGGACGAGTTGGTTCTCAGCTCTCAAATCTGAATCTTTCCTATTGCTTATCTATTGGGATTAAAATAAAGATTGGTTAGCCTCAATGATATAGCATACTATGAATTCTTTTAATAGCTTTTTCTTTTCGACACGTGGCTTCAATAACTAACCATCAAACTTAAAAAAATCAACAAAACCTCAATGTCGAACAACGCTTCATGGCATAAATTCCATTACAAAGTTAGTACAACATCGAGTAATTTTATAATCAAAGCGTATAAAACCGACATCGTAAAGCTTTCAGGATGCTGGCAATCCCTAAAATAACAAAATAGAATTTCCGAGAGATGTGAGCTGGGAGGCGTGGCCTCCGGAAGTGGGCTGCGTTTGGACGCCCGGAACCTTGCGATCGCCACATCCGCACCAGCCAGGGAATAACTAATGCACTTATTATATTGTTACTGTGTGGTATTGATGGGGTTCATTTGTTGGAAATTTGTCTTTGGACAGCTTTTCATTTGTTGTTGGTTCCATGCAGCGGTACTAGAACTCTTCTGATCTAGTTCTGCTAGGGTTCGCGTATGAGTCGGAAATCAGCTACCGTTGTACCAGGTTAAAAAGTACCCTATTTCCTAACCCTGGTCTGTTTGAGAAGTGTAAGTTAAACATGTAAATCCATTTAGCGGTTAAGGCAAAAAAACTCATTTTCACGTGTATTAAATGGATTCATTTTAATTCAATGCCTATTTACAATTGTAACTGCATATTTTGTATAATTAATATTATTATTTATTATAAGCCTACATTGTGTGTGCCACTACAGGGCAAAGGCCTCCCTTCCCTCCTTCCACATTTCGCGATCTTGTACGATTGTCAGCAAATCCTTTGCGAAAGAGTCTAGCTCATCCCGCCAGCTCCTTCTGGGCCTGCCGCGTTGTCGTTTCCTGCTATTTGGTAACCACTGAGTGGTAATTTTTGCCCATTGCTCCTCCGACATGCGGCAGATGTGACCAGCCCAGTTCCACTTTAGCTTAGCAGCTGTCATGCCAACATCAGCTATTTGGGTTTTGGAGCGAAGTATAGAGTTTCTGACACTGTCCGTAAGTTTGACACCCAGTATGCTTCGCTCCATAGCTCGTTGGCAGACCCCAAGTGCGGACTTCTGACGATTCGTAAGTGCGCTCCATAGGTAAGGGTAGGAAGAATGCACATGTCCATGAGCTTATAATTAATATAATTTACAATAATATTTTTTCCTAAATAATCGCCACCAACCACCACACAACCAGCTCAGGCAAGCTCGGGCCATCCCGCACCATTCCGCGCCTGGCACGGCCACTGCGCCACCCCACGCTAATTGATTCACCAGATAACACAAGAATGTCACTCGATGAACGCGATCCATGTTTACACCGCAACCTCTGTTGTTGAACGCGTTGCGTGGGTTTCGATGACGAGTGCATTCTGATTGTGATGAAAGATAACGGTGATTTAAAAGCTAAGTTGGCAGAGTTAGTTAGAGTTACGACAGACGGGTTCGCTGCGTTGGAAGGCCTCCCAAAAGGTGGACCGGTGACCTGGTGAAGGCTTTTTTTTTAGGATGGGAAATCATCAAATAACTTCTCCCATTCTGGGCGGAACGGGAGGGAGTGTCAGACTTTTTCTGACTAAAACCCATCCATGTTCCTTCCTCGCTTCCTCCCTTTATGTTACGAGGGCGCGGTATCTCTTTCGAACAGGCCCGCAACCCCGGCAACCTGGTGAAGGCTGTGGAAATCTGTTGGATGCGAGACGCACGAGACCGGTCAAAGTGGCGACACTTGGGGGAGGCCTATGTACAGTAGTGCGTCCACTACTGTACATAGGCCTCCCCCCCAAGTGTTTCGGCTGAAATGATCTTAATGATGATACGCGGTCAAGGCAGACCGAGGAGAAGGTGGCGGGATGCCTTGGATGACTTCTTAAGAAGCGCACTGTCGATAACCAACACGATGTGAGGCCCATAAGGTAAGCAGACTGTTGAGAAACCCTTACCTACATCATGAAGTGTAGTAGGTTATAAGGCCAAGCCAAGGTTCTATTGGACTTGGATGACAGTGCAGCCACTATCGAGTTAAGTGGAAGGAATGGAAGGAGGTTTTTACCCAGGAGTGGCACAAAATATTCTAATATCAAAAGTTATATACGATTAGTTGCGAGTACGTACGGCGATTACTCAAGCTATATCAACTTGTTTATGTGAATCTTTTTTTGTATTGGAAATCTGTTCTATCTATTTTATACTGGATATGTACAGCTTTATGTGTCGCCGTGTGTACAACATGGCTACTGGCCACAGAAACAGGACAGACATTTAATCACGGTAATTATTGTCATGATCTCACTTTTGACAGTTAATAAGCTAAACCAAAGAATTTCAGAATTTCCAAACATAAAACCAAAACAAACAAGACATAAACACAATCATTGAATGATTATTCTACCCACCAAAACGAATCTATTAATCATATTTTTCAAGGGATTCGGAATCCTATTACACCGTTACAAGACCCTGTAGAACGATCGATGTACCAGAAGAGCATAAAACAATGCCCCTAGTAATTTATGAGTTAGATAGATAGATAGATAGATAAATCATTTATTTAGTGCACACAAAAGACAAAGCACAGCACCCAGAAATACAATTAAATAAAGCAGTTCACTTAAAACAAATAAAAACATATTTACAAAATAAGTATAGTAACATTATGACAAACTTCAAATAATAAAAAAAAAAAATAACAAAGAGGGTATGCAAGGTGCGGTGTGCGTCTCAAGGTTACACCAAATGGGAGTCCAGCTCAGCATGTGTCAGGCATGCACCTGACGCTGATATTCTGCTGGATCCCTGTAGTGACGTACGGACGTCGAGCAGACGAGATAAATTCGTGTTGTGATAAAGTGTTTCATGCGCGGAGTGAAATTACGTAAGTATGTCAACTTAAATAAAATATTTTACCAAAAGTTTACTGTGTTGGAAATGTTTGGTTATATCATATTTGTAGGTGCTCAGATGAATAATCTTATTAAAATAATATTGTAGTTGTGTAGGTGTGAATAAGAATAAACGATTTGATTTGATTGTCATGAGAAGGTAGTATAATTATAATTATTGGCCAACTAAATATCAATAAACAATGCAATCTATAAATAAACAATGCAATATATAAACAAAGCAATCTCCTGTTCACAGGTTTGCGACCACACGCTACAGATAGACAGATTGTCTCGGGAAGAATAGGTACCACAATCAGTTACCTATATAATGGACGTATTCGAAACAGTGATACCCAGTTTTTTCTGCTCTTCGATAAGAAACTGCCGCAGTCGAACTCTGAAGGTACCAAGACATTTAAGATTTCTTACCGGCGGGGGAATATTGTTCCAGCATTTGGATGCGGCGTATCTGAAACTTCCCCTAAAAGCAGCTGTCTTGTGCGATTGAGTGGAGAGTTGTTGCGAGCACTGCCTCCTTTCGCATTCTCTTTTGCTAGCGATCCAGCTCAGTTTATTGTATAGGTAGGTCGGCTGCCTGTACTTTATTACTCCAAAAAGTATACATGCCAGGTGCAACTTACGCCGCGACTTCATCTTGAGGATGGAGTGCTTATTTAAGAATGGCGTTACGTGAGTTCTTGGTGGGATTGAAAAGCAGAATCGAGCGCAGGCATTTTGGACCCTCTGAATCAGTCGCTCAGTTCTTGCGAGCAGCCGAGGGCCAATTACTGTATCTGCGTAGTTTAGGTTAGAAAGCACGAGTGACTCCACCAGTTTAATACGCAACTCCTCGGACAGATACGGCCTTATTTTATAAAGGACTTTTAGCCGATAGAAACAAGTGCGCACTGACTCTGCCACGTGCGCTTCGTATCTTAACCCAACATCCATGTTCAGACCAAGATTACGTGCCTCGCTGACTCGACTGACCGTCTCACCCAGCAGGGTAACGTTGAGTGATGCCGGCACTGCGCTGATTTGGTTCTTGGTTCCAAACAGCATGTATTTGGTTTTTGTGGGGTTAAGTACTAAACCGTTATTTTCAGCCCAGCATGCTATTCTGTCAAGATCTTCGTTTAAATCCCTTATCGCAGTGTCATAGTCGCTTGGTTTAAAAGAGATATAGACTTGTACGTCATCCGCATAAATATGATACCTACATTTCTTCAGGGAACTTATGATATCAGCACAATACAAAATGAAGATGATGGGGCCCAGTATTGTGCCCTGCGGGACTCCCCTGTAAACAGAAGTGAGTGATGAAACGAGAGATGAACCATTGCTCAGTCGTATTTCCACACGCTGCCGACGGTTGGTAAGGTAGCTTTGGAACCAGTCTATTGCATTTTCGTCAAATCCATAGTAGTGAAGCTTTGATAGAAACAAGTCTATATTTATGCAGTCAAAGGCTCGCGAAAAATCGAGTAAGACAAGGAGTGTGCATAGGCCCTTATCCTGTGCTGAGAGAATGTTATCTGTCACGTCCAAAAGTGCTGTAGAAGTACCACGTTGTTTGCGAAAACCTGACTGTAGCTCAGGCAGAATGTGTTTATCTTCTAGATACTTTGACACCTGTTGACAAACCGCCTTTTCAGCGATTTTAGACAGGCAAGGCAGAACACTGACAGGCCTCAGGTCTTTTAAATCTGTTGGATTTGGTTTTTTTGGCAATGGCCTAACAATAGCAATTTTCCAGATGTCAGGGAAAGTTGCTGAAAAAATTGAGCTGTTCACAATGTCGGTGATGGATTTTAATGAATGTGGGAGAGTAAGCCAAAGCATGTCTAGGGTGACTTGATCAGTTCGAAATGCCTCGGACCTCTCTTTACGAGGCAGTAGGTACATCTCCTGTTGATAATGCCTTGCTCTTAAAATGAGCATTAAGATTAAGGGAAATGTTATTGGGGTGTAAATACGGAAGTGAATTTTTTATACTTTATTTTGAGGTGAAATGTGGTAGTGTTGTGAAACATTGGTATGACCTCGTTAAACAAGAAATACTATAATTTAGCATTCGTTTTAGCGGTTTACAGTTATTTTATCGTGATCTTTATTTTCATCTCCATTAGGTTTATTTAGGGTTGCTGCTATTGACAAGACTGTCACAATGTTACTGATCTTGTACTTTTGTTTCCATAAGATGATTATTAGCTTGCTGCTGTTAGTGGTAGTTTTCAAACTTACCTCTGCCAGCTACCTATTTCAGATCAAGATTTTCATTAATAACTTTTTCTCAAACATGCTTGGAAATTTGAGCATTCTATTGACAACCTTCTTCGAGATTAATCGGAATTGCTGTACTGGCCAGATACATGCGACCAGCGTCCGGCAGAAGTTCTATGAAAATCCATATCTGTCGTATTTAGCAGCTAATAAATTACATAGTAAACTCATATCTGTCGTGTTATTAAAAAAAAAAAAAACAAAAAAAAATGGTAACCAAGGAGATAACTTATCAAAGGTTTTCTTTAAATTTCGAATTGGCTTGCAAATAGAAAACGGTGAAACCACATTCTCCGAAACAGTACCACAATTCAAAAAAACAATTGAAAAATGGTATTTCAATTTCGCCATAGGCGTTGGAAATATAAATTAAAATTAGGATGGGTGGACTGCTCCGCAATAAAACGCAGCTGCGCTCCAATCAGATGACGATCTTGATAAACGAGCACCGTGAGATTGCACTCTCGCCTAAACCTGGAGGAAAGTGGAAACCTATTCCGAGAAAGGTTGTTTTTGAATATTTTTATTTGAACGAGTAGGTTGCCATGAAAGTTATGAGTGAATTAGATGTCGAATAAATAATAAATTAAAGTTTTAAATGAAAGTACTGGAAATTAAGTTGAAAAACATAACATACATACTTATTACCCGAATGGCGTAGTGGTAGTAAGGCTGCCTTATGTTCTTAGGGTCCTGGGTTCGAATCCCCGTAGGAACAAATGTTTGTGTGATGAGCATAGACATTTGTTTCCGAGTCATGGATGTTTATATGTATAAAAAGTATGTATGTAGTATATCAACTATCTGGTGTCCATGACACAAGCCTTGCTTAGTGTGGCACTAGATGGCACTGTGTGTTAATGTCCAGCTATTTATTTATTTAAAACATAATTTTCCTCTTTTAAAGTAGTATTTTCTTCCACTAGATTCAGGAGGGCTGTTACAATGAAGTTTCAATCAACACCGTTAGCTCTGTCAATAAATCGGCCGACCTCGAGAGTTAAGTTTCAATAACGTTTTAGTCAATACTGTTTTCGAACTAAGTACATATTTTCTTGAAGTACTTTTAAAGCCCAATGAAGTCCTATGATAAAAGCATTTCAGTCCATTTGCCTAACTTTACCACAAGTTAACAAGATAACAAGATCGCTGAGTCATCGCCCTTTAAGCGTTGGATATTTTGTGCTCGAAAACTAAAGCTAATCCCGTGGACACCATTACTTATTTAACGGATTCTAATTTAACGTACACTGTAGCAATCTAGGACCCCGTCGCAACCTACAAAATGACGACAGCACATAAAAAATACACGGCAATGACAGAATAGAAATAATTACTTCGTATCCCGGGCAAGGCAGTCGTTCAACTGAAAACGTACGCTGAAAAATATATCTATCCCATTTTATCGTATGGAAGTTTCAGTGAGCGAGAAAGGGACAGTACCACGTTGCCTAAATAAAACATAACGGCTGAGAACACGAGCCATATTGCCTCGGTGGAAAAGTTTTAAAAAGTTTTCTTTGCGGACCCATTACAAGTACGTCGACTTTGTATGTGTGGGTACGCTCGATACAAGCGGTCGATGGTCCTGTGATATGTTAGAAGACAAGCTTGTGAAGAATATTGTGTTAAACATGAGGATTTGTTGAACAAAATCAAAAACTTTTACACCAAAATTTACACAGGGAGATGAGTGAAAGAGATAATTCTGGGAAAGCCTTTAATTATTATGTTATCGTTCAATGTTTATATAGCTTGTTTAGATTTAGTACAATGGTTATTGAAGCTACATAGGTATCTACTTACCTAGCAACATCTATCTCCTCGATAAGAAGATAGAACAAACTTCTGCTATAGACAATGGAACAAACTATCAATGTGTATTCATAGAAGTAAGTTGCCAAAAAAAAGTATCCTGAAGGTAATAAACACTGAAGACCAAAGTCTACATTCACGCTGATTAAATTTCTCCATATTCATAAGACCTAAATCGTCGCATGCATTATTAAGATGACACATGCGACGCTAACGTATTTCCATTTAAAATTTTAATCCATTGAAAACGTGACCTCCAACAGAAGTGTATGTGTGTGAGTGGCCCTGGTTCACTCACACAACCAAACAGCTGTGTACACAACGAAAGTAGGTTTATTTCCATGAAAAAGTTTTGAAAATCGATGGCTTTAGCTCCTACGCTCGGAAAGTTTTGCGCCATATAACCATAAATACAGAGTACGCCCGTGTTTTGCTCGCTGTAGACATCGACCTACTGGTATTTTCTTCTAATAATTTGCAAAATACTGTATTACGAACATTTTTGTGTAAGAATGTTACTTTTTACGTGTTATTACAACATTTTTTATCTCGTTTTTTGATAGTCACGCGGACGCGAACCTGCCAGGTGTTCCGGAACACGTTTTTGTTTTTGATATTGCGTTATATTGCTAAGATTACGTTATAAGGAAATAAAAGTTCGAAAGTCCCCTTTGGTCGGTTTTGCAATTCTTTAGAAAACGATTGTGTCACTATTACAAAAATTTTGAAATCCCGAAAACGTGTTGGTTGACTCGAGATGTTATTGTGAAGCCTTATGTTTTACAGGCAAAATGTGTTTGGTTCAAAGTTAGTGTTCAAGGTTGTTTTGCACACCTGTGTTGTTGCGATACAAACGGAATTTCAGCTCGTTATTATATTTTTCAGATGTAGATAACAATAAAAATATGAACCGAAATGTTTTTCAATTTAGATAATTGTTGGGTTATTAATAATACTGAAAAGACGTTTATTTTCTAGAATACACCCCAAAGATTTAAACAGAGGGTTATAAATATCCTAAGAATTAATACCCCAAAGGATAACCGTACGACGCAAGACGCATTGTTGCGGGAAGCACCATCTTGAAAATATCGCTTTGATATATTATTGTTTATAAATAATTACTGTTAGACCCTCTTAATTTAATTGTGGCGTATCCCTGAAGCTTATTAACCGTCCGGTTAATATTTCCTTATTGGGTTGTAATTAATTTTGTTAGGCAGGTGCTATGCCCGAAGCAGGCCGGGGCTGCGGGGCTCCGGGCCACCTTAACCGGCTATTATCTACCGCATTATTTTGTCGTGGCCAATTTGTTTGAAGCCTTTGACGGTTGTAACGAACAGTAAATAAGTTCGATGAGTTGCTCGATTGTTTAAGAAAGGATTTTGTTTATAAGAAAATGATTAAAGGTTTGGTGAAGTGGATTGTTAGATTCTATTGAAGATTGTGTGACGGTGTTCTATGGCGTTTTATTTGTTTTGTGTGGATTGACTTAAAGAGGCTTTAGTCGCTGATAAGACTTTTGCATGCAAAAACGACTTACAGCTGATTGGTTTGTTACTAAAGTATTTCATGATTATTCTCTAAACTTTACAGAGACTTTGTCCGCAGCCAGAAGCGCCGTTGATGTGGCCGAGTTCTGGTCGAAACAAATTTATTTGAATTAAAATAACTATGAGAAGCAGAAGAGACTTTCAAGGTTTCTGAGATAACCAGAGGTCTTAGCACACGCGGTGCAAACGTAAAGTAAATACGTAAATTTTTTAAACGAAAATACAATTTATTCTATAAAATATTTGTTTAATTGTTTACAACAAAAAAAAAATATCATGTATAAATAATTTTATTAAAATTACAAAAACAATAAATGTGAAACGAGTATTTTTAATTTCAAAATCGACGTAATACACCGCGCGCACGAGCTAGTGCTTGCGATGGAAATAAAATTGAACAACAAAGTTACCGACAAAAAAATAACAAACAAAAGCCGACATTGTCACAACATACCGCCAGCCAATTACCAATTACAACTCCGCACAATTACAAACTATGACCCAGCAGCCAGACAGAAGTCCAAGTTGTGTCCAAGGTCAAATTAGCGCCATGACCCCCAGCTGCACCCCCAGTCCGCTGGTCCAAGTAGTTTACGAACAACTGCCATAACTCCGCAGGTTCTGAAACTGGGTGACGGACTAAGCGGCTCGGCCGTTGACTCCGAGAAAAAGTTCCCTTTAAATATCCACAAGTTTAGTTTAGCAACTCAAATTTAGTTTGGTAACAAACAGAACAAACAACAAGTCGCAACAAATCCGTCGAAGTTGCGCGCGAGTCGGTTCAAGTTCAGCTCGGAGTGAACTCGTGTGATGCGCGGGGTGTGGGTGTGTGACGGATGTGTGTGTGCCAATGGAAGGGTTTAAAAGTTTTCAAACTAAGTAAAACTTTTTTTGAACTTAATTTTTTTCTTTGCATACTTAATTATCATATATCTTTATTGTTATTTTGACAAAATTGTAACGTTATTCATTTTTTTCTTATTCAAGTTTTAATGCAATGATTAAGCAATACTCAAAGTTTATGATTATGAATAGAAAACTCTCGTTTTTTCATACTTAGTAATACTAAAATAGTTGAAACATAAAGGAAGCGACATCATAACAGTGCAGCAAAAACTGCATATATCAACGGATAAAGCATTTATATTACATACTACGAGTAGCTACATTTACGTAGTTTCTTTGCTACGCTCAACGTAGGCTATCCGGGTCGTAGCCACGGAGCTACGAGCCACGGCTACGGCGTAGGCGGTGCCAAAAGCTAGCCGCTACTTTGCTACGCCGGGGTGTGAGGCTTCGTATCGATTGCCTCCCCTGTACCCTTAGCATGACCTAACTAATTGTATGACCTTCTAGGAAAATGTGTATTGGTACAATGCATTTCAAAGAATTATACGGGTAACTAAAATATTGTCGCTAAAAATAATTACAAAAATTATAATTAATCATTCGGGCGATAAAACCATTACAGTGTACTTGAAAAAGTAATTACTATTGACGCAGTAATTTTTTTCCAGACTAAAATAAAAACATCGACACCTAATAAAAATCGTATCCGCAATTACGTAACTGCGCATATCAGGGCTCCGACCGGCCGCATCCTTGCGTCTGAGACAAAGTCCTGTACAGGACTGGCGCGTTGCCGTTGCGGTGCGCATAACGCGCATGCGCCCACCCTCCCCCCCGCGCGCCCCCTACCCGCAACACGGAAAACTTTTCCCCGACATAGCTATAACTACCCGCTTCACCCGTCGGCAACACTTTTTGCCCCCACCGGTGGGGAGGGGAGGCAAAAGTTTTGCCAGCCCGGTTCGGTACTCCGTACACATCGCTCTTCCACTTTTTCCTGTATATTGAAATGGGGAGAAAAGAGTAGAATTTAGAAGCTGTCGTACAAATTTTAATGAGGAGTGAGAAGGTGAATGGTATTCCGTGTAATGAGCATCGCGGCCTTTGTATGGGCGTTTTAATATTTCAATACACGCCGAAGTTGTGACACGAAACGTACAATTTGACAAAACGCGCGTCTCATAATGAGAATGTCATTGGATGTCACGTTTCACATTATAATAGGTAATTTACGTAGTAACAATTTCTGACACAAATTGATGAAAGTTGTGGTGAATGATCTTGGTTGCTACTAATAAGTTATGTATGAGCTTACCTCAGATAATTGCAGCTGACCGCGGTCATCTAATTAACGCTGGTCACAATTAGTCGCGCCACCACTTCATCACGGCTATTCGATAACAAGGATCCTCAGTGAATGATTAATAACTAGAACCGCGGTTTGTTTGCATTTGGACGGTCCGCGTCCGTCGGCGAGAGTAACTAACTTATGAATAATATGCCGCATAAGTTGAGCGTGACTTAAGGATGAATCGATTTTCTTGAGCCGTCGCCACACGGCTGCTATCCCACCATCTCGATTAATTGCATGGGTTATTTAAAGAGGAGCCGTCAACAGTACATATTTGAGGTCTCGGAGTACATTCATCACGGGTCGGGCTGCAACGTCTGACCCTACGTTATCTTGCAGGAGCAGTGACGGGACCCGAACCTCTTGGTGACTGATGACTTGCCTTAATTAAATTTTATGAACTATCTTTCTGTTGGACCAGAGTTTGTTAGTGCAATTAGTGAAACTCTGTTTACACGTTGATGTTATTTAAAAACATTTCTCAAGTTTTATATACTAAAACCTCTATAGTGCACCTGCACTAATCTAAAACAAAGTCGTCATCAAACGACACATCTAATTTTACAACAGGCAACACTGTTGAAAAACTTTTCACAATACACATCGCCAGTAATGGAATGACAGTCCTAATTCATGGCAGGTTTAGTTAACGTCTAAAGCAACTTTACAATTCTAACGTAGTTGCGTATTCTGTCCACCTGAATACCGCCGACGAACTCCAACGTCGGCCGCATCCGAAATTCAAGGTATAAAGACAGACACGGGCACATGTCCAACAGATGTACTCAGTTCCTGATGTGTGTGAATCAAAGACCAGGATTTGGTTCCAGAATTAGAGCGGGATATTACTGCCGGCGGGCCTTAAATAAACAACCGCTGTGAGGCCATGTTTGCACCGAGTTTTGTGTACGAAATTTAAATGGAGCTGCTATGGACTCTGTGAATAATTATTATAAATAGAGTGCAGTGTGGAAACAGATTTCTCTAAGTCTCGCTCATGTTATCGTTAGCAAGTGTTTAAGTTGGCTTTGTGTAATGAACAAAATGGGTATAATAAAATAACTTGATGAATCATAAAATAACATGATTTCGTAATGGTATAGAAATTGGCAACGTCGAGGTACATTTTTAACTTCTACATAATCGATCAATTTTATTCCGAATTTACCGCCAGACGCGTACGAGCACCATTTAAAAAGTTACAACAGTTGAATTTCGAAAATAGAATACGATGTTCAAACTTTGCTTTCAACCAGTTTGAGTAAAAACCATTCGTTATACATCGAATAGGACGCACCAATAAAGTTATTTCCAATCGATGTTTTGGATTCAATTTTCTTCTAATTAAAATTTATAGGAGTTCGACTTCTGTCGACGTCAATTTTTAACGAATGGCAATAAAAGTCACGAAAGTCTAGACGATTTTACGTGTATGGTTTTCTAACTTTTACAGTAAACTGCTATTTTTATTCCAGTGGAATAAAAAATCTATACTTATAATAAATCTGTAGAGAGGTCAATTCTGTACATGAAATATATTTACAAAATAACTATCGGGGGGTGATTAGTGATCGATACTGATGCCAAAAATGCAATCAGTAAAATTTTTGTCTGTCTGTCTGTCTGTCTGTCTGTATGTTATTTATAGAAAAAAAAAACTACTCGACGGATTTTAACGAAACTTGGTACAATTATTCTACATACTCCTGAGCAGGTAATAGTATACTTTTCATCACGCTACCATTAATAGGAGCAGAGCAGTGAAAGGAAATGTTGGGAAAACGGGAGAAGTTACTTGGTTTTTTTAGCTTCCGTCGCGTGTGCAGCCTTAATGGTTAAAGCTACATAGAAATCATGTATAACGGAAATATTCCACATAAAATTATATAAAAAATATCCCAAGACAGCATATGTCTATCTTTTATAGTTGACTCACAATAACACGTGTAACTCCCGATAGCTTAGCAGTTCGGAGATTTGTTATTATTATATTTGTTTACTCTTACGTTTATAATATTCTCACTCAACCCCAATTTTGAAACTTCACGCGGGCGAAGCCGCTGGCAGAAGCTAGTATTCGAATAAAAGGCCTGTTCATAAAAATGGATGTTTGTTTTTGAAGTGATAAATAAGTCAGTCAGACGTCAGTCATGTCCGTTCAGTGTTGTAAAACAAAACAAAAGAATGTAGCGACATTTAGTTCGCGACGGGGCGATAACTCAGGCGGCGCGCGTAGCCACTCGCACAGATTTATTGGTGCAATTGACAAAGTGGCAAATGGCCCATTAGAAATTAGGAGTTCCTCGAGAAACGCGCCATGGAAAAATGTACAGCAATATTTCCCCTGTGTAAGCAAAATTGTAAGCAATAAATAATATCCGGGAGTTCTTGTGTCGCTCGAACAAAGTTAATTTGAAAAAGGTTTTTAAAGGAACTGAAAATTTATTTGTACTCCGAACTTTTTTGTGTAAGTTGGTAACTTTTTAGGTTTATCTTTACGCACTAATTCGTATGGTTTCAACAAAAGATAAAAACTATGAACTTCTTTTAGAAGGGGGACCTATATCTGTTAAAACTGCTAAAGAAAGTGTTCTCATTTCCTTCTACCAATGATTTAGGTCCATTATCTATAGTAAACCCGCAACATTAAAAACCTTTTATACCAACATTTCGCATAAACATCGCACTTTAACCAATAAACCGAATAATCGTCCAATAAAAAATAAACAGATAATCGAATACAATAATCGTAATAATCGAATAGAGGGAACTAATTCCACGAATGTTTTCAGTCGATAGCTTACGACATGTTTATCGTCATTGAGTAATAAAAACGAGTCTAATGACTCGGGAACTCGTCTGTGCGGGGATTGTCTCTTATATCATATATGGGTCAATAAAATTTTATGTTCAGTTAAACTTTGTTAAACGCTTCGTATTTTTCTGAGGGAATTTGGGGCCATTTCTTTCTATACCTTTACCTTGGTGATTAAATTGGTTTTGATATAGATATATGTATGTATGTACGTTTACTTAGTCCTTAAAATATATCATATTATTTGTTTTCACGAAAACATGCTTTAATAAAGTGAAGGTTTGTCAATGTTTTACTCACGGTACATTTAATTTCATTCATATGAATACCGGGAGCTCTACGCAGAAATATTCTGTGCAACGAAATATACAATGTGAATAACAACGGACCGTACATGAACTCGTGTCTCATATAACTTGGTAGTGAAACTCTTACATGACGTTACAATAAAACATCATAAATGCACGAACTCCGACAAATTCGAATAACTCCATTATTTACTACTCGTTTATTATTTGAAAACTTCTCACCTATAAAATGCAGAGATTATACAGAACAAGCTTTGACACCTCTATGCTCAAAGGCTAGGGTTCTAAATACAAATTGAGAACGGGAAATTCGCGGTTTCTTTTTTAAAATTCGAATGCAAACACATCAGCGGGTGTTCAGTATAAAAAGATTATCTAGTAAGAGCGGAAACAAGTAAACAGATTATAAAAAAGACGTTCCGTTCCCGCCACGACCCCTCCGGCTGTATTCATACGGTGCTCGGAATGTCTTTGTGTAAAAATATCTTTTTTTGGGGATTTCGTTTTTTAAGTTAGTGTTTTTGAGCTAATATTTGTCTTGGTTATTCATTAATGTATGTTCATTTAGCTTACTAATTATTTTTTGGTGAAAGTTTTAGATTTTTTTTAAGTGAAAACTTCACACAAACACATAGAACTCACTTCTATCGGCAATCCCAAATACGTTTTTTTTACGAATGGGTTGTGAAACTAATCTTCAGTCAATTTAACTGTGCATGCGGGAAAACATAGAACTAAAATAAATGCAGCAGCGTCACCGTGAGATACTACACACACTGCTACTACATACTGCGTGTCCGAGTTTTCTAATAATTAGTTTTAACCATGCAAAGAAACGCCTTTCCAGAAAACCTTTGACACAATCTATGCCACAGTTAACAGCGATATCTTCACATCCTTTAATCCAAACAATGCCCAACAAAAAACCTAACTATCCCAGTTTTTCCCAACAACCCTGCTAGATCCCTTGAACACAGTTTCCCCTTTAAACCTTCTTTTTGTCTCCACTATCTGTACGGTCCCGCGGGTGCAATGCGTCGGTGTCTCGCTGTACCCCTCCCTGCGAGTTACCCCCCACTCCAGGTACCCTGCGCGGTCGTGCGTGTCGATAAAAAATAATTGCTTCCGTCACCCTGAATTACAATACAAATAGAGGTTTCTTAGAATAATTTTCTGAGGTATGATTGTTTCTTAACATGTGTTTCATTCAAATTTATTTGTGGGTAGATTATTAAGGTCCTAAATGTGGATGAAGAAAATATCACTCACTGCCTATTCAGTGTCATAAAGTGACTACACTTCCCCGTTTCGTCTTTGAAAGAGAGGTCATGTAAGGAACGCCACTAATTGTGCAGCCGCCAGCACATCAACTTCTTGCAAACTGATAGATTTCCTCAAATGATTTTAATCCATAAAATGTTATTGGTTATGTTCATAATCGAAGACGAAAATTGTACAGTTTGGAGTAACAGATGCGCTAGCGACTTTACGTCAGATATCTTCTTCTATCTCTTTAAGCTGATATATTTCTCCAAATGATTTTAAACCATAAAATGTTAATGGTTAAGTTCATAATCGAAGAAGAAAATTGTACAATTTGTAGTAACTAGATGCGCTAGCGACTTTACGTACACGAATACACTGCTAACCTACCTCATAAAACTAGGATGGATAGCGTTGAACAAGCTTGGGTCTGTAAAAATCTGAAAAACAAACCGACATTTTCCCAACGTCCCATCATCCTATTCTATATTTTGCACCCTCAAAATTTTCAGAAAATGTAATATTTACTAAATTACTAAACTAGACGTACGATATTAACATCTTAAGGCGCAAGTTCTCAATAGTTAATCTGCGTTCATTCTCGATTTGCTCCGAATGAAGGCGCTATCGACTGGGCAGCTCACAATAGATGCATTGGACCGAGTTTCAATACCCGGTTTTATATTGCATTAGCTATGCGCTTACGTTCGGCCGATAATTTTATAGTTTATATTAAACTAGCTGACCCGCGCAACTTCGTCTGCGTAAGACGAACCAATAGTTCCTAAAATTAGCGCGTTCAACCAACCTAACAAACAAACTGCAGCTTTATAATATTAGTACAGATTGAAGTCAGTATTTTTTCTCGAATAGGTTTACATTAAACGCCAAAATATTCAACTTATGTTTTTCCAAATAAGGACTCTTCCCTCGACAGCCTTACGTTTCTATCCTTGGACACTCGACAATATCATACTCCAGCTAGGTCGAAAGTTCTCATCAAGTGGCATGCCATGAGCCGATACACGTTAACGCTGCTTCAAACTGTTGGGGACCTCTCGCATCTGCCTTCCTTCTCCAAAGTCAGATCTTCAATGGTAGTCATACCCCAGGCAGGTCAACACAATACGATGTAAATGCTGTAAACTCTTGAAAACCTATTGCAATTTCTTTTCGTTTCCAAGCCTCCATCATGAGACCTTCGATGACAGTCATATTCTAGCTATTTCTAAAGTTCTCATCAAGGTGCATTAAGTGAGCCCAATGACGATATAGCTGCTGTTAACTGTTGAGGATCTCTTGCTTCTACCTTCAATCTCCATTGTTAGACCATCGATGACAGTCATGTTCCAGCTAGGTTTAAAGTTCTTATCAAGATGCACGAAATGAGCCTTAAACACGATAGAGCAGGTTTGAAGTGTTGCGGACCTCTTGTGACTGAATCTCCATCGTCAGACCTCCGATAATACTCATACTCCAGCTAGGTCTAAAGTTTATTTCAAGGTGCATGAAATGAGCCGGCACACGATATAGCTGCTGTAACTGATCACAGTAAAACTTCAGACAGGTCTAAAGTTGTCAAAAAGGTTTATGAAATAAGCCCCAAAACGATCTTCTTCTTTATCGTGTGGTTATATCTGTTGTCAGAGTTTCTATGCCGCCCAAGGTCCTCTGTCTTCCTGCCGGGGTTGCGGGCCTGTTCGAAAGAGCTGGGTTGTAGTAAGAGTCTGACACTCCCTCCCGCTTCGCCCAGAGTGGGAGAAGTCATTTGATGATTTCCCATCCTAAAAAAAAAAAAAAAAACAAAAAAAAGGTCCTCTGTCTTGGTTTTACATGCCGTCGAAAAATAACTCTCAGGCATGCTATGGTTTTATCACGATGTCTTTCTTCACCGATGCAAGCGATCTTTCGTTCCTTATCGTGTTGTTGCCTAACCTGGTGTAAGAGTTTTTATGCTGCCCATGGGCCTCTGACTTGGCGTAACATGCCAAATGTCTCTCAGGCATGTTGGTTTCCTCACGATGTTTCAGCAAGCGATGAATATACAATATGCACATGAATTCGAACACAACTATCTATCTATCTATCTATATAAATAAAAATGAATTGTTGTTCGTTAGTCTGATTAAAACTCGAGAACGGCTGGGCCGATTGAGCTGATTTTGGTTTTAAAATGTTTGTCGTAGTCCAGGGAAGGTTTAAACGGTGAGAAGTAGACACGTAGGTAGGTAGGTAGTAGGTAGGTAGGAAAAAATGCATTGCAACGCATGCCGGGTACAGCTAGTTTTCAATAAAAAATGGGACAAACTTTACTAATCACGCCTTTCAATAAAAACAATCATGAAAATCGGACTTCTCTGGAAAAAGTTATGCGTCCTCATCATCATCATCCATAGTCCGACTTCACCGACTGCTGAGTACAGGCCTCTCTTTGTTTGTGCCAAGCTCCACGCTCTTGTGCCAGTCTCATCCAGGATATTCCTGCAATGGCAACAATATCGTCTGCTTATCTCACCGCTGGACGACCAAAACTTCAGTTTGGATTTCTAGAACGAATGCCACTTGGTCACAGTTTTACTCCACCTGACATCACCGCGCCTTGGTAGGTGTCCTGCCCTACTCCATTTGAATTATCATCATTCATCATTATTTCAGCCGAAAGACGTCCACTGCTGGACATAGGCCTATCAAGTGTCGCCACATTGACCGGTCTCGCGCGACTTCATCATTCGGTCATTTGATATTGCTCAGGCATAATATAAAAACAGGCGTTGAATTGAGAACTTCTTCCAAAAAACGAAACTTGAGACATCTGACACGGGAGAAGTCATTCCCAGAGTGGGAGAAGTCATTTGATGATTTCACACTTTAAAAAAAAAAAGGACATCTGACACGAGCGAATGCCAGTATCATTCTTTCACGGAAAATCATAACACCGTGATTCAGAAAATGGAGTCAAATGAACAACGCCATTTATAGAGCACGAAGTTAAACTGCTAAAACATA
Source organism: Xestia c-nigrum (assembly GCA_916618015.1). Lineage (NCBI taxonomy): Eukaryota > Metazoa > Arthropoda > Insecta > Lepidoptera > Noctuidae > Xestia > Xestia c-nigrum. The sequence continues at coordinate 18,623,404 of OU745255.1, read as the reverse complement.
TGCATGGAAAGCGGTCGAAAGGACACTCTACTGGCTTTGTAGATTTTTAAAGCAGGGTCATGTTGACTATTCTCTTCTTCTCTATCTTGTGATTTTTATTCATTAGTACCATTTTGGTTTTATAGATGTCATTGCATGTAACCTTACATCATGATGATAAGTTCTCCTTAAAAACCTTAAAGTCTTTTGATGGAGAGCACCGATTGCAAAGAAACAAAAATCAAAACTTTCTCTAACTTATGCACAATAATAATTGGTGCATTAAATCAAACCACATTGGTTTTATAATTTACACGTAAAAGGGTTACGTAGAGACACACAGACACAGACGAAAATTTAAGAAATTGTAGAAAATAGGTTCTGTGTGTGATCCTTTAACAGTTTAAGCGCCATGTTTACTGATTTATTATTTGAAATAAATGATTCCCAAACTGTCGTTTAAGTGTTAAAATAAAACAATGATTTGGAAATATGTAAGCTTTAAAAAAAACAAAATACTTTGTTACAAAAAGTGAAAACCGGGGGGTTTTTGAACGTGCGAACCAAAGTTTTTATCGGAAATCTTACAGCATCACACAAAATCAAAAAGTATTTTACGTCTGTACTGAGGCTTGATCTTGCGACTCCCTGTTTGAAAGGCGGTTGCCGTCACCGACAGGCTATTTGTTCTCGTGACAATTTGTCTAAAATAGTTATTCTATTACAATGCATGTTATGACAGTTGTCAGTTGTCAAACAGTTGAAAACTATAGACAAAATGCAATATTGCTCACCCCCGTAAGTAATTAGCGTGATAATATATAGCCTATGTCCTTCCCCAGGTTGAAATACATCTCCTTGCCAAATTTCATTACGATCCGATCAGCCGTTTGGTCGTGAAAAGGTAGCAGACAGACAGACAAACAGAGTTACTTTCGCATTTATATAATGGTATGGATGGAACGTTTCATATAGGGTTTCCAAGTAAACGTTTTAGTAATTAAAAGTCAGTCAGTTTGTTTTAGTCATATTTTCAACCAGTAAATCAATGTTTCATTTCTACTTATAAAAAGAATGAAACCAACTAACTATTTGCTTCAACATGCATTCATCAAAGTATTACATTAAAATAACACTCGATTTTTTGAGATGAGATACTGCTAATACATGATAAAATATTGTTTTTTGCCTTATACAGGGTGATTAGGTCTAGACCCGCTATAGCAAATTCACATATAGAGGAGTTAATTTTGAACCCTAGTTTTCTTATTCCAAGTTGTATATTTTGGGAGAATTTTCAATTTTTATATTTTATTAAGATAATTATTTTAGTAGTTTTGTATAAACATTGGTGTTTAAAATACCTTGAAACTTTCCTCAAACTAGGATTAGAAATAAGATAGAAGTCTTAAAAAAAAGAAAACAAAAAATCTCAAGTGAAAAGTCTAAAGTAGGGTCCAATAATTAGCAAATTACTTCGATATACGCAAATTTGCTATGGCGGATTCAGACTTATTCACCTTGTATAATTATGATGTGTGTTTTAAGAAATCTGTTTTCGTAAGCTCAGCATCTAATCATGAAACCTTTAAAACTAATTTTACAAAATCAATAAAATGTACTTAAAAATCCATTAACCAATTGCCAGAATAGCAAAACAAAAGCGTAATCAAGATGAAACCGAAGTTTTCCAAGTAATCGTCTTAGTTTCCAACAAATAAGGCGGGAACACACGTGAGGGCTTCCATTCAACAAGTCAGGCATTGTGGGGACGATCAATCATAATCACAGGCACTTTCAGGCTCTTTCACTTCGACTAATGGTCCACGAAATGCGTTTAAAATCTGCGAGTGTGAACGCATTGGAAGGTAACCGCTCGGAAAGGCACAAAGCCGGTGTGGGATTGATCCATCATGTGTCCTCACCTCAAACGATACGGTTTTGAAATGTGGCGGTTTATTTTTCCGGGTTCGAATGAATTTAGTTTATTTTTTCAAAATCAAAAATAAAAGATCAAAGAATTTATTTCAAGTAGGCCAGTTACAGGCGCTTTTGAATTGTCGAAACAAAGATGAAAATTAATTTCATAAAAACAAAAAAACCTTGTCAAAGGTTTGAATTTGAATTGAATGCATATTTTATTCGAAGTATTTTTATTTGAATAACATTCGGTGACAATTTCCTTTACGCTTGCACTTAAATGATTTTTTTTTTCAAGACACACACATGCACTTCAAAACACGACATTATTACCATAATTCCTTTGCCATATCAAAAAAATAGTATTGTAAAAAGAATTTTTAATTTAACAATCTTTGACATCGTCCCGCCAATCACTCGACGGGCGGCTCCATTGTACTCTGTTCTGTTATTTTAATTTTTTCCCCGCACAGGAATGTCTTTGAGACTTCAAATGACGCGTGTAATATAGAGGTCTGTGTTCGTTTGATGTAGAAAGATTAGGCCATTTGCGATGAGTATTTTTCACTGAAATAAAAGCGAACAATGGGTGCTTCGATAAGCCACGGATCCCCTCTGCGGTCTGCGCTGTTTACAGTGGCTTTTTTGATGTGGCCACTCAGCTTTATAATGTTTAATTCGCTTTGATTTTCCGTTGAGGTTTTCTTTTTGGAATATTTGTTAAGTTTCTTTATTTAAAGTGGTAGAAATGTTTGAAAGTATTCTTATGTTGTTTAATTATTTTATTGTGTAGGTATAGTAATTGCATCCGAAATTCATTTTCGGTACCATAAACAACAGGTCTAATGTTAGTTCAAACTAATAAAGCTACGTAGAACTTCTATTTCAGTAGAACTATACCAAAACAAAACAAAACACTAGCAGAAATAATTATCTCATAAGCTCCGAGGCAGGACACGCGTCCAAGGCAGAGAAACTGTCCGCACCAATACGACGGACACTAAGCAGAAAATTCCATTGCGCCAAAGTTTTGATTGTCCCCGGCAGATGGCATTCTTGTCGACACATTCCCGGGGTCACTGAAGAGTGTACGTTTTATTGTGGTCATATCGCAAGACGGAACCCGATGGAATGACCGGTGGTGGTGGAGTTGAAAGATAGTTTTCTTTAGAAAAACATTTTGTGTAGAGAGTCGGAGAGAAAGATGCATGTAAGATGCAATACCTGTCAATGATCTATAAGCTATATCATAGTTGGTAGATATATTCATAAAAACATTGGACAATTAAAAAATCTGTTTGATCTCATTTAGACACAAGGTTTTTTTTATAATAAGCCCTTTTTGTCACACTGCTGGGAAAATGCCTTAAATTTCCCATTGCCTTAGGAGAAGTTAGACGATATAATTAATCAAAGTACCTCCGACCTTAAAACCACAAACAAAATCAGCATAAAACTACCAAAATCAATTTAACAAAATTTCATTAACCCATCCCAGCTCACATCTCAACTTAACCAACAATTTGCCAACATAAACAAAAGGAGCAAATGCAACTTCCGACCCTCGGTCATTTTTATCCCTCACTAATTGTAATTTCATTGATAACACAGTTTACAGTTTGACCGGTCCATTAGACCGAAGCAAGGTGGCGTCCGGCCTTACGGTTGTATTTATAACCTTTAGTATAGTTGCGGCAATAATTTCATTAGCGAGGCACAACTAGAGGCCGGACAAGACAAATGGTACCCATTAGGACCCTAACGACTGCCCCCGTCAGCCCCTGAACTTTTAACGACGAGAATCAAAGTAAATACGAAACGTTATCTTGCCGATTTGGCGATCATAACTGTAAGGGTTGCTAATAGGATGTACGCAGGTAGATTGTATCAGTTTTAATTGATGCTTAATGTACGATTTAGTGACCCTTAACTGGACTTATCGGCCTTTGATTTTGGAATGAGTATCAATTGGGAAAGTCTCTTTATGTCTCTCGCTAATACTGCAGCGTTCATTTGTGATTGGTAGCTCACTGTCAAGTAGCTTATCATCAAAACGATTTTAATTGCGTCCTTTTCCTTTAGCCACTATTATTTCTGTGTTTATACACTTTTTTAGATTAAATTTAAGTATGGTCAGTCGATTGAGCGATTGACTTCTTTACAACAGAAACAAAATAACTCCTTATAAACGGAACCCTCCACTTTTATTCAACTCTTAGTGCAGGCTCCCACGGGACGAGGCCGCCAAATCAGTCGCATTCGAGACGGCCGGGGCCTCGCGACTCGCGTTATTGTGTGAGGCAGTCATTAAGGGCCATTCGTGGCCAGCAACTTCTTCTGACCGTAATATGTGGAGATAAGAATGACGGCAGTAACAAATGTTAGCAGCTGTCTTGTTTGTTTTGTGGTAATAGCAGAGTATGTGCGTAGTGTTTGTGGGTGCAATTTGCTTAGGGGTTTTGATTAGGGGTTTTTGTGGCCTAAATACCTACGTAAGATAAGAGAAAAATGTTTTAAAAGAAAACCCTGTCCAGGTCGGTGTTATTAGGTGTCGAGATATTTATTTATGTAATCCGTTAAGATAAAAAAACATGCGGCAAGTAATTTATAGGATCTGCTACGGGTTGTGCCCCGCGCACGCCTAAGTGATGGTACGCCGTAGCGTTACGTGAGGATCACGAGAGTTCTATGATTTCTGTTCACCCAAAAAGTGCTCAATGCGCCTAAAGTAGTTTTCATATAAAAAAAACGTTTTTTCTCATTTTCTTTTATGTGATTGGCATATGCTCCTTTCGGAGCTGATTGTTTTTTTTATATCATGATTTGAAATGCGGCGGGTTTACATACGATTGATGAGTTACATCAATAAATATATAAATAAAAAATAAGTGTTTGACATATTATGTAATTATGTATAACCGCTTCAGCCATCGCTTTCCATTTGGCGAGATCGAGGTCACGAGTAGGAGGCAATAAAAAAAGCGCTGAAAAGTAAGTTACAAATTTGACAAAGTAATGTCCTTTGATTCCCTTCAAAACACCATATTCCCGTTCAAATATTAACCACACTGCAAAAAAACAAGTAGGTGTTAAACGAGAAATTGAAATTCGCCAAAACAAAGAATGAACTTTCTATGGGAACTGACGCGATCAGCAGATCAACATGTATTGTACGGTAAAATCTTTTTTTTTTTATAACTTTTTTTTTTTTTTAATTTATTTATTCAAAATCTGTATAAATATAACACATACAAAGTCTGCCAAACTGCAAAACAGTTTGTCGGCAGTTGTTCTCGTTTCACAATATTATTTTATCAAATTTCGATTTTTTATTTAAAGTAAAGAAAGAAACACATTTTACACCCAAGAAAAAAATAAACTATGCTATTGTCCATACGTACACAATTACAAAATTAGCTATGGACACAATGACAGGTAATGTTTTTTAAGTACATTTTTGAGTTGCTGTTTAGATTTAACATGCGATATCAGATGTGGGGGTAGCTCATTCACTAATGACGGTACCACATATTTTCTTGTGCGCTTCCCAAAGTAGTTAGTGACTTTAGGAACAACAAGTGTCTTCTTTTTAGATAAACGAGTTGGGTACATATGCCTACGTTCCTCCTTGTAATATTCATTATTAAATTGTTCAGTCAAGATATTTAGTTTACTTTTATTATGGACCGGAAGTATTTTACAAATTTTGAATAATTTTTCATAGTTTTTATTTAAGCTTTTTTTAGTTTTTTTATCTGCAAGTAATTTAAGTAGCCGTATCTGTAGGATTTTGATCTTATTTAAATGTGTAGGGAACGTAAGGCCATACCCACCCAACCCATACTCAATAACTGAGTCAGCCAGTGCATAATATAAAGTAAACAATAGTTTTCTGTTGACAGCATGTTTAAGAGACTTTAATTTACCCAAAATGGCTCTTAGCTTATTGCAAACGTTGTTGACATGCAGATTCCAAGTGAATGTGTTATCTATGACTAATCCTAGGTACTTGTATGATGTAACTGTTTCTAAGTATGAACATAGACAATTTAGTTTGTTGTTATGCAGACATTCGTACGAATGACCTTTCACTCCCACTGTCATCAAATTACTTTTATTTCTATGGTACGGCGAGTGAATAAGCATGCACTTTGTTTTATCGGTGTTAATTATAATGCCATTATCATGTGCCCACTGAACGATCCTGTCAAAATCGTTTTGGATATCTTGCTGTATGACATCTATATTATTATGGCTATACACCAAGCAAGTATCATCAGCATACATAAATGCCTTACATTTCCTTAATACATTAGACATGCTATTAACGTGCATAATATAACCCAATGGCCCATATACTGACCCAGTCGGAACTCCGAATTTAATGTCGCCTCGTACACTTTCAGTTCCACTGATACATACTTTAAGTGACCTTTGGTCTAGGTACTTGCTAAACCATGCATTCATGGGACCCCTAATGCCGCATTCATTCATAGCCTGCAACAAGCCGCTGTGGTCCAATGTATCAAACGCTTTTTTGAAGTCTATAAATATAACCATAACAATTTTTTTTTCATTAAGACGATTATTGACTTCATCGGTAAATTTCTCCAGTGCTGTAGCAGTACTCCTATTGATTCTAAAACCGTGTTGAACCTCGTTTAAAATATTATTTTTTTCTAAAAAGTTGGTGAGTTGTTTAACTATAATTTTTTCAAAAATTTTGTTTACTGTATTAAGTATTGCTATAGGTCTATAATTGCTGTAATCCTGATGCGATCCCTGTTTATATATTGGCCTTACAATAGACTTTTTAAGTTCTTCTGGATATTGAGAGTTTTTAACACTAATATTGATAAAATGTGCTATTATTGGACTAATTTGTTCTTTAATTTGTTTTAGATCTTTAACTCTAATACCATCTGACCCCGGCGACTTGTTGCAGTCTAATTTTTCTATAACTGATTTAACGTCCTTTGGTAGGACTTTTTTAAATCGAAAACTTAAGTGACAGTTATTTACATAGCTCGTCCTGTCCAAAAACTTATTTTATGGCATTTAGTATGTTACACCCCTGTATACTGTATACTACACGTCATTCCATAATCCTAACCGTCAGACATAAGAGCACTAATACACGAAATAATGTTTATCAGAAGCAACAGTAACACGTAATCCCGTGAAGGCGAGGCCGAGGGCCGCGCTCATTACGCTCATTACCTCCATGACTCGTGCGATGGGGTCCTTATAATGTACATGTGTTGATCGATTAGAGTTATTAAGGGAACATGTGTCTAGTAAGATGAGTGGAGTTTGGTATATTGCATTGCACGGACATTTGTTTCCGAGTCATGGATGTGTATATGTATAATAAGTATGTACAAACAAAAAAGTATATATGTAGTATATCAACTATCTAGTGTCCACGACACAAGCTTTGCTTAGTGTGGCACTAGGTGGCGCTGTGTGTTAATGTCCAGCGATATTTATTTATTTATTTATTTGTACAGAACTAGTTTTTTTCCTACAGTTTCATAAGTAAATAGACTTTAGTATAACTTCTTTGATTTCGAAAAATAAGCAATTATTGTGTATTGTCTTTTGTAGCGTAGGTGTTTTGTAGGTTTTTAGATTATTATGATCAGGCCTGCTTTCGCATGTGCCCAAATTGCGCAATGGTAGTGAGGCTGCCTTACGTTTTTAGGGTCCTGTAATGTTTGTGTGATGAGCATGGACATTTGTTTCCGAGTCATGGATGTTTATATGTATAATAAGTATGTATTTACAAACAAAAAGTATATATGTAGTATATCAACTATCTGTCCACGACACAAGCATCGTTGCTTAGTGTGGCACTAGATGGCGCTGCGTGTAATGTCGAGCGATATTTACATAATTTCTGAAGTATTTTTAGTTTTATTTCCTCCAGTGTGTTTTAACACGTTTTCACATATGATGGATAATATCTAGAATCTTGTTAAGTTTCAGTCAAACTGCAAAGGACATAATATTGCTAACAAGGCTAGATACGGACTTTGACAGACAGATATCAAAGTTTTAAGCGATGCGTTACTGATCATCATGATTCTTCTACTACTAATTTATTTGGTCTCGGAGCAGCATGCCTTCTTCTTCCATTCTTCTCTAACACTCGTCATCTCAGCAGTGACCTCTTTTCTAGCTAAATAATCCTTCACACAACCCATCCATCGTTTCTTTGTCATCCACTCTTGTACACATTCACATTCATACTCAAAACTTTCTTCACGACTTTTCCTCATTCCGCCGCATCACATGTCCGTACCGCTATAACCGATTACTACACAACCTTTCTGTCACTGGCGCTATTTAGACCTCCTCGTTACTGGTATCAAGTGAATAGCCAATATTCCAATAGTCCTGCATGTGTATACTATCAAGGATTATGCATGTGTCAATATCTCAATAACACGACTTACAAGCTCACGTCAAGAGTCCCAATATACGCCGAATAAAATCCCGGTTGCCCGGAATTGGGGTGGATGTTCATAAAACGCGCGCGTTCATATTACACGGAGTGTCCGCCAGTCAGTTCCGACAATTTGTTACTGCACCCTATACTGTTGATGAGTATAACTTATTATGTATACAGGTTGTTGAGAATGCATCGTGTGGACATGAAAAAAGATTTGTGAAAAATAAATACCTACCCTTATAGGTAACAATATGTCATCAATGGCCCAAAACAAAATACAATACACGCAAAATGAAAACAGAGTAATACGATACCCCTTGGTAAGACTGGTTGTCAGACTTTTTGGGACACTGACTACCTGTAACGACTGTCAAAGATCTACAAGTAACAGCCGGGACCAACCGCTTGTCGTGCTTTCCGAGGCACGGAGGAAACTCGGTATGTATTGGGTCCACAGACCAACCTAGGCAAGGACGGCTTAACCTAAAATCGACCCGAGCGGCTGCTGTTATTTAGCCACAAGCTTCTCAATGGACGCAAAATGAAAACTACCATAAAACACATAATTTTCACTCTTAATCCGAAAAAAATTGAAATCAAAATGAAGCTGCTTCTTCATCTAAGCGTATCTTGTATCATTGCTAAAAAAAGAAAACTAGTTGCGCTTTGGTAACCGAAGTATAAAAGGCAGGGTTATCTAGAACCTCATCCTGTAGCTCCTTATATTTCATACAACAGATATTTCGTACTCAACATAACCTATTTAGTTAACGAGACTCATCTCGTCACAGCCGGGGTATTGAGTGGGAGGCTGACACTACTAGGATTATTGTCAATACAAGTTATTGTTTCATTAACAGCGGATTATTTATTAAAGGACGCAGTTCCTCCATTTCTGAAGAAATGTGTTGGTTGTTTAGATTTATAGCCAATGCAGAATACTAGGTTTTCTAATTGGAATAGCGAGTTTTCATACAGCATAATCTTTTTAATTGATTTTCTATTAAAGACTACTGTTTGTCATACTCACATAGCTCAGAACTCGCTTCTAACCCATATGAACTCTTGTTCAAAATAAAGTTTTTGATTGATTGATTGAAAAACCATCTTTATATTTGAACAATAATATGATGGAATTGGTTTATGGAAACTGCTGCCATGGTGGCAAAAATAAAAAAAATCTTCTTCTTCTACACGCCATGAAAACGATATAAAAATGTTATTTATCAAAAAAGAAACGAAATAACACAACAGGCAGTCGAAAAGCTTAACAAACACGCTTCACAAATCATTAACAATATCACTCGTACGAATCGAGGAGACGGGGGCTAAATGGAACACACGGGCCGCTACTTTTTATTAATTTACGAAATAAAGTTATAATCTTGTTAGCGGGCCGCTTCCATTGTGTCGTGTTACCTGGACATTGTAATAGGATCAACTTATTAAACACTAAGTATACAAACATCAAAAGCGTTTTTACAAAGCGAAAGAATGGCGCTTTCGTTAAGAGGATTTCTATTTTTGCATTTTCATTATTGTGTACAAATATTCTTTTGGACGGTAATTCTTTGTTTATGATCAGAAATATTGTTGTTATTTCATTACTCTCTACAGATAATAATAAACGATTTATTAGGAGTAATAATATAAAACCTCTCTCGGAGTCGGTGTACCGAAAAGCAATAAACATGATAACATCGTTCTGCTATAATGGTTATGGGGCAAAATATTTGAGATCCATTTACCAAGGATATTAGCCGATAAAGAGGTGCTTGAAAGGCAATGGAGCTACCTTTCGGACCCTTTGGGAGGTTCTCAAGGAGCGAAGGAAGGTGTTGTGCCCCGTCCTAAATACGATCTAATTACGAAATAGTTTCTCTTCTTGATTTATAGATTAAGTTGAGAACGGCGGGTCGCACACGCGGCGCACTGGTATACCGCTGACATATTAAAATCCTTTCACATGTGTGTTTAGTCGATACTGTTTGTAACTTTGAAGTATGTAATTTTAATAAATTTTATTAAACAATAACGTAAATTCAAAACTAAAGAATACAAAAGTAAGTATTGGAAAACCTAGGGCATGGAGTTATACTTTTATCAGAACTACTCATTTTAATTCGGCTCATAATTATTCACCTAAAAACATAAACTGAAAATAAAAAAAATTGAACTACACTCTGATATTGCAACACGTTGCCGGTTGCCGCATCGACTTTATACCCAAATTACTTAAGAATGTAATCCCAAATCAATACAACAATTCAATATAACCAGAGCTGTTCATATAAGCGGCGGTATCGAGAGGTGTTAAAGGAAAGACGGGACAATCTCCGAGGCATTATCGGATTCCGCGGGTGCTCGGCCCACAATGGATGTTCTGGCCGATCCGAGCTTACTATGTGGGCCCACTGCTTTGTACCAAATCACTTCACGTAGATTTATTACCCAGTGTCTCCATTACCCCACTCTCCCCCATATAAATTGTAGAATAAGTGTTGCCATATTTACTGGTGACGTATCGCTAATCGCCGGAGCCTTCTGTTGCCAGTGGTGAATAGTAATAATTAATCTGGTTGTCCGATGACGAATTTGAATAATTTATAGCAGTAATTTATTGGTGGAAGGTCCGCGGATCAAAATGAGGAGGTGGCACATGTGCTACTTGTGGAGGGATCTGAGAAACTAATAATTTAAATGGAACAGAGTGATGCTAGAGATAATTAATGTGAAGATTTGCAAGCAATTACTCTATTATTTGATGACCTATGGAAAAATAGATTAAATTGAGGGCAAAATGGCAGTCGCTTTAAAAACGTTGCTTTCTATACCGACTTTCAAAAACTGACATAAGATTTTCGACTCAAGCCAAACCAATACATTTAGACTATTCCATCATCGGTTGGAACATTTCGTCTCCCATAGTCTTGTTTAGCTCCCCACCCCATAGCCGTGGTCACGATAACATATTCAAAACAACCAGAATTGGGTCGTTCCGTCACGTCTAATCAATCGTCCGCATCGAATGACCGTTGTTGGTCAAACCGACCGCGAAAACCTGATTACCAACCGATCGGACTGACCGATGACAGTTCACCACCGGAATGTAATTACTATACCTCCTGTAGGTACAAATTACTAATGGTCCGGATTATTTGGACCCCGACTACACCAAAGTGAATTTGTAATAAGACCCCACAATCTTAAGACTTGTGTCGGCCTCAATAATTTATTTACTTTGATGATGTTCGTCTTGAAATGCGAGTAAGTTTCGAGTTTGGGACTGTATGAGTCAAATGGCGACCTGAATTTATTTGCAAATAATTTATGGAGACTAAAAGGGCTACTGTAATATTGGTCCACGTATAAATTCTACACGGTTTGATTGAGCTCTTTTGGATTTCATGCTATTTCTAAAGTACTATTTGTATACTGCAATATAAAAAGAAAAATATTTTGGTTGTTATTGTTCGAAAATCAAACAGAAATCATTTCGGCATCATAATTTTGTTTCTGAATTTCACAGCAAAGTACAAAATGAAATTTATAATTAATCACAGTAAAACATGTCCCTTCACGATGATGAAACAACGTTGTACTTTGATTCATTTGCAGTAATATCGTAAGTGGTGGGATAAGTACCTCCCATTATCCAGCATACACGAGCAGATGAATTTCTTGTTATAAATCCTCTACTAGGGTTATGTACGAAACATTAAGTGAATGAGCAATATAGTACCCACATTTATAAACCTGGCTTTTATTTCCTTGACATTAACAAAGAAAACACCAAACAATATATAAGTCCCAGTATATAATATACCTAGAAAATAATTATGGCTAGGTAGTTGGCACCAACTAATTTTGTCGTAGCCAAATTAAAGGAGACTCAAAATATTAAAGTTGTAAAACGTCTCAACTTAAGATTCCCCGTCTTTAATCCACTTAATAGGTGTTTGACTTCAAATACAGCGAAACTTTATCATTTTCCACTCTAATTAGTATGTAGTTAATTAATGGCAAAATTTTTCAGTTTGCTTAGTAACTTTCAGAGTCCCCTTTCGGTAGCTAATCAGCGAGGTACGAGAGCACAGATGTGTACGACTGCTCGACTCACTCCATATACTTAATTAATTAAAAGAGTACTCGAGTTCGAGCCAGCTCCGGTGCCATCCTGTTTACCTGCGCCAATGTTTGCACAACTAACGAACTACTTAATCATCATTTATTCGATTGCAAACGGAAAGTTACAAACTGTCCAATGAGTCCACATGAATATATTTCACCGACCACGCCCACTTCGACTGTCCTTCATTATAAATAAATCAAAATTCAATTTTCGTAACGAAATTTTCAAGACCCAATTTCAACATTATCTGATTAAAATGGGCCCGCATATCCGAATAACCGACGGATAAGAAAATTGCATTAAACCTTATTAACCGGTTTAATGTGTAGGTGTTAAGTAAATTTGGATGTAATCGGGGTAAGCCTTTTTTCCGGGGTGGAGTTTGCGGAGCTGAGAAAAAATGCGCTGGGATTTATTGGCTTGTTACCGGGATTTAAAAAAAGGATCGTCGCAGACGGGCCGGGTAGGAAAGGAATGCGTCCCGGACTCCGGACTCCCGGCCTCCCATGCTCTCGGCGCGCGTTTGATGGTTTGAAAAAAGGCCACCCTTGATGCTCATTTTTGTGATCGTTTTGATTTTTTCACTTTTTATTTATGTTGGCTGCTAATTTCTATTTCATTTGACTTTGAGTCATATTTGCTGCATGATTTGAACGGTTAATGGTAAGTTGGGCGTGGCTAGAGTTTTTTTTTTAATCTGTGATCTTTCTTTGAGCATGGGTTTGGACTGCAGCTGCAGTAGAGTGAAGATTTTCTTGTTTAAATTTGAATTATGTACACAAAAAATACTTAATAGGACAACATATTTAGTAGAGCACAAAGGTGCTGTTATCTTCTTCTTAGATCTAGGTCGTTATTAGCACGGAAACTATAACATTACTTTCCATTGTACTGTTAAGATTGTAAGTTATCTCTTAGCTTTAATTTAGATATAAATATTTAATTAAATTTAAATTGAATTTGATATAATTATTTATATTAGTATTTTTTTAAATTTATTATAAATAATTTCATTTAAAATATAATTTAATCCAATTTTTTATTATTTATAAAAAAAAAAAAAAAAAAAAAAAAATTGATGTCTACTTATATTTACAGATAAAGTGAATAAGTAAATAAACTATTTTTTTACATAGTAGGGCTGTAACCTTTATAAATTGTTTCTGTCTGTAACTCGATTGCTCATCAAGCATTTTAAGTGACTCTTGCGATCCTCTCGAGACTCACTCGAAGCTTCTTAAATATTCACAGACCGTGATTGTCGATCGCATCTTTAGACTGACAGACGACGGTCGACTTTTTAGATATCACTCAATATAACATTACTAAGTCATAAGTCTTGTTTTAACGAATTTGTGAACATTTGTAAGACTCAATTTTTTTTTTGTGTAAAATAAGTAAAAAATTGTGTAAAAAAAAATAACTAGTTGGCTTTTGCAAACTGTTCTCGAATATTACGGTTTCACTTCGACAGATTATAATCTACCGAAAAATAATGCATCATATTGTTAGCAGTGTGTTCAGTTGACAATATTTCGACATTTTACAATCTCGCTAGTTATATTACAATCTAACGATTTTTACAATGTGACGCTGACATATACAATAAGTAAATAAAATCAATTTACATTATAAACATTGCATAATTTTTAAGTAACTCTGTGCAGCCTTCATACATTAATAAAACATTTAACAATTCAAAAACCACAACCGCTGAAAAAAACAACAAATTGAAACCAAATAAACAACGTCGGAATACAAAAAATCTCGTCGGTAACAATCATGAATATTTTATAGGAAAAAGAACCGACTTTTTACTCCTTTTCCGTGTACGTGACGACTTGGAACCGACAGAAATAAATGAGCTAAATTAATAAGAGGGGGTTAGTTACAATTACGTTTTTAAATGTAAGCAAGCCGGCTCCTTGTTACGATTTGATTTTTCTTGTGCGACACGCCATTTGTCGGCTCTACGGCGGTAAAAGAAAGTGTTGTGTCTGCTCATTTTACGTTTTTGCAATAAACGGCCATTTTCAGTAACTTACTAACAGGTAACGATAGAATGCTATCTCTGTCTGTTTGTCATTTGGCTTACGGACGGTTCGATACAAAACGTCACAGAAAAGATTTCTTTGATTTTTCTATAAAACAAGTGACAGGTCAGATAGAATGTTTCAAGCTTACTTTGTTAGGTCCATGTTCACAGAGAAGATAACAGCCTGATTATCTAAAAACAGCTGTCAATGTGACATATTCCCATACAAAAATGTATTTTAAACAGCTGTTTTTAGATAATCGTCCGTCATGTTTTTGGTGAACATGGACCTTAATGTGGCATTTTAACTGACAGTTATACGTAAGTAAGTTATAAAAAACGGCCGTAAGGTGAATTGATGAGAATGATGCATGCGAAGGCGTTAGTAAATATTAAATAGTGTTTATTGCATAGTGGGTAGACTAGTCGTTTACTTACTTTTAGGACTTAAGTTTTTTAGGTTTCCCTTTATATTATGGAGAGATAAAGAGTACTTAGCTATCAAACGTAGAAAAGAGTGAGAGAAAAAGCACTATTATTTATGTGCCTTATTTTTCATCATTATTCTACAGCAAAAAATACGCCATGCGCTTTCAGAGAGATAGATGGTTTTAATCAAAATATTCCAAAAATTAAATAGATGTTCGAAAGCATTTTTCTTTCCCAATGTAACAATTCGCATTTACATCCGTTTACAAATTCACCGTTATTAAGCTTTGATTTCGGAAAAGCAAAGGGTTAAAAAATAAAAATCGCGACCCTCCCGCGAAAAATCGGGCCAAGGAGGGTTAAAAAAAAAAGAAGAAATACCGCGCGTTGTTTTCTAAAGACGGGGGTAACCAGGTAGCGAGCCAAATGAATTGCAAACAGCATTATTATTTCCTTCAGGAAGTCGTATATATTCCCGGGCGCCTTTATTTTAACGTTTCTTGCTTTATTCATTTTTTTTTCTTACCCCTTTTTTATTGCCGACAAGCTCGTAATATATTGTAAACGCACAGCGAGTGCCGGCTGTAAACAACTATTACAACTTAATAGGAAAACGGGGTACCAGTTTATGGGGTTTCGTTTTTTATTTGTGCTTTTTCTTCGGTTGAAAATGATTTTAGATATGTTTCGGTTATGTCAGAATTTGAATCCTGTAGCTATTTGCTAAATAGATTTAAAAAATAACGTAATATGATTGAAAACCCTGTTAAGGGGCCGGCGGAGCATGCGTATTTCATACAAACGTAATATCAAAATAATTTGTAAATCAAACATATTCTTAAGATGGTTTGTATTTATTTCGATTGGATTACAGAATATCTAGGTTCCCAAATATATATTAAGAGAGGACAATGATACAAAAACGACATTATGAGGATTTTTTTTTTTTATAGAAAACTTATTTTTCTCATAACTCTTGTTTAAATCAGTGTCCAATGTCCATCAACTGCCTGGCTGGCCAGACTCCAGGCTCTTTCCTATTAAATATTTGTTTGGAGTAAAAGCATGCTAAATGAGTAAATCTATTTTTTTCGTCTGCAAACACATCTGCTAAGTTTTTTTTTTGAAGTGAAAACTTACACCAACTTCCTTACTAAAGCACCTTCTGGATGAACAAAAATCATGGAATTCGCTTGACTAATGCTTCGAAGCACTCATAGCCGATCCGCTACGGCGTAGCACCACATGTAGCCGGTCCGCTACGGCGTAGCACCACTTAACGTCCGCGGGGCACAACCCGTTGCAGATATAAATTACTTAGTTTTTACTTCCATCGGCAACCCCCAAAGACTGCTCCCGCAAAAGTTTTTTTGTATTAGTTTCATTATCAAAAAATAAAACCAATTAGACATTAACAAGGTACCAAAACATTAATACTACCCTAGTAATTAGGTCTAACAAAGGATCTACCCAGATAAGAACCGAGTACATTTCTTGGGTGAATAGTTTTGCTCATAAAATCTGCTATAAAAGGGCGATAATGGCCGATTTTAGCCGATTATGGCCGCTGTAACGGCACTCTAATAATGAATTGTCTTTAGTATAATGTCTTATCGTGATTGTACTACGAGCTATAACGCTTTTGTTCTAGATTAATAGGATGAAATTCATAATTGCTTGGTTAAATTATGGATCGCTGTGTAAAAGGGTATCTTCTGTTTTTACCTACCTACATTTTGTAACGTGTAAAAATGCCTGTAGCATTTTTATATAATCCCTAGTTGTTCGTAAGCTATATAATTATACACTACTAGCTGACCCGCGCAACTTCGTCTGCGAGTGAGGGTTAGTTTTTTTTTAATAAAAAGTATCCTATGTTACTTCTAATACCTCCAAGAATATGTGTACAAAGTTTCATGATGATTGGTTGAGTAGTTTTCGCGTGAAAGCGTAACAAACAAACTTACATTCACATTTATATAATAGTAGGGATAGTAGGGAAGTAGGGTTGCGTGACGTCTTGTGTTCTATTCCGAAATCAGAGAAAAGAGCAACTACTACATTACATTGAAGCATTACTTTTTTTTTCCGGATGGGAAATCATCAAACGACTCCTCTCTGAGTGGAGCGGGAGGGGGTGTGTGACTTTTACTGACTAAAACTCATCGATGTTTACAAATACAAAAAATACAAAATGGTTTATTGTGCTAATGAGATATAACATTACATGAAAATGTGTTTGCAGCCTCCATTTAGGCAAACAATGCCTGTATTAGAAGGCTCCGCTCTTTCAACATCGTTGAAGTACACTGAAACTAACTATGTACTAAATATACTAAAAACACGAGTTGATGTAATAGTGTACCAAAAGGGTAAATATGCAATGTAGTACATTTTTCCGTATTTATATTTTGCCAATAAAAACTAATCTTAAGAAAAGAAAAAAAATGTATATATAAAAATTAAAATTAAAAAAAAAAAATTAAAAATATTTAAGTAAAGTTTGCAATTTAAATTATTAACAGTAAAAGTAAGTGAAACGGTAAAATAAAACTTGTGAAACTTATTCCCAGTCAGTAAATGTGAAGTAAAGTGTGCTGTAGTAAGTAGTGGGCTGTAATTTGTATTCTGTGGCGTAGTGTGTGGAATATTGTGAAGTGTGTGATGTGTAGTATGGTTTGTGGTGTGTTGTGTTGTGGTGTGGTGTGGTGTAGCGTGTGTGAATGGTGTGGTGTGGCGTGTGTGAATGGTGTGTGTGATAGGTGTGGTGTGGTGTGTAGTTTTAAGATATGGTAGATATATGTGGTATATTTCGGTTACTCAACATGTTCCAACTTCCAGGAGTGCCTCAGTTTCCTCAAAGGTAAGTGGTTTTATCCAGTTCATTATACTTTTTTTACAGTCGTGGTAACTTTTATTATATACATAAACATGTTTGTTAATTTTGTTATAAAGCTGAATAGAGCGTTTATTGAATTGTTTGCATGCGAATCTTGTTTTAGTTTGGGGAGCTTGAAGAACTAAATCTTTTCTTCTTTTAGTTATTTCCTTTTTATTACATGGCAGGGATTTATGTTTTTTTAGTATTGTTTGGGTGATGTATAGTTTCCTTACAGAGAGCAAATTACTTATTTGATATAAGGTTGTGGTGGAAAATCTTTTATTTTTAAAATACATTATTTTTATTAATGCACGCTGCGCTCGTTCTACGTTAATAAATTTTGTTTTTGCTGTACCGCCCCAAATTGGGATACAGTATAATAGTACAGACTGAGCCAGTGCCACATATATTTCATTTAAGAGATTTCTGGGACGGTTTTTAGAGCTATCTATTTTGGTTGGCACAATATGTCTAAGGGTTTTAAAGATCCAACTGAGTTTCCTTATCCTCGCAGAAATCTGCTCAAGTTGGGGATACCAGGTCAGTGCTTGATCTACCATAACTCCAAGATATTTCGTTTTGGCCACCTTCTCAATGCATGGGCAGTTACAGCTTACAGCAGATATGTCTCCGCATATGTGTACCTTTAAATCTAACTCTTGAACAGGCTGTGTTCGATTACTGATACTAAAACATATATAGTTAGTTTTATTAGTATTGAGGGAAAGTAAGTTACTTTTCAGCCATTCAGCTACCCGAGCCATTCCTGCCTCTGCTCTCAGTTTGACTTCATGCCAGGATGAGCCAGCAAACACAATAGACGTATCATCTGCGTATGAGAATACTCTAGCATTTTCAATTTTCATATCACAGAGATCGTTAATGTACAGGAGGAAGAGGGTAGGCCCCAAAACACTACCCTGTGGAACGCCGTATGATACGTCTACCTCGCCACTGGAGTACTGTCCTATCTTTACTCTTTGTTTTCTGTGGGAGAGGTAGTTTTTCAGTAAACTTAGTGCCTTTTCTCTTACCCCGACTTTTTCTAGCTTGTTCACAAGGATTGGGACAGAGACGGTGTCGAACGCTTTTTTGAGGTCTAAGAAAACAGACAAGCATCTGTTTCCTTTGTCAAGATGCTCAGCTACAAGAGAACTTAGCGCTGTTACTGCATCTTCAGTGCTAACACCTTGCCTAAATCCAAACTGTGAGTTAGACAGAAGATTGATTTTTTTTAAATAATTAATTAGTCTTATATTTATAATTTTTTCAAGCACTTTTGATATAGCCGGCAAGACGGAAATAGGCCTGTAGTTGCTGACGTCGTCACTGTCCCCTCCCTTGTAAACTGGGGTTATAACGGACTGTTTTAGTGGAGCAGGGAAGACACCCTCTTGGAAACAGAGATTAGTAAGGTGAGTTATAATGGGAACAGCTTCCTTTCTTATGTATTTTAAAAATTTAGTTGATACATTATCCCAGCCAGGAGCACTGTCAGATTTCAGATTCATCAGAATACCATCGACTTCAGAATCGTCCGTATCTAACAGTACAAATGTATTTAGTTGTGATCCTAATGCAGACATTTGGTTACGAATATTATTTAATTCAGGATTTATTTTTTGGGCAAGTTGTTTTCCAATATTAGCAAAATAAGTATTGACATAGTTTATTGAATCTATAGGGGTTGATTTTATGTTTAATAATTCTAAATTTTGACTTTTTAATCTATTTGAGTATGTGATAGTTTTTATATTTTTCCAGAGTAATTTGTTGTTAGATACTGATTGTGCAAGTAAATTTCTTTCATATTTTCTTTTCAATTTTTTAATTCAATTATTGCAGTGGTTCCTATATCTAGTATAAGTTATTTTTAGAATTTCGTTATGAGGGTCATTGCGATATTGTTTTTGCAATTTATTCCGGTTCTTGATACAGCGAACGATGCCCATAGTAATCCATGGCTTAATGATACGTTGATTGCTTGGGATGTTTTTTACATTAGTGTTTTCAGTTACAACGTTGGTTAGTATCTTAATAAAACTATTGATTAATAAATTTGGATCATTACAAAATAACAAGTCTGATAAATTCCTTTCCTTTAAGTCTTTTAAAGCTTGTTCATAATTTAGTGTAGTAGAAATTCTATTCACAATTTGAATATTTTTTAGCTTTGTTATAGAGATAAATGTTGTATAATGATCAGTCACTGTAGTTTGCAGAACAGCGATAGATGCCGAAAACCTTTTGTGTATTTTAAGCATGAAGTGGTCAAGACAGCTTTGTTCCCTCGTGGCTAAAGTGTGCCCAGGAAGTATACCGAAAAACGATAACATATTTAGGTAGTTAACTCTACTTTTGTGTTCCTGGGATGACTCGGTCTCTTTATGTTTGAGGTTAATATTTATGTCACCAGCTATTATAATGTTTTTTTGTGATGTTAATGTGTTTAACTGCGTACTGAGGGAGTCAATGAAGCTGTCGGTATTTGAGTTTGAAGGAGATCGGTAGACACAATAAACAATATTACCCAATATGTCTAATCGTAGACAGGATGCTTGAACCAACTGAATTTCCTCAACTTTAAGGTTTAAAGTGCCCTTAACATATACAACTACGCCGTCATTCTGGTTCAACTGACGAGTCGTCATATACGAGTGATAGTTGTTTATTGTTGGAATTGATTTATTAGCATGCAATCTGCATTCCGTTAGGACTATAATATCTGGTTCAAATTTAAGAGTTGATAAAACGATCAGAAAATTGTCAAAATTACAGTAAATACTCCGTATGTTTTGAGATATTACTGTGAGATCACTTTTATTTACACTTATATGTTTATGGAGTTCTGTTGAGTCGCATTCTACTGTACGGGCAATTTCAATGCTGTCTATTTCAGAAACATTATGTAGTGTATTATCCATTTATAAATAATGTCAATCGAGTAACCGTCAAACTTAGGTAAGTATTGATTTGAATGTATTGAGACAATAAGTGGACATGTACTGAGATTTTAGTTTGTGTTGTTTTGGTGCGCTGTCTTTTTATTTTATAGGATTGTAATACGTGTGCGTAGATGGGTAAAACTGTGTTATGTATTTGTGTGTGTAGTGTGTGGTACTCGTAGCTTCGTGAGGTTACTCCGTGTGTAAGTAAGATAGATAAGTATTGTATGTATGTATGTAAAGTGGGGTTTAGTTTTTTATCAAAATAGTTTAGCATGACGACTGGAAAGCCATAATAACCAATAAAGTAAATCTTTAGCCAATATTCAGTGGGAAATAATTTCAAATGACGCAGTAATACAAGCATGTTTAGTGTTAGAAGGAGACAATTTGTAAAGTTGAGGGAAAATAGTCATTTTCCAAGCAAAAGTTGATGTACCTGTTCTTCACTTCTTATAATTATGGTAGGGCAATTTTCATCCTTTTTAATGTAAAACTTGCCGTAGGCAGTCCAGCAGAACTTGTAGATTCCAGCTTTGCTTAGATCACGTGCCAGGAAGTGGAGGCGGGAGCCTTTAGCTGTTAAATGTTCCGATATGAAAACTGGGGTGTCTTCTTGACTTTTAAATCCCATGTGCTTACAACTTAATTTATTTTTATGTTTTATGTTGAAGGCCTTAGCCATTTTCAGGGTCTCAGTCTTAAGGATAGTGGAGCCAAGTTCAACGACAATAGGAGTGTTTTGCTTTTCCGTAGTTTTTCCACGTACTCGATATATGTCTTTAATATCGTATTTTTTTATACTACTTTGTATGTTTTCAAAAAGGTACATAGTCATTTCTAAAAGATCTTCTTTGGTCTCCCCATTTTTTCTGGGTACATTTTTAATCATTAGATTGCTTTTCCGACTTTCAATTTGCATATCTTCAATTTTATTTTCTAGAATGGAGATGTATTTCTTGTCTTCTTTAGACTGTAGTTCGAGTCGGGTAATCTTCTCTTGAAGATCCGAGTTTTGAGCTGTCAAGAACGCAATCGACTTTTCTATAAGTGTGTTGGACTGTTGAATCTCCTGTAGTTTTGTGTTAATTTTTTGTGTTTCTTTCCCTTGCTTTTCGTTAAAGGACGATAGCATTATTTTCATCTCTTCTTTAAATTCATCTAATTGTTTGATTAGCGAATCATCCCTATCATCCCAGCTTCTTTTGACGCGTTGGAACACATAGTTAGGTGGAGTTTTATGTGTGCCCGTTGTGTTAATTTCCGTGTCTGACACAGATTTATTCAGGATGTTACGATCCGGTGTGTTCATAATTTCTTCGCCGAAAATCAAAGAAAGTTGACTCACCGTGAAGGTACGCTACTGCAGAGTCGTGTTGCGGTGAAGTTTCGTGGTAGACAGGCGGTGGCGGCGCGGCGCGGCGTTAGGGCGAAGCCGTGAAGTCTAATCTTGTGATAAGCGGGCGAAGCACGGCGGTGCCGGAGCAGGCAGGACAGGAATTGTTGCGTAAAGCTACGTACGTACAATTTAATAAGACGCTTGCGATAGCCAACTATTGCTGTGTGCGTGACTAGTCCGCGCGGCCGGCCTCAGCGGAGCCAGAACGGGATAGCAATTATTTTGACTGCTCTCTTTCTCGCGGGTCGAGGCTCGGGGGGCTTCTGACGCGGTGATTCCCCGCACAGTGTTTTTTTAATTTTCTAGTCTATTGCACTTGTAAGTAGAACTATTGTCGCAATTTAAACTTTACGAGATTTCTTAAGAAATTGGACAACACGTCTGTACTGGGCAACTGTTTGGAAGTGTCCAAAGTGGTAAAATGTGTGTGTCCGGCCCCTGTAACTTCTAAAATAAGAGAAAGATAAAACTAAAATATATTTATATGATGCACATTACCATGTAAACTTCCACCGAAAATTGGTTTGAACAAGATCTAGTAAGTAGTTTTTTTTTAATACGTCATAGATCGTAAACAGCAATTTACCTTTCATTCAATCTGCTACGGAACCCTTCATGGGCGAGTCCAACTCGCACTTGGCCCCTTTTTTTAAATAAAAGTAGAGTTACTCTACACGATATCAGCTATCTACCATAAAAAGTCCCGTCAAAATCGGTCCAGATGTTTCGGAAATTAGCCGGAACAATCAGACAGACAAAATAAATAAAATAAAACTGTTTTTTTTTTGTGATAGTAAAAGACTGTTATTTTTAAACAACAGACAATCTCTTAAATTATAAATCTTTGTATATTATAGATGGCCTGTTACGTGGCCATGGTATATAAGTAGGTACATAGGTCGTGGCTGTAAATAAAGGCACATTTATTTAGAGCAGTAACCTAGTTCTCTGTTTGTGCATTTGTACTACATACTACACACTGGTTTATAAAGATTTTTAGTCATGTGTTAAAGAAAAAAAATATCTTAAGGTGAAAGCGTCAGGGTGGCCCGGAAAACTCAAATTTTCTTTCGACGACTTTGATCGTGAAAAAATCGTTCATCGACTCTTATAACTTGGAGGGATGTATTGATGACTTTGATGATTATAATTCTAAACATATATTTTGAATGGACACTGATTGAAACTAGAGATATATAATACATTTTAGATTCCTCATTTATCTCGTCTTTATATCATTGTCCTTTCAAAATATTGATTTGGGAATATAGATATTCTGTAATCCAATCGTTACCTTAAGAATATGTTGTTTGATTTTCATGTTATTTTGGTAAATATTACGTTTGTATGAAAAACGCATGCTCCGCCGGCCCCTTAACCTATCATAACATGATCTGTAATCCCCGAAGGTTTAAATAGATGGTGCAGGTATCTATTTTGTGTGTTACGTTTAGGTGTCATGGGCCAAACGAAGCCACAACAAAAATCCGCACTTAGATCTAGACACCGGATTGCAACTGAGACATTTCCTGCTGACAAAATACAGTATTACTTTGTCCGACCTGAAACTCCACCATGAGACTATGAAGTCTAGTAGTAACGCTTCAGGAACGCTTGTGACTTCTAGGCCAGTCTTTAATAAATAATAAAAAAAAGGTTCTGACGAATTGAGAAACTCCTCTTTTTGGAAGTCGGTTAAAAATAGATAAAAAGAAAAATTACCACCTTGTATAAATCTAACACATATTTTCCACCTACACACACACACGACATTTACATATGTACAAATACACAGATATTCCGTGTATGCTATTAGTTATATCAGTAGAGGGTAATAAAGCAGCGAGTGGAGCCAATAAACGTAGATTATCGGGAGTTATGATGCGATTCACGTTAATGCGACATGACAACAGGCCCCGGGCTGCGAGTCTGTGAGCTGTGCCAGAATAATGGAATAAAGTCACTTACGACATTTTAGTAGTTTGCGATATTTTTGACGGTTTTTTTATCGAAAAAAAAATTGTAGTTACGGCCTGTTTTTCTATGTGCGCCAAAATAGTCAAATTAATATTCATAGTAGTATTTTTCGAAAATATGTTATTTTGGCATACTTTTATAATACGAGTATATTATCTATTTATTCCTTATTGATATTCCGTAGTAGTCAGATATGAATTATTTCCAGAAGTATGAAGTATTACTTCGGTCTAGTCATTTAAGTAGTTTCAGAAAAAATACTTTTTTAATAGAAGAGAATAGAATTCATTTATTTGTAAGAATGTAGTTTTACATGGTATAATTTTTAAGTTCTATATACTCTACCTGTGGTGTACATATATGAAATAATTGTATATTAATATTCCGCAGTAGTCAGATATGAATTATTTCCAGAAGTTTGAAGATTTATTTTTGTTTACTCATCTAAGCAGTTTCAGAAAAAATAATAAATAAAATAAAAAAATAAAATAAAAAATAAAAAAGCCTTTTAATTCCATTAGCTATTAAAACTACGTAACAATAATAAATTTGATCAAAGTCCTAATCATGCGAAATTAGAATTGATTATTTGAGAAAAATAACAAAATAATTTAAATTAAATAGAATAGAAATAATTGATTAAAACATGCAAAATTATAAATTATACAAAACATGACATTTTTCAAGAAAATTATGGTAACGTATATAAGTAAATAATAATAGTGATTACGCTAATTGGACCCCTTTTCGGGTAAAAGCCTCCTCCAGAGAATGCCAATTTTCTCGATTTTTGGCGACATCTGGCCAGTCTTTTCCTGCGATTGCCTCGACTTCGTCTTTCCATCTCGCTTTCGGTCTACCTCTTCGTCTATATCCGTGGGGGCCTCTCCATAATGTCACTGTCTTCGTCCATCTATCAAGTCGTCAGAAAAAATACTTTTTTAATATTCCGAAGTAGTCAGATATGAATTATTTCCAGAAGTTTGAAGTTTTATTTTGGTTTACTCATTTAAGCAGTTTCAGAAAATCCCATGCTTTTTTCCTCAACAGCGTTTATTCTCCCATCATTGACCTTTGCTTAACTTTTTAAAATCTGTCAAATATTAAGCTCTCTGCTGTGTTTGATAACCAATTGATCCCCAGAAAGAATACGGGGAGGTCCTACCACTGAGCAAACAGTTCGACATCGAGTCAATGTTGACTTTGCCCCGATCTCCCCTATTCGTATAACGACAATAAATCGTATAAATAAATTACCTTTGTCAATCTCCGATGATCTTGTTTGTTTCGGAATGCAGTACTTTATTTATTTATGTAATATTTTTTTTTGTCTACAATTAAATTATAGCATTGCAAAAAAATCTAAGACACAATATCTTTGTCTTGATTTAAATTTTAACTATTTTTTTTTTCGTTTTTGACTAAAAAGGTTCTCTTTCTAAATAGTTTTAAGTAAAACTCATTGCTTATCATAAATAAAATTCTCAAACAAAAAAGCACTACACTTTTTTGGGGTGAAACGGGGAAATAAAGATATGGTCGTGGTCGCAAACAGAACGATATGTTGACCGTGGGTCGTAAAAAACACGTTAACATCCATTCCCGTTTATGTCCCCTATTTGCGCGCAACCACCGGCCAAGGGTTACAAAGTAGCTGATTGCTCGCAACCTACCGAGTAGCATGACCTTTTGTGTGTTTTGGAGGGAAAATTGTGGAAAATACTGAGAAATCATGTTGTATTTCTGTTGTTGTAAAATTACATTATCATCTGCCTAGCCTTTTTCCAACTATGTTGGAGTCGGCTTCCAATCTAACCGGATGCAGCCTAATACCTGTATTTTACATGGAGTGACTGCCTATCTGACCTTCACAACCCAGTTAATACTGGGTAATACGATACCACTTGGTAAGACTGGTTGTCTGACTTTTTGGGCCACTGACTACCTGTAACGACTGCCAAATATGGACAAATGACAGCCGGTACCAACAGCATAACGTGGTTTCCGAGGCACGGACAAAACTCGGTATGTAAGGGTGGTGGTTACTTATCCAGAGACCAATCTAGGCAAGGCCGGCTTAACTTAAAAAAAAACATCTCTGTTGTAAAATTACATATAAGCCAAATATTTGCAGCTACTTATACAAAAAAAAAAACCTTTGGGCATTCAAGTTCAAGAAGATGAAGACACCGTTATTTCATTTGTAAAAATATAAAGATGGCCATAAAGTCCTAGTCTGTTTTTATGAAATAGATCACAGTAATAATTTCATTGTGAATAGTATTAAAATCTACATAAAGTGTCGAGACATACAGTCAGTTGCGTCTATTACACCGACGACGCCGATGACGCCACTGGCCGCTTTGCAAAGAGAGCGATGGATGCGCCAACTAAAACGGTCGTTGAGTACAACCTGAAGACGGCCATGCAGCATCGAGACACAGTCGTTGTGGAAGCTTTGCTCAGGCTAGCGAAGTCCCTGATCAGACGACGTAACTAACAAAAAACCCCCATCCTAACCCCAAAACCCAAAGCCAATACATCCCACTCCCAAACAACTCTGTTACCAAAAAGAGAATGTAAAACTGCATGGCAAGGTGAGTCTGTCATACTCACGTAAAAGCAGTGCCGATGGTGGCGCTGCACATCCGGTCGCTAAGTTCCCTACAAAATGGTTGAGCTAAGCGGCGCGGATGTGCAGGTCATGTCCGTGAACGGGTG
Source organism: Xestia c-nigrum (assembly GCA_916618015.1). Taxonomy (NCBI): domain Eukaryota; kingdom Metazoa; phylum Arthropoda; class Insecta; order Lepidoptera; family Noctuidae; genus Xestia; species Xestia c-nigrum. The sequence continues at coordinate 18,596,532 of OU745255.1, read as the reverse complement.
CCGACGGTTGCTGCCGGTCGACTCACATTGCCATGCAGTTATGAAACAGCTTGGTGTAGATTTTTGTTAATTTTGTTAATTTTAATTAGTAATTAAATATAAATATATATATGTATTTGATGGACTCACGTAGATCATAAGTTACTAATAATAAGCTTAGTTTAATGTAATGTAACGTGTCCAATGATGGAGCACGATCGTAGTTTCAATTATTTCTAAATCAATTAAACAATACATAAAATGTAAATAAGAGCGCGGACCCCCACGTCTGCGGTAGAAAACTAACTAAAAAAAAAAAAAAAAAAAATCTACATAAAAAAGTAAGGCCAATAGTTACTAGTTTTTATTTTCATATCTATTTTCATGTATGTTTATTGTAAAAAATTGTATTTTTTTTGTTTTAGTTTATATTTTCTTGTTTGACTTTTCAACCACACGTGTCTACATTTCTTATCCAACTTTCCTCTCGCAGGACTTTTTTACGGCTTTTGTTTCCTATTTATTTTATTCCTCCTAATTATTATAATACCTTTCAAACAATCTTTTCGCAACAAGATAAAGGAGAATATTCGTATTCTTCCTACGACGCTTTGTTACATTGCGTTCTATCTAAGGTGCTCAAAACAAAAGTTTCTTACAAGTTTTATCATGGCACCCCTAAGAAGGGGTCCGTTGACCCATTTTTCTCGAGATGAGATGATCCACTGTAGCTGCAGCTAAGAACGTTTTTATTACACGAAGCTTGCTGGAATTGGTGAACCGAGGGTAATGTGTAACAAAAGAATATTTTATGAAACTTCACGAGAAAATTCTGGACTATCGAATGTTCCACTATGGAAATGACCAGAAGATTCGAGTCTAGAAAGTTCCACTGTGGAACTGTCTCGTTGATTCGAGAAGTGTTTTGTAATTATTAAAGTTATTTGTTGTTTAATAGGTAGTATTTCATTTATCCCAAACCCAGCTCGTAACACTATTTATGTCACGTGGTAACAACAATGGTTAATAAATTAAATAAAAATCTAATTTATTCCTAGATGTGTGGTTATTGTTTATGTTTTTAATTTTTGTGCCGGACGGACGTGATTACTGGACGCTGTATGTGTGCCTACCTGACGACCTGCCTACATTGTAACTGTGCGCACATAATCTTCGGACCGAGGCGACGCTGACGTCCTATACCTATAGGTTCAGACTACCTTAGTCATCGTTACTAGGAAAGGGTTACTGGGAATAATAACACTGATAAACTTTCACAACTATTTCAGGAAGCGATTCGAAACTTCTTCAGGACTTTTGCGCACTACTGTTCACTGTTTGATTTACTCACTTTATAATATTATATTTGCCGTAGTGAGACAATTGTATGGAATTCTATAATTACTATCGTACTACGGAACTTTAGTGTAACGAGAACCGCGAATCGCTTCCTGTTTTTGGATTTTTTTATTGCAATTTTTAATTTCAATATTTACAAGTTTTCTGTAACATCACAATTCTGTGCTTATATCTAAGTATTTTTTAGATGGCACATGCCTTTTACATAAACTTATCTATCTATTCACACAAAAAATAAACTCTTCTTTATTGGCATTAAAGAAATATTACTAAACTAGCTTCTGCCAGCGGCTTCGCCCGCGTGAAGTTTCAAAATTGTCCCATGGGATCTTACTACCGAGATAAAAAGTATCCTATGTGTTAATCCAGGTTGTAAACCGTCTGTGTGCAAAATTTCATCCAAATCCGTTCAGTAGTTTTTGCGTGAAAGAGTAACAAACATACATCCATCCTCACAAACTTTCGCATTTATAATATTAGTAGGATAGTAGGACTAGCTTTTGCCAGCGGCTTCGCCCGCGTGAAGTTTGATAATTGTCCCATGGGATTTTACTAGCGGGATAAAAAGTATCCTATGTGTTAATCTAGGTTATAAACTGTCTGTGTGCAAAATTTCATCCAAATCCGTTCAGTAGTTTTTGCGTGAAAGAGTAACAAACATAGATCCATCCTCACAAACTTTCGCATTTATAATATTAGTAGGATAGGATAGGATAGGATTAGTACAACAACTTTTCAAAACTTGGCCGGTTGAAGGATCTGACACGAAAACTGTCGTTGATACTGTAAATATATAAGGTGCCATGTACAAGGAGGGGTATATGACCTATTGAGATCACCTATTTATTTTTACGTGTCTACGTTATTTAGCCTGTAACGATCCTTCCACTGTTGGTATGTTAGACAAAATTATGAACAAAAAATTGCGTAAGACAGTCATATTCTTGACAAGTGGTTTTCCTGAAGGGCTAAGTTAAACAAAAAAAACTATATCCAACCTAGGCTACCTGGATTTCAAGAAATTACTAAATTAATACTGTAAATACTACTTTCAAGTTGATATGAGCCCAGCGCTTACTGTCTGGTTTATTTACTAACTCTAAGCATTGACGCACTTATTTATTCGTCAGTGTTATGGCCCATGTTTCACTGACTCTTAACTATTATTGCAAAGACACTATTTATACTTGTTTGTTGGTGACGTTCGTCGAAAAACAAATTTAAAAAGCCTTGATACTTAAATAGTTTTAATGGGAACTTTAGGTGCGGGAGTCCTATTCTCGAGGCGCTTATCTATAAAATAAAATAAAAAACTTATAAAATCGGGCCAATGACGAAACTTATTTTGCTAACTGGGCCTTTAAGCCGGAAAGTATTTACAACTCTCATAAATCCAAGATGGCCGGTCACACATCCAGCCACATCGGTCCTCGGTTATTGAGTTATCACAGTTGCGACTATCGATTGGACGTATCTATGAAGATATGTGTTTCTTCATGACAGTCCGCAGTTATTGTTTTATGTCATGAATAATAAGTGAAATTTACTGATTGAGCCTGTTATGTTTTATTTTTCTTTGTTCGTGAGAGAATGAGGAAAGTCGATGAATATGTTGTGCTTACAGTGATGATTTACATTGGGTGAATTGGAGTGTGATAAAACAGGTGTATTTATTCTTACACCTGTTTTATAGTTAAGAAAGACTGAGGAAATCAGAGGTCGCATTTCAAGTTGTATCACAATTTGATGGAAATACTTATTTTAAAAACAGAATTAAGGAAAACTACATCGTCATGATTATATTTTAAAACTTGAAATGCATATGTGAGTGCTGTGCACACCTGTAGGTGACAAATTCACTCTAGATTTTAAGCTAAAATTGTTACATTACCCCAAAGAATGTATTAGTGAATAAGTCGTTGGAGTGCCATAATTAAATAAATAAATCATGATTATATTATACCAGCAACTAGATAAAACTCCTTATTAAGGATAGAAAATCTCAAATTAACAGAATTATATTATAAACCAACATGAACATTTAGCACAGCAATTTATTCTACTTAAGCAAAATACGAGTAAGTACGAGGAGGAGGTACTACGAGGTTATTAATCAATCAAGTGAAATACCTACCTGAAGGCTGATCAAGGCGAAGCGAATTAGCCAGGCAAACAAGACTCAGCCGTCCTTCGATCTTATTTATTTTCTCCTCTATAATTCGTTTCCGACCCCGTTTAATGTTGATTACATTCCACTTCCAAGGTTCAACTTTGAGATGGAAATAACTCGTTACTTCTATTAAGTAATTAGTCAGTATAAAGCGATGCTTAAGTAATGAAGCGTAATTATAAGAGGACACGTCTGAGGAGTAGAATAATTAAATCAATCATCCTTTCCCCGTGGTGTATAATCTTTTCAGTGAAATTAAGTTTGAATTAAATACTCTTAAACGAATTGAGTCGATGCTTTGAACTCGATAGCCTTTTGGAATAGAATTTGAGATGTTTGCGAAGTTCGCATCATCTCAATTTATATTGGATTTCGTCGTAAGCAACTAAATAAAGTCGTATTTTGGTGTGTTTTTGATCATTTTCGTATAACGTTAAACTGAAATTAATATCGCAATGTTAAGAATTAAGCCACATAAAGTAATTGAAATAACTTAACGTTATTAAAACTACTGTTTTTTTGGCTATTGTTTTATTTATATTTATTTATTTAAGCAATACGGTTGTATTTTTAAACCAATTACAGTAACTAAAACTATAAAAAAAGATATAACATAAAATTAATACGTCTTGTCTTTATTTTTTCATGGAAATTCAATAGACGTAACTACTATACTACATTAAACCATTGAATCAATAACGCAACATTTTTACTGAACTCTTATAACATTTGATTGGCAGAATAATTTAAAGCGATCGCTCTCCCCGGGGAGGATGCGGGCTGGAGCAAACTTTTAAAGATATTATCCTAGAAGGGTTGAGGCCGAGCCGTACGTCCTACGTGAGCCGGCGCGCCATCTGTCTTCAGCCGACTGGAATTTGTTTATCTCGTAGATATAGAAGCGTTTTTGTATTATAAATTGTCTTTTTTGGCGAAAAAAGGTCGTGTGTTCTATCATGAATATCATGAACTTCACAAGAGTCAATCGATTTGGTTCCAAAACAAATTCGAAGGCTTTGGATTTGTTTTTCGAAACAGTTGACGTATGTTTAATTTTAAGGTGATTACGTTTTTTATAGCGCATTCACACACCATTATATAATTCTGAAAATAGAACTACTTTTGATCTTGATGTTGCAAAACAGATTAGTATTACTATTAGTATTCGTTATTTCCATGCAACAAATAAAAGAAACCACGTAAAAAACCAGGCGTCAGCAAGGACCAGTGCAGACAGTAATGGCATTATGCAAACGTGCCGCAGTAACCATAAAAATCAAGACATTATCCACAATAACCGCGTATCGACGAGCGACGCAGGAACTGGACGCACATAAACTTATCATTTTCCACTGCATAAAGCATAAATTCGAATCATTGATTCTTCCATAGGGGTTGAAAAACTTTGTTGCATGGAAGTACACTACATACATTTGAGATTATATTTGTTAAAAATAAATTGTTAAGAAAAAGAAGGGTTTTACTATTTGAATATTGACGAAGTCGAGGTCCAAAATTGTAGATTCAATCATGAACTAATATTTTTATAGACTCTTAAGATATTTTTGATAGACGATAGTGTCCCACTGATAGACTAAGGTCCATGTTCACCGAAAAGATAAAGGTCTGATTATCTAAAAACAGCTGTCACTGTGACATGTTCCCATACAAAAATGTGTTTTGAACAGCTGTTTTTAACCGACTTCCAAAAAGGAGGAGGTTCTCTATTCGACTGTATGTATTTTTTTTTTTTATGTATGTTCACCGATTACTCGAAGACGCCTGAACCGATTTGAAAAATTCTTTTTTTGTTTGAAAGGGTATACTTCCAAGTTGGTCCCATAGCCACCAAATTGGGATCTGATGATGGAATCTTGGCGAAATCGAGGGAACTCTTCAAATTTTATCTGAAAACGTGTTGCGATTTTGGTATTTTCTACAACAAGTGAAGCATTTGCGTTTGATAAGAACCATTCTACCATCAGATCTGATGATGAAGCCAAGAGTCACGGAACTCCATAATGAGACAATGTACCATAGTCGTGTTTGGGCTTGTTGTAATTGTAACGGTATGCACTTTCCATGTATCAAGCACCTGTGAACCACTAAAAAGTGAAAAATAAAAACTTTTTTGCAAAAAATAAAACCGACTTCAAAAAAAACAAAAAAGTGAAAAATAACTTTAGCTTCTGAAGTCGGTGACAAAATAACTAAAGCAATCAAACAAAGGTCACCGACTTCAGAAGCTAAAGTTATTTTTCACTTTTTTGTTTTTTTTGAAGTCGGTTTTATTTTTTGCAAAAAAGTTTTTAGATTATCAGATCGACATCTTTTTGGTGAACATGGACCTAAAACCTCCCCAGAATCTTTCCAAGAGCTCTCGTCCCGCGTCACCTCAAATCAACCCAAAATTTAAAATATGAATTCTCATTTCAAAATATCACATTTAATTGTATTCAATTCCAAAAATCGTATTGTTAACACAACAACAACTCAAGCACGTATACACAAAATTGAAAAAAGAAAATAGATTGAATAGGTCCACAGCATTGACAATGGCAACCTCGCCTTCAGCCATACACTTGCTATGCCCATGCCCACTCGTCACCCGCGTCCGACCGAGAGGGTCGAATCTACATAAAAATATCCACCCAAAAATATCCATATTTTTTAAATTTGATTTCGGAACTTGGACAAATGTTTGCTATTGAAAATTGGAGGCGATAGTGACGTGACAGAAATTCAATGCGACAAAGTTTCGGTGCATAATAAAAGATGGCGGACTTATTGAATGTTTTTGGCGCGAATACGGTCCTGTGTTTGGGGTTTTATTAAATTGGAGTGTTGTAGATGATTTGAATAAGGTTTTATATAATGCTATGTGTTGGTCAATTAGATAGCTCGTTGGTCAAATAGATAGCTCGTTGGTCAAATAGATAACGCGTTGGTCTAGAGGTCGCAATCGCGACTGCTGAGCGTAAGATCCTGGGTTTGATTCCCAGGTTTGGCATATTTCTGGTTTTTCAATCAAGAATTTCGTAGTACCAGCCACGGAGTCTGAATTTTATGGTAATAGGCTCATTAGGCTCGCTCCTTATTCATGGGACTTAAACATAACTGCTTTCGAAATGTGGGTGACATATTAGATATACCTCTGTCTAACCCTTCGGGGGTTACAGGCGTGATGTTACGATATATTAAAGAAAAAATATTTATTAAAGTTGGCAGACTTATCCCACATTTAATTTGTTTGTTTTCTTCATCAACATTTTTTTTTAAATTGTTTTTTGTCTTTCCTCACTTTTTATAATTTATTGTATGTATGTATAATGTATTTATTGTTATATTATAGTCTTCATAATTTTCTTTACTCTTGCACCTACAGTTTAATCTCTGCCCTACCCTAAGGTAGACTGGTAGAAAATGCCCAAGGCATTAAGTCCGCCTTTGTACATTAAGTGCATAAAGGTTAAATGAATAAATAAATAAATAAATATTAAGGTCCATGTTCACCAAAAAGATGACGCTCTGAGTATCTAAAAACCGCTGTTTAAAACACATTTTTGTATGGGAACATGTCACGGTGACAGCTGTTTTTAAATAATCAGACCGTTATCTTTTCAGTGAACATGGACCTAAATAGATAGCTCAGTAGGTTTTTCCATAGTTTTAATTGATAGATAAATAATAAATGTCTTGTCTTGCTCTCGACATGTACAGTCGAGGACTTTTCTTGGTGATCCACTGCCACTATTCGTATTATAGCCGTGTACTACAAATCGGTTAAGTCGATAATATTCGTACTTATGAATGTTTTAAAGTGCAAAATTGGAAAGCAGTGTAAATGGTTTATCAATTAAAGTCCTTGACTGTACGTACCTACTTAGGTAAGTAAGTGGTTACCTGTTGCCCTTGCGGGTGTGTTTGTAACGTTCAAGTCTTTAAAGTCATTTTTATAATAAGTTATTGTTACTGCATACGTATGAGCATTATACAACATTGCCAATGGCAAAGGTTTCATAAAAACTGCAGTCGTATCGAAAAGTGTAAACACTTTTCATAGCCGCGAGCGATTCAAAATTTCGAAAGACTACACACACCCATCAATACTGCAATACCCAAAAGAGATTCAAACAGCCACTGGGCAATACCTTACACGAGATACCACGTACCCAGTAAGTAAATAGTCATGTCTCAATGGCCGCTAATAACGCTGGAGAGTAGGCGCGTTTCACCCGAGGCGTAAAACTTTGGACGTTCGTGTTCTTGTATGTACTTGTGCACAGTACACATCTGTGCTGCCCGCAGACCAACTTCTGGTACAGTGTTGCGGTGCTGACGGCTCCCAGATATGTCATATTTGAAACCCTGCCCCCCCTTTCCTCTTCCTCCCTCGCCCGAGCTGTGACACCCCCGCACGCCGCATCGGACATCTTCTCGTGTAATGCGCCGACTGATTGTACTTATACTTGGACTTGGTGGTCGTGATACTTTAGAAGATGTTTAAGGATATTTCAAATCTTCATGTTTTAGTGGGTAATTCTGGGGCTGTGCATGTTAAATAAGACAAGTAATAGCATATTTATGCGTATATTCCGATACCAACAAAAACTAACAACCACATTCATTCGATCACAAGAATTGTTAAATGATATTCAGAATGAAACCATATGATCTCTTTTGTACAAGAAAAGGTCAGCTGCTCCAACAAACAACTTGCGATGGTTCTCGTTTTAGTATGATCTCAAAACAAGAAGTTGTATACCACGCTTATTTTTTTTAATTCATTAACCAGTTACGTCACAATACCCACTTGGGATCCTTCCACACACATGTATTATAAAAGCAAGCTCATTTTGAACAAGTATCAAAACCTATCGCGCATAGTACAAGACGATGAATGAAACGAGTTAGTCCGCCCACTCTTGGCAAGCAAGTTTTCTAACGAAGACGTCACATATGCTGCCTACAACTTTCACGCGAATATTTGTATTCGAGACGTTTCCATACATACGGGAACACAAATAAGTATGTACCTATCAGTGCAAGCTGGCTATGTATCTTGTGGGGAGTTAAAGATGATGAAAAAGTTCCTTACTTGACAGTAGAGAAATGTTTCTTTGTTTTTGTAGATCGTGAAGTTATTGTGGTCTACATGATCTGGCCCTTTTGTAATAATTATTGAATTACTAGAAATTAAAACATGATTCACAACTTGGTTTCATAAGAGACACTTTTTTTATAAACTTTGCCCGTTCTAGGTGTATGTGCGTAAACGCACTTACACAAACAGACCCGGAACAACTATCATTAGTACTATCATTTTAGCCACAATCTTTTTTTGTCACATATAATATTCTCTCCACTCAATTTCACAAGGATTCAATTTTAGTGGACCATGAGTAAACGTTTAGGTACCTTAGTAGAACGCACCTTTCCAATACCTACCTTCTTACGCCTATCATCAACGTATTGTAAACTCGTAAGTTAAGCTATTAATTAACTACATAATTAAAAACCTCAGAACAGGAATAATTTAAAACCACTGCCATTCAGATGTAAACCCACTAACTCCATATTAATTCATTCCTAAACACAATCAAACAAAATCATTGCGAACCTCACCCAGTGAGTTGGTGGTCCACATAACTACAGGGTGCTCTCAAAGGAGCTATGTGTTTGATTTGGACCCGCTTACCCGCTCCGCAACAAATTGTGTTCAGAACTTCGTCCTGCTAGTAAAAACCTTTTGCATACCGTACTCTTTGCACTACATTTGCTAAAATAACGGATACATGTACGGTTTTATTTGGGTTGTCAGTTGTTTTCTGTGAGTGTAATTACGTATTTGATTGGGTTGGAAATTGTGGATGTTTGGAAATCTGTTGTAATATTTTGTTTTGAATGTTACAGCACCATGCTGAGATATTTGGTATGAAATTGGGGCTATTGGCCTCTTATAGGACCAATTTTAGTTTAATGTATGTCTTATTTTACAGTTTTTCTTAGGTTTACTTTGTCCTTTGCGAGACAAATATAGTAGTTTATGCGACTGTGCATAATGAAGGGCATTACAACACGAGTTCTTAATAGCATCACACGAGTGTTGTAATGCCTAATTATGTATAGTTGCATACACTACTTTATCTACCCAAATATCATAAGGGCTCTATGATGGGTTCAGGAACCATAGGGAAATGACCTGCATTGTTACTTGGCCCTTGATTTTTGTGCCAACAGGTTATTAGTTGCATTCGTCGCTGCATTTACGATATCTGGCGGAGTATTCATGTCAATTTCTGAGTCACTATCACTCATTTTCGACAGAAATAAAGAACTTATCTGAAAATTTGTCTACTCGTAACTGGATTACTGGAAATAAGAAGCTAACGAACAAATGACAGCTCGAAATGGCGGCGTTTCGGATATCTGTCATTTTTTTTAAAATCATAGGCAAACGAACAAAGTCACTATTCTTGTGTCACTCGAGATCAAAATGTCGTGCGATTTATAATTAAAATCATACTGAATTGGGGTTTTTTTTATCGATATCTGATTTAATGTAGGTGGTACTAGAATAGCACTCTCACTTGAATTTGACACCTGTTCCAAATTTAAAACTCATAACGTACTGTTTTCAGTTGCGTTATGAGTTCATTACAGTTCCGTTTATTTCTGCAGGTTGGTAATGCTGGTCATTGCCTATGGTTTTTGAACGCATTAGAGAGGGTTTATGATATTTGGGTAGATAAAATACTTTGTATGTCTTTCTTTGATAAGAAATCTCTTTCGAAAAATGGATTAAATGCCTTGTGGCTTAACGTTTTTGCTTGATTTATATTGTCAATATATTATGAACAATTCTGTTCCTACGTTACATTTTTTGTAAAATGGAAAGCTTTATCTGCAGAATGTCAAGGCAGCTGCACCACAAAATAAATCTCGCACAAGATATGCACTCGACTGAAATCCAGCATACAAAATCAAGTTTATACCAAAAGCTTTTCGAAGTCCGAACTCACCACACGTACTTTAAAGCGAGTCGCAAATTCCTGGAAATCCTTTAAAATCAGCGGAGCGATCCTGCCGAGCTCGGAGTGACCGCGTCCTGATTCCATTAATACCTCGCCCCCCTCTTAGAGTACCCCCCTTTCTCAAAAGCAGCGTCCGAACGAAAGTATCTCTTAATCTAAGCTGGACATCACGATAACGATATTATAAACCATTGCCGCCGACTACAATTCGCTTTTAGAGGGGCATTACTAACTTCAACGCATTTAATCCGAACCCCATTATAGTGTGAGGATCTTGGGGCAGCTAGGGTTGGCGGATTAAGTTTTTGTGTCTTGTCAATGATCCTGATATCTGTAGATCGGACAAAGCCAATAAAAGTGAATAAAATGGTTTTTCATTTGTTTGTCTCGTCTCGAGAGGATTTTGTTTTGATAATCTAGACGACGCAGATGTTTGTAGTTCGTGGACACTTTCGAGCGAGTTGCGAGTTTATTACTGCGTGGAATATAGCAGTTTCGTACTGTTTATGATACATTCATTTATTTTAAAAAATACCTTTTTTCAGTGAAAACTTCTTTCGGCGCGCTGATAACTTTTTGAGTGAACATAAACCATGGAGTTCGCGTGACCGTCACCTAACGCTTCGTAGCCCGAGGATAGGCTACGAGTTTTCACTTCTATCGGTAGTACCCAAAGACTGCTGTCAGAGGCCCATAGGCGGTACAAAAACTTTGATACCACACGGTAAAGAATGTAGTTAGTGTGGTTTATTTTAAACAAATGACAGCTCCGATACCAAAAGCTTTTTATTAAAATAACCCCAATTGAAATCGTCACCCCTGACAATGAAAGGGTCTGCGAAAACATCGTAACGTCCACTTCGGCGTCGTCCGCACACCGCGAGGCATTTGCGTAAAGCAATTAGCGCGTAATGTGGCCGGGCCCTAAGGTGATGACCGAGGACATAACACTCTGGAGACTAGGCATTACATGAGGTGGAATTGTACTTGTACTCTAAACTTCTTGAAGTTTTTAGGGAACTTGGCTGTTGTGGCCGTGATTCCGCCTTCAAATCTGTTTAGTGTTCATAAACTCAGGAAGGTATGTGCATAAAATGTTGATATGGTTAGTGAATAAATAAACACAAATAGGGATTAAAAAAAGTGTTGATGGTTTACATTTACGTTAATCCAACATGGAAGTTTCTCGAAAGAAGTCATGGTCTGGACTGGACCCGTTTTTTTTGGTAACTTAATTACCAATAATTACCATGTAGTGTACCTACGTACAATGTAGTAGTCGTATCGTCGGAACAAATACGAAAATCCAGTGCATTTTGTGTCTGGAATGAAAAATATGTATCTGCTTACAATTTCAGGTGTTTTTTTTGGTAAACTCTAGTTTGACCAAACGGTCGACACCACATCATCATAATCATCAGCCTATTAATGTTTCCACTGCTGGGTCTCAGGTCTCCTCTCGGTGAGAAGGAATAGGATAGGAAGGTCGATACCTAATAAACAGGAATCTCGGGCGAGCCAATGCTATGTATGCTCCAAGTATGGCTAAACCCTCTATTTAATAACATTCAGCCCTATACACCGGCTGTAAAGCGCTTTAAAGCTGTCTTGCGTTTAGTGGTGGAATTCTCGAGAACGGACGGTGTGCATTCCTTGGAGGGAATGTCTTGTAAGTTTTATTGCAAGATTTTACCATCTCATTCTGTGGCATGTACCCACTGGCCAGGGGGCTGTGGTTGAGTCAGGATTGTGAAGTATGGGTGTTTTATGTGCCTCGCCCTACCCTACTATTTGTTTGGGTTAAATATACAATTTTGCTACTTGCCTAATACATTTATGAAGAATGGTCATCGTTGCCACTCATTAAAAGTAAGGGTATACAGACTGCGCACAGACGCTTATATCAGTTTCACTTGTAACTAACAAACAATGTTATCAAATTTTAGAAGTCAATATTATCCTACTTCTCATTATCGTTTCGAAATAAAACTTTGTGTGTTCATGTAAGCTAGATGACATTATCATAATTTGATATTTTGGAGCCGATCTGATTATGGAGCCCGGAGGTGGATAGCACTACCCTTCAGCGGCTACTAGTAAAACGCTTCGAGTTGAATTAAGGTTATTTCACTGGTTTTAGTGCTGTGAAGCTCTAAATATCCCAAGCCAAGGTGACAAACGTACCGAGCTTAAGATCAAAAAACAAAAACAAGAGCGTGATAAACGAAGTTTTTTTTATCTACGTACACACAACAAATTAGTTAGGTTTGCAGAGCACACCAACATAATGTTGGTGTGCGTAAAATCAACTGGTGTATTACATCTCCTCACAATATGACACGTGTGTGTGTGTGCGGCTAATCTTCTTTAAGATTGGCCGCCGTGTTTGAAAACAGTTAGGACTATTTTGTGGGCAACGAATATGAAGCAAAATTTCACTACGTAGTTAACTAGTTTCGTGGCATAAGTATTTAAGCGGTTGGCTTGTAACACAAATGGCGTAGGATCGAACCCCGCCGCTGACTTTTACTTTTTGCATTTTAAAAACATTTGTTGTAATTTTGTTGAATTTTTATTTTTGTGTTTTATCTGATAATTAGAAAAAAATATGGAAGTGAAAATTAAACAATTTGTAAATCAACAATATTTATTGAGTTGGTTTTTATAATAATAATTACAAATTATAAGGTATTGTGCATGACAAATATTCTAAGTCGGACAGAATATAATGTTATTTTTCATATTCAAGTGGGTAATTTATATATTAGTGATATGAATAAACATGTTAGTAAGAAAGATATTAAGATACAGGTAGGTATCCAAAATGTTACCTCACTAACAATAACATCACTCACATAAAACAAATTACCCCCTAATATTTTTATTAATAGCCGATTGGTGCGCCTTCACTATCTATTACTTGTTGCAATCGTGTCCTCATGCTAGCAACCATATTTTTACATAAGTTAGATCCACGAAATGATTCCCATGACGACATAACGACATCATCTAAATTTGATTTGGACCTGACCTCAGATGAGTCCCAATTTAGCACCATATGACCCCATAGGTTTTCAATGGGGTTCAGGTCAGGACTTTTTGATGGCCATTCAATGACAGTAAAGTTTTCTTGAACGTTTAACCAACTTTGCACAAGTCGCGCGCGATGCACTGCGCAGTTATCATGCACGAAGTAAATGTGTTCTTGCGGGTATGGAACGCGCACACTTGGTAGCATCAGGTTTTGTAAAACGTCCAAGTAACCTTCACTGGTATTGCGACCCCCTACCTGCACTAATTCACCGGGACCCATTGATGACATCCATCCCCAATATCCCAAAGTAATGCGGCCACTAGACCTGCATGGAAGAATATTTTTTTTATCATAGCGTTCACCATCTTTTCGCCACAATATTTTGCGACCGTCTCTGTCTGACTTAAAACATTTTTCATCGCTAAATATAACCACATTATTGCACCAATCGAAATCCAAATATTCTCTTGCGAAGCGTACTCGGTTTTGTCTGTGAATATCTGACAGTAATATTTTCTTGGCTGGCCTACGACACTTCACACCAGCTGCACGCAAGTGGTTCCGTACAGTTTGTAATGTCACGTCATATTTAGTCGCCGTTGAACGAGTTGTGAGGAAGGGCTCAGCGATATGCGTAGCAACTATATCACGGTGCCGCGCATTGGCATCTGTGTATGCTAATCCAGCCTTTGGTCCCGGTCGGCAACGATCAATGCTTCCCAAATCTGCATAACGATGGACCCACAATTGCACAGTCCTTCTCTGTGAACAATAATTAAACATTGTTACAAAAAACAACAATCAATATCATGTGGATTATATAAACGTTATTATTAATCTTACAAACATATTAATAACATTTTGTTACTTACCGATATCTTTAAACGCCTCGCAATTTCACTAATTGAAACGTTTTGCTCATGCAAAATAATAATCTCAGTTCTTAAAAGTGTAGTTAAGTGATTCATAATGTTTTACAAAATAAAAGCACTTCTCAAAACACGCAGGGTATAATGTCTAAAAACGTAACGAAAGAATGATAGTCAATAGCATTATGACGATAAACTTAAACTACTAACTTACACATGATTTGTCATTTTTAGAGGGTATACCTCTAATATATTCGAACTCAAATATGATAAGACTTGCCAATAGTTAAGCAATGAATTGAACAAACAAAATGTAAAATGTTTTTTAAAGTATACAAAATCATAAAATCGTCGGAAGCCGGATTCGAACTTGCGGCGCTAAGCGCGGCGGTGACGATGGATATTGTAAAGCGCACGCTCGACCATTGCGCCACGGACAACATTAACGCCGTGGCCAAATTTATGATTCATGTTCCATGCACCACCAAGTGACAAGAAATTGCAAGTGTGTGGGTGGACAACGGGTTATTGTGAAGCGCAAACACTAATAAATAGGCGATGCCAGACAGCCGTTGATTTTACGCACACCAATAACTATGTTAGTGTGCCCTGCAAACTTAACTAATTTGTTGTGTGTACACATCAGTATTCTGTTTTGTTTAAGAGCAGGTTTCAATCTTGAAGCATACACCTCAAGTAGTTGTTAAACACCCGACATGAATCACAACCTATTTAAAACAAGAAACATGACTCGATTCGCAAATGATGAAAACTACAGTTGGGTTAGTACAGTGACGCCAAATACCTCTTGGCTATCAAAGAAACTGTACACCTACTACAATGAAACCTGTACCCAATCCGAACCAAAACAATGTAAGCAATTTACCTCAATAGCTTATTCCCAATAATCCTTGCACCGTACATATAATTTATTAGATCAATATTGGCAACCTCGCCGGTCATAATGGTTATCAGCCCACGGTTTAATTACTTGCGGGCTGAGACAATGAATAAGAAGTGCTCAGCACTATCCTTAAGATTTATTGAGCTGGCAACTTTCAAGAGATTAGATGAATTATAAAGTACTAATAACTTGTGGGTTGCGTGGAAGGGAATTTGTGTTCCTGTACTTATTTGGGAATTTGAGTATTATTAATTTTAGGTAGTAGATGTATTTTAACTCAAAATCTATCTGGCAGTTTACTGACATTGGTGTCGATTCTGTTGTGCACAAACTAAACTTAATTGAGGCTATTGCTATCTTTTACTAAAAGGCAGTGCGAGAAAAGGACGGCTATAGCTATGTACTAAGTTCGAGATGTCAAACTAGTTTATGCCTTGCGCTTCACCGTGTTTTTAGTCGACATATTTTTTACGTGCACCCATTCATTTGTATGGAAATATTAGTTCCAATTCAATTTGAAAGCTTTAAATTACGTCCGTCTCTTTCTCTTTTACTAGAGAGAAAAAGATAGCAATAGCCTAAAATAAGTTTAGTTTGTGCACAACAGATTCGACACCATTGTCTGGCTATATGTTTTAAGTATAAAAGATTTTATATTTTGTTGCTGTATAGAAACTGGTAAACGGTTTACCAGAAAATAAGAAATACGGTATTAAAAGATGTCTTTCACCAAGCGTTCTGTACATCAAACTAAGTAACTGTAGGCAATGATTGTTGCTGAGAGACGCCTGGTAAAAAAATCACGTTTTACTCTCACTCAATATAAAGCACTCAAAACACTGTACTGATGCATAACTACGCATTGAATAGTACGGAGGTCATGGAGGTATTTAAAGTTGTAAACTAAAAACTACTAACTTGAAGGTACTTAAAAGAAAAAGTTGGAACTTGGACCCCCAATATCGTAATTAGAAGGTTCCCAGGTATCACTTTCGTTAAGGTTACACCCTTTTAAAAAAAATAGCAGTTCTTTTAATGAATGTTTAATGAATTTATTTGCCCTCCTTTATATTGATAGGATATTTATGCCTTGCCGCTATTGTACCATGTAGTCCGCCTATGTACCGCTATTGTACATGAAGTTTAAATAAATAAATAAGTAGGAACCTCTTTTAACCTCCAGTTAACGTAACACCCAACGAACATTCACTAAAATAACTGCTTGGCACAACATAGGAACAGTATCCATAATTTCCTTGGACAAACTTACAAGCAGTACATCAAAGATATCGGCTGAATATTCAAAGGGTCTGACGAGGTATTATGTAGAACTATCGGGTTCACCTAGCCCTCTAATTGATTGAAATATATTCAAAACAGTTGCGATGTGGTGCGGTCGACTGTTCAAGGGAGTTCGATTTGATTGTAATTGTTTTAGGGACATGAAAAAGTAGACAGACAGTGAGGGAGGAGTTTGTTGAACTAAGAATACAGGGAATATGAAGTACTCGTACAATAACAAATTTAGGTTGATAAAAGGAAAGCCTTGAACAACTTTTCTTTATGCCTTTAGGTATCGTATTACCCAGTACTAACTGGTTTGTGGAGGTCAAATAGGCAGTCGCTCCATGTTGAATACTGGTATTCAGCTGTATCCGGTTAGACTGGAAGCCGATCCCTACATAGTTGGGAAAAGTGGAAAAAGGCTAGGCAGATAGAGAATGGTTGTAAAAGTATTCTGAACGAAGCCGAAAGGAACTTGTTCTCCCTGTCGTTGCATTTTTTTCTGCTAGACCATACCTAGGATATATTTACTAACGGATATATTGGGATTATTGGGGGTCAACTCGTCGATGTACAGAATGCTTGATTGACGGCTACAAATAGTTGGTCGACGATTAAATATCGACAGATAGAATAGAATATCGATTAGATATCGATTAAGGTCCATGTTCACCAAAAATATGACGCCTGATTATCTAAAATCAGCTGTTTAAAACACATTTTTGTATGGGAACACGTCACAGTGACAGCTGTTTTTAGATAATCAGACGGTTATCTTTTTGGTGAACATGGACCTAAGTCTATGACCAGTGTGTGTTGCTAGTGATTACATACGGGACCGAGACGTGGCCGCTCACAATGGGCCTTATCAAAAGGCTTAAAGTCACCCAAAGGGTAATGGAGAGGGCTATGCTCAGAGTTTCCTTGAAAATCCAGTTGAGTTTCCAGAAATGAAGACATCCGCAAGAGAACCAAAGTCACCGACGTAGCCCGAAGAATTGACAAACTTAAGTGGCAGTGGGCAGGTCACATTGCTCGCCGAACGGATGGCCGATGGGGCGAAATGTTTTGGAGTGGCAACCGCGAACCGGAAGACAATGCGTTGGAAGATCTCCCACTAGGTGGACCGATGACCAGGTGAAGGTTGCGGGAATCCGGTGGATGCGAGTCGCAAGGGACCGGTCAATGTGGTGACACCCGGGGGAGGCCTATGTCCAGCCGTGGACGTCTTTCGGCTGAAATGAAGATGATGATGATGATGATGATTAAATATAGTTATCTACTCGTACTTAACAGTCACTTTAATGCAGCGCCAAATAATTAATTACTTATTGTAAAAGCACAGAAAGATCTCTCTTCTTCAAGATTTGGCCACTCAATGCTGAGGGTAGGTCGAAGGTCTCTTCCAAATCTCTCCACTTTAATGAGATCGTCTGATATTTAAGCAGTGATAGATTAAATAAAACATCTTGTACTTTTATCTTTTAAAGAATCGGATACGAAATTTACCACGGGTATAGAAAGTTACTCATTACTTTACAATCATTGCCAAACGGTTTTCAAAAAACAAAATATAATATGGCATGAAAACATTTAAAACAATAATACTGTGTATACTTAAAGCGTCAACACACGAGCCAAGCGAACGTAATCTAAAATCTAATGACACATGGTCAGCTGACGCGGCGGCCAAGTTTTCTTATCTCAGAACACTTTTCATAAGGACGCTGCACTTGAGCAATGGCGGGGGCGAGTGGACTGGCAATACGAATGTGTGGACACGGCATTATTGGGGCCTGAAGTCTTGTTACGCTGACGGCCGATCGCACACGGTCGGTCGCGTAAGAGTATACCTTGTGTTCTTTAAAACACCATACTGATGACGCTGACGTCAGCGGCAACCGACAGCCGTATTTTGTTATCGCTGACGTCACGACCAATCATTCATACACCTAATTCTATTTCTGCCAATCGTATAAAGTTCAGAGAGGTAAAGATGTGGTGTGCAAGCGTGCTAGTTTTTAGTTTATTTATAGTCACTCGTCTATAATTGTTATTAATACACTTCTAGGTTGTTTTCGAAAGTATCGTGAAAATAAATGAAATGAGAAAGGTGGAAAAGTAGGGACTCAGAAATGGTCAAAAGGGCGTGAGCAGATAGACCGATCTTTGTCAGAGTTGTATGCGGCAGTCCATGACCATTGCGGTTGTGTTGAAGATGAGAAAAGTAAAGATAATTCGCAGGCACAACATTGATTATAAACATTAAAAAAAAAGTAAAAGCTCTAGATCAATTCGTTTACTGCTTCGTTGCTCTAGTGGTCGTAAGCGCGACTTCTAATCACGAGGTCCTAAGTTCGATTACCGCGTCGGGCAGTGTTATTAGGTATTTTCATTAGGGATTTCTCACTAGCAGCCAAGGAGGCCATATTTGTGCCCAGTTGACGGCAACAGGCTCACCCCCTATTACATAGGTCTTAAATATAACTAGTGACATGTGGGTGTACTATTAGGTACAGGGTGTACCTTTCCCCTGGTTCAATCCATGGTCCGGAGCGAGACGGAATGGGAAGTCGTCACCTCCTTCTGCGAAGCAGTCATGCTAGCGAATGAAGTGGCGGAACGCGACAGGGAGAGAGCCTCTCGCCCCAGCCGCCGCGGGAGACGCACCGGGCGTCGGGGACCACGTGGTGGCTATTGTCCCAAATGGGCCGTGGGCATGTGGGACGAGTTGCTGAATTACTTCCGGCCAGCGTAGACGCGGGCGTGTGGAGATTGAGCTATGGGCTAGCTAACCGTCCTTCCGTCTAATGACGATAGGCCGTGTCGACGGAGCGTTCGTGTTCCACGCGCGCCTCAAAGAGATGTCAGCAGAGTGAAGGGGCAAGAGCCGAAGCCTGTCGGGACTGTTCGAAAGAGATACCGGGGCCCCGGAACGTAAAGGGTGAGGAAGGAACATGGATGGTTTTAGTTAGTAAAAGTCTGACACTCCCTTCCACTACGCCCAGAGTGGGAGGGGGGTCATTTGATGATTTACCATCCAAAAAAAAATGGGTGTACCGTTCGCCCTTCTGTGATTATAGGCGTGATATTAACATTGAAAATAGACAATGCTTTCAGTTTTCTTTTCTACCATGAAACTACCTTCATACTATTCTCACACCAGCTTCTAGAAAATTCTTTGCAATATTAAGATTGGACCTCCAGTTCTCCACTATCTTCGCAACTCCATACCACAGTTCCATACGTCGCTATTTATTGCGATCGCTCGTTAGCGATAATGTTCGTGCGGCAGTTGCGATAGTACGCAGATAAACGATTTTGTTCATCACTCTTTTGTTTTCGGTTGTACACACTTTTATTTGTTTGGACATGTTTTTGTTTTGGACTCGAGTGTACTTTTGATGTATTGGGGATGGTGGAGATCACGATATGAATGGGGAAAATGCATAGACTGGAAATTTGAACGAAGTCTTTCCACATTTAGAAAAAAAAACTGTTAACAACCTCATCACGAAGCCGTCAACCAAGCATTTGTGCATCAAACTAAGTTACTTTACGGAAAAAATATTGCTGGGAAACAACTTTATTTTGGGGTGTAAAATCATGTTTTGTGATAGAACAAAAAACATTGTGCTAATGGATGGATTGAATAGTACGTGGTCGAAGAGGTGTTTAAAGTAAAAATCTTGCAGTAAAAACTTGTATTTAAAAAAGAACTTGTCGAAATGTTGGAACTTTGACCCCCCAATATCTCCGTATCTAGAAGGTTCCCAGGGATGGTGTAGAACAAAAAAATGCTGTGGTTTTCATTTTGACCGGGAAGGTATAATTTTTTTTTTTATGGCAGGATACTAGTATATTTCCAAAAATCTGTGTCTAATAAATAGTAATTAACTCTTCAGTAAACACTAGAACTGACTTCTAACTGATTTAC
Organism: Xestia c-nigrum; assembly: GCA_916618015.1. Taxonomy (NCBI): domain Eukaryota; kingdom Metazoa; phylum Arthropoda; class Insecta; order Lepidoptera; family Noctuidae; genus Xestia; species Xestia c-nigrum. Next base: position 18,575,962 of record OU745255.1, on the reverse strand, counting down.
TATTCTAGTCTCTCACGTATAATAGGTGTTTACTTCGTCTTATTACTTTACCAATAACATTAGGCGACATCTTGCGGCGGTGAAGACAAGCTTTGTTGCAATATTGTGGGAGTTTTCTTGACATTCTTTTGTTTTATAAGTACTTTATTAAATTGTGGTATTTTGGTGAGAAAATAGACCTTACAAGTCAAGATGTGATGTGATATCTATACTTCTATACTAATATTATAAAGCAGAAGAGTTTGTTTGTTTGTTTGGTTGAACGCGCTAATCTCAGGAACTACTGGTTCGAATTGAAAAATTATGTTTGTGTTGGATAGTCCATTTATCGAGGAAGGCTTTAGGCTATATAACATCACGCTACGAGCATTAGGAGCGGAGCAGGAATGAAAATTGTTGCAAACACGGAGATGTTTTTTCCTTTCGTTTTTTTCTCTTATGTGACGCAGACGAAGTTGCGTGGGTCAGCTAGTACCCTATATTGGGAGTTATACGTTAGTACGTTACGTTAGTTTTCACTTCATACTATAAAACAAAGTCCTCCGCCGCGTCTAACTGTCTATTTGCAATAAACTCAAAAACGACTGCACCTTATTTGTCACAAGATACACACATACATCTTTGATGATGCCACCGCTTACTGGTTTTGCAGCCATGGAACTGATGATGAGGCATAGTTGTAGGTCCTAGTGTCATGGTTAAGTGATCACCTCTGGTTGACTAACATTAGGAAAGTGGACATTTCTAATGAAAGTTTCTTAAAAAAACTTCCTTTTTTCTTGATGTAAAATTAAATGCAAAGTACACGTACTATGGGTACATAAAATGCAAATTAATTTTTTTACACGCTTTTTGCGAAAGCTATTAGTAACTCGATCGATAATGCTAAGACACAGAAGAAGTGCACCGCGCGCCTTCGCGTAGTAAATTCGGTTATTAGTCGCGCAAACTTTGATCAGGCGGGTTGACCCCGGTTCATCGATCCGGCGACTTTCACCCGGATCATAAACTGAGCCACCCACTTTCAAAACTGAAAAAACAGTTCCCAACTCACTTCAGAACTAAGTCTTCCTAATCACGCGGCGCGAACAAAGTTCCACCAAGTTTTTTCCAAGTTCAGTTAAACTTCATCGATGTGGGGATCGTTCACCCTGGCAGGGACACTTGCATACGACTCCGGCCGGCGGGCCATTGAAACAAAATGTGGAGCAAGGTTGGCCGAGATTACTTTCGTCGGGAACTTTTTGCGGATCGATATGGAAGTTAAAAGTTTATTACGAGCGCGACACCGCGACGTCGTAAACCGAACTTTGTCTACCACCGCTCACGCCGAAACGCGACAACCATGCTTTTAATTAGCTCCCATCCATCGCTCCGCTCTCCCCAGTCATGGTGTTCTTATTCGGGACTGCGATGCTCAGTTCCGCTGCAACACGAAAGCTAAAAAGAACCTTTATTTACTTTACATATCAGCACCCGTAACTAACGAGCGTAATACCTGCTCAGCATTCGTATTCACAAAGGTTTTTCTACCTACGCCGGCGGCGGGCGTAAAATAGGAGGCGAGTCGGGAAGGAGGCATAAAGGAGAAAATAAAATAAAGACGGCGCCAGCGAACGGATGCGAGGTCCGTGAAAAAAGTACGAGGAAAGCAGGCTTAATGGTGTGGCGCAGGTGAGGTGGGCGGGGTCGGGTGGGTGGCAAGTTACGATTGGTCGGCGCCGCCCAGCCGCGAGTACGCCCCCCGTCTCCCGCCCCCCCTCCCGCGAGGCGCCCCCCACCCCCGCGGCCACCGGCTATCGCCTGGCGACCACCTACAGCCACCCGACGCAAGCTATGCCTGTGTCGTGAATTAGTTTGCCAACTCTCTGTCTATGGCGTAGCTCCGAGGCTGTAAGTATTGGAGGTTGCATATTTATGTATGCACTGGCCTGTGAGAATAATCATATTTAACACATGTCTGTCACTGATTTGAAATTAGTATAGTTACGGTTTCTGTTTATGTTCTGATACTTAGTAACCGGACTTTGTAACTTGCGTGTAAAAATATTGTCCACGAATGAATATACTCTACCATCCTACCACTGCTCTTATCATTATTCCAATAGGTTATGGGCCCAGGTCCCGGAAGCATAAATGCTAGAGCATAATTTTTAATTGAGTGGAATATTTATCGTGTGCTTGTGAAACTTACGAAATCTCAATTATGTCAGCTGAAGTTGGCATAAGTGGTATTAAGAAGCTGAAAAATTCGTCCGACTACCCAAACTGGAAATTCCTGGTGCGAAATTACTTGGAGAATAAAAACTGGTGGGGAGTAATTTCTACAGATGTAGTAAATGCTGACGTAGACAGGCAGGCACGAACGACAATATGCTTGTTGTTAGAACCAGAGTGCTTTACCCACGTTTACAATGCGAAGACTGCGAAAGAAGCCTGGAATAGCTTACGGAAAGCGTATGAAGACAAAGGTTGGGGAAGACGTATACATATTCAGCGAGAACTTTTTAACTGTAAGTTAGAGAATTTCGATTCTATGGAAAGCTACATATCCAAAATTACGTTCCTGACACAACAATTGTCCGATATTGATGCTCAAATCCCTGATGATTGGATCATATCGATTTTGCTGGGTGGATTGACCGCTGAGTACAGCCCTCTCATTATGGCTGTAGATAATAGTGGACAAGAAATCACGTTGGAGCAAATTAAAATGAAATTGTTACAAGAAGGAAGTAGACAGAGTAAGTTGAACACAGAGTACGATAAAGTTTTAGTTACACGTAAAGTACAGAACGATGCAAGATCTAACACTAAAACAAATGATCGTAAGCAGAAGTTCGTCTACAAGTATTTTAAGTGCCACAAGCAAGGACACAAGGCGTCTGAATGCAAGGAGCGGATCAAAACCGCGAATATCTGCCTGAATACGAAGGGGGCGATAAACAAAGATAAGTGGTATTTAGACAGTGGGTGCTCAAATCATATGACCCATGATAAAAACAAATTGTTGTCTTACACACATGTAAAGGGCAACATGAAGATCGCAGTAGCAAACGGAGAGAAGTTATTGGTGAAAGGACGAGGAAATGCTGAGCCACAAGTCAGCGAAAACGAAAAATTAATTTTAGAAAACGTTTTATTTGTTCCTGATTTATCCATGAACCTAATTTCGGTGAGCGATTTGACCAAGAAGAATTATTGCATGAATTTTGACAATGAAGGTTGCATGATTAAAAATAAAAATCAAACTATAGCAAGATGTCAAGAGGTCGGCGGAATCTATGAGTTGTCAGAAACTCAAAATAACGTAGTGAATTTGACATTGTCAAAACGAAATGAAATTATTTCGAATATTTGGCATAAAAGATTAGCTCATTTATCGCGTAATTATATGAATAAAATGAAAGTTTTAGTAAGCGGTATGGAATTTAAGAGTACCGATTTATGCGAGCCGTGTATTTCATGTATTGAAGGAAAGACATGCAAAAGTCCCTTTAAAAAACAAGGTACGAGAGCGAACGAGGTCTTACAGTTGGTTTTTAGCGACGTTTGTGGACCAATTGAGGAGCCGTCGTTCGGTGGTTCGAGGTATGTTCTTATATTTATCGACGATTATACTCGAAAGACTCATGTTTATTTTTTGAAGAACAAAAGTGAAACTTTCGATAAGTTCCGTGAATATAAGGCGGAAGTTGAGAATGAGACAAGTAAATCTATTAAATGTCTAAGATCTGACAATGGCGCAGAGTACTGTAATGGTAAATTTAAATCGTTTTTGAAGTCTGCAGGTATAAAACACCAGACGACTGTACCATACACGCCGGAACAAAATTCTGTCGCAGAAAGAGCGAATCGTACTATAATAGAAAAGGCAAGAACATTACTTTCAGAATCGAATCTAAGCAAGAAGTATTGGGCCGAAGCTGTAAATACTGTTGTTTACTTAAAGAACAGAAGTCCCACGAAAGCATTGAATAATGCGGTACCAGAGAAGCTTTGGACTGGAAAAGATGTGGATGTCAGTCATCTGAAAATCTTTGGCTGCTTGGCATATAGATTGTTACCAAAACAAAAGAGACGCAAACTGGACATGAAGACGGAACCAATGATTTTTATTGGATATCCAGATAATCAGAAGGGTTATCGTCTAATGAATCCCAAGACAGGTGAAGTGACGACTGCGAGAGATGTCAAATTTCTAGAAAACGTCTTTCTACAAAAGGAAAACGTAAAAGAAACGGAAGTAATTATAAACCTGAATACAGATTCTGTTCCTTCCAGTTTACCCAACGGATCTACGAGCAGATCTGAACACTTGGAGGCTCACGATGATATGTATCGTGATACTATAGACGAGAATGTAGAAGTATCGGAGGAGATAAGACCTGTCCCTGTAGTACCAGAGCGAGTACCTGATGACGTATTGACTGAAGAAGAAGTCAGAATACCTGAATCAGTAAGAAGGTATCCTGTAAGAGAACGCAGACAAGTCGATCGGTACGGATGCAATGTTATGTATGCCAAGGAGAGCAATCTTGATGGTGATCCATTGACTATTAATGAAGCGTTGGCGAGACCAGATGGTGATTTATGGCAAAAAGCGATAGATAATGAACTTATGTCACTAAAGGAGAACCAGACTTGGACGTTGGTGGATCTTCCAGCTGATAAGAAGCCTATCCAATGCAAATGGGTATTCAAAATCAAGAAAGATAGCGATGGCAAGGTAACGAAATACAAGGCTAGACTTGTAGCAAAAGGTTTCACACAGGTATGTGGTGTAGATTATACAGAAACTTATTCTCCTGTAGTTAGAAGCTCTACTCTAAGATTATTGTTCTCGCTAGCTGTTGAATACGATTGGTTTATTGATCAGTGGGATATAACTACTGCCTTTTTGTACGGCAAAATTAAAGAGGACATTTTCATGCTCCAACCAAAAGGAGCAGTAGTCAAAGGTCAAGAAACCAAGGTATGCAAACTGCAGCGTTCTTTGTATGGATTGAAACAAGCTTCGAATGCTTGGTTCAAGGAATTGGATAAAGAAATGTTGAATTTAGGCTTTGTACAATCAAAAATAGAACCGTGTTTGTATCAAAAGCAGCTTAAAAACAATAAGAAGTTGATTGTCGTTATTTACGTAGATGACCTTTTTATTTTTGGAAATTGTGCACAAGAAAAGCAAAAGTTAAAAAACGATTTGCTTGACAAGTTTAAAGTGAAGGATTTAGGGCCGGCTAGGCATGTTTTAGGCATGAGGCTGAGAAGAGACAAAGATGTTATTTTTCTAGATCAGCAACAGTTCATTTCAGACATTTTGAATGACTTTAACATGACAGACGCTAAGCCATTTTTGACCCCAATGGAAGTCGGTATGAAATTAGAAAGATCGACAAATTCACATAGCGATCTGCCATATCAAAGCTTGATAGGGTGTCTAAATTACTTGGCCTGTAATACACGACCAGACATAGCACATGCGGTAAGTGTACTTTCACAATTCAATTCGTGCTATGATGAAATACACTTTAAATGTGCGAAACGGGTCTTAAGGTATTTAAAAGGTACGTCTAACCTTTGTCTCACTTTTAGGAAGTCCGGGGATTTAGACTTACGAGGCTACGTTGATGCAGATTGGGGAGGGGCACTTGATAGAAAGTCTTTCACGGGATTAATTTTCAAGATAGGTAAAAATATAGTGTCATGGGAGAGTAGGAAGCAAGCGACAGTATCCTTGTCCACCACAGAGGCAGAGTACGTAGGACTGAGTCAAGCTTCGAAGGAAGCTCTTTATTTACGTAGTTTACTGAACAGTTTGACAGCTGTGGATAGTAAAGCAGTAGTAATTTACAATGACAATCAGTCGGCGCATAAAATTGCAGCTAACAAAATGATGCATAATAGGACAAAGCATATAGATATCAAGTATCATTTTATTCGTGAATGTGTACTGACAAACAAAGTTGAAATAAGGTACATGTCAACTGATAAGATGATAGCGGACATCTTAACCAAAAGTGTTCACAGCCCGAAGCTGAGAGAATTTTTAAAGGATTTATCCCTGGCAAATTATTCTATTAAGGGGGCGACGAATAGTTAAATGTTTGATGTTGTAGGTTTTCTAGAAGTGCTTTGTGTAATAGATAATTTGTAGTTTTGTTATGCATATTTTATTTTGTTAGATTTCTTCTGTTTTTGTACTATACTTTTGAACATAGAAGTGTTAGTGATTTATGTTGTTTTATGTACCGAGTACTGACAAGTACAGAAGTAATCATACGCATGTGTAATAGATTAAGGGGGCGTATTGGAGGTTGCATATTTATGTATGCACTGGCCTGTGAGAATAATCATATTTAACACATGTCTGTCACTGATTTGAAATTAGTATAGTTACGGTTTCTGTTTATGTTCTGATACTTAGTAACCGGACTTTGTAACTTGCGTGTAAAAATATTGTCCACGAATGAATATACTCTACCATCCTACCACTGCTCTTATCATTATTCCAATAGTAAGTATGGACGGCGGACTGAATAATCGATAAAGGTGTTTATTGAAAACGGGTAAGGACGAAGCACTTTATTGCTTCTTTATTATTAAAGCGAGAGCTCGGTGAGTCAACTGCTACTAGCGTAACCAATTCTGGCGTAGTACCTACGTGCAGTCGTAGCCGGCGTAGCACGTAGCACGGCATAGCAGTCTTACATTATTTTACAATTTAGACGACGCACGTAAGCTTCATGTATACAATATTAATCACAGTAGGTATTTACGTACACGTCAGCATTTGCTTTAAACGACTTATAAACTTGAAAACTGAAACAATTACGTAATGAACAGCTGTTCAACTCGGCATTTCATAAGACTCAGTTAAAAAAAGACGTTTCAAAGTTGTGACCTTGTGCTTTAGGTACAATTCAGAACTTATTGAGCTACATTGACTTGTTTTAACTGGGGGGACGGCCCCGAAATTAGTATATTGTATTTAAAAATCGAATGCTCGGTGCACGCGTACTGATAACGGGATGAACCCTGTGTTGGTGTTGTCACTTGTCACAAGATTTCGTTTATTAGTAGTTTCTTACTTTAATCTTTTTCAGTCGTTGACTCAGTATAAAATAAAGGGCATAAAAGTCGCTTTTAGAAGCCGAAAGGGCATTTGGTCTCCCCGTCATTGACCATACCGGGGAACCTAGTGACGGAGGTATTGAAGGTCAAACTTTAAACTTAAAAAAAATACTAGCTTTTAAAAGTGACTTCACTTTAAATACATCCACGACCGGTTTACTATCAGCGCACCCACCAGTTCAATGTTTTGAGTGGGATAGTTTGAGTTTGACCGTAAAACGAGATTTTTCACCCTAAAAAACAAATGTTTACCAGCAAAAGTTTTTGGGCAGGGTTACTTATTTAGATGCACAGAATGCGTGGTGGATGGCTTTTTGAAAGGTTCTTTCACACCTTGTATGACAATTGACAATGTATGTTTTGGTGGGTAAAAACATTTTGGTGGGTACATACAAGTTTTCGCGAAAATCTAAATTTTCCCATTTCTTTTTATCATGTCGACTCAATCCTGAGTTTCATTTTGATTTTATACACCTAATAGGGACTTCAGTATCGGGTATAAATTTCAACTTGCTGGCTTCACTCGTTCCTAAGAAAATCGGTGGTGACAGACGGATAAAAAAGTAATCTTATAAGGGTTCCTTTTTACCATTTGAGGTACGGAACGCTAAAAATATATATATTGACCCATCTATCATCGCACCTCACATCACATCAAGATATTTCCGTAATACAGGATGACAAAGAACGCGATGACTTTGTATTTCATCCCGCGACACAAAAACGTTCCCCTGTGTGATACGAACGTAATGTGCCGTGAAATAATGACTGATTACTAAGCTGACAGACAATGTAGGTGCCTAGCTATACCTGACGCAATAATCTTTTTGTATATGGGTAAAAGATTCTTAAGGCGATTACATGAGCCAAACGCGAGTTTTATAATTACTAAAAGTATATGATTCACTGCTATAAACAAGACCAGAAAAATATATGATATTCTTCAGGATATATGCTAGCATGGTACTTTGAAGACATAATACAATTAATTTGGCTCGTTAAAAATAAATCACGAACTTATATCTAAAAATATATTTCAAACAATAAAAAACATACTAATATGCATGCGATCATTCTAATTTTTTGGCAAATAATTCTACAAGCAATATTAATTAGCATTGTTTTAGTTTTTTAATCTAATCAATAGTTTTTTTGTAAATCGATCGAAACCACTCATTTCGCGCTATTTTGCCCGCAGTGGCTGACGTCACAAACACTTTGTAGTGCAAGCTGATTAGAACTTTATTCTAACAGAATTTCAAACGAAGTTTGAACCACCACAAATAGAGTTGCTAATTTAGCTCGTCTAAGCGCCTTAAGAGGAGCTCGTGGCTAAATAATAACAGCCGCTCGGGCCGATCTTTAGGTTAAGGTATGCTAGCCTAGGTTGGTCTGTGGATCGGTGACCATTTACATACCGAGTTTCCTTCGTGCCTCGGAAAGCACGTAAAGGTATTGATCCCGGCTGACATTTGTATAACTGTGTTGTGGAGGTCAGATAGGCAGTCGCTCCATGTAAAATACTGGTATTCAGCTGCATCCGGTTAGACTGGAAGCCGGCGTCAACATAGTTGAGAAAAAGCTAGGCAGATGATGATATAGATAATAGATGAACATGGGTATATCATAGACTATCAGTAGCGAAGGATCCATACAACTCGATTCCTACCGGAATTTCTTTAAAAAATGTCGCAGTCAATATTCTGTAGACAAAAAATATAATCACATTAAAGATTATGTAAGGCTTACCTCTTATAAAAGTTCACCCTTTCCTGCTGTAGGTATACTATACAGGTATAAATATTTAAGGTTCTAAAGAAGCTGAGTAAGAAGAAATAACATACAAAAAAATGTGATGATACGTAACAGTGATACTTTAAAGCTAGCGTAAGTAGTAGTATGCAGTGGAGTGCCTAGGGGCCAACAATACGGCAAGCCCATATGGTAAGGAGACTGCTCAGAAACCCTAGCATCATGAAGAGTAGTAGGTTATAAGAGCAAGCCAGGATTTTAGGCTTGTATGAAGGTATCGCCACTGGTAGTAAGACAGTTGCAGTTTAAGGTGGCTTTGCTTTGTTTTGTTTTACATTTTTTGTATAGCAAGCAACGACTTATTGTCGGGCCTATGGTGTCCCCCCATACTTTAGTACTAATGTTGTAATGAAACATAATAATATTGTAATACCAAATGATTTGAAAAGAGTAACCATGGAGTTTCTTGCCGGTTCTTCTCCAAGGAATCGACGAACGCGAACCGTGCACCTTTTTCGACGTTTTATAAGTGCCCATCCAGGCCTATGTGAAATAAAATATTTTGATTTTGATTTTGCTTGTCGAGAAAATTTGCATCGATAAACAGGGTGTAATCAAGCTCTTCGCGAAGCTGTCAACCAAGTATTCTGTACAACAAGCTAAGTTACCCTACGCATTTTTTTTTTCTGTGAAATAACATTTTTCGGGTGAAACATTACACTTTTCAGTAGGACTCAATGTAACACACTTTAAACATTATGCTGATGAATGGATTGGCTAGAACAGGGTCGTGAAGGTGTTTAAAGTAAAAGTTGTTACTTTACACCCCAATATATCCTTAACAAAATAATGATCGCTTCACGGGAAGCACAAGTGCCTTTTGGATTCGTTAAGAGTCCTTTTACACCCTTTATATCAAACTTGGTTCATTTTTTTAGTTCTCTGTTTGTCCGTCAGCACAGATTAGTTGGTTAAACTATAACTAAGTATTTGTTTTGCCCTTCTATCGTACCTAAGTATATTTAAGTGATTTTAGAATTTCAAAAAAAACTACATACAGATGTGACAAAATACCAAAGTTGCGTGTGCATCTTCATTATCATCAGCCTATAATGTTCCCACTGCTGGGACAGGCCACCTCTCTGTGGGTGAATAACTAGAAAAAAATATATATAAGCTGGTATCCTCAACAGTGAGTGAAAATCCCAAGGCATTATTCTGTTCGCTGCTTGCCAAAGTATTTTTTCGAGACATGATAGAAATTTTATTGTTAAAATTTAAACTCCCACAACTCGCAACTAATTTCAAAATCGTCTCTGGAATTACCAAAGATTACTCTCTAACACTCTCCCTATTCACACCTCAACATATAGATGCACTGAATTCAGACAGGCATTACAGCCACTATTAGAGCACTAGATAGGCAGTGACTACTTTACATAAACACGTTAGGGTTGATAGTTGTCGCCCCGACGTCTTACCAACCTACCGAGATGGGGGACTCTAATATTATAATAGTTTCCGCGTCAGGTGCCGGAGGATGCATAATTAAGTGACGTAGTCTTAAGAAATTTATTATTATGCTTAGATTGTGTGTTTACATTGTTTACACGAAAAAAATAATTGACGTACCCACAAGTGTAAGATGTAGGTACTGCAGGAGACTCAACGTACTTGAAAGTAATCGTCGTGCCTGTAATCTCCGAATGGGTAGTTAGAAGGGTACTTAATACTGCATCTACATGTCGCCAGTTATGATTAGGTCCCATGTAATAGGGAGCGAGCCTATTGCCATCAACCAGACGGGAATTCGGACTCCGTAGCTGCTACTGGGTGAATTCCTGATGGAAAAACCCAATAACACTTTGCTCGAAATGAGAATCGAATACAGGACCTCAGCAGCTGCAACTTGCGCTTGAGACCACTAGACTATCGAGGCAGTCTCCTATAGGAGGCAGTTACTTGGAACTTCGACAAAGAAAATACCAAGGGATTATGACGTACAGTCCTGTGAGATCTCTGAGCACTCAAATGACGTTCTGAGTGGGTAGTAAACAATTGCACAATAAAATTGTTAACAAAATATATTGACGCATCAAAAGATCCATAAATACAGATCTACGTTGCAATATCAATACAGTATCAAACAATCCACTTCACAGTGACATCAATCGTATTCAAAAATCGAACAAACGCTCTCACCGGCAAACGGCAAAGAACAAAAATTCGCGCTCTCGAAAAAAATGGCGAAATATCCCCATACCATTGTCCGGCTCACAATGCCTTTACGACACTGGGTAAATAACGTTTGGAAAAATGTAAAAAAGCACCCACAGTTTGTGGGTAGCGGGTAAACACGTCACCGTACCCCTTATTGAGTTGATCTGGCCATTTGTACAGCCCTCGCCCTTTGCATTTGGAAAAAAAGAAATTCAGCTTGCGAATTCAATTTCCAATATCCATTTTTGACGTGGCGTGATTAGAACGCAGTTTGGTCGTTAGCGGTGTGTCGAGAATGTTGTCGACTTCCATTTTGTATTCGTATCGATTCGAAGTGTGGCTGGCTGTCCGGTTTTTGTTTGTTCGTTTGTCTTTACTCGTGTAGTTTTAACTAACTCTGACATTTGGTTTGAAAGAAGTTTGAATGTGGCGCATTGATGTCATGTTTCATGACATTTGTTTCTATGTTGATTGGAGAACATTTACAGCCAAATTATTTTTGTTTTTCATCTTATTCCTGGTAGAACTGGTGTAGGATACTGATTCATATGGAACTGATTCATATGGAATTTTTAGGTACTACTATTACTATAGTTGCGGCCAGTTAAGATGTCAAAAGCGAGCATTGCCCTTCACCTATAGGGTAGGGTATCTTCGTCATCATCTGCCTAGCCTTTTTCCCAACAATGTTGGGGTCGGCTTCCAGTCAGCAGCTAAATACCAGTATTTTACATGGAGCGACTGCCTATCTCACCTCCACAACCCAGTTAATACTGGGTAATACGTCCTCTACCACGATACCTAATATCTATTCGTACAAACCCAAAACCACGTATCGTTTTTCATTAGAAAAAATGTTGAAGATCACAATAGGTGACAATTTATGACTTGAACAAGCTTATTAAAATTATTAGTTTTTTTTTTAGTTATAAAAAAAATGGTTGCCTGTAAAGTCGGTTTTACGGGCGAAGATTTTACGTGACAACGTCATAGTTGAGTGGGAGAGAGACGCAAGGCATTCGGCGGGCCTCTCTCTCGTTCGGTGACTCATCGTAACGTTACCGGGCGTTACACTTTTTCATAAGTGACTCCCAGCCGCAACCTAATTTAAGACGTTGTCACGTCAAAAATGTAGGTGAAACAATGCCCGCTTTTGACACTGGCAACAACTATAGTAGTCGATTCATTTAGGGTGATACAAAATTCATCCATCCCTAAGCAATTGCCACTACAGAAAATTACACATTAATCAAAAACAATACTATTACATTTATTTGTTCCAATAAGCACCTCTTAATACATCTCGCGAGTGTCTTCCAAGTCTTGTAGCAATAATAAATATATCATAGTTATCCCCTTGGGACAAATAAAAGGGAAAATAAAGCAAATCGCCAACCCGGAAGGGTCTACGAAGAAAAACGATTAATATTAACTGAAATTGTTATAGGCCCCTTATAAGGGACATTTAATATTTTTACTGCTATTATCCGAAAGAGTTTACTTTGAGATTCAATACTCGTAAAATTTGAAGACACGGTTATAGTGATTTGTGGTAATTATAATTGTTGAAGTAGGCTGTAGGATTGCTGTTTTTGAAACTTGAAAATATTTTGGTAAAAAAACAAGTCAGTATTTTTGGATGTTATTTCTTTTTTCTTGATAGAAGATTATAGAAAGGTTTTTACTCGTATTTTATTAATCGTTTTTTGATGTTGACTATATTATTTATAACAGTTTGTTAACTTGAGTCTTTTTGTTAAAAATACATGAATTTTTAAATTTTCTTAAGTCTTTAGACAGGACCGTAAACCCAAGTTTAAAAATCACAAACAGGGACTCGTGATTAACATTTTTAAAAACACCTTAGCGACACATTATAAAAATCCTCACCTTACTTAATGCTTGAACCTTAACCCTCCAAGGAGTAACCCGAAAATCTCAACAAAAAAGCATCTTATTAAGGAGGGACCTTAATGAAATCTCAGCTCATTAATAGAGACGGCAAAAAGAGTCGTTTTATTAACACGCACGTGATATCATCCCTTAACGAGTCCTGGGACAGCGGTGTTCTTACATTAAAATGTAAACATTGCCCCTTACCCCTTCCCTCAAGTCACTGTAGGGCAGAATCGTCATTTGTCTGTGGCATTAAAATTTTGCGCAGACAGGCGTTTAAAACGCCAGAATAAGAGAAGGACTGAGTTGAAATGAAAAATACTATCAAGTTTCAAATAAACACAAATGAGACTAGTTGTCAAACTTAGGTGCTTCTAAATACGCTTAAACATTCTAAAAGTTCTATACATGCCGAGAATCATTGGCTTAACTAACATGCTTTGCAAAACACTAAGTGGTCACACAGTATGTGATGGAGTATCATACATCAATTGAACTGACGTTGTGATGTTTGTTTTGTTTTAATGTTGACTTTAATTCTGAGTTTTAAATTGATTTTAATTTTAGATTTAGATGGTAAATTTGATTAAGATGTGGATTTTAACTTTGATTATGATTTTTTGATTCTTACAATGTAATGTGATTTCATTTTTTGATGTAATCTATGAAATAATTATTTTATGTAAACTGAGCTAAATGGTTTAATGCCTGAAATAAACGATATTATTATTATAGCTTCAATCTTCAATCGTTTGGTGCGGATGTTATTACTACTACGGCTTTAAACTCATAAATTAACATAAGATAAGAACCGCTCATAACCGCGCGTCAAAAACGCCCAACAAACGCTCGTCTACCGTTCCTTCATAATAAGAGCGTCTAATCTAAGTGTCGAGTACCTCAGAGCGGTCATCTCTGTCGGGATCACTCCCAGGGGTCCCCTAGACCCCAGGAATCCGGATTTATTCCGTCTGAATACCCAGTGTCGCAAACGACACCTCTGCGATGCCTGAATGTTTTATGACCTAGCGTGAAGATGTTGGATTAGATTAAATTTAAACGTGTGATGTTGAGTTGGGAAGTAGCTGTAGAAATAACAGAGTAATTTCCTGTTTAGGTCTTGTGATGTATAATGGAAATATTTTGTTTGTAGATACACATTTGTAACTTAAAATTCTAAAATGATTTTCTGCGTTTAAACATGGATTATTAGTGTGCAGTATTTGAGTAAAATGTGGATTCTAAAATGTTTCTGTTTTTAGCAGACTTATTTTGTTTCACATTATAAAAATTCCAAAGACATAGTCGATAAAGTCCTATACATGTGTATATCTGTCTGTATTTTAACACAACATGTTGAATACGCCTTTTTAAAACTACATATTTTGTTTTATTGAAATACCGATGCCTACAAATCATAGAATTGTTTAGAGTCTTCAATATGGAGCAAGTATGTAATTCTTCTAGTATTTTGTACGTAAACTTCGCTTAAGAATTTTATAAGTTGCGCAGTAGTGGTAATGAATCTTGTTTACATGCAAACCCGTAGTTCACACGTCTAGACGAAATTGAAATTTACATTCATAAACTTTGCTAGTTTACAACCTAGCCCACTTAAGATGTTGGATTCTTAACTTTTTGAAAAGTTTCAATGGAATTTTGATAAAACAAGATTATTATTGACTGACGGAGACTAACGGGTTTAGTGGTAGCAAACAGGACTGCTGAGGATTAGATCTTAGGTTCGATTCTTAGTTTGGGCAGATACGGGTGGGTATTTTTGATAGAAAAGACTATTTAGTTGCCCTGGAATGGTTTATCGATAACCCAAGTGGTTGAATGAGATTGTGCAAACTCTCGCTCGATCATTATTTTCTTAGAACTGCGGCAACCGTTCCTTGTTATGAACTTTGTTTTGTTATGTTAAAAGTTGATAAATGTGACTCACTAAATCGCTGCTGATACACATACAAATACTTAATGCATTCCAAGATTTCTTCATCCAAATTGAAAATACATTTCGAAAAGTCACGGAACGGAAGTTAAAGAACTTTAGGGTACCGTAGCACCTAAATCAAAATTACAAAGTTCCAATGAACGGTCCTTAACGACGAAGAAGATCGGCGAATTCTTTAATTATTTAGCTCTAATCGCTGCCAACGATGTCCTTTGACGTCGCTTGCTTTAATTTAGGATTCCTCCCCCAAATTAAAAATATAATGAGACTGAACTGAGCCGGTGTTAATTGGAAACCGATCTCAGAGGGTGGTATAGACAGCCTGTTGTTTTGATGTAGGTATGTTGATGGTGACAAGAGGAAAAAATAAAAAAAAAACCTTGAGAAAAATGTTTTTTCAGATGTCAACTTGCTAGGTCAAAAGAAAATATAATTGCAAAATAGAAAACAAAAATCTCCGTGCAATTGTGGAGCTCCTGGCCAGAAAATGGCCTACTTGATGGAGTGTTTAAAAAACAAGTGATTAACTTGGCCACCTTCTGGGTCCACGTAATAGGTAGTATTACACTCATTTTTGAAAAGTGTCTCATTTAGATTCTATAATGCTAATGAACCACTAAAAAAATCACAATTTTTTGTTCAAACGTTATTTCCCATAAAAATGCATTTAAATTTTGCATTTTCAAATTTCGCGCGTAATTTGTCGAAAACGCTGGACGCAGTGGACGCCATATTGCTCTGTGGTCATGACGTCAGTGGACTAGTAAACAAACTACAGTGTGATAATTGTTTATATTTTTAAAATGAGTTTTTATCGTTGGTGTGTTGTTCGTGAATGCAAGAATCAATCCATCATCAATCCTTTTACAAAATCGTCTTCCATGGTAGTATTTCAATTAAAATTACGTTAGTTACGATAACAATAACAGAATAAAGAAAGTGGACAGTTGACACTTTTAATGTTTACTAATCTCGACTGACGTAATAGGTTACATGGCTGGCGACTACTATTTATTGGTGTTATGAAACAGATTTAAAAAGCTGAAACCTTTGAATTGAATTTTAAAATTTAGTTTGCTATTTTATGAACTAAAACTAACGTTTTCCGACTGCTTTTTGCCTAAGCTATTTCAATAATATATTTTTATATTTTTTCTCATACAGAGTAAAATACCCGATTAGATTAAACGAAAAAGAAAGAAACGTCTGACAACCAGTCTTATCAAGTGGTATCGTATTACCCGGTATTAATTAGGTTGTGGAGGTCAGATAGGCAGTGGCTCCATGTAAAATACTGGTATTAAATAAATAAATAAACAAATATCGCTGGACATTACAAAGTCAAAGTCAAAGTCAAAGTCAAAGTCAAAGTCAAAATTATTTATTTGCAAAAAATGTGGTACAAAAGATGGTAAAATAAAATGTAGTGCAATGACACATTTCGCCATAAAATTGGCATGCAAACATTTAAGTAATTATAATTAGATGCTAATAATAAAAAATGTGAAACAAACCTTAAATTACAAACTTAGGACCAGTGTGTTTAAAGTTACTCTCAACACAAAACAAAAAAGCAAACAAAGAAATTGTTATCAGAAGGAAAACAATTTTTTTTTTAAATATACAAACACAACAACTAACTAAGACCAGTGTGTTTTAAAATTACTCAACACAGAAACAACAAAAAATAATAAAACATTAAAACAAACAAACGAAGATATTTTTTAATAGAACGAACATAAAAATAAAAAAATACAAACACAACAATTATTATAATTTATGTTATTCTCTACAATACATTCCGGTAATGGTAAGATTGACAATTGGATTTTTTGAGAAATTCAGCTATGGAATAAAAACCATGTGAAATAAGCCATTTTTTCAGAACTATGCAAAATTTTCTGTACGGAAGATCCGTAATAAAGTTAGGTAGACAGTTAAAAATGAGTGGAGCCATATATACACAATTGCGTCTAAATAATTCGATCCTAGGTACAGGCATGGTAAGTAAATACTGTGTTACTGTACGTTTATTAACATTGTTTTTCAGTTCAAACAGTGAACAGTTACTTTTGACAAATTTTGCAATTTCATAAATATAAATACAAGGAACTGTGAGAAGGTTGTGCGATTTATAAACTGGTCTGCAAGAATCAGTCCAGTCCATATTGAAGATTGAGCGTATGCATTTTTTTTGTGCCAGCAATACCCTAGTAACTTCAGAAGAGTTTCCCCAGACAATGATTCCATATCTGATAATGGAGCAAACATACGCGTGGTATACCATTAATGCAGTTTGTCTGGAGGTCTCATCTTTAACTTTTTTCAAGGCGAAAACAAATCTATTTATTTTAATACATATTTCATCAATATGATCCTTCCAGGTGATACACACACGCCAGAGGTACACACAGCGCCATCTAGTGCCACACTAAGCAAGGCTTGTGTCGTGGTCACCAGACAGTTGATATACTACATATTACTTTTTGTTTGTAAATACATACTTATTATACATATAAACATCCATGACTCGGAAACAAATGTCCATGCTCATCACACAAACATTTGCTCCTACCGGGATTCGAACCCGGGACCCTAAGAACGTAAGGCAGCCTCACTACCGCTGCGCCATACGGGTCGTCGTTTGGCGTCGTTATTCAGTTGCATCCTGTTAGACTGGGAGCCAAACCCCACATAGTTGGGAGCAGGTTAGGCAGATGATGATTACTATAAACACGAAAGAAGAAGGATGATGAAGAATTTGTCCCTTTCTTACACCCCTTGTGTAAAGACGTACTTAAACATTTGCACTTTCAGTTTTTTTCTCAACCCATTGACATATTTGCGCGTTGACACAAAACACGCTGTAAGTAATAGTGCTTATTTGTCAGCGTGAACACCGCGCTGCAGCCGCTGGATTATCTTCATTCTCATCTTATCTTTTTTTTTTCTTAAAAAGTTTGGACGAGTTAAGGGGATTAAGTTGATGCGTTTCGCAAATATATTTTTTTAGTTGAAGTCAACGGTTGTATGGTCGTTGGTTGAAGTTGACAATTCATTAATGTTTGAAATTGCTGCTTAAGACGTCGTATATCGTAGTAAGCATATACCTTAAAGACGCAGATGTGTTCACACATTTTCTCAACACATTTTTTTTAGTTACTGATTTACTGGAAAGTTCGTCAATACTATAAAAAGTCTTTGTCGGAAATAAGAAATGCTTTGGAAGAGATTGTCACTTGTATACCTATTTCAAAACATTTATGCAACGTCAAAATGGTGCTTTTATGCTAAGAACTTAACAGTTTCTCAAGTAGTTCAACAGTTATGAAACAACAAAGTGAAAGCCTACAAAATGAAACTTTTACTACTGAATGTGTCTAGATTTTCTTAAGTAAACACGCAATTTTCTGACCATAAAGTTATTTGAAACCTTTGTAAGTTTGAAGTGAAAACCCACAAAATATTAACTTTTTTAACCAACGCAAAAACATAGGATATCTAGGATCTAGGATTTCTGACCAGAAAAAAGAAACAAACATCAATATGCTAATAAACGTACCAATACCCAATACTTAGGTACATGTATCTATCTATCAAAATTCATCAGCATTCGGAACTCCGAATTCATATTCATGGGCACGGTCACAATGACAGTCGACCGGCAAATAAAAACAAATAAAAAACAGTAATAGAATCAGCGAACAAAATCCATCACAGTGACACACGTGACGTAGATACATGCGGCCTCTTTGTACAGCGTGCTTACGTAACGACGTGACAAAGTTATCTTATAAAAATGTGTAAGTATTGGAGATGTGGTGATGTGATAAAATGTGATTAATTTTTGGAAGACTACCTTTATGTAGATCTGAAGTGTATGGGTTTTTTTGTGCAACGTGATGACGTAGCGACGTGATAATTTTAACACCTCTTAACGAAGCCGAAAGACACCTTGTTCTACTCGTCATTTCGATCATTTTTTTGTTCTGCACCATACTTTCTAGTTACGGAGATATAGGCAACTTTTTGACAAATTCTTGAGGTGATCACTTCTTTAGCGGCGTTGTGTACTTTTTGGGTTGGGTAAAAAATGTTAAACTCGCGTCAGGACACGTGACCTGATCGAAAATTCGTAAGACGTAGGGAGTAGACCGCCGCCGGCGCAGAACATAAAGTAATATTATATGGAGACGTAGCTCCTTAAACATAAGCCCTATATAAAAAATAAAATTACACCCAACTTCTATTATAACTTTACTTGAAAAATAAATAATTTACAAACTAAAATACCAGCCTGTAGACAATGTCTCCGAGTCTCCGGGCACTGCAATATTTTGCCCACCTTTGGGGTCTCCACATTATGCATAACTGATAAGGCACGATTTTGTATGCATGCGATCCTTAGCCTCAACGTTGCGTGGGTATAATGACGTCACACCCGTGGGAATAGTGAACAACACAGTTTTTAGACTATGTTTATATCTTTTGTGGTTGACGTGGGACATGATTAAAGGGGTAATGTGTAAAAATTCTTACGAAATTATGAAGCAATCTTCGCAATAATAAATAATGAAGCATCAATTATTGAGTGAAATATGAGAGGATAACACAGGATGAAATAGGTAAGACAAGACGATAAAAGTATGGTGCTGTGTACTTACTTTTGCTGGGTGCTTTGACAACCCGAATGGCGCAGCGCCCTTACGTTCTTAGGGTCCTGGGTTCGAATCCCGGTAGGAGCAAATGTTTGTGTGATGAGCATGAACATTTGTTTCCGAGTCATGGATGTTTATATGTATAATAAGTATGTAGTATTTACAAACAAAAAATATATATATGTAGTATATCAACTGTCTGGTGACCACGACACAAGCCTTGCTTGGTGTGGCACTAGGTGGTGCTGTGTGTAATGTCCAGCGATATTTATTTACTTATTTACTTTGTGTAAACAGGCTCTTCACAAAGCCGTTAACCAAGCATTCTGAACATCAAACTAAGTAACCCTACGCAAGTGAAAAATCACGATTTAGTGTAAAACTCAATGTAACGCATTAAAAAAATGTTAAACGTAAAGTTCTTACAATAAAAATATGTATGAAAAAAACTTGTGAAAAAGTTTGAACTTGGACCTCCAATATCTCCGTAAATAAGGTTCCCAGGTATGAAAAACATCCTTTTGGTTTTCGTAAGAGTCCTTTTATGTGCTGTAAGATCAAAGGCGGTGCGTGGATTAATTTTCACATAAATTTCAATGGTCTAACTCAAACACAATGAAACATTTTGAACGAATGTCAATTCTTACTTAACTTTATGAATGGGAGTCTTTTTCTTGAACAAAAAAGTAAGATCACATTTTAATGAGGTAGCATCATCTCAGCTTTGGCTGTTTTCGCTTTTTAACGAAAGAATGACTCTAAATAGAATATTTTAAACAACGCCCGTCCGCAAAACAAAAACTATGAATAAATAAATCCTGCTACCACGAGATTACGTAAATAACAAATACTCCTACACGTCTCACAAATATAATTCAAGCAAAAAACAAGAGACGTATACCCACCCACGCCAATCACGAAACGAGTTACCCTCCGGATATTCAATTCCTGGACATGTCCGAACTAGAGCGAAACAAATATTTATCAAAACCTGTAAGGAATACATAAAATGACATAAAACATGTCCGGCCGGACGAACAAACAGCACAGTGATGGATTATTGCCAGTGACCGCCTCTATTTCCTATTGGAATAAGAAATTACCATATGCGCCCGGACACAACGCCGGATACGGGATGCTAGTGTGGAGGAGGATTTTACCGAAGGACCTGCTGGGTTACCACAACCTCTAAATGCGATTCAATTCAGGTCCTAAACTGAGTCGCAAGCTGTCAGTTCCATTGAAAAACTGTCAGAAAATGACAGCTCAAACCTAAATTGAATCGCATTTGGACGTTGTGGTAACCCCGCAGTCCTTCGAGCCGTATGTATGCCTTTAAATAATAACTTTGAAAAAAAAACGGGAGTACCTACGGGAGTGCTTTTATTGTAACAGAGATACAAATTAGTTCAGGAAAAAGTAAAGAAAATATTTTATATTTTATATTAATAGGGTTATTTTGGCAACCAATGTCCTGAAAGTTACCCAAACTAAGTAACTGGGGTTAATATATTATGTTTATGAGCTATCGGTGTTTTTAGTCGTCTAAAGTAAAACTCCTAACACCTTAATAAAACCCGGTATCAAGTGGAATTTTTCGTAAATTTTCATTTGGTCAAATCCAAATTCGCCAATAAAAGTAAGTTACCATGAATTCATGTTTTTCTATCCCTGAATCCAAAAGAGCACATTCCACTCCTCCCTACCGTTCGTCCTCTACACGGGGTCGGCGTCACTCCGACGACCGGAGACCCTTCAAAAAGTTTGATAATAACACCAGCAACGGCGGTAATGTGACAGCCGATACGTCGCCAGGCCGCGACTGTTTAAATTTCGAACAGCCATTGTCCGGCAGATGGCAATTTGTTTTCGTTGGGAAGTATTGCTTTGTATGTGCACTGGGTATCTCTTTTTTGCAGTGTGCAGTAAAAGATGCAGTAGGGCTACTTTTCATGGGCTAAAATTAATTAGTGATAAATACTAGTTTAATTCAATGTCAGTGTTTCATTGGTCTCTGGACTCTTTTGTGCTGATTGCGTTCTGTTTCTTTGGTCATTTGTTTTAAAACTTACTATATGAAGGCTGTGCTAATCACATATTGATAGTGATATTTGAAAATAATACAATTTAACAACTGCTATGTACATTTATGTTCTTTGTTGATATTTTTAGAGAGAGTGAATCCGCGGCCTTGCCATTTAAAAGTTAGTTCTAAGATTTTTCAAATACAGCAACAACTTGTCATGCCATCGAAGTCGTGATCTTCACAACCGCAACTCAACTATCCACAATGATAAATGAATGTCTAACCACAACAGTTGAAATGAAACCAACAGAAAAAAATACAGCAAATAAAGGAATGACAAAGCTCCTATGGCTCAGTGATGATAAATGATAGATTCATGAGGTGCGATGCGGGATCACATGTGTCGTTTGCGCGCTAATGTGGTGGAAGTGGCCCTTCTATATGATGGCGAGTTGCGGTGTAATGGTGCTTAGGTTGTGGGAATTCTTAAGTACCTAAAAAAACCTACGAAAATTATATTTTCTAATTTATTGTTTTGTACTCTATCACAATGCTGTCCTTATTGACCCAAAAGGTAACTGTTAGAGAATACCTTGTGGCTTTCAGTCCGCCTATGTACCACTCTTGTAATTGAATTTGAAATAAACAAACAAAAGTGTTTCTTTGGAAATCAGCAGATATAGTCATTGAAGTGAGCGCAATTCTGCAGGATTAAACATTTTTTTTTTACTTCTAAATTATAACTTTTCCAATTCATCAATACGAGTACGTCATTAAAATCTGTTCTATAATGTGTGAGTCTTTTAGGGCCATTTTATAAAAGTTTTAAAAGAAAATCTCACTATATTTAAATCTTAAAAAGTTCGCTTCAAAAGAATAATCGTATATTCAAATCTATTTTAGCAAAATTTCATTCAAATTCTATCCAAAAAGGCTGGCACACATACGAAACTTTGCAAAAATAAAAATGTCTAGACTAACAAGCGAGTCGTATCTCCGAAAAGCAAGTTTAATACATTGAAATATTCAATTGCCTGTCCCGGTATCAGATGGCTAATAACTTTGCAACTTGTACGTGTGCTGCCAAAGGAAAATACCTGGGAAATGGCTTTGTTTTCAACTACATGCACTGCATATGCCCGGGGAGCTTGTAGACTGGTGTGTACATAATCTGGAAATTTATTTGTGAGATATGCTGCCAAATGTGTGTTATAGATTATGGCGGGTGCATAATTTTGAAGGAAGATCGAGGCCGGAAGAAGTCAGGTAAAAATTGAAAAAGAAGGTAGGTATTTTCATAATTTAAACAGTCTTTTATCAAGAGTTTTATGTGAAATTATTCTAATTAGTGACTAACAGGTTTCAAACCTGCTTAGTGCAAGTAGCTTAAGTTGATTGCACCAATGTACAATATTCAAAAGTACTAAAGTTAGTGTTGGCTCGATTAAAATATCTATAAACCAACATTTAAACCGTCCCTAATTCAAAAGCAAAATTATCAGTCCATCACTAATTTCACATCTCAAATACTCGGAATCAACACAACAGAGGCACAGTGATGCGTCCTGACAAGTCAGATGCTAATCAGTCAACCCTTCGGTCGACAAATCGGAAATTAGGGACGCATGAGCGATACAGGGTTAACCCGGACCGACCGGGGTCTTTTTGGCCCCGGAGACCAGCCGTCTTGTTCTTTGAATATTTAACGCGAAACAAATGTCCTTTCACATTCGTGACTTCACCTGCGACGGTTACAAAATGGACGTTTTTATTTAGAACTGAAACTACATGGGTTGTTTTTATTTCGCGATATATGACGTTCATTTAGATTATCTTAATTTAAAGTAAGATCTGCAGTTTAATGACAAACATTGTGTAACAGGACAGCTAGAACTCTATTACGTCATAAATATTTTACAACATAAGTGAGTAGTCATTAAAACTGCCAGTTTTTATACCTATTTGATAACCATAATGTTAACGCTCTTCTAAGCATTAATTAGAATGGAATAATAATTGGAATCCTCATCTTTATCACCAGACCACATTTATTTTTCTGCAGTCAGTGCCAAATGAAAATTTCGTCATTATTACTCCATTTATATTAATGGAAACATTTCTCTACCTTCAACTGTCAACGCCTAAACATGTCCGCCAATACTGAACACCGTCCATTCCCGCCTGTCTGAACTACCTTAGGTGGCGAGTTCGTTGTCGATTACAGGCGCAAAATACGAAACACTTTGATCACGTTACCGACCGGCGACTGGTAGTCGTGTCTAAGGACCAGTTTCGAGCTGAGCGGAGATTAGCGGAGCGGTGCGAAGACGGGTAATATTCGAAACATCAAATGAGAGAAGATAGATGTGATGTGGATTTCAATGGTGCTGATTCAAAGGCACCGTCAATTGAGGCTGGCCATCGCTAGGGTTTATCGTAATCTTCATGTTTTTGGTTTTTTTTTTCAAACTTTAGAACCTAACTTGAATTTAAAGCTGATGCTTTAAGTTAGCCCGCGAAATTCAAATTTTCTGACGTTTTTGCAATTTGCAGGCAGTGCTAAGTTTATGTTGATGAAAATATCGGTCGCGGCCGTAAGACGTATTTAGTTACGAAATTATGATAATCAAAATCATTAATACAACCCTCCAAGTTCAAAATCGTTCCTCGACTTTCATGAACTTTGCAAAAAACGTAAGAAAATTTGAATTTGGCGGGCCACCTTTACGCTTTCACCTTTAAGACAGAGAGATTCTCTAGAGAGCTACGATTTAGAATGGGCAACTACACTACATTCACAGTTATTTTGCCTAGTAGCTGCATTACAGCTTGAAGCTACATGAAGTTGGCATACAAATAAGTGAAATAGAAGTGTCGGTCTGTGATTTGAAATTACTCTTATTTTGCGAATGCATGGAAAAAAAAATGTATTAAATCCGTTTAATCTCTGGATCGGCTGGACTGATTTTAACGGGACTTTTACTAACAGATAGCTGATGCTATAAGGAGTAAACCTAAGTTTAAAACCTTTGAAGTTATTGACAAAATCCGATTTAGTATTGAGGAAGTAGTGTTTTTATTTTTAAACTTCACAGTTTGAAATAAATGCTTTGGTTTGAGTTTGAATCAATCTCACATCTGCGCTCCGCTCGCTCGTGTCCGCTTTGGTTGGAACCAGGCCTCATAGTATCTAGGTACCTCTCGCCGCTTTGAGAGGCATCGACTTGACTTGCTTAAGGCGCTATCGTATACTGTTTGATAATTTGAGCTCCGCTCTGTTGGTAATTGACCGTTTAAATAAAGGAGTGCCGCCGGAGTTTACCTTAGATTTTAATTAAGGTTAAGATTTGGTGTTTAATTTGTGCTTTATTTTGTTTTCGTGTCTCTGAAGAATAGGCTAGTCGTGGGTTTTTTTTTAATATTTCGCGCGTTTATGTACTAAAATTAAATAATGACGGTACTGCCTTGTTGGTCCAGTTGTCAAAGACGCGACTGTTTAGCATGAAGTCTTGGTTTCGATTGCCAGGTCGGGCAAAGTGTAATTGGATTTTTTTATTAGAGACTTCTTAGGTCCATGTTCACCAAAAAAATGACGGTCTGATTATCTAAAAACAGCTGTTTAAAACACATGTTTTGTACGGGAAAATGTCACAGTGACAGCTGTTTTTAGATAATCAGACCGTTATCTTTTCGGTTAATATGGACCTTAGTAGCAGCGACAAAGTCATGGGACTTCAACATAACATCGACACTTTTAACGTGCATATCTTGCTACATTGTCATCTCAACATGAATGATGTAACCGAGATTTTGTAACAAAACTATGATTTAAAAGAGTGTCCATGGAGTTTCTTGCCCGTTCTTCTCCATGAGATCTACGCTAGGGAATGGGCAACTACAGTACTTTCACAGTATTTTATGTCTTATGACTGGGACTGTAGCAAAATTAATAAAAATTGTTAATTTTTGATTCGATAAATCAAAAGTGCCTGTAAGTGGCTACTTGAAATAAATGCTTTGATTTTGATTTATGCTTGCGAAATGTGGGTAAACTGTTAGGTGCACTTCTGTCTTATCCTTCAAAGATAACAGGCGTAATGTTATGTTATACATTATGAAGGTTTTTGTGAGGCATGAGATCCTAGGTTTGATTCTCGGGTTGGGCCAAGTGATATAGACTTTTTTCAAGAATTTTATTAAAAACATAAGGTGGGTAGTGCACTATAGAATAGACATACCTCTTCCAGAATCTACGGGGATTAGAGACGTGATATACAGGATGTAAACGACCTCGTCTCTAAGCCATCAACCAAGCATTTTGATGTCAAACTAAGTAGCTTTACGCAAAATGATTGCTGGGAACGACTTTTTTTTGGTGTGAAATATCATGTTTTGTGATAAAACTCAATGTAACGCACTTAAAACATTGTGTTAATGGATGGATTAAATACTACGGAGGTCGTTAAGGTAAAAATATGTAATTTAACAAAACTTGGAACTTTGACCCCCAATATCTCCGTAACTAGAAGGTTCCCAGGTACGGTGTAGAACAAAAAAAAATATCGCAATAACGGGGAGAACAAGTACCTTTCATCTTTGTTAAGAGGTGTTTCACGCACTTCATTTTATATGGAAATATTAAAAACTGATTTTACTCAGTCCGTATGTATCCAAAAGTCAAATTAATACTACCCGTAACCCCACATCTGGGAGCAGGTAGTCACATAACATACACCCATAATTCTTCATTAGCACACATTAGACTGTACTCCGCCAATCCCTAAGACACAGCGCACATTTGCGGACAGGATAATGGCGACACACGCATTTAAATACAGTCATAAATCGTTCGTGTCTGTTTGTACGCACATTGTGCATACTTGGGCCAGATGACGGCGACGTCTTAAAATTTAGGGACCCTTTCTTAACCCCCTAACCCGAGGTACACTGTAATTAATAAATGACCCACACGGTCCCAAGTCCGCTGGGGATCAGATTAATATGAAATTAGTAGGTAAACTACTGGTTGCAGCTGGAGGCTGTTTTCAAGAAATTTTGTTTACAGGAAACTTTCTTCTATATTTTTTAGACCAGCACGGATGGGAAATCATCAAACGACTTCTCCCACTCGGGGCGCAGCGGGAGGGAGTATCAGACTTTTACTGACTATAATCCATCCATGTTCCTTCCTGGATGGGTTTTAGTCAATAGAGATATTTCGGCATGTAAACCCAAGTCAGAGGCCGATGAGCAGAAAAAAACTCTAACACCAGAAATTAGATAACAACGGAACGTTACGTATTCATCACCTGCATAGTTTTTTTTCAACTATAAAGGGTGTAAAACACCTCTTAACGAATACGAAAGGCACTTGTTCTACCCGTCATTCTGATCATTTTTTGTTCTACACTATACCTGGGAACCTTCTAGTTACGGAGATATTGGGGGTCAAAGTTACAAGATTTTGACAAGCTTTTTTTTTAATACCACTTTTTATCTTTATCGCATGATTTTTACTTTAAATATCTCTACGACCCCCGTACTATTCAATCCATCCATTCGCACAATGTTTTGAGTGTGTTACATTGAGTTATACCACAAAACATGATTTATAACCTCAAAAAAAAAAGTTGTTTCCCAGCAATATTTTTTGCGTAAAGTGACTTAGTTTGATATACAGAATGCTTGGTTAACGGCTTTGTGATGAGGTGAAATACACCCTGTATTGTTTCGTGAGTTAAGTCTACCACCGACCTTACCAATGGGTAACGTCATACCCAGTATTACCTGAGTGGAGCTTCGATAGGCAGTCGCTACATTTAAAATACTGGTATGGATCTGGTTGCCGACCCCAACATAGTTGAGCAAAGGCAAGGCAGATGATAGTGAGTGCCTATTTGACTTCGAAAACCCAGTTACCAAGTTCCACGATACGCGGTTGCTTCAGTATACACTAAAACACATTTGTTCACACACGTTGTTTCTTTCACTTCCTAAAAATTCATCAAGAAACAGGCCTTCTCTCAATGAGAGGGAATGGGCTATAATCCACCACGCTCGCCCAATGCGGATTGGTAGATGTCACATGTCTTCGAACTTATTGGTTCTAGGACAAGCCGGTTTCCTCACGATGTTTTGCTTCACCGTGTTGAGAGCAGTTTTTAAATAAATGACACAAAGTGATGCGCCTGTCTGGGTTCGAACCCTCAACTGATTATTCGTAAGTCGGGGCCACCACCTCTGGGCCACCGCTGCTCTCCATGAAATTAACTGAAGTAAAAACTTCTGCTCACTGATATCTTCCTAACACCCGGCTATAAACGGCCTTATCACTTGGCACCACTTGAATTTCAACCAAAAACTCCCAAATCTTTATTTCCAGCTCTTTATCAACATACCCACGAACCACCACAAACAAACCGGCAGACATTATCTAAATGGTACATAGCCGGCCTTTCAGACCGCGCAGCACCCATTAATTACTTAAATTTAATTCATACGAGACCCTACACCACTATTTACATTCAAAAACGTACCCTTACACCCTTGCCCGCATCGTAACCCTTGCTAACAAACTTGAAGACCCCAAGACGCTAACTCCTAAGAAGACTTTCTTTGATAGCGCGCTCTACTGATTTTGAATAAAGACCATGTCTCGATAGAGTTCTGATCTGTAATTTTATAGCTTTGAGCCGCCCCTAGCTTACGCTCCGAGGATTGTGGCCTATTGATCTGTTCTTGTCTTGTGTTTTTGTTCGGTAAGTACCGCGGAACTGAGGACAAAGCGGGTCGAGACGTGAATTAGAACTACTGCACTATTGTGAGGGTTAAAGTAGGAGAGATAGCATCAGCGATTTTCTTGGTGGAGTTAATTTAATTAATCGTTTTAGTGACTTCCAATGGCAAGTATGACTTCCAATCCCAGATTTATCGTTTTATAAAATGTTTAATTTCTCAAAAAGATGCTGTAACCGGTACTGATACTGTTAGCATACGTCATCCCAGTGCTGGGAAAACCCCCGTCTCCATAACGTCCAGTGTGCCAGTTCTTTCAATCCAGGACCACTGGTACTTAAAGCATAAATATTTAAGTAATCATTCTGTTGTGTCACAAACTTTTTAACAAGTCCATTTTGTTAGTTAAAACTTTAAAAGACTGCATTAAAGTACCAAAGCGTTTCTTAACGACGATTTTAACCTTGTATTCTTCCCAAGAACTCTATGATAATCTAATAAATAAGGATCAGTGCATAGCCGGCAGCGGATTAGCCTTCACCGCGATACTTATATGAGTGCCCCTTTCATTACATTATAATGCGGGGAACGAAAGGGTTGGCTCACCGTCTCGAGAGAACGAAGAATTTATAAATAAGTTAAGTAAGAACCCGCCTCATTCTTCCTCGCCATCTTACTTTGTTTTATCATATTTAAATTATTAGAGTCAGATGTAGAACGTGTACCTAATTGCTGTACTTTGTTAAGATAATGTACCTTTGGCGCGTTTCCACTTTTGTTTTCTTGTTGGTGAACGATATAAATTCACAGGAGGACGCGGAGGAACGCCCAAGTTTCGCGCTCTGTTTTTGTTCGGACGTTCATTTTCTTAAGGAAATAAAATTTGTTATGCAGCCGTTTGGAGGCCGTAGGTGCTTTATAATAACCAAGATTACGCTTAAGTTAAAAGCGGAGGGAAATTGTAAATTTTCGTGAGGAGTTCACTGTTGCTTTTTGTTATGTGATGACTGTAATGAGTTAGGTCGTAATTAGGAGTGTTATGTATTTATTTCTGTTCTTAGATCCCTTCTGAAATACTTTATCACAAATAACATTATAGGTATAGTGTGCCCAAACCATTTATATAACCAATGACCTAGATGTTTTGGACACAAAACACTGAAAACTCCCTTAAAATTGAAATAAAAATCGTGTGGCTGTTTCGTGATACTTCCGTTATAAGTTTTCTTTTTCTGTCAATACGGAGGAAGTAATTTGGTCTTTGTGACGAAATAGTTGCGTTTTACTGTTTAGTTGTCATCATAGAATTTCTATAAAAAATATATTTTCAAGTATCTCAATATAATAAATCATGGAAAATACATTACTTTCCTATCCACCTCCTCATATATTTTCTCTTACACGATTTATTCCGACAACCATACACAATTAACCTCAAACATCATCCCTAGTTCCACATCGGAATCCAAACACGTGCATACAGAATGCCTTAATTTACCAAGAAAACAATATATATCTCATCCATATTAGAATATTTTCTATCGTAAATCAAATTTAAGTGTTATTTCATTTCCGTTCCACGCAGCACACGCATACAACGATTATGTAATTGAAATTTTGAAACGAACTTTTGATTTTACGAAATTCACCCTATACCTTGTGAAATTATTATGAATTTCCTTTACAAGGGAAGGCGCGTCTCGAAACGGTTCTTTTCATATAGGGCCAGGAAATGTTTTACATTTTCTTAGGAAATGTGTGGGTTTTAGATTTTAATGTTCGAGTTAAAGGGTTGGTAAGGAAATGTTTTGATTCTGTGTTTGTTAGGCTAGCAGGGGCTGAAATATTCACGTAAGTTTATGTGGATGTAAGGGTGCTCAGGCAATTTTCATTATCAAGCAGGTTCTAGCAGTCATCGTGCCGATAGTCGTGTTAGCCAACATCGAAATAGCCAATATTCACGATCAATATCTGAGGAGGCTCTCGCTAGGCTTGATCCAGAAAGCAATACTTCTGGGCCCGGCACATATTGTTAGGCGGCTCCTGTCTCAAGAGCCCTGACCACCAGTAGCTCGTACCCAGTTTTAGCTACGCGACAGCTAAAAAAAACTGACAAGATAAAGTTGAATGATTTTCACGGGTTTTCAGAAGTTTACAATACTACAGTTTGAATTAGCGTTGGTACAATAATAAGTAATAGCTACTCGGCAGTAGCTCTTATTTATTACTGTACCAAAAAAAAAAACATGTAAATGTCAGTGCTGTATGATGGCCGGCGGCGCCTTCAAAGAACACTGACATTTATTAGTTTACCTTTCGCTTCGAAGAAACCATTGTACGTAGTTATTTTGTATTTCTTGAAAGCTGTTAAACCTGAAACCTGTATAGTTGTAAACGTCTTTAATAGCGATTAGTTCTCAAAGTTGAGAACTTTCCTAGAGACGTATCAACACCTTGTCTTTCCGGGAACTGCCAATCAATGGGAAAGTTTGCTTGGCCTCGCTTCTCGGTAATAATCTAGTTAGAAGCTCTAACGGTTTATAAATAATACTAGCTTCTGCCCGCTACTTCGTTCGCGTGAATTTCCCGCTTGCAACATTTCTTAATGCTACTCCGCTCCTATTGGTCATAGCGTGATGTTTTAAAGATAAATGGACTATCCAACGCAAAAATAATTTTTCAATTCGAGCCCTTCTGAAATTAGCGCGTTCAACCAAAAAACAAACTAACAAACTCTTCTGCTTTATAATATTAGTATAGATATAGATTGTATGTCGGTGTTTCTAAGAACACTGTTTGTTTAATAATTAATTCGTTCTGAAATTCATCATCATCTGCCCCGCCTTTTACCAACTATGTTAAGGTCGGCATTCAGTCTAACCGGATGCAGCTGAATACCAGTATTTTACATGGAACGACTACCTATCTCACCTCCACAATAATACTGCGAAATACGATACTACTTGGTAAGACTGGTGTTATATAAACTTTTTGGGCCACTGACTACCTGTAACGACTGTCAAAGATGACAAATGACAGCCGGGACCACCAGCTTATCGTGCTTTCCGAGGCACGGAGGAAACTCGGTATATAAGGTTGGTCACCCATCCACAGACCAACCTAGGAGAGCATGGCTTAACCTAAAGATCGACCCGAGTGGCTCATATTATTTAGCCACGAGCTCCTCGATTTCGTTCTGAAACTAAGGTTGTGAAATGTCAATAGAATAGTTTTATTATTATACTAGCGGACGTCACGCGGTTTCGCACGCGTAATTCCCGTTCCCGTGGGAGTACGGGGATAAAATATATCCTATGTTACTCGTGGATAATGTAGCTTTCGAATGGTGAAAGAATTTTTAAAAACGGTCCAGTAGTTTTTAAGCCTATTCATTACAACCAAACAAACAAACAAACAAAGTTTTCCTCTTTATAATATTATTATATATTATATATTATACTAGCTGACGTCACGCGGTTTCACCCGCGTAATTCCCGTTCCCGTGGGAGTACGTGGATAAAATATATCCTATGTTACTCGTGGATAATGTAGCTTTCGAATGGTGGAAGAATTTTTAAAAACGGTCCAGTAGTTTTTAAGCCTATTCATTACAACCAAACAAACAAACAAACAAAGTTTTCCTCTTTATAATATTATAGTGTAGATTAGTGTAGATACATAGACCGCATGCAAATATTACTCGTGCTGTTTGTACTAAGATACATATTAAATCCTTACAACTGTTGCATTAGTAAAACGACCCCATGACCTTTCGAACCCTAAACTCAACACCTTTCCGCTCAAGCTATTGTCAATCCCACACAAAACACGACTTTCATAGCAACATTTAAACACTTAATAGTTAAGCCCAAGATTTCCATTTACAAGTATTATCTATCATTCCCAATGTTACGACTATTGTACCCGAACTATGATACCCCGAGGCCCGAAGTGACAAGGCACTGTCATCTAAACCCTTGCTCAAAATGTTTCTACAATGTTCTACTTGTCACAGACTTGCTAACAATGTCAGACAACCGATATATTTGTACGAAATTTGCTTTTTACTAAATAACATAGCCCGAAGCCTGATATGTTAACGTCAAACTGTGTTTGTCAAACTTTTCTGAACTAAAAAGAAAGTAATGTGAAAAGTTTCTCGATTCTTCCGAAAACATGTAGGTTATATTTGTAATACATCCATAATGTTAGGTAACTTGTTTCCGATGTATTTACTTACTGTGAGTTTCATAGTATTCTTTTTAAAGATGGGAACTACTTTTGTTTTGTTCATGGAATATTTTGTTGGATAGCAACACCTGCAGCTTGGTTCTAAATTCAAATAAATTAATGACAAAGTAAATTAAATCACCTGAACAAACCAACGCTCATCACGAACGCTTACAACATTCTTAATTCGACTATTAAAACCCGTTACAAGCGGCAAGATGTTGGCAACATCAATAAACAAGGAGCGAACGCGAGCGCGAACGTTCAAAGTTTGTTGCGCGCGGTGAGTGCAGAGGGCCCTTAATGAGGGTAAGAAATTTCGGCACATTGTGGGCCAAACCGCACCCGGTTTCTTAGCTTATTATTAATTCTGTAAGACGTGTCCCCGATGTCCAAGACGTGCGCTGAGATTCGAGACAAAAGTCACAAGGGCGGAAGGGACGGGCCCATCCCCCCTCCTTCCACCCCTCGTACGTGTGCCGCGTCCACAAGTCGCAGGAGTATGGGATTTACAGGTGGTTTTAATAACGGCAGCCACTAATGTCGCCAGATGAATACTTAATGGACGGATCAGCGGAGGATTCAGATGGATTGGGAAAGGGCAGCTCTTGTAATAATAGATGCGGTCGCTGCATTAGGCTGTCATGTTGATAAGCTGGTAGGACATGTTGCCTTCATCAGAACTTCAGGATAGAGACAGAGTTATATCTGTAACATGGTTCAAGAATCGATAGTATAACAAGAGATACTTCAAGAAAGTCATCGACACTGTTGAGCTCGACTATCCTGGTCATATCCATTTCTCCAAGACAATTTAGTTACAAAGTGCAAATCCCTTTAAGATGGCGTTCCCTGACAGGGGGTGCTTTCAAAAACTCGTTAGGAGGTTCGCATTCTGCGGTGGTGGGTCACGTTGCGATGCGCGGCTGCTCCAAGACAAAATGTTACACAGAAACTTTGTAGTCACTGTCGTGTGCCATGTTTAAGTAAATTTATTGCTATGCTGTGTTCTAGTTATTATAGGAGGCTTGTTTTGTATAATTCTTTGTTAATTTTTGCATGAAATAGACTATGAGAATATCGCATGCGTTTTGAATTTATTCCGGCTAGGTATTCTTAAAATCAATTCCACTTTCAGAAAATGTTATTATTTATAGTTTTCTTTTTGTGGAATAATACACATAACATAACATCAGGCCTTTAATCTCCGAAAGGTTAGGCAGAAGTGTACTTAGTTATAACCGACGTTTTGCCAGTTATCTTTAAGTCCCATGTAGTAGGTAATTTGGCGACCCGAATAGCGCGGCTGTAGTGAGGCTGCCTTACGTTCTTAGGGTTCCGGGTTGAATCCCGGTAGGAGCAAATGTTTTTGTGATGAGCATGGACATTTGTTTCCGAGTCCTGGATGTTAATATGTATGATAAGTATGTATTTACAAACAAAAAGTAATATGTAGTATATCAACTGTCTGGTGACCACGACACAAGCCTTGCTTAATGTGGCACTGAACGGCGCTGTGGAATGTAAAGCGATAAAAAAAAAAATAAGGGGCGAGCCCATTGCCATCAACCTGGCACAAAACTAAACTGTAGCAGTTACTGAAAAAAATCCTCATGGGAAAACTCAAAATCATTTTGTCCGACTCGGGGATTGAATCCAGGAGCATATGCTTAGCTGACGCACTTGAGCCCACTAGACCTACGAGGCAGTTTCTAAACCCAAGATTAAAAAATGCTAAGATAGTTAAAGTAAGAAAATAGCATAACTACTTTGCTGTTTCTATTCCTCGTCAATCCGATCTTTTTTTTTTTTCTGCACCATATCTGGGAACCCTCTAGTTGCCAAGATATTGGGGGTCAAAGTTACAACTTTTTGACAACATTTTTTTTAAATACATGATTTTATTGTAAGATTTTTGACTTTTAATATCTCCAATACCCATGTACTATTCAACCCATCGATCAGCACAATGTTTTGTGTGCGCTACGTTGAGTTAGACCACTAAACGTGATTTTTCACCCCCAAAACAAAAAATGTTTTCCAGTATTTTTTTTTGCGTAAACTGACTTAGTTTGATGTACAGAATGCTTATTTGACGACTACGTGAAGAAGTGGTTTACACCCTGTATACTATACACAACACTTTCTTAAGGTTTCTGCTCCCTCCATTCGTAGCAAAACTGAACTCAAAACAATCGAGAAATCATAATTTAACTTGACCACATACTTTCGTGTACAAACACAACATTTCCTTGTAAACTGCAGGCCAAATTAAATCACCGGCTGTAAACAGCAACAAACCTCTAGCGAGTAGAAAAATTGGCAATCTGCGAACGTTACACTGTCGTGATCGGCAAACGTTAGCGGTGTTTATCGGCAAGTGGCCGCGCGGGAACAATATCGCTTGTTGGATCGTGCGATCCTAATATATTGCAATGTGTGCACTTTATATGGCAGGATGTGTAATTGATTGTGTTTTCAACGTTCTTCGCCTTTATTTCTTTTTTTTTATAGTTCTTTTTAATCGCAGTAGATGCCTTTATGTTGTTCGAAGTAAAATTATTTGTTACTAGCGGACCTCACGCGGTTTCACTCGCGTAGTTCCCGTTCCCGTGTGAGTATGGAGATAAAATATAGCCTATGTTACTTGCTGATAATTTAGCTATCCATTGTTGATAGCTAAATTATCAAAGTTAAAAAAAAAAATATCAAAATTAGAAAGTTTCAAATCGGTCTAGTAGTTTTTAAACAGTTACATATAAAAATACAAACAAAGATCTTTCCACTTTATAATATTAGTATAGACGACTATCAAACAACTATTTAATCAACAAAAACTGACTCACAAAACGGAGGTAGTCCACACCGTAGGTTCAGTCAAACCACCATGTAGTGACAAGTTATTCTCGATAAAATGAGTTTTTATGGAGTCAAAAACTCTTTTTATCGAGAATAACTGTCAAATTTATCTAATCGAGTCCTGTATGCGGGGCTTATTCAACAGGGTGTCACAATTTAAATATCTGGGCCATATTGTGACAGAGGATTTAAAAGATGACTTAGATATGGAAAGGGAGCGCAGGGCGCTGGCTGTGAGGGGAAATATGTTGGCACGCAGGTTTGCTGGTTGTTCAGCACCGGTTAGAATAACACTTTTTAAGGCATTTTGTCAAATATTTTACACCAGCAGTCTGTGGGCTAATGATACCCAAAAAGCAGACAGCGCACTGCGCATTCAATATAATAACGCCTTCAGGGCGCTGTTGAGGCTTCCACCTTACTGTAGTGCGTCAGGGATGTTCGCGGATGCGCACACTGACGATTATTTCGCGATCATGCGCAAAAAAGTGGCATCAGTGGTACGCAGATTGAGGGGAAGCAGCAACAGCATTCTGACGGTTTTTTCAGAAAGGCTAGAAGGGCCTACGATGGATAGATTTATCAAGCTGCATGTCAGACATGGGTTTTGATAAATCTTCCACAAAATCTGGGCTGTACCTAGATACTCGTATTTTGTGGCTTATTTGTGTATTTTCTTCATTTTTTGTACCTACTCGTGTGTTATAACTAACATAGATTTTAAGATTGTACTGTTTTTTTACTAACACGCTATGGGCCGTCGACGCCTGAAAATAAAAGATTTATATTTTTATTTTTATTTTTATATACCATGGTCACCCTTAATACTAAATTCTTAAGGCATGTCAAAAAGTAATTTGTTATTCAGAAACTGAATGTATACAATGTTGATCTGTACATAGGTATTTAGTAGACATTTATACAAAATTTTAGTGTCTTTGGTTTTTGATTCCGTTGTGATCACAGTTAGGTACATAATACGTTGTGATCTCAGGTAGGTATAGAAACGTCAAGATTGAGGAGCCACTGAAAATATGTCATATCTCCCAATTCACTCATTTTTAATAAATAATTCATGTCCTACAAATCTTTTATACTTACTATTATATGACGAAGAAATCGCGCATGAATTGAACAACTGCTTTTTTGAAAATGACGAGTGTTTTTATGGTCTGACGAGCCCCATGTATAATGTATGGTAAGTTTTTTTTTAATTTCGATACAACTGTATTTAGAATTTGTCTACTAACTACTCTCAAATACTACAAAAACATACCTCCGTTATGTTTGCATGCATAGTTCTGACGTGGCTCCTCAGTACAAACATCTAGATTGAGGTGCCACCTTTGTGTTCATATAACTTTTGAAGTATTGTACTTCAAAATCGAGAGAGAATAAGTACAATAATTTCATTACGCTACAAAAAAGTGGCTCCTCAATCCCTACGGACATATCGCTTCCTACGTGCTTACACTGCAGTATTGACATATTACGGACACGACTACCGTACTGCAGTATCCGTCGGTGTTCAGTGTCCACAGATAGTCCGTAAGCATCCGTGTTGTATTCGTTTTGCCGCACTTACTCCACACTTAAAAGATGCTGAAAAATATTATTCAAAGCCCATGTTTGTTAACGAAAACCAACGTCAAGCCCTTTTGGCTGGATTTATTAAAGTTTCTTTCTCAAATGTTCCCTCTACTAGTTTACCAGCAATAAATAACAATTAACGTTAAGGTTTCAATCGGCCGGTGCATAGCGGTACTAAATTATCACGAAGGTGTTACCGGACGAAAGAAATATCGCCTTCAACGCCCGCTGTAATGTTCCGGTCAGAGATGGGGCAGAGCATGTCGATAAAAGGTCATTCGAATGGTTTATGATACAATAAACATGTTTTATCTAAGTTGTATCGATAATTCACCGAAATGGATGAGATCGATTGTGTTTTCGTAGATCGTCTACGAGAGCTACGAGTCGTAGTAGTGGTCTACGTTTCGTAGCGCTACGGTAAGTGTTCGCATAAATGAGTGTAAAATTTTATAACTTAACATTATGATTAAGCACTTACACAGAACTTTATAAGCTTCTACTGAGACATTATTAGATTTTGTTTTCTTGTAGGACATCTACGCGGGCTACGCGCCGTAGCAACGGTCTACGCTTCGTAGCACCAGCTACAGCTTTTACGGTCTTTTTTGAAGATTGAAAATACCGCATAATGTGTTCATAGAGTCAAGAAGAAGATAATTGTCAATTTACAGAAGACTGCTTAATACATTGACAATATATTTAAGATAACATACTCTTATTAATTGTTACGCTCAGAAGGTTTTACATTATACTAGCTTCTGCCAGCGGCTTCGCCCGCGTGAAGTTTGATTATTGTCCCATGGGATCTTACTACCGGAATAAAATGTATCCTATGTTTTATGTGGGTCATAGCGTGATGATATAAACGTAAGAGTAAACAAATATAATAATAACAAATCTCCGAACTGCTAAGCTATCGGGAGTTACACGTGTTATTGTGAGTCAACTATAAAAGATAGACATATGCTGTCTTGGGATATTTTTTATATAATTTTATGTGGAATATTTCCGTTATACATGATTTCTATGTAGCTTTAACCATTAAGGCTGCACACGCGACGGAAGCTAAAAAAACCAAGTAACTTCTCCCGTTTTCCCAACATTTCCTTTCACTGCTCTGCTCCTATTAATGGTAGCGTGATGAAAAGTATACTATTACCTGCTCAGGAGTATGTAGAATAATTGTACCAAGTTTCGTTAAAATCCGTCGAGTAGTTTTTTTTTCTATAAATAACATACAGACAGACAGACAGACAGACAGACAGACAGACAGACAGACAGACAGACAAAAATTTTACTGATTGCATTTTTGGCATCAGTATCGATCACTAATCACCCCCCGATAGTTATTTTGTAAATATATTTCATGTACAGAATTGACCTCTCTACAGATTTATTATAAGTTTGTATAGATAGAAGATAACATGCCCAACATTCATTTTTTTATCAGCAGTGTTTCTGGAAGTCTTTGCCCAGCAGAGGTTATGAAAAAAAGATGGAAATATATCGACATTTCCTACTTACAACTTGACCGTTACTACGTCGCTAAGTGTTTATAACTGTTAGAACAAATCGGTGCGTAAGAGACCGCCCCCGACCGCCCGCCGAGCGCTTAATCACTTAACACTCCAGGATTAACGGGGAATTTATCGACTAAGTATTATGTTTACTTATACTTACTTACTTATAAATGAACAGGCTATATTTAGTATCAAAATGCTCCGACCGGTTCCAACATTGAGAGGTTGCATTCGAAGAGTTGGCAACGTCGCATAAAACTGTTTTCATCAACTTATTAAAGTTGTTGAACGAACATAAACATGGTGTAAACCACTTCATCGCAAAGCCGTTAACCAAGCACTCTGTACATCAAACTAAGTAACTTTACGCAAAAATTATTGCTGGGAAACAACTTTTTTTTTGAGGTTAATCATAAAAAAAAAGGTTTTCATTAGGTTTTATTAATCATGTTTTGTGGTAGAACTCAATGTAAAGCACTCAAACATTGTGCTGATTGATGGATTTAATAGTACGGGGGTGGACGTGTTAAAAGTCAAGATCTTACAAAAAATACTTGTATTTAAAAAAACCTGTGAAAAAGTTTGTAACTTTGACTCCCCATATCTCCGTAACAAGAAGGTTCCCAGGTATGGTGTAGAACAAAAAATTATCAAAATGACGGAGAGAAAAAGTGCCTTTCGGCTTCGTGAAGAAGTGTTTTACATCCTTTATATTGTTACTGTTATTGGTTATGAATTGCAATCGTCAATGCCATGACACTAAATAATCTGAATAATTAGTTTGAGGGTACAAAAAGAAACTAGGAACCTTCCAAATATTTTTAAGTCATGATGGTTTGGTTACAACGGCTGTCCAGTGGTGGCGGCCCCGACTTACAAACAGTAAGTCGTGGGTTCGAACCCAGACAGGCGCATTACGTTGTGGAATTTATTTCATGACCACTGCTTTCAAAACAGTGAAGGAAAACATCGTGAGGAAACCGGCATGTCCTAGAACCAAAAGTTCAAAGACATTTGTGACATCTACCAATCCTCACTGGGCCCGCGTGGCATTATAGCTCATTCCCTCTTATAGAGAAGAGGCCTGCGTCCCAGTAGTGGGAATATTAATAGGCTGATGATGAAGATGGTGTAGTCTTTCACCGAAGCAAGTGATAATTATTCAATACGCACACGAATCCGATAAATCAGAGAGCTTGCGTCAAACGCGTCAGCAAAGGCATAATCATTAAAGCTCAGAGCAGAATAGGCTAGTTTCCACCATCATTAAATTGCAAATCCGTCAGAGTATTGGAAAATAATGGACACGTATTTTTTGATTTTGTAAATCAACGAATATTAACAAAGTTATAACGCATCAAAACTCGGGAGTGGGGGCTCGTGACGTCAGAACTCAGTAAGAATGATAGCAAACAGTGACGTATTGGGAATTTTAAAAGCGTTGTATCTTCGTCAATTTTGATTTATGTGACAAAAGAAAAAAACGGGTCAAATATTTTTTGATAATCTAAGTGACGGACTAATAAGATTTTTTCAGTTAACAAGCCTATCATTGCAACTTTAAAAAATTTATTTTGATCAGAAAATGCAAAGTACAGAACGTATCTCACCAAACATCTAAAATCACATCGTGCAATATCCAAGGGGTCGTAGACACAAGAGAATTCGACCCCTTTAAAGACATTAATTCTTACAAGAAAGAAAACAAGACAAATGGCCGGTCCGGGCCGGTAGCGGCCCGTGAAAAGAAAACCCTTTTTATGAGACGTTGGGAAACGTATGGACTCGGTGAAGGCGGAATATGTACATGGACCGGACTTAATTTTTGTTTTTGAGATCATAAAATTATTTCAAGAAATTACATCCATATATACCAAAATGTTTTTCACTTTGGTCGGAAATGCTTTTCTCAAAAGAACCTAAGCTCGATTCCCAGAATAGGTTTTCTTTTTTTGTTACACGGGGTTGTAAAAGTACTAGTTTTCAATAAAAGAAACGGACCTAAAGCATTTGTTTTTAACATAGCATTTATTTAACATACGGTTATAGCAAATTAACTGACGAAGGTGACCTGATTTTGAAAAGCTTGTGCAGTTAAGTTAACAATTTTAATTATGTAAAACTCAAAACTCAAAACTCAAAGCATTTATTTCAACTAGACCATTACGGCACTTTTGAATGTCAAATTACAAATTAAATCAAAGCTACAGTCACAGTCACAAGGCATAATAACTTGAGAAAGTACTGTAGTTGCCCATTCCCTAGCGTAGATCTCTATGGAGAAGAACGGGCAAGAAACTCCATGGACACTCTTTTTAAATCAATATTTTGTTACAAAATCTTGGTTACATCATTCATGTGTGATTATACATATATGTGAGAACGATGTAGAAAGACGTGCACATTAAGAGCGTCCAGAGAAAAGATTAAATCAACAGTGTAAAAAAAAAAGAAATTATTGTATTAATTATGTATTAAATAAAACAAAATTTTACTAATACCATTTTCACAATGTACATTGGTTGTTAAGTAAAACCACAAATTAAAAGTACTATAATAACCAGAAACACTCCAACTATTGCCAGAGGAATGTTCTATAATTATACAATTCCAATTCTGCCATAAACCTTATCCATACTAAGCCAACCGAACCCCTTATGACGACAATCGTGTTTGCACGAGGTCATTCGACGATCAAAGCGATAGCCAATAAATAAATACTTGATTTGCTTTCACAATAAATACCGAGAAGTCCCGAATAGTTCCGAAGGTATGCGACAGGGGGCGGTAGGGTCAACCTAACTAACGAGAACTAAGTACGTTTGCTTTAGATAGGAATTCTGTTTACCTCGTTCGACTGTTTGATTGATTTACTTGTTTGTTTTGGAAATTATTGGGTGTCCTTTAGAAATACCAATGGGTGAATGTAGATTAACTGAGTTTACATGATGTCAAACTCTGTTAGAGTAAATAGCCAGCAATCTTAAGTTGTAGTTTCTCTTGTACTGTCAGAAAATATGAGAAAGAGTTTTGATCATTCAGAGTGTACATTCTTAGCCAGTTCTCCTGGATTTAAGACAGCTGTAGTAACCTGGCTTCGAAGGTTCTGAAGAAAGCGATTTTGATGAACAGAACAAAAGTTGGAAGACTATCCTAACTTGACAAAGGATGTCAACAGACAGCGGAAAGTTAATTTAAATAATTAATCAGATTGATACCAAGTTCACAAAATATCGTCATAAAACCGTCACAAACCTTAGTTATGTCGAAGTACATTTATAGTAGGTACACTCAAATTTGTATTACTTCGTGTAATTATCTAAAATATTTTAGTCAGTATTTTAGACCCACTGAAAGAGTAAAATTAATAATAAAAAAAATATTTTATACTTTATATTTCAATTTTCGGAACAGCGCCATCTCGATATTATTGTAAGAACTCCTATAAGCTTTCGTTCCCTCACTTAAGCAACCCTCCTCGGAGGGTCGTATCGTTCAAACACAAGTTTGCTACAAATGGTTCTGTATCGAATTTCTCTCGGTGGAGACAATTGGTACTATAATTTTGTAAAACTTTTATTTCTTTTAAAAGTGGTTTTTAATTGTGTCCAAATATTAAAAAAACATGTTTGCGATAGTTAAAAGTGTGACAATAGTAGAATATACGTAAATAATCTATTGCTGTGATTTATTACTATTTACG
This sequence comes from Xestia c-nigrum, assembly GCA_916618015.1. Lineage (NCBI taxonomy): Eukaryota > Metazoa > Arthropoda > Insecta > Lepidoptera > Noctuidae > Xestia > Xestia c-nigrum. The sequence goes on along the minus strand of OU745255.1, from coordinate 18,533,679 downwards.
TAGATTCAATGTTCAATGTAGAGGGCGCTTTCAAGCCAATAGAAAACAAATTAGCAATAAAGTTAAGTAACAAAACAATAAAAATTAACATAATTTACAAATAACACCGAAAACCAAAAGAGGGAATGTATTCAATAAAAACTCCTTTCAGAAGTAATGTTTTATTAAAATATTATAATTCGAATTTCCTCCGCTAGAGGCGCCACGGTAACGGCGAACTTTTACGACACGATTACCTACACTGGTTGTTTTTCTTAATAATTTATCGTGTTTCCACGAAGTTGGCTCGTTTCGTGCCGGGCACATATTATACCTACCTATATGTACCGTTGAGTTCTTCAATTATAAATCTGCTTTGTTTTTGTAAACCGTTTGTTTCTCGGAAAAGTCAGTTTCGAGTACTTCTTTGAATTTCCACAAAGTTGAAGAGATTTATTATACCTACTACACACATATGCTTTGTGAAGACGAATGCTTGAGGTCCTTTTGTTTTATGAGATAAAGAGAGACATCCTTTAAGTACTTACCTATTTTATTTCAGACATTTGTAACTGATATTAATGTCATTTCGAGGACACTTATTTTCAATCAGAGTGAGTTACATGTAGGAGTATTTTGATACCACTCAACGTTATTCTTTTGTTGCTGTGTAAGAAGACAGTGGGATGGTTTGGAATAGATCTCATTTTTCACGCTTTTAGCGTTCACCTGTAACTATGCAAAAAAAAGTAGTTTAACGACTTGCCAAAAGTGTTAACCCCTAAAACTATTAATTTAATAATAAACCATTCCATTTATGCATAATAAAACATATAAATAATGATGATGAAAAAATGTAGTGAACTACATTTTTATTTACGGTTAGTTACGAATAATTTTAGGTCCATTATGAGTTAATTTTCCCCTGTTGTCTTTGATAATCTTGTATGACAACGTTAGGGATAAATTGACTTTTCGAGTGAAAATTCTTTTTATTTTGAGTTATATTCAAAATGTAGTACAGTGCGTTACTCATTTTCCGAAACTCTTAACTTTTTATGTTATAATCATTTATAATTATTTTTGTTCAATTGAAGCAGGATTAGTCTTAGTCCTTTGACCCACTTCCTTAACCTTTCTTTAGGCAATGGATTTCCAAATAATCTTTATTTATTATTCACCTTGTTATTATAATGAACTCTTGTGAACATTTAAAGCTTCTAGACCCAGCTATTCAAGAAAAGTGAGTAAATGACTTAAAGAACTTTATTAAGTTAAACATGTCTCGTTGGTCTAGAGGTCGAAAGTGCGACAGCTGAGCGTGATATCCTGGGTTAATTCCCAGGTCGGGCAAAATGTTATTGGGGTTTCAATCAGGAATTTATTAGAAACTGCCACGGTGTCTGGAGTTGTGCCCAGTTGATGGCATGGCCTTGAATGTCCCACTCCTGCGTAAACTCCCTATCCTTCCAGGTTCTCTTCTCCAGCGCCACCTCTGGCCAGCCTTCGTGATACGCGTCCAGATCATCTCGGCATCGTGAAATGTGGGTGGGTGCACTATTGTACACCTTTGCCTAACCCTTCTGATATTACAGGCGCCATGTTGTGTGATATTAAATAAATAGCAAAAGATTTGTAGTCCCCATCTGTAAACGCATTAGTAGGGCCGTCATTTCCGACTAACTGCGCTCTCCTTCGTGTCACAAAGTACCTACTGGCTACCGTAAGTCATCATCATCATCATCATTTCAGCCGAAAGACGTCCACTGCTGGACATAGGCCTCCCCCAAGTGTCGCCACATTGACCGGTCCCTTGCGACTCGCATCCTACGGATTCCCGCAACCTTCACCAGGTCATCGGTCCACCTAGTGGGAGTTCTTTCAACACATCATCTTCTAGTTCGCGATTCGGTTTTAGAAACGTAATCATTATTAATAGATTATTGGATTAAACTACACGGCTTTTAAACTACTTGACTTTTAAGGGGATAAGGTCAGATGGTTATAAGTTTATAACTCGTTTATACCGGCCGGTAGCAGTCTCCTGAGAATAATAGGCGGTGTCTAAAGTGGAAACGAGGTTTTACAAAACATCAAAAGCCTCTAGTTGGCAATTTTTATGATGATCTAAATTTTTAATGCGTTAGCTTTCTCATTTGATCCTCGATGTCGAATATACCTAGATTTAAAAAAGTTTTTGACAATGATTGTCGCTAAGATAAGATTGTGATTAGGTTTTTGATTGCGGGAGTTGAGCTTCAGCTCTTTCATAATAATACCTTTGTTATTGGTATTAGCTAGTTTTTTTTTTTTTTTTTAATCTACCTATTGGTTTCTCACCTACGGGGATATATATGTTTACGTATGTATATGGGTGACAAGTAATATTTAGCCACACTCTACAGGTCGTAAAAAAAAACGAAATGGTCAAAACTTAGGCTAAGTTCGTGAATGGGCGGAATTTGTCCATGGGGGCGGCGGGGGGGCGGTTTTTCTAAAATCAGTTTTTTAGCCATAGCTTTTTTCTATTTTTTCTATTTCATAAATTTTTTGAACCCTTTTTCATTTTTATCATTTTGAGTAAGAACACGTACAATTTTAAATTAAAACTTTTGATGCAGCCCCTAAATTGGGGAGGGGGTTGAAATTTCCAAAATTTTTGTGAAAAATGTCATATCTCCGAAACAGTAAACATTTTGAGCGTCGCAAATATTTTTATTCGAAAGCAAATTGTTTAGTCTACAATTGTTACCTTTGAAGTTTAGCGATAAAACTTATAGTTTTCGAAATAAAAAAATATAACTAAAAATTTGAGGGCGTTTCCGTGCTAAACTCTTATGAGAGGATTTAAAAAGGGTAAACTTTCCATTACAGGACAGCGATTTTGAACTCATGTTTTTGTTTTTTGTAGATTGTACACATAAGTACAACTCTTTATACAAATTTTCAATAGTCGGACGCTCAAGCACCCTCTCCGAAATCTACCTCCTCCTGCGGCTTGCCGGAGGGATTTTTTTTAAAGAGGACCTATGTAACGTGTGTCTGATGAGATGAGGAGTAATCGAGAGGTATAGGAGAAGGAGACATGTTGCCCTGACCGCAAATGAATTGGGATAAGGTCATGAAAATGATAATGACCTATGTTACTTATCTATACTAACATTGCAAAGAGAAAAGATTGGTATTTTTCAATTTTGTACTTTTATATGTAAAGAAATGTTTTTTCAGAAATGGATAGTTAAGGGGCCGGCGGAACACGCGCCTTTCATACAAACGAAATACCAAAATAATTTGTAAATCAAACATATTTATACGGTAGTGTGTATTTATTTCGATTCGATTACAGAATATCTAGGTTCTCAATGGAAACTGATTTAAACAAGAGAAAAATAAGATTTGTATTTAAATTTTGAATTCCTCATTACTCTAGTTTAAATCATTATTTTGGTATTACGTTTGTATAAAATACGCATGCTCCGGACAACCTTAAGGCGCTTAGACAAGCTAAATTAGCAACTCTATTTGTCGTGGTTCAAACTTCGTTTGAAATACTGTTAGAATAAAGTTCAAATCAGCTTGCACTACAAAGTGGTTGTTACGTCAGCCACTGCGGGCCAAATAGCGCGAAATGAGTAGAAAAAAACTATTAATTGGATTAAAAAATTGAAACAGTATCATGCTAATATATTGCTTGTAAAATTATTTGCCAAAAAATCAGAATGATCGCATGAATATTAGTATGTTTTTTATCGTTTGAAAGATATTTTTAGAGATAGGTTCGTGATTTCTTTTTATCGAGCCAAATTAATTGTATTATGTTTTCAAAACAGAATCATGCTAGCATATATCCTGAAGAATATCATTTATTTTTCTGGTCTTGTTTATAGCAGTGAATCATATACTTTAAGTAATTATAAAACTCGCGTTTAGCTCATGTAATCGCCTTAAACCAAATTTTCAGCGAGTAACATAGAGGGTATATTTTATTCCCGTAATCTCACGGGCACGGGAACTGAGTGAGTGGTGAAACCGCGTGATATCCGCTAGTGTTTCTTAAAATAAAAAGTTGATTTTAAAGCATATCTGAAAGGTTTTTCATAGCACCTTATATTTCAACTAAAATAAAATACCTAAAACAGTTAAAAAGTCACGTCTATAAAGTTCTACTCACACTCTGTTGGCTTCCTTTAAGGAAATTTCCACCCTTTGCAACCAACTTAAAGTATAAGTTAACTAAATATAAGCAACGTGTATAATGATTTCAACTTGTTGATACCATTAAACGTATTTAGGACTTTTTTTCTAAACTAATACAGCCAAACTGTTACAAAAAACGTTACCTACCTTTATTTAGAACAATGTTTAGGTTCTACGAAAATCTTTCGGAAACTTTGATCACTTCAGAACTAGTTCAAAGTATTAAGGCACATAGAACTTATTTTTATATCTAAGTAAAAGTATTCTGTGTCTACACACATTTATAAGTAGCAATTCCCATAATGACGCAAACATTTGCACTGCAGTCAAGGTCAAAACACCCCGACTGTAAAGCAGCCAGACCAAAAATACTTGGGCCAACCAGCCAGTCCTAAATTAGCACTGACCTTGATGCATGGTACGGGGGGGTGAGGCGCGGAGGGCGGGCTGCGCGGGGCATTGGGAAGCTGCAGCAGGTGACGGATGCTGTACCCCTGGCGAGACTTGCGTGACATTCTGCAGAAGAAAAAGAGTTATTGGTATTGGAGAACGCGGAGAAATTTATTTTTAAACTAGCAACACGTGTAAGATGCACGGGTGCGTCGCTAGTTCTGGAAAGTACACACAGCGACAAATCAAGCTAAACATTTTCAATGTAACGTGACCTCGTTTAGTATACATTTCCCGTACAATCATATATCCGTATAAACTGGTTTCGTGCCTATATTGGCCTTGTTTCGTTCTGTCTCCTGCTGATATGGAGGGAAGTTGAAATTACGCTTTTTCATACTCCTCTGTTATGCTTTTCTGATTAATTTCGTTGCGGGATTCAAGACAGTTAAATTCTTTCTCTAGGACTTCACCGAGCTTCATTGTCTCAGTGCTTTTCTAGTGGTTACTATTGTTAATTCCGGCTTTCAGGAGTTACAGTGGTTTTGGAATAATATCACATGCAATACAGTAGAGACGTCGAAAAATCTTTGCATAGTTCGTAACAAATTCATTATTTTCAAAGAAGCGCGAAAGTGTTCACGCAATTAGTTATGAAATATGACTGTAGTACATAATTTTGATTCTCAGAAAAGATACACTTATCGGTCAGTTAGGTAAGTTAATCTTCTTTCTGATGTCACATAACAATTTGCCCACGCAAAGGTCGCTAATTAGGCCTAATTAGAGATTGTTTTTGTTACCTATATCGGAACATTGTTGGCGTACTGAGATAAGTACAAGTTTCTTGTTAGGAGGAAAATACCCAAACACGGCAGTTAACTGACCCCTTGTGCGTCATTGTATTTATAAATAAAACAAAAAAGCCTCTTTATTTCATTCAAACATGTACAGACGTCAGCTACTACAATTTGTCAAATTTCTTTCTCAGATTTTTAACTTCACAGGCATTTTGATAATAATTATGAAACTAGCTTGAAAGCTGGATCAAGGGCTTGATTCAGAAAGTAGTACTCCTAAACACGCCACGTATTGTTAGGAGGGTCCTCACTCAAGAGCAATGTCATGACCACCGGCAGCTCGGACTATGTTCCCAGCGCTGGTGGAGTACTATTTTTTTATAATTTTAAATGTTTTTTACAGTGTTTAATATTGAAATGTTTGAAAATGTGAAATAATATGTCATCCTCATCATCTGCCTAGCCTTTTCCCAACTATGTTAGGGTCGGCTTCCAGTCCAACCGGATGCAGCTGAATACCAGTATTTTACATGGAGCGACTGCCTATCTGATCTCCATAACCCAGTTAGTACTGGGTAATAAGATAGGTCAGACTAGTTGTCAAACTTTTTGGGCGACTGACTACCTGTCACAACTGTCAAAGATCTACAACTGACAGTCGGGACCAACTGCTTGACGCACTTTCTGTGGCTTCGTGTGCCTATAAATGTGAAGAGTTCTCTCTATTTCTCCAGAATCTCATCATCAGATCCTGATTTGAAAAAGAACCATCAAAATCGGTTCACCCAGTCGAAAGAAAACTGAGAACATCTTCTTTGTGGAAGTCGGTTGAAAATTAATAAAGAGAATAATATAAAACTCAAAAACTAAAAAGGTTCTAGATCTGCAATTCAAAAGCCGATCTCTGTACCTATACAAAATAGCTCTGCCCTAGTATTAAGGTACTCGGCAAACAGTCAAGGTCGAGTCGACAGGGGCCAGTCTATTGTTCAGACTCACAATTAGATACAGAGCCAACTAGAGCAAGTCTGTTCAAATGCTCATATCTATATACAATGAAAAACACGTACAAGTACTTAGATACAGTCACGAATACTAAAATTAGATATACCAAGAAACTGTATTGATATAGTATTTATTTGTAACAGTCGATCTATGTAAAATACTGATATTCTACTGAGTCTAGTTAGACTGGAAGCCGACCCCAACATAGTTGGCAAAAAGATAGGCAGATGTTGATAATGATTTCGTTTTAACACAATATTGCAAGTAGTTTAGTAGAGTAAGAATTTTGCCGAGTGTATAGTATCTATACTAATAATATAAATCTGAAGAGTTTGTTTGTTTTTTTGAACACGCTAATCTCAGGAACTACTGGTTAGAATTGGAGGAAAGTTATCTATACTCTATACTAATATTATAAAGCAGAAGAGTTTGTTTGTTTGGTTGAACGCGCTAATCTCAGGAGCTACTGGCTCGAATTGAAAAATTATTTTTGGGTTGGATAGTCCATTTATCGAGGAAGGCTATAAGCTATATAACATCACGCTGTGACCTGTGGGAAATTCTCGCGAACGAAGTCGCGGGCAGAAGCTAGTAGGTTTTTATAACATCATACTACGACCAAAAGGAGTGGAGCACTAATAAAAAATGTTGCAAAAACGGGGAAAACTTATTCCTTTTGTGAGGTTTTTCTCCCTTATGTGACGCAGACAAAGTTGCCTGGGTTAGCTAGTACTAAATAAAGATCTTGACAGTACATTTGTATAGCGACGAGCATTCAGAAAGAAAAAAGGTGTAATTATTCAAAGTGACAGATGTGCTTACTTTTGAATTTGTCTCTAATATTCGTGTCGTTACTTAGCAATCCTGATTGGTGGCATAAATAAGAATGGTACAAAAACACCACCACCTATTTAATTGCGAAATCGAAGTAAAGTAACTTTCATTCATTAACTAAGTAGCTACCACATCAGAGGAACAAAGTTTTTATTTTAATCAAAATATTATCTATTTACAAGAAAAAAAAGCTTCAATGTTCTATGTTATCTATTTTTCATAGATTACCTCCTAAAAAAGTATCGCAACGAACTGATCATAAATAATTGAATTTCGAAGGAAAATGTTAAAGTAATATTTACCTTCATTTATATTCATTAAATACAATAATAAAGTAGGCTACGGATCTATATCGAAAAGTGGAATGGTGCATGTAAAAATGTATCTTAATGACTGTGACATAAAATGAATTTTACAACAGCACATCTCTTCGTATCTGTGGACTTCATCTAAGTTATCTGCGGCACTGAAAAGTGGGTTCACTTGCTCGAATAATAAGGTTTAGTTTGGCTTTGTGTTAGTTTGGGAGGTAATAAGCATGAGTTGAAGTTGGTTAAGTACTTGCTTTGGAAACTATTGTAACGTTATCAATCGGGTAATTTGTGTTGGAGAGCTTGTTAACATGATAAACCAATAAAAATAAGACTTTGACGTTAAGAGTTTGGATGAACAAATATAATATAATTATTTTAATGGACATTTAGCTTAAATTATAATGGACAAACAGAAATAAAGTTGCGACAAGTAGGTAATTAAAAAGTTTAACAAGTTTAAGGGTTCGTGCACTAAGAATATTAAACGGAGACGAAGAACCTCGCTACGCTTCGTCGACTTATTAAGCTACACAAAAAAAGTTTAAGCAGATCTCTCATTGGACGGGAAATCTATACGAACACAGGCCATGTTGTATTGGAAATGTATAGGTGGATGTGCGGCCGTGTGTACTATCTAGTTCACTGATTATGGACCACTTTTTAACCTTATTACTAGGCCCGTTTTGTATAACTTACTTTTGTATAACTGTCAGTTAATAAATAATAAGCCACGTCTAGGAGCTAACGGTGTTTCTATAAACAAAGTTAGCTTGAAATATTCTATACGCGTCACCTACCTGTGACTTGCAAAATCTAAGAAATATTTTCTGTGACGTTTTTTTTCTAACCTTCTGTAAGCCAAATGTCAAATCAAATATACCTACCGAAACCGAACAGTTAGTTATTGATAATGGCTGTAAGTGCTTAAGGGTGAAAAGTTTTTGACGGTCAGTAAACTCATAGTACTTAAAACCTTTAATGGATAAGCAAACCTTCAATGCATTCGACCCATGGGTCCCATAGGGCCCATTGGTCCCATTATTGGACCCATCATCGGTGGCATAGGTCCGTGTGGTCCCATCATCTTACTTCCTACTATAAAATGCGAAAGTTTTTTAATCCTATCCTATCCTATCCTACTAATCCTACTTCCTATCCTACTAATATTATAAATGCGAAAGTTTGTGAGGATGGATGTATGTTTGTTACTCTTTCACGAAAAAACTACTGAACGGATTTGGATGAAATTTTGCACACAGATAGTTTATAACCTGGATTAACACATAGGATACTTTTTATCCCGGTAGTAAGATCCTATGGGACTATTATCAAACTTCACGCGGGCGAAGCCGCTGGCAGAAGCTAGTATGTATATATGGATGGATGGATGGATGTTTGTTGCTCTTTCACGTAAAGACTACTTAACGAATTTTAATGAAATTTTGCACACAGATAGTTTAAAACCTGGATTAACACAAAGGATAATTTTTATCCCGGTAGTGAAATCCCCTGGGAACAATTTACAAACTTAAGGCTACCTGTCCACTGAAGCGGAGCGAAGTTGCGGAGCGGGGAAATGGGAAAATGTTAACTAATAGGATGGCATAGTGGAGCGAAGCTGGTGTTTTATGGAATTTTATTGGTTAATATTTATCCTATTATCCGCTCCGCAGGCTAGCTCCGCTTCAGTGAATAGCCAGCCTAACGCGGGTGAAGCCGCGATATAACCTAGTATAACAAGTGTCATATCTATACTAATATTATAAAGCAGAAGAGTTTGTTTGTTTGTTTGGTTGAACGCCCTAATCTCAGGAACTACTGGTTCGAATTGAACAAATATTTTTGTGTTGAATAGCCCATTTATCGAGGAAGGCTTTAGGCTATATAACATCACGCTACATTTATTAGGAGCGGAGCAGGAATGAAAAATGTTGCAAAAACACTCTTATGTGACGCAGACGAAGTTGCGCGGGTCAGCTAGTTTCACAATAATTGTACTGCATTGTAGATTTAAAAGGCCGTGAGTGTACACGTTCTGACCTCGTGCCATTCCACTCTTGGCATTGACTTACAGGTAAAGTTCAAGTTCTTCTGAGAAAATAATTTTCTAAAGTATTTACACAGCTATCTACGGATGTAACTTGCTGAGTACCGAGTAATTTAACCATTGTAATACAAACTGTTGTTACTTTAAACTAATTAAATCTAGTTAGAAAACTAGCAATCTGCCACTAATTCGCTTGGTCCAAAACGTTGAAATTTCTTTGTTAAATGCAGTTTAGTTTAATAATGAAATTAAGTCTTTAATATGTACCTATGTGTTATACAAATAAACCTTTCGGTTTTTTTTTTAATGATAGTGAAATTTAACTCGGATAAACACAAAAAAAATAACTTTGGTTAACAGTAGATAAATATATCGTACTTACTTAAGAAATAGGTAACTTAGAGTTAATTTTTCTTGTACTACATCTTACGCGTTGTCTTTCAACATACTTAGGTCCATGTTCACCGAGAAGATACCAGTCTGATTGTCTAAAAACAGCTGTCAATGTGACATGTTTCCATACTAAAATGTGTTTTAAACAGCTGTTTTTAGATAATCGTCCGTCATCGTTTTGGTGAACATGGACCTTAAAAGGCACAGAAGTGTACTTAACTACCATGAATGGCCAAACTTGCCCAGTCCAAAACTTTTTCGCGCAACACTCAACGCACGAAAACTTATAAGTACGATATTATAACCTACACTATTACATATACAGTATATTGATGTATTCAAATCGTACAGCCTTCATATTACAATATCCATACCAACTATTTGCACAAAGTTATTCAACTCAACTCCCGACATCCGTGTGAAACTTATCGATAGAGTTCACAGCACTAGTATATCGACATCAATATCTGCAACTACTGAGTATCGATAAGGACGGCCCGTACCGAGAACTTCAAAGGGTATATTGACTATTGATACAGTTATCGATAATTTAGTAACGACTACCGACTGTTCTAGGAATAGATGTGTTTCTAGTTTGTAAGCCTTCGAGGCTGATTGCAGCAATCAATTCGATTTGCTTTCGTGTTGGTGGTTAGGTAAGGGTCAAGGAAGTAGGGAATTAGAACAATGAAGAAAATAAAATCACATCAGAACCTTTTACAACAAAAGAAACTAGCATAAACGTATTTCTATGCAGGAGGAGCAAATGTTTGTGTGATGAGCACGGACATTTGTTTCCGAGCCATGGATGTTTATATGTATAATAAGTATGTATTTACAAACAAAAAAGTATATATGTAGTATATCAACTATCTAGTGTCCACGACACAAGCTTTGCTTAGTGTGGCACTTGGTGGCGTTGTGTGTTAATGTCCAGCGATATTTATTTATTATTATTTATTATATTCTATGACTATACTTTAAATAACTTCTCTGAATAATTGAAAAACGAATTTAGTGGATTCGTTTGAAGTCAAATCTATTGCGTCATTATAATGTGGTGAGAGCACGCCTTTTCGTGGAACGACAGCCAACTAGAATGTCAGCATCGTCTGTATTACCAGGGACTAAAGTTCCAATTAGCACAAACATGATGTGAAAAGCGGTCCATACTCCTTAGTGATCAAAAGGTTATACCGCTTTCAAACTATCTTCTAGAATAAAACAACATAGTTGTAGTAAACGAAAGAATATCAAAGTTTTTAATACACTTACTTTCAAAAGTACTTGTAAGTTTACAATAAAAATAACAAGATTAACATTTTATAATCCAATCACGAAACTTTACTAGTATTTTATTACTCTATCCTGCCATTTTTAGGGTCCCTCTGACCTTATTTTATGCAAAATCGAAATTTTACAACCCACTCATGAATTATCTAATAAAATCGAAGCCATACTGTTTACGCTTGCATAATATCGCTAAGTCACGTATATAAGACAGTTCTGTAGTCAAGACCCATTTATTGTTCAAAGTAAATAAAAAGAAACGGAGCAGAATGTACACGACCAAGTGAAAACTGACTCGACAGCTTCGAGCACTTGTACTAAAATAAAACTTAAGCAGAAAACGACAGGGTTCGTTTTCAATTGAGTGCATAAATGGCAGTTGTAACGTTTCAAATGGCGAGAGTTATTAGGGTTTAATTCAGGAGCTAGTAGTAAATTCTGAATGTGCTTGAATGTATAACACACTATACAATTAAATATGTTGTTACTGTGAGCTTTCAGGTTTCAGGGAAACTAGTATAACTATTAGTAGGATTATATAATCTTGTTATGTATAGCTGTGTGGGTATCAGGCTTGTGGGATTACGTCTATATGTATTTATATTAAGGTTTGTATTGTTCTGTTTATTTATATGGTAGCCGTGACGGTATATTCCTTTGTCTCTATATTTAGAGAGCTTGAAGAGGCCGGGGTGGTTGCATTTTATGTTTTCGTTGAAGCGTAAAAAGTTTAAAAATAAAGGGCGCTTAATGGGTTGTAAAATATGGCTACAGGCGAATATTGGGGCTGTACCAATTAATCATAATATCCTAATGTAAACATAAAGTTTCTCTTTTACACATAAGTAAGTTTGTAAGTGTACTCGTAAAGGAATACAAACCATTTCCATAAAAGAAAATTAAACAAGAAAATATGCTTTTCAAATGAATCCTTTGTTACTTTGTTACGCAACAGTCAACACACAAGCATACCTACACAAACAAGAATCCTAAACAAATACAATAAGCAAACAACATAAATGTCCATAAAACGTTATACTTGATATATTTTAATTATTAAGGGAGCGCTCAAAGCTAATAAATAACAGGCTCGTATATCGTCAACAGATCGAATCGAACAACTGTCAAAACTGTGATTGTTACCCATCACCCAAACATCCGACAATCGATCCACACACCTATAGGTAAGCACAGCTGCAGACTACGCCATTTTGAAGTGCTTATTTCCATTATAACATTGTACTAACTACACTGAAATGTTCTACAAAAGTTCGCGTTTTGCTTCGTGAAGTCCAGAACTTTCAACTCAACGGAATACACCAACTCCCCAATTGGCATTACGCGAAAACAACATTTATTACAAGCGGGTACAGATTGAATTAGCCCGCGGTAGAATTCCGCTTACAACTTTGCGCAAATACGCCAAGTTCAAGTTATCTGAAAAGTTATTTAACAAAGTTTCATAGCTTTCTTGGGCTTTGTGCGAGATTGGGCTCTAAGCGAAGGAGATTAAGTTAATTATCGTTTGGCAGTTGGATAGAACGTGGGTCCTTTTGGAACCGAAAGCCATCTGCGTTATCCCATCGAGAGCCGTGACTGTAGAAAGATTTCCTTCTACAATGGACTGAGACTGGGACCGGTCGCTGAAATGACTTTGTAATAGCGTGCTCAATAAAACGACCCAATATCGTGGGCTTTTTACTTTATTTATGAGATAGTTGGACAGAACTTTCCTTACTAAATAAATGTTTACGTAAAGGATAAAAAGAACGTGCGTACGTAGAAAATGGATCAATCGAAAATAGGCAAAGTAAGTCGTGAATGTTGTGTACAAGCAGCAATACTTTTGTTGGCAGTACAGTCAATAAGCCAAGTTCTGTTTAGAGTAGCATCGCCATATTTCAATTGCGGACATTGTAGAACGTTGTGAACTATACCTCTATGATTTTATAATCTTTCGAAGTTTTAATGAGCTCAATTTAGTCTTCAGAAGCTGATACATGCGTAAATTAATATGCTTAGAGTGTATTAGTAACGTTAAATCAAATCAAACCGACCGGAAACTAAATCTTAGACATAAACGGTTTTAGAATTGCTCTATTTATCAAATTAAAAGAGTATCTAGGTATACGAATTAAAATATTTAAAGATTTAATTGACCCTACAGAACGTCCTTACAATGTTAGATCCACCTTAAATATGATTTTAAAATTCTTCTCTTCGAATCTTCATAGCTTGTACTCAACGCCGCACGATTCCAAGAAAATTAATTCGTTTGATGTAATAAGAAAATTATTTGTTTGTTGTTTTATTTAAGAGTCATTAGGGAAATTGTATTCCTTTGGCTTTTCCTTTATTACGACGTCCTGTTTTTCTCCTCCCTATCGTTTATTATCGTCTTAAATCACATGAGCGTATGAATGATAATTTATTTTTCCCGAATAATATCTCGCTAAGCAGTTTTTATCACAATACTGAGTACAAACACGACATTCTTAGCATGATCTAGCGTAATCTCACTCAAAACCACGACACTGCCTCAGTTTCGAATGATTACCCACTTTATACAAGTAGTTATAGTAACTCGTAAACACTTTTTGAGCAAAACTTTTCACTGTCACAACTTTTCTGCCGGCCATATAAACTAGTTAAACAAAGTTTCCTACTTATCACCTGTCACTTATTGGTGTGCCAGATCCATTGGCAAGGTCAAAACAGAGCTGCGAGCGTCCTCCTCTCTGTTGCCAGAAGTAAACACAAATTACAAGAGCATCCAAGGTCCGTCAGCCGCGTTACACTTCAAAACAATATCTTAAATGAACACAAACACTCGTATTCAGCCTCCTCACAGTCACAATAACACTAGAACTCCACCTCCGAGTCAGAATAACGTCTTTCGTCTTTCAGCATAACCTCAAAACATCTTACTGACACTCCGCGGCCCACAGGAATTAATAAAAAGTTTCTTTATAAAACAAGTGGGTTGTGAGCATGTTCCAAAATGGCGGAACTTTGCGTTAACTTCGGAACGTAGAACGACGTGAAGTTGTAGGGTGCGCGACTTGTGCCACCCGCGGTACAGTTGCGCAGCAAACACTAACTTTTCACATTGTAAGTCACATATATAACTTGTACACACTTCTTTTTGCACTTGAAAACACTTGCACAGATCACAAAAAGTGATTTGAAATACATAGGTACCGACAAAAGTAGTTTTAATTGCGTTTTTGAACAGTTTAAAAGTGGTATAACCTCGTAGCGCTCCCGTACTGCACCGCGAGCCTCGTAGTCGACAGGGGTTCGGTCGGGGAAAATCAATAACTTACGGCCGACTCTCTCCGCCGCTCTCCGCGTTTAATCATACACTTTGTGAGCAAAACATTAAAACTTGTCCGTTTGTTTGTCGGAGGCGGATCGTTGTTCGCAGTGAAGCGGGGGGTGGAGCGGAGCGAGCGGAGCGATCGGCGGGAGCGGTCGGCGGCGACGGCTCCCGGCTCCCGACTTAGCCACTTCGCGGAGTTTACTTGCGACAAAGTTTTGCGAGGTGTTCTTACAAAGAAGTACGGTTATGTACTGCAATGTGAGGAAGATTGGCGTTTCCCCGCTCCCTGCGCGGGCGGCCACAAGTTTGCTGCATTGTTATCGCTGGCCAAGTTCAAATTAAAACTTTCTTTTGAAGTTTTGCAGTTGCCATATTGGACTTGCGCGCGCTAGCCACCACTTACGTTTTTCCTATGGATGTAAGTAAGTATATCACGTAGGTAAAGAGTTTTACTTATACAGTAGGTCAGTGGAACCTCACTTTTCAAGCGTTTGGTGGTTCAACAAAACAAATGTTGTTTGGTGAGTCACCTAATAATAATGTTTTCTCATTTACATAACTTTTGTGTGCTATTGGGGTGTTTGCAGCATAATATATGGAAATGAGAATAATCACTTTTTAACTGCGGTGGGTGGAACACAGAACATTAAATATTCAATAGTGTGAAGGAACTCGGAACGGAACGGAACTCTATGATCAAAAATCAACATAAAAACTTTTTGAAAAAATAAATTGAAGTTACAAAACATTAAAAAAAACTCTACAAATAACAGCATAGCCTTTCAGACCTCATGAAAAACAAATAAGTCGTTACGTTAATTCAAAAGTCATCGGACCACTTTACCAAACACCGACTAGAGTGATTTAATTCCGTAAGTAGTGTAAACAAGTTTTGTCCTTAGTTGACTCCCACACCCCGCACACCCTCCAACACTCCTTTATACGAATTATCCATAGAATTGTGAACAAACAAATCTGGTCAACACTCTATCCTGACCCCCCGCGACCCCTTCAATGTTGTCACAATAAACTCAGCTGACGTGAAGAAATACAAATTCAAAGGTCTTAATAAATTGGATTGTTGAGTCGGCCGACTGGTTGACCTACTCGTCCGGGATTTTGGAGCTCCTCGTAGCACAATTCCCGGGGTGGAGTATTAACAAGTATTTTACGAGATAAATAAGTTAGCTCGAGATACTGTTGATGTTTGTTGCGAATAAGTCGAGCTATACTATTTAGGTTTATAATTTTACTTAAGATGTAGGTCCGTGATCGTTGCTTATTGTGATATTGTTTTATCGTTTTAACTTCAGGACTTTCCCTTTGATTATGAAACAATTTTTCATGAAGGAAACCTTTATTTTACATTGACTTGAGACGAGCACTATCTGTACTCATGTCAGGGCTTCAAGGCTTCTATTGCAAAAGTGTGAGAATAGTCTATCATTGATTTAATAATTAACAAGTTTGGCAATCTACTAATATAATGGCGTCATTATGACTTTCCATTGATAAACCACTAACACTCCATTGAAAATATATCATATAAAGTTAATCTCGTACACATTGAAAAAGGTGTAAAAATTCTATAAATTAAATCTGGCATGATTAAATGTTCAAATTAAGTAGTAGATTTTGAAAACCATTTTTGTACTAACGGGATTTATAATCTATTATTACGTGACCATTGACCGACCAATGATCGAGCATTATGAATTTAGTAGATTACGAACTTTTAACAAAATGACTATCAGAAGGGAATGGAATCGTGTTTGAGTGGCGAATTTATAAAAATAGCAGACTTGGGCCTTTGGTGAATTTTTTTTTTTAATAAATGAATAAGTCAATTAAAACTTTCTCTCTCTCTCTTGCACTACTCTATCCTTCTCGCTTTAGCACGCGCTAAACGAAAATAGCTCATAATATCTTAATACTGTAATTGAAAGGTTAAACAATCAGGAAGGTGGGCGTCAAATCTACCCAGCAGGATGCACTGGAAATAAATATGACCTTTTAATTATATCCCGACACATTGATTTATAACGCAAATATAGACCTTGCCGATTCATAAAGTGCAAGTGAAATTCAACCGTAATAGTCGATTTTGTATCGATTTTATTGGGGATAAGCCTATTACCGTAACATAAATTGTTTTTTTTTTATTATTGGCAGAGATGTACTTCAAGGGTAGTTAGATGAGAATTTGGTTAGGTTCTGATTATGGGAATGCATAACAAAGGAACGGAACTCTTCAATTTTAAGGAGCAAATTAATAGCTGGAGAGCTACTGAACCCTCCGTGTAACGGTCTTCCTGTAAGGTTGAAAATTTGTACACTTATGTTTTATAGCATGCTAAGGGCAATAGCCATGACCTGGCAGGCTTCAGCAATGCACGTCATCAGCCCCTTTATTTTTTTAATTGTAAAATAAATAGAGTATGTAAACTTGTTTCTGTAAGCTTACAAATTTAATAGGATGTAGTTTTTTCATTGTAAAACTGGAAAATAAATTGCCAGGCGATTACAATGAGCAAAAGTATGTGACAGGTGAATTGAAAGGAGCACAGTTGATGAGGTAAAATAAACTTTCTCCTGTATAGTTGAAATTTGGATATGTTGTTGAGTAAACGTTTTAAAATAAATATGTAAAATGACAGGCGGTTTTGAATAGCATAAGAACTTGACAGGCGAGGGGAAAGATGGTCAAGGCGTGCGCGTAAGAGTTGTTACGTGAACGCAAATATTGCGTGTGATATAAAATAAAAATAAAAATGATAAATACAATACATTTTATTCGTTTTTTTTTTGCTTTTACGCTTTTTGGGGAATATAAAGTGTTTTAAGGTTAGGTTATATTAATCGGTATTTCTCAGAAATGGTACAATATCTTTTCATGAGAGTTGTACCACTGGGCAAGAGGGACCCCTCCTTCCCTCCACACCGCGTGAGTTGACTACCATCGCATGCATTTCACGAAAAATAATGCGTTTTGTTGTAAGCAGTATCTTCATTTGACAATATTTCGAGATTTTACTATATCGCTAGAGAGATTACAATATAACGTATTTGACAATTTTACGGTGACATATATGATACAATCCTACTAATATTATAAATGCGAAAGTTTGTGAGGATGGATGTATGTTTGTTACTCTTTCACGAAAAAACTACTGAACGGATTTGGATGAAATTTTGCACACAGATGGTTTATAACCTGGATTAACACATAGGATACTTTATCCCGGTAGTAAGATCCCATGGGACAATTTTGAAACTTCACGCGGGCGAAGCCGCTGGCAGAAGCTAGTATATAATATTATAAAGCAGAAGAGTTTGTTTGTTTAGTTGAACGCGCTAATCTCAGGAACTACTGGTTCGATTTGAAAAAATCTTTTTGTGTTGGATAGTCAATTTATCGAGTAAGGCTATATATCACGCTACGACCATTAGGAGCGGAGCAGGAATGAAAAATGTTGCAAAACCGGGGTATTTTTTTTTTGGTTTTTCTCTCTTATGAAAGAAAGAAAAAGCATTTATTAGCCCGACAGGACAATACATAAAAAAAAATGGTAACAACGAAATCATAAGAAAAAACAAACAAAATACAAAACAGTACTCGTATTTGTCCTGAACAAGACCAAAAGGCTCCTATCTCAGCATGGTGCTGTAACATTTAAAAAAAAACTTATGTGATATGTTTATGTCAACTAGTATATGATATACTTTTACAAGAGCCTACTAATACCGCCGAAGCACAATCAATTGAAACTGAGGAATACATTTCAGGTTACATACAATTATTTTAATCAATAAGATTTAATATACAGTCCAATTTTTTTTCTATTTTCAGAAGAGGAAAACATTATTAAAGAGACAGATGATTATGAAAACAGTAGTAGTGAAGTGTCGGATATTGATGAAGAAAATTAATGTAAAAACTAATGTAGATTACATTAAAACTAATGAAGTGTATTGTATTTATCATTTTTATTGTTATTTTATATCACACGCAATATATGCGTTCACGTAACAACTCTTACGCGCACGCCTTGACCATCTTTCCCCTCGCCTGTCAAGGTCTTATGCTATTCAAAATCGCCTGTCATTTTACATATTTATTTTAAAACGTTTACTCAACAACATATCCAAATTTCAACTATACAGGAGAAAGTTTATTTTACCTCATCAACTGTGCTCCTTTCAATTCACCTGTCACATACTTTTGCTCATTGTAATCGCCTGGCAATTTATTTTCCAGTTTTACAATGAAAAAACTACATCCCATTAAATTTGTAAGCTTACAGAAACAAGTTTACATACTCTATTTATTTTACAAATAAAAAAATAAAGGGGCTGATGACGTGCATTGCTGAAGCCTGCCAGGTCATGGCTATTGCCCTTAGCATGCTATAAAACATAAGTGTACAAATTTTCAACCTTACAGGAAGACCGTTACTCGGAGGGTTCAGTAGCTCTTGGACTATAACGATACTCGGTGAAAAATTTTAAAGGCTATCGGGATATTTGAGTCACTTACCATAACGTCGTTATTAACCGACTTCAAAAATGAGAGGTTCTCAATTCAATGTTCCCCAATTACTGGAAGATGGCTGGACCGATTTTGTTTTTTAATTGTTTGAAAGGGTATACTTCCCAGAAGGTCCTATAATCATCAAGTCAGGATCCTGATAATGGGATCCTCGAGAAAAAGAGGGAACTCTTCAAATTTTATTGGCACACCAGAAGATTTGGGTAGTTTTTTTGATAAAGATCTGATGTAGAACTTCGGAGATAGGCAACGGAACTCCTCAATAAATTATAGCAAATGTACTGGGATTGCTGAAATCTCATGTCTGTCTATTGTTTACACCAGTTCATAACAAAAAATCACGCCAGTACGCTATGAAACAGTATGCACATGTGAACCACTAAAAAGTGAAAACTAATAACTTTGTTTAAAAAAGTAATGAACCGACTTCACACAAAAAAAAATTTAAAATTAACTTTAGCTTCAGAAGTTGGTGACAAAAGAACTAAGTAAATCGATCAAGCAAAGGTCACCGACTTCTGAAGCTAAAGTTATTTTTCACTTTTTTGTGTGAAGTCGGTTTTATTTTGTCATTTTTTGTGCGGAACCTTCAAATTACCAAATTTCCTCTCCAATCAAATTCTGGCTATGTAACTCAAACGTCAAAGCTACTGAGCTACTTTGTACGTCACTAGTCTGTTCATACGGCTGTTGTCGAGCAACCTAGAGTAACCCTCAACCGCCCATTACCTGGGTATTGGTACTTGATTTTGTATACTATAGGTGTATTTTGTTATGACTGGTAAGTATTTATGTCTGTTATAATTGAATAGATAAATTGTACTAAAATAAGAGCGAACTGAGACAATATTAAAACATAAAGTTTTCTGAAACACTTCTTACAATTTCATACTATTGGTATTGGTGGCCATACACCATCCTTCCTATCATCAAATCGGCATGAAACTGCCGATTGGATCAGTTAGAACTGGCCGTGTGTGGGCGTGAAATGGCATGACAGTGGCGTGGATTGGCACGACATGCCAAATGATTGGCATGATCGAATTTCGTTTTTTTTGGCTTGTTCATGCCGATTGAACCGTGAATAGCGGTCGACGATCGTCAGTTCAGTCAGGTCAATAAATTTAATATTGTATGAGTAGACTGTCTTCTTTTCCTTAACCACTGTTTGCACCACTCTGCTCGATCTTTTATTTTTTTTTCAGGAGTAAAATGCTCAAAACGGCTAAAACATCGTCGTCTGTCACCGGTGACGCCTGCGACTTCATCCGCAAAAAAAAAAACACAAAAATACGGAGCAGTATTTGGACATTACCGATTGAAGTGAATACTAGTAGTCCCAGCTACGAGTGCTGCGTTAGGTGACTTTCACGCGAGTTGATTTTTGTGCACTCAAAAAGTGATCAACACGCCTGAAGAAGTTTTCACTTGAAAATGTGATCCTCATAACTTATCAGCTCTGAATCACCCACTGCTGGATAAGGGTATAGGCTTCCCCTTTTTTCAGACACACTTCCTGGTTCCGTGCGTCTCTTATCCAGGTGTTACCCGCGACTTTGACAGTTTGACGATATCATCGACCCAAAGAGCTTTAAGAGGCCCTGAAAATGTGAAAGCTCGGCTATATGCATGATAGAAATACAAGTTATATAGTCTGTAGCACCCACGAGTAATGTAGTTTTCTGCCCGTGAAAGATGTTTTACAATTGGATCATTATTAGTGGTGAAGTTAGTATAGAAGGTGAAAAACACCTCTTAACGAATCCGAAAGGCACTTGTTCTACCTGTCATTTCGATATTTTTTTGTTCTACACCAGACCTGGGAACCTTCAAGTTAAGGAGATCTTGGGGGTCAAAGTACCGACTTGTTTTTTAAGTACAGGTTTTTATAGGTAGTCATATTTTTACTCCTACTAGAATTGTAACACCTCTACGACCCCCGCACTATTCAATCCACTCATCAGCACAATGTTTTAAGTACGTTACTGAGGTACTGAGTTTTACCACAAAATATGATTGTTCACTCCAAAAAAAGAGTCGTTTCCCAGCAATATTTTTTGCGTAAAGTTACTTAGTTTGATGTACAATGAATGCTTGGTTGACTGCTTCGTTATGAGGAGGTTTACACCCTGTATAGTATAGTATAGTTGGTATAGTTCCGAAGATTATGTAGGGGACATAAATACTTAGCAGTGGTGGCCCAGAACCCAGACAGGGGCATTAATTTGTGTAATTTATGTCTCAAAACGGTCCTTGAACCAAAAATTCGAAGACATGTGACATCTAACAATCCGTACTGGGCTCGCGTGGTGGAGCATAGCCCATTCGCTCTTATTGAGAGGAGGCCGTGTCCCAGCAGTGGGAAGATTATAAGCTGATAATGCTGACGATGATGATGCAAACTTACAAAAAATACCTCTTTATAAAATAGTATAGATTAACATCATAAGTACTGGTACAATAATAGTACATTTCTAACCTGTTTACGCCGCCGTTGTCGAGAAACCAATGAAAGTGTGTAACCCTCGTCCGCCCACTCTCTCGAACAACACTGAGCGCCGATACCTGATGCCTGGAAAATTTCCCTCCAGCTTACAAAGCTCTAATAATAGTAAAGATGATGAAATATGTAGTATTTGTAGTATCTTTTTGCGTTTTGTTTCTTTTTCTGTGATAAATTTATCAAACGGAAAACCTAATGTATTTAATAAGAGTAGATAATTTCATTAATAAGAGAAATTCTTTGTAATGTCAATAAAAAAAACATGCGGTCTTTGAGGATTGCCGCTAGAAGTGAAAACTAAGTAATTCTAAATAAACTTTATCCTTATTGTATGAGGTTGATTTTGAATAACCGTTTTATGAAAGCGGTCGATGACGATGACCCGAGTTCCACGATTTTTGCTCACTCAAAAAGTGCTCAACGCGCCGTAAGAAATTTTCGCTTCAAAATTAAGTAAGTAGGTACTCAGTTCTATCAAAACTTCCCCAAAAATGGGTCTACTCCACGCGTATTCCACGCGTGGAGTAGACCCATTTGACAGTGCTTAAAGACTCATAAATCGGAGCATCCTCCCTGGTAGGGTTAGCCCTAACGAACGAAACGAAACGAAACGTGTCCACTCACAGTGCGGCTGGTCCATAAATCTCAGTTTGCCGAACGAGTTTTGGGCTTGGAGTCTCTGAGAGATCGCATCCGGAATGATGTGTTCCGACAGAGAAACAGAGTTTTTGACAGCTTATAGAATAAGTAAGCTGAAGTGGCACTGGGCCGGTCATATAAGCCGTAGAATGATAACCGATGATCGTTGGGGTAGACATGTTCTTGAGCGGAGACCACGATTCGTGGGACGACTTGAGGCTCGGTGGAGCAACATTTTCGCAGGGCCGACCAGCCATGGTAGCAACTGGATGAGAGTTACCGAAAATCCAGTTGAGTGGCGTGCGATGGAAGAGGCATATGTCCAGCATTAGTTGTAGGCTGACGACGACAAGTAAAGAATAAAGACACCAAAAATAATCATGATCTCAATGTTATTAGTAGGACTATTCTACAGCACTTGCACTATCACTATCACTACATATTATAAAACTAAGTCACCCGCCGCGTCTGTCTTTCACTATGTATGCTTAGATCTTCAAAACTACACAACGGATTTAGATGCAGTTTTTAATAGATAGAGTGATTCAAGAGAAAGGTTTTAATATATAATTATCGGGCGGGCAAAGCCGCGGGCATCAGTTGGTCAATTCTAAATTCAAATTATCGTAAGTTTTTTGCAATTGGCAGACCAGAATCAAGAACAAGAAATTTCGCAGGCTACCCTGCAGCATCCGTCTTAAACCAGATAAAGTAGATACTCAAACTGGCTTAGTACACACATATCTAAGCAACACAGGTACACCGTCACGAAACATACACAACAACGAGTTCAACTACTTGGAACAATAACTTCTAGGTTGCTGAGTGCTCACCCCACCTTCGAGTTACCGTAGTAACCCACTGTTTAGCCTTCAGATGATCTGTAGCGCGTGTAAGATTAATATTATAGTTTATAACTCAAACAGCGATCTTTTTATAGAAAAATGGAAAAACTCTATTGATTCGGGCTTAAGTTTTTTAAATCTATTACTTTTTTCCAATTTGCGATGAAAAGTATTTGAAACAAGTAAACAGGTTTCTTTTTTGTCGTGTCTATTAAAGTATACTATACATATAGTATATGTCTACAAATATAGCGCAAGCCCAAGCGGTATGAATAACGCCGTCCTTTCTACACAATAAGTAATGTATTGTAGAAAAACACTCATCCTCTATCGTCTAGTTACCATAGTAACCCTACCTCATCTTTAGGTGATTCATAGCGCACGAGTTGAGTAAGTACTGAAGCCTAGTAATATCCCGTCGGCTCTCAGGTTGCTTTCAATTCACTCGTACAATTAAGTTTAGAATGGTTAATTTTCTGAGGCTATAATTGGACTGGGATTGTTTTGCACGATGGGTCAGGACAGACGGGCTAGAGTCCCGTTCCTGACTAATTGGTCTAAGAAAGCAAAACACGACAGACCTGATCCTGAAAAAAAGATACGTTACGTATGGCGCTTAGAAATGTTAATTCTGGGAAACGGGCGTGTTCTTGGATCACGAAGACTGACTCATAATGTACTCATTGAAGTATCTCTCAGTGTCCGGTGTTCACAGCTTGTGTGTGAACGACTGATAAACTAACTCTTTTTTATTATCCTGAGCTGTCCCACTCCTAGAAAAAGGCCTCCCCCCAATCCTTCCACTTTTTTATTATCCTGAGCTGTTTCCACTCCTAGGAAAAGGCCTCCCCCATTCCTTCTACTTTTTTATTATCCTGAGCTGTCCCCACTCCTAGGAAAAGGCCTCCCCCCATTCCTTCAACTTTTTTATTATCCTGAGCTGTTCCCACTCCTAGGAAAAGGCCTCCCCCATTCCTTCTACTTTTTTATTATCCTGAGCTGTACCCACTCCTAGGAAAAGGCCTCCCCCCATTTTTTCCACTTTTCTCGTGTTGTGCCTCTTCTCTCAAACTAACGAGAAAGCCATCCAAGGCTTCCCGTCATCTTCTCTTCTGTGTAACTAATTCTTATTATAAGAATTTATTAGTTACCACCAATAATTCTGAACCTGTATTAAATACTAGCTGACCCACGCAACTTCGTCTGCGTCACATAAGAGAAAAAAAAAACGAAAAATCCCCGTTTTTGCAACATTTATCATTCCTGCTCCGCTCCTAATGGTCGTAGCATGATGTTATATAGCCTAAAGTCTTCCTCGATAAATGGACTATCCAACACAAAAAGATTTTTTCAATTCCAACCAGTAGTTCCTGAGATTAGCGCGTTCAAACAAACAAACAAACTCTTCAGCTTTATAATATTATAGTATAGATAATTTTAGGAACATCTAAACAGACCTAACATAACCTAATGAATTCCAAAAAGCAATCAAGACACAAAATATCTGTTAACTAAACACTGAAATACAGCTAGAATTTAGTGCTAACACAAATTGTAGCCAAAAGGCCAAATGTAGTACTTATTAATGATCGACTCTCAAGTACACCTCGCCATTTGCCGCCTGCATTAATTAATATAAACTAGAGAGAAACGGTAGATAGCTAATTGTAGCCACTTGTAGTCGTGTAGCGGCGGATAATCATATTATTTTCTTTTCCTTCTCTGTAAATGAACGTGTAATATAAAAGATGACTGAACTGCGTGCTAGTAAGTATTTATTTATTTATCAATTTATGTACATGTCACCGTAAAATTGTCAAACACGTTATATTACAATATAACGTGTTTTTTCTCGCGATATTGTAATGTCTCGAATTATTGTCAACTGAACATACGGAAGTATCTCTGCCCCTATAATCGGGACTTGGGGCACCCCCCCGTTAGGTTAGTTAGGTTCCTTTAAACCCTGCGCTCGGAAATAGGGGCCCCGCGAAGCGGGGCTCCGTCGACTACGCTTTTTAGGGGGAATATAAAGTGTTTTAAGGTTATGTTATATTAATCGGTATTTCTCAGGAATGGTGCATTATCTTTTCATGAGAGTTGTGCCACTGGACAAGGGGGACCCCTCCTTCCCTCCACACCGCGTAAGTTGACTACCATCGCATGCATTTCACGGAAAATAATGCGTTTTGTTGTAAGCAGTATGTTCATTTGACAATAATTCGAGACTTTACAATATCGCTAGAGATATTACAATATAACGTATTTGACAATTTTACGGTGACATACACACTAAATATAGAAAAGAAGAAAGGAACAGAAATTAGTACAAAGGTGATGCTTAATTCTAAAGAAATCTCTGAAACCACACCTGCGAAAGGAGATACTAAAAAAACCGGCCAAGAGCGTGTCGGGCCACGCTCAGTGTAGGGTTCCGTTGTTTCCCGTCCGTCACAATAAAAAAATGCTTGCATATACGATTATACTACAAACTTAGTCCAGAAATTATTTTGTACAACTTTTTGTCTTTTTTGTACAAAAACTGTTGTTTCCATCCAAGTTCAAAATGATTTTTCTAGAAAGTCCTTATAAAGTTCTACTTTTCAGATTTTCTTCATATTTTCTAAACTTATGGTTCAAAAGTTAGAGGGGGGGGGACACATTGTTTTTTACTTTTGGAGCGATTATTTCCGAAATTATTGACATTATCAAAAAAATATTTGAGTAAACCCCTATTCATTTTTAAATACCTTTCCAACAATATATCACACGTTAGGGTCGAAATTAAAAAAAAACACTTCCCACTTTACATATAGGGGGCTACCCTAATAAAACGTTTTCCAATTTTTATTTTACCACTTTGTCGGCGTGATTGATACACATATTGGTAACAAATTTCAGCTTTCTAGTGTTAACGGTCGCAGAGATTAAGCGAGGACGGACAGACAGACATGGCGAAACTATAAGGGTTCCTAGTTGACTACGGAACCCTAAAAAGAGATGTAGACATAGTGAGTAAAAGAAGGAGAGAAAATGGAATTCTTAAAACAGAATCAATTGATATAATATTAGAATACATACATACTCATCAATACTAAAAATATACTACACTATAATAAAAACAATACAATAACTACGAGTATTTATGCAATTATGTCGAAATGGATAGGTTGGTAATGTTCTTTCACTCTTCTCTTGAAAACTGCATCAGTTTGGCATTTCCTATGTTAGGCCGCAGGTGGAAGAGAATTCCACAATCGAATGGCGTGGAGAGTGAAAGAGTAGGAGTAGAAGCCGGTAGAGTGTGGAGGGGATTTGTTGAGGTTCCTAAGATGAGACCTGGGACGAGAGTAGGAAAACCGTCCCCGCTGATAGGATGGCGTTTTAGGATTGTGTGGGATGTTAAGTAGCAGATACAAGATTTTGTGTCGAATTGAGAGCCACTTGAGTATTTAGCTAAAATTCGAAATATGATAGTATTTTTTTTATTTAAAAAAAAGGTTAAAAACGAAACGAATACAGGTGTTGTAAGCGCTCAAAGTGGCATCCAAATAACAGGCATCAGCAATTCAGCATAGTCTATGATGGGTTTAATGAGAGTTTGCGAATGGGAGATTTTGGTGTTTAATGGAGGCATTTCAATGAGTGGAACGTGAAGTGCACTTTGCGACTCACCTCAGCCGCTTGTACAGTCCAAGATAAATAGGAATCCATTGTCACCCCGAGGTGTTTAGCCTTGATTGCGTAATCAATCTGAACTCCATTCAGCATGAGTGGAGACAACGACGCAACATCGAGCCTATTCCGCATATACCTGCCACCAATGATCAATTCCTGAGATTTTTTAGGATTCATCTGAAGCCCAAAGAAATCCTTGTTCACAGCAAACACGGCGGCGTCCCTTAAGAAATGATTATAAAGCTGCAGGTCGTCTGCATAGCCATGGAAGAAGGAGGAAATTACTCTGGTGACAGATTTAATGAAAATATAGAAGAGAAGAGGAGAGAAAACGCCACCCTGTGGCACACCCGGAGGGTGAGACACCAATCAGAGAAAGATTCATCAAGACGAACACGCTGGGAGCGGCCTATAAGATAGGAGTCAAACCAACCAATAGAGGAAGCGAAGAAATTGAGAGATTTAAGGATCCCCAGAACTCCGTTGAAATCAACTGAGTTAAAAGCGCTACTAAAGTCTAGAAGAACAAGTAAGGTAAGTGACTTGTTGTCCATAGCCCTGTGGATATTGTTAGTAATCTTTAAAAGAGCCGTTCTGTGCTATGGTCAGGTCGAAAACTAGATTGGAAAGTACTAAGAAGGTAATGACCTTCTTTCTTCTAGAAATATCTAGAAATGAAGGCCGTAGGCCTTAGCAGCCGTAAGTGTAGACTATTTGGATACAAAGTGTCTTATGTCCTCACACAAGTCTATGTTTGCCTGTATAAGGGTGTTAAAAAAATCCTTTCCACGAGCACAATGTTTTGAGTGCGCTACATTGTGTTCTACCACAAAACATATTTTTTCAAAGTCGCTTCCCAGCAATAATTTTTGCATAAGTTAGTAGTAGATGGACAGAATGTTTGGTTGACGGCTTCGTGATGAGGTTGTTTCCAGCCTGTATATACCATGCCGATTTAATTGAGATCCTGTCAGCCATGAATAGGCATGTAGAATGACAGACAGAGTTCCTTCAGCATTTTAATATTATTGTAGAAATCACATAACCTCATCATCTTCTTGTCCTGTTCCCATGTTACTTGGAGTCAGCGCAACACTTTTGTTTTCAACAACACTGTTTTAAGCTTACACGGTTTAAAACTAAACTTATATTGTCACTTACGGGATATCTTCCGTGGTTAATTGTTGCCTTTTATTATCTTCCGTTCGTCCCTGTCAACCGTCAAGCAATCATATAATTCCTTTTTCAACCGACTTCCAAAAAGAGGAGGTTATCAATTCGTCTGTATGTTTTTTTATTTTTTTTGTGTTTGTTACCTCAGAACTTTCGACTGGGTGAACCGATTTTGATGATTCTTTTTTTATTTGAAAGCTGGTGCTTCTCGATTGGTCCCATTTTAATTTGTTGAAGATCTGGCGCTGATCTTCGGAGATATAAATGGAACTCTTCAAAAATACACGGCAAAGCTGCAGTAATTGCTGAAATCGCTTGGTTGTTTATTGTTTATGTAACATAGTGACGTAACATCACGCCTGTATGCTCTGAGGGAGTACGCAGAAGTGTACAATACACCCAGATTTCGACAGTTAGATGTGTCAAGGTCCATTTAATGGGATCCTGGAGAAATAGAGGGAATTCCTTAAATTTTATAGGCACACTAGCAGCGATTTGGGTAGTTTTAGGAAGAGTACGTTCTTGGAGTGGTCCCCTTTTCAATTTGGTAAAGATCTGATGAAGAACTTCGGAAGGTAGGCGACGGGAACTCCTCAATAAATGATAGCAAATGTACTGGGATCGCTGAAATCTCATGTCTCTCTATTGTTTACACCAGTTCATAACATAAAATCACGCCGTTACGCTGTGAAAGGACATATGAACCACTAAAAAGTGAAAAATAAAAACTTTTTTTGCAAAAAATATAACCGACTTCACACAAAAAAGTGAAAAATAATTTTAGCTTCAGAAGTCGGTGATAAAAAAACTAAATCAATCAAACAAAGGTCACCGACTTCTGAAGCTAAAGTTATTTTTCACTTTTTTGTGTGAAGTCGGTTATCTTGCATATCATTCATCACACGATTCTTTCATCGTTTCCTTCGTTTTCCACTCCCTCTCCAACCATCAACATTTATTTAGAAATCACGTAATCTAAACCTGTAATTAAACGGTGGTTACCAGTTCACCAGTTATGCTTAACCGGGCACAAACCTCAACTCCGTGGCTGATACTGATAACTTCTTGATGGAAAAACAAAATTCCAATTTGGCAGACCTGGAAATTTGAATCAAGGACACCATGCTCAGCAGTTTTGATTGCGACCTCAACGAGGCAGCATGGAAGTCATCTTCATCATCTGCTTAGCCTTTGCCCAACAGTGTTGAGATCGGCTTCCAGTCTAACCATATGCTGCTGAATACCAGTATTCTACATGGAGCGACTGCCTATCAGACCTACATTAGTACTGGGTAATACTTTACCCCTTGGTAAGACTGGTTATTAGACTTTGGGCCACTGACTATAAGGCAGCATGGTAGTATAGTTACAATATTATATAACTTATAACCTGACCTAACATGGGTCGTAGCTAATAACGAAGTGCTCTTTAATAACCCTCGCTGTTCTATTAATAAATAGAAATCAGTGAGTACGGTCACCACACTTGACACATAGATACCACTCGTAGTTACGTAGAGTCAAGTCGTTTCTACCTTCGTCACATTAAAGTCTACTTTTGTCTGTTACACGATAGCTTTTTGAATTCATAATGTCAAAACCGAAAAAATACATTCAGCCATCTTCTTTGTCTGTCAGACTGAATTAAA
Organism: Xestia c-nigrum; assembly: GCA_916618015.1. Lineage (NCBI taxonomy): Eukaryota > Metazoa > Arthropoda > Insecta > Lepidoptera > Noctuidae > Xestia > Xestia c-nigrum. The sequence goes on along the minus strand of OU745255.1, from coordinate 18,504,072 downwards.
AATACTTATAACGCTGAAAGACTTTTAAAAAATCACATGTACTACGCGACGTCACTTGAAGGGCTCGACCGATTTGGCAGCTTTTTTTGTATGAAAGCAATTTGAGCGGGAGGCTGTGCCGCCGGGTTAATGACCTTTAATAAGGCAGGGAAATACGATCTATTTTCTCTCCATAACAACTTACTTCAAACGGAGCTTAGGTGAAGCAAAAATGAGTGTCCTCGATTTATATTCTGTTCATATTTCCATCCTTTAACGATTTATTTACTTTATAACCTCGATCGAAATCAGAGCAAAGTGTAAGTAAATAAACATTTGTAAATAAAATATTTTATTTATTCACATTACTCTTTAGCTTGGCTTCGTCGGGTTGAGTAAAACTTTCTCGTTGCGTGCCAAATGTTAAGTAAATGGAATGGATTGAGTTTATTGTTTTCTTGGTCAAGTCTAGGTTACATTTATTGGGTGTAATCTGTTGAAACTTACGTAAAACAATAACAACTATGCTATTGAACTCTGTTTCTGATACCGGTTGGCTACTATTTAAATGTGTTTTTTTGTCAATTTATATGTAAGGAACATACATAAACAGTTTTCTTTTTAAGGTACCTAATAATATTAAATCAAGCGATTTTATAAGAATGTAGAGAAAGTTTGACGTATTGGTGACGTAGAAAAAAAAGCAAACAAACTCCAAACTAAAAAAAAATGTATTTTTTTTCATAAATTATATCTTTTCTTTTTCAATATGTAGTACATCCATATTTCGACAGTTTTGTTCAAGTCCAATGTAATACAGGCACAAAGGCAGACACGGTGGCTGCCGCTAAGAAATTTCTGATGGAAAAATCCAATAACATCTTGCCTGAATCGTAGCCAGGGAAGGATGCCTGTTGGGGCTGCAGGACTGTTCAAAAGAGATACCGCGACCCTGGTAAAAGAAGGAACATGGATGGGTTTTAGTCAGTAAAAGTCTGACACTCCCTTCCGCTCCGCCCAGAGCGGGAGGAGTCATTTGAAGATTTCCCATCGGAAAAAATGGCCTCATGCTCAGCAGCTGCAATTGCATCCCCAAGATCAGCCAGGTGTTCTGGTGGTCTGATTTTTCATTAAACTTAAATTGTCACTTACGGGATATCTTCCGTGATAATTTATTGTTTTGAGCTTCCGATATTTTGACGCTGTTGCAAGCGCCATGATCGCGAGTTGACAGGAGAATGCGGGTGGATGGAAAATAGATTGTGAGGAGCAGACAAATCTGTCTACCCTCTTTCTTTGTCTTTTGCTACGAGCAATATTGGAACTCGATGACTTAACACACAAGACAGTATCACCAGGTTTTGTGGAGTCCTTATTATAATGCCGGCTGCTACTTTTGACCTTACTCAAAACTGGATTCCATGGTACTAGGTAGACAATTTGAGTCATCCTCTCGTCATTTTAATGAAGGCAGCTGTTATTTTATAACTGTTTCTATAATAAACTGCACTTCAATAGATATTGCTAATAACCTTCTTGCAAGTCCTTCTCATTTGTGTTCCTTATAATCATAACATACAAGAAACATGAAACTGCCTGTTCCTATAACATACACTGAAGAGCTCTCAAGCAATACATGTTTTGTTCCAATCCCGGGAAACGGGTATCGGGTAGTCGGGAAATATTGCGGTTATTTCTGTATCGTATTCCAAGATGGCTCCCAGTGGAACATAAAATGATAAAATCTACCGGTGCATTTCGTGTTGAGCATTTAAGTGGAATTGCGTAGTTGTGTTTGAATATTATTAAAATGAATTCAGGAAATGTTAGGAATGGGAACTGGGTTAATTCTTGAGTGTTTTACTTATTTCAATTTTGTGTTGCATATTTTGGCACTTTTTAACATTATCATTGAAAACGAGATTTTTTGCTATGTTAAATATCTGTTTTAAGTTTGTAATGTTTGTGTTTTTGTACTTATTTCGTATTATTTATAGCATTTCTGTTCATTTTATTGTTTAATTTTGTGATGTTAGATAATGACAATGCCAAGCTAGTTTCTTTTTAATTTATTGCTGTAACTAGGAGTTTTAGGTTGTTTACATTTGATGTTAGACCTTCTTTGTAAACCATTTTATTCTTCTATGTTCTAGAACATTATAAAATTCATAATTGTGAGGTGACGGGAAGCCGAGCCTAAATATTCAGTCTGCGTTTGGTCCTCGAGCCGGCAACAAGCTGAAAATTACTCTGAAATGTTTGACATGGTCGCTAAGCCGGTGAGATCCTAGCCCTGGCGTCATAATGAAGTCCTGACGGCCTTGAGAACTTGCTGCTGCTACAACTACTGCTACTCTTACTGCTCCTACTTCTGAGAACCTGTACACTGACAGCGGGTGAGTCTCGACCCTGGAACCCTCGCAAGATTTGCATCTGCCTGTCACTGCGGCGAGCGGTTTCTGCCAGCTGCGAGCTATAGACCTGGACTTGGACCCTTATCACCACGTTATCTCGGCTTCCCTTGTCTTATTAAACCATAATTTCATCTCTTGCCATTTTTTTCTTTCTAACTTATCAATTCGACCTTACATTTTCCTGTCAAGGAAAATGTAACGTTACAAGTTCCCATATCCAGTAGTAACCATATCACTCTAAGAACTTTTTTCACATATTTCGACCATTTATGATGCATACATTTTACAGGTAAATTACATACCTGTAAAGTCCTATATCTTGTTAGTAATTCGCGTCTGTAATAACTAAAGTGGATTTTATGCAATTTAAAGTCGAAATATTTGAAAATGTATGCATCATAAATGCTCGAAATATGTGAAACGATACTAAAAACATACAATATACGAGTAATATACGTTATACATATTATGTATAACGTATATTATCGTGTTTGATTGTTACTAAATAGTGCTTATACATATTATGTATAACGTATATTATATTGTATGTTTTTAGTTTCGTTTATAAGTTTAATTAATTTAAGTAACAGGATGTAACTGTAATGTTAATGCACAACGTAAGTGTTTCCTCTACTGCAAATCACGCTTTCAAAATTAGGTGTGCTGTAAGAAAACCCAATTCTGGGTGAACCTTGCCTTTATACATAAGCTATGTTATTGTTTATGTATTGTATACTTATTTTCTGTAAAATAAAGAATAAGAGAGAGAGAATGATACTAAGTAGGTAGTACTTAAGTTACCTAACACCTTTCCGAACGTTTTTCCTTCGTAGCTACTGTTGCCAACCTGTTGCTGCACTCTAGGTCAACGGTCGAGGTCAGTGTGAAGTCACGCCACCATTGAAGCCACAGATACAGATTTATCTAGATAACGCAAGGGCAACTACTTCGCGTGCCTGCCTTTTTTTTCTTTTTTCGGATGGAAAATCATCAAATGACTTCTCCCACTCTGGGAGCGGGAGGGAGTGTCAGACTTTTACTGACTAAAACCCATCCATGTTCTTTCCTCGTCCAAATGTTCCGGGGCCACGGTATCTCTTTAAAACAGTCCCGCAGCCCAAGTACAGTCCCGCAGCCCTTCCCGAGCCTGCCAGGCGTACGCATTTTATTACTGTCGCATCAAGCTAATTTGTTCAAAACTACAATGTTACAAATCGGGAACCATTTATAGATCAAAAACGTAGTCTATTTTGAATGGTAATGGTGGTTGTCTGTATTGTTACTAAATTGTGCTTATAAATGACGTCATAATAGTAAAAAAATGGCACGTTTGTTTTCATGCGGTCCATGATATTTGGGTTGTCTAGGTAATTATCTACATCTGTGATTAAAATTTATCATGTCTGTCAATTTAATTATCGAGTAATGTTTATTTTATAAGAATAAGAATCTGTTCTTAGTAATTGACTTTGCTACGTAGCAATCGATATGGGCCCGCAAAGGATCTTCCTTAATGCAGTGTATGTGGAACTCGTTATTTATGCTTAGGATGGTTTAATATACTGCATATATTCGCCATTCTAAGGTAATTGTAGGTAATAATAGCCTAGTGCTGTAACCGTTCGATTGCCAAGTCAAAGGCCGGCCACCGTAGATGCGGGCCTGTGGACGGTTGGCTATGGGCTAGCTAGCCGTCCGTCCGTCTAACGACGACAGGCCGTGTGGACGGCGCGTTCGTGTTCCACGCGCGCCTCAAAGAGATGTCAGCATAAGGGGAGCAGGGGCCCGCAAGGGCCGAAGCCTGCTGGGGTTGCGGGCCTGTTCGAAAGAGATACCGCGGCCCCGGAACATAAAGGGCGAGGAAGGAACATGGATGGGTTTTAGTCAGTAAGAGTCTGACACTCCCTCCCGCTCCGCCCAGATGGGAGAAGTACTATCCTAAAAAAAAAAAAAGGTCTCGAGTATGAACCAACACACGTTCCTCTAATTTTTCGGCTTCATGTGCGTATTGTATAATTATCACTTGCTTCGGTGAAGGAATACATCATGAGGAATCTAGCATGCCTGAGATATTATTCAACGGCATGTAAAGCCAAGTCAGAGGCCCATGGGTGGCACAAAACTCTGACTCCATCATCATTTTAGCCGAAAGACGTCCACTGCTGGACATATGCCTCCCCCAAGTGTCGTTGACTGGTCCCTTACGACTCGCATCCAACGGATTCCCGCAACCTTCACCAGGTCATCGGTCCACCTAGTGGGAGGTCTTCCAGCGCATCGTCTTCCGGTTCGCGGTCGCTACTACAGAACTTTTCGGCCCCAAGGGCCATCCGTTCTGCGAGCAATGTGAGCTCATGCCCACTGCCACTTTAGTTTGGCAATTCTTCGGGCTACGTCGGTGACCTTGGTTCTCTTGCGGATGTCTTCATTTCTGATTCGATCACGCAAGAAAACTCCGAGCATATATTATATAGCCCTCTCCATTGCCCAACTCTGACTCCAAGTAAGGCACAATACTTACGAAGAAAAAATTATAAGCTATGTCGACTGTACGTGAGTTTTGCTGTTTTTCAGTAAAACTCACGTCGTTTTGATAGACAGCAATAAGGACAACATTCCTTTCGTAATTATACTCGTAGTTCATTATTAATGAACAATGTACTTATTTTTAACATTCTTCAAAATACTCATGTATAACTTAGTTACAATAAAATATAACTGGCCGAATTGAAAAATCAATATCTGACTAGAGACTAATTGTTTGAACATTCAACGTCAAAGGACCTAATCCTTTGACGTTGAATGTTCAAACAATTAGAAATCATATTTTTCCTTTTCTTCTTCCCCGAAGTTTTCATGACTTAAATTTAAACGAAGTAGGTACGCGGCTTTCCAGTGCCTTTGTGAAATCCGTTATGTACAGTCGAAAGCACTAATATGTTCATTGTACACTAAGTGTGTATAACTGTTGAAGCTGTTTCAACATACTGTATTGAGTAGACATACATACATACATACTTAGGCTCACGAATTTTCCCTTCGGGGGTAGACAGATAGACAGGCATTGCAAAACGCCACCTGGTACGACCCTAACATACTCCTCCCACGTGGTCCTCGTTCTCATAAAGGGTGTAAAACTCCTCTTAACGAATTCGAAAGACACTTGTTTTCCCCGTCATTGCCATCATTTTTTGTTCTACACCATACCTGAGAACCTTCTAGTTACGGAAATATTGGGGGTCAAACTTCCAACTTTTTGACTAGTCTTTTTCAAATACAAGTTTTTATTAAAAGATTTTTACTTTAAAGACCTCTACGACCGCCATACTATTCAATCCATCCATCAGCACAATGTTTCAAGTGCGTTACATTAAGTTCTACCACAAAACATGATTTTACTACCCAAAAAAAAAGTGGTTACCCAGCAATCGAGATGTAGCTTTCAAGGGCCAGAAAAGATGTCTCCGATCATTTTTAAAACTTAAATCGACAGACAGTTGCGCGCCCTACTTTAAATTACATAAAATCCTGACACTTCCCTGTTTGTACATCTTCGAAATAGCTATGTTTGTCAAGCAAAATCCATCTCGTTTTGAGCGCCTGGCTGTTGTATTCCCAAGGAATAGGCGTGACAATAGCAAATTATGTCAAGTGTCATGTCGAACCACTTTAATGCGTAGGAGCGTTTCTTGCATGGCCCCAATTATTTACAATAAATTACCGAGTAGTTGGAAAGCTTTAAATACAGCACAATTTAAGAGTAGATTAAGGAATTTTTTGTTAGATAAAACATACTACAGTGTAACTGAGTTCTTATCGGAAAAAAATATTTGTTAATGAGTGACATCTTGATTCTTGAAATTTTGTTGTTTGACATTTTGATTTTTTGAAATTTTGTACTTGAATTTCTTTATTTTTTTGACATTTTAATTTTTTTTTAATTTTGACATTTTGATTCTTTTGACATTTTGATTCTTTTGACATTTTGATTCTTTCGACATTTTGATTCTTTTGACATTTTGATTCTTTGACATTTTGGTTTTGGTTTTTAACATTGTAATTGTAATATATAATGGTATTTGTAATAGTAACGACATGTTAAATAATGTAATGATAATAGTATGATATTTGTAATAGTAATGACATGATTAATTTTAATGATACTAATTTATATTTTCCTTTTAATACTAAAATATGTTTTTTAATTATGCTGATGATTTAAAAATACTATAATAATAAACTTTAAAATGGATCAAAATAAGTGTAATAATAATGATATTAAAATTTTCAAACGTTTGCATGCCGATTGGTAAAATGTGGCTGAGCTAAATGTAATCTTAAGAACTATTATGTATTACCCATATTTGCAAAATAAAATTCTATTCTATTCTATTCTTATTCTATTCAATAATATTTGCGTCAAGTTGGATGTACAAAATGCGTGGTTGACGGCGATGAGGTTGTTTACACCCTGTATATCTGGTCATACACGCAAGCCTTTCCAAACAACAACACCATTTAGATTCTTCTAGGATTTTCCTTTTAACTGAAACTTATATGTGAATAAAACTGGATAGTGATGAGTTAATTCTATAAGCTCCACAAATTGACTTATCTAAGAGGACTATTGGTAGACTTCCCACGAGCTTCCCACCGATGCTGCGTTCTTTTTGCGATTTTTCTTTTAGATTTTCCGTTGCAAAGTATTTGTATTAATTTATTTCAAGGAAAGTATTTATTTGGATAAGGATCTGTATTAATTGTAAGTTAATTAATTAAAAGCTACTCACAGAATGACGACCTTGTTGCTTACTTAGTTTCTTTTATATAAATTTGCCTTTTTTATAATTCTAGTAGCTGTCATTGTAAAGTTAAATAAATATATTTTATATTGCTAGTTGCTGTAGCTTCTTTATAAAAGCTCTGCAGTTTTGAAAACTATATCCTACTTTACATAAATATATTATGATGTACAACCAAACAATGCTTTGTAAGATTTATTTATTCATTAAATTAATAATTTATTAACACGTTTTCGCTCCCCCATTTATTTGTGACAACTGACAATCTTAACCCTTTCACTGACCGTGTTAAATATTTCACATACGGTAATTTAAATTATATTCTTAAAATGTTAATTCATTATGCATCGCAGGGGTTGGCACTTGGCCCCAGCGGAAATAGAATCCATTTGGAATAATTTTATTTTTGGAAAATAACCTCATTAATATGTCTATGAAATGAAGTAAAAAAGCGTCTGCCTTTTTTGTATTGACCTTTCATTTTTTATTATTGGCTTTTTATTTCAATCCGGTTTGGTAAAGGTTATGGTAAAAATACAAATAGAATCTTGCTTTTTATGGGAAACGTATGGAAAGTGGCGGCGCAGCGTAACGAGAACCCTACGCTTGGGGTTGATACAAAAGTAACATGATATTTTAAGCGGGTTTGGATATTCTCACGAGATCTTATACACTCTTGTCTTGTCTTGTCTTACACTCTATAAAGAGTGTAAAAAGACGCTTAACGAAGACGAGATTCACTTATTCTTCTAGCTATTGTGTTATTTTTTTTGGTACTGGACCATACCTGGGATGTTTTTGGTTACCGAGATATTAAAAGTAAAACTTTCAACTTTTTTTTGGTGGTTTTAGAGTTTTTTTTTTTTGTGACCAGAAAACCCGACTGACTGATGGATAATCTTTATAATCAATTTCGGTTAAGATAAGCCGTCACCTAAAAAGGGTCACAGATATTCTTACTATAACAATCATCCTCATCATGATCATTTCACTCGAAAGACCTTCCCCAAGTGCCACTGCATTGACCGGTCACGCGCCACTCGCATTCATCGTATCCTCGGAGGCTTCACCAGATCTTCGGCCCACATAATGAGAGGCCAACCACCTGCCAGTATCAGTAGCAAAAAAAATACAAAATAAAAACAATCTATTCAACGTCATCATCATCATCATCATCAGCCTATAATGTTCCCACTGCCTCGTCTCAATGAGAGGGAATGGGCTATAATTTATTACGAGGGCCCAGTGCGGATTGGTAGATGTCACATGTATTCGAATTTTTGGTTCTAGGACATGCCGGTTTCCTCACGATGTTTTCCTTCACCGTTTTGAGAGCAGCGGTGATGAAATAAATTACACAATGCGCCTGCCTGGGTTCGAACCCACGACTTACTGTTCGTAAGTCGGGGCCGCCTCCACTGGGCCACCGCTGCTCTCTACCAACGCTGCTCTATTCAACGTAGTCATCACAAATACTACAGTACAATATTACTCGAACATACTAAGACATCAAACACTGAAAAAACTCGCTGACCGGAATATTTCAGCCATATTGAATGTACGGACGAGAAGGCAGTACAATTGTACGAAGATGAATTTTCGTTTTGTATAGATTCTCTGGCTACATTTACACGACAAATCTCGTATGCTTATTTAGTATTCTTTAGAGCTTACAAATTACAGCTCAGCCGATTGGGTCGATCTTTAGGTTAAGCCGTGCTTGCCTCGGTTGGTCTGTGGATGGGTGACCACCCATTATATACCCAGTTTCCTCCTTTCCTCGGTAAGCAGTTGACCCCGGCTGTCATTTGTATATCTTTGGCAGTTGTTGCAGGTTGTCAGTGGCCCAAAAAGTCTGACAACCAGTCTTACCAAGGGGTGTCGTATTACCCAGTACTAAATGGGTTGTAGAGGTCAGATTGGCAGTCGCTCCACGTAAAATACTGATGTTCAGTTGCATCCGGTTAGACTGGGAGCCGACGCCAACATAGTTAGGAAAAGGCTAGGCAGATTCTGATGGAGTTTAGAAATTGCCGAGGTGTAATTTAAATGCTACTGTGTTATGATAATTCTAGTTCTTCTCATAATTCGAATGCACGGTAATTACGTTTTTACTTATTTTGTGAAAGGGGGAAAATATACAACTTAAGAAATACCTGTTGCTGACGCCCATGTTTATCATTATCTTGATTATAAATGAATGCCTGAATATGATTGTACTTTTGGATATTCAATAAAATTGTCGGCGCTGAGCGGAATTCCTATTCAGCTATATTAGAGTCGTTTTAAACTGGCAAAACAATAGGCGATAATTAAACCCGTACTAATTGTCATCTAGTATTATTGATATACGCATTTGTTAAAAGTTAAGTCATAGTTTTAAGTGAGTTAGCCTCGAAGGTACTTTAGATGAAAAAACCTAAACATTTTGAACCTACAATAATACCTACAATAATAACGAGTAACAAAGTCTCCATACGTCTAAAGCTAAGTGAAAGAGAACGATAAACACTCGAGCTAAAATCCTTTTATTATTTAATCGCTCGCTTTTTCAATAAAAGGAAGCACGATCATAGCGCTGCAGTAAACAACATAGAATGACTATTATTAAAAAAGTATTTGCAATAAGTTCATTCGGCTCATAAATACGGAGGAGCTCGTGGCTAAATAACAGCCGCTCGGGTCATTTCGTCCGTGCCTCGGAAAACACGTAAATCTTTGACAGTCGTTACAGGTAGTCAGTGACCCAAAAGTCTAGCAACCAGCCTTACCAAGGGGTATCGTATTACCAAATACTAACTGGGTTGTGGAGGTCAGATAGGTAGTCGCTCCTTGTAAAATACTGGTATTCAGCTGCATTCGGTTAGACTGGAAGTCGACCCCAACATAGTTGAGACAGATGACCGGCTTATAAATACGAGTCACTCGATGAAAACTCCATGGTACACGTATTTAGATGAGGCCTTTTGCCTTTTAACAATATATGAAATTAACATCATGCCTGTAATACTTCAAGGATTAGGCAATGGTGTGCCATTGCCTAACCCTTGAAGTATGACAGGCGGGTGTTTATTTCCTACTACGTACACTACCTACTACCTACCTACCTACTAAGTACACTTAATAGTAGGAAATAAACACCCGCAATATCTCGCCTTTTTTTCATAATTTTGACCTGGTAAGGTTTGCGGGAATCCGCTGGATGCGAGTCGCACGGTACCGGTCAATGTGGTGACACTTGGGGAGGCCTATGTCCAGCAGTGAACGTATTTTGACTGTACTGATGATGAATGAATGAAAGAATATTTCGCCAGTTATGTTTAAGTCCGTAATAGGAAGCGTGTCTTTTAAGTTGCCATCAATTGTCAGGAGGCTGTGACTGAGAAGTTCCTGATGGATAAACCAAACCACAATTAGCTTTATTATTTAGGCATTAAATTACTAGACGCCTTCGTTAGGCGCGGGATAAATACAACAGGCGTCGTGTGGAGGCGCGTCGCGGAGCCAATGCGGGTGCGCCATAGGGCGAGGAAGCGGCGCCCGCGCGACACCCGCAAGGCGCCCTCGCCACGCCCGCTCCACGCCGTTTCAGCACCTCAGGCGCAGGTCATAAACAAGTGGCATATGGCGTATGGCGGAGGCGCGGGTGCGCGGGAGGGCGAGGAAGTGGCGCCACTTCCTCGCCCTCCCGCGCACTCGCGCACCGCCATACGCCACTCGTGTTTGTCCCGCGCCTCACATCTTCTATACCTATTGTATGAAATATCAAAGTAGTAGCGCCGCGACCGCGCCATACCACCACCTGACTCTTCTTGTATTTGTCCCGCGCCTTACTGTAAACGATCAAAACTTTTCCAACATATTGGAGTAAGTCTTCATTCCAAATTCTTTTAACATTTTTACACTGCCGACAAAATTCAGGGTTACTTTCGATAAAATTCAGGCTTCAATACAGACCAATAATCCAATAGTGCCGTATTTTCCTCAATGTCACAATAAAAAGGGTTTGTGTAGAGTACATGACGTAAATAAATTGAGGACGATTGGTCCTTCAGTCCGGAGAGTCTTCTCTGAGTACCTTGAAGCTCCGTTTCGAATAAAACCTTTTTTTGTAAGTAAGTTTGTCTATATGGATAAGTTTTGACAATTGGTATGAATTGTCATAAGGTAAGTTCGCACATATTTGAAAAATATTACGTATGCCACATTGGGCACACGCTTTAATGGCACCTGAGGTATTCCACATACGGCACCTATCAATATTTTTTGCAGACAAAAAACTTTGATAGTGGAACAGTTTATTCCACAAACGGCACATACGGATCAGTAGGTTTTCTCCAGCCTTTTTCTAACCGTGTTGGGGTCAACATCCCGTCTAACTGGATACATCTGAATAACACCACTAATTAACAATGACCGTTATAATATTAACAATGACCCAATGTCTATCTGACTATTATTACACAGACATTTTCTAAGTAAGCACAACAAATGTATTTAAAACTTTGCAAGCACTATGCTTCTATTTAGTATTAATATAAGTCGCCTAACACAAGAAGTACTAATGATCCCGTGACGTCTGACAGGGGAGAATGGAACAACGTGGGAAGATGGTGATGTAAGTCATATTATGTTATTTAAAATATTTGGTGTTGACGTTGACAACACCTACTGGAGATGCTCCTCAAAGGAGGGAGACATGTGTCGAGTATAGTTTTGGGTGCATGGCATTCTAATTATTATTACTTTTCCTGTAGATGCATATTTTTTGCAGACAGAAGGGCGGCGCTGTATCCTACATCCAGGCCTGGATCATTATTTATTTATTTGTTTATGCACACACAAAATACTTAAACAGGACAAAATATTAACATAGAAAGCGCGAAGCAGCTGGACTGGATCTTTTTCGCGGTATTTTGCATAGCATTTCATATCATGGATTTCGCAAAGCAACGCCTGAATCCTGTAACTTTAAAACAAGTCTACTAGCACACTCCCTTTCAAATCCTTAGAAAGAAAGTCAAGACTAAGCTAAATACATCTAGGTACTAATAACAACCTCCTATAAATAGCTACTCCAATCTATTAAAATCACGAAGATTACCCTCTTAACTTCAAACTTCGCCCTTGAGCAAATATGTTCGGGAGCGAGTGTATTAAGGTGTTTATCATAGGTACGTACTCGTCGCAGTCCGTCGGAATCTATTAAGAGGATTACGAGATGCAGCCAGGAAGACGAGGGTCGTATCCACGTCTCGCATGAATTTATGAACGTCTGTTACACCGTGCTGCAACGTCTGCGAGAATTTTGTTGTGATTTAAGACGTCCGATGGTTGGAATAAGTTTTGTGAGGATTTTTGCTTTTAAAAAAGAGTTTGAAGTACTTAAGCCATGCTGCTATAAGATGTAAAATGTCTTTACTGAATAATTGAGCATACTTATTGCGGAATGGACTTGTCCGGGCTAGAAAAACCTTCATGCAGAATTGCAGATGCATGAAAATCAAAAAGTCTGACGAGCAAGTCGCGTCGAACGGTAACTGATGTCACTCACACTGGAAAAAAAGCGTTCTCCGACTGGCTAGCCTTATTCTACGTCAATAACTGTGAAAACAGTTAGTTTGTGGTTTTATTCCTATAGGTAGTTAGACACATAACAATAAGCATCGTTTCAATTTATTTTATTGGTATTAGAAATATCTGAAATATAAATTAATATTTTAGATATTTCAATCTGCTTTTAAAATTATTCGTGCCTCAGTTTACACTCCGTTGTAAACGACGCCTTGCCTAATCCGCCGTCAGCTAAATTATTTATGCATTTAAAAGGATTTACTCTTAATATGAGGTGTAGCCGCGCGGTCACGACTCTCCGACGCGCACTGAAAAGTTAATTAGACGCATCATAATTAATATTTATTCAAGAGTTAAGTTCTCGCGACATGATTCAGAAGAGAAGCTATTCATGTGTTTGATAAACTAAGAGCGGACTGATATTTTAAAGCTTCTTTTTAACCGACTTCAAAAAGGAGGAGGTTCTCAATTCGTCGGAACCTTGTTTTTTATGTAGGTTCCCCGATTAATCGATGATGGCTCTAGGCCACTGATACTGACTGAAAGGGTATATTTCCCAGTTGGTCCCATAATCATCAACTCGGGATCTGATGATGGGATCCTGGAAAAGATGACAGTACTCTTCTAATTTTATAGGCACTCTTGATGTGATATTAGTAGTTTTAGGAAGAGTACTTTCTCGTAGTGATCCCGTTTTAATTTGGTACAAATCTGATGAAGAACTTCAGATATAGGCAACGGAACTCCTCAATAACTAACTAACTTACTCCTCCTCTGGGATTGCTGAAATTTCATGTCTATCTATTGTTTACACCATTGCAGTTCATAACATAACATCACGCCGCTACGCTATGAAGGGGTAAACACAAGTGAGCCATTAAAAAGTGAAAACTTTTTTTGCAAGATATTAAACCGACTCCAAAAAGAGTGAATTATAACCTTAGCTTCTGAAGTCGGTGACAAAAAAAATGAATTATAACCTTAGCTTCTGAAGTCGGTGACAAAAAAAACTAAATCAATCAAACAAAGGTCTTCGGAAGCTAACGTTATTTTTCATTCTTTTTGTGTGTCACGTGTTTTTAAGTCAGTTTAAGTTTTTGCAAAAAAGTTCGTAGTCCTCTGGTTGCAGGCCTTACTCTCTAGGTACCCACGGGATTGTCCAGTCCAGGAGAAACCAGCCTAACAGGTTGACCTGCGAGATGCCATTAAATAAAACAACGACGAAATATAAACACACAACCAACACATCGTCTTTTATTTGATACTACGTAGAAACGTTACCAAATAAAACCAAATCAAACAACAGAATAATTTGTATCTAATTATACCCAAACACCATTAGCTCATCTTCCCAATATAATCCAATAACAAAATATGAAAACAAAAGGAAAGCGCTCAATCAACGATTAATGAGACACTAGATTAGATAAAACGTTGCTCGAAGTAAACTCGGCGAGACAAGACATAATAAATCTTTTGATACCAATTATACGTATGATTGTACTTCAGTAACCCGCGGTGTCAGCCGACCAGTGGAGAATGGCCCTACTGGGAAATAGAGACAATTGGGGTGATTCTAAACCGGTTATGGAGAATCAGAATACATTGGATGTGTCGAAGGTTGAATCGATTTACTTTAGATTTGTTGGATGTTGTTACAAAGGTTTTTGTTTGTTTCCTTTAAACGGTTTGGTATCATATTTGTAATTTGTAAGATGCTTATTTGTGGTTAAAGTAATTGTACCTACCTATCAAATCAAATCAAAAATGTTTATTTGTTAGAACATGGTACAAAATAGATGTTACAATCTTGGTTCCAGCATATCCTGCCATAATATGGCGTTCGTCTGCGTCACATAAAAGAGAAAAAGGCCACAAAAGGAATAAATATTCCCCGTTTTTGCAACAATGCTCCGCTCCTATTGGTTGTAGCGTGATGTTATTATAGCCTATAACCTTCCAAATGGATTATCTAGCACAGTAACATTTTTTTCAATTTCAATCAGTAGTTCCTGAGATAAGAGCGTTCAAACCAACAGAGAATCAAACTCTGCAGCTTTAAAATATTAGTATAGATATATCAGAAACGAGTGGCGCAGACAATCAAACAGAACAACTTTTTGAGTACATGATGAAAACACCAGTAATACATGATTTTCTAATAGGATTAAAATATTCAAAAGGTTCTTAAATAAGAGAGCAAAAACCGCGGGTATACCTTCAGCCTTCCTTTTTGCCCCAAGATGCGGTTACAAAATACTTATCCCTGTACAAAAATAAAGCTAGCCACGTACCTGCCACGATCCGGGGACGTGACGACTAAGACGTACCTTATAACTTTTAAGTTATTCGACAGTGCCAAGCCCCCGAGGCTTTGAAACTTGGCTAAGTCGCGGTCGCGCACCGCATCAAAAATACGCCGGTTGCAAAGTACGCCAGTCACAAAATACGACGGTTGCAAAATACGCCCTTTGCAAAATACGGAATGTCTTAATCTAATAAGAAGTGATTCCGCTTTTGCTTGAGGTTGGACCGCGGTCGGCTAATTGAGTTAAAATCTTGCTAAGAGTCTGTGATGTTTATTGTGGTTTCATTTTTTACTTATTTATGTGCAGGGAAAGATGGAGAATTACATTTATTTTTCAATGTAAAAAGATTTTTATTTACCTCTTAGGTTGTTATCTACTTTTAACACCGGACCCATCTAGTTTAAAAAAAAAATGACGTGTAAAATTGTTTGTGAAAACCTACTTACAAAATAAACATCATTTATCATATTTTCCTTCTTATTAATAAATAAACCCTTGGAGTTCAGCTTATTCTAAATACATTAGAACCTATTTTTACTTAATCCGAAAAATCTTAATGATTTTTGTACCATCACTCTTCCAAAGATATAAATAAACAGTCGTTTTCATAAAGAAACATTGAATAAATATGACTTTACCTACGTAAAATTATAGCATTCCCAAAATAATCACATTTCACAAAGCACATTGTCAGATAGGCTTTTGGAAAACCGTCAATCAATGACAAGTCGGTAGGAGACAAGGCAATTTGTTAACGGCGTACTGAAATGTGTGTGCCAACTTTATAATTGGTGTCGGCGACAATATGAGTCATTATAAAGGAACAATGAATCGTCGAAGGTGTGAGGGACAAAAGTATTTGTGGAGCGATATTTAATTGGGTCGGTTATAATAGAAGGTACGGGAATATGAAAGTATATTTTAGCTTTCTAGGCCTGTTATAATGGATTGTTATTGTAAAAAGGTTGCTGATAAATTGGTATCCGTTTTTAAAACTGGAATTGGATTCTAGTACATGTGTCAAGAGCAAAAAATGTTCATGTTGGCGATGATGCTGATGCTGATATTGTTGTTGTTCTTTTTGTTGTTGATGATGATGTGTTGTCTAATAAATGCTTTTTATTTTTTATGTCATTATTAAGGGGACTTTTAGGGATTACCTTGATAAACCTACAGATATTTTCTAACATGTAGAAACCCTTTATCGTTTTATAGACTACACAGAGAAGGTGTGAGATTGAATTAAGATTTTAATAAGGAAGTCATAAAGTTCAGTCTTAATAATTTTATACTTCAGCTGCATCAATAAATTAGCAAAACTCACTAAAAGGCAAGCTTTAGCTAACATCTCAAACACGGAAGCTTTCAGGTAAATTAATTATGCCTTAAATACTTGGAGAGAAAACTTCATAATTCTGAGTAACTCTGGTAAACTAATAAGTATATATTTACAAAAGTAAATTATCGTTGCTGCATCGAGTGAACAGTTTTATACATGGCTAGCTCTGATCGAAGACTTATTACGAATTCATCACGACCTGCGTATAGAAAGAATATTTTTTAACCTAGTAAGCGGTAGTATATGGGCACGCCACGACAGTGGCGACAAGTCCCCCTCTTTAAAGAGTGGCTTGAGAAGCGCCACGGCGTCCTCACGTTCCGCCTGACGCAGTTCCTCACCGGACACGGATGTTTCGGAAGGTTTCAGCGGCGGGACGAAACGCCCGGGTGTTTTCACTGCGAGGATCTACTGGCCCTGCGTTCCGAATTGCGATAAAAGTGATAATATCGCGAATCCGACCAACGCGCAATGTCACAATTATTGCTCAGTAGCCTCATATTTTGTGACTACTAAATTCGGTCAGATTCGCGATATTATCACTTTTTTTGCAATTCGGAACATAGGGTGGATGACACGATGGAGCACACGGTGGATGTTTGCACCGCGTGGGCGGAGCAACGCCGTGTCCTCGTAGCGGCGATCGTCGGCGGCAGGCCCGAAGGCACCTTGGAAGCCCATTCCTACCGGCTTACCTTCGGGAACAAGGCACTCTACACGTAGTGTCAAAGTAATTACAGAAATGCAAAAAAAAAATGTTTACAAAGAAAGCAACAGGTAGCGCCAAGTAAGCCGGAGCTTGGGTGTCAGAATTCAGAACTAAAATCGTATGGACGCGCACACGTGACTTCGCGGCAGACAGTATCGTTTTGTAGGGACCAGGCCCGAAGGCACCTTAGAAGCCCATTCCTACCGGCTTACCTTCGGGAACAAGGCACTCTACACGCTGTGTCAAAGTAATTCCTAACTCGACGACTCGAATGGCGTAGTGGTAGTGAAGCTGCCTTGCGTTCATAGGGTCCTGGGTTCGAATCCGGGTAGAAGCAAATGTTTGTGTGATGAGCATGGACATTTGTTTCCGAGTCATGGATGTTTGTATGTATAATAAGTATGTATTTACAAACAAAAAAGTATATATGTAGTATACCAACTATCTGGTGTCCACGACACAAGCCTTGCTTAGAGTGGCACTAGATGGCGCTGTGTGTTAATGTCGAGCGATATTTATTTTATTTATTTATTAATAACATAAATGCAAAAAAAAATGTTTACAAAGAAAGCAACAGGTAGCGCCAACTCGCCAAGTAAGCCGGAGCTCGAGTGTCAGAATTCAGACCTAAAATCGTATGGACGCGCACACGTACCGTTTTGTAGAGACCTAGGTAAGCCGAAGATTTTCGAGTTACGGCAGGGGCAGTAAAAGAAAGTATGTGTGGTAGAACGAGATTGAATGAGTTATGGTCGGTGTATCGAATTTGGAAGTTACCAACCAGATTTTTTTTTTTGACATGATATTATCACTTTTATTAGTTGTTATAATTCCTCTGCATTTTATAAATTTTTGGGCGTCGCTGATAATGAAAATAAGGTAAAAATGAAAACCAAAAATGGCGCCGACGACATTTCTTAGATTTTTCATCATGGGTCTCTTTTTCGTGGTTTTTGGGGTAGCTGATGATGAAAATGAGGTTAAAATATAAATCCAAAATGTCACCGACGACATTTTTAGTTTCTTCGTCATGGGTGTCGTTTTCGTGGTTTTTTGGGGTCGCTGATAGTGAACATGAGGTCAAATTGAAAATCCTAAATGGCGCCGACGTCATTTTTTGGATTTTTCGTCATGGGTGTCGTTTTCGTGTTTTTTGGGGTCGCTGATAGTGAAAATAAGGTCAAAATGAGAATTCAAAATGTCGCCGACGACCTTTTTTGTTTTTTCGTCATGGATGTCGTTTTCGTGGTTTTTGGGGTCGCTAATAATGAAAATGAGGTTAAAATTAACATTAGAAAAAAACACATAAAAATACTTCTCATTTTTTTTCTTCGGCTTACCCTCATTCTATTTTCACCCTTCGCCACTGGTCGGCGGCAACCTCTCGCGTCCGGCCTTGGTTCATTCCATGGTCCAGAGCAGTCATGCTAGCGAAGGAGGTGTCGGAACGTGAGAGGGAGAGAGCCTTTCGCCCCAATCGCCGCGGGAGACACACCGGGCGTCGGGGGCCACGTGGTAGCTACCGGCCACCGTAGACGTGGGCCTGTGGACGGTGAGCTATTGGCTAGCTCACCGTCCGTCCGTCTTATGACGAGAGGCCGTGTCGACGGCGCGTTAGTGTTCTAAGCGCGCCTCAAAGAGATGTCGGGGCTGCGGGACTGTTTGAAAGAGATACCGTGGCTCCGGAACGTAAAGGGCGAGGAAGGAACATGGGGGTTAGGTTAGGGAAGGAACAAGGTACTCGTACCTGGTACTTCCCCTTTCAACACAATTGTTTTTCAAATGTATTCTTAGGAAATCGGGAATCCGGTGGATGCGAGTCGCAAGGGACCGGTCAATGTGGCGACACCTGGGGGAGGCCTATGTCCAGCAGTGGACGTCTTTCGGCTGAAATGATGATGATGATGATGATTCTTAGGAAGATTACTCTATGAGTTCAATTTAAGAGAGAACTGCATGGGACAGCGAGTCTCCAAACAAATGTATCCTCTTTTTTCTTCCTCAATAACAATCAATAAAATTGAAAAGCAATCAGTTTTTTTTTCAATAAAATTAAGATTTACTGTGTGTCACTCTCATTTTCTTTTTGTCATCAACTGATATTTAACAAAAAATATAACTTTCCAAACATGTCAAAAATGGACTATTTTACGCACATAATTAAAAGACTTCCGGCCCAATTGATAGAAAAATAAACTTTTCTTCTTCTCTACCAATGTCTTTTCTTCTATTTATTATCAACTTATTATCTTCTTTTCCCTCTTCTTCTTTTTCTTTTCTAACATTGGTTTTTCTTAAAATTTGAGTGGCACTAATAATTTCATATGCTCGATTTCTAAGGAGTAGAAAATTATACGAAACGCCGAATTCCTCAAATTTTTTGTGATATAATTGGTCTGAGCTGCAGCTGTCTCTGTCGCACTCTACGGGGGCAGGCTTGACGCAGCGCGACGGCAACAGTTTCTTCAACTACCCACCCCACGAACTCTTTCCTCTTAAAAGTAAGCGTTTATATGGTTTGCCCGTAAACATAAGGCTTCCGACAACCCACGCACTTTATATTTTCATGAAAGCCGGTTCGACTGCTTCGCACGTGAAAGTATAAAAGTTAAATTATATAAGGTACAGCTAACAAAAGAAAAATATTTTTTGTTCAAATTCAATGGATTTTCTCGTAAAGAAACTTGGTAAACAAAATAATTGTAATTAAAGCTTTTAAGACTGTTTCAACTCGTTTCTTTGAGTGTTTTATTTTTGTTGACCTACAGCTTGACCACAAGCTACGCTACGCTACATACGTGTCGCAAGACAGTGACTGTGGAAACAAACCTTTCATAAAGCCGGCAAACAAGCATTCTATTTTAACATAAATCTACGCCAAAAAAAATTCTAGGGAACGATTTTTTTTGGGACCGTTAAATGGTTAGAATCAATGTAATGTAACGCACTCATAACTTTGTGCTGATGGATGCATTGCATGGTACAGGGGTCATAGAAGTATTTAAAGTAAACGTACACAAAATAATCTGGGGTGGGTAGGAGCTGTGTAGCGAACTATGCTCCACCTCCTATCCCAAAAATATGCAGCGACCTTTGCGCTGCTATCGATGACGCTGAGGAAGTGGCGAAGTTCTCGTCTAACAAAATATAAATACGAAAATGAATCGAGATGCGAGGTCACTCACGCAAAGGAAGGAAACCCTCGCTTGTCGCAAATCGCATTACCTGAGGTCGTGAACGTGCCTTATTAGATATTCTCGGGTAAACAAAATCAAGTTTTACAAACGTGAAATTATAGGGTTTCCACTACAGCTAAGTTTCTTATTTTCTGTTATAACCGAACCGATGCAATAAAATGTTTTATTAAACTCAGTTATGAACTGAAACAGTCCGTAAGAAGTTAAACTAAGATTTCGTGACCTAGTTCTATAATTCAATACTTTTCAATAGCTTCCCTTTAAGTTGGCAACTTGAAGACTTAAAGGAACCACGCTTTTAGAAGAAATGAATTTACTTTCAATTTACTTTTTTCCAGTAGTTGGTAACGGTGGGCGGTTTGTTTATGTACAGTCACTATATAATAATATGTAAACACAATTTGTCGCGAAAATTGCTCTTAAAGTGTATACTAGTACTACTAGTGACTGTACTTAAAGCGAGCGGTTCACTGACAAGTCTTCAGAGTACCTAGTATAAATTAATGGCTTTAGAGAGAACTTCCGAACGTTATTAATCGAATAGTGTTAAAGTGATTATAAAATTGTTATTTCTATATATTATTGCTCTGTTGGAATGTAAACCCTCGGCGTTGAACTTAACGTTGAAAATTCAACCATGTGCTTTTAGTTAAGCAAAATTAGTATTTATGTTACCTGGTGTCACTTGTGATTGTGTAAACGAGCATAGTCATCATCGTCATCATTTCAGCCGAAAGACGTACTCTGCTGGACATAGGCCTACCCCAATGTCGTAACATAGAACGATCCCTGTGCGTCTCGCATCAAGCGGTTTCATCAGGGCCCTGTTTTATGAAGCTGACAATCCGACAAGTCGACATAAATGTCAGAAAGTGACAATTGTATTTTTTTCTGTTTTGTGAAGCTGACAGGTGACAGGTGGAAAATACAAAAGATATGTCGGACTGTCGTGACAATGCGACATACGAGTATCTCGGTTTTAAAAATCTTTTTAAGCGACAAGTGACAATTTGTCGTAAAAAACTTCTCAAATCTGTTTTATAAAACACACAACTGTCATGCCATCATGACATCATCATCATCTGCCTAGCCTTTTGCCAACTAAGTTGGGGTCGGCTTCCAGTCTAACCGGATGCAGCTGAATACCAAAATGTCATGACACAATATCTACATATATTATAACTAGCTGACTCGCGCAACTTCGTCTGCGTCTCATAATTTGAGATTTAAACTATCCTATCTCTCAAGTTGGATCCAACTGCACATGGTGTGCGAATTTTATCATAATCGGTTAAGTGGTTTAGGAGTCCATTGAGGACAAACATTGTGACACGAGATTTATATATATACTAGCTGACTCGAGCAACTTCGTCTGCGTCTTATAATTTGAGATTTAAACTATCCTATCTCTCAAGTTGGATCGAACTGCACATGGTGTGCGAATTTTATTATAATCGGTTAAGTGGTTTAGGAGTCCATTGAGGACAAACATTGTGACACGAGATTTATATATATTAAGATTAAGATTATGTAGATATTGTCCGACAAGTCTGACAGGAGCGTTGCCCTCTGTCGCGAACTTATATTTTGAATGTTGAAGGTGTTATAAAGTGTACAGGCCAACGACAAATAGTGCAAAGTGCTACATGGACACTTATACATATACAGTGAAAAAGTGAGTATAAACTTAGTTTTTTAACTTTTGTCTCACGTACATAATAGACTTAGTGTTAGGTAGGATATATGAGTTTTATTATGTTTTGTTTTTGTTGATTTTATATGATAGTCCGTGATATATTGATCTCATAAATACATAGCTTTAAATAGGTTTACATTAAAAAGTAGATTAAAAACGCAAAAGTTGTCACGCGGTTCCCATTACGGTAAAGTTTCGCAGTACTTAAGGTAATGTGCACAATGTTTTCGCGTCTTTTTGCCTTGTTCTTAAACTTTTCCCGCACTTCTTGTAAATTCTATCAAGAATCTGATTGGTCAATCGCTTAACAATTTTTGTTGGTTCGAAACGGTCGTCGGCCCGCCAGCCAGTCCTTCGAGCGCCGGATATCGTGGGGAACAGACCTGAAGACTTCACCAGCTAGAAGATTTCTCCAACTGAAGACGTCGTACTACAGTTACTAGGGAAGTCTTTACGTAGAAATATACGTGAAGACTTCGTGCTACAGTTTTAAAGAGTGTTCTGAAGACATTCATCAGCTGCCGACATGCCTGTCACACTTTCCGAGGGAAGCGGGCCGCCGGTGGAGCAGAAGCCTTCGTCGTCCGAGACCACAAACTCGGCGACCGGTATCAGCGCAGAAACCGTCATGGAAGAATCTACAGCAATAGGAACGACTGCCATCGACGATCGGAACGAACATCTTCGCGGCGACTGATCCATCCAACGGGACTTCTGCCACCGAAGCAACTGCTTCGACTGCTGCAACCGTCGCCTCAGCCGCAAGCGCCCCTCCCCTCTCGCCCGTCCCCGACCGTACCCTCTCTGCAACAACGACGCTGACTGTGGGGACGAAGGCCAAGCAGCTGATGAAGCCGCCGACTCTCAACAAAGAAACTCGTCATACAGAAACCGTTACAGTAAAGCAAGTTTCGAGGAGCAACGCCGTTCCACCGAAGATGACCGGCCTTCAGGACCTCCCCATCCCTCTAACAAGAAAAGGGAAGGGCGGGATCTACGAATAGCAGAACGAAGCAACTCAAGCTTGCGAAGGTGAAAGAAAATTTATTTCGCCTTCAAGTGGAATTAGCCGCAGCACGCCTAGCTGCCCTTTTTTTTTAGGATACGAAATCATCCCTCTCTGGGCGGAGCGGGAGGGAGAGTCAGACTGACTTAAACCCATCCATGTTCCTCCCTCGCCCTTTATGTTCCGGGGCCGCGGTATCTCTTTCGAATAGGCCCGCAACCCCGGAATAGGCCAACACCCCGGAATAAGCCCGCAACCCCGGACGCCTAGCTGCCCTGGAATCAGAATCAGAATGTTTATTTGTCAACATAGGTAGTTACAGAGTCTGTGAGATGTTACATTTTATAGGTGCGGTGTGTGTGGAGAAGGAAGACTCCGAGGATGAAGAAGATGACGTCACTCTCTACTCGACTACTTTATTTAGCTTGTATTTTTACGCCTAATTTGTACGCCTTGCAAGGCAAAACATAGTGATACAACACATTTTTTTATACCATATACTATATTACCTATGTTTAACAAATAAATTACTTTGACTTTGACTTTGAAGTCAGAAATTAACGCAAGAGTGGACATTTGGTTGGAGCATCAAGTGACTCGCCCGGTGTTAACTATCGCCGAAAAACCTTACAAGCCCCGTGAAGAACCTACCGTCGTCCATATAGAAGAAAGGCTAGCGAAGCATGAAGAAACACGTCAGTCACCGGCGGGAGGTCAAACTGACCTAGCCCTCCTAGCCGAAGCCATTACTCGGGCTATCGGCGCCACCCAGCGACTCGAGTTCGACCAGTTACCGTTCTTCAGTGAGTCTCATCAAGAGTGGCCACCCTTTCGCGCCGCCTACTACGAGACAGAAGCAATGTTCACCTTAGTTGAAAATACGAATCGACTTAGAAGAAACTTGAAGGGAAAGGCCAGAGAAGCGCTCGAAGGTCTACTTATTACCGACGCGCATCCAGCTGAAGTGATGAAAACTTTGTATTCAAAATTTGGAAGACCAGAGTCAAAGCCATGTTGGAGATGTCGACACTTCGAAGCCTGCCCCACCTCACCGAGTCGCCGAGGGACATCTGCATATTCGCCACAAAAGTATCCAACGTTGTGGCAACAATGAAAAGTTTGGGTTGTTTCAACTACATGTACAACCCGGAACTCGCGAAGACACAGGTGGACAAGCTGACGCCGACTCTAAGGATACAGATACTTCGACTAGTCACTCTGGCACGTGAAGGTCCTTGCCTCATCAAAATAAAGAAGTTCTACAAGAGGGAAGCAGAGTTATGCGGACCTTACGCGCTGCCTGAACAGATGACAGCACCTACTTCAAACGCAGAACAAAAGATGACGCAACGGCTCAACAACGTGACTGAGAAGACACAGACATCGAAGTATGCCGTTCGTTACAACACGAGGCACAGCAACGCAACATAATGTGAACAGTTCGAGAAATTAGACGCCAATGCAAGATGGGACATGGCTAAGTCCAAACGCCTCTGCTTCAGATGTCTTCGCTACAGAAGCAGACACACCACTGCAAACCTAAGCCGTGTGGTGTCAACAGCTGCAAGTACTCTCATGACAAGATGCTGCACTAGGAAAAGAAGACTGAAAAAACAGAAGTATCAGAAGATAAAGAAAAAACAGAAGTCATGAATTCAACGTGGTTAGTCAAGAAGCAGTCCTACTTGAAGATCCTACCGGTCCAGGTGAATAGACCAAAAGACGACACCTTCGCATTGATGGACGGCGGGTCAACAGACACGCTCGTCGACGACAGCGTAGTGGTGAGCATCGGAGCAACAGGACCCATAGATCCACTTATGATAGAAACCATCAACGACATGAAGGCGTCAGAATCAAGGTCAAGAAATGTCACCATCAACCTGAAGGGGCTCAACGATCATGAAGAGCAAATACAAGCACGCACAGTGAGCCGCAGAACCTACAAGTTTCGTCTCAACGGGTTCCACAAGAACTGGTGGAAGGGTGTCAACGTTTATGTGACGTCTGAAGGCACCTCACATATGCGAATGCGAAACCACGAGTACTCATGCATTGGGCAAGACGACTGGTATCTTCTACTGACCTCAGAAACAAGAAGAGGGGACAAAAACCACCCAGTGACATCTCTCACACCACTAAGTTGGGTACTTTTTTTTTTTTTTTTTTTTTTTTTTTTTTTTTTGGATATGGCATCTCGCAGTTCAGTCTGAGAAGACTGGCTTCTGCTTAACCGGGCAATGTCCTGTGGATGCCTTGATTCTAAGGCCTCCAGCCAGGGCGAAAATAACTAAAAACTAAGCGACAGCGCTCTAAGGGCACCCCCTGTGGGGTACGAACCTCGGCTTAGGGCGTCGCTGGGGGCAGCAAAGGGACAGGCTGGATCTGATTGTCCTTATTTAGGGACTGATTTAATACTACAGGCTCAGCGTCGCGGGCTGGCTCGAGCAAGGGTCGGGGAGGGATTGATCGGGGATTTCGCGCCGGACCTCTGCGGCGAGGTCGGTAGGTTTTCGGTCTGTATTTGTATGCTCTGCGTACCGTACTGGTATCTTTCCTACTCTCTTGCAAGATAGTGATCGGATCGTCGGGGGCGACTAGGGTGTGACGCGGACGTTGGACGGAGCTAATACGCGATGGGTCGTACCGGGCGGCCGATGCGATTAGGGGATTCCTATGCTTAATAGCAGAGTCGAAGTAACGCTTGGAAAGGCGTTTCATGAACTGCTTAACGGTGGGGATTCTGAGGTCTACGTGAAGACTATCGTTACGGACGTAAGGGGGGGCACCGGTGATCTTACGGAGATATCGGTTCTGCAAGGTCTGCATCGTGTGGATATGACGCGGGTGGGCATGCGCGAATACTATGCAAGCATAGGTCATGATGGGACGGATGACTGCGGTGAAAAGACGCAATTTGCACTTGAGTGACAATTTGCTCTTCCTAGTGATCATGAAGTGGAGCCGGCCCATAGCAAAGGCAGCCCGGTCGCGAGCTGCTTTGATGTGGGCCTTGAACGACAGATGGTCGTCCAGAATAACTCCGAGATACCTGGCTTGCCTTTCCCAAGGGATAGGCTTACCGAACATAGTGATGGGGGGACCTGGCGAACGCTTAAGGCGTGCCTTATAGTATAAAACTGCCTGGCTTTTTTCGGGATTAACTTCTATTCTCCACTTACGGAACCAAGCGCCGAGCGAGTCGGCAGCTTTCTGGAGAATGCGGCGGATGTTATCCGGAGAACGGCCGGTGTAATAAATCGCGGTGTCGTCAGCGAAAAGTGCTGTTTGAACCTTCTGGTTCCTCGGAATGTCGCTGGTGTACAGCGTGAACGCGAGGGGAGAGATAACGGAGCCCTGAGGGACTCCGGCGCGAATCGGATGAGGAGAAGATAACGTCTTACCCACACGGTAGCGGAAGGTACGGTTTGACAAAAAGTCTCGTAAGATGAGCACGAGACGGTCGGGCACACCGAGCTGATAAAGCTTGTATATCAGCCCGTTGTGCCAGACCTTGTCAAAGGCTTTCGCGATATCGAAGTACATCACCCCCGTCATCGCTCCGCGCTGGAAACCAGCGCTCACGTGTTCGACGATGCGGTGGACTTGATGTATGCAAGAATGTTCGGTCCTGAAGCCGAACTGTTCTTTCGGGATGAGGCCCTTTGTCTCGGCAAAATCTCTGAGACGCTTGTATATAAGCCTTTCATAGATCTTGCCAAGAGCACTCAGAAGACTGATCGGCCTGTAGCTGGAGGGCTGGGCTTTCGGTTTCCCAGGTTTGGGAATACCTATAACAGTGGCCTCTTTCCACGTTTGGGGGAAAATATTATTGCTCAGGGCGCCATTGAAGATGGCAGCCAAAAGGACTATGAGCCTAGCGGGGAGGGCTTTAAAAACTCTATTCGTGAAACCGTCGGCGCCTGGGGCTTTCCGAGGCTTCAGCTTATCTATAATATCCTTGACCTCTTCCGGGGTGATGGCGGGGAGGGGGTCATCGGGATCTTCAAAAGGGGGAAGCGATGCTCTACGTTCAACTTCTGCATCCACCTCATCAAGGTGCTGCTTGTCTACTGGTAGAGTGCTTGGCGAACATTGAGATTCCAAGCTGTCGGCTAGGCATTCTGCTTTTTCAGAGTCGTCAAAAGCGACGCTCTTGTCGGGACGTATGAGGGGTGGAGAAGAGACCTCTTCCGAGGTGCGCAACTTCCTTTGAAGCTGCCAGAAGGCTTGATGAGTGGGCTCGAGTTCGCTAAGCGTCTTGTCCCATTGACTCGAGCGAAACTCACTAGTGCGTTTCTTTACAGCACGCTGTAAGGAACGCATGTGAGCCTTGTTCGCATCGCAGGGCCAAGAGCTGTAGGCACGTATGGCCGCGTTCTTCTCGGTTATCAGTTCACGTATATCGTCGGGAAGTATCCAGCGGCGATCACTCACCGCCGGTACTTCACGAGAACAATCCTTCAGTACGGATTGTACGTGTTCTGTAAACGAGTCGATTGCAGCCTCGGTGTCTGCGACTGAGACGATATGGTCGGGAATACCATCTAGAAGTGGTGACGTTTCGGATTTCAGCATATCGCTTACTTTCCTCCAGTCGGTAGTGAGAATAGTGGGAAGGGGCTGGCTGGGGTCAATGATACCCGAGCGAGGAATTAAGTGCATGAGCACTGGACGGTGATCGGAGTGGAGCTCGTGTAACGTCTCAATCATGTGTAACCGAAGGTTCACATTCTTGAGCAGCGCTATATCGAGAACGTCGGGAAGATGACTGACAGTGTCAGGATAGTGCGTGTGCTCCATAGGAGCGACCGCGTCGAAACTAAGAGATTGGCCTAGATCGTAGAGGACTTTCCCTCTCGGGTTCGTCGTTCTACTGTTCCAGGCCGGGTGTTTGGCGTTGAGATCGCCCGCGATGATCACGGAGTCACTCAAGCCGAAAAGAAGGGTGAGATCGCTAACCAGGAGGTTGTGATCTTCCCAAGTATTAGTGGGGGCCAAATAAGCAGAAACTAAATGTACCGGTTGATGACCGGTCATAGCAAGCCGACAGATTGAAACCTCAAGTAAGGACTTTAAAGGAGGGGGATCGATGGGAATACAATGCAATTCTTTGCGAAAGTAAATAAGGGTGCCGCCCTTGTGACAACGTAGCCTATCATTGCGAACTATGCGGTAGTTGGCAATCTTGGGGTCGCGGTGGCTGGGTTTGAGGAACGTCTCCTGGATGAGGAGAACGTCAACGTTATGGTCACGGAGGAAGGCGGCGATCTCGTCGCGCTGTCCTCTCATGCCATTGGCGTTAAAATAACCTAATCTAAGGGACCGGGGTTGGGTGCAAGAGGGATTTGGTGTGATATCCATTACGGCGCGAAGTTGAGGTTACGAAGAGTGGCCTTGATGACTGGATAGGCATCAATGATGTCGACGACCTGCTGGAGGTCCGTTGCCGCTTTGAGCTCAGCGACCATGCGGTCGGCCTCAGCGGTGCAGAGAGGTTGGAACCTCATCAAGTAATTCAGATTGGAATTCTGAGAAGCAGGAGCGCGGGTAGGAGCAGCGGGAGCTTGGGTTTGCGGAGGGGCCTGAGGGGCCTGAGGTGCGGCCACAGGAGTGGGCGCTGGGACAGGGTTGTCCAAAAGACCGGGCATGGGGGGGTTGGGTTTACCCTTCGCGAGGGCAGGGAACGCTTGCTGATGGTTCAGCATGTTCCAAGGAGAAGGCCTCTGAGGGCTGAGACGCTCTGGGAGGACTGTTGACGGGACTTTGAAGGAAGAGGGAGCTTCCCTCTGCTGACGTTGGTTGGCGCGATTCGCCAACTTGCCAGCGGACTGTTTCGGGGCTTTGGGGCAGCCCCTGTAGTTTGCCGGGTGGCCAGACTGTCCGCATAGCACGCAGCTAGGCGGCTCTGTGCAGAGACTCCTGTCCTTGGGACGGGTGCAGTCTGCCGTGGCGTGGTCGCCGAGGCACTTTACACACCTATGCGGTGCGTAACAGTACTTTTGGCTGTGGCCATATAGTTGGCAGCGATGACACTGCCCTACTATCTTGAGTTTCTTAGGCCTCTCGATGATAATGCCCGATAACGAGCACACCGATCGGACCTTGAAGATAGGGTGGTGCCCTTCAACCGGGTCACATATTACGAGTACCATATCGTACTCGTCACCCCCTTGGGACCTATTCTTGTGGAGGCGGTGGACCGCCGAAACAGGGATGCCCTGGGATGTCAGATCATCCAGGATGTCGGAGGAGGGAATCTCCTTGGGGATCCGCTTGATGACCACACGGGTCGGCTTCTCCTCAGGGAGGCTGTAAGTGTGGAAGGCGACGTTCCTTCCACGAAGAGCGTGTACCAAATTACGGAAATCCGTAGAAGTGGGGGTCTTTACTTTGATACCCTGAAGGGTAGAAGTGGCATTGGTGTATTGGATCTTGCGATCCACACACATTTTTGAGATCTCTGTCCATCTGGATTTCTCCTGGATGTATAGAGCGGGTGGCTTCAGCTGCTTCTTTGAAGAAGGAGCAGCTGAGGAGGGGGCTGGCTGTGAAGCAGCCGTGGGACTTGCAGGGCGGCTGACAGGAGCCGCACCTTGCGGTTGCGAAATAGCCATAGGGCTTGCCGGGCGACTGCCCTGGGAGGCAGCTTGAGGAGCGATGGGGGCTATCGGGGACGGGGAGGCTTGAGGAGCAAGGGGAGGCGCATTGAGGGCTGTAACAGCCTTCTTGGCCTTATTGGCCTTAGCTTTCCTTCCCTTCTTCCTCTTGCCCTTTTGCACCAGCTGAAAGTCCTCCGATTCAGAGGACGAGGAGGTGGTGTTGGGGGAGTCGGGGGAGCTCTCAGCGGCAGAGGGCGCGGACTCAACTATCTCCATATCGGAGGAGGAAGGCTGAGTGATCGGAGCGGGGGAGGGCGAACGCGACTGACTTTCCCTCTCGGGGGTACGAATGGCCTTGCGGAGGGCCCTATACCTATCTTTCTTAAAGGGAGTAAGGAGATCCGTATACTTCTCCTTAATGTACTCATTTTCGTCACTTAATAGCTGCGCTAATAGTTGGTCGAGTTGACTCTCTAGTACACCATTACGTGCTTTTGCCATCTTGGCATGGGGATCCTAACCCTATTTAACCTAATTATGGTAGCCTAACTAGAGCTAACTACCTAGTCCCGAGGAGACACGTAAAACGTGAGCTCCCCGGGCAGACAGTTCCCCGTTAAAAACGAACCCACCCTTGTGTTTTTCGTAGTGCTAGCTGGCAAGAAGAAAAACACAAACAAACTTGTCAGCGACACGACTGTCTGAGAATTGCCTGAAGGGCCTAATCTGAATTCCTATCTATCGATACCAGTACCTAGGTCCCCGGGTAGGTGCGCCCGGGGATGTGTGGCCTCTCCTGAACTTGTGCGAACAGTGAGGTGAGTACCTATGGTGTGCCCTAAGCTTGTAAACCTGTCGCCAGTCTTATTGTGCGACAGGGCCCTAGTCCCGCAAGGGGCTCTAGTGCGAAGGGGTAGACACTCCCAACCGACACTAGGTGTGTAGCTGTGAACGAAGTCGAAGACTAGGTTTGACGAGGGAAGCCCCCAAGGCCAAGGTCCTAGCTCCCGATGCCAATGGAATGCCTCGCCCTGAAGGGGTCCGGCGGGTAGGATTGGGTCACCACCCTCTTGACTTCGTTAACACCGTTAGGTTTCCCGTCAAGAACCACAAAACCGTGGCTTTTCCCTGAAGGGGCAACAAAACGCGGACGACTCGACGATAAAGGAAATATAGCCTCGAAAGAGGCTGTTTTTTTGCCACTGAGTAACACCGGTTAGAATGTGTACTAATACGAGTATCAGACACAAACTAACGATGTACTACGGGACGGTAGGCACTGGGCCTTGATGCTCGGCGAAGCGGCGAAGCTGCGACGAACAGGACGGGAGGCGCGGTGGGGCGCGGAGAATCGACGGAGCGGGGCGTAGCGCACGTCTGCACGCTGCGGCGGCCGAGCGTCGAATGACTAAGTTGGGTACTCCACGGCAGTCAGATATGAACCTTCGTGTCACATATAGCAGAAGATCCAGAGGACCACATAGATGATCTCGTGAAGCAATATTTCGAGATGAACGCACTCTGCATCAACTCCAAGAGACCGAAGACTGATTCAGAAGAACAATCACTTCGTATCCTGGAGAAGACCACAACATCAAAATAGAAGAAGGAAGATTCCAGACCGGTCTTCTCTGGCGCTAAGAAGATGTCAAGTTTCCAGATAACTATGAAAACTCACTGAAGAGGCTCTTCGATTACCTATTTAGCGTGGCCGGATCAATGCAACACTGAGCATGCAAACTCCATAGCAGAAAATGAAATAATGCGGATGTCAGGAGACGAAGAATGTCATTCCTTGTCCCGAATTTCTAGGGGGTCTTTAACAGGAGCAAGGTGATTAAAAGTTTTTCAAAATTTTTGAATGATTCGTTTAGGAGGGATCGGTCTTTTAGGATCTTCCGAAATTCCAGAATTTCGGAATTTTGTAATCTTTGAGACAGGAAAAGAGATAACATCCAGGATACTGCTACCGGTCCAAGATGTTTTAATTGGTCGACCGTAATATCATCAAACCTGTCATTATGCCTGACTTGATTGACGATCACTTGGCTCAGGTTCGCAGCTGGTTGAGAGCTTTTTTTACTGTTTGTGGGTCATATCTATTTCTGTGACTAGTTACATTAAATTATTTCTGTGGCCATCGCTTACTGCACACATACTCGTTAGTTGTTCACCGAGTTCTAGTGTTTGTCCAGAATACTGCTCTGTATTGAATGAGTTTTCATATTCTTATGCAAATAGTTACTAGTAATCAACGAAACGTCTAACGAAATCACTATTGGCGCCAACTTACTTGCAAATTCTGATTATTATTATTTTTAAACCTGATTATTCTGATTATTATTGCATTATAAGTTCGACGTGTCTGTGTGTGTGTGTGTGTCTGCGTGTGGAATAGTAGCTCCCGAACGGATGAACCGATTATGATTCTGTTTTTTTGTATGAAAGGTATAAGGTCAAGTAAAGTCAGGAGTGTTCATAGTTATGTTTGATGAAAATCGGTCCAAAATGGCCGCCGCCACAAAATTTCGGGTACATGTTAATTCAACAACTCCCTCAATATGGGTGTCAAATGAAAGGGCTTGACTAGTACCACATTGTGTAATTTATTTAAAGGGAATGAGGAATACTAAAGAAATGAGATGAGTAAAGTGAATTGATGACTGGTACCTAGGAACTAACGATTAACCAAATATTTTCTATTTAACTCTTAGTACATTATGTGTTATGGTTTTTTAATTTTTTAATTTAATTTTACTTGTTTCTTTAACTTTTGCGTGCAACCGCAAAGAGAACCAAATGTTGTGAAGATAAAACTGCACTGCGGGTGCCAGCAATCAAATACAATTAAAAAAAAAAAAAAAACACACAAAAACAAACAACAAGAACGATTTAGGTCCATGTTCACCGAAAAGATAAAAGTCTGATAATCTAAAAACAGCTGTCACTGTGACTTTATCCCATTCAAAAAATGTGTTTTAAACAGCTGCTTTTAGATAATCAGACCGTCATCTTTTTGGTGAACATGGACCTTACCTTAACCTTAACCTTTACCATTTTGCCGCACGTCATTACTTACAAGAATTTGACCCCTTTTAGCGGCACTATCGAATGGTGTAATAATACAGTGTGTGGTTTTTTTTATCAAAATCAACTGGTTCGTTTCGGTTAGGCGATTAACACACGGCACCGCGCACCGAGGCGGAGGGCGGTGGCGGTAAAGCGGATTTCGTAGCGGTACCCCGCGCGGTAAGGCGGTTTACGCGCCTGTCCGCGCGGTTGGATTTAACGCGGATTTGACCAGTTTGATCACAGACACTGGCAACAATGAACGCTGAAGTGGTGGCAGTAATCTGGCTTTTATAGCGTAGAAAGAAAAAAAAATAAGATATTGGGTTCATCCATTTTTAAGCAGAACAGGACATAAGCAGATCAATTTTTAAATTGCAACACGTCCTGCACCCACAATGATCCGCGCTGTTATGCGGCGTCCCGTGTGTGAGGCGCCGCCTTACCGCGCGGTCGTCAGCGCGGAGGGGCGGTGGCGGTGAGAGCACCGCTCGAACGCGCGGTCAGGCGGTGTACGTGTGTTAGGCATCGACGGATTTAATACAGAACAATGCGACATGAGATCCGCTTCACCGCCAACCGCGGCGGTGCGCGGTGCCGTGTGTTAATCGCCTTAAGAATATTGATTTTCCAAAAATCTAAATATGCAGTTATAGTGAGTGGAACCTGGTCCCCGGTACCCGGTTCCCGCGTTACCCGATACCTGGTTCCAGGTACCCGGTCCACGATGAGTCACGTAAGGTTTGTAGAAACGTGACCCTGTTCTTATCCAGGTTTGGACAGTCTTGCTGTCTGTCAAAACAATATACGGGCATTCCTTCGTGTTCTTCGTCATTGTCTCCGTAAGTCTGGTGCCCATGACTGCTGCCTGCAGCTCCAACCTGGGTATCGATGTCAGCTTAACGACGACGACAACGACGAAGAATAGCTAATAATAGTTAGCCCGAGAATTGCAAAAGATAAGTGACAGTGAGCAGCACATAGCTCGCTTTATTAATGTCGTTTTTTATTCATTTATTTTTATCTAGATCTAGGAACAAATTATATAGTTTTTTATAAACAAAATAGGCACTATTGTGATCTACGCCTGTACGGCTACACAATTAATCTTAGATTTTAATCTTTAATTCACCTAATTTAAAAATTATCCTTATCCTGAAATATT
Source organism: Xestia c-nigrum (assembly GCA_916618015.1). Classification (NCBI taxonomy): domain Eukaryota; kingdom Metazoa; phylum Arthropoda; class Insecta; order Lepidoptera; family Noctuidae; genus Xestia; species Xestia c-nigrum. Next base: position 18,470,211 of record OU745255.1, on the reverse strand, counting down.
TTCAAAATATTTTTCGCGAAGTAAAATAATATCCAAAGATCCGTGTCCCGACTGTTTTGTTTTGCTTTCTTATAGCCTTGGGGTTTACGGTGGCCATGCAAATTGGTACGGAAGGGGAGAGGGGGACACTTGCTTACGCTACGATTGTTCCTTGATAAGCCAATTTCTTTTTTTCAGGTGAGTAGCTTTGTAAAATGCTCTTTTTGCGTTGATTGTGTCGGTTTTCATAATGTGTTTTAGTGGAGACTTTTACTTTGGTGATAAACATACATGGAAAAGAGCACATAGATGGAATTGGGGAGGCCTTTGCCCAGCAGTGGGGCAGTCCAGGTTTTAAAAAAAGTTAAAAAAAATGATGTTTTTTTCTGGGCAATAGGGAACTTCAAGAAATCACCTAAAAATAAAATTATGTCAAGATTAATTAAACAAAAATGCCTTTATGATTTAACTGAAATTATGGTAGTCCATATTATTGACTAAACTAAAATCAACCATCTTAAATTTTCCATAAAAAAATCGCACATTGTATGTATAAAAACATAATAAGCGTAAAAGAAATCATAATAAATCCGTCCCAAATAAATGAACTAATCAGGGTGGAGAGGGCAACTTCGCTCACCCAATAAAAACAACACTTGAATGTCAGTAAAAAAAAACTCATTTTCCTTTATTGCAATGAGCCTAATTTGAATTGAGTGCTATGCAGTTATGATTCAAGAGAGCGGATAATTTTAAGTAACTGTGGACTGGAGATGTAAACAAGGTTGGGTGGGAAATGTAGGTAGGTATAGGTATGTCGTAAAGTAGGTTGTTACTATCTGAAAAGATAATAAAGAAAAATAAAACATGTCTGAACTGGTTGTGTACGGTCGAGCAAGCTATTTGGTTTACAGTGGGTTACAACAAATCACATTGTAAAACCAAATAGCTTGTTCGATCGGACGTGTATGGGTACATATTTCACTTTTTGTCTCCATTTTTTTTGCAGGAATTACGGTAAACCGAAAAAATAATTTTACATTTTAAGCGTTGCCCCACGCTTGTAATTTCTCCTGTATCGTGAGTGCGTTAAGTGCGTTTACACACATTTAAACTTACACAAACAGCCAGACCCGAAACAACTACGTGCGAGAATCGAACCCGGTACACGCAGCACGGCAGACAATTGTTTAGCAATTGCAAATTTTCATATTTTTAAAAAATCCCACAGCTATGCCCTTTTAGAGTAATTATATTTTTCTTTTTTCTAATTTTGATTTTACAACATTCCGTACCTAGCAGGTATTTAAGTATATCATCACGCATTTTGTTAGTTCATCATCTGCCTTGACTTTTCCCAACTATATGTTGGTGGTGGTCCCAGCTGAGTACCAGTATTTTACATGGAGCGACTGCCTATCTGACCTCCACAACCCAGTTATTACTGGGAAATACGATACCACTTGGTAAGACTGGTGTCAGACTTTTTGGGCCACTGACTACCTGAAAAAAAAATCCTCCTCCTTCCTTTAACTAAATTACTTTTATACCTGTAAGTCTGGGGTACTGGTGGCCCGTAATACAGGTATTGTATACCTACTCGTATTTCGGGCACCAGTCTCTCACAAATGTTTGCCCTGTGTATTAGATTTAATAATTTCTGTTCACTGTAACGTTGATGATGGGAAAAATAAACACATGATTATTTATTTATTTTATATTACGTGTCGAAATGAGGAGAAATAAGTCAATCAGTGCTACATCAACAGTCTCGTATTTAGAAATCAAGTACAGTCGGTCATTTACAGTTGTAACAGGTAGTCAGTGGCCCAAAAAGTCCGACACCAGTCTTACCAAGTGGTATCATATTATCGAGTAGAAACTGGGTTGTGGAGGTTAGATGGGCACTCGCTCCAAGTAAAATACTGGTACCTATTCAGTTGCACAAGGTTAGACTGGAAGACGACCCCAACATAGTTGGGAAAAGGTTAGGCAGATGATGATTTTACAATGTAATTTGTGGGTTAAACTGTAAACCAAATAGCTTTTTCGACCGTACCTTGTCAATATTTGTAAAGATCCACTTTATCAATTTACTTACTGAAAAGTAACTAAAGGCTAACTTTATTTCTTTTGAAATAAGCAGTACCTTTGTGCTCTTCTATGTTAATATATTGTCCTTTTATGTATTTTGTGTGTACATGAATAAATAAATAAATAAATAAATAAAGGATAAACTCATAAATAACTATAATCATTACCAACTCTCCGACGATGAAATCCACAAAGATACCTTACCTAGTAGGTACCTACACCTCCAGGCGAGCTTGGAGTCTTGTCGCGAACTTAATTTATGTGTACTAAGATAAGACGTTATAAATAGGCACAAGGAATAACGTTTTAAAATAATTGCTCCGTGAACTGAACGGGATTTGTGGAGGGATACAGTCAATTATCAGGTTTCTTTAAAGTAAAGAAGGTTTATTCATAAGATCAAACACATAGATAAAAAAAATACTGAAATTCAATTTTTATTTGTGAGCCGCTCGGGTGCGTGTCTGTGGACGGTTGGCTATGGGCTGGCTAGCCGTCCGTCCTTCTAACGACGACGACAGGCCGTGTCGACGGCGCGTTCGTGTTCCACGCGCGCGTCTAAGAGATGTCAGCATAAGGGGAGGGGCCCGCAAGGACCGAAGCCTGCCGGGGTTGCGGCCTGTTCGGAAGAGATACCGCGGCCCCGGAACATAAAGGGCGAAGAAGGAACATGGATGGGTTTTAGTCAGTAAGAGTCTGACACTCCCTTCCGGTCCGCCCAGAGTGGCAGAAGTCATTTGATGATTTCCCATGCAAAAAAAAAAAAAAAGCCTATCGGGTCGATCGTTTGGTTAAGCCGTGCTTGCCTATAGGTTGGTCTGTGGATGGATGACCACCCTTACATACAGAGTTTAACTGGGTTGTGGAGGTCAGATAGGCAGTCGCTCCATGTAAAATACTGGTATGAAGCTGCATCTGGTTAGACTGGAAACCGAACCAAACATAGTTGGGAAAAGGCTAGGCAGATGATGATGTGTGTTCAAAGTAAGTACTTAAATGGTGTTAAAAAATATCGCACTATGTGCTGCCTTGCAAGGCGTACCAATAATGAAAATGTTTAGACATTACTTTAGAAGAAAAGTTTTATTTATCTGTATCAACGAAAGATATCAAATGACTACGGCATAAAATGGAAAAAATATCTTGAGATTTCTCTTCATCAAGTTACAGAAAGGTGCAATTAAGTACCTACCTAACTACTCGCTTCTACAATTATTTTAGGGTTTCCAAATTTCCATGTTTTTGACAAAACTTAATAATAGCCTGCCCTCTTCGCTAAGGCAACCGTAACTCCAATCGAACTACTTCATTGAGAAGCTAGAATAGTCATAAACATTCATACTCGGTGGAAAAATAAGGTGAGCTACATAAATAACAATAAATTGGTTTAATAAACTTAAAGGAAAAAAATTACAAGTCCATCAGGGGCCCAATTCTGCTATTTTTATAAATTCGTCACTCACGATTCCATTCCAACCCCATTGTCATTTTGCTTAACTTCGTAATCTTCTAAATTCACGATGGTCGATCAATGGTCTCGTAATAAAATAGTGTTTTAATGGCATTGTCGTATTGCCATTAGTATAAAACCCTTACTATACAAATGGTTTTCGAAATCTGCTACTACATGCGAACATTTATTCATGCCAGATTTCATTCATAATAGGTAGATTTTATTAATGTACGAGATTACCATTCTATGACATATCTTTCAATGGACTGTCAGTGGTTGACCATTGAAAAGTCATAATGACGCCATTATATTTAGTAGATTACCAAACTCGTCAAACCTTGACAGAACTTGATCATTATGAAATCAATGATCAACTATTCTGATACTATTGTAATAGCAGAATTGAGACCTAGTACGTGTGGCGGATACAACGATCTGTCAATGAGAGACAGTATATTTGAAATTAGTACTATGTGAGTGAAAATTCATCGTCGCTTCCAGATAGTATTGTAAGTCTGTTGAGGTCTTATGTAATCGATGTCGTACGCGTGTGTGCGTGTGCCGTTGGTGAACGCACACATAAGTAAACGGTTATTTACCTAATATGAGTTGCCTTCTACAGCCTGAAAGCACCCACTACTGACCCCGTATTCACAAACGTTCGACTCGTTTCCGATTCGACAACTCGTATACCTGTCTTCTTCTGGCATTACGAAAACGACCGAGATAGACATACGACTTTCCGAATCGGAAGCGAGTCGAATGGTTGCAAATAAGGGGCTAGGTCTCTCTTTATTTAACGTTATGCTGTCAAATAAAAACTAATTTAGCAATTCCAAATTATGATTCAGACCTGAAAAGGTCAAATTATATCAAAAGTCATAGCACTAAACTAGTTATTTATAGACTGAAATTCTTGATGGTCTACCGAGATGGCGTTAAATTAAAGGTAATGTATATTTTACTTAATTTTAACTTGATGGAGTTTCCTAAGCGCTTCAGAGGCTTCGCCAACTTTTTTCAGCAAAAGCTTTATCCTGCTGCGGTGAAACTTAACACAAGCAATTTTTAATTAGCGACGAAGAAATAAAGATTTCTGTGAGAGAAGTTTTATAAACGAGTGTTGGCATTGCCTTTTGTTCAAACAACAGGAAAACCAGTCTAATTGATGACTTTCGACTTTAATTTGGTGGCAGTAAGATTATTTTTTGAGTGGCTATAAGTGCGCGTCTGAAAATCGTGGGTGTGACTTCGGGTTTCCAAGCTCTACGTAAGCAAAACTTTTATTCCCTGTAATTTTCCTGCAGTAACAAAATAGATTTCTATGTCCTTCGTACTTAAGCGTTAATTTATTCTTAATATTTAACGCTCATGACTAGGACGGAGCAAAAATCCTACCCACCAAGACCATATCTTATCAATACTATCTATACTAATATTATAAAGCAGAAGAGTTTGTTTGTTTGTTTGTTTGGTTGAACGCGCTAATCTCAGGAACCACCAGCTCGAATTAAAAAAATCTTTTTGTGTTGGATAGTACATTTATCGAGGAAGGCTTTAGGCTATAAAATACCACGCTACAATTATTAGGAGCGGAGCAGGAATGAAAAATGTTACAAAAACAGGGCCTTTTTTTCCTCTTGTTTTTCTCTCTTATGTGATAAAAGCGATAAAAGCAGTCGTAACAGGAAACCTAGGGAGACTTTCTTTTTCAACAGATTGTATAGATACATATTGACATATAGACATATTGTAAGGAGTTCGAACCCTCACACCATTCAAACATCAACACCACTTTGCAAGACATTAAACAGAATTAACTCAAATAATTAAAACGATGTTTAACAAACTTTAAAAACTCAAAAGTAATCAAAGAAAGAGGCCCGCGATAGAAACGCGAAATAACCAAAGTTTCTCAATCTTTCGGACGAGGAATTTAATTAACATTCCGGGGTGAGAGTGGCGATGCTGGACATCGGGTGGGTCCTAATTGCGGCCTGTCACTTGCAGCGCAGGTCACCCTACTCTAGCGTGACCAGTGTTGCCACTGTCAAAACATTGCACTAGGATTTAAAGTGAGACTTTTTTGTTTGTACGTCAAATGCAAGCTTTGTTATACCTATTCTGATTTGTAGGTTGTTTGTAGTTATAACAAAAAATCATAAAAATAAATAAGTAACTTTAGAAAATAATTATAACTAATATACCTTAATAAAATAAGACGTAGACTACACTGGCGCACCACGAACCCAACCTAATATTAAGTAGGTATCTAGTTACCTATGAGTAGGTACTTAGTTCCTTTTCATTAAAAAACCAAACGTGTAGGTAATAAACTCGAAAAGTTGAAAGCCAATAATCCTTTGTTGACCTTTCGACTTTATCGGAGCTTCGGGCCAAAACACACTAGCGACTTACTTGCGAGCGAGTGGAAAGCGAGGCGAGTGCGCAGCGAGCTCGTCGCGAGTTCGCAACATGTGCTCGCTGCGCACTCGCCCTGCTTTCTACTCGCTCGCAACTCGCTAGAGTGATAAGGCTCGTAATACCTACGTGAATATAATTATTAACAAAAGAGCTTCAGTCTGAATTGCTTAAAATTAAATGTCCAATGCGTCCTTACATTACACATTGGAGGACATACAAATATTACAGACTCTACACCTGGGCCCAAGAAATTCAAGGAAAGAAGAGCTCAGGCTCTCTTGCTTCTTCTTCTTTCCTTGAATTTCTATGTCAGCTTCGGCTTCCAGTCTAACCGAATGCAGCTGTGTACCATTATTTTACATGTAGCAACTGCCTATTTTACCTCTACAGCCCAGTTAATATACTGGGTAATACGATACTGCACTTGGTAAGACTGGTTGCCAGACCTGACTGTAACGACTGCCAAAAATGGACAAATGACAGCCGGGACCAATAGCTTAACGTGCTCTCCGAGGCACGGAGGAGACTCGGTATGTAAGGGTGCATGGTCAACATCCACAGACTAACCTAGGCAAGCACGGCTTAACCTAAAGAACGACACGAGCGGCTGTTATTATTTAGCCACTAGCTCCTTGAATTTCGTTATAAGCATTACCTAATTATATACCTTTATCTCTTTTCTCAATCAATGAAACTCTCAATCACTTTCAAACAAGACTTTTAAAAGAAGAGACTTCAGTAGAAAGCAAAAATAAAACCTACAAAAGATAGGTACACATAATAACAAATCATAACATTACCCTCCTAAACATAATCATGTACCGTACAGCGATCATAAAACGCAGATAATTCCCGCAGCATCATAAAAATGCGGATACAGGGCTTTTAAAAAGTAGTAAAAACTCTCAGACGTAATCCGGTAACAGTTGGCAGGTGAAGTCGGATCGATAGCCGCTTGCTGCCTTATTAAAATAATTAAGAAACTTCTGCGCGTTCTCAATATTTTAATATCTTAGGACTTGTTTTCAAGTATTTTTTGTAGACTGTTATTGTCTAGGTCTGAAGAGAGAAAATTATTTCTGAGAAATCTATAACTAGTTGTTGACTTAAGTATTTCCTTCTAGGAATTTTCAGGAGCTAAAAAATAAATTAGAGTGTTGGAAGACGCTTTTATCATTTCTCTATATCTTGGAACAGTAACTGGTTGTGTTCTTCGCACCCTGTGCGGTAACAAGGTAGGATTTATTTCAACTCTATTAAAATAGATTAGCTCATACCACTTTCAAAACTATTTCTACATTAAGGTACGGTACGGTAATGAACGGTATTGTATAGAACGGAATAGTGGTATGGAACTTCGTTGTAGGTTTCAATTTGCCTTTAATAACCTCATACTAAAAATCTGCCCCAGCAATATCTACAAAAAAGGTAAAAGACCATTTCGCCATAATTTCAGAAAATCAAATAGAATGGGAAATCTGGCCACATCTGTGATTTACGACCAAATTCATCATACCCATCGTACAAACCCAACCATCTCTTCTATAGAACCACAAAGATACAGTAATATTCTACAATTTTATATCTCTTTGCCCCTAAGTGTTGGACAGATGCGCGTTCTATGTTCACCGTAAAAAAACATATTATCTCCTCCCGCCCTTGGCCAGGGTTTATTAAATAGTCGTAAACGAAGTCAGGGGACGGTAGGTTACCTATTATGTGCGAGAGATACTTACTGTTGGTATTTATGTGTATAGTGAAGCTTGTGGCAATAACAGACGCTCGGGTCAAGCTTTGGCCCGTGGCTGGGTGACCATCCAGTACATACCGAGCTTCCTTCGTGCCTCGGAAAGCACTCTACGGTTTTGGTCTCGGCTTTTATTTGTAGACCTTTAATCAGTCGTATAGTTACAAGTGGTTAATGGTCTGAAAGCCAACAACCAGTCTTACCAAGGCGTAACGTATAACCCACTACTAACTGGGTTGTGGAGGTCAGCTAGGCAGTCTCCTATATAAAAACAGTAAGTAAATAGTTGATCATTTAAGGCTTCGCTTAGCACTAGAAATTGAGTGTGTATATGTATTTATGCATTAAATTAGTGTAGTGGCTTAGTTAGTGAAACATGTTTATTTATTCTTTAGTAAGATATCTGAACCCCTGTTCGTGTCCCGGCCGTATGACACGAACGTTGCATTGAATTTAATTATGTTTCACTTGCGGCCGGGTGACCTCAAAGAAGCAATTGCATTATATTTACTTCAGCCTGAAAGTAGATCAAGGCTCTTCAGCAAACTAAATCATAAGTTCGAAGAAGATAACGAAATCATAAAGTTGTTTATCCTATGGTCGTCAGCACTACTATCTGGTGACCATGATGTTCTGGATGCGGTTTCCAGGTCGGGGTAAATGTAATTAGGTTTTTCCAACAGTAATCCGGAATTTCGGAGTCTGGAACTGTGTCCGGATGATGGCAATTGGCTCGTGAGACTTTAATCATTAGGTACTGTCGAAATGTGTGTACGATCGGTATAGTAAAACCGCTGCTAAACCTTTCGCGGAATCAGGTGTAACCATAAAACAGAACACATATGTGTTCAGGTAGCTACAATTCTCGTTACATTCCCCCACTCAGTTGCAACAGCACACTAACTGTAGTTGCAGCACTGCAGCCAACCGCATGACGTTGATATCATGACTGAACGAAGTCGAACGTACAACTGCATGCAGTAGAATAAATCGAATGCGCGCGGTTGCTGCGATCCAGTCCGTCTACTGGCAGCCTTCGTACTCTTCCATCAAATATATTAAGTAAGGATGGTTTTGCAGACTAAAAGACAGAAATCACTACACTATATAAGACTGAGATAGGGTTCTAAGCAATAAGACTTGTCTGTAAATCCTCTGGAGTAACTACCTAAATATAAACACAAATACCCTTTTTTTTTTTTTTTTTTTTTAAGGATGGGAAATCATCAAATGACCCCCCCCACTCTGGGCGGAGCGGGAGGGAGTGTCAGACTCTTACTGACTAAAAACCATCCATGTTCCTTCCTCGCCTTTTACGTTCCGGGGCCGCGGTATCTCTTTCGAACAGGCCCGCAACCCCGGAACACAAATACCCTTAAAACATTGCCTAGAAAGCACATTAACATTGTTTGTATAAAACTCTTCTTACTTCAAGAAAGTTTACGATGGGTCAATGCTAAATTTTCTCTAAACAAAAGTTTGGCTGTGTGCCCGCTATGATGGGCAATTTCTTTTAAACGGTGTTCTAGATTTTTCACTTAGTTTTCATTATATAGCGCTATCTTATGTAACTTTCAACCTCCGAAGTAGATTCATAAAGTATCTACGGACACAATATTTACGAACAAATTCAGAATTTAAGGGGCATGTTACCTGGAATAACACGAATATGATAGGTATCCGAAATTAAACATATTCTTATGGTAGTGTGTATTTGTTTCGATTGGATTACCGACTAAGTATCTATGTTCCCAATATATATTTTGAAAGGACAATCATATTAAGAAGAGATATGAGGATTTTTTTATAGTTAAATTTCTCATTACCCCTTGTTTAAATCAATGTCCATTCAAAATTGTATGAACTAGGTACGCATACTCCACAGGCCTCTTAATGCTTTAAAATAATATATTTTATTATTTTCTAGGTAGCTAAGTCAAAATAGTATAATGTTACATACGTTTTATATTTGAACCGAAAATATTAATATGATATGTGATTTTTAAATCAATTAATTTTACCTCAAATTGCCTGAAACACAGGATTACCTAGTTCAGACTCAAAATATGTGTGAACTTGACATAGATTTAAGAAAAACTGTATACTTTGACCATATATTTTTTGAATAAATTTCATTATTATCTCCTTTATTTATTATTCATCTTACTTAGTACATTTTTAAATATTTCTAAAAAAGATATAAAAACATTTAAAAATATAAAAATAGGGATCCGCCGGTGTCGGGAGCAGGGTCCAAGTCACCGGTGGTTAGGGTTGCAGAGACAGGAACCTCCTCACAATGCGAGCCGTATCGAGGAGTACTGCCTTCTGTATCAGGCCCTTGATCCAACCGCCTAAAGAGAGCCTCGACAGATGTTCGTCGAGGCTCTTGGCTATCAGGCCATTGGCCGTCACGACAATCGGCACAATGATAACCGAGTTCATATTCCACATGTCGCGAACCTCGTGTGCCAAGTCAAGATACTTAATTTGTTTCTCTTTCTCGGCTTTCACGAGGTTCTCGTCATGAGGGATAGTAACATCGATTATCATTACTCGGCGCGCTGATCGGTCTATCACCACTATGTCAGGCTTATTGGCAACAATAGTCCTGTCAGTAATGATAGACTGATCCCAGTACAGCGTGATATGGTCTTTCACGAGAACTGGGTCGGGCACATACTTGTAGTACGGTACTTCAGATTCCACAAGCTTAAATTTCAACGCAAGTTGCTGGTGAATAATTCTGGCTACTTGATTGTGTCTGTGCAAGTACTCGCCGTTAGCTAGACGGGAACAACCAGAAATAATATGTCTGATGGACTCACCCGGACAGTGGCATGCCCGACACACGTCAACCGTCCCGTCCTTCATAATATATTTCCGGTAGTTGTTCGTTAACATAACTTCGTCCATAATTGCACAGACAAAACCTTCAGTTTCCCCGAAGAGGTCACCAAAACGTAGCCAGGACACGGACGCTAGAAAATCTACATCGGGCCCATGAAGAGCCCGGTAGAAGCGCCCGTGAAGCACCTTGCCCTGCCATTCTTTCTTGCGGTCATCGGTAGTAAGTATTACAGGTTTGCGCCAGTTCTCTTTAGCCATGGACAACGGGGTGAGTCCCTTGTCCACTGCGACCACATCTCGGTGCATACCCACTTCGGCTTTTAGAAAATATTCCCTGAGGCTGCACACCTCGCGGTTGTGGAGGGTCTTCGCATTTAAAAAGCCTCGACCCCCGCACTTCCGCGGGATGTACAGTCTCATCACCGATGATCGTGGGTGATGCATCCGATTTTCGGTCAACAGTGTACGGACTCTTCTATCCAGAGCGTCGAGTTCGGTCTGGGTCCATTTGAGTATGCCGAAAGAGTACATTAAAACCGGCATGACCCAACCGTTGAAGGCGCGCACCTTGTTCCCACCTGAAAGAAGGCTATTTAATACCTTCTTTAGGCGACCAAAGAAGCGCTCCCTCAACGATTGCTTCATGTCAGTTACGTTGATACCTAACGCTTCTGACATACCCAAATACTTATAGCTCTCGTATGAGGAAAGGGATCTTAGGTGTATGGAATCCGAGAGCTGAAGCCCCTCGGATTCCATAATCTCCCCTCGCTTTACATACATGACTGCACATTTGTCCACACCAAATTCCATCCTGATGGCGTTACTAAAAGTTTCAGTTACTTTCAGTAGCTCCATCAGTCGCAATTTGTTGGGGGCAAAGAGCTTCAGGTCATCCATGTAAAGCAGGTGAGATATAACCTGACCATCTTTCCTCAACTGGTAGCCTAGCCCTGAATTCTCCAGCAATGTGCTTAAAGGATTCAGGGCTAAACAGAACCAAAGTGGACTCAGACTGTCGCCCTGGAATATTCCCCGTTTTATCCATACAGATTCATCGTTCCCCTGGATCTGTCGACATCCTGGATATCGAAGGACCGTCCTCCATTGCCCCATACATGACTTAAGGAAGGTGCATAGAGTTGCATCTATCTTGTACAACTCCAGCACCCTCATGAGCCATGAATGTGGCACCGAGTCGTAGGCCTTCTTATAATCTATCCAACATGTTGACAGATCCTTGCGGGATCGACGGACCTGTTGGCTAATGGCCATGTCGATGAGGAGTAGCTCCTTAGTACCACGGGACCCATTCCTACATCCATTTTGAGACGCAGACATAATGGAGTTATTGTCAATGTGTGTATTAATTTTCGTTCTCAAAATGGATGTAAGAAGTTTATAGACCGTCGACAAACACGTGATCGGTCTGTAGTTCTGGGGTTCCGTGGGACTACCTGACTTATGGAGCAGGTGAGTAACGCCTGTTGTTAAGAACTGCGGCAGGGACCCAGACTCTAAGGATGACTGGAATTGGGATGCCAGGCAAGTGTGTGAACTACCAAGCCACTTGAGCCAGAAGTTATGCAGTCCGTCCGGTCCCGGTGACTTCCAGTTCGGTAACGGACGAACTGCTCTGGCTATATCTAACGATGTGATTACAACTGGTGCCATTTCTGGAATAGGTTCACACACTCGCTCGACATCGCGCATCCAATCAGCCTCAGAATGACAGACGGGCACCGACCAGATGCTGCGCCAGAAGGAACTCGTAGCAGCATCACCCGGATGGCACACGTCTGTCACATTTTGGTCAGGTCGCTCCCAAGCTCTGTATACCCACCTCTCGTCACACTGGAACATGCGATTCTGCGAATACCGATCAACCCGTCGCTTATACCGCCGAATACGGCTCGCCCATGCATAAACTTTCTGCTTCAGGAAGTCGATGCGCTCTGTGACACGGGACATGTATTCTTGAGGACTGATTTCAGTCCCCGAGAATGCCCGCCTCACAAAGCGCATCACGCGTGGTCGTGTATTGCCCTCCCTGAAGCAGTATAGTTTGCCGATGAGTACCCTGGCCCCGTCGATACGACGCTCAATCCTGCGCTGCCAGACTGGTACGGCAGGTTTTGGTCGAGTAGCTAAGTCACAGTTCGGGAACTTGACATTAGCTAAACGACATGCCGCAACAGCCCCACAGAACAGGATCGAGTGTGTATCAACGAGGTCCTCGCTACTCTCGAATACATTCTTGAGTTGCGAGTCCAGGGCACACACCAGCGCCCTATTTTTCTTATGCATGGGTAACCGTGGTAAGCGGGGCCTAAGTTCGGTAGGAGTTGATCGATACTCACGAAGCGCATCCTCCAGTGCGCTCCTCAATCGGTCGTTGCACTGGCTACTTACCGTGGCAACCCTACCATCTTCCTCTACAACAACAGGATTGGACCGCGGTGGGGTTGCATCAATAGCTGACGCTTGCACCGCGGTTTGTGCCGGAGTCAAGATGATACGATTGCTCAGTACCTCTGAGCGCAGCCTATCAAGCGCGGCGTCATCCAACATGTGATTGCGTTGAATGACCCGCACCTGATCCGACAGTCGTTGGGCCGAGACGTTGACGGCTGGTTCAAGATCCTGGAACAGAGACAGCATCCTAACACGGTACGCAGTGAGGTTAGTTCCCCCCTCTGTAGACCCGTAGTATGCGCGCATGGCGTTCTCGTTCATGGACTGAGTCCATCTCATGCGCTGCACACAACCACCGGTAGCGGGGACCCGGCTCGGGGCCTGTTGGCCCCTAAGTCCCAAGCTTCTCGGTGGCCGGCCTCTCCCCGCACGACGTACAGGTGTTGGCGACGTCGGCGGAGAGAAATATTCGTCGCTCGAGCTCGACGCAACTGCCGCAACCGTTGACACTGGTGAACCGGGGTCCGGTGGCGGCGAGGCGGAGCTGAGCGACGAGTCCGGGGATGGTAGGCGTGCGCGTCGTCGGGAGGCAGCTCTCGTGATCATTATTTTATCGCATCATGCATTCCTTTTATATTTTTCGGTAATTTTCATATTTTGATTGAATGGTTTGACAGGTTTTGACATCCGTCATTGTAGTATAACATAATTTTTCATTTGCACTTTCTGGTTTTCTTTTGCTTTTTTTAAACTATATATTATTTGATGTGTTAATGGAGAAAATTGAACTGTTTTTGATAAATATTGTATGGACCTTCGTGTATTTAATTAAAATAAGAAATTGCGATGCGATGTTATAAACTGATGACGTACGGGGTTGCCATCAAAAAAAAAATATCATTATTATTATTATTGGATTTTGTTATCGGTCTTGTCTTGTCTTTCAACTAGCGAGAATTGACGCGACCTAAAACGGGTTATTTACCATGATTAGACTTTAGGCTCTGTTTGTCGTGAATTTGTGATGAGTTCCCAATACTTCGGCACTATTGCAAACACCCCGATCACGGATAAATTGAAGTTATTGCGGGTGGCTGCTTATGAGCAGGAAAATCGGTTTTCCCTCTTTATCGTTTTTTTGCACTCGGATACCGCTACCAGTCACTCGCAACACGATTTTGTTCCCGACACACGAAACTTTGTGTGTGTATTCCGTTTTGTAGGTGACTATGACAGTTTAAAAACTTATGACGCGACCTACCTTGACAATAAGCTACGTTATTCCGGTTTTCTTACAATTACGGTGAAAAATTAAAACTGAATCAGGAAGCACAGGGTACCTACACGGATTTTTCATTGGATGGAGGAAGTTTCAGACCAATTATAATACCAACAACACTACCCAGTTTAGCAGCATTTTTCGGGTTTTGAAAGATTTTTTGCAATAGGTAACCCATGACGTTACCAAAATTTTTTTTTTAATTGGTAACTTCAAACCAATAAAGTTTCCAACGCTTACCAACACTGTCAAAGTATATGACGAAAACTAAAATGAGCATGTGGAAGAAGTGGACGAGCACTGTATTTTGGGGCATTTGGTCGCGACAACAACTAATGAAAAAACTTTGTGACAACTTGCTACTCGTCGTGGTTGCACCGACTATGTTGCGACTTCGCAATTGCAACATCGTTGCAACAGCTTCCCACCATGTTACATCCTTACAGGGTGTGCATTTTGAACTTTAATTACGTAGAATACACCAACAATAAAGATTGAGTGTATGTACCTCCCTAAAGTGTGTGTTACCCTGGCAAATAGTTGTGCATTTGAGATGAGAGACCTTAAGAGCCCTCTTACAGTCCACTAGCGCCGCCAATCGAAAAAATGTCATAACATGTAAACAGAATCAAAAATACAAAATGTGGTCTATTATTACTGTAGAAAAGGCAATAACGTAATTTTATAACACCTTATCAACACTTGAAATATAGCTGTTTAGCTAAATCGTGCATTCAAAACATAAACGGCCGTTTTTGTTACAAATGCACGATTTAGCTAAACAGCTATATTTCAAGTGGTGACAATGTGTTATAAAATTACGTTATTGCCTTTTCTACAGTAATAATAGACCATATTTTATATTTTTGATTCTATTTACGAGTTATGACATTTTTTCGATTGGCGGCGCTAGTGGACTGTAAGAGGGCTCTTAACAAATAATTAGAGTATCATGAGGAGCAATTTGCTTATTAATAGCAAAATTTGTTTGATAATTTGCGAAGACTACTCGTATGTACGGTGCGGCCGCTTTTTCGTGAACTTTTCGATTTGGTCGGCTTATTAGAGAGTTGCTGACTTATTCTGTTTGTGATATAACTTTCGTTACAGACGTAATTGAAAGCTGAAATTAACAGGTATTAATGTTCATGAATCATTTTAATTTGCTTAATGTATGTCACGTTTCTTAATGTTTTAGGAAAAGCTTATTTCATCGCTAAAGTACGACCAGTCTAAAATTCATCAAATTTGTTTTATCTTCATATCGTGTAAAGTTACAAAATCTAATTTTCCTGACATTATAAGCGTCTACCATGGGTATCTTTTACAGCTGTTTATTTGGTTCTAAGTGTTTTGGTTTACTTGCAAATCCTTTTTTATCTGATTATTGAAACCATTTAATTCCATTGGTTTACGACGACCAAATCAAAAACTAATGTTTAAACTAATTTAAGCAAATTAAGGTCTCTTGTTGGTATTTTTTTTTTCAATCTTCTACGTTGAGCCGTTCTCAAATAACTTTAAAACTATAATTCAAGCAATTTTTGCTATTAGTAAGCAAATTGCTCCTCATGATACTCTAATTATTTGTTAAATCTCACATCTCAAATCCACCGTCCGTTCCACCTAGTTACATTGTAGTTACATTGATGTAACTAGCTGGACATTTTTATTCCAAGTAGTTACGTTATTTAAAAATTTAACTTTAACGTAACTAATGAGACTTTTTTGTTCCACCTAGTTACATCGTAGATAGGTACCATCGTCGGTTCAAAAGATATATTAGTTAGCTCTCGTGAGTCATGTACTCCTAGTACTTTCATGCTCATGGCAACCAACGTCTTAATGAACTTACTTAATGAAAGCTCTTTGGTGAGGAAATGTACTGACCACTTATAAATAATAACGAAGTCATCGACGTCAATGAAAAGTGTGTTGGCTCAATTACATTGTCTATATACTGTAAGTAATATTTTGTCCTACACACCTAATCGCTTTTTTCCTTTTTCCGATTAAATATGACTATCGAGTTTGGAATTTATGTCTAAGTTACATCTTATGACGATTTCATTCGAACGCAACGCAGTCATATAGCTATCGATAAGAGCGAGGCCACACGATGCGTTGCGCTGCGTTGCGTCGTCGCAGCGTCGTACAATCACTGTCAAAATGGCAATGCACAACAGTGATTGTATGGCGCAACGCACTAGTGGGGTAGTGATTTGTATGTAGGATGACGTTTGCGGCGCCGCTCTGTCGTCGCACCGCACCGCCAACGCATCGTGTGGCCTCGCTCTTATTTGTCAAAAAGCGATTTATCAGCTATTTTTTAAATCTTTTATTAAACTTCACAGGTTTGTTTAAGTATGTATGTGGCGTACAAATCTTGCAAGCCTAATTTGACACACACTAACGGTTTCGTGATTTTCTTTTTTTTTGTGCGTTTAAATAAAATCTTGTCGTGAGAATGTTTTTTCTATTAATTTTGTTTTATTTTAAGGATGAGACAATGCTAAAATTAAAACCTCATATCAATAACTGTCAGCCCGATGATGTACAAAATACTATTTAAATAATTATCAATGAGGCTTGTTTAGAAGCCGTGGATGGTAGAGAACCAGCACCAAAAGTTTTTAATAAAGCATTGCAACATATTAATGAGAAGGGTTATAATATGGCTGCTAAAAAGCCAGTACCATCTTTTAAAAATCTGCTATTTACAAAAGAAGGAATGAAAAAGCCGGTGTGAAAAAAACTTCCACTATATATAGAAACTTCCACGAAATATAGAGGAAGTGGAAGTGCTACATCAATTCAATTCATTTTTACTGGCGGACTACAAAAATGGTAACATGCGTATCATAGAAGAAGACCGGGAAGACCAGGAAGAAGACCGGGAAGACCGGAAAGACCTGGAAGAAGACCGGGAAGACCGGGAAAAAGCCCGGGAAGACCGAGAAGAAGACCGGGAAGACCGAGAAGAAGACCGGGAAGACCTAGAAGAAGACCGGGAAGACCTAGAAGACCGGGCATACCTGGAAGAAGACCGGGAAGACCTGGAAGAAGACCGGGAGGACCTGGACGAAGACCGGGAAGACCTGGAAGAATACCGGGAGAACCTGGAAGAAGACCGGGAAGACCTGGAAGAAGACCGGGAAGACCTGGAAGAAGACCGGGAAGACCTGGAAGAAGACCGGGAAGACCTGGAAGAAGACCGGGAAGACCAGGAAGAAGACCGGGAAGACCGGAAAGACCTGGAAGAAGACCGGGAAGACCGGGAAAAAGCCCGGGAAGACCGAGAAGAAGACCGAAAAGACCGAGAAGAAGACCGGAAAGACCGGGAAGACCTGGAAGAAGACCGGGAAGACCTGGAAGAAGACCGGGTAGACCTGGAAGAAGACCGGGAAGACCAGGAAGAAGACCGGGAAGACCGGAAAGACCTGGAAGAAGACCAGGAAGACCGGGAAAATGCCCAGGAAGACCGAGAAGAAGACCGAAAAGACCGAGAAGAAGACCGGAAAGACCGAGAAGAAGACCGGGAAGACCTGGAAGAAGACCGGGAAGACCTAGAAGACCGGGCATACCTGGAAGAAGACCGGGAAGACCTAGAAGACCGGGCATACCTGGAAGAAGACCGGGAAGACCTGGAAAAAGACCGGGAGGACCTGGAAGGAGACCGGGAAGAAGACCGGGAAGACCTGGAAGCAGACCGGGAAGACCTGGAAGAAGACCGAGAAGACCTGGAAGAAGACATGAAAGACCTGGAAGAAGACCGGGAAGACCAGGAAGAAGACCGCGAAGACCGGAAAGAAGCGAGAAGAACGGGAAGAATGGGAAGAACGGGAAGACTGGGAAGACCTGGAAGAAGAACGGGAAGAATGGGAAGACCGGGAAGACCTGGAAGAAGACAGAGAAGACCGGGAAGACAGGGTAGAAGATCGGGAAAAACGGGAAGATCGGGAAGAAAGGGAAAAATGGGAAGACCGGGAAGCCCTGGAAGAAGGCCGAGAAGACCTGGAAGAAAACCGAGAAGACCTGGAAGAAAACCGAGAAGACCGGGAAGATAGGGTAGAATACCGGGAAGAACGGGAAGATCGGGAAAAACGGGAAGAACGGGAAGGCCGGAAAGACCGATGTGCATTACCGACGCACGGGTGTCAGAATTCAGAACTAAAATCGTATGGACAAGTGACTACGCGGCTGGCAATACCGTTTTGTAAGAACCTAGGTAAGCAGGAAGTTACGGCAGAAATAGAAAGTACGTCTAGTAGAACGAGATAGAATAAGTAATTGTCGATATCGTATTTGGTACTTTGTCTGTTTGTCTGTGTGTCTGTTTGTCTGTTTGTATGTCTGTATGTCTGTATGTCTGTTTGTCTGTATGTATGTCTGGGCTAAACTCAAAAAGTACGGCATGGATTTACTTCAAATTTTTGGTGTCGTTTTCCGTGGTTCCAACCCAGGACCTCATGCTCAATAGCGCTAAGACCAAATATATTTTATCCTTCATCATAGTTATTAGCTGAAACGTGAACTTGAAAAAAAGTAGCACATTCACTTGCACATTCAAAATTGTTGAATTAGTCTGTAACTGTGGGATAGAATTTGATGCACATTGGCACACATAGTTAGTCCAACATTATAAGTTAACCCACAATGGAGTCAACCCTGGGGGCAGCAGTTTTTTCTTTGGACCAGAGCCCATACATTTTTGGTCATTCTCCTTTAAACTCATAACCTACTGTTTTCAGTAGGTTATGAGATCATTACAGTTCCGTTTATTTCTGCTGGTTGGTAATGCTGGTCATTGCCTATGGTTTTTGAACGCATAATATTGAACGGTTTATGATATTTGGGTAGATAAACATAGTTTAATAAATGTTAGTGAGACATTACAATCGAACGTATTTGACAATTTTACGGTGACATGATAAATGGTAATGTGCATTTTATTAATAAAAAAGAGGTATCGTTTGATTCCGTTCTTCCAGGTGTTCTTCCCGGTCTTCCCGGTCTTCTTCCAGGCCTTCCCGGTCTTCATCCAGGTCTGCTCGGTCTTCTTCCCGGTCTTCTTCCAGGTCTTCCCGGTCTTCTTCCAGGTCTTCCCGGTCTTCTTCCAGGTCTTCTTCCCGGTTTTCTCGGCCTTCTTCCATGTCTTCCCAATCTTCCCATTCTTCCAGGCCTTCCCGGTCTTCTTCCCGGTCTTCTCCAGGTCTGCCCGGTATTCTTTCAGGTCTTCCCGGTCTTCTTCCAAGTCTTCCCGGTCTTCCCGGTCTTCTTCCAGATCTTCCCGGTCTTCTTCCAGGTCATCCCGGTCTTCTTCCAGGTCTTCCCGGTATTCTTCCAGGTCTTCCCGGTCTTCCCGGTCTTCTTCCAGGTCTTCCCGGTCTTCTTCCAGGTCTTCTTCCCGGTTTTCTCGGCCTTCTTCCAGGTCTTCCCAATCTTCCCATTCTTCCAGGCCTTCCCGGTCTTCTTCCCGGTCTTCTCCAGGTCTGCCCGGTACTCTTTCAGGTCTTCCCGGTCTTCTTCCAAGTCTTCCCGGTCTTCCCGGTCTTCTTCCAGATCTTCCCGGTCTTCTTCCAGGTCTTCCCGGTCTTCTTCCAGGTCTTCCCGGTATTCTTCCAGGTCTTCCCGGTCTTCCCGGTCTTCTTCCTGGTCTTCCCGGTCTTCTTTCAGGTCTTCCCGGTCTTCCTCCAGGTCTTCCCGGTCTTCTTCCAGGTCTTCCCGGCCTACTTCCAGAACATGCTGATTTCTTCACAATGTTTTCCTTAACCGCTTTGAGAGCAGTGGTGATAAAATAAATCATACAAAGTAATGCGCCTGTTACTTTTCGTAAGTCGGGGCTGCACTAAATACACTTTAGTATTAATTTTAAAATTCCATCCTTCCACGACATAGTTTGTTCGATGTAGCTCACCATAGTTACACCACATTTTCACCATTTTTCTATTAGCCAAAATTTTTCAAAATAATGTTGAAACTCTTCAAGTTCTATTCGATCATCTTCCAGGTCTTCCCGGTCTTCTTCCAGGTCTTCCCGGTCTTCTTCCAGATCTTCTTCCAGGTCTTCCCGGTCTTCCTCAAGGTCTTCCCGGTCTTCTTCAGGTCTGCCCGGTATTCTTCCAGGTCTTCCCGGTCTTCTTCCAGGTCTTCCCGGTCTTCTTCCAGATCTTCCTGGTATTCTTCCAGGTCTTCCCGGTCTTCTCCAGGTCTGCCCGGTGTTCTACCTGGTCTTCCTGGTCTTCTTCCAGGTCTTACCGATCCTCTCCCAGGTCTTCCCGGTCTTCTTCCAGGTCTTCCCGGTATTCTTCCAGGTCTTCCCGATCCTCTTCCAGGTCTTCCCGGTCTTCTTCCAAGTCTTACCGATCCTCTCCCAGGTCTTCCCGGTCTTCTTTCAGGTCTTCCCGGGCTTCTTCCAGGTCTGCCCGGTCTTCCCGGTCTTCTTCCAGGTCTTCCCGGTCTTCTTCCAGGTCTTCCCGGTCTTCTTCCAGATCTTCTTCCAGGTCTTCCCGGTCTTCTTCCAAGTCTTCCTGGTCTTCTTCCAAGTCTTACCGGTCCTCTCCCAGGTCTTCCCGGTCTTCTTCCAGGTCTTCCCGGTCTTCTTCCAAGTCTGCCCGGTCTTCTTCCAAGTCTTACCGATCCTCTTCCAGGTCTTCCCGGTCTTCTCCCAGGTCTTCCCGGTCTTCCCGGTCTTCTTACAGGTCTTCCCGGTCTTCTTCCTGGTCTTCCCGGTCTTCTTCCAGGACTTCTTGGTCTTCCCGGTCTTCTTCTAGGTCTTCCCGGTCTTCTTCCAAGTCTTCCCGGTCCTCTTCCAGGACTTCTCGGTCTTCTTCCTGGTCTTACCGGTCTTCTTCCAGGACTTCCCGGTCTTCCCGGTCTTCTTCCAAGTCTTCCCGGTCTTCTTCCAGGTCTTCCCGGTCTTCTTCCTGGTCTTCCCGGTCCTCTTCCAGGACTTCCCGGTCTTCCCGGTCCTCTTCTAGGTCTTCCCGGTCTTCTTCTAGGTCTTCCCGGCCTACTTCCAGAACATGCTGATTTCTTCACAATGTTTTCCTTAACCGCTTTGAGAGCAGTGGTGATGAAATAAATCATACAAAGTAATGCGCCTGTTACTTTTCGTAGGTCGGGGCTGCACTACATACACTTTAGTATTAATTTTAAAATTCCATCCTTCCACGACATAGTTTGTTCGATGTAGCTCACCATAGTTACACCACATTTTCACCATTTTTCTATTAGCCAAAATTTTTCAAAATAATGTTGAAACTCTTCAAGTTCTATTCGATCATCTTCCAGGTCTTCCCGGCCTTCTTCCAGGTCTTCCCGGTCTTCCCGGTCTTCTTACAGGTCTTCCCGGTCTTCTTCCAGGTCTTCCCGGTCTTCTTCCAAGTCTTCACGGTCTTCTCCAAGTCTTCACGGTCTTCTCCAGGTCTGCCCGGTATTCTTTCAGGTCTTCCCGATCCTCTTCCAGGTCTTCCCGGTCTTCTCCCAGGTCTTCCCGGTCTTCCCGGTCTTCTTCCAAGTCTTCCCGGTCTTTTTACAGGTCTTCCCGGTCTTCTTCCTGGTCTTCCCGGTCTTCTTCCAAGTCTTCCCGGTCCTCTTCCAGGACTTCACGGTCTTCTTCCTGGTCTTACCGGTCTTCTTCCAGGACTTCCCGGTCTTCCCGGTCTTCTTCCAAGTCTTCCCAGTCTTCTTCCTGGTCTTCCCGGTCCTCTTCCAGGACATCCCGGTCTTCCCGGTCTTCTTCTAGGTCTTTCCGGTTCTTCCAGGACTTCCCAGTCTTCCCGGTCTTCTTCCAGATCTTCTTCCAGGTCTTCCCGGTCTTCCTCAAGGTCTTCCCGGTCTTCTCCAGGTCTGCCCGGTATTCTTCCAGGTCTTCCCGGTCTTCTTCCAGGTCTTCCCGGTCTTCTTCCAGATCTTCCTGGTATTCTTCCAGGTCTTCCCGGTCTTCTCCAGGTCTGCCCGGTGTTCTACCTGGTCTTCCCGGTCTTCTTCCAGGTCTTACCGATCCTCTCCCAGGTCTTCCCGGTCTTCTTCCAGGACTGCCCGGTCTTCCCGGTCTTCTTCCAGGTCTTCCCGCTCTTTTTCCCATTCTTCCAGGCCTTCCCGGTCTTCTTCCCGGTCTTCCCGGTCTTCTTCCTGGTCTTCCCGGTCTTCTTCCAGGACTTCCCGGTCTTCCCGGTCTTCTTCCAAGTCTTCCCGGTCTTCTTCCTGGTCTTCCCGGTCCTCTTCCAGGACTTCCCGGTCTTCTTCTAGGTCTTCCCGGTCTTCTTCTAGGTCTTCCCGGCCTACTTCCAGAACATGCTGATTTCTTCACAATGTTTTCCTTAACCGCTTTGAGAGCAGTGGTGATGAAATAAATCATACAAAGTAATGCGCCTGTTACTTTTCGTAAGTCGGGGCTGCACTACATACACTTTAGTATTAATTTTAAAATTCCATCCTTCCAC
The DNA here is from genome assembly GCA_916618015.1 of Xestia c-nigrum. NCBI lineage: Eukaryota > Metazoa > Arthropoda > Insecta > Lepidoptera > Noctuidae > Xestia > Xestia c-nigrum. The sequence continues at coordinate 18,447,523 of OU745255.1, read as the reverse complement.
GACATAGTTTGTTCGATGTAGCTCACCATAGTTACACCACATTTTCACCATTTTTCTATTAGCCAAAATTTTTCAAAATAATGTTGAAACTCTTCAAGTTCTATTCGATCATCTTCCAGGTCTTCCCGGCCTTCTTCCAGGTCTTCCCGGTCTTCCCGGTCTTCTTACAGGTCTTCCCGGTCTTCTTACAGGTCTTCCCGGTCTTCTTCCAGGTCTTCCCGGCCTTCTTCCAGGTCTTCCCGGTCTTCTTCCAGATCTTCCCGGTCTTCTTCCAGGTCTTCCCGGTCTTCTTCCAGATCTTCCCGGTCTTCTTCCAGGTCTTCCCGGTCTTCTTCCAGATCTTCCCGGTCTTCTTCCAGGTCTTCCCGGTCTTCTTCCAGGTCTTCCCGGTCTTCTTCCAGGTCTTCCCGGTCTTCTCCAGGTCTGCCCGGTATTCTTTCAGGTTTTCCCGGTCTTCTTCCAAGTCTTCCCGGTCTCCTTCCAGATATTCTCCCAGGTCTTCCCCCAAGTCTTCCGGGTCTGCTTCCAGGACTTCCCGGTCTTCTTCCTGGTCTGCCCGATCTTCTTCCAGGTCTTCCCGGTCTTCTTCTAGGTCTTCCCGGTCTTCTCCAGGTCTGCCCGGTATTCTTTCAGGTCTTCCCGGTCTTCTTCCAGGTCTTCCCGGTCTTCTTCCAGGTCTTCCCGGTCTTTTTCCAGGTCTTCCCGGCCTACTTCCAGAGCATGCTGATTTCTTCACAATGTTTTCCTTAACCGCTTTGAGAGCAGTGGTGATGAAATAAATCACACAAAGTAATGCGCCTGTTACTTTTCGTAAGTCGGGGCTGCACTACATACACTTTTGTATTAATTTTAAAATTCCATCCTTCCACGACTTGGTTTGTTCGATGTAGCTCACCATAGTTACACCACATTTTAACCATTTTTCTTTTAGCCAAAATTTTTCAAAATAATGTTGAAACTCTTCAAGTTCTATTCGATCATCTTCCAGGTCTTCCCGGCCTTCTTCCAGGTCTGCCCGGTCTTCTTCCAGGTCTTCCCGGTCTGCCCGGTCTTCTTCCAGGTCTTCCCGGCCTACTTCCAGAGCATGCTGATTTCTTCACAATGTTTTCCTTAACCGCTTTGAGTGCAGTGGTGATGAAATAAATCACACAAAGTAATGCGCCTGTTACTTTTCGTAAGTCGGGGCTGCACTACATACACTTTTGTATTAATTTTAAAATTCCATCCTTCCACGACTTAGTATGTTCGATGTAGCTCACCATAGTTACACCACATTTTAACCATTTTTCTTTTAGCCAAAATTTTTCAAAATAATGTTGAAACTCTTCAAGTTCTATTCGATCATCTTCCAGGTCTTCCCGGCCTTCTTCCAGGTCTGCCCGGTCTTCTTCCAGGTCTTCCAGGTCTGCCCGGTCTTCTTCCAGGTCTACCCGGCCTACTTCCAGAACATGCTGATTTCTTCACAATGTTTTCCTTAACCGCTTTGAGAGCAGTGGTGATGAAATAAATCACACAAAGTAATGCGCCTGTTACTTTTCGTAAGTCGGGGCTGCACTACATACACTTTAGTATTAATTTTAAAATTCCATCATTCCACGACATAGTTTGTTCGATGTAGCTCACCATAGTTACACCACATTTTCACCATTTTTCTTTTAGCCAAAATTTTTCAAAATAATCTATAAACTCTTCAAGTTCTATTCGATCATCTTCCAGGTCTTCCCGGCCTTCTTCCAGGTCTGCCCGGTCTTCTGCCAGGTCTTCCCGGTCTTCTTCCAGATCTTCTTCCAGGTCTTCCCGGTCTTCTTCCAGGTCTTCCCGGTCTTCTTCCAGGTCTTCCCGGTTTTCTTCCAAGTCTTCCCGGTCTTCTTCCAGATCTTCTTCCTGGTCTTCCCGGTCTTCTTCCAGGTCTTCCCGGTCTTCTCCCAAGTCTTCCCGGTCTTCTCCCAAGTCTTCCCGGTCTTCTTCCAGGTCTTCCCGGTCTTCTTCCTGGTCTTTCCGGTCTTCTTCCAGGTCTTCCCGGTCTTCTCCAGGTCTTCCCGGTCTTCTTCCAAGTCTTCCCGGTCTTCTTCCAGATCTTCTTCCAGGTCTTCCCGGTCTTCTTCATGGTCTTCCCGGTCTTCTTCCAGATCTTACCGATCTTCTTCCAGGTCTTCCCGGTCTTCTTTCAGGTCTTCCCGGTCTTCTTCCAAGTCTTCTTCCAGGTTTTCCGGTCTTCTTCCAGGTCTTTCCGGTCTTCCCAGCCTACTTCCGGAGCATGCTGATTTCTTCACAATGTTTTCCTTAACCGCTTTGAGAGCAGTGGTGATTAAATAAATCACACAAAGTGATGCGCCTGTTACTTTTCGTAAGTCGGGGCTGCACTACATACACATTTGTATTAATTTTAAAATTCCATCCTTCCACGACTTAGTTTGTTCGATTTAGCTCACCATAGTTACACCACATTTTCACCATTTTTCTTTTAGCCAAAATTTTTCAAAATAATGTTGAAACTCTTCAAGTTCTATTCGATCATCTTCCAGGTCTTCCCGGCCTTCTTCCAGGTCTGCCCGGTCTTCTTCCAGGTCTTCCCGGTCTTCTTCCAGGTCTTCCTGGTCTTCTTCCAAGTCTTCCCGGTCTTCTTCCAGATCTTCTTCCAGGTCTTCCCGGTCTTCTTCCAAGTCTTCCCGGTCTTCTTCCAGGTCTTCCCGGTCTTCTTCTAGGTCTTCCCGGTCTTCTTCCCGGTCTTCTTCTAGGTCTTCCCGGTCTTCTTCCAGGTCTTCCTGGCCTTCTTCCAGGTCTTCCCGGCCTACCTCCAGAACATGCTGATTTCTTCACAATGTTTTCCTTAACCGCTTTGAGAGCAGTGGTGATGAAATAAATCACACAAAGTAATGCGCCTGTTACTTTTCCTAAGTCGGGGCTGCACTACATACACTTTAGTATTAATTTTAAAATTCCATCCTGCCACGACATTGTTTGTTCGATGTAGCTCACCATAAATGGGCATTTATAAGTGTACGTAATAAAACTAATAAATAAATAGTATACAATAAATGTTTTTGTCACAGAGAAAGACTAACTTTATATTGGTAATAATAAAACACGAAGATACCTGCTAAATAATAAGTACTTATCCGAAAACGAAACACAGTTTATGACATTTCGCACTTCGTGCCGGCCGATGCCGCAACGACCTACGCATTTTTAAATTGCAAAACCGCAATGATATTTCATTGAGAGTGAGACTACGGCCTAGTTAATATTACCTATTGAGCTAAATAAAACAAAACAATTGCTTCCTAGAAAGTGTACAGTGCCCGTAGACGAATATTGCTGAGCATTGAGTTCAAAAACAAAATTAGTTATTACAATGGAATTTGGAATTACAATGGACGTCGGAGCAAAAGGCTGAGTGTACAAATACATAACAGTATGTGTGATTGTACACACACATAGATTCGGCGATCGCAGACAACGGATTTCCAACCGCCGCGAATCTACCCACTTTATTCGTAGGTGAGTTTCTATAAAATATATTTGAAATACAAATTAAAAGAATTCACATACCTATATGTGTACACTGTACCTATATACTCATTTAAAATTTGATGATAAATAATTCAAAACAAAAATAATAATTAGATAATAAGATAATAATTAGATTCATGGATTAGATAAACGATTTGTCAATATTTATATCATTAAATTCAATTTGTGAACGAATTATGAACATCTTAAGCCTTAACTTAAATGTATTTATGTTGTTTAGGTCCCTAATTGGTGGAGGAATATTATTCCAACATTTGGAGGCTGCATACCGGAAGCTTCCTCGAAAGGCTGCGGTTCTGTGATGTGGTGTAGCCAGCTGCTGAGCACAACGCCTGGCCTTGTGCTGCCGGTGGTTATTTATCCACGTAAGCTTTAAGTACAGGTATGACGGACATTTATATTTGATAACTCCAAAAAGAAGACATGCTAAATGAAGCTTACGACGCGATTTCATTTTTAAAATGTTGTGTTTGTTTAAAAATGGTGTTAAATGGCTTCTTGGTGGTACGTCAAAGCAAAACCGTGCGCAGGCATTTTGAACCCGCTGAATAAGTCTTTCGGTGCGTGCTAGTAGTCGTGGACCTACGACGGTATCAACATAATTCAGTTTGGATAAAACTAAGCCTTCAACGAGCTGTTTACGCAGGTCCTCGTTTACGTATGGGCGCATTCTATACAAGACTTTTAGACGGTAAAAACAGTTTCTCACGGAGCTGGCGATGTGAGCTTCGAAATTAAGGCCTTGGTCCATAATCAAACCCAGATTTCTCGCTTCATAAACACGATCAATGTGTTGGCCCATCACAGTCACGTTTGCAAGGTTACTGTTTATTTTACCTAGTTGCCCTTTAGATCCGAAGAGCATAAATTTAGTTTTGGCTGGGTTAAGTAGAAGAGAGTTCTGTTTTGACCAGTCCACAATCCCTGCTAGATCTTCGTTAACTAGTTGTACTGCGCTCTCATAATCTTCAGGTTTAAAGGCCAGGTATAATTGAATATCGTCTGCATAGATATGAAATTTACAGTTTTTTATAATATTAATAATATCGGCACTATATAGAATAAACAAAGGAGGACCCAGTATCGATCCCTGTGGAACCCCCTTTACCACTGGGCATTCTTGCAGGTCTTCCCGGTATTCTTGCAGGTCTTCCCGGTCTTCTTCCAAGTCTTCCCGGTCTTCTTCCAGATCTTCTTCCAGGTCTTCCCGGTCTTCTTCCAAGTCTTCCGGGTCTTCTTCTAGGACTTCCCGGTCTTCCCGGTCTTCTTCCTGGTCTGCCCGATCTTCTTCCAGGTCTTCCCGGTCTTCTTCTAGGTCTTCCCGGTCTTCTCCAGGTCTGCCCGGTATTCTTTCAGGTCTTCCCGGTCTTCTTCCAGGTCTTCCCGGTTTTCTTCCAGGACTTCCCGGTCTTCTTCCAGGTCTTCCCGGCCTACTTCCAGAGCATGCTGATTTCTTCACAATGATTTCCTTAACCGCTTTGAGAGCAGTGGTGATGAAATAAATCACACAAAGTAATGCGCCTGTTACTTTTCGTAAGTCGGGGCTGCACTACATACACTTTTGTATTAATTTTAAAATTCCATCCTTAAACGACTTAGTTTGTTCGATGTAGCTCACCATAGTTACACCACATTTTCACCATTTTTCTTTTAGCCAAAATTTTTGAAAATAATGTTGAAACTCTTCAAGTTCTATTCGATCATCTTCCAGGTCTTCCCGGCCTTCTTCCAGGTCTGCCCGGTCTTCTTCCAGGTCTTCCCGGTCTTCTTCCACGTCTTCCCGGTCTTCTTCCAGGTCTTCCCGGTCTTCTTCCAGATTTTCCCGGTCTTCTTCCTGGTCTTCCCGGTCTTCTCCAGGTCTGCCCGGTATTCTTTCAGGTCTTCCCGGTCTTCTTCCAAGTCTTCCCGGTCTTCTTCCTGGTCTTCCCGGTCTTCTTCCAGGACTTCCCGGTCTTCCCGGTCTTCTTCTAGGTCTTCCCGGTCTTCTTCCAGGTCTTTCCGGCCTACTTCCAGAACATGCTGATTTCTTCACAATGTTTTCCTTAACCGCTTTGAGAGCAGTGGTGATGAAATAAATCATACAAAGTAATGCGCCTGTTACTTTTCGTAAGTCGGGGCTGCACTACATACACTTCCCTAGTAGCAATTGCCGTTGGCTTCCTTATGCCAACAATTGGGAATGTATTGGCAGACGGTTAGTTGTTCCGCCAACCTAAACTTAAAATAGACCCATCGTCATAAACATGCACTATTTGCCCAACGAATAGCCAACAAAGGGCCTTCTGTTACTATTCCCACTGTTGGGAGATTTTGTATGCATTTAAATTACTAAAACAACATTGAGCCAACTATCGACAGGCCTGCAGCTTCTATTCCTACTGTTGGGAGTTTTTTGTAGGGATTTAAGTTATGATAACAAATTACATCGGTTCAACTTAAACCTTTCAATAGGCCTGTTAGGTATGATACGTCTTACAATTATTGTATTGTCGAACTTAAATCGTATCATATTTATTAGAGAGATTTGATCCATAAATGATTGAACCTATCGATTGATGTCAAAAAGGTATATTATTTTTTCGAACTTCAGCCGATCCATCCTGGGTTCGAATCTGGTCCGAAATATTTTTTGAAAATCTTCGAATGCAGATTTGTTTCTTTTTAAAAATAAAGGTATGTCTCCTTTGAGTAAAATTTGCGTTCTCCAGTATTTAGAGTACTTTCCCTCCAGGTGGCATTGTAAAATTCCACCCTGTTTATTATAGTCTAGTAAATATATATCACAACACTAAAGAAGATGACTTAATTCCCTTGTTGCTATGATTCGTCAGTATCTCGTAACTGATTGTTCTCAATTTATCTTACTTAGATATCTCACTAAGTGCAATCTTGTCAATAGTACTTGATATATTAACTTGTTAACATTGTACTGTGAGTGCAATCTAAGTAAAGGTACCATTATTCTGGGAAAGTAGACGCGTAAGTACAGCACGTTTTATTTATTTATTTATTTATTTATTAACACTTCAAGCACAAAAGTACAGAGGCGGACTTAATGCCATAGGCATTTTCTACCAGTCAACCTTTAGGTGATGCAGAGACAAGCAGTAGTAGGTGTCATTTCTGAAATTCTGAGAATAATTTTATTTAATACTACGATACACTACAAAGATATATAAAATATTATACATATTTATCAAATACTATAAATATATATTAAAATAAAATTAAATGGACATTTACATGGATATACTAAAATAAAAAGACAAACAATGACGAAAACATTACCGTTGTGAGGAAACTGCCAGCTTCTTCCGAATGTACTCGCGAACTTTAATTTTAAAAGATAAGCGATTAGTTGCCATCCTGATTTCTTGGGGAAGCGCATTCCACAGAGAAATAGACTGGACGAAGAATGACCGATGAATGTAGTCAGTGCGGTGAGAGGGACAGTGAAGAACACGATTTTGCGAAGAGCGCAGGCTTCTGCTGTGGTTGGCACAAATGTGTTGAAAGTGGGGAGCAAGGTAACTAGGGGAAGTGGGAGAGACAAGAAAAGAAAACAATGTGGTTAGCGCCCTTTGCTCCCTACGCTGACGTATGGGCAACCACCTAAGAAGAGACCGGTGCTCGGAGACATGATCATATTTACGCAGATTGAAAACGAATCGAATGCAGTTATTTAGAAGACGGTCAAGTTTGTCGAGGAGATCTGCATTCAGGTCAAAGTAGCACACATCACCATAATCGATGATGGGAAAGATTAAGGACTGTACAAGCATTGCTTTCGTATTTGAGGGTAGAAAGTTTTTCAAACGGTACAGAGCCCGCAATGAACCAGTAACCTTCTGGCTAACACGAGCGACTTGTGTATGCCATTTCATGGTGCTGTCAATGTGCAAGCCTAGATCCTTTACATTGGTGCTAAAAGGAACAATCGTACCGTCGAAAAGAACTGGTGGCAAGGTTGTACTATCTAACTTGCTCAAGCTGCGCGAACTCCCAACGATTATAGCCTGACATTTGTTTGGATTAACTACAACACCGAATTTATCTGACCAGGTTTTTATTGCCATCAGGTCGCTGTTTAGGTTGCTGACCAGATTTCCTATTTCGTCAACCCTCCCCTGACAGTACAACTGCAGGTCATCGGCATACAGATGATACGCACACTGAAGCTCAGAAGTTAAGAGATTAATAAAAATAGAAAAAAGAAGAGGAGAAAGAATACCGCCTTGTGGAACACCAGTGTCCAAATCACACCAACATGATGAGGAATCTCCAGCATGAACTGACTGCTGGCGTTCCTGAAGGTACGAGGAGAACCATTCTAGTGCTCCGGGAGAGACCATAATATAGGATAAAACGGCTAACAGGATGTCGTGACTAACGGTATTAAAGGCATTCGAGAAGTCGACTAGCACCAGTACCGTTACCTTGGTGTCTTCTAGTCCTGCCCTCATATCGCCAGTCACCTTAAGAAGTGCGGAAACAGTGCTGTGCCCGGGCCTGAACCCAGATTGAAGCGGGCTGATAAGTGAGTGCCTATGGACAAAACTGGAGAACTGTTTGTGCACACAGGCCTCAAGCACTTTGGATAGAAAGGGAAGGATCGAAATGGGACGGGAATGGGTAGGAAGAGAAGGATTGGGGACCTTGGGTAGCGGACAAACATAGGCTTTGCGCCACAGGGAAGGAAATACTCCGGTGAACAGGGAAAAATTCACAATGTGGGTAATCGCAGGTAGGAGTTCATCCAAAAGAGTTGTGATCATATCACGTGTGATATCATCACAACCCACCGCTTTGGACTTAATGGACATAACGATATTTTTGATCTCCCCCGGTTCAGCTGGAACGAAGCTAAAGTGGTTAATGTTAGGACGCGTTAGACCAGAGATGAATGACAAAGTTTGTTGTTTGGTTAAGGGATCCATGGGTGAAGTAGAAGAAAAATGTCGGTTAAGCTCGTCCAGGTCAATAGAGTTTGGAAGGTCTAAATGTCGCGGTTTGCCGATACCCAGAGTTCCAAGGAATTTCCAGATATCGGCAGGAGAAGAAGAAGTTATATTATCGAGAATATGGCGGCGTTTACCGATGCGTATCATCTGATTGCACCTATTCCTTGCAACCTTGTATAAAGACCAGTTTTCGTCAGTACGATCCCTCTTAAATTTACGGAATGCTCGGTCCCGACGTCGCATCGCCATTCGTATCCCTCTTGTCATCCACGGAGCAGGAGGCCGTTTTAATTTAACTTTTTTGATTGGGGCGTGGATATTATACAGGTTGACCACAACATTGTTAAATATGGCAACCTTATCGTCGACCAAAGAAGCTTCCAACATAGGATCCCAATCAATCGCAGATGCATCTTTCTTGAGCTCCTCAACGTTCATCCGCGCAAAACAACGCCTGTACAGAACCTTGGGTTTAGGTTTGGGAGGTTTTAGGATATAAGATAGGAAAATCAAGTCGTGATGAGAAAAACCAGGAGCGTCATGCTGACCATGGGAGGATACAAGAGAAGGATTAGAGGTAAGGATCAGATCGAGCCAGGTGTCATCACCGACAGTGTTATGATGGGTAGGCTGGAGCGGCAAGACGTGCAGACTAACCGACTCGATAAGCTGGAGGAGTTTACAGGATCGAGGGGCATTGCGGGAAAGGAGATTTGTATTGAAATCACCCATAATGATGTGATGTGCATATTCTGAACCCAAAGATTCAAGCACTGATTCGAATTCAGTGAAGTAATCAACAGTGGGGGGACAGTAAACTACGCCAATAACGGTTTTGGCTCCCTTGACACAGACTTCAAGGAATATATACTCTGCAGAAGCAGAATATTGTGAAGGGGAAGTGGCGAGTATTTTGTAGGGAAAATCACTGCGGAGATATATGGCCACACCACCCCCTCCTCTACCAATCCTATCATTCCGTATAAGGACGAAGCCAGTAAGAGGGTAAGCAGTGGACAGGAGATGTGGTTTGAGCCAAGTTTCGGAGATCAGGATGGCGTGAACGTTGCTGTTGTTAAAGGCGTCGTAAAGCTCACTATAGTGGCTCGGAACGCTTTGTGCATTAATATGACACACATTCACTAACCGGTTACAGTTGTCATTAAACTTCTGCTTCAAAAATTCACCAAGAGTGTCATCCAAAGAGCAAAAGCTTCCATCGCTTGAAGAAGCAGCAGATTCATCCGCGGACAAAAACAATTCATTGTCTGACATAAATATATACGATGGAATTAATACAAATATATATATATATAATTATAAAAGAGGAAAAAAAAAAAAAACTATTACTAAAAACAAACTAAGTATACTACAGGCGCACAACTCTGCACCACCCGCCAGCGAACACCAACACTATGAGAAATAAGACAAGTAAATAAAATAGCACATATAAACAGCAAAATATAAGGAAAATAAACTAAGACTTACAGATCCCAGACATAAAACCGAAAAATAAAATAACATTTAAATAACGAAAAAAGAAGGAGACACGCCCAACTGCAAATAATGTAGGTTGCACATGGAACGAAACGTTAATTATTTATCTTTAAACTAGATGGCGTTGTACAATTACGTCACGTTTCTGAATCGCGGTGTTAAGATTCTCCCGCGTCGAATGACTCTCGCGCAGTATTGTAGTGAATTCATACGTCCCGGAATAAGGTAAACCGTGATCAAATAGGTGGTTCCCCCAGGGCGAGGCCTTCCCATTGAACTACAGTCAGGTTGACACTTGCGATTATCCCTAATGTGGATAACTCTGATGCGTAATTTTTTAAGCGTTCGCGCCGTCCTCCCAGAATTCTCACAAGTTGGGACTTCGTAGGCAATTCCACGCAGTTTATAATATATCCATATAGTCTTAGTCTATGATTCCACGTTAGCTCCATCTCCATCGCAAGTTGGGCTTTCGTAGGAAAATCTTCGTTGGCCATCAGTTTTGGGCCCAACCCGCAAACTGCCCGCCAATTGTATGCAATTGCCAACTAAACAGAGGTATGTGGCCCAACTAAATGCCAACAAAAAATGCTACTAGGGTTTAGTATTAATTTTAATATTCCATCCTTCCACGACATAGTTTGTTCGATGTAGCTCACCATAGTTACACCACATTTTCACCATTTTTCTATTAGCCAAAATTTTTCAAAATAATGTTGAAACTCTTCAAGTTCTATTCGATCATCTTCCAGGTCTTCCCGGCCTTCTTCCAGGTCTGCCCGGTCTTCCCGGTCTTCTTCCAGGTCTTTCCGGTCTTCTTCCAGGTCTTCCCGGTCTTCTTCCAGGTCTGCCCGGTCTTCCCGGTCTTCTTCCAGGTCTTCCCGGTCTTCTTCCAGGTCTTCCCGGTCTTCTTCCAGATCTTCTTCCAGGTCTTCCCGGTCTTCTCCAGGTCTGCACGGTATTCTTTCAGGTCTTTCCGGTCTTCTTCCAAGTCTTCCCGGTCCTCTTCCAGGACTTCCTCGTCTTCTTCCTGGTCTTCCCGGTCTTCTTCCAGGACTTCCCGGTCTTCTTCCTGTTCTTCCCGGTATTCTTACAGGTCTGCCCGGTCTTCCCGGTCTTCTTCCAGGTCTTCCCGGTCTTCTTCCTGGTCTTCCCGGTCTTCTTACAGGTCTTCCCGGTCTTCTTCCAAGTCTTCCCAGTCTTCTTCCAGGTCTTCTCGGTCTTCTTCCAGGTCTTCCCGGTCTTCTCCAGGTCTGCCCGGTATTCTTTCAGGTCTTCCCGGTCTTCTTCCAAGTCTTCCCGGTATTCTTCTAGGTCTTCCTGGTCTTCTTCCAGGTCTTCCCGGTCTTCTTCCAGGACTTCCCGGTCTTCCCGGTCTTCTTCTAGGTCTTCCCGGTCTTCTTCCAGGTCTTCCTGGTCTTCTTGTAGGTCTTCCCGGTCTTCTTCCAGGTCTTCCCGGCCTACTTCCAGAACATGCTGATTTCTTCACAATGTTTTCCTTAACCGCTTTGAGAGCAGTGGTGATGAAATAAATCACACAAAGTAATGCGCCTGTTACTTTTCGTAAGTCGGGGCTGCACTACATACACTTTAGTATTAATTTTAAAATTCCATCATTCCACGACATAGTTTGTTCGATGTAGCTCACCATAGTTACACCACATTTTCACCATTTTTCTTTTAGCCAAAATTTTTCAAAATAATCTTGAAACTCTTCAAGTTCTATTCGATCATCTTCCAGGTCTTCCCGGCCTTCTTCCAGGTCTGCCCGGTCTTCTTCCAGGTCTTCCCGGTCTTCTTCCAGATCTTCTTCCAGGTCTTCCCGGTCTTCTTCCAGATCTTCCCGGTCTTCTTCCTGGTCTTCCCGGTCTTCTTTCAGGTCTGCCTGGCCTTCTTCCAGGTCTGCCTGGTCTTCTTCCTGGTCTTCCCGGTCTTCTTCCAGGTCTTCCCGGTCTTCTTCCAGATCTTCTTCCAGGTCTTCCCGGTCTTCTTCCAGATCTTCCCGGTCTTCTTCCTGGTCTTCCCGGTCTACTTCCTGGTCTTCCCGGTCTTCTTCCAGGTCTTCCCGGTCTTCTTCCAAGTCTTCTTCTAGGTCTTCCCGGTCTTCTCCAGGTCTGCCCGGTATTCTTTCAGGTCTTCCCGGTCTTCTTCCAGGTCTTTCGGGTCTTCTTCCAGGACTTCCCGGTCTTCCCGGTCTTCTTCCTGGTCTGCCCGGTCTTCTTACTGGTCTTCCCGGTCTTCTTCCAGGTCTTTCCGGTCTTCTCCCAAATCTTTCCGGTCTTCTTCCAGATCTTCTTTCAGGTCTTCCCAGTCTTCTTCCAAATCTTCCGGGTCTTCTTCCTGGTCTTACCGGTCTTCTTCCAAGTCTTCCAAGTCTTCCTGGTCTTTTTCCAGATCTTCTTCCAGGTCTTCCCGGTCTTCTTCCAGGTCTTCCCGGTCTTCTTCCAGGTCTTCCCGGTCTTCTTCCAGGTCTTCCCGGTCTACTTCCTGGTCTTCCCGGTCTTCTTCCAGGTCTTCCCGGTCTTCTTCCAAGTCTTCCCGGTCTTCTTCTAGGTCTTCCCGGTCTTCTTCCAGGTCTTCCTGGTCTTCCCGGCCTACCTCCAGAACATGCTGATTTCTTCACAATGTTTTCCTTAACCGCTTTGAGAGCAGTGGTGATGAAATAAATCACACAAAGTAATGCGCCTGTTACTTTTCGTAAGTCGGGGCTGCACTACATACACTTTAGTATTAATTTTAAAATTCCATCCTTCCACGACATAGTTTGTTCGATGTAGCTCACCATAGTTACACCACATTTTTACCATTTTTCTTTTAGCCAAAATATTTCAAAATAATGTTGAAACTGTTTAAGTTCTATTCGATCATCTTCTAATACAATTTCACTCTTTATGTAATTCCGAACTGATAATATTTCCTCTTCTGGTAAATGCTAGACTACTGCAGAGTAAAACTATAGTTTTGTGACTTTTATCCTTAAATATACCCATTTGCTTTGCTTTGCATTTCAAACTATTGTAATAATGGAATTGACAACCTTTTATTTCGTGAACAGTGTTAATCTCTCTGAGCGCTGCAATTATTCCCTCTTCAAAATCTGTCATTATTTTCTGTGGCTTCCAATCATTTAATTGTGCTTTAATAAAATGAAATAATACTAATAATAATACGCTTCCTTGTTTGGATGTGTCATAAAGGCAGAAATCATTGGTATAATATTTGTATTAAAAATGTGGTGTAACTATGGTGAGCTACATCGAACAAACAATGTCGTGGAAGGATGGAATTTTAAAATTAATATTAAAGTGTATGTAGTGCAGCCCCGACTTACGAAAAGTAACAGGCGCATTACTCTGTGTGAATTATTTCATCACCACTGCTCTCAAAGCGGTTAAGGAAAACATTGTGAAGAAATCAGCATGTTCTGGAGGTAGGCCGGGAATGCCTGGAAGAAGGCCGGGAAGACCTGGAAGAAGACCGGGAAGACCTAGAAGAAGACCGGGAAGACCGGGAAGTCCTGGAAGAAGACCGGGAAGACCAGGAAGAAGACCGGGAAGACCTGGAAGAAGACCGGGAAGACTTGGAAGAAGACCGGGCCACCACCACGTTTTTACCATTTTTCTTTTAGCCAAAATTTTTCAAAATAATGTTGAAACTGTTTAAGTTCTATTCGATCATCTTCTAGTACAATTTCACTCTTTATGTAATTCCAAACTGATACTATTTCCTCTTCTGGTAAATATGCTTGACTACTGCAGAGTAAAACTATAGTTTTGTGACTTTTATCCTTAAATATACCCATTTGCTTTGCTTTGCGTTTCAAACTATTGTAATAATGGAATTGACAACCTTTTATTTCGTGAACAGTGTTAATCTCTCTGAGCGCTGCAATTATTCCCTCTTCAAAATCTGTCATTATTTTCTGTGGCTTCCAATCATTTAATTGTGCTTTAATTAAATGAAATAATACTAATAATAATACGCTTCCTTGTTTTGATGTGTCATAAAGGCAGAAATCATTGGTATAATATTTGTATTATTAATGTCACTTGCAACACCGCCAGGAATGGTAAATAGTTGACGGAACGTTGTTGGGCAAGTTTTAAACGTACCGTCCATAAAATATAACGGTCTTAATATACTGTCTTACATGTTGCGAACAGAATATTATGATACGCATGTTACCATTTTTGTAGTCCGTCAGTAGAAATGAATTGAATTGATGTGGCACTTCCACTTCCTTTATATTTCTAGTGGAAGTTTTTTTCACACCGGCTTTCTCATTCCTTCTTTTGTAAATAGCAGATTTTTATTTTTAAAAGATGGCACTGGCTTTTTAGCAGCCAAATTATAACCCTTCTCATTAATATGTTGCAATGCTTTATTAAAAACTTTTGGTGCTGGTTCTCTACCATCCACGGCTTCTAAACAAGCCTCATTGATAATTATTTCAATAGTATTTTGTGCATCATCGGGCTGACAGTTATTGATATGAGGTTTTAATTTTAGCATTGTCTCATCCTTAAAATAAAACAAAATTAATAGAAAAAGAATTCTCACGACAAGATTTTATTTAAACGCACAAAAAAAAAGAAAATCACGAAACCGTTAGTGTGTGTCAAATTAGGCTTGCAAGATTTGTACGCCACATACATACTTAAACAAACATGTGAAGTTTAATAAAAGATTTAAAAAATAGCTGGTATATCGCTTTTTGACAAATAAGAGCGAGGCCACACGATGCGTTGGCGGTGCGGTGCGACGACGGAGCGGCGCGCCGCAAACGTCATCCTACATACAAATCACTACCCCACTAGTGCGTTGCGCCATACAATCACTGTTGTGCATTGCCATTTTGACAGTGATTGTACGACGCTGCGACGACGCAACGCAGCGCAACGTATCGTGTGGCCTCGCTCTTATTGATAGCTATATGACTGCGTTGCGTTCGAATGAAATCGTCATAAGATGTATCTTAGACATAAATTCCAAACTCGATAGTCATATTTAATCGGAAAAAAGCGATTAGGTCTGTAGGACAAATATTACTTACAGTAGACAATGTAATTGAGCCAACACACTTTTCATTGACGTCGATGACTTCGTTATTATTTATAAGTGGCCAGTACATTTCCTCACCAAAGAGGTTTCATTAAGTAAGTTCATTAAGACGTTGGTTGCCATGAGCATGAAAGTACTAGGAGTACATGACTCACGAGAGCTAACTAATATATATCTTTTGAACCTACGATGGTACCTACGAGTATCTACGATGTAACTAGGTGAAACAAAAAAATCTCGTTAGTTACGTTAAAGTTAAATTTTTAAATAATGTAACTACTTGGAATAAAAATGTCCAGCTAGTTACATTGATGTAACTACAATGTAACTAGGTGGAACGGACGAAATCCACAACATTTTGCCAGGGTAACACACTCCCTAAAGGGTGTAAAACACTAAACGAATACGAAAGGCACTTGTTGTCCTCGTCATTCCGATAATTTTTTGGTTCTACACCATACCTGAAAGAAAGAAAGAAAGAAAAAACATTTATTCGTCGCAAAGTCATGACGTGCATACAATATTAACAAACAGAACGCAATTATACAAACACAAACATTTAGACTTAAACCGAAGATTAACACATTAACAAATTTAACATTATAATAATTGCAAGACAAAGACCATAAATAAAAAAAATGCACGTCGTGTGTGCGACAAATAGGTTACCACTCAGCATAATGCTGTGCTATGGGGAACCCACAGAACAGCGCTGGTTTTCAGTGGTCACCTGTCAAAACGTACGGAGGCCAATACAGCTATATTCGATTAAACAAGTTAGGACTTAGATAAGAACATTATCAGCATTAAAAAAAAACAAAAACATTTCAAATAAAAATAATATAAAGGTACAATAGAAAACCGACTGAAGGCTAAACAAAACAAACAAAACATGACGGGTTTTTTTGTCTCGCTCTTACCCCACCTGCGCATCGCCGCGCGCCACCGCACCTCCGCCTGGAGCCCTGCGCGCGCGCTGCATTTCTCATCTATGCCTGATGGCGCGTTGACGTACGTTGCGTCATAAGTCAGCGCAGCGCGCCGAGCCCTCAGCGGCGCCGGCGGCGCGGTTTCGCACGAGTCTTGCGTACTCACGTGATGCGTGTCACGCGACTAGTCGTAATACTTGTAGTGCTACCTATAGCTACCTTGCTATGTGCAAACAGCTTAAGCGAGGCTTAATAATAACACGTAATGTGTTTTCTTGGAAAACGTGATGCTGTCTCGAGCCGCCTGGATAGATATGCCTCGCCGATAGATGATAAAACTTATGTAAGTAATTATTTATATTGTATTCGTTGTTCATATTTTTGTTTTTCTAAAAGGATTCTTTTTAAATGTAACTTAAATTTTTTTTTTGTTTTTAGGGATCTTATGGGAGGTGGCAGATCATTCCAGCAGCGAGTGGCGGCATACTTGAAACAACCCCTGAAGGCAATGGTCTTATGTCGAGGCATCGAGAGTGGATTGGACGTGGAACGAGCAGAATAACTGTAGTGATCGTGCCTCCAGCTAATTTTTTTGGACAGATATTCTGGTTTGTGTGTTTTTATGATACCAAACATTAATACTGCCAAGTGCAGTTTCCGTCGTGCAGCCATTTTAAGAATGTTGTTTTCATTTAAATACGGTGTGATATGATGCCTGCGGGGTATGTTTAAGCAGTAACGGGCACATGCATTTTGTACTCGTTGTATTAATCGTTCAGTACGTGCAAGAAGACATGGCCCGTAAACAGTGTCGCAATAATTCAGTTTGGACAGTACTAGGCTATCCACCAGTCTCTTTCTTATCGCGACACTAAGGAAATCCCTCACTCTGTATAAAACTTTCAGTCTATAAAAACAGTTTTTTACTACAGAATTGATGTGTTCCTCAAATCGTAGCTCCGGATCTGTTATTAACCCAAGATTACAAGCGATTTCTACCTTTTGAATACTTTCGCCCATAATTTTGACATCTGGTTTAGCAGAAAGGATTGATTTAATTTGATTTCTGCTTCCCATTACCATGAACTTAGATTTTTGAGGGTTCAGTACTAGTGAGTTGTCCTTAGACCACATAGCAATTTTATCAAGCTCTTCATTGAGGGTGCGTACGGCGGCGGCTGTGTTACTGGCGTTAAATGAAACATATAGCTGGGTGTCATCCGCGTATACATGATACTTGCAGTTCTTTATGCATGTCGTTATATCAGCGCTATATAGTATATAGAGAAGCGGGCCGAGCAGGGATCCCTGGGGAACTCCCCTAGTTATTGTTTGTGGTGAGGAAGATATCGTGGAACCGTCTTTCTTGTGCAATTCCACCCGTTGTGACCTGCCGGTCAGGTAGCTTTCAAACCAACCCGTTGCCCGCCTATCAAAACCATAATACGATAATTTGGACAGTAATAAGGGAATATTAATTGAGTCGAACGCACGCGAATAATCGAGCAATACCAGTATAGATCCCTCACCACGGTCCCGAGCTTCAAGAATGTTACCCAGCACATCTGCCAGGGCAGTTGCGGTTCCGCGCCCTTTCCTAAACCCCGATTGAAGTTCAGGCAGCATACCATGAGCCTCGAGAAAATCGGTGACCTGCAAATACACCACCCTCTCCAACACCTTGGACAAACATGGCAATATACTTATGGGGCGAAGGTCTTTGTAGCTTTGAGGATTATTATTTTTCGGAAGAGGCCGAACAATTGCATTTCGCCACAAAACAGGAAACTCACTTGAGGTTATGGATCTATTTATAATCTCTGTAATTGTTGTAAGTGATTGCGGAAGTGTGAGAGATAGCATGTCTCTTGATATACCGTCAATACCTTGTGCGTTAGTGGATATACTTTTTATTATATTTAGAACTGTTATCGGGTCAGTTGGCATTATTGAGAAATTTGCGGACCCAAAACGGTTAGATTTAAAAAAGTTTTCTTGAGTGGTGTTAACATTAGGGTCACCCGGGACATCTAGAAAAGCCGAATTTATACCGTTCGGGTCGTCAAATGGTTCTAAGAGCACATCATCGTTCTTACTCACTGGAAGCACATGTTTTTTTAAATTATGCCATAAAGATTTTGAGTCGCCTATGTTTTCATTTATATATTTTGTAAAAAATGCTTTTTTCTCATTTAGTAAACCGACTATTGCTTGGTGTTTGAGGTCTAGGTAGTAACGTTTGTGTGCTTCGAGTTTGGTTTGACGGTATCGATCGCGGGCTTCATTTCTCAATTTAAACATTAACTTTATAATGTCAGTTATCCACGGTGTTGGTTGTGTTTTGAACACCTTGGTTTTTATAGGTGCATGGGCATCAAAAAGTTGAATTAGGTGTGAGTTAAAGGAATGTACCATGTCATTAACATCCTGTAGCTCGCATATTGAGTCCCATGGGATGGCCTCGAGATCTCTCCTGAAATCATCAGCCGATATGTCTCTAAGCGCACGGTATGTCACCTTTTTACGTAAAGGTTTCTCTTTTTTAAATATAATTTCGCATGAAACAAACGAGTGATGACCTAGCTCCGCTATATGGTTCACAGCAACGTCCCGATACCGCGCGTCCGTACATATCACATCGATGAGGGTAGCGCTTTCTCCTACAAAGTGCGTAGGCGTAAGTACTATTTGTTCCATGTTACAATAATTTAGAAACTCGGTCAGCTTTTTTGTTTTAGAATGATTGATGTCAAACATATTTACATTGAGATCGCCCAGTAAAATAATGTTGTCGTATGGAGCCAGTGCACAGATACTGTCGGTAATTGCGTCTAGAAATATATTTAAATCTAACCAAGGGGGGCGGTATGCAGTCCCTATCAGTAACTTTTTCTTGTTGGCGGTTATATTCAGCCACATTTGTTCCACCTGTGGGTGATGCGGGTGAGCTCTGATTCGGGCGGTGGTTCCGGCTTTGACATAAAACGCGACCCCTCCCCCGCGCCCCGCACGGATTGTCTCCGGGCGAGGTCTATGACGCAATTGATACCCAGGAACCACTGGCGCCCGGCCTTCCTCCCCCTCGCGCAACCACGTCTCATTAATTGCCATCACGTCGACTGAGTGATGGTTCATAGCAATAATAAACTCGTCATGGTTAGTCGACAATGAACCTGCGTTCAGAAGTCCAAATTTAATGTGTCTATTTCGCAACATTTTTCATGTTAGAAGTATAGTAAAACACATTTAGAGAAACGGTTGAGCAAGACAATTCGGGTGGACACAAAACATTAGAGCAATGACAGTACCTACTTAACACTAACAAAATAAAATTATCAATAAACACAGAGAACATCAAAGTTGTACAATAAAGAAATAAAATACTTATGAGATAATGCTGATAATAACCGTACGTTACATAGATAACAGCTGTTGCACACCTGCTTTCCCCACAGTCAAGGCACGCAGTGCCAAACATTGCACAACAAAAGAAAAAAAAGAAATACGGACTCGACCAATTCACTAACATAACAATAACGAGACCAAACAAAATATTTA
Organism: Xestia c-nigrum; assembly: GCA_916618015.1. NCBI lineage: Eukaryota > Metazoa > Arthropoda > Insecta > Lepidoptera > Noctuidae > Xestia > Xestia c-nigrum. Next base: position 18,427,983 of record OU745255.1, on the reverse strand, counting down.
TATCACTAGTTCTGAGGAATATTATCTGCGTCCGATCCAAAGACTTCCCGCAGGTCCGTCTCAGTGCGCACGAGTTTCGCCTTATCACCGGGCTTACGGCGGGCAAATATACGACCATGCTTCGTCCATACAAATTGCCAGCCCAGGCGTTGGCCTGCCTCCCGTGCCCGCCGAAATAACTGCCGGTTAAGCCTTGTTAGGCGTTCATTTAGGTAGTACCTACTTGGTGGACAGGTCATCTCGAGATCCGCGGTGTTAGCCCCTCGCCGTACTCTCGCGGCGCGCAGCAGCTGATCGCGCAGGTCGCGGCGTACAAGGCGTACGACCACGGTACGCGGGCGGGACTCCACTGGGCCCGCAGCGCTCGTTGCGTTAACCTGTCTGCCGCCCATACGGTCCACGCTCACTATGTCGCGATCCTCAATATCTACGCCTAGCTTTGTTGCTATTAGCTTCACTGTATGTGATAAATTTTCTGAAGCTAACTCCGGTAAGTTTGAAATCTCCAGATCACCTGAGAATAGCTGTTGGTCCCGGTCATTCAGTTCCCGCTTCAGTTGAGCTATTTCTTCAACCGCTGCCGAACCATTCACCGCAGCCAGTTTCTGCTCAAGAGTGACCATTCTGTTTTCCACTTCCGCTAACGCCCCCCTCATGTGGTCTCTGTCCGCCTGCAGCTCAGCTAGGTCCGTGCGAAGACCCTGAACCTCGCTTAGGATCTGATTCTGCATGGCCTGCAGCTCCTCCCTGAACATTCGGCGCAACTCAGTCTGCAACTCTTCCTTGAACGTGCGCAGGATTATTGACAAGCCAGGGCCAACCTCTTGAGCATCAGCCAGTGTGCTGCAGCTTAAACCGCTGGTGTCCATCGACTCCTCAGTCCCATACGCTTCCGCTGGTGTATCGTCCACCTTGCCCCTCAACGATGTAGTTTTACAAGTCGAGCAAGTCCAGGTGGGAGCAATGAAACCCGTCAGTGGCAGGAACCCACAAGCGCGATGATAAAGGGCATTGCACGTACAACACCTAGCGGCCTCTAGTGGCGAAATAAATTTGGCACAACCGCCACACTTTGCCGGCATTGCGTTGGATCAATTAGCAGCGCTGGTTTCGACGATCGATTCTGCTGAGTACCCCGGGGCGTCAATAGATGGCGCTGTACCAAATGTTTGTTTGTGTCCGAAAAGCGTTAAGAATCTTATGGTGTAATAAACACCATAGAACACTGCACTTCTCTTGCAACGAGACACACACCGGACGCACTTAAACAACTGAATGTTTTGTATATTTGTAAGCAGTTTTCGTAACTTTCACTTTTTATATTAGCAGGTACTTTTTTTTCACTATAGTTTTTAAGTTTGTTTTTATTGCACTTTTCTGTCCATTTACAGCACTTTAACACTGGATAACGATTTATGCTGACTATTATATGTATACGTTTAATTTAGACAATATATACTTCCACTACTACTACTTGTTTTATTTAAAATGCAGAGATATATAAATTAGCTTACAGCTGTTTGACGTCCGTACGTCAAGTTTTCTGGGAACCTTCTGGTTTCGGAGATATTGGGGGGTCAATCAAAATCAAAATCAAAGCATTTATTTATTTATTTAAACTTTATGCACTTAATGTACAAAGGCGGACTTAATGCCTTGGGCATTTTCTACCAGTCTACCTTAGGGTGACGCAGAGATTAAACTGTAGGTGCAAGAGTAAAGAAAATTATGAAGACTATAATATAACAATAAATACATATATACATACATACAATAAATTATAAAAAGTGAGGAAAGATAAAAAACAATTTCAAAAAAAAAAATGTTGATGAAGAAAACAAACAAATTAAATGTGGGATAAGTCTGCCAACTTTTTATGTAAGTGCTCGCGAGCTTTCATTTTAAATGTGAGCCGACTGGTTGCCATCCTGATATTCAGAGGGAGCGCATTCCAAAGAAAAACCGCCTGTACAGGAAAGGAAGATTTGAGAACACCCGAACGGTGAGTAGGACATCGTAGAAGGCGATTATTGGAAGAACGAAGATCCTTGCTGTGCGCAGAGCATAAATACTGGAAGTGAGAAGTCAGATAAGAAGGAGAAGTGGGTTTGTCTAGAAGAGAAAACAAAGTTGTCAAAGCCCTTAACGCTCTGCGCTGCCTGATGGGTAACCATTTTAAGCGCAACCGATGTGCGGACACATGATCATACTTACGGAGATTAAATACGAATCGAATGCAGTTATTTAGAAGTCGGTCTAGTTTATTGAGATCTGCATTCAGGTCGTAGTAACACACATCACCATAGTCTAGTATGGGAAAGATTAGGGACTGTACCAGCATTACCTTTATGTGGGATGGGAGAATGTTTTTCAAACGATAGAGCGACCGCAACGTCCCGGTGACTCTCTTGCTCACAATCGCGACCTGCTTACGCCAGCCAAGGCAAGTGTCAACATACAAACCCAGATCCTTAACGTCAGAGCTAAACGGAATCACTGTGCCGTCAAAGGTAACCGGTAGCACCGTTAAACCATCCAGCCTCCTCAAGCTATGGGGGCTCCCTACTATGATAGCCTGGCACTTGGTTGGGTTAACGGCTACCCCGAAGCGATCTGACCAGTTTTTCACCACAGCTAGATTCCGGTTCAGCTCTTCAATCGCATCCGATAAGTTGTCAACACTTGCCTGACTGTAGAGCTGCAAGTCATCAGCGTAAAGATGATACGCACACTGAAGCTCGGTAGTAATAAGATCTATAAAAATAGAGAACAAAAGTGGAGATAAGATACTGCCTTGAGGGACGCCAGCATCAAGATTACACCAGTTGGAAGAAGAGTCTCCCGCAAGAACCGACTGCTGACGCCCCCGAAGATAGGAAGAAAACCAATGCACAACCTCTGGAGAGAGCATAAGATAGGAGAGGACGGATAATAGGATTTCGTGACTGACGGTATTGAAAGCATTAGAAAAATCTATCAGCACTAAAACGGAAACTTTAGTGTTTTCCATTCCCCGCCTTATATCGTCAGTCACTTTGAGGAGAGCTGAACTGTGTCCGGGCCTGAACCCGGATTGGAAAGGACTAATGAGGGAGTTATGGTGAATAAAGTGGGAGAACTGTTTATGGACACAGGCCTCGAGCACTTTTGATAAAAAGGGAAGGACGGAAATCGGACGATAGTGACTGGGAAGGGTGGGATTAGGAGTTTTAGGCAGTGGTCGCACTTGGGCCTTCCGCCAGAGCGAAGGGAACTTACCGGAGTATAGGGAGAAGTTAACGATATGGGAGATTGCAGGAAGGAGCTGTTCAAGGGCCATCACTATCATGTGACGACTGATGTTATCACAGCCCAAGGCTTTGGATTTAATGGAGAGGATTATCTTCTTGATCTCTTCAGGGTCGACTGGGGTGAAGGAAAAAGGGGTAATATTGGGTCGCGTCAGACTAGCAAGATAGTCAATAGTTTGACATTTGGTTTGACTATCAAGAGTGAGAACAGAGGCGAAATGGCGATTGAGATCGTCCAAACCAAATGTATTGGGAAGGTCTGAATGCCGCGATCTGCCGATACCTAGAGTTCCAAGGAACTTCCAAATATCAGCTGGAGAAGAAGAAGTGATATTATCAAGAATGTGGCGGCGTTTAGCGTTACGTATCATCTGATTACAACGATTGCGAGCAGTTTTGAAGAGGGCCCTATTATCCTCCGACCTATCCTTCTTAAACTTACGAAACGCGCGGTCCCGTCGTCGCATAGCCATTTGAACTCCCACATTCATCCATGGCGCAGGCGGGCGCTTCAGCTTGACTTTCCTGATAGGAGCGTGGATGTCATACAACTTGACTACGGCAGAATTAAAAACATTAACTTTGTCGTCAACTGAAGTGGCTTCCTCCAAGGGTGTCCAGTCAATATTAGACGCGTCTTGTCTAAGCTTATCAACATTCATCCGCGCAAAGGCACGCCTGTACTGGAAATTAGGTTTGGGTTTAGGAGGTTTAAGGATATAAGACAGGAAGATAAGGTCATGATGGGAGAAACCAGGAGCGACATGTTGACCATGTGAGGAGACTAAGGAAGGATTGGAGATAAGGATTAGGTCGAGCCAAGTATCATCACCGACAGTGTTGTGATGCGTAGGTTGGAGAGGCAACACGTGCAAACTAGCTGACTCGACCAGATGTAGGAGTTTAGAGTATCGAGAGGAGTTATGGGCAAGGAGGTTGGTGTTGAAATCTCCCATGATTATATGATGTGCATACTCCGAACCCAAAGATTCTAAGACCGATTCGAATTCGATGAAGTAATCAAGGGAAGGGGGCAATACACAACTCCAATAACAATTTTAGCTCCTTTAACGCAAACCTCAAGAAAAAGAAACTCAGCTGAATTGTTAGAGGAAGAAGTAGCGAGAATTTTAAAGCGAAAATCAGCACGAAGGTATATTGCTACACCACCCCCTCTCTTACCAATTCGATAATTCCGCAGAAGAACGAATCCTGGGGGAGAGTAAGTGGTGGATGGGAGTTCAGGTTTGAGCCAGGTCTCGGAAATCAGGATGGCATGGACGTTGTTGTTTGTAAAAGTATCGTACAGCTCATTGTAGTGGCTTGGAATACTCTGGGCATTGATGTGACAAACGTTTAAGAGCCGCTCAAGGTTTTGATTAAAAGTTTCACGTAAAGTATCACCAAGAGTGCCTACAACGGAGCAAAAACTATCGTTATCGGAAGTGGTATCAGATTCGTTGGCAGAGAAACAAGACTCGTTATAAAAAAAAGTTGTCATAAATATAAATATAGCAAAATAAAATAAAAACAGTATAAATATAAGAGAACTACACAAAAATCTAGTACGGCGTTTGCATCTCTGCACCACCCGCCAGCTAACATCATCATACTTATTATAAAAAAAAAGCAAAAGAAAAAGTAACGACAATGAGAAAAAATTATAAAAAAAAGAAAATTAACTGTCGCTTGGAGTAACAATATAATATAACTATGGTATTCGGAACGCACCCTACAGGCCTTTAACTTTGGTTAAAGGCCTGTAGGCCGTAAGGCACTTAATAGTAGCAGTAGGTGTAAGGCACTTAATTTTTGTGGAACGTATCCGATCATAAAAACAGAAAACGTCATAGAAACACGATGTCAGATTTGACAATCACGACAATTAAGCAAAAGCAAGAGTGACATTTCGAAATGTAACACAACTTATTGAGGGTAAACAATTAACTTTCTAATAGCGAAACTTGTAAAATGTTATCACTGAGACGCGTGACGAAAACAAAGCCCAAGGTTCAAACCATAACCATAACATTATAAAACCAGTGAATAAAATTATATATATATATATAAAATTATTTCAAGTAGGCCAATAACAGGCACTTTTGAATTGTCGAAACAAAGATGAAAATTAAATGTAGCTACAGTCCCAGTCACAAGACATAAAAACTGTGAAAGTACTGTAGTTGCCCATTCCCTAACGTAGATCTCTATGGAGAAGAACGGGCAAGAAACTCCATGGACACTCTTTTAAATCAAATTATTATTACAAAATCTTGGTTACATCATTCATGTTGAGATGGTAGATTATGTGAGAAAAATGTAGCAAGATGTGCACGTTTAAAGCGTCCATAGTAAAAACAAAATAATTCTTTCAAATAAGCCATGGCAACTAAGAGATGACCAGTCACAACTGACAGCACCCGTTCACGAACATGACGCATGGATCAGCACCATTCAGCTCAACCACTTTGAAGGGAGCTAAATGGTCCGACACACGCGCGAGACATTTGAGTGAGCATGACATACTCTCAACCGCCAGGGCACATTCAAGTCAAAAACTAAAGTAGGTTTCCAGTGAATGATAGCTTTTTAGTACATAGTACTCACACAATATGGGCTATGCGATTATATAATACTAACAATGAATCTATACAATGCAAAGATAGTTGTACAATCTTCGGCAGCTCCAACAATACCGTTTAATGCTATCAAGTTTTGCGCCCCTGTCCTTGTGGAGCAGGACCAGCATTGAGCCAAGCATTTTTATCAGCGATATAATCGCTCAACTTGTAATATGCTTGCTTACATAGTGTGCGTTTAATACATGTTTTAAATTTCGTCTCATTCAGTTCAAGAATACTTTGTGGAATTTTATTATAGCATCTCAAACAGTACCCCATGAAAGATGAGTCTACTTTAGCGAGTCTAAAGCTTAGCTGAACTAGTTGGTCCCTATTTCTAGTACTGTAATTGTGTCTGTCGCCTCTTTTACCGAAAAGATGCAGATTATTTCTGACGTACATTATGTTTTCGTAGATGTATTGGCAATGAACCGTCATGATGCCAATATCCTTAAATAGTTCCCTTAGAGAATCGCGCCTACGAAGATTGTATATGGCTCTGATGGCTCTTTTCTGCAGAATAAATATAGACTCAATATCAGCAGCCCGTCCCGATAGCAAAATACCGTAAGACATTATACTATGGAAGTAACTAAAATAGACCAGTCTAGCGGTATCCACATCAGTGAATTGACGGATTTTTCTAATGGCATATGCTGCAGAACTTAAGCGCCCCGCAAGAGATGTTAAATGAGAACCCCATTGTAGCCTTGCATCAAGCGTAAGCCCCAGGAAAACCGTTTTATCTACGACAATGTTGACAACTTTTTTTTTTAAATAGGTAAGTACAACTTTTTATCGTAAGATTTTTACTTTAAATATTAGATATGTTTTAAGTAAAAATCTTGCGATAAAAAGTTACTCCTAGTTACGACCCCCGTCCTACTATTCAATCCATCCATGCGCACAATGTTTTGAGTGCATTACATTGAGCTAAACAACAAAACGTGAATTTCACCCCAAAAAACAGTTTATCATCATCATCATCTCAGTCGAACGACGTCCACTGCTGGACATAGGCCTCCCCCAAGTGTCACATTGACCGGTCCCTTGCAACCCGCAACCTTCACCAGGTCATCGGAAAAAAATCGTTAAAAAAATGATGTTTCCCAGCAATAATTTTTGCGTAAAGTTACTTAGTTTGATGTACAGAATGCTTGGTTCACGGCTTCGTGATGAGGTGATTTACATCCTGTATGTACCTCTGGTACTATGCTGCCGTTATAAGAAAGAAGGCCGTAACTACGTCAACGTTGATTCCGAGATAATTGAAGTTTTATCTAAAACGGAGGCCCGCGGTTTACTGAATGGTTTTAGTTAGTGATGCTTATTTTATAAAACGTCAAAAAATATAGGCTATATGTTGAACCATAATTTATTTAAAATCAGACATGCGTATTCATTTTATTTTATTTTTGCCCTTTTGTCTTAGCAAAAAAATAATTATAATTTGTCAAATACTTATCTGAAAGGGCGTAATTGCGTAAAATGTAATTACGGCTTAGCTTGGCTTGGCATGGCTTCTGAATGAGGAAGCGTTCCTTCAAAATACTTATGTAAAAAGCCCTTACTGCGTAGTTAGGGCTTTTTCTAGTAGTAAATTTATTTAATATTTAAAGCTTAACTATGTTTAATTGGTAATTGCGGCCTTCCAGACTAGAACTACGAAAATACTAACAAAAAAAGCCGTTATTGTGTAATTAAGGCTTTTCAGATTCAAAAACCATAATTTATGTCGTAGTTAGGGCTAAAATGCTTATGCTATCTTTGATCTCATACGTGACACAGCTTTGTGAGTAAGACCACAAGATAGCATTTTCTTTGCTGATTCCAAATATGGTTATAACTCTTTTTGTCAAAATTGTTAGTTACGGCCTTCTTTGTTATGACGGCAGTATGGAGCTCAATCTGCTACATTGGACTTTTTATTATGTTAGAGTTCTGCGGTACAGTACACCTATGCTCCTATCCTCCTCGAGAACATTACGCCTATAAGGCGTCTGAAACAGAGACATTTTACGAAAAAAAAAACCGATTTCCAAAAAAGAACTAAAATTAATTGTACTTTCGGAAGTCGGGCACTTAACAACATTTAACCAATTACATAGGTAGGTACACACGAACAGAGAAAATTTCGTGATCAAAGTTGAGTATGAATGCGAATGGGTAATTAGGTATATGAGTAGAGGAATACCAAAGAAACGTTGGATGGGATAAGGGCAAGAGAGTGATAATGAGAGAACGTAGGTACTCCTTTTTAGAAGTCGGTTAAAAACAGACCAGCCAGGCCGCAGAAGGCGTTTTTTGAACGCCTTCAATGTTCTTTTTTAATCGCAAGCTAAACAATACCTTATACGTAGAATCACACAATGGATAATCCAACATTTGCTTATGGAATAGTGCCAAGCCACTACCCAGAAAAAGAGTTAGGTATTTCTGCCACATTTATAAATCACAACTAATGATAGAGGGCAAACGATGAACTCAGTTCTCCCTACAATTTGCTTTATTAATACACTCGACAACTTCGTATTCCGGCGCACACGTAGTGTCTACATTTAAATTCACGAACAATAATTATCGACAACAGTTCACTCCTTAATAATTACAACTTCTAACTAACATTGCCACACGGATAACTACCTTATGAAAAGCTCAATAGAGTCGATACAATCCAGGTTTAATTACTACTGATCGTCGCATGGGAAAATACCGAAAACCATTTAGCTTGTATTAAATATACATGAGCAAATTTCTCGATGATTGCTGGGTACGAACCGTGATTTGGAAACTCCCGTGAGAATTATACATACGGTTTAATGTCGTCTGACTGTTTCTAGTAAGTATAACTTTTAATTAGGGACGCCTATAATTATTGGGATTGATAGTTGGTTATTTGTGACTATAGTTAGAGAGTAATTTACAAAGCTGGTTTCTATTATATGTCTATAAAACTATGAAAAACGTAGCGAAATGCTACGCTTTGGTTGGCGTGCTACGTGATTTGAATTCGTAGACACGTTATTATATAAATTGTCTACAGACTAAGTAGTTACCAGGTATTTTTGGCTATTAAAAACATAAAATAAGACATTAACCGTCTGAACATATCTGTTTGTGAAACCATCCTGACAGGCGTAGCGAAATGCTACGATTTCGTAGGCGTGCTACGCGCCTGTAGCTGTCGTAGAAGCGCAAAGTAATTTAAATTCTACTTTGTAGTGGCTACTATAATATTGTGTTGATTACTCTTACTTCATTGGGAATTTGCAACAGTATGAAAAGCGTACTTTAACTAAAATAAGTTCATTGGTAATTGATTAAATACTCTAAAATAACTTTACTTTCGGAAGTCCGTGATTTTTTGTTTCATTGTTTTGCCACCGAATTCCACTAGTTATTTAAGAGTTATAAGGAAGTTTTTTTTGCAAAATAAATTTATTTGTACCCTTTTTATTTAGAATTTCACATAAATTCTTGTTAGAAAACCGTTTTATTACATAAAAAAAAAACAAACAACTGAACCGATTTTGATGAATTTCTAGAGGACCAACCAGGAAACTAATAATCCTTTCACATAAAAAAGTTGGTATCTTGTTAGAAAACCGTTTTATTACATAAAAAAAAAACAAACAACTGAACCGATTTTGATGAATTTCTAGAGGACCAACCAGGAAACTAATAATCCTTTCACATAAAAAAGTTGGTATGTACTATTTTATCAAGCAGGGCACGCCTATGTATCTCCATACAAAAATTACCTATAAAGCCATCCCTTCAAATAATAGCACAACTACGAGGTTCGAAACAATTTCACATATAGCCGCCGAAGTTAGTGCAAGATTAGTTCCTTGTGTGTTCCCTCTAAGTCCTAATTGTGCATAATAACAGTCGGGACAAAGGTGTACGGTGAAGTTGCGTGGCATGGCGGCAGTGTGGTCGCACGTACGAACTGAGGTACCTCGGTGCGGGAACAATTTGCGGCCTGGCTGAGTTATGTCGCCTTTTGCTGATACACCTACGTCTTCGTTTAGTTTGAAGTTTAGATATGTATGTATAGGGGATGTAATTTGAATTGAGCGAAGATTGATGTGGTTTTGTGTGTTGAACTGAACTGTGTGTTAATGGAGTTGCTGGGCATCTATCTATCTACGTATCTAAAGGGTGTAAAACACCTCTTCACGAAGCCGAAAGGCACTTGTTCTCCCCATCAATGCGATCATTTTTTTGTTCTACACCTGTCGTGTTACTTATCCCAGAAAATAAAAAATAGGTAACACAAACAAATAAATTTATTTTTAAAAAGACCTAAACATAAATGCTGCTCAGAATGGACTTATAGTAGGTAGTTTTACTGTACTTGACTTGGGCTTGGGACGCGTCGGTGTACAGGCAAGGTAGACTTATGAGGTCCCGCACTGGAGACAGATGACCAGCTTCCGACTTGCAGGGTACTGAAGACCGACGATCGGCTTCCTTGTCGGCTTCAGGTCTTGGGGCGCGACAGTGGACAGGCAACAGGCAGGTAGTTCTTGAGACAGGCGTTCAGCTGCTTTAGGGCTTGGGGCTCGTCAGTGAGCAGGCAAGGTAGACTTGCAGACCGGCGTTCAGCTACCACGTACCGTTGACTTATAGACTGTCAGTAGTGACGATATACTATATATCTCGTATGAGATCCCGTTCCAGACTGCCGAATGTGACAGAAAGTCTCCTTTTATAGCCAAAAATCCGCAGTTTTTCCATATCAGTTGTTTTAATAAAATTCTATAATTCTCCCTAGAATTATTTGACTTTAAAATCAAAAATGTCAGTTGCCAGTATTTAAAACAGCCAGTAATAATCAGTAAAAACTTCCTCGAAGAATTCTGAGAGCGTGCTAATTAATTATATAAAAGTAAAATAAGATACTGTTATTTAGTAAACAATCGTAATTATCTCTAAAATACATTATTTGAGCTAATATATTAATAAAATAAAATAAAATTATATAAATCAAAAGAAACCTTCATAGGCCTAGACCAGTAAGAAAATTATAAGTAGAGGAAAAGTAACTGACAGCTTGACAATTGACGTAGGTAATGTCAACAAAGTAAATATTGAGAAAATAATTTTTATTTCAGCTAAATCAATGTTAAAACATCGTTCTAGATCGAATCTAACGCAAGCTAAAATAACTACTGCCAAAGCGCGACGTAGATGTATAAAAATATGCAAGGAAAATGAATATATGAATGATAGTATAAAGTGTAAGTACCTATAGTGTCTAAATACTATATTTCCTCACAAGTATAAAGTGTCTGAAACATGAAAATACTATATTTCCCCATCGACCCCGAGAAAATTTTTGGTCTAGAACAAAAATTTTGTAAGGTTAAAGTATAACAGCATTCACAAAACGTACATACTTCATTCAATCACACCGACATCTTACGTAGTTAGTCAGGTAGGATTCACATTCAATGATCACTACTCAACCTGATAAGTCAATAACTTTAAGGCTTCTTTTAGGAGTTGTAATCCGCTCTCGTCTAAAACCCATAATTAAATGAAATAGACTTTAGTAGCTATATAATAAGGGCTTATTTTGAATGGAGTTATCAGCCGCTCCAATCAACTTTTAGAGTCGATAGTAAGAACCAAGTCATACTAACTTGTAGAGTTAGTTGACACGAAGGTTAGGTAACTTGTACCTAAAAGCACTTCTTAGGGATATCTGATCGGAACAGATAAAAAGAAAGATTAAAAAATTATCAATCAACTTTTAGAGTCGATAGTAAGAAACAAGTCATACTAACTTGTAGAGTTAGTTGACACGAAGGTTAGGTAACTTGTACCTAAAAGCACTTCTTAGGGATATCTGATCGGAACAGATAAAAAGAAAGTTTAAAAAAAAAATATAATCTAATAATGGTTTAAGAACCGATGAATGAATTATAAAATAAATAGAGTTTTTAATGGGCCGCAAAGAACTCTATTATAGAAGAAGGAAAGAAGGAAAAGATGAGTCATAAGTATGAAGAAGGAATGTATTTACATAATACATACATTATACATACATACACATACATTATACACACATTACATACATTATACATACATACATTATTTATACATACATTATATTTTAAAGTCTTTAATATGCCATTTAGCTTGGTTGCCATTAGAATCCTCAAGTATATAAACTAACGGGGATAGTTTCTGCAACACAGTGGACTTCACAAATTTTGGCGCTAATTTTGCGCTAAAATAAATCCCAGCCTGACTATGTACATAGTTTCTTCGCCAGACGGTATCTCCTACGTTATATTCTTTAAAGGAACGACTTTCGTTATAACGAGCAGAGTTACGAGCATGAGCCTTATGAAGGGCTATCTGAACTTTATCAAAAATTGCAGATAATAAACCTATGTTAGTAGCATAGATGTCCCTAGGTAGAAAAACGATTTCATCAAGATTATTAGTTGGCGTGTAAAGTGAGCCAGAAGTAACTGTTTCTCGTCCAAATAGTAAAAAGTTAGGAGAAAAACCAGTGGTGACATTAGTTGTGCTGTTCATAGCGTATTGGACTTTAGAGAGGTAGGTGTCCCAAGATCTATGGGCATCACCAACCAAAGATGACAAAGCTGTGATTATAGTACGATTGTATCTTTCAGTGGGATTAACTTGGGGGCAATAATGAGGAGAGAAGAATATGTGTGGTATGTTATATCTGCCCAGAAAGTTGCGAAATTCATGGGATTGAAATTGAGTTCCATTATCCATAATAATAGTCTGAGGTACTCCATGAACGAGAAAAACAAAATTTTCTAAGTTAGAGATGATGTTAGTACTAGAAGCCCGTTTTAGTGGAAAGATCAGAGAATATTTAGTAAAACAACAGTTAACCACTAAGATAAATTGATTTCTTCGTCTAGTCATAGGTAGAGGACCCATTAGATCCAAAGAAATTGTTTGAAAAGGCCTTGAACAAATTTTTGGTTTACCCATAAGGCCGAAGGGAGAGTGATTTGCGTGTTTGTAAGTCAAGCAATTATCACAGATAGAAATTACTTTAGCGATATCCTTAAACATAGCAGGCCAGTAATATAGAAGTGATAGTTTTTTATAAGTTTTAAAGATTCCTAGATGAGGCTGGTCTGGGGACCCATGGTTATTTTTGATAAGGGTTTCCCGAAGATCAGGATGAGGAACTTCTTTCCACGCGAAATCTTCAGTTAACGCGTAGGGAGATTGAGTATAGCGGAATAATTTATTTTCGCGAATAGTATAATTAGGGTATTGATCAGGATTGTTACGACATTCCAAAAGTAGGTTATTATAGCGTTCCAATGCTGGAGGTACGAGTTGAGGATTAAGTAAGACAGGATTAACACCGAGTGGACATGATGTACGCGAGAGTAAATCAGGGACTAAATTGTCTTTACCTCTTTTGTGTTTTAGAATAAAATTAAAAGATGACAACCGAAGAGCCCACCGCGCGAGTCTACCAGATGGATTGGACAATTTTAGAAACCATTTAAGTGCTGCGTGATCTGTATAAACAGTGAATGGTTTACCATTATCGATATAACAACGCCAATGTTCTAAAGCTGAAATTACCGCAAGAGTTTCTCTTTCTGTAGTTGAGTAATTTCGTTCGTTTTTATTAAGAGATTTGCTCATATAAGCTAAAACTACTTCTTTGTCGTCTTTTATTTGAGTTAACATACCTCCGATGCCAAAGTTAGAAGCATCGCAATGTACAGAGAAAGGAAGATCGTAGTCAGGACAAGCTAGTATAGGAGTAGTTACAAGAGCTTCTTTTAACTTATTAAAAGCCAGAGTAGCATTGTTATCCCAAATGAATTTAGGGGCATCTTTACCAGAAGAAGTTAATTTATTAAGTGGAGTTGCAATTGTGCTGAAGTTAGGAATAAAACGACGAAACCAACTACAAGTTCCAATAAATTTCCTCACTTCTTTACGAGTAGTGGGAGTAGGGAATTCGAGTATTGCTTTAATTTTAACCGGATCTGAGCGTAAACCGTACTCATCTACAATGTATCCTAAGTATTTAAGTTCATTTTTAAAGAATTGACTTTTTTCGAAGTTAATAGTCAATTTAGCAAACGTTAATTTCTCGAGAACTTTAACTAGATAAGAGATATGCTCTTCAAATGATTCAGATATGATAATTATATCATCAAGGTAACAAAAGACCTTATTGTCAAATTCTGGAGTAAAAAGCATGTCCATAAGTCTTTGCTGAGTAGCTGGAGCATTAGTTAAACCAAAGGGCATGATAACAAAACGATACATGCCTCGACCAGGGACATAAAAAGCTGTTTTATCTTTATCTGATTCTTCTTTCAAAGGAATCTCCCAAAATGCTTTAGCAATATCGATGCTTGAAAGAAATTTTGCGTTTTTGAGATTATCTAAGATTTCATTAACAAATGGAAGGCTATACGCGTCTCTACGAGTAACTGAGTTTAGTTTACGGCTATCAACACAAAATCTCCATTCACCATTCTTTTTAGGTGTAATGATAACCGGAGAAAGCCAAGGACTTTCACATTTTTCAATAACGCCCCATTCTAACATTTTATCGACTTCTATAATGAGAGCTTTTTGTTTTTCGGGAGAAAGGCGATAACATCGTTGTTTAATTGGAGGAGTATCACCGGTATCGATATGATGACTAATAAGATGAGTGCGACCCAGTAATCCTCTACTTTCGAAGGATATAGCTTTAAATCGTTTAATCATGTCATCAGCGATAGTTTTTTGCTCTAAAGAGAGGTGATTATAAGGAAGTACTTGTTTAGTAGTTTCAGTAACCACTGAACATTTAGTATTTGGCTTAAAAGCCGAAGAAAGTATGTGTGGAACAAGGTTAAACTTTTTCCAAAAGTCGACTCCTAAGATAATTGAAGGAGATATATTCGGAAATACGAAGGCTTGGATTAGATGAGTTTGATTATTGTATCTAATCGGAATGTCAATTGAACCAAGGGATCTACTATTATGATTACTGGCAGTAGTAATCGTCATTGGAAAAGACTTGGATAACGTGAAGCCTAATTTTAAAATTTCTAAGTGAGAATTATTACCAAGTATTGTAATAGAACTACCACTATCTAGTAAACCGGAAAATATTTTGTTATTGATAGAAATATCAATAAAAGGACGATTAAAATCTTTTTCATTATCATATATTGAAGTTATTTTGTAACAATGAAAGAAATTTTTTAAGGTTTGTAACCAATCCTGCCAGTTTTTATAATCCAAGCCGTTATTTAGTTTTTTGAATTAGTTTTATTACAGTTAGGACAATCAGTAGATTTAACATCTTTTAAACCACATCTAAAACAAATTATTAATGTACGAGGTTGCGAGCAATTATTCAGTGTATGCCCATTAGTGCGGCATCGAACACAAAAAGCATTATTATTAACTTTATTAATTGAATTAACTTTTGGTTTATAGTTAAAGCGATTAAAATTTGTATTAGGAGGAAATGAGTTAGATGTTGAAGTCTTTGACGTTAAATTAGAAGAAGATTTATAATTAAATTCAACACATAAAGGATTATTTGTAGTTTGAGGTTCGCTGAAACGTTTCTCTTTGTCCAAAAATTCTTCATATTTTTGACAACATGAAATAAGCGAAATGATTGAGTTGATATTATTATTCGCGATATAAGGTGAATAACATGGCCGGATGTTACGAATAATAATTTGTAGTTTTTTAGTTTCCGGTAGTTTCTCTGAAAGTCTGGAAAACATTCCAGTCAGTATGGAAACAAAAATAACTATTGGTTCATCCTTGCCTTGAGTTCGACTGTTAATGGCTTCTAGTAATTTATGATCATAGTCAAAACCGCTAAAGTCTGAAATCAAAGCTTCGCAAAGTTCGTCCCATGATAACAAAGAATCACGTTTAAAACGGTACCAATGTAAAGCGTTACCGGTAAGTAATTCAAACGCATGATCCAATAATTTGTTTGAAGTAATATTTCTTGAAATACTAAATTCCTGAATATTTTGGATGAATGAACGCGGACAAGTAGTGCCGTCGAATTTTATGCGTTTTAATTCGTTAAGTGAATTATTGGGAATTGAGTTTAGAGGTTGAGACTGAATGTCCGGTAAAATAGTATGGAACATAGTCTCATTGGGAGTATTAGGAGTCGAAGAGGGACGGTTAACCGTTATAGGTTGAGGATTGATAGAAACAGTGATTAAAGAGTTAAATTTTGATTCTAAGTTGAAAAATCTCTCTTTAATTTGAGATAAACGATTGATCTCTGAGGGATCTGAGTCTATGTCAATCCTCTCTAACCGAAAATAAAGATGATTAATAAAGGTTTCAATTTTTTTGTTTAATCTATTGTTACCTTGTTCTAATAATATTATTTTTGATTCGATATAATTTAAGGTAGTGGTAAGTTCATCCAAATCAGTTTTAACCTCTAATATCGAGTCCAAAATATCTGTAGAGGAATTACGAGGTGCGAGTTGAAGAATTTGTTTTTTAAGCTGTATTACAGTATCTTTTGGTTCTTCTAATCTTATTTTTATCTCATATTCTAGTTCAGCTTTGTTAAGAAGTTCAAAGAAAATAATTCTATCCATGATTAAAGAATTAAAGTTAAAGAGGATAAAATTATATTAAAGGGAGGAAAATGAGGGAAAGAGTCCAAACGATAACTCAAGAGAGTGAGTTTTGAAAAAGACTCAAGAGTTAAAGAAAACTCAAGTGAAAAAGGAGTGTTCAAGAGGACTCGAGAGAGACTCAAGCGTAAAGAACTCAAGTGTTAGAAAGCACTCAAGTATTAAAGATGAGAGGACGAGAGGATCCTACATAATAAAATAATTAAAATCGTAAACCGATGATTCTAGTAATAAAAACTTTAGTGGGTTTTTATTTAAAAAGCCGATAAATAGTTAAGAGCCCACGACACTTTACTTAGTTTGATATAAGTGTTTAAGAGGAGGACTTGAGTGTTAGAGAGGACTCTAGAAGATCCGATAGCAATTTTAGATCTTGCTATGATTCGATGACGCGCATCGTATGTTAAAGTGTGTGAGTGTGTTTAGAATGAGATGAAAGAGTATAAAAAGAGAATAAGCCAAATAAGAGTCAAAAGGGAATACTAGTGCTAGTTTGTTTCAGAATTTTGAAAAAAATGAGTGATATCTAGTTTTGATTTTCCGTTGGGGCGCCAAATTGTCGTGTTACTTATCCCAGAAAATAAAAAATAGGTAACACAAACAAATAAATTTATTTTTAAAAAGACCTAAACATAAATGCTGCTCAGAATGGACTTATAGTAGGTAGTTTTACTGTACTTGACTTGGGCTTGGGACGCGTCGGTGTACAGGCAAGGTAGACTTATGAGGTCCCGCACTGGAGACAGATGACCAGCTTCCGACTTGCAGGGTACTGAAGACCGACGATCGGCTTCCTTGTCGGCTTCAGGTCTTGGGGCGCGACAGTGGACAGGCAACAGGCAGGTAGTTCTTGAGACAGGCGTTCAGCTGCTTTAGGGCTTGGGGCTCGTCAGTGAGCAGGCAAGGTAGACTTGCAGACCGGCGTTCAGCTACCACGTACCGTTGACTTATAGACTGTCAGTAGTGACGATATACTATATATCTCGTATGAGATCCCGTTCCAGACTGCCGAATGTGACAGAAAGTCTCCTTTTATAGCCAAAAATCCGCAGTTTTTCCATATCAGTTGTTTTAATAAAATTCTATAATTCTCCCTAGAATTATTTGACTTTAAAATCAAAAATGTCAGTTGCCAGTATTTAAAACAGCCAGTAATAATCAGTAAAAACTTCCTCGAAGAATTCTGAGAGCGTGCTAATTAATTATATAAAAGTAAAATAAGATACTGTTATTTAGTAAACAATCGTAATTATCTCTAAAATACATTATTTGAGCTAATATATTAATAAAATAAAATAAAATTATATAAATCAAAAGAAACCTTCATAGGCCTAGACCAGTAAGAAAATTATAAGTAGAGGAAAAGTAACTGACAGCTTGACAATTGACGTAGGTAATGTCAACAAAGTAAATATTGAGAAAATAATTTTTATTTCAGCTAAATCAATGTTAAAACATCGTTCTAGATCGAATCTAACGCAAGCTAAAATAACTACTGCCAAAGCGCGACGTAGATGTATAAAAATATGCAAGGAAAATGAATATATGAATGATAGTATAAAGTGTAAGTACCTATAGTGTCTAAATACTATATTTCCTCACAAGTATAAAGTGTCTGAAACATGAAAATACTATACACCATACCTGGGAACCTTCTAGTTACGGAGATATGGGGGGTCAAAGTTACAACTTTTTGACAAGTTTTTTTTTAAATACAAGATTTTTTGTAAACTTTTGACTTTTAACACCTCCCCGACCCCCGTACTATTCAATCCATCCATCAGCACAATGTTTTAAGTGCGTTACATTGAGTTCTACCACAAAACATGATTTATAACCTCAAAAAAAAAAGTTGTTTCCCAGCAATATTTTTTGCGGAAAGTTACTTAGTTTGATATACAGAATGCTTGGTTAACGGCTTTGTGATGAGGTGAAATACACCCTGTATACTCACAGTAATTTCATTGTAGAAACTTTAGAATGATTATTACTATTTAGCTCAAGCTGCTACCAGGGACGTAGCTACCGTTTAGTAAGTGTAGTAAGCAAAAATTCGTAACACGAAGTCGTCAAAAATGACTAAGTACGGTCGAACAAGCTACTTGGTATACAGTTTAGCCCACAAATTACATTGTAAAGTGTAAACCAAATAGCTTGTTCGACCGTACATAGGTTTTTAAAGAAACTGAACGTGATTTCAGACTTTATGTTGTAGGCGTGGTCTTATTATCAACCTCTTGCATTCGTTTGTTAATCAATGGAGAGTCTGGCCCCTAATCTACAGTAATAAATTATAAATAGTAAATCTATACTAATATTATAAAGCAGAACAGTTTGTTTGTTTCGTTAAACGCGCTAATCTCAGGAACTACCGGCTCGAATTGAAAAAATATTTTTGCGTTGGATACTCCATTTATCGAGAAAGGCTATAATAGGCTATATAACATCACGTTATGAGCAATAGGAGCGGAGCAGCAATACGAAATGTTGCAAGCGGGAAAAAAGCTTCCGTTGAGCAGGCGATACGTTGCGATATCAAAACTTCACGCGAACGAAGTCGCGGGCAGAAGCTAGTAATATTGTAAAGAGGAAAAAAATATATTTTTGTATGTATGTTTGTAATGAATAAACTCAAAAACTACTGTGCTGATATCATATATTCTTTCACCATTGGAAAGCTACATTCATCCTGAGTAACATAAGCTACATTTTATCCCCGTACTCCCACGGGAACGGGAACTATGCGGGGTGAAACCGCGAGACGTCCGCTAGTTATTAATATTCTTTTGATACAGGGTTTAAACAGTGAGGATTCGATATAGTTTAGAATAGCGTGATGCCACGAAGATGTTCTGAATCTGTATGGGTTTGTAAATTTAACTTATCAAGAATTTTCAGTACTGCAAATGTGTGTGTGTGTGTGTGTGTGGGTGTATGTGTGTGTGGGTGTGTAGGGATATGAGTTTGCGCAAGAAATTAAAAACATCGTTATTTTAATTAAATTTAGTTTATTATCCATACAGAAATGGACACAAATTGTGACACTTTACGAATGTCTCCATAGTCGAGTCGATATATAAAAACATCGGTAAAGTCGATTAAAATATCAAATAGAAAAAAATATATAGAGGATCCTAAATGGACAATCAAGTAAATTATAATAAATCTTATATTAAATGATTATATTATTCTAAGATACATTCTTCTAACGGTTTAGTGCTTCTCTAGTTTTCCGTATATCATAGGATGTGCAAATAGCCGATATTATTGTTAAAAACTATAGTAGAACGTACTTCATCTTAAGTACCACTCATAAAATAATTGAAATAAAAAAAACATGCATCCATTCATATCAGAAAAGTTTCGCTATTAGTCCACGTGAATTGAATACATAAAATGTTGTTATGCTTAATCTCACTACTTATACTACTTCAGAGAATATCACATTCTCGTCAACAAATACTAAACTTACCCTACAATAAAAAAAATCGTACGCATGGCTACCTTCGTTCTACAGTCCTAAAATTTGGCCTTGTTCAGAAGGGCAGGATAAAAAAAATGGCAGTCAAACATTAAAATTAAACTTCGAATACATGACTCACTCAATCAAACAGTCTTATACATCATTTAAATAATGATTCATACAAAATTGTAACAAAATAATTAAAAAAAAAATAAAAACTCGATCATTTATAAATAAATCCAATACTTTAAATGCGCATTACTAATTCAATTACAAGTACTAAGAAATACGATTTTAAAGCCTATAAAAAATCTTACTCTATCTTTTACCCTATCTCCCGATTAAACGCATTTTATACGTACGCGTATAAAACAGCGATATAACCAATGCAGGGTTCTTCTCCAAATAATTTGACATTTCACACTGATGTTGGGATATAAAACAATATAATCAAATAAATTGTCGTGTATAATTTTGCAACCAACGTTCATTGTTGTTTTCATAGCACCAATGTAAATAAACTCGAGTTTTGTGATATCTGCTTGGTAACATTTCAAGCTTTGTATTGCATTTCTTAGCTGGTTTTCATCACAGATTTTAATAACATTGTAGTTGCGTCAATTGATCATTGATTTTGAACAAATTGCATGGACATAAATTGATAAAACGTCGTCAGATGTCTCCAAACTAGACTAAGACAAGCTTAGTGTAACTTGGAACTTTTAAACGACTTAAACACTGGTAAATTATACGCAAGTATAATTCATGAGCTCTTATTACAAGAAGTTCTAAAGGGAATTGTATTAAGTTTAGTGTATACTGAATACATCTTAGAAGTAGATATTGTTGCGATGTACAGAACTTTCCATTTACGTATATCATTATTTTAAAACTTATTGAACTGACACAACACTAACAAAAACACACTACATATACCTTAAAGTTAAATTGAACTGAATTTCTCATAAAATATGTCAATGTTTAGCTACAGAAGGGCATTGAACCTAAAGGTCGGTGTCGTACCAGGCGGCGACGTTGTTGTTGTCATGTGGGGGTTCAGGGAACGCCAAGTCAGCTGACGCGGCGCCCGCACCTTCGTTCTCACCTATATCCATGTCCATGCCGAAACCGCTGCCGATTTCTAACCCCTGCATTGAGTCTATCGGTATCTGATCGTAGCCTGCGAAATAGAAGGAAACTTAGAATGTATTACCTTTTGACCGCCGTAGTCACGTATAAAGGGTGTAAAACACCTCTTCACGAAGCCGAAAGGCACTTGTTCTCCCCATCATTGCGATCATTTTTTCGTTCTACACCATACCTGGGAACCTTCTAGTTACGGAGATATGGGGGGTCAAAGTTACAACTTTTTGACAAGTTTTTTTTTTAATACAAGTTTTTTTGTAAGATTTTACTTTTAACACCTCCACGACCCCCGTACTATTCAATCCATCAATCAGCACAATGTTTTAAGTGCGTTACATTGAGTTCTACCACAAAACATGATTTATAACCTCAAAAAAAAAGTTGTTTCCCAGCAATAATTTTTGCGTAAAGTTACTTAGTTTGATGTACAGAATGCTTGGTTAACGGCTTTGTGATGAGGTGAAATACACCCTGTATGTAACAAACAAGCGCTTGCCCTGTCCGCCAAACAATTTCATGTCACATATTTGTTCGCGTAGAGGGCACGCACGTGCGTTTTTGCTCTGGCGGTCAAAAGGTTTGTGTTTGGAGTTGTGAAATAGGGTATTGGCGTTTAATTTGAGCATCGGGGACACACGGTATGGTTGTTAATGCATGGAAGCGAATATAGTTTTATTATCACGTCCAGCTAACAAGACATTAGCATTGTATCAAGCACTGGCATGGTAAGTTCAAAATCTATACTAATATTATAAAGCAGAAGAGTTTGTTTGTTTGTTTGGTTGAACGCGGTAATCTCAGGAACTACTTGTTCAAATTGAAAAAATATTTTTGTGTTGGATAGTCCATTTATCGAGAAAGGCTTTGGGCTATATAACATCACGCTGAGACCACTAGGAGCGGAGCAGGAATGAAAAATGTTGCAAAAACGGGGATTTTTTTTTCTTTTGTTTTTCTCTCTTATGTGACACAGACGAAGTTGCGTGGGTCAGCTAGCCCTCTATAAAACAAGTGGCGACATGCTTGTCTTGTTACAATTACAACACAGCTTTGTGTTCTTGGTGCGAAACCTGAATTTTAATAATCAAGCTGGTTTAACACTTATTAGAATGTTGATAAGGTGGCAATACCTTTTATATTTTCTCACCTTATCAATGAGCTGCTGAATTGATTGCACCACAAATAAATGACTTAACAAACACAATTAATGCTAAAAGTACATGAAATATCTTAACAAAAATGGTCACAAATTAACAATTATTTTATTAATTAACTGCGTCTGTGATCCTTTTTAATTATTAACATGGTTCATATTATTATCCTAATATGATTCTGCGGAAACAATCATTTTAGACCCCCTGACTATTGTTTCAAATTGATAGAATGATATTTTGAATATGTTTTCACTAAAATATGTATGATTGATGTGATTTGTGATGTAAGTGGTCTCTAGATGAGTACCATTACATAAATAATTTAATTATTATATTATATTTCCTCGTTATCTGTAGAGCTGACAAAAAAGAGAACACAAATCAATTTAAAACTTTTACAATATTATGATGATAACCATTTTGATTTCCTAATAGGAAAAATCCTTACCTGCCAGGTATGAATAAAAAACATAGATTAAACATTCATAATGTGACATGCTGATAGCAATTAATGGAAACCACACCTTGTTACGTCACAAATAGAGTCGAATATATAAAAATATACATAATAGGTTAACACGAAAACAATAGAAATAATATTCCCATCACCTGTGTTTAGTGATAAATAGGTCCCGGGTTAAGCTGCGTGTAAAGAAGAGAGAAAATCGTATTTATACAGACACCATAATATTCTTATGATAGGAACATAGTACAGTGCTATCAAAATATACAATCGTGAGGCCTTGACAAGCATTTCTGTATAGAATTTTTATATTAGGAAAAATGTGATGACAAAAATACTTCTCAAGTAATTTCAGATATTACATAACCTTACTTCATTATGTACAAAGTTGTGTATTCAATCAATATAATTATATAAAAATCAATGCCACTTTTCGTTGTAATTTTATAACTCAAGAACGGGCTCACCTATCCAAACCAATTGTTTAGGCTTTGTTCAGACTATTTCGATCAATGTTCACCGAAAAAATTACAGCCTGATTAACTAAAACATCTGTCACTGTGACACGGTCTCATACAAAAATGTGTTTTAAACAGCTGTTTTTAGATAATCAGACCGTTATCTTCTTGGTGAACATGGACCTTAGTAGATGGTTTATGTGAAGTTTGCACAAAATCGGTCGAGCAGTTCTTGACGCAGACGAAGTTGCGCGGGTCAGCTAGTACTTTATAATTTTCTAAATACTGTACTTATGACTAGGCACACTTCTTTTCAAACCACTAATTTCTATGCTGTCAATAACTTACCAAAGAAGATGCCATTCACTTTACAGGTTCTATTAAATCCATTCTGACATTATGAAGGATTGGAAAGTGTTATCAAGTTAAAGCAAAGTTAAAGTCTAACCATTTATTCCAATAGGTCATTAAAAGGTGTTCTTGACTCTCAAAATTAACAAGGAAATAGTATTGATTCTAGTTGTCCATTCACAAAGATAGTTTCGTATGTACAAGGTACTCCATAGTTATTTTCTAAAATGTTTACAATATTAAAGGTTGCATACGAATTAGTACTTTTTTTTCTAAAATTCTAGAAGACCTAACTTTTAAAGAGCATACTATTCCGCGTGCAAGAGGTGTACTAGCTACTAAAAACAAACTAAGTGAGGTTTTGTAATATCGTATTCTACGCAGTTCTAAGTGTTAGTCGACCAAACTTCTACGGAGGCGTTCCCAACTTACCTTGCTGGTGGAACGACGGTCGAGTGCCATACAGCCCCTCATAGCCTTGCTCAGGCCCGAGCATATCCTAGTAAAAAGGATTACGGACAAAAATTAAATAAAGTGAGGAGTCAAATTAAAAGGGGGAAGCCACATTCACAAGTACACACGTATACACACAACATCGGCGTAAAATTGGTACACTGGGACAAAAATGTTTTCTAATCCATCAATATATCCAAAAACATTGATTTTACAATAACTGTAAATACTTATTCGCAAATAATAACTATACGAAAAATACTGGCCGATTACATAAATAAAAACCTCTAAGCACGGCTTTATCTAAATATTTTTGCATCAAATCATTTTTTTTTTCAAATTTCGATTCTTGATCTACTTTTTTTTTAAACTGCAACTCTACCT
The DNA here is from genome assembly GCA_916618015.1 of Xestia c-nigrum. NCBI lineage: Eukaryota > Metazoa > Arthropoda > Insecta > Lepidoptera > Noctuidae > Xestia > Xestia c-nigrum. The sequence continues at coordinate 18,403,545 of OU745255.1, read as the reverse complement.
CCTTTCATCATAAACTCCTTACCTGGAGATCGGGCTGCATGGCCAGATCGTTGGGCCACATCTGATGATCATCGCGGAACAGCGAGTTGGTAAGCTCCATGGAGAGTCTCTTCTTGTAGTCATGAGGCTTGTCTTCAGACATACGGAACAGTACCGCTGCTGCATAAGTCGCTACGCCTGGAAAGAAAGGAAGGGACATGTTTTTATTATGGTGTTAATGGATAATTGGGTTGTAACACATCAAAATCAGAACACAGTAAATCAAAGATACACACACTCATGGTACAATAACATACTTCGCCAGGTATAGCATTCCGAGAGACAGAAGTCACGTGGGTGACACGTATCTACGTCATAACCGCTATCGATGGTTCTCGAGCTTTATAATCTGGGGAAATTCAATCTAGTAAAACATTGATATAATTATTAAATTCCTACTAACTTTTGCCTTTAGCTCTACCCGCATTGTAGGTTATAGGTTAGGTTTCGGGGAATAAAAAAATCCTATATCCATGCTTGGGTTTCAGGCTTCAAATTACAAGCCAAGGTTTGGTAGTCTATTTTAGTCTTTTTTCTACTGTTAAACTTTAAGGAGTTCCCTTGAGTGTCCTTCCTCTTTATCATCACACCCCCAATGACAGTCCCAACCCACCTAGGAATAAAATTTCTCATCAATATAAATTAATCAAGCCCACACACCAGGTAATTGCTGTACATCGTCGCGGAGTTAACTCGACTGTCTTTCGGCTCCATCATTAGATCCACTCCAGACCTTCATTAAACTAGTAGTGCTTTAAACTACTGAAAATATTAACGAACGCACTAGTCGCCACTACAATTTTCGAAAGTTTCCCTCGATTTCTCTGAGATGCTTATCTTCTGACCTTATCATGGACCAACCTTGGGATATCTCCTTTCCAAAAAAAAATAATCATCAAAATCGGTTCATAAACAACGAACACTCAAAAAAAATAAGATCGAATTGAATACCTAACCTTCTCGTTTTTGAAGTCGGTTAAAAACAAATTTGTTGGAAGTCCACAAAATAATATTTGGAATCACTGTTTTAATGGCACTGCGCGAGACCGGCACATATGTTAGAAAATAATAGCGATACACGACGAATTGGCAGAATGTCAATGAGACAACCCGTTTCAGTGTTACCAGTAGTGTGAAAGAATAACTCCCTAACTATCTATAATCCCTGTGCGAATCTGCTTAAACATTGAAGTTTTAATCAACAATTACATTGGTTTATGATTAAATTGAATTATTTTGTTTGGTCAAGCAAACCAAAACAACAATTTAAATTCAATTTATATTTTTTTAACAGAATGGTGACTGAAAATGTTTCCATTATTTCGTGTTTTGTTGCAATAAAGTGGCAACTGAATAGTGACGACCGCACGTGTCGTTCCCGGAATGCCAGACCTTGTTTTATTTGACCATGCACACACTCATTTGTCTAATGTTTGCAATACCAAATTTCCAAACACATGCAGCTTGCTTGCAAAGGGCAAGAGCAAAGTTGATTATTCTTGTATGCATTATTTTTAACTGTTTATTAAAATGATAAATATACCATGCATATGGAATAGAAAGGATAGAACTAAGCTTACTGAGTGATTTAACAGAAATGAAATCATGACTCTCATGCTGTGTAGTCGGGTTATCATGAATTTTAGATTTCATAGCATTGTTCCAGTATTTATTAGTCAATCATGGGCTTAGTTGATGCATTAAAATGTTGAATGTGATGAATTGATGATAATATGACAACAACAAAGAGTTCAATTTAATTCAAACATCACAGTCAAAACACGATCAAGACCAACTCTACACGAACACACGAGTGGAGCGATAGACATTTTTATACATTGACCGGACTCGGTCGTCCAAACCGACACATTGACTGACCAAATCAAGGCAACGTGTAAACGCCTGTCTATCTTGCCCTAAGGAATGTAATTACTTGAGTAGCAACCTTCGTTTCGTGAATGAAGTAGTTCGGTGAGTGGAGCCGTGGCACCTTCAGCTTCTATCATCTCAGCTCCTTCCTTCTCGACAGCCAGTTCGCAGAGCACTCCTGCAGCCACACGCTGAAAGGGTTTGCACAAGAAATATCAGTAAATGATAGGAGTGAATTGAGTATACTTTAAAAGATAGCAAAACATTCTTCATGAAGGAAAGAGTTTTCAAAAAGTGTTAATGTTACTATTATCCTATGTTCTCTCACTGTTGAGCAAAGGCCCCATGACTTCCAAATTCTTCGATCGAAAAAAAAAATACGACACAGTAAAGCTTTAGTGCTTAAGAATTTATTATCAAGAGTTTCAGAAGATCGTTAATTAGAGACTAGGGAGGTTTGACTGGGCATCCTGGCTTATTAGTTGTTAAGGGGCCGGCGGAGCATGCGGTTTTCATACAAACGTAATACCAAAATAATATGAAAATCGAATATACTCTTAAGGTAGTGTGTACCTATATATTTCGATTGGATTACAGAATATCTATGTTCCTAAATAAATATTTTGAAAGGACAATGATATGAAGAATTTAAAATTTCTTTAGAATTTTATTTTTCTCTTAACTCTTGTTTAAATCAGTGCACATTCAAAATATGTGTTTGGGAACCTATATATTCTGTAATCCAATCAAAATAAATACACCGTACCTTGAGAATATGTTTTATTTACAAATTATTTTGATATTAGGTTTGTATGAAAAACGCATGCTCCGCAGGCCTCTTAAACTTTTCGCTCCAATATGATCCGGGTTACGTAAATTTCCACAAATACCTGTACTGTGTATCTTATCAGAAGCTTACCTGTATATTCTCAATCTCATTGAAGAGCAGCTGCACGAAGATCGGTATGACGTTCTGTTGACGTATGAGCTGCCTGTTGACGCTCTCCCTAGCTAGGATGTGTAGAGCGCCCACTGCGCCTTCCACGATCTCTTCCATGCGCACTCCGTCGGCGTAGGCTCCACCCGCCGCGCCTCCACCTGATGAACTGCGTTGCTGGAAAGTTAAGATGTTAACAGTATTGATAAGTTAGTGTTATTTTGAGATTTTAGTGGGCGAGGTTTCAAATAATAATGTAAGTAGACTAAGGTTTGGAGAAAACTGAAACTGTATTATTCGCAAAAATGGGAGTCACAAAGTTATGTCGTTTGGACAAAGGGCGCGTGTCGTCTCGTTGCCTTCTTGATGACTGGCAGTAATCACACTACAGCTTGAGGAATTTTATTGTATCAAATAGCTACTGGTGACACCTCTTGAAACACTTGGGGTTGGCGCAATACGTTTTTTTCATCTTTTGTCCCCCTGTCAACTGTCAGACTATCAATCACTCCTTTTTCTTTCACATCATTCCTCACACAATCCAGTGTGCTTTTCTTTGATTTCTCTCTCCATCCAGCAATACCGATATTGTACCCCTAAAACTTATACGTAAATTGTAAACTTACTCTCTGCGTATCATTGAAGGCTCTCATCAGGAGTCTAACGAGATGATGCACGGCGCCATGTTCCCGCAGCGGTGCATAGTTGGCAGGGCAGAGCGCCAGATTGCGCACCAGTCCCACCACCGCCTTCACCAGCGGCCAGCGGGACGGAGGCTGCAGCAGCTTCACTATCACCTGACAATACAACATATGTGATTAACGCTAGGAACAAACAAAGTGGATTTATTTGTTCAAAAAAGAAGATTCGCTCGTCTTCAAAGATCGCGTGAAAAAGTTGAAATGCGCATATATTGCATTTTCCGTCATAGACTCACAAGGGATAGTTAGCCTAGATTGCACCAGTCCAACAAAAATAAATAGCCAGCCATGGAAAACAGAGAAAGACCCGAAAAAAACGAATTTTAGAATTACTTGTATGAAATCCTATAAAGCCCCGCACACTTATCCGCGTCGAATCGGACGAATAGATAACGTTATACGGATGAGAAATGTTTATTTCGGCGCGGATAAGTGTGCGTTAACTTTTAAAGTTAGTTTTGTGTTCAACTTTGAGGTAATAAATGAGAAGTAGTATCATATGGTACGAGTTCAATACAATCTGTTGTTAGGCTGCATATTGCTAACTTAGTGTCAGCCCATAACTTATCTATGAGTTTAGAGCTATTACTAGCCTCCATCTATTACGATAGGCGACAAAAAAAATATATAAGTAAGTACTTCAGTTAGATTAACAAAAAGGAGACAATTTTTTTGTTCGGCGATTAGGCCACCCACATAAATTGTAGCATTTAATAATGAAACTTACATGGATTTCTTTCTTATAATCTCTAGATTCCAGTGGTTAAATTAGCTAAGCATTGTCTAAACGGAATAAATGTAAATGTTTTTTCATCCCATCTATTCGAAAAAGACGACTTGGTTCGCCTTTAAGTGCACCCAAAGGTGGTGTTTTCTATAAGAAACTTTTAGCGGGCAGTAATGAGTTTTTAATCCTCTTTATAAGTGCGCCGCAATTATCTTTGCCGCGCACTTTTTGAATTTGGAACATCCTGTGTTCAGCGCCCAAGAAATCGAACGCAAATATTGTTTGAATAAAGACTGGCTGGTGCGACGGCCCATAGTAGCGCCGCGCGCCGGCTGAATACAAAAAAAAAAAAGAAATAAAATTAAAAACGCGCGAACTATAGCCCGCGTTTTCGTCAATTTTCACGGATTGATAGAAATTCATGATTTTGTTTTGAAAAAAGAGTTCTTCAAGTGACAGTGAAAGTATAGAATTAACTCCTGATAGTATTAGAACTGACGCAAGAAATGTGATGGATAATCTACTACCTGCAAAATCCCGGGAGAAATATATGAAAGCTTATGGTAATTTTATTGAATGGAGAAATTCAAGAGGCGCCAAGAATTTTTCAGAATCTGTGTTTTTGGCCTACTTCCAGTACTTAGCCAAAACTAAACAACCTTCCACACTTTGGAGTACCTACTCAATGCTAAAATCAACAGTCAGTTCTAATAACGACGTAAAACTGGACACATATTCGAAATTAATAGCGTATCTGAAGAGGATGTCTGATGGATTTAAACCTAAAAAATCCAAAGTGTTCTCAGTCAAAAACGTGGAGACTTTCCTTAATGAGGCACCCGACAACATCTTTCTTGCCGTAAAAGTAAGTAACTATGTATGTATATATGGTGGATTAGTAAAGTATAACCAGTGTTTTAAAATGCGCATTTTATTGTAACCTGTACTTCGATAGATAGGTACTTGTCTTATTCACATTCGGTTTTGTTACAGGTGGCTTTAATTTTCGGAGTACATGGAGCTTGTCGTGGCAATGAACTTTTAAAAATAACTGTTGATGATGTCGAAAATCACTCGGATAATTTACTGTTAGTAAAGCTGACAGACACAAAAACAAAAATTGACCGATCCTTCGTAATCCGAGGAGAATACAAAACTATTGTACAGAAATACCTGGACCTGCGTCCTGCTGATATAAAGACCAATCGGTTTTTCATCCGTTATCAAAATGGCAAGTGCTTCAAACAAGTTATGGGAAAAAATAAAATTTCTTACATGCCACAAGAAATCGCTACTTATTTGAAGTTACCAGATATCAAGCTATATACAGGACATTGTTTTCGTCGCACTTCTGCTACCCTGTTGGCAGATTCTGGAGCGGACTTAACTGTTCTCAAGCGACATGGAGGATGGAAGTCGAGTGCTGTAGCAGAGGGATATATAGAAGATTCCATTGAGAACAAGGCGAAAACATGTGAACGCATCGTGGAAAACATTAAATTGCAACCTTCAGTTAATCCATCCATGCCACTGTCGCCGCGCCCATCTACATCCAAACAAAGAGATTCACCGTCACATTTTCCTCAAAATGAGCCACATTCTGACATTATTTCAAACACGCAGAATAAAATTAAATCTACAACAATCTCTATTCCTAATAAAACTGTAACAATTAATTTTCAAAATTGTGAAAATGTCTCAAATGTAAATATAAGTTTTTAGTTGTTTTATTATTAGATACTACTTAATTTCAATTTAGTTGTTACTCTGTTTCATTAAATATCAATATTACAATAAAATATGAGGCGCCTTTTATTTTCTCATAGTGGGTGATGAAAAGTAGAGTGTATCACTCGGGCGCAAAATATATTTTTGGCTCGGGCGACGTACTTTGAATCCCTCGCTACGTTCAGGATTCTACTAAAGAATCCCTCGCTACGCTCGGGATTCTACTCTAGAATCCCTCACTTCGCTCTGGATTCAAAAAAGCGCCCTCGCCGTAAAAATATTATTTTGCTCCCTTATGATACAATCTACTATTGCAGATTTTTCAATCTGCAAAAACATTTACGAAAACCAAAATAAACCGAAAAAGTAAATGTCAAAATAATGAAGTTGTCTGTCAATCACTAAAAAAGTGGGTATATAACATTCCGTGCCACGTTGATTGTTTAACCATAAAGTTCGGTACGGGCCCCATTCGGGGCCGGGCACTGAAACCTACGCTGGCTCGGTACTGGCCCCGAATGGGGCCGGCGGTTAAGTCTTACGACATCCTTATTTTTAATGTAAATATTTAATGTTCTGAATAAGAAAGACTATGAGTGTGCGTTAATTAAGAGAGTTGAAGAAAAACTACATATGTTAAAGCCATTCAAAGTTCTGTATTTAGCGCGCAACATTCTTAATTTACCCTAATAAAATCCAAATGCGTAAATACGTTCATCGCCATTTTGACGGCAGTGCTAGCCGACGCTAAAAATCATAAAAATTGGGGTTTTCGGGCATCGAAGGTCCACTATGTTGAGAATTAATAACTCGTCATTTCATTATGTGACGAATTTAACCATAGTTCAATTTAAGTAAGCAGTGGTAATGATATATTTTGATATCCAAAGTCGAAGTTTCGCGCCAATCTTGTTTGTTTACATTTTATTTTTCACATTTTAACACACAGACACGTTTAGATTCGACAACAGATATGACAAATATCATTTCAAATATTATAAACAACATGAGAATACCCAGATCTTAGCGTAATTTACTAATATAGGACCAATAACATGTAATATTCATTACCACTACTTAATTTTGTATCGAAAATAGACGACCATTTTTTTTTTGTTTTTTTTTTTTTTATATTTGTGATGTGTGAAAGCGATTATTCAAATGGATTTTTTTTTTTTTAATTCGATTAATTCATTTACGGAATTTAGCAAATCGATTGATGAAAAGTAAAACAATTTTGTTTATATTTAATTTAATATTGTTTTAAGCTTTAGTTAAGTAATCTTAATAGTTTTTCGTACATGGTACCAATACCAACCCAACAACAAACAGCACAGACCGATCAAAGGCTAAATTCGCGCCGATTTTTTTCCATATCAAAATTTAAATTAAGAATGCACTCGCTGTTCAAAATTACATTGTACTTAAAACTAGGTAATTTATTGTGATTATTTATTTTCGTTGGTTGTCAGTGCGCCAGGGATCTTGGTACTGATCTTTTAGGTGTGGTAAAATTGGTTTAGTTCCTAATACCATGATAATTGTATTTAGTAAACAAAATGGGGAATCGGTGGGATTAGTTATTGGGATAAACCATTAAATTTTTATTTTCAAATACTTTTTTTAACTATATCATTGCAAAGTCCGATTTGCATTCTTGGGCAAATGGGACTATCTAATTTTGTTTATTTCTCGCCTTTACCGAACAATAATTTTAATGGTCAATTTTCATTTAATTATGAAAGAGAGGCCAAGGGGAAGAGCTCGTTGTTAGATAATAACGGCCGCTCGCGTCAACGTTTAGGTTAAGCCTTGCTTGCCTAAGTTGGTCTGTGGATGGGTGACCACCCATTACATACAGAGTTTCCTCCGTGCCTCTGAAAGCACGCTAAGCAGTTGGTCCAGGCTGTCATTAGTAGTTCTTTGACAGTCGTTATAGGTAGTCAGCGACCCAATCACTTAGACAACCAGTCTTACCAAGGGATATCCTACCACCCAGTACCAACTGGGGTGTGGAGGTCCGATCGCTCCAAGTAAAATGCTGGTATTCAGTTAGACTGGAAGTTGACCCCATTATAGTTGGGAAAAATAAGGCAGATTATGAATTTTCGTTTGATTTTGAATACTTAGATAGGCTTTGTTCAGTAACAACGGTTTTAGAATCCTTAATATTTATTTATCATTCAATTTTTCCGATCCTTGGCACACTATATCCAACCTTCAGACATTCCAGAACAAAATTCACAATATATGATTAAAGTAAATAAAAATACTTTATAAATGTGAATGAATGTGTATAGTCACAATTACATTCCTAATTTAAATTTTGAATCAAAACATTCCACGCGAATTTAGCCAAAGGTTGACCATTCGTACAGTTGAAAATGAATACTTAATTCATTTTCAGATTTTGTCTTTGCTAAAACTGTGAGACTTTATTTTTTGCCATACGGTGCTAGTTCGGCAACGGCGTTTCTCCAAATTCTCCAATCCGTAAGTTTTAAGGGAAAGATTATCATCAAAAAAATGTTATTTGTTTAAAGTTCAGAGAGTTCTGTGTTTATTTATTATTAATAAGTCAACCAAAAGCAACGAATAATTACTACATGATATTATTTAAAAAGTAGTATAAAAAGATTCATTTCAGAATTTAAATATTTATTTGAAATTATACCAAGGAGTTTTCATTGCGTCTCAAAACTTTTTTTCCAAACTTAATTTGATTGCGAGTATCGATTAGGCTGAATGCTACATTTTAATTCGTAATGATGAAACTCGGGTTTACGGTCAGCACTACGAAGTGATATGTCATGTGATAAGTTGGTTGCAACATTGTTTTTTTTAGTAATATTTGTCAAGATTTTGATCGTCATTTTTTATGAAATAATGTATGAATAATGGCAAAAATAAGAACGCAGATAGAAGGTTACTGTATTTATTATGCTTTTTCCAGTTTTTTTAGCAAATGAGAAGCTTGCCTATGTATATTATTTCCAGCGCATCTACGTTACCTACTTTTTGGAAGGGTGCAGTAATATGTGTTTTATACATATTTGGCAATACACTAACGCCGTTTTACCGAACAAAACACGTTACTGGTGATATTAACGACAAACGTATCGTATGGAACAGCTTCCTTGACATATTTTTCATTAAAAAATCGAATGCTGAAAGTTCACGAAAATTCTGTAAATGTTTGACAGATTCGCATCACCCCGCCGATTCAGCTGATGTGTCATGTGTCAAAATCTTGTCGTGCATAGTGGTTAAACCATCCATGCGATTTTAGTGTAAACCTCTAAAAGTAGCATTAAAAATGTTCATAGTTAAAAATATTTACTTTTATATTCTTTCTGATTCGATTATAATTATAGCAGATATGATTACCAACGGCTAGGTACCGTACTTTTTTTAGTAAACAGAAAAAAAATGCCCCTATTCACGTAAGTGTTTGCTGTCAAATGACATCGACCACAACAGGAATGATTTGACTCGCAAAACAATATCATAACATAGCTTATTTATTATGATTTTAAGATTCCATTTTCATTTCTACGTAATATTTCGTTTTATACCATAGTAAAATGGTTACTATTTTTTGGTGTTATTATGAATAATAAATGCAACGACCAAGTGGGCCCAAAAAAAACTATCTCCTTTGACCCGTAGTTTTTCATTTTGTTACATAGACCAAAATTGACGAAGATACTTACGACGCTTTTAAAATTCTCAATACGTCTCGCCTAGGTATAAATATTAGCGAGTTCTGACGTCAGGAGCCCGAATTCTTTGATTTATAAAAAAAAAAATACGTGTCCATTATTTACCAATACTTTAACTGACGGACTAAACAGATTTGCAATTTTTGGATACTGACGTCATGTCTTTATTCTGGCATCGCTATAAAACTATATAATATGCTGAATATAGGCGGAGTCGATAGTTATTTAAAGATGTCCTCTTCAAATTATAAGTAGTACGTACCGGCAATCCATAGTGCAGCCGCACAGCATTCTGCGCCATCTCGCTCTCGACGTGGCGGGACGTGAGGTGCCGCAGCGCGCACACGGCGGGCTCGGTGATCTCCTCGCGGTCTCCGGCCGACACTACCGTGCGTACCAGCGCGTCTACGCCGCCGGCCTGGCACACTGTCACCTGGAAGGACAATATAAGTGTTACATTGGGTTTATTTTTATAGTTGAATGACATTCTCTGAAGGGTAGCTCACCCTTCAGAGAAGGGAAGTTGGTTTTTTTTTAGGACAAGGCCGCCACACTATTCCCATACCACTGTAACTCCTGAAAGCCAGAATCAACACTGACGACCACCAGAAAAGCGCCGAGACAATGAAGCTCAAGTCCCAGAGGATGAATTTAACTGTCTTGGATCACGCAACCAAATGAATCAGAAAGTATAGCATAAGAGTAAGAAATAACAACCGAAAAAGAAACCGTGATTTCCACTTCCCTCCATATCAGCAGGAGATTAAGCGAAACAAGGCTAATAGGCAAAAAGGGACATTTTCAACTGGGATAGGTCCAGTTGCCTAGCACCACTGATAAATATTGACATTAATGGGTTCTAAGTTGTGTGCTAAAATTGATTCCAATAATAGGTATAGCAATAACGCACACACTGAAATTTCATGGGATCATTCTACTAAAGCGTCTGCAACAATTATTATTCTCCTGTGGTTAACCAGTTACTAGTGCAATCAACATTGAAACATAATTTAATGACATGATGTACATTTATCTCAATGCAAGTAGAGATTAAAATAACTCAATTAATTATGTCACTTAATGTATAACAAAGAGTCCTGTGAAGATTACTTAGCTATGCCATTTAAAAGAGAATTGCATCAGCTTTTGACCTGATACTTTGCTTTCAGAGTTGATAAATTACTGTTTTTTGTATCAGCAACATAGTTCATTACACTCGTCTCCACTAAAAGGTTGACCAGTTTTTTTTTGTGAGGCTACTGAAGAAAGAAGAAATCATGAAGATTACCTTATTGCGTTGGTTGTTGCAAGTCAAGTTGGATAGGATGCCCGCAGCACAAGTGACGATGTTGACGTCAGTAGAGGCGAGAACTTGCACGAGGCTTTGCAGCAAAGCTTCCAGGCCCTCCACCTCATGAGAAATTAAAATAAAATCATTATAAAGTTCCCACAAATTACACAATTGCATCATCAAAGTAAATAATCGAACAAAAGCTCAGTACTTTGCCAATTGAATTTTAGTTACAACTGAGAGTTCCAACATCATAAATATAAGTCATATAATAGAAACCATAATTTTGTAATACCTTAGTGGCTGCATCGGACAGATTCCTCAAAGTCCAGAGACAGTTCTGCACGAGACGGCCGCTAGGGTTGCCGAGGTGCATGGCCAGGGCTTGCATGCCGCCGGCCTCAACGATTGCAGGCTTGTTGCTGGAGCAAACTGACAGCACCTGGGGGTAGGTAGATTTACAGTCAATGTGTGTGGTGGTGATGTGAGGTGATGAACTTCTGATATTGTAGAGACTTGAGCACTGACATAATTATTTATTTATTTATTTAGTAACTCACTCTTCCTGGGACAATAGTTGCGAATATTCCGAGCAACTTCATCTCTTTCATCATAAAGAGGCCATCTAACAGTGGGAAAATTATCATGCTTATGGCATTGCTGTTGTCTCAATATTGTTTTGATGAGTACTTTTTTCTTAAGCATATTCAAAAATTGTTATGACCTTACCTTCAACACCCGAGAGGTGGTCCACAGCAACTTTTCGTAGTCGTACGAGCGCATAATACGGACCAATTCGATAGGACCCTGAGAAGCGAGAATGATCAACTTCGATTCCTGGTTTCCATAGGCGAGGATCTGGAGACAATCGGTCACAATCGCCAGGAACTTCACATTGTTCCTCTGGAGTAGGGCCACCATTTTCTGGAGACCTCCAGCAAGACGTACAGCCATCTTGGATCCATCCTGATGTAAGAGGAGGTTGTGGAGAGTCGTGATGGCGTAAAAGAGGACAGACTCAACTGGCGAGCTTAGAAGCTTCACCAATGCGGGAATTCCACCGCTCTTGAAGATGGCGAGTAGACCTTGACGGTGGTGAGACAAGTTGTGCAAGGTTCCCACAGCCCCCTTGGTAGTCTCCAGGTCATTGGAGTTAGAAATGGCGCGCACTAAAGCAGCGACCATCTGAGGTGAGTTCATGATGGCGTGTCGAGAAGCCTCTTTTTTGGAGAGCTGGTGAACCATCATGGCAGCTTGAGAGACAACCACTTGATCCTCGTCGTTGAGTAGCTTGATCAACTCTGGTATAGCCCTGAAATAAAAGTGTGGTCAAACAATGTCTTTATAAGTAACTTTAATTTTAAAATATCACAGATACACATGACTGACTGAGTGGCAAGTCTACTTAGTATGACAATGGTATTGATCAGTCATTACTTTGATGTTTACTTTCTGAGAAACTTGATTGCTAGCATGCTTTAACAACAGAGTTCAGCTGTAATCTAAACTGGCCTTTAGTGGTCTGCCTTTTGTCATATTTTGCACCCCTTGGTAGTGGTTCTGATTTCTTAAGCAAGGGGTTATTATGGGTATTAGTTTGAATACTCATCATAGGCAGCAGCATTGTTCTGGCAATACTTTAATCAAAAAGCGATGTAGCTTACCTGGTTGCAAGATCAGCATCATCCTGATAGTTGATGAGGTTGACGACAGCGTGCTTGAGCATCTGCGATGGTTCCGCCAGGCGCTGTACTGCCGTCGGCTGGGCAGGGTCCAGCTGGGTGGAGGGGATCTCGATACCCTCCTCCAGAGTCTCAGGGAACATGGCAGCCCTGACACGCTGAGAACGCGTCTGGGAAAGCTGCTGGTTCATGTCTGAGACAAAGGAGTACTTATTTTAGCTAATATTTCTCAACAACATGAATGAACAGATACTGTAATCAGAGATTCCACTTCAACTATATCAAGAATATAAGAGACAGTTCTAGAACAATGTTTTAAATTTATTGGTTTTGTATGCTATAACACTGAAGTAACCCTAAGGTTGACTGGTAGAGAATTTCTTGTGGCATTCAATTAGCCTGTGAGTGTGTACCACTATTGTACTTACATGAAGTGTAAGGAAATAAAATGAGTCTCTTGTATTTAAAGCTTGATTGGGTCCAACGCCAAAAAGTTATTTTGCAAATGGCTTGTCATATTTCATTGTTCATATCAAAAAGCAACACATAATTATGTAAACATAGAAAAACATAAGTACCTACATGTTATCATATATTATATAGCTAATGAGTTATTTATTAGCAACCTGTCTGTGTAACAGATGAATCAATCAATTAATAATCAAACTCCATTGAACATCATATTTTGATAAAATTAATGGAAGCAAATGAGATAAATATTCAATGAAATTCTTCAAATGCAGATCATTATACAACTTACCATCAACTTGCTCCTGGGTAAAACCCTGAGCGAATCCCTGATCCAGGTCAAACATGAGCTGATCTCCTTCCATCTCGTCATCTTCCTTGCCCGTAAGTGATGGGACCTACAAGAGACAATAATCCATGAGCTATGCCTTTTTCAAATAAGGAAGTAAGATATTTCCATTGCTAGGCCGCTATTACAAAATTCCTCAATTTGAAATAATGTGACAAGTCAATCTGTTTTCTTTTGTTTTTTCCTTAGAATTTCGTGGTTAACCATAATTTACTAATTAGGTATTTCATTTAAATCTAAAACTTACAAAACACACTTGGTTGAAAACAAGTAATTTTTGTTAGCAACTGATGGGTCTAACAAAAAAAAAACATAAAGTCATAACATGTGTTTGGGTACTTTTAGCATTATGAAGGTTATTAACTGTGGAAACTTTATTCATCATTACATTTATTTTTCCAACTATGTTGATAGCTGTCTGCAATTCTATTTATTTCTCACCAACTTCGAATTTGCCCACAATTATAAATTTTGGACAACAACAACAAAGGAAACATAACAAGTCAAAAACCTGATTGATTAATTCCTAACTCAATTCATATAATTAATTGTCTGCCTCATTGTTCTAACTATCACAAATGGTTTCTTATCAGGAATTCCACAATAGCAGTGAGTGAGGGAGTCTGGAATAGTGCTCAGTTGCTGGCAATAGGCTCTATTACATGAAACTTAAACATCACATGCAAAATGTAGGTGTACTATTCTACTTATAGGTCCATGTTCAGCAAAAAGATGACCGACGTCTATCTAAAAACAGCTGTTTAAAACACATTTTTGTATGGGAACATGTCACATTGACAGCAGTTTTTAGATAATCAGGCTGTTATTTTCTCGGTGAACATGGACCTAAGTACTCCTCTGGCTAAGCCTTTAGGGATTATAGGCATGATGCCATGTATTATTTCAAATAAAACAATAAACACTTGTAATGAGCTTTGAATGAACAAAATAGTTTATTTAACCATCAACGTAGTGTGAACGAATGAACGGTTCACCAACAATCCATGGACTAGTCGAGTCCGTAGAGGGTTCAATGGCAGTCAACGGCTAAATTGAATGCGTCTATTGACTCAAGAATGTAGGCAAGTCATTTGTCCTTTGAAATAAAACAAATCTTAAATCTAAATCCTGTCGCAGAGTTCATATTTGTATACCACGATGAATGAATTTGTGTTACTTGTCTTCTTAAGATTTACTATGACTCACGTACAAATATCAACTGTCTCTTGCTAGATTAGAGATTAGAGAAATTTTTGTTTGAGCGATTATTTTGGAGTCTCTCTGATCTGATTGAATTACTATTTTAGTCATACTTACAGAGGAGCTTTCACCTTAACACGTTGCAGGACTCACTGAATTAGCAGTAGATTTTTTGAAGTTGAAAAATGACAGTACGGGCACCGCCGTACAATTTTAAAGTGAGGTACGGGCATTACAGCGAAATTTCGTATAGAGGAACAAGGAAAACCGTTTTTACTGTCGTATCACATCAATCCCTCATACGTATAGAAGCATTAGAACGCACAATGTCACACATTGAAAATATATGTGTTAGTGCGTTTTCTATGAAGTCCTCGCACGCACACTACGGTTATCCCCGTAATCGGTCTATAAAGATTCTATGCGACGGCTCGAGTAGCGTCACGCCACGCGCCAAACGGCATACGGCTATGACAGTACTATCGTTGTATTGTTATTCTTTAGTATTGCTCTAGGTAAGTACGGATATAGCCGTGGTCGTAACTTGTATGGAGCAATTTTACTGTCATATCACATAGTTTGAAAAAGTCATTAGCGTCCCGCAACGTGTTAAAAGAAAGTTAATGGAAAATACCTGAGTAGCAGCCCCGGAGTTGATACCAGAGTCAACCAGGTAGGAGTTCTGCTGCCACATGAGGGTTTGCTGCTCCTTGCTGGGTGCCATGGGCACATCGGAGCCGGCATAGTTGCTGTGAGACACTGGAAAAGAGAATGACAATACTTATAGTTCAAGTCTGGTCAGGCAGAAAAGTAATCATTGGAATTATGAAGGTTTTTTGAAGAAATTAGAATCAATTTGTTTGATTTAAATTAAATGGAGTGCAGTAGAAAATGAAATTATTTGAGGAATTCATCCAAGGTTGTATTGTGTGAGAGGTACTTAATTATAGGAACAAAAGATTAAATCATAACAAACACTTGTGAAAAACTCAAGGTGAAATGAGAGTAGCATTACCATTATGAATGAAATGTATTTGATAATTATGTCAAAACTCCAGTCAATACCTTTGATATGAGTCACAAACATCACAGTCACAACGATCCGAAAGTACCTACATAACTATAATCAGTACCTAGAACACTTCTCTATTTTATCTAACCCAAGCATACTTATTGATTCATGTAGTGATTATTAGACTATGTTTTACTTACTCGTGCGGCTCTGGGACGATGGTATCTGATAGCTCATGGTTCAAGGGATGCAACAATGCACCCTGCGCCTGTAAAAAAAAACACCATGATTTTACCGATCACTACGCGGCCATGACTATCGATCTAAAGGTTTTGAGTAAACAAATACTTTGTGCCTTTTATTCACATAAACAGTTCAATCTCCACCTTGTTTCATGCATTCAACGACTCTAGGAAATGTATGAAACAAAACAAACAAGTACTGCATGAACTAAATACCAATACCACACCCGACCCCATAAAATGTTTGGTATTCGATTGATCATTACACTTTGTTTTTTTATTCTATCACTAACTAATGTAACGCAGGTAATACTTGCCTTGACTACCGTAAGCTGCAAGAGATTAATACAATTAATTTACACTATTATTCCGATAAACTGATGCACAATGAACCCACCACCGTCACAAAATTGACATCACAATATGGCGGCCATGCATTCGTAACTTTTCGTGAATTATCGGGTGTTGTCGTAGGGATCGGTTGCTATACTTCTTTCTCGTTTTTACTCGCAGCGCCAACGTAAGTTTATCTTTTTCTGTCATCAAAGCAACAGTTATACCAACTAAACCATTTTATTCGGCTTCGCTTCGTTTTACGTTAGACCCTTGTTGTGGCATAGCACTTTCAAAAAAATATTTTATTGTAAAAATAAATTCATTTTGATTTAATCAAAATTGAATTCGATAAAATAGAATGCTTTTGAGTTATTTATACTAGATTCGTAATGTTTACATTTTTCTAGGATTAAGGTAAGTCAGCAATCGGAGAAACGAGAAACCACGACTCGCTGTAAAAAAACCGACCAAGAGCGAGTCGGACTCGCGCACCGAGGGTTCCGTACAAAATGTTTATAGGACAAACTTAACTTTACTGTAAATTTTGGTTAAAAGCAAGGTCTTACAGCACAAGTAAAGAAAAAATTCCGAAAAATTAAAAGAATTGAAAATTAAGGTAAGTACAAGTTTTCGCGAATATCTAAATTTGCCCTTATCTTTTTACTGTGTTGATTCAGGATCTTGATTTTATACACCTAATAGAGACTATAGTCCTCAGTATATGGTATAAATTGCAACTTGCGGGTGGCCCACCCCACCCGTTCCTACGAAAATCGTTGGTGACAGACGACCAGACAGACGGGTAAGAAAGTGATCTTATATGGGTTCCTAGGCTTTTTTACCATTTGAGATGCGGAACGCTAAAATGGTCAAAGTCGAAAAGGACACGTGCAGTTCTGGTTTCGGCCGGACTATCTTCTGAGAGCGCAATACTAATTCTCAAGCACACTGTCCAGTACTACAAAGATCGTAGGACGCCGGTGTATGCCTG
This sequence comes from Xestia c-nigrum, assembly GCA_916618015.1. Classification (NCBI taxonomy): domain Eukaryota; kingdom Metazoa; phylum Arthropoda; class Insecta; order Lepidoptera; family Noctuidae; genus Xestia; species Xestia c-nigrum. The sequence continues at coordinate 18,386,251 of OU745255.1, read as the reverse complement.
TTTTCTGGATCTCTCCAAGGCCTTTGACCTCGTGTCTTACGAAGTGCTTTGGGGGAAGCTAGGGGACAGGGGTGTGCCGGCGGAGATGTTAAAACTCTTTTAATATTGGTACAATAATAAATAATAATAAAACCAGACGAACTGTGTCAAATAGTCAGGCACTCTTTCCGAGTCGTACTGCAGGCTGAAGTGTGGCATGAGGCAGGGGGGGTTATCATCCCCAAAGCTCTTCAGCCTGTATGTAAACGACCTCATAGTGGAACTCAGCAGCATGCGTGTCGGATGTGGTATTAATGTCAATAATATCAGCTACGCGGCGGATGACATGGTGCTGCTGGGTCCCACTGCTGGGGCACTTGGAGAGATGTTAAAAGTCTTTGAAGCCTATGCCAAGTCACACGGACTTATTTATAACATTAAGGAAAGTCAGTACCTATATGGTCTCTAAGGCCGCCGGTAAGTGTCCTGAATCTGTTCCACCCATTACTTTGAATGGTACTATCTTAGATAGGGTATCGCAGTTAAAGTACCTCGGACATCTTACCGACGACCTTAAAGATGATGTCGATATAGAGGGCTGCGCAGGGCTCTGTCAGTCCGTGGCAATATTCTGGCCCGTAGATTCGCCCGCTGTACGGACCAAGTCAAAATCACCAAGTTAAAGGGGAAAATATACAAGTCCGTGATTAGACCTGTCGTAAACGTAATGTATGGGTCGCGAGGCAGCCTCGGTTTGTATTTAAATATCCTCGCTAAGCTGCTCGCTCAGTCAGTACGCGGATAGTAACTTGGGAGTTATATTCCACACGGAAGTAAATTAACTCTTTCTTGTTTTAATGCCAGCCTAGAGTGAACATTCGGTTCCGTTTTTTGCCATTTGGCAACGGAACCCTAAAAAGGAATGTATGTTACCTAATTCGTACTCCACTTAAAACTCGGCTTTGGTAACAGCTATCAGTGCCTCTAGTATCAAAAATAGAAATAACAGTCGGCCATTTTACCACCTGACAGATAACACCTGTGAAGCTGCTCTCGACAAAATGCACGTAAAAATATGTCGACTAAAGACATGGTGAAGTGCTAGGCATAAACAAGTTTGACATCTTGAAAAAGTAAGTTTTCAATACACTTCCTCGAAAACTGGTTCTTTTCGCACTACAATATTAGGTTCAAAATGCAGTGTATTTCACACACGCGCGTTTTTGATATTTTTTCTACACCTGTGCAGAAAGTAAAATTGCCACAGATACCTGTACTTAGTCCAACTTGGTTCAATGCCTATAGTCAGAGGTGAATGGTTTTTTTTTAATTTCAGCAAAGCGATCTACGTCTTTACGGTGCAAACGTTTTTTTAATGTTCAATTTGTGTTTACAAATTCAATATCATAAATAAATATGATTATTTAAAACTAATATTTACTTTAATAAACAATTTAACATTTATTTGTGTTCTAAATTCAAAAATAAATAAAAAATCTATTTTTTATATTAGGCTGTATAACGGCTTCATAACCTTTTCTTTTTTTTTTTCGTTTTTATAAATATATTTTTTATATTAGGCTGTATAACGGCTTCATACCCTTGCTTTTCCTTCAACGTGGCGAAATCAAAAAGCGAAAAACAATAAGATTCTAATCATAGTTTCGTAATAATTCATGACAGAAATAATTTTCCATTATTTCTTCAAAAGTGTATTGAAAAACGTCGTTTGATACACGTGGACATTTGTTATTGCAGTTCTAGGCTCAGAAACACTACTCGCCTACGGTCCGTGTGTTAATATACCGCCTCGAACGGCAATAACAAACTTTCTCCACTTGTATCAAAATGTACCATTTTTTCAACTATTGAAAAAAAAATTCTACGTAAAGCTATATAATCTAGAAAGCGTCCGTATTACATTTTTGAGAAAAACGAGAAATCGATAAAATTACGATCAAGTACCTACTGAATTTGCTACTACGAGGGCAGAGTAGACCTCTTGAGATGGCGGGTCGAGTTGGACAAAACCAACTACCAGTCTACGTTGGCCCTGTATTGAAGAATTTGGACGTCATGGGGAGAGCCGTTTGCCCAGCTGTAGGATGACACAATAACCGAACCAATTTCAATGAAATTTTGTGAATGTGAATACAAATTGGTTCCAGTTTGAAAGATAGGATGATAATATCCGAAGAGCTTATATACCTACTTGCAAACGAACATACTGACAAATGGCTTTAGTAACGGATCTCGCAAGGTAACCCTAAAAAAAAGATATTTCTCTATTGGCGTTTAATATCTTTGACAACTGATGCGCTGTCTGCTGTCTATTTTATTCAAAGACATTCAAATATATATTACTTACGAGCATTTAATTTGTGTTCTTTATATTTTACGTAGGTCTATCATCAATTTATTGATAATATAAATATTTAAAAATATTAAGTACCTACTTATTTCATGAAGACACTTGGACACTGGTGTTGAATATTTTCTGAATCTTATAAGCGTACTGCATATAAAATATCGATGAATCTAAAAGGCGTTTCCAGCTATGATGTTACAAACTACAGCCGCTTTAATATTTCTAACGAGACGTCAGATATTAAGGTCTTCGTTAATGAATTTAGAGACCGAGTATTACACTGCCTGCGACGTGAAGAACTCTGCGCCAAAACTCCATTTAGGTCATTTGCTGAAAAGAGGCTCAGTGTTGCTGAAATATCTTGGTTACAAGATAATACTGAAAGATTTTTTGATCATACTGCTAATGAAAATTTAGTGGAGGTACATTATTTATCACAATATGGCTTTATCTGTTCTATGATTTATTCTGCTGATGGAGAACACATCATCGTGGGACATTCATCTGGCTTGGTTCAGGTATGTCCACAGAATATTATTTTTCACTTCTGATGCTCTAAAAGTACGCCATTATAGCCCTACGATGCGGGATTAAAGTGACCGTTTATTCCCTAGGGAGTAAAAAGTAATTTAAAATGGAACAATCTTTTACTCTTGAAACATGGTCACAAAAGAGTAACTTGTCCAAGGTTTTATTAAAATTTGGAATTGGCTTGCAAATAGATAGCGGTATATTGAAAAAAAAAACAAATGAACTCTTCAACGCGGGAAAATTTATGGTTGTCTGTGTGCATCGTTGATTTTGAAAAAGTATGTGGAATGCTTCTGTTGCTAGCCGCTGCAGTAATGTAGGTACTATAATTATCTGTGGAGTGTGGATCATCTTCATTGCGAGAATGTTGAGAGTTTGTGTTGTATTTTAAATTGTTAATCTGTGACTGACCTGATAAAAGAAACCCTGACTGCTCAGTTCAGAAGTTTAGTCGAGTGTAATTTTTTTCGGTTTTAAATGACTATTTTTCTCGCACTCGAAGTGAAAAGTACAGTTTGCACCTCGAGACTAAACGCCAATCTAATATACCCTCGCTTTCGTTGCCTCCCTCGCAAGCTCGGGAGTCAAACCACCTCGGGTATATAATGGCTTCGTTTAGTCCCTCGTTATAAAATATACTATATTTGCTAAAACTTTATGCACAAGTAAAAAACTGTACAAAAGCGGACTTAATGCCTTGGGCATTTTCTACCAGTCTTTACCGTACCATATGGTAATGCAGAGACAATACATAGTAGGTAGAAAACAAACATTATTTAAAAAATACAATAATAAATACATATATTATTATACATACCTACATAAGACAAAATTTAAAAAGGTGAGCGATAAACTGGATATACTACAAGTTAGTAATTCTACTTTCTTGTGTATGTATTCTCGAGCTTTCACTTTAAAAGCGAACCGATTGGTTACCCTCCTGATATTCTAAAGGAGCAACTTCGTCTGCATCATATATGAGAAAGAGAGGGTTAGAGAGAGTGGGTCGTAAGCACCTACAATACAATTCTCAAGGAGAAGAGTTTCACTATGCAGAATGACGTGTGTGATGTGTCACACACGTCATTCTGCATGTTCTGCATAGTGAAACTACGCGCCCGGTACCTGATCATTATTTGCTGCGGAGTTATTTAAAACGGTGTATCTCGTGAGATATTCATTAAATCAAATTACGTACCCAATGGCAATTGTGTTCAAAATTAAATACTTGTGGTTAACAACGTTTTACTTGAATAAAGATAAATTGCTATGTTTACAAAAACAGCTTTGAGGAGTTTTCTCTAGCCTTACGTCTTCACCCTTAGACACTCGATGACAGTCATACTCCAGCTAGGTCTGAAGTTCTCATCAACGTGTTTGAAATGAGCCGCAACACGATATAGCTGCTTTAAACTGTTGCGGACCTCAACCACCTCAACAACTACTTATCATTTCAAATTTCGAACTCTACGTCCCTATGAGGCCGAAACCTGAACCTTCAAACTGCGGTATATAGTACGGTGACTTTCGAGACATTCCAATTTTAAAGAGTATTTGCACCATGTTTTTATGTGAGTTCAACCTTTTTTTTAACCGACTTCAAAATGGGAGGAGGTTCTCAATTCGTCGGAACTGCTTTTTTATGTGTATGTTCCCCGATTACTCGAAGATGGCTGGGCCGATTTTGATTCTTTTTGTTGATTGAAGGGTCTTCCCGGGTGGTCCCATAATTATCAAGTCGTCAGGATCTGATGATGGGATCCTGGAGAAATAGAGAGAACTCTTCAATATTGGCACACTTGAAATGATTTGGGTAGTTTTAGGAAGAATACTTTCTGTGAGTATTAAAATTAAAATCATCAATACAACCCTCAAAGTTAATTTAATTTAGGGAAAAATAATAGAGCCAAAAGTACTTTCATCATAATTCATCGTCGTAATTATTTGCATGTCAGTCAGTGTCATAAGTCTCCCGTTGAATGATTAGGATTGACATGCAATCAAGTAACTAATGACAAAAGTACTTTTGGCTCTATTACTTTTTCGTAAGTGTATTGAAAGTTGAAACACGTCGTTTGTTACGCGTGGGCATTAATCACTGCAATGCTCGGCTCCATAACAATATGCCAATTCCGCTTCGTTTAAAAAGTCTGTTGCGTCAAAATGTACACAAAAGGACTATACTATACCCATCTGGAACGAAGCTGCCACTGCCCAAAACTGTGGTAATAACTCTCTAGTCGTCTCTTTGACTTGGTATCTTTTTTAACCTCGTGGTTGCGAGCGCAAATGTTTAGTCTTAGTTAGGTTTTTGAGTCTAGATTTAGATTTACCTGGAACTAAAACGTAAAACAACAACAATTACCTGCATACCTAGAGTACTCAATAACTAATTTAATGGTTTAAATAGAAATCCTATGACATAAGACTTTAAGTGTATCGATAAACAGGTAGGCCATGGACGAAAGTACAGAGCCTGAACCTAAACTAAACGAGGTTCTTCAGGAGTACGCAAAGAATATCAAAGAATATTATCACAATGAAAGACATCCGAAAATATGGTATCCGATGTTCTATCGACCGAAACTTAAAGATGAGGGATTCGCATGGGTAAAGGAGAATAATGAGAAATTCTTGACAAATACTCCTAACAAAATTTTGCAAAACCGATGGTACGCTGCCGAAAAGGGAGCTATAACTTCAATGCAATTTTCACCAAATGGATATCATATTATTGTTGGCCATGCCTCAGGCTGTATCGAGGTAAGCTTAGGTAATTGTTTTAACTCCACAAACGCTACTGAAGTTCCAAGGTAATAGAATGAAAGATGATGTTTTAAGCTAACCTAAAATAACAACCTAGCACAAGAACCCAACATTTCTCTCCATTTTCAAGTGTGGTTAACGAACTGAAACAATCAAAACCTTGGAATAAAGGAAGAGGAATGACAATGTTTAGGGTAAAACAAAAACTCTCTCGATCTGGGAACATTCTAGTTACGGAGATATTTTAGTTGGAATTTTAACCAAGTTCCAATTTTGGACAAGTTTTTAAATACAACTTTTACTGTAAGAGTTTTACTTTAATCTGCACACTACACTGAATTCTACCACAAAACAACTTCGGCTACATTGAAGAAAAAGTACTACAGTGACATCTATGACAAAGGTTATGAACTATCAAGCGAAATACGTCAGAATTCCTACATCGCGCAAGCAATATTCTCCGCGACTTAAGAGCATATACGAGAACCCGACAACCACACATACCACCCGTCTGGTTGGAGGATCCTCCCTTTTCTATGGGGTATGAAGTGCTGTACACCCTGTTCTCCATACCCCCCAAAAACATGATTTTTTACCCCAAAAAAAAAACCGTAACCCAGCAATAATTTTTGCGTCAAGTTACGTACAGAATGCTTGGTTGACAGCTTTGTATTGAGGTTGTTTACACCCTGTAGACTCGAAAATTCTTTTCTGTTGTTCTAGATGCGTCACGGCAGTACAGGCGCGGTCCTTGCCACGTTACGAAACATTCAGTTCCCTCCGAAACCCGTGCATGCTCTGGAGTACAGCCAGACTGAACCAAATGTCTGCTATGCAGCCTGCTTAGATGGAGGGGTATATCGTATCGATATCCCACACGTATGTGAAATTAGAATCTTTGTTATTAGCAACTATAGCTAGGTACTGAATAATAGTATTAGTCTAAGATCCCGCTATACAACGACCTTCACCGAGATGCTTATTTAATGAGACGTATTTTTTATGTTATTAAATATGCCAATAAATATATCCTATATGGGTTGCCTAACAAATTTCAGTCCAGAGTATTTTTAATTAATAATTTAAAAACATTTTTTTTTTAAAGATTGCACCGGTGTGATTATTAAATAAATTTGATACCAATCGAAAGTTTGAAGCCCATAGAATATGCAAACGTTAGGTTGCCTATTTTTTTCCGGTCACAACCACGGGTTGCCAGGTGTAAACAGGTAAATCTATAGGTACTAGCATTTTGCAACGGTCTGATTATTGAATCAAACTTAGATAAAATGAAAGATTATTTCATAAGGAACACGGTGGTATAGGGTTGCCTGCGAAAAATCAGTCCCGAATTAGGGTTGTCGAATTTTAAATAATAAAATATCGCTGCGAGTGAATGTGTGTGAGAGAGAGGTCCCAGACCAACCATCCCACGCGGTAGAAAAGGACGCAACGTAGCAGCTGTTTAAAGTCCGCCCATTTAAAGAAGGAGAGTGCGCATGCTATTTGTGCTTGGAAATGAAAAGGATAGCGATAGACTCGAATATGCTGTGCATTATTTTGGAGTCATAGATATAGTATTATATAGATGGCGAGAAAGCGTGTCGCTGAAAGGGACAAAAAAAAAGTACTAGTACTAGTAGGAAAAATGTACCCCATAATTAGTGATAAAATTAGAAATAGGTACCTACACAAAGCCTGAAGTTTAGACCGATGAAATCTGTGTCATCGAAAGCGACAGAAAGAAAACCGGGGAAGGGCGAGTCGGAGTCGCACACCGAGGGTTCCGTATAAACTTACCAATGAAAACAGTTCCCGCAAAAAAAAATTTGTGGAACTACAAATTTTCAGTTTTCGGATTTCAGAAATAAAAAACCGATGTGTCTTTAATTGATTAAAAAATAAAAAATTAAATAACTATTTCTGTATATTAATAATTAACTACTCCAAAATAATGCACAGCATATACGAGTCTATCGCTATCCTTTTCATTTCCAAGCACAAATAGCATGCGCACTCTCCTTCTTTAAATGGGCGGACTTTAAACAGCTGCTACGCTGCGTCCTTTTCTACCGCGTGGGATGGTTGGTCTGGGACCTCTCTCTCACACACATTCACTCGCAGCGATATTTTATTATTTAAAATTCGACAACCCTAATTCGGGACTGATTTTTCGCAGGCAACCCTATACCACCGTGTTCCTTATGAAATAATCTTTCATTTTATCTAAGTTTGATTCAATAATCAGACCGTTGCAAAATGCTAGTACCTATAGATTTACCTGTTTACACCTGGCAACCCGTGGTTGTGACCGGAAAAAAATAGGCAACCTAACGTTTGCATATTCTATGGGCTTCAAACTTTCGATTGGTATCAAATTTATTTAATAATCACACCGGTGCAATCTTTAAAAAAAAAATGTTTTTAAATTATTAATTAAAAATACTCTGGACTGAAATTTGTTAGGCAACCCATATAGGATATATTTATTGGCATATTTAATAACATAAAAAATACGTCTCATTAAATAAGCATCTCGGTGAAGGTCGTTGTATAGCGGGATCCTATACTATATTAGATTCTAGTGTATTATCTATGATACGAGCAGGCTCCAGTTTTATTAGAGGGTATACAGGTACACATGCAGTTCGCTTCAAGTTATTTCAGATCTCTATATTCCCGTCTGCCACCACCGGTCTGCCACCACTCGTGGTAGTTGCAACTATTTGCCACATTCACTGGTGAAGGATTCCACTAATTTAGTGTCATCGTCCAGGTAGAGGCAAATGTGACAGACCAGACGTACCTAACCATCACCAGTGGTGGTAGATGTGACAGATATTTAGTTGCAACTATACCACCAGTGGTGGCAGACCGGTGTTGCCAGACGGGAATAAACCGTTCAGGTCTCGTCGTGAGGTCAATTTGAAATTGGAAGCTAATCACACGCGGGTGCTCTATTATATTAAAGACTTTAATATTCTTTGTAAGGAGTTCTCTTTTGACCCATTTTGCATCAAAGCCTTTTCTGTACGCACTCGGTTGAATGCAAACTATTTTTAAACAATCGCGTAGTGCTTAAATTTATCTATCTTATTTTTTCCCCATGTCAACAATGCCTAACCCAGTGTCTGAGTGTATTTAGTGCTTATTGCTTATTTTTAATACCCTTAATTTGTATTATTATCGTGCTTGCTATTTTGTGATCCTCTACTATTATCTCTGTGTCTATTCGTGAGAACCTGTAATTGGCTCTGTGTCGCTTAATCAATTGTTACTCACTTATTTTAGCTGTTGGTTCTCCTTTTAATAAATAAATAAATAATTATATAAAAGGCTGAGCTACATCGTCCTACAGAACACCAACATGTTGCTTCATCAAAATTATTCTCTTTCATGCAGCGCATTCTTTTTTCGAAATATATTTTTTCAAAAACCAATGCATAACTCACCGAAACAACGAAGGCCATCCATTTTTTATTATCCCGGTACCTGCACAATTCAATACTCATATTGTTCACGCAAAATTCCTGAGTGGATTCAATTCATGAAATAGAATTATTTATCGTAGCACAAAAGCGTGTGTATTCCGGTTTTGCGATGAAGCAAATAACAACCGGGAATAACAAAGATTAAAATGTTATCCTCCGTTCCCTTTGGTATTAGTGGCCCAGCGGTTTGTGTAGATAGCCTTTCACCAGAAATTGTTCCTGCGAGGTTTTGAAACAAGCGATGCGATGAATTGCTGTCTCACGTCGCATTCTAGTGTGTGGACGGATGGTTGAGTTAATTTTTAATCAATTAATCTAAGGGAGCAGCGGTGGCCCAGTGATGATGACCTCAATATATGAACAGTAAGTCGTGGGTTCGAACCCAGACAGGCGCATTACTTTGCGTAATTTATTTCATCACCACTGCTCTCAAAAAACGGTGAAGGAAAACATCGTGAGGAAATCGGCCTAGAACCAAAAATTCGAAGGTCCCAGTGCGGATTATAGCCCATTCCTTCTCATAGAGAGAAGGCCTGAGTCCCAGTAGTGGGAACATTAATAGGCTGGATGATGATGATGAATGTAAGGTACAGACGCTAGCCTGCCGGGGTTGCGGGCCTGTTCGAAAGAGATACCGCGGCCCCGGAACGTAAAAGGCGAGGAAGGAACATGGATGGTTTTTAGTCAGTAAGAGTCTGACACTCCCTCCCGCTCCGCCCAGAGTGGGGGGGGGGGGTCATTTGATGATTTCCAATGCTTAAAAAAAAAAAAAAAAAAAAAAAAAAAAGGTACAGACGCTAGCACATCAAGTTACTGCAAACTGTCAAATTTTATCATTCGATTTTGAACTTAACCATCAACATTGTAAATTATGGTTTTGAATCATTTGGATAAATTTGACAGATTGTAGTGCGGCAACAGTAAAGTTTTTAAATGTTTGTGTCGGTCCTCTTTGATGTTGGCTAATAATGTGTTCACATTGGCGAAACATTGTATAATAACGTTTAGTTTTATCATGATGACACGTATAAATATCTTTTTGGTCTGACCAGATAAAATAACAGTTAAGAAAAAAAAAAATTAAACACAGATTTCAACAACTAGAAGAAATAACGACTTAGAGATTTCAATTGGATTCCTATGCTTTGTTAATACAAACAAAAATATATGTTATAAAAAAGATATCAATTGATACTCCTATCGAAGACAGTTTGCCTGCAACATAGGTAGTTAAATGCCAATTGCCAAAACAAAATCGCTGGTTTCAAAGCCCCAGCTTAAGGGGAGACCTACATAAATCAACTCAAATTGGCTGTCTGCCCTATCGATTAACGTTGTCCATTTATGTGTGAAGATAGATACGTCCGTCACAGACCCTCCAGCGTACTGCATCAGAGCTGACCCGATGCTGGACAGTCTCAGCACGCAGTTCTATGGAAATTATGGGACTTCGTTGCATTCCACGCCGTTGGTAGCAGGTTAGTTTTTCAGCAAGTCAAGTCTAAAATCTAAGGCTGCCATCAGACGGACTGCAACGTAGCAACCGCCCACAATACATGCGTTCAACTGCATGCAGTTGTACCTACGTTCGACTTCGTTCGGTTATGATATCAACTTCACACGGTCGGTTATGGTCAAATATGGGGTAATACTCGTGTGTAACTACCGCGTGAACATCAGCGGTCGGGTGCAGTCGCGTGAAGTCAATATTAACTGCATACAGGTGTAACTTCAACTTTACGCGGTCAGCATAGTCGGGTACCTAGTGTCGACGTATGCTATCCATCGCTAAACACATACAGTTGCAACTGCACATAATATGACTGTATGAAGTTTTCCAAAAAGCTTCATATTATTTCGTATCAATACTAAGTAACTTAAGTGGCAGTGGGCAGGGCACATTGCTTGCAGAACGGATGGCTGATGGGGCCGAAAAGTACTGGAGTGGCGACCGCCAACCGGAAGACGATGCGTTGGAAGACCTTCCACTAGCGTTGCGGGAATACGGTGGATGCGAGTCGCAAGGGACCGGTCAATGTGGCGACACTTGGGGGAGGCCTATGTCCAGCAGTGCACGTCTTTCGTCATGATGAATACTAAGTCACTTAAACTTATATTGTCACTTACGGGATATCTTCCGTGATTATTTATTACGTTGCTCCCGATATTTCGACGCTGTTGCAAGCGCCATGATCGCGGGTTGACTGGAGTATGCGGGTGGATGGAAATTAAATTGTTACGAGCAGACAAATCTGTCTACCCTCTTTAATCCCCCCCCCCTCCTTTTGTCCCCCTCCAATATCGGGAGCTCAACGTAATAAATAATCACGGAAGATATCCCGTAAGTGACAATATAAGTTTAGTTTTAAACCGTGAAAGCCTAAAACAGTGACTAAGTCAATTAATTTAAAATGTTCCTTCTGCCAGAGCGTTCCCCAGCACTATGCTTGGGTATATTGGCGACTACGAGAAATGTGGTCATTGGATATGCTGACACATCTGTCAAGATCTACGACATGGAAACTGAGAAGGTGCGTTGATCAATTAGTAGCTTTATTTTCATCATTTATCACTTTTTTGATTTTTAAGCAAATTGAGGGTTTGTTCAAGGATTCTTTGCATTATTTCAACCTGACAAATAGGCTCTTATTGTACCTATACATCATTTTCAGAGTGCCAAATACTGTTGACAGTTACAAATTTACTATTGAAATTTTATGTACTTACATATCGCACTTGCAGTACAGTTCAGTTTTCTTCGTTGTATAGCTAAAATTATACTGACTTCTAACGAAACCCCAACGGCTATTAACTTACTGGATATAATGGAACATTTTCGAATTTTCTACACAGCTCAATAGTGGTATATTCTAGGAAATTTCTAAAAACTTCTACACACTTCCATATTGGAACATCCTAGACTTGGAACCCAGAGTAATCCACAATGTTCTCGTAAAACAACCCGACGACCCGATTGGCGTAGTGGTAGTGACGCTGCCTTACGTTCTTAGGGTCCTGGGTTCGAATCCCGGTAGGAGCAAACGTTGTGTGATGAGCATGGACATTTTGTTTCCGAGTCATGGATGTTTGTATGTATAATAAGTAGGTATGTATATGTCACCGTAAAATTGTCAAAAACGTTATATTACAATATAACGTGTTTTTTCTCGCGATATTGTAATGTCTCGAATTATTGTCAACTGAACATACGGAAGTATCTCTGCCCCCATAATCAGGACTTGGGGCACCCCCCCGTTAGGTTAGTTAGGTTCCTTTAAACCCTGCACTCGGAAACTCGACTACGCTTTTTAGGGGGAACATCAAGTGTTTTAAGGTTATGTTATATTAATCGGTATTTCTCAGGAATGGTGTATTATCTTTTCATGAGAGTTGTGACACTGGGCAAGGGGGACCCCTCCTTCCCTCCACACCGCGTAAGTTGACTACCATCGCATGCATTTCACGAAAAATAATGCGTTTTGTTGTAAGCAGTATGTTCATTTGACAATAATTCGAGACTTTACAATATCGCTAGAGATATTACAATATAACGTATTTGACAATTTTACGGTGACATATATACAAACAAAAAAGTATATTATGTAGTATATCAACTATCTAGTGTCCACGACACTAGCTTTGCTTAGTGTGGCACTAGGTGGCGCTGTGTGTTAATGTCCAGCGATATTTATTTATTTATTTTTATTTAAAACAGCTCACGTGACAGTATCATGACTTTATTATTGTTTTTGGCTCTGGCCATAATGGGTCTTTATTTATTAATTTAGGGTCTGTAACAAGGAATGTACCTACCTACTTATCATGATAAATACATTATGGACAAAAGTATAACGTCAAGGGCGAGGAAGGAACATGGATGGGTTTTAGTCAGTAGGTCTACTCCATAGGAGACCAAGGCATGCATAATAGAATTTAGTTTAGTTTAGTTTAGTTTATTTATTAATAATTATTTGGAATTACAGGTCAGTTTTATAAAAAGTCAAAAACACAAATCATGATCACATTAACAAATCCGACACATAAGTAAACTTATTAAAATGACTAAAAACCCCCATGACAACCCCCCTTGACATCTTCCGTTATGCATAATAATTGATGTCTGCAAATTGCAGTCTAAAGACCTCTCATCTCTCAAAGTCTCGCAACTTATTTCAAACAAAATAACAATGAATCTGTTTTTTAAGCACAATTAATTTAAGCTTTTCTTTGTAAAACATATACCTGCCATTAACTACAGAAAGTATTAGGTGCCTGCTGAAATATACTGGAATATGCATAGTCCAATACATTAACAGCACGTATAAGTCTTGTGAAGTGATTTAAACATTTTCTTTTGTGTGTTTAGTAAATTTATGTCCATTGAATATTTTATTTCGTTTTGAGGCGTTTATTTACTTATCCCACAAAGAAAAAGAAAAATGCTCTGAAAGCGTAAAACGATCCGTTGCGTTGGTATTTTTATAATTTGGTAAAAGCAAAATACCCACTCTTTTTAACCCGTAAAAACGACGGGGTGTTATAAGTGTTATAAGTTGTGTGTGTCTGGCTGTGGCATCGTAGATCCCGAACGGATGAACCGATTTTAATTTTGTTTGAAAGTTGAATAAGTCGGGAGCGTTTTTAGCTATGTTTGATCAAAATCAGTTCAAGATGACCGCCGCCGCCACAACATGGCGGATTATATAATTATTCAACAAACCCTTATATGGGTTTCAAATGATTATCAAATGATTGATTTGGCATGAGGAATATTATATTATTATACTACACACACACAGCATACGGCATTTCGTTACGTGACGATTTCTACTAAATCGCACTACCCGTAAGGGATTAGCCATTAGGGAACTTCGTTCCAAAAAAAAAACTTATGACCCCGTTAGGCGGGGTTTTTTTTAATTTTTTAATACAATGTAACTTGTTGTGAAATAAAAAAAAAACAAAATAAGAGAGGCTGATGCCAATTAAATACTGAGTTTATAAGGTAAAATCGACTAACGGCCGATTTTTCAATCGATAGATAATTTTCATCTGAAGAGTAAATCTGACAATTTGGCAAAGTGTTCATACAAAACCTGTCAAACTTAGGTCCATGTTCACTAAAAAGATGACAGTATGATTATCTAAAACAGCTGTTATCTTTTCGGTGAACATGGACCTTTGTCGTCGGATAAAAGTTAACTGGCGATTGAAAAACCGGCCCTAAGTCGAATTCTATTGTTGAACTCAGTTTCTATGTTACCGAGCCATAAAAACGAATCGAGTGCCACCTTATTAATCAAAATCTGATGAACAGTTTAGGCGCTACAGAGGAACATACGCAAATTCGAACATACATAGGCTATTAAAATCACAATCCTTCTTTTTGGATTCTTCGTAGTCGGGTAAAAACTGGTTTTCCCATAGACCAGTAAGGCTTCTTATGTGCTCAACGAAAATGTGTTCTTTATAACCGAACAGAAGAACGAATATCCCTTTTGAAGTTCTCCTATTGTATAGGAAAGTAGATATCTTTTAGACGCCACTGTACCGTCTGGAAGAATTGCAAAGGTATTCATCAAATTCTCAGAATGTAAGGAATGTTATCTCTTTGTGTAACTATATAAACCAGAGTTAGATACTACAATAACTTTACGGATTAACCGATAACCAATTCACCAAATTGAAGTTTATCTTTCAAACAATGGATGCCGTCTATCTCTTGCGGGCATCGTGTGGGCGAACTGAGACTAGATAGATATTGTGTTACAGTACAGTCATAACATAAAATAGCGAAGTCAAGCAATAAGGTTTATCTTACAAATTGTTAGATACGCAGAGCTTGTTATTAAAGGCTTTATGTGATATAGAATCTTGATATATAAATACAATTATTTCAGATCGTGTAATTGTCCTTATTAGTTGGTTACATAGGTCTTTAAATTACTTTAATATTCTATTCTATTCTATTCTATTCTATTCTATTCTATTCTATTCTATTCTATTCTATTCTATTCTATTCTATTCTATTCTATTATATTCTATTCTAATCTATTCTATTCTATTCTATTCTATTCTATTCTATTCTATTCTATTCTATTCTATTCTATTCTATTCTATTCTATTCTATTCTATTCTATTCTATTCTATTCTATTCTATTCTATTCTATTCTATTCTATTCTATTCTATTCTATTCTATTCTATTCTATTCTATTCTATTCTATTCTATTCTATTCTATTCTATTCTATTCTATTCTATTCTATTCTATTCTATTCTATTCTATTCTATTCTACTTTAGTATTGCGTCTTTACATAAGTCGCTACCGCTGTTTGTACGACTACTTAGATTTTCAAAACTGCAACGGATTTTAATACAGTTTTCAGCAATAGATACGAGTGATTCAAGGAGAAGGTTTATATGTACATCACACATCTACATTGCACCCGTGCTTGCTAAGCCAGGCCGGGTCGCTAGACATTTAACAAAATTAAATCTAAAAATAACTCTATCTCTCTATCTCTTCTATGTTAATATATTGTCCTTTTATGTATTTTGTGTACATGTACATGAATAAATAAATAAAAATAAATAATAATAATATTTAAAAACATTTATGGTTGGGTTAATATTAATATTTTAACCTAAAATCTGGCGACCACGGAAACACTTGATACATCAGACACCAAACGCGAAGGCTCATTGGCGACGACTTAGATATCGGTGTCAAAATATAATTTTTGGCCAATGGTTGTGCCTGATTTAGGTTGCGTGGCATACCGGGTCACATGTCTGTTACTTTCCTTACGGCTTTGCATAAAATGTAACCAATAAAAGGTTACGGCTTAATCCCGTTTAAGTGTGGTAATAAAACTGACATTTCTGCATTGGATTTATTATAACTTTGATGTCCTTGACATTAAAATTTAGGTCGGAGAGTTTAAATGTTATTGGAAAGACGAATCGTTAAGCTGTGCCGAAATGGAAAAATGTTGAATATCCAACGTTAGGCATTTTAATGGTTGCCACACATGACACGAATAAAGTAAAGCTTTCAGTGTGTTGTATTTTCAATGGATTTTATTTTGTGTCTATTTCGAACTTTGCTGTTGTAATGCTAAGGTACATACACTCTTTCAACACCTCTTTGGTATCTATTCCACCCCTCCATAGACGTTGAAAACTAAAAGTTTCCATCACCATCTGCCTAGCCTTTTCCCAACTATGTTGGGGTCGGTTTCCAGTCTAACCGAATGCAGCTGAATACCAGTATTTTAAATGGAGCGACTGCCTATCTGACCTCCACAACCCAGTTAATACTGGGTAGTACGATAGCACTTGGTAAGACTGGTTGTCAGACTTTTTGGGCTACTGACTACCTGTAACGACTGCCAAAGATGGACAAATGACAGCCGGGACCAACAGCTTAACGTACTTTCCGAGGCACGGAGGAAACTCGGTATGTAGGTATGGGTGGTCACCCATCCACAGACCAACTTAGGAAAGCACGGCTTAACCTAAAGGTAGGCCCGAGTGGCAGTTCTTATTTAGCCACGAACTCCTAAAAAAAAAAACTAAAAGTTGCCATGTCATTTGAAAATTATATTAGATACCATAGAAGAAATCCACATTTAATTTAAGGCTGATGCTCCAAGGTAGCTCGCAAAATTCAAATTTTCTTACGTTTTTTGCAATGTGCAGGGCAGTGCTTAAAAATTTCGGTCGCGGAAGGAACGACTTTGACCGTGAAAAATTCGTTCCTCGACTCTTATGAACTTGGAGGGTTGTATTGATGATTTTGATGATTATGATTCTGTAACTACATACGTCTTACAGCCGTGACCGATATGTTTATCAACATACAACTTAGCACTGCCCTGCAAATTGCAAGATACGTAAGAAAATTTGAATTTCGCGGGCCACCTTGACGTTTTCACCTTAATGATCCAAAATGTACCCAATAAAACTGATGAAGTATATTTCAATTTGCTGGACTAGCATAGTACCTACCTTCTATATAATTCATTCTGTTTGTTCCTCGAATTTAGACGACAGCCACGTACAAAGTGCACAAGTCGCGGCTCGCGTACATTCCGAAGAAGTTGCAGAGAATGCATTTTGGTCAGGTGGTCGCACTCCGGTGTCATCCGCAGAAGCCGAACATCTTCGCCAGCGGAGCTTGGGACAGTACCCTTAGGGTGAGTTGGTAGGACAAGGCAGAATCTTGACACGGTAGGCACTAAAGGGTGTACAAATCTCTTAACTAGGCCGAAAAGCACTTTTTTGCCCCGTCATTGCGATCTTTTTGTTTCAAAGAAAATTTTTTTTTTTTCTTCTGCTATTTTAATAAATTCGTCACTTCAACACGATTCCATTCCCATTCCATTTTCATTTTGCTTAAAGTTCGTTATCTGCTAAATTCACAATGGTGTCGATCATTGGTCTGTCAATGGTTTCGTAATAAAAATTATGTTTTAATGGCATTGTCGTATTGCCATTATTATAAAACCCCGAATGGTTTTCGAAATCTCCTACTAAATGCGAACATTTATTCATGCCAGATTTCATGTATGTACGAGATTACCATTCTATGACACTTCTTTCAATGGAGTGTCAGTGGTTAACCACTGAGAAGTCATAATGGCGGCACTATATTACTGCCGTCATTAGAAAGAAGGCCGTAACTACGTCAACGTTGATTCCGAGATAATTGAAGTTTTATCTAAAACGGAGGCCCGCGGTTTACTGAATGGTTTTAGTTAGTGATGCTTATTTTATAAAACGTCAAAAAATATAGGCTATATGTTGAACCATAATTTATTTAAAATCAGACATGCGTATTCATTTTATTTTATTTTTGCCCTTTTGTCTTAGCAAAAAAATAATTATAATTTGTGAAATACTTATCTGAAAGGGCGTAATTGCGTAGAATGTAATTACGGCTTAGCTTGGCTTGCCATGGCATCTGAATGAGGAAGCTTTCCTTCAAAATACGTATGTAAAAAGCCCTTATTGCGTAGTTAGGCCTTTTTCTAGTAGTAAATTTATTTAATATTTAAAGCTTAACAATATTTAATTGGTAATTGCGGCCTTCCAGACTAGAATTACGAAAATACTAACAAAAAAAGCCCGTTATTGTGTAATTAAGGCTTTTCAGATTCAAAAACCATAATTTATGTCGTAGTTAGGGCTAAAATGCTTATGCTATCTTTGATCTCATACGAGATACAGCTTTGTGAGTAAGACCACAAGATAGCATTTTCTTTGCTGATTCCAAATATGGTTATAACTCATTTTTGACAAAACTGTTAGTTACGGCCTTCTTTGTTATGACGGCAGATTAGTAGATTAACAAAATTGACAAAACTTGACAGAACTTGACCATTATGAAATCAATGATCGACTACTTTGACACTTTTGTAATAACAGAATTGAGGCCCTGGTCACCTTCTAAAAGGAGACATTGGGGGTAAAAGTTCCAACTTTTTGGCAAGTTTTTTTAAATACTAATTTTTATGTAAGAGTTTTACTTTAAATGACCTCCGTGATATTCAATTCATTCATCAGCATAATGTTTAAGTGCGTTACATACCATCGGCAATAATGTTTGTGTAGAGTTACTTAATTTGATGTATATGTCACCGTAAAATTGTCAAACACGTTTTATTACAATATAACGTGTTTTTTCTCGCGATATTGTAATGTCTCGAATTATTGTCAACTGAACATACGGAAGTATCTCTGCCCCCATAATCGGGACTTGGGGCACCCCCCCGTTAGGTTAGTTAGGTTCCTTTAAACCCTGCACTCGGAAATAGGGGCTCCGTCGACTACGCTTTTTAGGGGGAATATAAAGTGTTTTAAGGTTATGTTATATTAATCGGTATTTCTCAGGAATGGTGCATTATCTTTTCATGAGAGTTGTGCCACTGGGCAAGGGGGACCCCTCCTTCCCTCCACACCGTATAATTTGACTACCATCGCATGCATTTCACGAAAAATAATGC
Organism: Xestia c-nigrum; assembly: GCA_916618015.1. Classification (NCBI taxonomy): domain Eukaryota; kingdom Metazoa; phylum Arthropoda; class Insecta; order Lepidoptera; family Noctuidae; genus Xestia; species Xestia c-nigrum. The sequence goes on along the minus strand of OU745255.1, from coordinate 18,367,109 downwards.
GTTTTGTTGTAAGCAGTATGTTCATTTGACAATCATTCGAGACTTTACAATATCACTAGAGATATTACAATATAACGTATTTGACAATTTTACGGTGACATATATAATGCTTGGTTGGCGGCTTCGTTACTACCCTGTGTTATTGTTCACTTATTTCAGTATTTAATTATATTAAATAACTGATTGGTGGTCTAGGTATAAGCTGCTCTTATAAATAACGACCTATCAATTAGAACAATTTCAACCACGTTGACAAAAACTTAGTGAAGCGCAAAGTCACGTAGGCCTACAAGATTGGATCAGAGCAATCATTTACCAATTATGAATTTATGACAGGTGGTGAATTAGTAAACCTTTGAGTTCCATATACACAGATGAAACTAGTCCCTATACTTTTATGAATTAAAGTGGTTTTATACGTAAACAAACATGGGCTCAAATTAAACAGATTTCAACCCTCAACTTTTTTGTACACGAAAAACAAAATTGTTCGCATAGTTGCAGTGAAACTAACTTTGTTATGAGGTACATACATAAAAAAATAACAGTACGTACATTTGTGGATAACTTTGATAATATGAGCGCGATTTCACCGCAGAATGTTTAACCCTGGCGCCCTTACATCTAATAAGCAGAGGTCTATCGCAGCCAAAGGTGAAAAGGGAACTGAAACATGAAAAACATAGAGCTGTTATACAACGTGTCACCGAAAGGGTATAGTCATATGGAAGGGTGTGCTACAGACCATCAAACTGAACAATTTTCTCCATAGGGCCATCATCGTCGTCGCGAAAAAATAATCATAGGCCCCATACAAAATTCCAAAACCTACTCGACCAAATGTATGAGACAGTTGATTATTTTTTTGCGATTACGATGGTGGTCCCCTGGAAAAAGTTGTTTGGTTTGATGATCTCTAAGCGCATCCTTCCATATGACTATACGCTTTCTGATACACGTTGTATATACCTATGTGATAATTGGTCTTAAAAGTGGTGTTAAGCTTCGTTTAAGCTCAATAAATTAGAATTATATGTATAGTGTTTTTCAGTAAACATTGTGTATACCCAGGATACACGGTCCTTATAAAGCACGTGTGTATTTTTGTTCACTTGGCATTTTGTATTTGTTAACTCACGATTCGGAATACATGTACCTTACGGAAGAGTCTCTGGGACTTATGAATCTGGCCCGGAATTCATCAAAGCGAAGACGAGATGAGAGCAGAAGAGATGTATCGTAAACTTCTAATAGAATCTCGTTTTTAGCCTTTGTTGAATTGGTTGAACAGAGAAGAGCGGAAATGTCTCGTATTTGCTTAAGCAACCCTCCGCATTCGGCGGCAACGAGAAGAGAGTTGATCGGCATGCTGTGAGCAACGTGCGTTTAAGGGACGTCTTCGTTTCGTGTCAGATGGCGCTAAACTGGGCGTGAGTAGCCTTTACACACGTCTCTGCTCCGATCTATCTAGTACGCATTTCCTCACAGATTCGGTGGATACACCCTTGCAATATATACGATGTCGTGGAGACATAATGGTCCCAGCAACACATATACCTACCTAATGCTTTGTTAGCTTAGTTTTTATTTAACAATATTTACATGATTTACTGGATAAAACCTTGAGTTATAAGTCGAGCTGCATGAAAACTGACAAATGCTTGCACTGACTGGACATGTCCTCTCAAATCTGTGTGGTTCTTTCTTCTAAAGACCATCTCAGACACTAATCTGCATAGTCCTCATGTGAATTAAGCAAGATTGTCTGGACTTCAAAAGAGACTATGACCTCTGAGTTTGTTTCGGCTGTTTCTTCTCAGAATTGTCAAGTACGAAACACCAGCTCCATCTAGTTTAAAAAAAAATAACGTGTAAAAGTGTTTGAGAAAACCTACTTGCTGAATAAATATCATTTATCATTCAAGCGTAATGTGTGGAATCTGTTTATCTTTAACACCTCAATGTACTGTTTCACGTAAATAAAGATTACAGTATTCTATTCCGACCGAAATGATTTTTAGTAATTTGGGTAGGTAGGAATTTCAAAAGAGACTATGACCTCTGAGTTTGTTTCGGCTGTTTCTTCTCAGAGTTGTCAGGTACGAAACACCAGCCCCATATAGTTTAAAAAAAACAACGTGTAAAAGTGTTTGAGAAAACCTACTTGCTGAATAAATATAATTTATCATTTATCATTCAAGCGTAATGTGTGGAATCTGTTTATCTTTAACACCTCAATGTACTATGTTTCACGTAAATAAAGATTACAGTATTCTATTCCGACCGAAATGATTTTTAGTAATCTGGGTAGGTAGGAATTTAGCTAATCTAAATGAATGCGTACTTAAAAATGACCTTTAGAGTGCTTAGATAGTTGACATATGTATTTTTAGTAAATATCGCCATACAGGTGTACAAGTATGTGTCATATAGACAGGTAGCACCACCCCAATAAACAGTTTAGGTGATAGTTTTTTAATACCTCCCACGCCCACTGTCGTCGCCCTATAAATGTACGAATGCGCTGTCGGCAAGTACGTGGGGCGAGTAACTTACTGGAAGCTAGTAAACACGTGCTGAATTAAACATGGCGGACAACGACCGCGGACAGACTCAAAGCATCTCTGTCGAGATTAAAATATTTCTCTCGGCGGTTAACTGCTCAAATTATTTATTAAGCGCGCTTTAACAGACGGTATTGTTCGCAGGTTATTATGGAATATTCTATTCTTGCTTTGCTTGTATTGCTTTGATGTTTTGCATGTAGTTTTTTATTTAGACTTGTTTTCAATTTGAACCATAGCGTCGTTGTGCTCTAGCGAAGACGTAGTCTATTCAGTCGTACAAGTTTGATTTGATACTGTCTTCACTATTGTACCTATGATACCTAAACATTGGTAGTTAGAACATACTCTATTTATATCATATTTATTTGGTTGGTTTTTTAAATTTAAAAGATTTTTCGTTGATTTCTACGCTAAGTATATTCTAGTTTGAGAAATTTATGTAAATTCAAAGTTTATTTATTTTAGTTTATTAAATAGTTTTTAATTTATTAGTAAGTTTATGATGAAATAAATTGGTCGATATTTACATTTTAAATTCAATGGAACGATGAAAAGAGAAGTTATAACGTTTTCCAATTATATTTTATGATTAATAACCCATTTTAATTGAATTTGAGCTGGAATTTTAATCTTAAATGGGTTTGGACGTTACACTAGAAGCATATAATTGTATACGTAGAGGCATGACCTATTTGGTAGTAACGTTATAAATTATTATAGACATTTATTTATCGGATCATATTAAAGTTGGGATCGCGTAAAAGCTACGAATGCTCTGGCCATGATATAGATTTTCATCTGAGTTGATTTAATTTATTCAATTTCCGACCAATCAATCAAGAATGAAAAAAAAAGAAAAGTTATTATAAAGGGTGTAAAACACCTCTTCACGAGGCTGAAATGCACTTGTTTTCCCCGTCATTGCGATCATTTTTTTGTTCTACCTCATACCTGGGATTCCTGGGAACCTAGTTACGGAGATACGGGAGGTCAAAGTTACAACTTTTTTTAAAATAGGTACAAGTTTTTACTGTCAGATTTGTTCTTTAACATCTCCACGACCCCCATACATTTAAATTAGTAAATTTTATTTTCTGAGTAAAAATTAGATTTTTTTAAATTTTAATTTTGTTAATCGGCTTATATCATGAATGAAACCAAAATATATTGAACTCAATTCGATCATCTCTAAATTAAATAATAATAATAATGACAAATAAATATTTTAATATTCGAAAAACTCATCCTATTCCAATCCATCCACCAGCACAATGTTTTAAGTGCGTTACATTGAAGTTCTACCACAAAACATGATTTTTCACTTAGTTTCCCAGTAATCATTTTTGCGTAAAGTTACTTAGTATGATATACAGAATGCTTGTTTAGCGGCTTTGTGATGAGGTGGTTTACACCCTGTATAAGGTTATCTCCATCATTTCCATCTCAGTATCTCCACCTCTGTCAGACTATTCGGGGATGACATATGCGTGCAGATGCTATGTTTGAATTAAATTATTTCATGTTACTTTCAGATCTGGGACGTGAGATGCCCCATCGGCTGCGTTATGACGTTTGAAGGCGTTAACATTTGCAGCGATTCGATTGACCTGAACGTACGTATATTTTGTTATGGATACTGCAGGCGTATCTGCTGTGACTAGGAGAGTGCATGAGCAGCTTCGTGGTGTACAGGGGGTAGCTAGGTCATTGTGTTGTTGCCGTCAGGGGGCCAGGGAAGTTGCGGGCCTGTTCGAAAGAGATACCGCGGCCCCGGAACACCCGGAACATAAAGGGCGAGGAAGGAACATGGAAGGGTTTTAGTCAGTAAGAGTCTGACACTCCCTCCCGCTCCGCCCAGAGTGGGAGAAGTCATTTGATGACTTCCCATCCTAAAAAAAAAAAAAAAGGCGTATCTGCTGTGACTAGGAGAGTGCATGAGCAGCTTTGTGGTGCACAGGGGGTAGGTAGGTAATTGTGTTGTGGCCGTCAGGGGGCCAGGGTAACTCTCGTGACCATACCACTCTCTCACTACGCATCTACCACAGGTAATGTCTCCGTGTATATGTCATGTGTGAGTGATACCTGGTGGTATGACAGTTGACTGGCAAGTCACAGGTCTCGTGTTCGTATACACAAGACACGCATGTCTGATTTTTGGAAATTAGGAAACCAGTTTGCCTGAGAGATATTTCTCGACGGTTAGTAAAGCTAAGTCAGAGGTCCACGGGCGGCAAAAAAACTGTGACACCAGATTAAACACCAACTATACAAATAAAGAAAGAATGTCTCAGTTAAGTGATAGACCTGAACCTAGTTTATTTTTATCTCCCTAGTCCATGCATAACCAATACACCCACTGGTTTACCTCAAATAGACAATGTGTCAGGTTTTACACCTACAGGTTATAGGATAATTATTCGTGTGGGACGCTTGTGGGACGTCGAAGTCCGAGGTCCAAATCTGTAATAACTAGGCACGCGTTTTTGTACCCCCGATAAATACTGCATGCACTAGTGCTCTTAATATCTTTGCCACTACGGATGGCCTAAGAAAATTTCCCGAAATAAACATTGTCGTTCGAGGCCCAGGAAGAGGTGGCTAGAGGACCTGGACGCGTACCGCAAGGTCTTGTTCTTGGTGGCGCGGGAAAGCGTTCCTGGAAGGGCTTGGGAAGGGAAAAGTGCTTTGGGTTAATACCAGGCCCGAAGGCACCTAATAACCTGATTCCTGTCCGTTTACCTTCGGAAACAAGGCGTCTACGTCTTAAACACCCATTAGAAGGATGTAATTTAAAACAAAACCATTATTTACAAAAATACGTAAGTGTGACGAAATATTCCCTTAAACTTTACATAGTCAACATGCCGTTTTTTTTTTCGGATGGGAAATCATCAAATGGGGGTCATTTGATGATTTCACGACACTCTGGGCGGAGCGGGAGGGAGTGTCAGACTTTTACTGACTAAAACCCATCCATGTTCCTTCCTCGCCCTTTATGTTCCGGGGCCGCGGTATCTCTTTCGAACAGGCCCGCAACCCCCGCATATAATCAACATGCCTACTGATATTATTTTGTTGTCAGTAGCCTTCTCCTCCATTTTAAATGTATGTTAGAGATACCCGAAAACTTTTTTCACACGTTGAGGTGAACAGATTTCTCTTTATATTTACATATTATCCTAGCGTAACCGCATCTACCCTAAAGTTTTTAATAAAGAATGGGTATTTTTCATCACAATATTTGGGTGTTCCGAATTCCGATTAAAATTGTGTGAACGATTTTTTGTGTGCTTGCTTTAAATTATTTTCATACACATCGCATCGTCGTGTTTGTGTTATCGGTGTAAGTCTACTAATATATGGAATACGAAGTCTTTTAGTTGCATTCCTCATAATTTATAAACCTACCTGTGTTAGATAGGTGTCGTAAGTATAAGGAATGCTGAATGCTAATTCCAACCGCAATATAGTAAAATCAGTCCATGATGAAAAACGTTATTTAAGTCAATTTTACTCTGTTTTATTATTATAAACATTTCAAAGTGTTTTTCTAGACCCCTTTTTATAGAAACATTATAAACAAAATTTTCTTTGTGCACTTGTGTAGAATATTATGCAAATCACGTTCACTTTAATACATACGCATTTATCTAATCTTCAAACTAAGTGCTAGATTTAATAAACTTCGTATAATGTCTTTCAACGTCAACTACACGAAATAATTTAGATTTCAAAATGTATTCAAACACTAATTTTCTTTGAAAAAATAAAATTGTTTTTGAGCGTCATAACTTTATTAGGTCCACTAAAGACCGCTTAAGTGGTGGTAAATGAGTAATGGAAGCCAAATTATGCATATGTCACCGTTAAATTGTCAAACACGTTATCTTAATATATATAAATCTCGTGTCACAATGTTTGTCCTCAATGGACTCCTAAACCACTTAACCGATTGTAATAAAATTCGCACACCATGTGCAGTTCGATCCAACTTGAGAGATAGGATGGTTTAAATCTCAATTTATGAGACGCAGACGAAGTTGCGCCGGTCAGCTAGTATTACTATATAAAGTGTTTCTCTCTAGCGATATTGTAAACTATCGAATTATTGTCAAGTGAACATACGGAAGTATCTCTGCCCCCATAATCGGACTTGGGGCACCCCCCTGTTAGGTTAGTTAGGTTCCTTTAAACCCTGCACTCGGAAATAGGGGGCCCCGCGAAGCGGGGCTCCGTCGACTACGCTTTTTAGGGGGAATATAGTGTTTTAAGGTTAGGTTATATTAATTGGTATTTCTCAGAAATGGTACAGTATCTTTTCATGAGAGTGGTACCACTGGGCAAGGGGGACCCCTCCTTCTCTCCACACCGCGTGATTTGACTACCATCGCATGCGTTTCACGAAAAATAATGCGTTTTATTGAAAGCAGTATGTTCGTTTGACAATAATTCGAGAGTTTACAATATCGCTAGAGATATTACAATATAACGTATTTGACAATTTTACGGTGACACATATTCATATAACGAGGTTTTTAGTACTGCTGTAAAATATGAAATATTCCATGTTTGTTAATAAGAAATCTGTCTAAATAATCTACCACTTATTTTCATACGTGATTTGGAATTAAAACATTTGCTTGTTTTCACTCGCAATTGAAGCACCTTGAATTTTCGACCGGGTGCATAGCGTCGGGAGGGGTCGAAATTCTAAGAGATAATCAAATAATCTTGAGGAATTCGTGAAGGTGTCAGGGGCATATGTCTGACAGACAAAGTTATTAGTCTTTGACAAACCATTAAAGGCGACTACAGAAGCTAAACACGACTTTTGTAATACCTGAAAGTATACGATTCACTGCAATAAACAAAACCAGAAAAATATATGATATTATTCAGGATGTATGCAAGTATGTATAATATGCTAGTATGATAGTGTTTTGAAAACATAATTCAATTAATTTTCCTCGATAAAAAATCACTAACGTATCTCAAAAAATATATTTTAACGAGTAAAAACCAGGTCATCGGACCGATGACCTGGTGAAGGTTGCGGGAATCCGGTGGATGCGAGTAGCAAGGGACCGGTCAATGTGGCGACACTTGGGGGAGGCCTATGTCCAGCAGTGGACGTCTTTCGGCTGAGATGATGATGATGATGATGAGTAAAAACCATATTAGCACACATGCGATTATTCTGATTTTTGGAAAATAATTCTACAAGCAACATATTAGCATCATAGTGTTTTATTTTTTATTACAATCCATAGATTTTTTGTAAATCGATCGAAACCAATTCATTTCGCACTATTCGGCCCTCAGTGACTGACGTAACAACCACTTTGTAATGCAAGCTGATTAGAACTTTATTCTAACAATATTTCAGACGAAATTGGAACCACCACAAAAATAGAGTTGCTAAATTAGCTCATGGTGACGAGTTACTCTGTAGACTGGTCTGGCCAAAAGTGCCCGAGGTCCTGTTTTAGGGTTTCGTACCTGAAGGGAATCAACGGGACCCTATTACTAAGCCTCCACTTTCCGTCCGTCTGTCCGCTGTCGCTGTCCGCTGACAGACACATGGACCGGATCTCAAGATCCGTAATAGGTAGATAGTTGAAACTTTTCTCAAAATGTGTATTTCTGATGCCACTATAACAAAATTACAACTTATATAACATATGAAAACGGGTATTTATTGCGAATTTACCTTTAATTTAAGCCCGACGTTTCAACCGGATTGCACCAGCCGTGGTCGCGGGGAGAACGAAGTATTGGAGGTACCGCGACAGCAAAGCGAAGGCGTTTATTCAACTACCCTCACTTGATCTTCATACATGTTAATTAGGGCCGGTTCATACTAGGACAGCACAATACACCAACAGCGTCCGTATATTGAAAAAAAATACAACTCTGCTACGATGGTACGGAACCCTACATGCGCAAATCCGGCTCGCACTTTGCCGATTTTTTTTCATTGTTTTCCACTTTTCACAAGCACATTACAATAGTTTTCATCTTCTATTTCACTTGTTAATACCCAAAAATATCGATAGAGAGACGTACTCTATAGACTCTTTTCGATATACTTACATTGACTGGATCCCATTTTCCCTTGAAAGCCAATTTGTTTTTCATCTTACCCATAAAATTGTTTTGCTCATCAGAAAATTACTTCATCTTATTCGAAATTGGGGCACAGTATTTCTTCTGGTACAAGTTCAAAGATATTTTGATCCATATGTCTGAATAGCACTGTGTATTTATTTTTAACACAAGATATCGTTGGAGAGATACTCAACCTTTTTCACATTTGTTTAGAAACTTTAAAATAATTATGTTCGTAAATTATCTCACACAAAACTCTCCAGGTCTTAGGCAGCAGTACAAGTCCTTTTAATTAAAAACTCTCGCTTTGTCGTGCTGCAAGTTCGCGGTGTTTCATCTACAGCTTAGCCGTAGTTTGGTACAGTCAACCACAAGCCTATGCCAAAAATTAGACTTTAACAGCTTTTTTGGTTCTTACCAGTAAAGGCGCGATTCCATTAGACAAGCTTTGCATGCAAGTATGACGACGTCACATTTGCAACTTGCATTCCACTTGAAGAAACCTGCACACAAGCTTGAACTTGTACATTTTTTTTTCAATTCAAGTGACGGGCATGTATGGAGATGGGTACGTATCATAATCCCGAAAGTTCATAATACCTATGATTGAAATACCGACGTCCAAAACATCGAAATTCAAAATACCGAAAGTTTTAAATGCCGATAGTCGTTATATCGAAACACAAAATACCGATGTTCAAATGCTTGAAAGGACGAAATCCCTAATAGACGAAATCTCGAATTGACGAAATCCCGAATGAACGAAATACCGATGGTTGAAATACCGATGGATGAAATCCCGAATGGACGAAATTCCGAATGGACGAAAACTTTTATTTAATTACGTATTATTTGACAAACAATTTATTATGTATCGTTTTATGTTATAAAACAACGTTTGAAACAAAGATGTTCATTGTGGCATTCCAAAAAAAAAAAGAAATAAAGAAATGAGTATGGTTTCCTATAAGCACAAATTTTGTGACAGAAATGAATCGCTGCAGAACCGACTCCACGTAGTCTTTTCTGCCCTACCCCGAGAGTGTAATTTACGCCCGCGTAGGCGCGGAGGGGCGAGGCGGGCCGCGAGCTGAGGAGCAGGTGGCTTCAACACTTGCCGCCGCGGCTGAGGCTGGCCGGCGGCAGCCGGCCATCAAGCCGAATCTGCGGTGGTGAGTGTTAAAACCCTCTGCGACGATAAGCTCGCGTGTGACCGCCGGAGCCCCACATCGTCGGAGCCGTGACAGAAACCATGCCTGCTGCATGCTGCATGCTTGCATACTGCATGCTAGCTGGTTGCATGCTTGTTGCATGCTTGCTTCAGGCTTGCTGCATGCTTGCGGCGGTGCTACGGGATTCTGAACTACGGGATTTTGAACTTCGGGATTTTAAACTTTCGGGATTTTGTACTTCGGTATTTTAAACTGTCGGGCAAATGAACCTCCGGAATTTTGAACTACAGGATTTTGAACTACGGGATTTTAAACTCCGGGATTTTGAACTTCGGGATTTCAAACTTTCGGTTTAATAAACTTTCGGGATTTTAAACTTTCGACCAAACAACCATTCGGCGTTTCAATTTTCGGGATTTCGTCCATCGGTATTTTAAAATTCGGTATTATGATACGTACCCATGGAGATCCTCAACCGTATTTTCGTCATCATATAGACAGCGCCATCTTTTCGTGGTGGTGGCGAACTAAATCAAAACTTAACAAAATAAATACAAAAAGTGAGTCTTGCTTGACTGAGGTTTGATCTTACGATCCACTGTTCTAAGGGCAGTCGTAGTCACCAATGGGCTGTACCTATGGGCTACCTATGTTCTAATGACTATCTGCCTAAAATAGCTGTTCTATTGCATGATAGGATTGATGGGCAGTTGTCAGTTGGTGACAGATGGTTGACAGTGTAACCATGACTAAAATGCGTTTCTATCACTGATTGAATTATTTTTTAAAATTTTTCTATTCACTTAGATTGGTGTAAATTTAATAAACATGGTATCTAACCAAAATTATTAACATTGTTATATTCAATTAAATCTTATCACTGGTATAAAGTGGTAACCAAACCAGTAAATAGTTTTCAACAATGAGAGATAGCTGGCGCTAGTTTCCGTACAAAAGGATATAGTTTTTTTTGGGCCCACCTGGTCGTTGCATTTATTATTCATAATAACACCAAAAAAAAGTTAAGTAACCATTTTACTATGGTATTAAAGGAAATATTATGTAGAAATGAAAACGGAATCTTAAAATCATAATAAATAAGCTATGTTATGATATTTTTTTGCGAGTCAATCATTCCTGTTGTGGTCAATGTCATTTGACAGCAAATACTTACGTGAATAGGGGCGTTTTTTTCGGTTTAATAAAAAAAAGGACGGTAATCATATGTGCTATATAATTATTATAGAAACAGAAAGAATATAAAAATAAATATTATTAAACTGTGAGCATTTTTAATGCCATTTTTATAAGTTTACACTAAAATCGCATAGGTGGTTTAAACAATCAACGTGGCACGGATCGTAATAAACCCACTTTTTTAGTGATTGACAGACAACTTCATTATTTTGACATTTACTTTTTCCGTTTGTTTTGGTTTTCGTAAGTGTTTTTGCAGATTTTTCGCATTTATTCCGATTAGACAATGCTAAGCTAATTAAATCACTGGAATCTTGAGGTAATAAGGAAGAAATCAATGTAAGTTTCATTATTAAATGCTAGAATTGATATGGGTGGCCTCATCCTCGAACAAAAAAAATTGTCTCCTTTTTGAGCAGGCTCCAAATGTTCTAAGAGAGCACAGCATGAGTTGCACGTTTCGAATTGCGAACGATGGACGTGTCTTACAAAATGCAAGTAAAACCTGCGTTCAATTTGCACATATTTCCTCATCTTGCATGTAGTCGTTCTTGCATGCAAGGCTTGCTTAGTGGAACCGCGCCTTTAGGTGTGTTCAAGAGTTAAGTTGAACGTGTGTTTCACTGTACCTCGTTATGAAGTTTGATGCTCCTGTATAGTTGTTCTTTGCCTTTGAAGAATATTATTATTGCTTGTGCTCTCAATATTTTTAGTTTGTAAAGCTGTACAACTTTGTCTGTACACTGGCTGGCTGATATTGGTTTGCTTTAATTTTTTTAGGTGTAAGCGTTGTTTTTATTTTATTGGACATTAAACCACTTCAGTATTGTCTTATTAGTTGTCCCATTGCTGGGCAAAGGACTCCTTGATTCTTTTCACCTCGATCGTTTAAAATTGCTCAGGACCGATTCTCGTCAAATGCGTTGTACTTGAACTTATATTACAGTTATTTGTTGTGACAATAAGAAAAGGCCATAACTACGTCAACTCCCATCTCGTAAATCATAAAAAAGTGTATCGTCGGGTCAAGAATTACAACTAAATTTTGACCGCTTTGATAGATATGATGTCTACTTATTAGTACCTATTAAAGTAAAACTTATATAACAAAAATCTTTACTTTATGGGTACACATACAAAATAGAAACCTACCCTAGTACGAGTAGGTGCTACATCAGATTCATAATACAAAGTCGTAACAAATGTTTTATTATGAATAAAATAAATTTTGTAAACATATTTTCGCGAATGAAAAATTTAGTTAATTTATCAATGTCAACCTATTTACGTACACGTGTGACCTTGGAAGGTTTTCACATTGATAGGAATGCTTTTATAAAGTTACATGTAGTTATATTATGTCCATTTGTGGTTTTATTTAATGAGTTTGACACAATTCAGAATAAAATAGAAGTTTTATCGGATGATATTGATGTGTAGCTTGATGAACGTTCTGAAACAGAAAATCAAATTTATTCTTTGATCACCTTAGCCCAAGAAACAACACAGTTGAATCAGGACCAGTTTAGTGATGCTACTGATAATTTATCTAAAAAAGTAGTAGTAGTAGGTAGGTAGGTAGTAGTAGCAAATTCATATAGTTGTGACAACTGTAACGTTAAGTGGCCTCTGATTCAGCTGCATCAAACTAATAACACCCCGTCGTTTTTGCGTCGGGGGTTAAAAAATGTGTGAAAAAAGGCACAGATATTTCTATTCTAACATTTTCTCAGTAATTATTTAACTTTTGCACAAAAGAGTATCTACATCAAAATCATCTGCCTAGCCTTTTCTCAACTATGTTGGGGTCGGCTTCCAGTCTAACCGGATGCAGCTGAATACCAATATTTTACATGGAGCGACTGCCTATTATAGTATTTTCATGTTTCAGACACTTTATACTTATGAGGAAATATAGTATTTAGACACTATAGGTACTTACACTTTATACTATCATTCATTTTCATTATCCTTGCATATTTTTATACATCTACGTCGCGCTTTGGTAGTAGTTATTTTAGCTTGGGTTAGATTTGATCTAGAACGATGTTTTAACATTGATTTAGCTGAAATAAAAATTATTTTCTCAAAATTTACTTTGTTGACATTACGTCATTTTTTTTTTTTTTTAATCAATTTGTTCCTGACGGAACAGGCTAAGGTCTGAGACCATGCTGCCTAGTCATCAGTTGGTAATTTTCTTGAGTAGGGTAGATCCAGTTCAATTCATCAGTATGTAAATCCATCATTTACGGAAAACCAGTAAAATTCATTAGTTTTATATTTATCCATTAATGAGTTATTCCAGTAACGTCATTAGTATTTTTATTCTTTTAAAAATCAAATCCAGGTACATTCATCAGTTTCTTATTTTCCATGTAAAGTTAATCCATTTATAGTCTTCAGTTTATTTCCATAAAATCCATGTTAAGATTTGTTATTCCACAATATCTTGAGTCAAGTCCAAGTAATTTTCATTGATTCATTCTGTTATTTTGTAAAAGCCGAGTGTCAAGTCCATAGTATTATTGTCATTTTATTCTTTTAATCCCAACTGACGGGAAGCAACCTAACCTAACCTTTAAATTTTATTTCCATATATATTTACATTTACATACTCTATCTAGAACTATTTAATTTAAAATTACAAAAATAAAAGTAAGGAAGTATACCTATAATTAACTATTATATACACAAGGCAATTAACTCTAAATACCATGAGTTAAATTTGTCCAACTGTATTATTAATAAAATTAAACAAAGCTACATACGTCGAGCTATTTACAAGAAGAACCTGAATGGAGCGCGGTACCACATCAGGGTTACCATAAATTTCAATTAGCTCATCCATCAGCACAAGGCGCTGGATACCAAAAGATGAGCACTCGAAGAAAATGTGAGCAAGAGTTTGTTCTGCTTGAGAGTTACAATGATCACAGAGAGGACTTTGTACAATTTTCAGACGAAACAAATGATAGTTTAGTCGACAATGACCAAAACGAAGCCTGAGTATGGTGGAGTAAAACTTCCTGTTCATGAAAGTATTGGATTTACAGAACCAAGGCATGGTTCCTATGGGAATATTGTATACTGCATACCACATACCTTTATTTTCTATTTGGACTGTATGATTCCAGTGCCTTTTCCATATATCAGTAGACCTTTTTTTCAACAGAGGAACTATGTCTGTACAAGGAACAGATATGTTGAGGAAACTACTGAGATCAGGGACATCATCGGAATTTGTTATAGCTCTAGCTAAAAAATCAACCCTTTCATTGCCCATCACACCAACATGTGAAGGCACCCACTTGAACAAAACCTTAATGTTATGTAAAGATAAATCAAACCAAGATTCTTTTATTAATGATATAAAATAGTTTGTGTTAGCATTCAACCTATTATTTTTGAGATTTTCAAGAACACTCATGCTGTCACTAACTATTACCCAATGACAACATCCATCATTTGTATGCCTAATGTGCTTTAGTGCAGCAAGTATAGCCACAGCCTCAGCAGTGAATATACTTGTGTTTGAGTTTATTTTATAACCAGTACCAGAATTCAATAACTCATCAAAAATAGCAAATGACACTGCTGACTCAGTTTTAGACCCATCAGTATACACAAATCTATGATCAGTAAACTCATGAAATTTACTATATACATTTTCTTTAGTAGATAAATCGTGATCAATAATGATGTCAATTGCAGGAAATTTGCTTTCAAAATCCCCCTGATAACATGGAAGAATAGATGACTTATGAATTTGGAGGGTTTCAAGAAAATTGAAATATTGAGAATGGCCCTGAAGTATATATGTTAAGTTACGAATGGATGATGTACATGATTGTTTCAAATTGGAAAACAAGTGATTATTATTTTTACTATAAAGTTTTAATAAGAACCTTTCCTTCAAGTAAGAGAATCTTATACTTAATGGAGGAAGTTTACATTCAACTTGCATGGCATTAATTGGAGTACTTTTAAATGCCCCGGTAATGAGTCTCAAACTTTTATTTTGTATTTTATCAAGAATATCTACTAACCTTTTATCACCAGCAAAACAGAGAAAACCATATTCAAAGTGACTACGGATCAGAGATTTATATAATAATAACAATATTTTTGGGTCAGCTCCCCAGGAGGTTCTACACAATGTCTTCAAAATATTAAAAACTCTGTTAGCTCTAGAACTTATCAGTTCAACATATTTTTTCCAAGACAAATTATTAGTGAAGGTTACACCTAAAAACTTAGCTTCATAAAAAATTGGTATAGATACTTCATTATAATAAACAGACGGACTGAAATTGCTAGTTTTACCAAATACTACTAATTTAGATTTAAGGGCATTTATATTTAGATTTAAATAAGAAAAATATGTGCATAATCCTTCCAATGCCTTATTAAGGCACTGTGTCATATTTTTAAAATTTTTCCCAGACAAATATACAACTAAATCATCAGCAAATTGAAGATTTTTAACTTTGGAACCTAGTATCAAATTTAAACGTCGTATGTACAAAATGAATATTAATGGAGACAGGATTCCTCCTTGACAAACTCCTACCGAAGCAAATCTTGGCCCATATAATTTATCATTATATCTAACATAAACTTTCCTTTCAGTTAAGAATTCTTGGACCCAGTGGACAATTTTGTTTGGAATTCCAATAACAAGTAATTCAGAACAAAGTACATCAATATTTACACTATTAAAGGCTCCAGCAACATCAAAGAATACTGACATTAATGACATTACGTCAATTGTCAAGCTGTCAGTTACTTTTCCTCTACTTATAATTTTCTTACTGGTCTAGGCCTATGAAGGTTTCTTTTGATTTATATAATTTAATTTTATTTTATTAATATATTAGCTCAAATAATGTATTTTAGAGATAATTACGATTGTTTACTAAATAACAGTATCTTATCTTACTTTTATAAAATTAATTAGCACGCTCTCAGAATTCTTCGAGGAAGTTTTTACTGAATAACACTGGCTGTTTTAAATACAGGCAACTGACATTTTTGATTTTAAAGTCAAATAATTCTCGGGAGAATTATAGAATTATAATAAAACAACTGATATGGAAAAACTGCGGATTTTTGGCTATAAAAGGAGATTTCCTGTCACATTCGGCAGTCTGGAACGGGATCTCATACGATATATAGTATATCGACACTATTGACAGTCTAAAAGTCAACGTACGTGGAAGCTGAACGTCGGTCACCAAGTCTACCTTGCCTGTCCACTGACGAGCCCCAAGCCCTAAAGCAAGCTGAACGCCGGTCTCCTGAACTACCTTGCCTGTCCACTGTCGCGCCCCAAGACCTGAAGCCGACGCGGAAGCTGTTCGTCGGTCTTCAGTGCGGGACCCTGCAAGTCGGAAGCTGGTCATCTGTCTCCAGTGCGGGACCCTACAAGTCTACCTTGCCTGTACACCGACGCGTCCCAAGCCCATCAAGTACAGTAAAACTACCTACTATAAGTCCATTCTGAGCAGCATATATGTTTAGGTCTTTTTTAATTAAACTTATTTGTTTGTGTTACCTATTTTTTATTTTCTGGGATAAGTAACACGACAATTTGGCGCCCCAACGGAAAATCAAAACTAGATATCACTCATTCTTTTCAAAATTCTGAAACAAACTAACACTAGTATTCCCTTTTGACTCTTATTTGGCTTATTCTCTTTTTATACTCTTTCATCTCATTCTAAACACACTCACACACTTTAACACACGATGCGCGTCATCGAATCATAGCAAGATCTAAAATTGCTATCGGATCGTCTAGAGTCCTCTGATCCTCTCTAACACTCAAGTCCTCCTCTTAAACACTTATATCAAACTAAGTAAAGTGTCGTGGGCTCTTAACTATTTATCGGCTTTTTAAATAAAAACCCACTAAAGTTTTTATTACTAGAATCATCGGTTTACGATTTTAATTATTTAATTATGTAGGATCCTCTCGTCCTCTCATCGTTAATACTTGAGTGCTTTTTAACACTTGAGTTCTTTACGCTTGAGTCTCTCTTGAGTCCTCTTGAACACTCCTTTTTCACTTGAGTTTTCTTTAACACTTGAGTCTTTTTCAAAACTCACTCTCTTGAGTTATCGTTTGGACTCTTTCCCTCATTTTCCTCCCTTTAATACAATTTTATCCTCTTTAACTTTAATTCTTTAATCATGGATAGAATTATTTTCTTTGAACTTCTTAACAAAGCTGAGCTAGAATATGAGATAAAAATAAGATTAGAAGAACCAAAAGATACTGTAATACAGCTTAAAAAACAAATTCTTCAACTCGCACCTCGTAATCCCTCTACAGATATTTTGGACTCGATATTAGAGGTTAAAACTGATTTAGATGAATTTACCACTACCTTAAATTATATCGAATCAAAAATAATATTATTAGAACAAGGTAACAATAGATTAAACAAAAAAATTGAAACCTTTATTAATCATCTTTATTTTCGATTAGAGAGGATTGACATAGACTCAGATCCCTCAGAGATCAATCGTTTATCTCAAATTAAAGAGAGATTTTTCAACTTAGAATCAAAATTTAATTCTTTAATCACTGTTTCTATCAATCCTCAACCTATAACAGTTAACCGTCTCTCTTCGACTCCTAATATTCCCAATGAGACTATGTTCCATACTATTTTACCGGACATTCAGTCTCAACCTCAAAACTCAATTCCCAATAATTCCCTTAACGAATTAAAACGCATAAAATTCGACGGCACCACTTGTCCGCGTTCATTCATCCAAAATATTCAGGAATTTAGTATTTCAAGAAATATTACTTCAAACAAATTATTGGATCATGCGTTTGAATTACTTACCGGTAACGCTTTACATTGGTACCGTTTTAAACGTGATTCTTTGTTATCATGGGACGAATTTTGCGAAGCTTTGATTTCAGACTTTAGCGTTTTTGACTATGATCATAAATTACTAGAAGCCATTCATAGTCGAACTCAAGGCAAGGATGAACCAATAGTTATTTTTGTTGCCATTCTGACTGGAATGTTTTCCAGACTTTCAGAGAAACTACCGGAAACTAAAAAACTACAAATCATTATTCGTAACATCCGACCATGTTATTCACCTTATATCGCGAATAATAATATCAACTCAATCTTTGCGCTTATTTCATGTTGTCGAAAATATGAAGAATTTTTGGACAAAGAGAAACGTTTCAGCGAACCTCAAACTACAGATAATCCTTTATGTGTTGAATTTAATTATAAATCGTCTTCTAATTTATCGTCAAAGACTTCAACATCTAACTCATTTCCTCCTAATACAAATTTTAATCGCTTTAACTATAAACCAAAAGTTGATTCAATTAATAAAGTTAATAACAATGCCTTTTGTGTACGATGCCGCACTAATGGGCATACACTGAATAATTGCTCGCAACCTCGTACATTAATCGTTTGTTTTAGATGTGGTTTAAAAGATGTTAAATATACTGACTGTCCTAACTGTAATAAAACTAATTCGAAAAAACTAAACAACGCCTTGGATTATAAAAACTGGCAGGATTGGTTACAAACCTTAAAAAAATTCTTTCATTGTTACAAAATAACTTCAATATATAATAATGAAAAAGATTTTAATCGTCCTTTTATTGATATTTCTATCAATAATAAAATATTTTCCGGTTTACTAGATAGTGGTAGTTCTATTACAATTCTTGGTAATAATTCTCACTTAGAAATTTTAAAATTAGGCTTCACGTTATCCAAGTCTTTTCCAATGACGATTACTACTGCCAGTAATCATAATAGTAGATCACTTGGCTCAATTGACATTCCGATTAGATACAATAATCAAACTCATCTAATCCAAGCCTTCGTATTTCCAAATATATCTCCTTCAATTATCTTAGGAGTCGACTTTTGGAAAAAGTTTAACCTTGTTCCACACATACTTTCTTCGGCTTTTAAGCCAAATAGTAAATGTTCAGTGGTTACTGAAACTACTAAACAAGTACTTCCTTATAATCACCTCTCTTTAGAGCAAAAAACTATCGCTGACGAAATTATTAAACGATTTAAAGCTATATCCTTCGAAAGTAGAGGAATACTGGGTCGCACTCATCTTATTAGTCATCATATCGATACCGGTGATACTACTCCAATTAAACAACGATGTTATCGCCTTTCTCCCGAAAAACAAAAAGCTCTCATTATAGAAGTCGATAAAATGTTAGAATGGGGCGTTATTGAAAAATGCGAAAGTCCTTGGCTTTCTCCGGTTATCATTACACCTAAAAAGAATGGCGAATGGAGATTTTGTGTTGATAGCCGTAAACTAAATTCAGTTACTCGTAGAGACGCGTATAGCCTTCCATTTGTTAATGAAATCTTAGATAATCTCAAAAACGCAAAATTTCTTTCTAGCATCGATATTGCTAAAGCATTCTGGGAGATTCCTTTGAAAGAAGAATCAGATAAAGATAAAACAGCTTTTTATGTCCCTGGTCGAGGCATGTATCGTTTTGTTATCATGCCCTTTGGTTTAACTAATGCTCCAGCTACTCAGCAAAGACTTATGGACATGCTTTTTACTCCAGAATTTGACAATAAGGTCTTTTGTTACCTTGATGATATAATTATCATATCTGAACCATTTGAAGAGCATATCTCTTATCTAGTTAAAGTTCTCGAGAAATTAACGTTTGCTAAATTGACTATTAACTTCGAAAAAAGTCAATTCTTTAAAAATGAACTTAAATACTTAGGATACATTGTAGATGAGTACGGTTTACGCTCAGATCCGGTTAAAATTAAAGCAATACTCGAATTCCCTACTCCTACTACTCGTAAAGAAGTGAGGAAATTTATTGGAACTTGTAGTTGGTTTCGTCGTTTTATTCCTAACTTCAGCACAATTGCAACTCCACTTAATAAATTAACTTCTTCTGGTAAAGATGCCCCTAAATTCATTTGGGATAATAATGCTACTCTGGCATTTAATAAGCTAAAAGAAGCTCTGGTAACTACTCCGATATTAGCTTGTCCTGACTACGACCTCCCTTTCTCTGTACATTGCGATGCTTCTAACTTCGGCATCGGAGGTATGTTAACACAAATAAAAGACGACAAAGAAGTAGTTATAGCTTATATGAGCAAATCTCTTAATAAAAACGAACGAAATTACTCAACTACAGAAAGAGAAACTCTTGCGGTAATTTCAGCTTTAGAACATTGGCGTTGTTATATCGATAATGGTAAACCATTCACTGTTTATACAGATCATGCAGCACTTAAATGGTTTCTAAAATTGTCCAATCCATCTGGTAGACTCGCGCGGTGGGCTCTTAGGTTGTCATCTTTTAATTTTATTCTAAAACACAAAAGAGGTAAAGACAATTTAGTCCCTGATTTACTCTCGCGTACATCATGTCCACTCGGTGTTAATCCTGTCTTACTTAATCCTCAACTCGTACCTCCAGCATTGGAACGCTATAATAACCTACTTTTGGAATGTCGTAACAATCCTGATCAATACCCTTATTATACTATTCGCGAAAATAAATTATTCCGCTATACTCAATCTCCCTACGCGTTAACTGAAGATTTCGCGTGGAAAGAAGT
Organism: Xestia c-nigrum; assembly: GCA_916618015.1. NCBI lineage: Eukaryota > Metazoa > Arthropoda > Insecta > Lepidoptera > Noctuidae > Xestia > Xestia c-nigrum. Next base: position 18,346,442 of record OU745255.1, on the reverse strand, counting down.
TCCTCATCCTGATCTTCGGGAAACCCTTATCAAAAATAACCATGGGTCTCCAGACCAGCCTCATCTAGGAATCTTTAAAACTTATAAAAAACTATCACTTCTATATTACTGGCCTGCTATGTTTAAGGATATCGCTAAAGTAATTTCTATCTGTGATAATTGCTTGACTTACAAACACGCAAATCACTCTCCCTTCGGCCTTATGGGTAAACCAAAAATTTGTTCAAGGCCTTTTCAAACAATTTCTTTGGATCTAATGGGTCCTCTACCTATGACTAGACGAAGAAATCAATTTATCTTAGTGGTTAACTGTTGTTTTACTAAATATTCTCTGATCTTTCCACTAAAACGGGCTTCTAGTACTAACATCATCTCTAACTTAGAAAATTTAGTTTTTCTTGTTCATGGAGTACCTCAGACTATTATTATGGATAATGGAACTCAATTTCAATCCCATGAATTTCGCAACTTTCTGGGCAGATATAACATACCACACATATTCTTCTCTCCTCATTATTGCCCCCAAGTTAATCCCACTGAAAGATACAATCGTACTATAATCACAGCTTTGTCATCTTTGGTTGGTGATGACCATAGATCTTGGGACACCCACCTCTCTAAAGTCCAATACGCTATGAACAGCACAACTAATGTTACCACTGGTTTTTCTCCTAACTTTTTACTATTTGGACGAGAAACAGTTACTTCTGGCTCACTTTACACGCCAACTAATAATCTTGATGAAATCGTTTTTCTACCTAGGGACATCTATGCTACTATCATAGGTTTATTATCTGCAATTTTTGATAAAGTTCAGATAGCCCTTCATATGGCTCATGCTCGTAACTCTGCTCGTTATAACGAAAGTCGTTCCTTTAAAGAATATAACGTAGGAGATACCGTCTGGCGAAGAAACTATGTACATAGTCAGGCTGGAATTTATTTTAGCGCAAAATTAGCGCCAAAATTTGTGAAGTCCACTGTGTTGCAGAAACTATCCCCGTTAGTTTATATACTTGAGGACTCAAATGGCAACCAAGCTAAATGGCATATTAAAGACTTTAAAATATAATGTATATAGTTATGTAAATACATTCCTTCTTCATACTTATGACTCATCTTTTCCTTCTTTCCTTCTTCTATAATAGAGTTCTTTGCGGCCCATTAAAAACTCTATTTATTTTATAATTCATTCATCGGTTCTTAAACCATTATTAGATTATTATTTTTTTAATCTTTCTTTTTATCTGTTCCGATCAGATATCCCTAAGAAGTGCTTTTAGGTACAAGTTACCTAACCTTCGTGTCAACTAACTCTACAAGTTAGTATGACTTGTTTCTTACTATCGACTCTAAAAGTTGATTGATAATTTTTTAATCTTTCTTTTTATCTGTTCCGATCAGATATCTCTAAGAAGTGCTTTTAGGTACAAGTTACCTAACCTTCGTGTCAACTAACTCTACAAGTTAGTATGACTTGTTTCTTTCTATTGACTCTAAAAGTTGATTGGAGCGGCTGATAACTCCATTCAAAAAAGCCCTTATTATATAGCTACTAAAGTCTATTTCATTTCATTATGGGTTTTAGACGAGAGCGGATTACAACTCCGAAAAGAAGCCTTAAAGTTATTGACTTATCAGGTTGAGTAGTGATCATTGAATGTGAATCCTACCTGACTAACTACGTAAGATGTCGGTGTGATTGAATGAAGTATGTACGTTTTGTGAATGCTGTTATACTTTAACCTTACAAAATTTTTGTTCTAGACCAAAAATTTTCTCGGGGTCGATGGGGAAATATAGTATTTTCATGTTTCAGACACTTTATAGTTATGAGGAAATATAGTATTTAGACACTATAGGTACTTACACTTTATACTATCATTCATTTTCATTATCCTTGCATATTTTTATACATCTACGTCGCGCTTTGGCAGTAGTTATTTTAGCTTGGGTTAGATTTGATCTAGAACGATGTTTTAACATTGATTTAGCTGAAATAAAAATTATTTTCTCAAAATTTACTTTGTTGACATTACGTCAATTGTCAAGCTGTCAGTTACTTTTCCTCTACTTATAATTTTCTTACTGGTCTAGGCCTATGAAGGTTTCTTTTGATTTATATAATTTAATTTTATTTTATTAATATATTAGCTCAAATAATGTATTTTAGAGATAATTACGATTGTTTACTAAATAACAGTATCTTATCTTACTTTTATAAAATTAATTAGCACGCTCTCAGAATTCTTCGAGGAAGTTTTTACTGAATAACACTGGCTGTTTTAAATACAGGCAACTGACATTTTTGATTTTAAAGTCAAATAATTCTCGGGAGAATTATAGAATTATAATAAAACAACTGATATGGAAAAACTGCGGATTTTTGGCTATAAAAGGAGATTTCCTGTCACATTCGGCAGTCTGGAACGGGATCTCATACGATATATAGTATATCGACACTATTGACAGTCTAAAAGTCAACGTACGTGGAAGCTGAACGTCGGTCACCAAGTCTACCTTGCCTGTCCACTGACGAGCCCCAAGCCCTAAAGCAAGCTGAACGCCGGTCTCCTGAACTACCTTGCCTGTCCACTGTCGCGCCCCAAGACCTGAAACCGACGCGGAAGCTGTTCGTCGGTCTTCAGTGCGGGACCCTGCAAGTCGGAAGCTGGTCATCTGTCTCCAGTGCGGGACCCTACAAGTCTACCTTGCCTGTACACCGACGCATCCCAAGCCCATCAAGTACAGTAAAACTACCTACTATAAGTCCATTCTGAGCAGCATATATGTTTAGGTCTTTTTTTAATTAAACTTATTTGTTTGTGTTACCTATTTTTTATTTTCTGGGATAAGTAACACGACACTATCTGACCTCCACAACCAAGTTCATACTGGGAAATACGATACCACTTGGTAAGACTGAATTATTTGAACATGTTCAACGTAAAAAACATTCAACGGATTGGAACTGTTAAATCCATATAATGTTGGACACCAATTGAACGGCTGTTTGCGTTTTGATACTTGACATACGTGAAAACAGCAATAAATATGCTAAGGGGGTCATTTGTTACTCTTTTCGGATTAAATATGATTGTATGTTCCAAATATCATAAATCCCAGACTCGCCCACAAAGAGTTTTGAAGCAACAAACAATAAACTATTTAACAACATTTCAATTGAGAATACTTTTTGTTTATCGGTGAGCGTCTAGAAAACCACAATGAATTTTGCTCTCAAGTTTACTTCCCATAGAACTGTTATCATACTTCCACTATTGCCATCTTTACTCGAATATCGCGTTCTCGTTGCTCCAAGTTACCGTGTACCAGATATTGTACAACTTATGTTATCTATTTCCACCTCTCACTCCTTGTAAAAGCAGGTAAGTGTACAATATAAATGTAATATGCCACATTTTTATCTCAATCCTCGAGGGGAAAGATTTACACGCGTTTCGGGTTTGCGTTTACCGTTTACGTTTGTGGTGGTATAACGTATCTACCTACTCACAGGTAAGTAGGTAACACGTGTACTGTTTCGGTAAAGGTCAAGGGTCATGTTTAACAGAATTCAATTCAGTTAATACAAGCGTACGTTTCATTAAAATTAAAATGAATTTCCCATTGGATTGGAAACACATTAGCGACACAGTAACCCGATAACAAGTAAAAGTATAGAAGTTCTGGAGTGGCGACCGCGAACCGGAAGACGATGCGTTGGAAGACCTCCCACTAGGTGGATCGATGACCTAGTGAAGGTTGCGGGAATACGGTGGATGCGAGACGCAAGGGACCGGTCAATGTGGCGACACTTGAGGGAGGTCTGCGTCCGGCAGTGGACGTTTTTCGGCTGAAATGATGATGATGAACCCAATAACTTTGATCCAAACTGATTGATGTTATATCGGGAAAACTACAACATCATCACTATAATTATTTGCTTCTAATAATGAGACACGGTTATTAGAACATAGCTGAAAGCAAAACGTGATTTCAGTGGTTCATTTGATTATGTAAATCTGTTGTCATTCGCGGCAGTGCCGTTCAGCTATTCGTGTACTAAAGTATCAAGGCACAATTATACTGAAATAGCAGTTCACAGCGTTACACAGAAACCGTCACAGCTGGTATCTATGAACACTATAGCAACCATAAAAAAAGAGAGAAAAAGAAAGAAAGGGAAAGAGAGAGTGGTATTAAATGTTGTTTTGTGTATTTTGTCTATGAGATTTAGTTGCCTGATAATAAAATGAATCATCATCATCATCATCATCAGCCTATAATGTTCCCACTGCTGGGACACGGCCTCCTCTCAATGAGAGGGAAAGGGCAATAATCTACCACGCGGGCCCAGTGCGGATTGGTAGATGTCACATGTCTTCGAATTTTTGGTTCTAGGACATGCCGGTTTCCTCACGATGTATTCCTTCACCGTTTTTGAGAGCAGCGGTGATGAAATAAATTACACAATGTAATGCGCCTGTCTGGGTTCGAACCCACGACTTACTGTTCGTAAGTCGGGGTCGCCACCACTGGGCCACCGCTGCTCTCCATAAAATGAATATTATATTATTATTATAGATGGCGACGTTTCTGCCCGCTGCAATGTTTCACAACATAAGTCAAAAAGCCGGCCAAACATACAGTCTTGTTCTAAAGTATCCTATTCCTTTCAAACAGAGAGAACACTGCCTCGTCGGGAGCTGGCAGCCGACTGATGCTCTCACTGTGTGGGATCTCACAGCAAGGAAGCTGATGACTGTCGTCAGGGTTCAGAATCGAAGACTCGATGTCGACGGAGAATATATCTACGCTTGTCGATATTGGCGTTCCACAGCTGTGCGTATATTTATTTGTTTATTAACTAATTAACCTTCTCTGACTTCCTGCTACACTTTTACTCATCGACAACTAATTAAATGTCAAAATTAAGGTTCAAATTATCTATACTTATTATTATTAATATGATAAAGCTGAAGAGCTTGTTTGTTTGTTTGTACGCGCTTATCTCAAGAACTACTGGTTTTAATTGAAAAAATATTTTTGTGTTTGTTAGTACATTTATCGAGGAAGGCTTTAGGCTATATAACATCATGCTACGACCATTATGAGTGGAGCATGAATGAAAGTGGTTTGTTTTTCCTTTAGCTTTTCACTCTTATATGTGACGCAGACGAACTTGCGTGGGTCAGCTAGTGTTTGTATAATGAACGACACTTAAATGATGACTGTAACTCTTCGAAGCCTGAAGGCTTGTTCTCCCCGTGTCGTTGCGACAATTTTATTTGATTCTGGACCAGACAAAAACATGGTTTATTTATCATAATTGAACGCGTATACAAACTTTGTGCTATTAACCGTTGAGGAGTTCTCTCGTGAGGAGACGATCCTAGCTGAAGGATAAGTCATGTCTATTATAAAACTGTCACTAGAACCAAAGGTGTGATACAATTTCAGCTCAATTGGTTGGTAAAATTCATTTACAAGATTTCCCTAATACATAACTCACAAGTCAAGTAAAATAAAAGCATAAATACATAGTAGGTAAGGCCATATACTTACCATTTATTTAGTTCCGCACAAAGGAAATATTTTACCTCTGGATAGAACTAGTAGTTTGTGCCAGTAACAAGTTTGAAAGAAATAAGCTTCCAACGTTACACCGGTGAAATGTTGTCAAAATCGATTCGGTGCACATCGCATATTCGAATACACAGAATTCCTTTTACTGTATTGTATATTCGCTGATTCGACTATATACCTGAATGGAGGTATGTACTATAAAACGAACAAAAGTTTTGTGAATATAATTGCTTTGGATCTATATTTGATTTGAGATAACTTTAACTGAGATCTATTTTGATTATACCAAAATAGATCTCGCAGTGAATTTATTTTTAGCCTTAAACATTTTTGGTATTAATATATAGTACTGAGTTCGGCGTAGGATGATGGTCTAATTAAAATACGCAATAGTAATTATCGCGTCGAAATAGGAATTAAACCCTTACTTTAAAATAATATCTACTTCAGAATATAAGTACTGTCAACAGTTTTCCATTACACGAAATTATGACCGGATTCATACAATTTAAATTGTAATTGATGCCGAACAGAGAAATGACAATTACAATTCAATGAGAGGTTTTCATTTTGACAATTTAAAAAAAAATAGTTTCCATTAACCCGATAGATGGCGGTGATCCGACTACGTTATTGGGTGCCAAAGCCAAAACGCTTGAAAAAGTACACGTCACATACGCTCGTTGACTGATACTTTCGTTTGCATCAGCTTCCGAATATAATCATTAGGTCCAAGTGATATTATGTGACGTTCTGTTCCTTGCTGTAACGTAGTCAGACTAGCGCCATCTATCCAGCGACTAGGGATGAGTTGAAAAAGAAAATCCCTCATTTGTCATCATTCGTCGCAGGCAGCAGGCAAATTCAAATAGGTATGTTTGGACAACAGCTGGTCGGGTTAACTTAAAGCTTAGCCGACCAGAACATGATTCGGCGAGTGTACACGAGCCGAACGAAAGTCTTTGACTTTCAGGCACTTTGACTAGACTAGTGATTGTTTTGGATCGACTTATAAGACAACAAATCTAGGGTGCACATCTGTTTTTTGTTGCCCATAAACAGTATGCAATGGGTTTCGATGTAGCGAGTACTTTTTATCAAATTTTTACAACTGATAACGAATTTTAGCTCGTAAAATACTGAACATGTTTTCCGTGTATCTAAATGAATGACGACCAATTTGATGCAACCGGCTGTTTTCAGGATATACATATCCAAGTTATCTCAACCGGAAAAACGTTGTGCACAAAAATTTCCAATGAATAAAAAAGCTCTATCCGTTTTAGCAATATTTTCCGGAATACCCTAGCTAGATTTATTTTTTGTTCGGGTAACATGTTCCGGAGAGTTTCTCTAGCGAAATTTTCCACCCAGTTATGAAGTATTCGTTCAGATCTAGTTTAACTTTCGCTTAGATAACCCCGAATGTCATGACGCTGGCTTTGTCATTTTAGTTTGCTATCGTTCTAAATCCAGGCTAAACTTTCAACACGGAGGCAGGTTTTGTGTTGTGGAATTATTAAACTGTACTTAAATTGGAACAGAACAGTTGATTATCAAAACCAAGGCAATGTCAGAGCTTTTTTTTGGGGTTGCGGGCCTGTCCCGGGGTTGCGGGCCTGTTCGAAAGAGATACCGCGGCCCCGGAACATAAAGGGCGAGGAAGGAACATGGATGGGTTTTAGTCAGTAAGAGTCAGACACTCCCTCCCGCTCCGCCCAGAGCGTCATTTGATGATTTCCCATCCCAAAAAAAAGGCAATGTCAGAGACATATTTGTGAGCAAAACATTGGTTTGTTGAAATTATTATATTAATTGAAAGCTATTCTGACTAACAGCAGACCTTTGTTTAACGCGGCGATCAATGTTTTGCTGAGTCAGTTTGTGTTGGAATTCTTGTACATTTTGGGACAACATCTACGGCCATTTATTGTAATAGTTATATAATATTTAAATCTTTAGCTCATCCTTATTTTTCACAGCCTTTATGTGTAAAGTAGCAGCCGGCATCATACAAAATACTCCACAAAACTTGGTGATACTGTGAGTGCGTTTTGTCGTGACTTAGTGTCGAGTTCCAATAGTGCGCGTAGCAAAAGACAAAGAAAGAGGGTAGGCAGATTTGTCTGCTCGTAACAATTTAATTTCCATCCACCCACATACTCCAGTCAACCCGCGATCATGGCGCTTGCAACAGCGTCGAAATATCGGGAGCTCAACATAGTAAATAATCACGGAAGTGACAATATAAGTTTAGTTTTAAACCGTGAAAGCCTAAAACAGTGTTTAAAAAACAGTTGTTTTTTTTTATAAAATAAGAGCTTAGTGTTAACTGTAATCTAGTAACTAGACTGTTCTTGAAACATTTAAAAACTTTTCCTTTTTTTTCTTTGATAAATAATGTAAACTTCTCATTAATCAACCTAAAGTAAATCTAATATTTACCTAGTCCGGGGATAAAAAACCGACATGTAAAGTCATCTACCCTTATCCGACAAGTGAATTTCCTTACAAACCTCTTATTTGGTAAGAAAATACAATTACCGTAGAATAAACCTCGGATTTCGGGGTTGCTAGCCTGTCAGATACACTTGACATTTGTCGGTACTGTTGTTAACTCAATTTTACAAAAGGTTATTCGCAAAAGGTTTTTTTTGTACTATTGTTACTGATGGGTTTGATTTTTGGCCGTTGAGTTTTTACTACAAATTTTGTTCAGTTTATCATGGTCTAAAACAGTGATTCCCAAAGTGGTCCAGGTGGACCCCCAGGGGTCTACGGGAGACCCATCGGGGGTCTACATTGGCTTGAAGAAAATGGGGGGTTCACAAGCTGTAAGTGGAGGTCCACGAAATTTTACCTGGGTTCGATGCCAAAGAACAAAAATGTTGGCTTAGCTTGATCAATGTAGCCAGATATTAAGCTAGGTACTAGAAAGAGTAATAAAGATCAAATGTTCCGGTGATGACAGGTTGTATTTCGGTGAAAAAGGTCGTGTTAAGTCATAAAAAAACACATTTCGAAGCCAGACGATTACAATTTTCGGATTTTTGCCAAAAAAATATCTTGGGAACAACGATCCTCATGCAATCCTAACAGATAGTGCGAAAAAAATATTGTCTTGCTTTTCTTTTTTAGTTCACGGGCTTGAAAGAAAATGCTACAGGGGGTCCACCGACACCAAAACAAATTCAAAGTGGTCTACCAGGAAAAAATGTTTGAGAACCTCTGGTCTAAAAGTTCTGGACTCCAGACCTCATCATCTTACTGACTTGCACCATGTTAACATAGCCTTAACTGTATACCTAAATGTTGTACAAAGATGCTGTTGGTGAACCTATATCTATGATGCGTGATTTTATAGTATTATAGCCTATAGCCTTCCTCGATAAATGGACTATCCAACGCAAAACCACCACCACCCCACCACTGTGCCACCGCTCCGACTTTTTGACGCAAAGCACCTACGTCAACACGCTAACAGGTGCACAGGAGAAATGTGGTCGCATGATCGGTGGGAGGCGCGCGCGCAAGTTGCGGCGCGGGCGGAGGTGCAAGGGTGGGGTGGGAGCGAGACGAAAACACGCCGTGTCCTATTTATTGTTGTTGTCCATAAAGGTTGTAGCTGGGTTTATTTTATTCTATGTTTTGTTTAGCCTACACAAACACTGATTTATACTTTCCAACACAATAAAATACCTATTTTTTTATATATATATATATTTTTTTCTCTATATTCGCACTCGTAAATACACATTCAATTAATTTACTCGTTATCTATTTATTCTTATTAACCATTTGTTTATTTGTTTATATATTGTTTGAAACCGTTTATTCTGTAACGTACCCTCTCAAGGTTCATTGGAAGACCAGCGTCAGACAGCTTCTACACCTGTCTGGCATGAATGCTGAAATGGACCATTTTGGCGCAGCCGTGAGGCACACAGCACATTACTACTAAGTCCAACTTATTGTTTTGTATCTTTTTTATTTATTATTTTGTGTGTGCTTTATTAACTGACGTCAAATAAATATTTTTCTTTCTTTCTTTCTTTCAAAAATATTTCAATGCGACCCGGTAGTTCCTGAGATTAGCGCGTTCAACCAAACAAACAAACTCTTCTGCTTTATAATATTAGTATAGAAGTATAGATAAACCACTTTATCAGTAGAAATACGGTATCACTGCTGTGTTGGCAAAATTAGTAAGTTAATTAGTATGTATTGGTCTTATCTTGTAACTGAATTTCAACCGCCCCTCCCCAAGCGATTGAACAAAAATTTTGCGCACCTTTTGGTTCTGGTGAAAACACATTTATAAGCCAGACATGGATTGATCCGGCAGCCAGAATGGTCTCCTTATGAGAGAACAAGTCTACTACGACGTTGTATATCCGTTTAATTTTGATAATAATCCAAAAGTTCTTCTTTTCAATTTTATAGAAGTTTTGTTTAAATCTTCCCTCGTCATATTTCTTGTTATTTCTGTAGTTTTGTTTGACTACTGTAATTATGTATAATCTTATGGAACAGTTCAAAGCATCAGTACCTACATGACCATAAATTAATTACGGACAGAAACACACCTAACACCACAACTTTATTTAAACAGTAAACTACACTAGTTTATCTATGTGTTTCACTGTACATGTGAGCAAAGGTAATGTTTTTCTTAAATATCACGTTTAGGGAGGGTTTCAGGTAGCGTTGCTCTCAGATAAAGTCGACTCATGCCGGGGATTTCATGTAATTTGCTGTCGTTTATTTAACATTAGTGAGTTCAGTGCACTGCCTTGTGTTTTAAGGGAAATAGGGTTTGTTGCAGTTTAAGTCGTAGCTAGGTTAGTTTAACAAAAAAATATTGTCCAAAAAAAAAAAAATTTTTTTTCGTGGGAAAGGTGTAAATACGAAGAAGTATGAGCTCAGTACGAGAGCAGCGGTGGTCCAGTGGTGCCGGTCGCGACTTACGAGCAATAAGTCGTGGGTTCGAACCCAGGCAGGCGCATTATCGCCACTGCTCTCAAAACGGTGAAGGAAAACATCTTGATGAAATCGGCATGTCCGCGTGGTGGATAATAGCCCTTTCCCTCTCATAGAGAGCAGGCCTGTCCCAGCAGTGGGAACATTAACTGCTGATGATGATGATGATGATCTCACACATCTTGTATTATATGACTTTTTTATGTCAGGATGTGGTATTGTGTTGATCATGGACAAAGTGAGGTTAAAGAGGCGTCGAAACGAAACGAAATCTAATGATTTAATTCATAAATCATAATGCAATCCACTACCACACCCGCCAACAGAAAAATTACGGTGCTTCTTTTCACGGTAATCAATCTTCAATACCGGGCTATTTGCTAAGAGTTACTTTTTTCATGGTTTACACTATAGTTATTAACAGAACTGACAGAGTCAACACCCTTAGGGAAAATAAATATTTCTATATTCGTAGGAAATATTATTATTACTTTATCTCATTTCGGCAGAGATAGGTATTTGTCTAACCCACATCGTATCCAATAGTCTAAGACGAAGTACATAGCCGGCCATAATACTCGTAGTATGAGTTTTTGAAAAAGTTCGGCTTTGTATTGCCCGCCTCTATCGCTCGTACCTGAGACAGAAATTTTCTTCAGTACGGTAGTAGTGCCTCGTTGGTTTACCACAGATTCATTTCCATTGGATTCATGGATTAATAGTTATAATCACAATGGCCTAATGGCTTTGTGGCCTCACCACTAGGTTATCACTGAGCCAAAGGTCTCGAGCTCGAACCCAAGGCATGCTCCTGTGATTTACCAGGTTCGTGTGCGTATAGTATAATAATTATTACATCTTGCTTCGGAGAAGGATAACGTCGTGAGGAAACCAGCATGCCTGAGAGATAATCCTCGACAGCATGTTAGGCCAAGTCAGAGCCCGACGGGCTGCTAAATATCGTTGACACCAGGGCAGGGGCCCAATTATGCTATTTTTATAAAATTCGTCACTCCAACACGATTCCATTCCCATCCCATTAGCATTTTGCTTAAAGTTCGTAATCTGCTAAATGCACAATGGTCGATCAATGGTCTCGTAATAAAAAGGTGTTGACATTGTCGTATTGCCATTATTATACAGCTCCTAGTACAAATGGTTTTCGAAATCTACTACTAAAGGCGATCATTTATTCATTCCAGATTTCATTTATAATTTATTTATTATATACACATTGGTCAATATGTACGAGATTACCATTCTATGACATATCTTCCAATGGAGTGTCAGTGGTTGACCATTGCAAATTCATACTGACGCCATTATATTTGTAGATAACCTAGCTTGTCAAAACTTGAGAGAACTTGACCATTATGAAATCAATGATCGACTATTCCGGCACTATTGTATTACCAGACTTGAGGCCCAGGATAGGCACGATAACAAAATAAATAATTATATGTCATTTGCTAAGAATACTTAGAGCAACGATCACATCATTTGTGTGTCACAATCATGTTTAATTTAGTCGTTAAACATATGTTCTTACTTTTGTACAGAATATGTTTTAACCGATTGTTGGTGAATGTCTGAACGTTGTAGGCCATGTTAGATATCCAGATACTTGCTAACTTGTTATTTTGTTTTACGTTTTTTTGTAGTAAGCAACGGTTTATTGTCGAAGTATTAATGCTGTAACATGATAATATTGTTTTTCCGAATCATTATAAAGGAGCTACCATGGGGTTTTTTGCCGGTTCTTCTCCATAGGAGACGACCAACCCGATCGACGTTTTATAAGGGCATTGAGTTTGTTTGAACTGAAAACTGCTTCAGTAGTAGTTGTGCACTTTTTGGGATGGGTAAAAATGTTAAACTCGCGTAAGGACACGTGACCTGATCGAAAATTCGTAAGACGAAAAATGGTTGGTAGGTATGTAGACAATAACAGTTGAACTTTTTGACATTGGCTCTGTCAATAAATACCATGGAAACTGAAGTTGATTTTTTTGGAGAGATAAACGTTCTAATGTAAAATAATTGAAATAGTTCTGAAGTGTTAAACTTCTAATGTTATATAAATTGTCATGTTTGTGTACGATAGCGCTATAAATGAATATTGTATTTTACCACATAAACTGATAATTAAAGCAATTCGTGCTAAATTATTCCCTAACCTTTCCAAAATATCAGAAATGCACAACGTTAATGTTCAAATTTTCACTTCTGCCGGCACTCCCGGAGTGCAACGCGTTGTTTTTTTTTTTAATTTATTATTCGATCTGTGTGAAAAGGGATTATGATATTGCTCGTTTTAAATCGTCCTCTCTTGAGTTTGTAAGTCAAACAAAATCTTTTACGTAATAACAGATTTTGAATCCAAATTCTTTATGGGTCGCTTCAGCTGATTTGCTGAAAATCAAATAAATTTAGTTTATGAACACCTGCGAGGTACAGATTGATCCGAGAATTTCTTCGCTAATGAAATTATATGGCTGTGCTTTTAAATTTACTGATTTTCCACTCGGTCAGTTAACGTTTCAATCATACCGTCTGGAGCAATGTATTTTTGAAATTAAGGTTAAATGAATTAAGATGAATAAATCTTAGTCAAAGTGAAACATTTTGGTTGTGATTATTGTAAGACACCGTAGGTGCTACTGATAAAATCTTAGACTTCAACCGTGTTGTGAATTATGTACCTATAAGTAGATAATTAAAAACATCAATAAGTAACTAAACTAAGAACTGGCGGTCGACGACTTTTGACTCTTATGTCCTGAGGGATAAGGTTGAAAAGTAAGTACAACTAGGCATATCAAAACGTTAAAAAATTCAAACCTCAATGCATTTATTACAATTAGACTATTTTGAATGTCAAAAAAACTTGAGAAAGTACTGTAGTTGCACATTTCAAGGCTTAGATCTATATGCCGTTATACCGTTTTTGTGCATGTGGTGTTAACCTGTAATTAATTGTTGCACTTGTAAATGTTACTCTAGTCATTAAGTCAGAAATGTACATGGTGTAAACAATCGTTGGTTAACCTAAATAAATAAATATGGAGAAGAATGGGCAAGAAACTCCAAGAACATTCTTTTGAATCAAAATATTGTTACAAAATCTTTCATTCATGATGAGATAATAAAGGGTGTAAAACACCTCTTTACGAAGCCGAAAGGTACTTGTTTTCTCCGTCATATTTTTTTGTTCTACACCATACCTGGGAACCTCCTAGTTACGAAGATATGAGGTGTTAAAATTACAACTTTTTACAAAATTACATTTTTTTTCTAAGATTTTAACTTTTAACACCTCCACGACCCCCGTACTATTCAATCCATTCATCAGCACAATGTTTTAAGTGCGTTACATTGAGTTCTACCACAAAACATGATTTATAACCTCAAAAAAAAGTTGTTTCCCAGCAATATTTTTACAAAAAGTTACTTAGTTTGATGTACAGAATGCTTGGTTAACGGCTTTGCGATGAGGTGGTTCACACCCTGTATGTATATAAAAGTGAGAACGATGTAGATTATACATAGATGTGTACCCTATTAGCCTATTACATACCCTATAATATGGACCCTATTTCAAAGCTACCTAATAATTATCCCAATTACAACATGTACGAATACATATCCATGATTTACATCAATAACAACCTAATATCAATCAAAGTTCTCTGAGGCTCTATGTAGCTAATAATTAACAGATTAATATTGTTACAGTACAACCGCAAAGGTAAATACGCCATCATAGGTGGAAGCGGCACTAATTGCCTGGAAGTGATCAACTTACACAACAGATATATCGCCTGTTCGTATCCAACCACTGGCATCATCACAGCCGTCACCAGCCACGAGGAACGTATCGCCTTTGGAGGCACTTCCAGTGCATTCAATATCGTCTCCTTCCACGACCCGAAATTAGAACGAGATAAGTACAACATAGGTATCGAACCTGTGGACGACAGGAGGAGTGCTCAAGGAGTCATTACCCTCTTCTATGACAATGAGGCCAAGTTCTCGTCTTCAGAGCCAAGTACGACAGGCGACGCTGAAGTAGACTTTGTACAGGAAGAAAAAGCAAACCTCAATGAGGAAAAACCCGAAGATGAGGGAAAACCCGAAGATGAGGAGAAAAAAACATGACTATGAATGTTTGTATCTCCTTTTTCAGTTTGTATCTAACTAAATGTATTTATAATTTGTATTTAATTGTAGCTTTGATTAAATCCTTTTGTTTTTATTAATGAGCAACCTTAATTTAAAAAAAAACTTAACCCTGTATAAGCTTTCAGGCCATATGTACAATAAGTATGACTGATGCAAATGATGATGATAGCCCAAATTACATCGGCACGCGAACAGCCCATCACCCGAACAGTAATCCGTTTCAATTTCGTTAAAGAGATACTCGTGTCCATTTCGCATCGCCGCCGTTGCCAGTTCAACGTATCCTCGTCATTTCAATGATAATTTGCAAAGCTTGTTTCAACCGAATAGGACCGCAACTGCAATAACCATAAAACCCATCGAAATACGTGTCGAATTTCAACGGCGCCAAATTGAAAATCCTGAAAACAATTGCAGAAGTTTACACAACAGAAAAACGGGCTTCGGCCAACATTGAAAAATTAGAGTCGGCATTGCGAATTCAGCCGAGACTACAATGGCGAACAAGTTGCAATAGAATTTAAATAAAGAAGCGTCCCTAACAGCGCGAACTCGTGTGCGGGGCGTTGGTGAACTTTCAACTTTTACCCGCTTATGTAGCGGGAGCGTACCTACGTCCCCCTGCCCCTCCCGCGCCGGGGAGGAGGGAGCTTTTCCGTACTTGGACCGAATATTTACAGCGCAACCTAAATATAGCGTGCCGCTGCTCAGCTGGCACGGGCGGGGGTGTGGGAGGGTAAACATTCCCCCTCCCCCCTCGGTAACTCGTCGGTGTAGAAGGCCATTCGAGCGCCGGCTCCGGAGGTGAGCGGACATCTCCTGTATAATGCTGAGGTCGTCGCGACCATGACCGTTTGGAGTCAGGAGGGGTTGTCGCTCGCTATGGCAGTAAAGTCACTCTCAAGGCCATGGTGTACGAATTGACGTGACAGAATTGTATGAACGGATGCTTCTACTATTAACAGCTAATACAAATTAATGGTAATGAATCTTGAACACGCCAGCTAAACTACATTTGCGTGACGTATTTCTGACAGTCATCGGGAACAAAATACAGCCTTGGTAATATCTGTGGCTTTTAATAGATAGTAACCATTCAAGGTCTATTGAATCTGTTGGAAAATAGCGTAGTAACTCTATATTGGTGACGAATATAATCCTGAGAGTAGGAAGGGTAGAATGAAATATAGTTTACTCTAAGGATTATTGAATAGGTCAGCAAATAGCGTAGTAACTCTACTGTGGAAACTTAACTAGAATTCTGAAAGTCAGTAGAAGTTTCCACTTCTCACACATTGATATTTGTATTACTAACCGGATTGTATGGATTAAGTATTGTTGGTGTGATGTGTCTATGAAATAAAATATGTAAAATCCATGTTCTTCATGCGTTATCGTGATGAAAATACTTCTTCTTTCCTTGATTTGACCATCAACCGACTTTATTATTTCCAAGGGTTTTAGTTTTTATTTTCAGGAGGATTACAAAATTAACATTTTCCAATACCGGACAAAAGTCTATAAACACATATGAGCTAATTACTATGGCCATAGTTTAATTCAACATAAAAATGTACAGCGGATAAGTAAGATAATTATTACTGTCTGAAAACTCTTCTCCAATTTATCAAATAAACGTTAGCTAAACTCAGATAAGTACTTAAACGACGTAAATCCTTCCTTAAACTAATTTAGCTTACAAATTGGCCAAGTAACGGGAGATTTACTAATCAGCTTGCATTTTTCACGTAAGCTTAGCTAGCTCAACAGAATGTTTTATTCAGAGTAATCTCGCGCCGATAGAAGATTACAGCCTGACAAAACATCTGACAGCTCTTTATAAACAGAACATTCGTTTATTATTTAACCAGATTTATTTTTAATTCGCGAAGCCTATAAAGTTGTTTTGCTAATGTAACAAGGGCCGTTTGGACTGTGCGAGTGTACGGGGCGTTCTATATATCATTTTTGTGGCGTTTTTTGTTTTCGCGAGTTTGGAACAACGCCATTAGTTCTCTCTCGCTCGCGGCTGCTTTTTTATTCAAGTCCGATAGGTACCTACTTTACATTTTTTGAGGTCACCGGGCACTCCATTTTACGACTAAAAAACCAATTTGCCCCATATTTTAACGATGATTATGGGAGCCTAGATATGAAATTAATGGCCGTCATTAAAATGTCCTGTTAATTAATTTCACTCAATTTCCTTTTATAGCCGTCGTGTCTTTAAAAGTTTTTACAAAAAGCAAACCGTAGACAAAAGAGGATAGCTGTGAGGCACGATGCGCGAGAACAATAGGCGCTATGAATAAAGAGCTTCAGGATGATATTAAAATATTATAAAGGTTATGCCTGAACTTCATCTTGTCCCCGATTGCAACATACGCAAACAGAAAATTAAAGTACGTCACAGCCAAAGCCTCAAATTACAGTGTTTTCAACAATGACGTACGACTTTGCAATGTCGACACAATAAAAAAGATTCATTACCTCGCTTCGCTGACGAGCTAACCACTTCAACCTCGTTCGCTCAATTTAATCTGGAAGCCCAATATTTATTACTTACCGTTATTTTCCAATTTCATCAAAGAAAATAAATTATATGATTGCGGCTGGAACTCGACACATTATGACGTCAATAACAGCAAACGAATCCAGGTCTGCGGAATTAAAAAGCGCTGAGAACGCAAACTTGGCGGATTTGGAGATTCGGGCGTAGTGGCGTAGCGGGGCGAGGGCGGCGTAGTGGGGCGTAGCACGGGCGTCGTAGCTGCATCGATCCGCGGGCCGTGACCTTGACCCGACCGCGTTCCCGGATGTACCAGCACTCGCCTAGTTGCGCCATTGTCGCTTTATTCAGCTTCTGCTAGCTTTTATTAGCCTGGGTTTTATTTCCCTTACCTCATATTATTAGAGTTGAGAAATGTAGGTGCGTCTAGACAAGTTCTGTTTTTCTTGTAAACATAATGGATTACAATTCTGTCTCAAGGTTTACTTTTGTGCCAGTTTGCAGACGTTTGATTCAGAGTGTGAATATTTGATATTTCGAGTGCTTAAATCTTACTCACTTTTTATTACTGCTCCTTGTTTTTTTTTCATATTGTTTCGCTTTTGTTTGTGATTCATGAATATCTGAGATCTATATTTGCGAAGACTATTTAAGGTAGAAATGTCTTTGTCCTCAGAAGGACGATCTATTTGATGATTTATTTATTCGTGAATGTAAATTTTAAATTATGAATGCTACTTAAGCAATTCTTTGGAAGTCTTCACTTTTGAGACTTCTTATAAAAATCTTCCTAAAAAGTGAGGATAACAAACGTTTTTTCTTTTAGTATTATATTAGCATTTATATTGAAGTCTATTAATAGAACTTATTATGATTTACTTACAATATTTGCTGTAGAAAACTGTTATTGAAGTTTTAATAAATTCACAGAGTTTTTACTGGAATAGGTTTACAGGTTCCGCGAATTTTAATTTCTACACAGCTACGAGTACATTGAAAAATTAAATAAAAGGAACGAAATAGGAATTTCCAGAAAATGTTTCGTTAGAAAAATTTACAACTCGAAAAACGTGTTTTAATAATCAGATGTAAAGTAATATAATTCATATTCAAAATTAACAAAATAACTCGTACAGAATAAATCTTCACATATTTTGATCATTGGCACCTGAAAAATAAGAACACGGTAAACCACTTTAAAAATAACACACAATCCCACCAACAATTACAGGAATTACAGCCCACTGGGGCGTTTGCCATCCACACGGAGTTCTAAACAAAATTATGCAGATACATGCAATCTGGTCGCTAGGACGGTGGCCAGTGCATAACAATGTATGCTAATCAAAAGATAGCTCGCATGATTTAAGTGCACCACTGTGTTTTCGCTTTAGTTAAGGCCTTGAATTCGGACTGAGAATTTTTGGCGAGCGAACTGTTTTTCGGAGCACTGTGCTAGTGGTTTTATTGCATCAACGAGGTTGCCAATATTAGATTTGTCGATTATTTTATGTGTGCACAGATGCAAGATTGGAATATTCGTCTGTGGGTCAATTTTAATGTTTGTTTTGTTTTAAAAACGTTTGTTATCGATGGACATTTACAGTATTTTTCCTATAGGCTTTCAAAACGTAGTGAGACTGTAAAGCATCTCTGCCGAACTCTAACTTAGTAAATGGGGTGATGGTACGTAATGATAGTTTATTGCTTTATTATGCAACGTAATGGTTCGTACTATTTAATCTTGCAAATACTACTAAGAGCTTTTAAAATACACGTGCAAACCACACACAATAAATTCAGAGATAAAGGAAAACGAACAATTATTTCAGCGAATTAATAGCTTTTTTGTGTAAACTATTCATTTGTTCGTGTTTTACGATTGTTTTGAGATGAGCTGTATAAAGTAACTTAACATCACACCTTCCCGTTGGGTTAGGCAGTGATGGCTAATAGTAAACCCACATTTCACCAGTTAAATATATAAAGTCCTATGTAATAAGGGCCAATAGGATCTCCAAGTTAAGCCGTGCTTGCCTAGGTTGGTCTGTGGATGGGTGACCACTCTTATATACCGAGTTTCCTCCGTGCCTCGGAAAGCACGTTAAGCTGTTGGTCCCCTCTGTCATTGGCCAACTTTGGCAGTCGTTACAGGTAGTCAGTGGCCCAAAAAGTCTGACAACTAGTCTTACCAAGTGGTATCGTATCCCAGAATTAACTGGGTTGTGGAGGTCAGATAGGCAGTCGCTCCATGTAAAATACTGGTATTCAGCTGCATCCAGCTAGACTGGAAGCCGACCCCAACATAGTTCGGAAAAGGCTAGGCAGATGATGTAATTAGGGGCGGGCATTGCGACCATCAACTGGGTAAAAATCTAACTCCGTGGTACTGAGAAATTCCTGAAGTTAATCCCAATAACACTGTGTCCGACTTGCGAATCGAACCCAGGATCTCTTGTTCAGCAGCGTCAGGCTGACGACCACCACACTAAGGAGGCAATCTACTGTATAAAATATTAGCTAATGGCTCATATGGCTCGTATCTTATAGAATAATCGTACGAAGAAATTCATAGATAAAAGGAATTAAATTATTGTACTATGAACACGCTTGCGTTAAACCCTACAAAAACTAAATTTATGCTTTTTGGTACAGTAAACCAGCTGAATAAAATTAAACCCTGTACCGGCTGCGTAACAATTATGGGTCAACCTATCGAACGGGTTTACGAAGCACGTAATTTAGGTCTTATAATGGATGCGGAACTCCGTTTTCACAAACACGTTACTGAGTGTATCCGTAATTGTTATTATAGGCTTAAGATTTTATACAAAGCCCGTCCGTATCTTAGCGAAGAATTGCGTGTTTTGCTAGTGGAGTCTTTGGTTTTATCAAAGTTAAATTATGCGGACACATTGTATGGTCAACGACTTCTCTCAAAAACTGAAAGAATGATCCAAAGACTTCAGAACTCCTGTGCACGTTTCTGCTTTAAAGTTCCTTTTAGGGGACATGTAACACCCTTCTTAAATGAGCATAACATTCTAAAAATGAAAGCTAGACGTAAGTTGCATCTGGCGACCCTACTTTTTGGAGTTATCAAGTCTCACTCCCCTTCTTACCTATACGATAGGCTGTCATGGACTAGTAGGCACAGAATCGGTGAGGGAAGAAAATGTTCCCAACAACTCTCCATTCCTCAGCACAAGACGGCGGCCTTTAGGGGCAGTTTCCGTTACGCAGCTACAAAATGTTGGAACAATATCCCGCCTCCCATAAAGTTTAGTAAAAGTTGCTCGACTTTCAAGTCAAAATTGAAGTTGTTTTTATTGAATCATCAAAATGAATTTCAAGATGTTCGACCCGACATGTCAGCCATTTAATATAAGACCTAATTATTATTATATTTATCAATTCGGTTTACGTCAAGCATTTATCATTTACAATCTAATGCATTTTTAATTTTTATACTCGTTATCAATTTACACATTTTAAATTATATCTAATTTTTACTTTATTTATTTTATTTTACCCATTAATTTTACACATTCCACAATTTTTAGTTTTTGTAATGGTTTCTTAGTGCATGTCATCCAATTTATTGTTGTTACCTATTCTATTTAATACAATTTTCGATTTCATCATTATTTTGTACTTTTTATCATTATTGCCTTTTTAATATTTCTTATTTTTATTTTTTACTAATGGGCACGGTATTTTATAAATATGCAACTCTACTACTGTTATTAATTTTAAGAATTCTATAATTTTATTGTTTCGTGATGTATCGTAATTTTAATCAATTTTACAAATTAGGTATATCGAGTATATCATTAGCACAATCTCTTTTTAATTTTTAATTTTAGTATTGTTTATCTAAATATTACATTATTTCCACATTTTTGCTATTTATTATGTCTTTTTGCTCTTTTTATAAATTGACACTGTTTTTATAATTATCTTACGTTATGATTATTTTTTATTTCTTTTTTTTCCCATGTTATTTACTTTAAACATTCCATCATTTTGTACTTTTTTATTCTTATTTTTAATGTGTTTATGTAACAGTATACTTTTAATTAATATTTGTGCAAAATTTTTTAGACTTTATTATGTGTTTGTTTATGTTGTCGAGCGTATGGCACTCGTGGGCTGCAGCTGAAAATCAGCGTCAGGTGGCACACTTTGTGTTGCCATCTGACATTATGCTGAGCTGAGGCCCTTTTGGCATTATACTACTGTTTATTTATGTATTATGTAAAATGTTATAGGTATTTTAATGCCAAATAAACACAATTTTCTTTCTTTTCTTTCTATGAGGAAACGGTAACATTGAAGTATTTTTTTATTTCTATTATATTCATCTGTCTAGATAATTTTTACGTGGACTAATTATGATAAACAATTTTCAGTAGCGGATCTTGAAAGGAATAAGTAGTTTTTTTTAATTACATTATTTGCCCAGCATACTCTCAGCTCCTGATATTAAATACTGAAAAAAAAACAAACAGAAATGTAAGTAACGTACAAAACGAATTCCTAGTTGATCTAAAAAAAAAAACCTAACCTTTGTTACCTTTTCTGGAATCTGCCTATGGTGAGGGTAAGGGCGCTTACCGGAAGCATACACCTGTAACGGAACAGTTCAGTTTCACTTATTTCTGTACAAAATCGTATCTTGGACATTACAGGCGAATGCTCACACCTTCGTACTCGTAGCACCTCAATATTTTCGAGGAAATCAGGTGAACTGTGAGAATAATACGAACATCCTTATTCTCCTTAACAGGCAATATAAATTAAGTATAATATCAAACTCCGAAGTAACCTTTCTGAACATTTCCAGAAACTACCTTTTTTTCGCAGAAAACAGGGGGAACTTAAAATAAACACCCATATTCTATTTATAACAGTAAACAGCCAATGAAATTTAAGTAAGAAACTAATTCCAAGTTAATTATAAAGAAACCTTTGCGTTACTTGTTCGACGAAATCGGAAAATTTAGGATAATTACGGCAGTAATCTATAAAATAATCTTTCTACCTCATTTAATCACGGACAAAAACTTCAGCAAAACACTTTATTTACAAAGCCATTTCAGATCCCTCTAAAAATATCGAAGGAAGCCGTTGGCCCAAAAATTATTCGTAATTTTATTATCATCGAAATACCATCGGCTATCTAGAACGGGTCTTTGGATTTATTTCATACATAAATAGACGACATTTTGGGTTCAAATGGCCTTCATAAATTATGTAAGGTTGTAGTTTCAGAAATTACGCGTTGAATTTTAATGTGGGTATTAGCTCACGTATTACGTTTTGTTGTTATGTGTGCTCTTTGTTATTAGCTATGACAGTCAGGATAAGGTTAATTGCGACGTGAGGGTCTGAAGTGGTAGGGTTGTCATATTTACAGTACAAATAGTTTTATGAGAATAAAACAACCATTAACTGAGTCTAAAATAGTTGTAAGACCCGAGATGAGCCGGACAGATTTTTCTTCATTATCTTTAACAGACCAGGAGGAGGAGCTCGTGGCTAAATATTATCAGCCGCTCGGGTCGATCTTTAGGTTAAGTCATGCTTGCCTAGGTTGGTCTGTGGATGGGTGACCACCCTTACAATACCGAGTTTCCTCCGTGCCTCGGAAAGCACGCTAAGCCGTTGGTCCCGGCTGGCATTTTGTCCATCTTTGACAGTCGTTATAGGTAGTCAGTGGCCCCAAAAGTCTGACACCAGTCTTACCAAGTGGTATCATATTTCCTAGTATTAACTGGGTTGTGGAGGTCAGATAGGCAGTCGTTCCATGTAAAATACTGGTATTCAGCTGCATCCGGTTAGACTGGAAGCCGACCCCAACATAGTTGGGAAAAGGCTAGGCAGATGATGATGATCTTTAATAAACCAGTAACTGGCAGACATTTTCGATCTTCTCCAGTATCATTCTGGTTTACAGCAATGGTAATCTAGCGTTGTGACAGTAGGTCTGCGAACTCATAGGTCTCAAGCTCGAACGCGAGGTACCTATTGTTACATCGGACCTACTAGAACATTCGAGAAAGCCAGTGATTACAGTGTGTGTACGTTAGAAGTTCGAGGACATTCCATTATTATTAGTTTTAAAGTTAGGTAGGTACAAACTCGCGACCTATTTATAAAAAGACATTAGAATTTCGACCGTACGCCTAGGGCATAAGGTTCATATTTGCTTGTTTTGTACAAGTAGGTTATACCTACTTGTTTCTAGTAGGTACCTCTATTTTTTGTATCTACCTGCTATTTTTTTGTTAGTGTTTTTTTATGACCCTCTCGAATGTTCGTGGTTATTCTGGTGTGTCTGTTGGCGAGTATAAATAGAGCGCTCAGGGCCGCGACCGGCAGTCTTGTTTTAGCGACACAACGAAGCGAATCCAAGTGAACTACAAGTGCGATATCTAAGTGAATAGTAAACAGTAGTGTATTTGTGATTGAGTTTTGATTGTTTTGTGATTAATAAAGTTATTGTGTTGTTTAATCGGTAGTAATTAATTTATCTCATACCCAGCTCGTAACAAATTGGTGTCAGAAGTGAGAGATAAATTATGCCAATCCTACCAAAGGACGACACGGACGGTATCCGTACCAGAAGTCAGCGACAGCAGGATATGGACCAAAGGCGGTTTGGGGATTCTCCGACACAGACACCGGGTGGTGTCCAGCCTACGTCACAGCCAGTCGCTGGCCCATCCGGAGTTTCTCCAGCATCAGTGGCACCAGACTTGTCAGCTTTAATGGCACTGCTGCAGGATCAAGCTCGCCGTCAAGAGGAGCAGGCTCGCCAGTTACAGGAGCAATTGCAACGAGACAAAGAGGAGCAGGCTCGCCGTCAAGAGGAGCAGGCTCGCCAGTTACAGGAGCAATTGCAACGAGACAAAGAGGAGCAGGCTCGCCGTCAAGAGGAACAGGCTCGCCGGTTGGAAGAGCAGTTGCAGCAAGACAAAGAGGAACAAGCCCGCCGCCAAGACGAGCAGATGATCCTCATAAAGGATCTTCATGCAACTTTCGGCAAGGACCTGAAAGTGATGAAAGATCAGGTCCACCAGCACGAGAATCGCATCTCGGAGGCCGAAGTTAAGATTGCTGGGGTGCAGAAGGCTTTGAGCGAACTGAAGACTGAAGGTGGAACTGTAGCTTCGGTGGTTGCTGCACCTTCTTCGCGTGGTTTTAAGGTGCCTCCGTTCGACGGCACATCTTCGTGGTCGGCTTACAAAATACAGTTTGAGGCCGTCATGAAGGCGAATGGATGGACAAAACCACAAGCCATGACCGCGCTCACCTTGGGCCTCCGAGACCAGGCCCTAACTATTCTGGAGGCGCTCGGCAAGGACGTTACCTACGAGCAGCTACTGGAGGCGTTGGAGTCCAGATACGGCGACGCGCACCTGGAGCACGTATTCCGTGCCAAGTTGAAGGATCGTTTTCAACGAAGTGCCGAGAACCTACAGCAGTGGGCTCTGGAAGTTGAAAAACTCGTTCGGAAAGCCTACCAGTCTGCCCCTGCACTGATTGATGGAAATCTGGTACAGGCGTTCGTTGATGGAATACGTGACTTGGAAGTTAGAGCTGCCGTGAGACTTGGGCATCATGAGACCTTGAAGGACGCCTTGGCCCATGCCTTAGAAGTAGAGGCAGTGAGGCAAGACCACCGAACGCACCGTGTCAGGGAGGTTGTTGCATCACCTGGACGCGACCGCCCACAGGGGTATAGTCCTAGGTGCTACACATGTGGAGAAAGGGGTCATCTTCGGTCCAGCTGTCCTAAGCGCAGCACCCCGAGAGAAGATCAGCAGGGAAGAGTGGTTGAAGTGACTGCCCAGCCACAGCAGGGAAACGAGTAAATGCCAGGACTGGGGGGCGGGTGCTGGCTGGTATTGAAAGAGCCCCGAGAATCTTGATCTCGCAAGCACATGACGGGAACAGGCTGACCATCAAAGGCGAAGTCAATGGAACACCATGCAAACTGACGTTGGATACTGGAGCTTCTCACACGGTCGTCAATTCTAAACTAGCAAGTCGGTTTCTTGGGGACTACTTCAATAAGCACGACCGTATACATTTACTAACAGCTACTGGTCAGCACATTACCGTCCGAGGCAAGAAGGAGG
The DNA here is from genome assembly GCA_916618015.1 of Xestia c-nigrum. Lineage (NCBI taxonomy): Eukaryota > Metazoa > Arthropoda > Insecta > Lepidoptera > Noctuidae > Xestia > Xestia c-nigrum. The sequence goes on along the minus strand of OU745255.1, from coordinate 18,321,035 downwards.
TGGAGTTAAAATTGGGTGACAGATTTTACAAGCAGAATGTCATCGTGGCCGACATAGTGGACGATTGCATCTTGGGCTTGGACTTCATGCGGAAATATCGTTGTGAGATCGACGTTGATCAAGGAGTACTGAAATGTGGTTCAGAGGAAGTCTTCATGGAAGGTGCACCGTCAGGGAAAGTGTACTGCTTGAAGAAGATTGTTCTTCCTCGCAGATCAGAAACGATTGTGCCAATTTGTTTGCCACGGAATTCTGGACAAAGAGATCGAAGTGTACTGATAGAAAGGGTGAACAATGACTTCCCATGGAAGATGGCACGAACTCTGGTCAAGGCCACCAACGTCTCAGCAGTACGTATACTGAATCCAAGTGACACACTGGACACGCTGACTGGTATGAAGTGGTTTACCACACTTGATCTGAAGAGTGGCTACTGGCAAGTAGAAATAGACCCCAAGGACAAGGAGAAAACTGCATTCTCAACAGGAAAAGGGCTATGGCAGTTTAAAGTTATGCCATTCGGTTTGTGCAACGCTCCTGCGACGTTTGAAAGGCTGATGGAGCAAGTACTCGCCGGATTGATTGGAGACGCATGTCTTGTCTATCTAGACGACATAATCATCGTGGGCCGTACATTTGAAGATCACCTTAAAAACCTCAACCGAGTGCTGTCGAAAATCCAAACAGCAAATCTCAAGTTAAGTCCGAAAAAGTGTTCGTTTTTCAGACAGCAAGTGAACTTCTTAGGACACATAGTTTCGGGGGAAGGTGTTCAAACAGACCCAGAAAAAGTAGTCGCCGTCAAAGATTGGCCAGTTCCGAAAGACAAGACGCAGGTCAGAGCATTCCTGGGTTTGTGCTCCTACTATCGAAGGTTTGTCAAGAATTTTGCCGACATTGCAAAACCTCTGCACAAACTCACTGAGGAAAAGAGACAATTCTGTTGGGACGAGGACTGCGACGTCGCATTTCAGGTATTAAAGAAACGTCTGTGCAACACACCTATTTTGGGATATCCTGACACTGAAAACGACTTCATAGTTGACACGGATGCCAGTAATACTGGAATTGGGGGCGTCTTGTCTCAACGGAAAGGAGACCGGGAGGTTGTAATATTAGCTTACTTCAGCAAGTCTTTATCTAAGCCAGAAAGAAATTACTGCGTTACAAGACGGGAGCTACTCGCTGTAGTAAAGACAGTGCAGCACTTCAGTAAATATTTGCTGGGACGTAAATTCCAATTACGAACTGACCATGCTGCACTGAAGTGGCTATTACAGTTCAAGAATCCAGAGGGGCAAGTGGCGAGATGGATAGAACTGCTCCAAGAGTTTGATTTCGTAACTGAACATCGCAGTGGGAGAACTCACGGTAACGCAGACGCCTTATCAAGAAGACCTTGTCCTGAAGACTGTAAGCACTGTGCCAGGCAAGAGACTAAGGAAGTAGTGCCCGTGAGGATGCTTAGAACGGATCTCAGCGATGAATGGAAGGAGACCCTACAGCAGGCTCAGCACAATGACTCGGATATCAAACCGATCTTCGAGTGGATCAAAGCTGGTGTTCCTAAACCCAAGTGGAGTGATGTGGCTGCGATGAGTTCCATCACGAAGAGTTATTGGGCGCAATGGAACAGCTTGGTGATCCAGGATGGAGTCTTGTGCCGTAAATGGGAAAACGCTAGAGGGGACAGCTGTCATCTACAAATGGTTGTTCCGAAAGCTAAGGTACCGGATGTTCTACGGCTCTACCATGATGGATGTTCTGGAGGGCATATGGGGGTAAAAAGGACTCTACTAAAAATTCGAGAACGCTTCTACTGGATCCACTGTCGAGATGATGTGGAGGACTGGTGCCGTAAATGTACCAGTTGTGCGGCCGTGAAAGGACCCCGTACACGCAGCAGAGGTGCATTAAAAGTGTACAACGTTGGAGCCCCTTGGGAACGGATAGCACTAGACGTTGCGGGACCATTTCCAGTAAGCGAGAGCGGAAACAGGTACTTCCTGGTGGTCATGGATTACTTTACAAAGTGGCCGGAAGTCTTCGCCATTCCTAACCAAGAAGCAACAACTGTCGCAGATAAATTAGTTCAAGAAGTCTTCTGTCGTTTTGGAGTACCCTTAGAAATACACAGCGATCAAGGAAGAAATTTTGAATCGCAAGTATTTCAAGAGACTTGTCGATTGATGGGTACCTATAAAACCAGAACCACCTCTTACCACCCACAATCCGATGGAATGGTGGAACGATTCAACCAAACGTTGGAGAGATATCTGGCGAAAGTTGTGGAAAGCCGGCAAAGGGATTGGGACAAGCACATACAGCCGTTTCTTCTGTCTTACCGAAGTGCAGTCCACGAAAGTACGACTGTGACACCAGCCTTCGCGAACTTTGGAAGGGAATTACGGTTACCTGCTGATTTAATCACTGGAACTCCCCCTGATGCTCCATGTAGCGTAACAGATTACGCGAATGACTTGCGTAATAAGTTGAACGATGTTTATGAGCATATCCGACAGTCCGGTCAACAGATGTCTGAGAAGATGAAGACCCGTTATGACCGGAAAGCAAACGGTAGGGGTTTCGACGAGGGTTCACTGGTGTGGTTGCATAACCCAGTGCGGAGCAAGGGGAAGTCTCCGAAGTTACAAGCAAAATGGGATGGACCATACCGAGTCGTGACTAGGATCAACGATGTCACCTACCGAATACAGAAGGGTCCACGAGGTGCGCCTAAAATTGTGCATGTAGACCGGTTGGCGCGATACTACGGGACTAATGATGCTCGGGACGAGCATGTCTAAGGAGGGGGCAGTGTTACATCGGACCTACTAGAACATTCGAGAAAGCCAGTGATTACAGTGTGTGTACGTTAGAAGTTCGAGGACATTCCATTATTATTAGTTTTAAAGTTAGGTAGGTACAAACTCGCGACCTATTTATAAAAAGACATTAGAATTTCGACCGTACGCCTAGGGCATAAGGTTCATATTTGCTTGTTTTGTACAAGTAGGTTATACCTACTTGTTTCTAGTAGGTACCTCTATTTTTTGTATCTACCTGCTATTTTTTTGTTAGTGTTTTTTTATGACCCTCTCGAATGTTCGTGGTTATTCTGGTGTGTCTGTTGGCGAGTATAAATAGAGCGCTCAGGGCCGCGACCGGCAGTCTTGTTTTAGCGACACAACGAAGCGAATCCAAGTGAACTACAAGTGCGATATCTAAGTGAATAGTAAACAGTAGTGTATTTGTGATTGAGTTTTGATTGTTTTGTGATTAATAAAGTTATTGTGTTGTTTAATCGGTAGTAATTAATTTATCTCATACCCAGCTCGTAACACTATTGTAAAATTTAACACTAGCTCCGGTGAAAACACGAGCACGAGGGTCAAGGCACGAGCCTGAGGGTTACCTCGCAATGGCATGTAAATCTATGTCAGAGGCCCCAAGGGCATAACAACTCTGACACCAGGTTAGGCACCAACTACATGATAAAGAAAGAATGAGTTAGGTGATAGGCTGTCAAAATTCAACATGTCGCATAGTACGAGTATGTCTTCATGTTCGTCAAATAAGAGTATTAGACAGACATGAAGACATACGAAAAGCGGTAAGTGAGGAGAGCCTCGCTCTTACCGCTTTTTGCTTTTTCTCTTACTTTAGCACTAACCACAAGATAGTGACATATTATTATTTGTTAAGTTGTAATGACAAGTATTGTTTAATAAACCTAAACCTAACAATAATTACTGTAGTTGCCCATTCCCTAACGTAGATCTCTATGGAGAAGAACGGGCAAGAAACTCCATGGACACTCTTTTAAATCAAAATATTGTTACAAAAGTATTGTCACCTGTAAAGAAAAAAAAAATTGGTTGTCTGTAAAGTCGGTTTACGGACGATAGATTTACGTGATAACGTCATAATCATTATTTTATGTAATAAAACACGTGGAACGGTGGAACGTTACTATGGAACGTTACAATGGAACGTTACTATTTTTCATGAGTGTTGCTGGTATTATCAATTTATAAGACGTTATCACGTCAAAATGACGTGTAAAAGTGTTTGAGAAAACCTACTTGCTGAATAAATATCATTTATCATATATCATTTATCATTTATCATTTATCATTTATCATTTATCATTATTTTATCATTTATCATTTATCATTTATCATTTATCATTTATCATTTATCATTTATCATTTATCATTTATCATTTATCATTTATCATTTATCATTTATCATTTATCATTTATCATTTATCATTTATCATTTATCATTTATCATTTATCATTTATCATTTATCATTTATCATTTATCATTTATCATTTATCATTTATCATTTATCATTTTTCATTTATCATTTATCATTTATCATTTATCATTTATCATTTATCGTGTATCATTTATCATTTATCATTTACCGTTTGAGATGTTACGTAACAAGGACACTTTTGAGTCGGCCTGTTTTAAAACTCCGCAAAAAACGTCATAATCATTATTTTATGTAATAAAACACGTGGAACGGTGGAACGTTACTATGGAACATGGAACGTTACTATTTTTCATGAGTGTTGCTGGTATTATCAATTTATAAGACGTTATCACGTCAAAAGGTTAATTAAACCGAAATGTGTAAAATTGTTGGTAAAATTTTGACAGTTTTATGGTAAATATGTAAGTTGCTTGTAGATTTAAAACTTGTAAAATACAGTTACAATTTAGTTATATAACGTTTATTAAACAGGGCTCTGGTAACAGACCACTAAAGTACCTAAATATTTGTTTAGACACAAGTAGATTCCGATGTCAAGTCTTAATATCGAACGAAACAAACCCAATTAATTGAAATATTCGATCAGCTTTATTTAATTTAGAAAATTGAAAGAAAACCTTTCCCAATTGAATGGGTTTCAACCCCAATTTTCTGCCGATATTCCATCAATGGTTCTCATGACCACGGAAATCAATAATATAAGGGATTTACAGATCGTCATGTTACATACGTAATGAGGGGTGCATGGGAATCTAAAATGGGTTATCTCTCCCCTTAGCGAATTGGTTTTGTACAACGTTTCAATTATTTATATTGGGAGATATACCTAAATACCGGCAACCGTGATGAGTTCGTTATTAAAAATTAAACGATTGTATGTACACTTTGTAGTTTACAGCTACAAAATATTTATTGAATGTGTTTAAGCTGTTTTATATTTTTTTTACATTTCTATTGCTTGTTAGAGTCAACAGGAAGAAGTTTTGCTTTAGCCCAGTTAAAGATTTTTATTCATTTAAAAAAACTGAAACTGTTTTTTTTTTGCCTCGGAACAGTTTTTTTTGGAATTGGAACTTGGAATTTCTGCTGTATTGTGAGTGCGTTTCCAAACTTTTAAACTCACACACAAACACCCAGCAGCCGTCCCCAGAATAACTACTTGTAGGTCATCATCTGCCTATTAATGTTCCCACCGCTGGGACACAGACCTCTCTTTAAGAGGGAAAGGGCTATAATCCATCACGCGGGCCCTGCGGATTGGTAGATGTCACATGTCTTCGAATTTTTGGTTAGGTAGTTACCACCATCACGGAACTGTTAATAGTACTAGTGGCAATGTAGGGTTTCCTCACGATGTTTTCCTTCACCGTTTTGAAAGCAGTAGTGATGAAATCAATTACACAAAGTAATGCGCCTTCCTGTGTGCGAACCCACGACTTACTGTTCGTAAGTCGGGCCCGCCACTACAGGGCTACCGCTGCTCTCAGGCTTACAGCATTTTAGGCTGCTTGCAGGTCATAAAATGTCTTAATATTTTTTCTGTGCGAGGATTAAAGCCGTGACACGGCGTAGCACCTAATCGCTTAACCACTTGTTCCAATCGTGCTTAACTTATCTACAGTTCTTTTTCAACTAAATACTACTTCTTCAATTCAACATAATTAATTCCAATTTATAATATCAGTCAACATAAGTGAAGTACTTTGTCGTGCCTTGAACAGTCAGCTAACGTTTTTCACTGAGCACTTATGCACTAAATGATGTGACAACAGTAGGTCCATGTTCACCGAAAAGATACTATGACATGTTCCCATACAAAAATGTGTTTTAAACAGTTGATTTTTACCGTGCACCAAGATCATCGACTACTTAATTTAGAATTAAATCCACTTATGTAGGTATAATAGTTAAAAATAAAGAAACAAACTACAATAGTTAAAAACGGGTATTTGGTAAAATAATATTAACGAGCGGAACTCGGTGACCAATCCGACCGTCCGTTCATAAAAACAAAAGTAGTGGAGGAAGTTTTAAAATATACAGGTTGTTCATAGAAGTTTTTTTTTTAAGCTATTGCATAGCTTCTATCGCGGGCCTTGAGCGTGGAGACCGAATCCAGAAATTCCGTAACGAAAATAACCTAACACCCTCCGTAACTCGGGGACTGCCGCGGTAAAGCTTTTGTTTTAGCTTTACCGCGGCAGTCCCCGAGTGCCACACGTCTTTTTTTTTAAATAAATGCCATGTATTACTTTTGCTTTAAAAAGATACTTTTGCTTAAAAAATAATATTTATCTAATATTTAACTGAAATTTTATTTGAAAATATTTTTATTTTATTTTGATTTTGTTATGCCCAGGTTTTATTTAAAACGGGTTTATTCAAAATTATACTCATATAGCTAGGTACCTGAATAAGATTTCCAAAATAACAGCAATTTCCCTTCTAAATAATCAGTTGATTAAAGTCTGTTCCAGACTACCATATTTACAAAACCGCAAAAAAAAACTTTTCAAGTGCACCACAAAGTTCGCTTGCTTTGTTATTTCATATTATCTTAATGCGACTGTGGAATAAGCTTTTACTGGCTACTGACTGTTCGTGGCAGTATAATAAACGTTTGTGCTCAAAATGGCGTTGTTGTTATTTTAGTTTTGCTTTTTCACTGTCACTGTTTTTTGTTTGGAAATGTGAGCCAGGTGTTTTTATAATTGTGTGGTTGTTTAATTTGATGAGAATGTTTTGTCTAGTGACCGGCGAGCTTTGAAGATTGTGTCGTGTCTAGGGCTTGTTATATACACCCACATTTGTTAAAGTCTCAAATTATATGCGAGCCTGACCGCAAAAATCTACTTTGCTCAGCTACTGAGCAAGTCTGGCTGAAATAGTACATTTTTATACAAGTGGGGAAACTTTAATGTTATTGCAGCCTAGGCGGAATTCACGCCCAAGCCACCGGTGGAGGTGTTATGGTCCCGAGAACTGTAGCATCAAATGACCACGTGTATCAAACGATGCTTTAAAATACACTTTCGAAGAAATAAAAAAAAATAGAACAAAAAGTATTTTGTGATAAATTATTAAGAAACTATGAGACAGCTTGCTTTTTTTTCACGCTTTTCTTTCACAGGTTAAAAGTGAAGCAAAGGTGTGAAACCGATTTCGAGAAAGTGTATTGAAAAATACTTTGAAACCGATCAGAAAGCAATGAAGTACTCAATAAGATTCTCAGGTGCTTACTACGTCAAGCTACGCGAGTCTAAAAATGAGCTACGAAGCTACGCCGTAGCGTCTTCGTAGCTCGTTGGTTGGTAAACCGAGTTGATTTTGATAAGTGAATGATTCATTCGGTGTATAAAACTGTACCATAAACGGCTTCTTCCTAAAATGCAGATAGATAACAAACTTAAGTAATAAAATAAAATAAAAAAATAAAAAATAAAAAAGCCTTTAATTCTACCATAAATACGTAAAACAAATATACCTACACTTAATTTGTCGTAAATATAACAAATTCGTAATTAGCATTGCATTTTTAACATTATCAACATTATTAACATAGCGTTACATTCATTCGTATAATTACATTCATTTAAATACATTAATTTAGTAACATAACAAAACATTCATTTAATTATTAAAAAATCAATCAATTTAAAATTTACATTACATTAATTTAATCACATTACATTGTTGAATTCAAATGAAATTACTTTAATTACAATAATTTAATTTAAATGCGTTCATTTATGGAAGTCGCCTCTGTGGCGTAGGCCTCCCCCAGTTTCCTCCATTTTTCCCTATCTCTAGCTTGTCTCCTCCAGTCAGGTCCACATCTTTCTTTAAATACATCTTCCCAGCGCTTTCGCGGTCTTCCTTGCTTCCTTTTTCCATCTCTAGGGACCCACTCTACGATTTTCTTTGTCCATCTATCGTTCTCCATTCTACAGATATGTCCTGCCCATTTCCATTTCAGACTTCTTATTCTTTCTATTATGTCCGTTATTTTAGTTTTTTTCCGTATGTCTTCATTACTCATTCTGTCAGACAATCTTATGCCCAACATGCTTCTCTCCATTTTTCTTTGCATGACAGCGAGTTTGTACTCGTCTGCTTTCCGCAGTGACCATGTCTGGCATCCGTATGTGAGGCATGGAAGTATCGCTATCTCATACAGCTTACTTTTCAACTTCACGTTTATCTGGGTGTTCTTCATGATTTCTTTGAAACTCCAGTACTTTTTCCATGATATTGCTATTCTCCTATTTATTTCTTTTTCTGTTTGGTCTTCAAATGAAATGGATTGTCCTAAATAGACGTATTCTTTAACATATTCTATTCCTTGCCCATCAACAATTATTTGTGCTTCCGGACCGTTTGTTAGGATTTTGGTTTTGGTAGCATTCATTGTCAGACCTACTTTCCCGCTCTCCTTCGCAAGTTCTTGCAACATGTTCTCTAGTTGTACAGGTTCTTCCGTGAACACAACGATATCGTCTGCGAAACGTAGGTGGCTTAAATATTTACCGTCAATTTTTACTCCTTTCTTTTCCCAGTCCAAGTTTCTAAATATTGTCTCTAAAACCGACGAAAATATTTTTGGTGAGAGCGGGTCACCCTGCCTGACGCCTTTTCTTATGTTAAAAGCCGGTCCTTCAGATTCTAATTTTATTTTCGCAGAATTTCTAGAATAAATGCTATAAAGCAACTCCACATATTTTACGTCTATTCCTTGTTCCAATAGTGATTTCCATATTGCGCTATGTTCCAGAGAGTCAAATGCTTTGGTATAATCTATGAAACATATATATAAGGTCTTACTATATTCTTTGACTTTCTCCACTATTTGCGTTACCACTTGGATGTGATCGGTTGTCGAGTAGTGTTTGCGGAATCCAGCCTGTTCACTCGGTTGATTTTCGTCTAAAGTCATTGTGAATCTATTCAATAATATTTTAGAGAAAATTTTATATATGTTGGACATAAGACTAATTGGTCTGTAGTTGCTCAGGTCACCTCTGTCACCTTTTTTATGAAGAAGAGTTATTGACGATTCGGACCATTGCTTTGGAGATTTCCGTTTTTGTAGTATATTGTTGAACATGATTTGTAGTGGGTATTGCAATGTTTCTGATAGGGACTTCAATATTTCATTTGTTATTTTGTCTTCTCCGGGTGCTTTGTCCTTCTTCTGAGTCTCGATAGAAAAACCAATCTCTGATATTAGTATTTCGGGCAGTGGTTCGTCTACATAGACTTTGTCTTTTAGGTGCTGTGTAAAACCAGCGCTTTCTTGTGACGAGTAAAGGGTTTTATAAAAATTTGTAGCTTCTGTTAGTATGTCTGATCGCTTCGATAAAACCTTTCCTTTCTTGTTCACCATGTTTGTTGCCCATTTTGTTGTACTTTGTAGGGCTTTGTATGCCTTTTTTATTGCTCCCTTTTTCGATACGTATTCCTCAAACACATTTTGTCTAAATTCCTTTCTACTTTTGGAGATGTTTTTATTTATTTCTTTACTTATTTTAGCAATTTTGGTTTTTATTTCCTTTGTTCTTTTTCCTTTATAAAGTTGTTTTCTGTCTTCTAGCAGTTGTCGTGTGTGCGCGCTTATAGGGTATTTTTTCTTGCTCTTCTCGCATGGTACTTGTGTCACTAGTTGTTTCATTCCTTTCTCAAAGTTATCATATTGTGTTTGGATTTGCGTGGATGTTTCTAGCAGGTCGATGAATTTATTTTCCAGGTGCATTCCGTCTTCTCTTGTTACTATAGGCAATTTTCTTGCGCCATTAACTTTCATAGATTTGGTATAGCTTCTTCTTTTCGTGTTTTCTAATTTTATCCTGCACCTTAGCATTCTATGATCAGTGTTGAAGTTGAGGTTTTTTATTATATCGAAAGCAAAAATATCGGCGGTCTTGTTTGCGAGTATGAAATCGATTTCGTTGCGGTGCTGTCCGTTCGGTGATATCCATGTCCATTTTTTATTTATTTTCGTTTTAAACATACTGTTGACGAATTTAATGTTCTTTTCTAAGGCGAACTCGATCAATCTCTGCCCGTGTTTTGACCTTTTGCCATGTGAGTGTCTGCCGAATACCGTTTCCTCGCCTTGTTGTGCTGTTCCTATTTGGGCATTGAAATCCCCCATAATAACGAGGTTTTTTGCGTTTAAGGTATCTAAAGCTGTTTCTAAGGTTTCGTAGAACTCGTTCAACTCTGCCTCTTCGCATAATTCAGTGGGTGCGTAGATTTGCACTATAGACCACATAACATTATCGGACATTTTTAACTCGAGGGTGGCAATTCGGTCTGAATATGAGTGGAAACTAACTATGTTATTTTTAAGTTGTTTTCTTATTATAAATCCTACCCCACTCCTGCCATTTATTGCCTTACTATGATATAATATAAAATCTGGATATTCTTCTATACTTTCTTCCTTTCTTCTTGTTTCACACAGTCCTATGACGTCCCATACTAGCTTCTCCGTAGCATGACTTAGCTCAGTAATCCTCGTCTCCGCGAGTAAAGTTCTAACGTTCAAAGTCGCGACACATAAGTAGTTTGGTTTTTCTTTATTTCTTGGGTTATTGTTTGGGGGGTTTAGGTCATAATCCTCCACGGGGACCAGCCGGCTTGGAGGATGTTTATGTTTGTTATTTTTTGTATTCGTTTCGGTTTTGAGGGGGGGCGTTGCTGGTTGTCATTGATTCTGGCTAATCGTGGATTTATCTTGGCTACTTTGATTTTTGTTGACAAAGTAATTCAGTATTCCAGGCTTGACTACGCTTTCCGAGCCACCAGTGGTTCTTTGTTTGTTGATGCTCGTTGTTGTAGGTTTGTTTTTCTTATTTGATTGTGTTCCGTGTGGTGGGTCGTTGTGCACGTTCAGAGAGTTCTGGGGTGAGACCGACAAAGATCTTTTGTTGCTTCTTGGTTTATTGTTTGTTTGTGTTTTGTTTACTATGACTAATCTGTCATATTTTATTATTGCTTTGTTACCTTTTTCTTTTTCCATTCTTACTTGATCCTGTAGTTCTCTTCTTTTCTCTAGTACATGCTGTGGGTAATCTTCTTTGATGTAGTAGTTGGTATCTTCTAAGAGTTTCTTTTGTTTAAAAATTTCGATTTTCTTTCCAAGAGTTGTCAATGTTATGACGACCGGCCGAGGTTTTTCCGACTTCTTTCCTATTTTTCTTATTTCTTGGATTTCGTTTCGATCTAGATTTATTTGAAGGTTTCTGGAACTAAAGTCAATAATTTCCGCTTCTAAATCAGAATAAGAATAGGGATGTTGATTTTCTTCCATGCCAAAAATGACAATGTTTCGGCTCCTTGCCTGTTTCTCTAGATAATTTAGTCTTTTTTCTTGTTTCTCAAATTGTTCCGTAAGATTTGTATATTTCTGTTCCAGGTGGCATAATTTTTCATCCAGGATTGTATTGATATTTTCTGTAACAGTTTTTGCAACTTCTATGCCATTTTCTCTGATTGTGCTTCTTTGTTCATCCAAATCTTTTTGGATTTGGCGTAAGGTTGCTATTATTTCTTCCATTGTGTATGTGACGCCCTCTCTTAGACGTAGTGGGGGTTAACTGGAAGACTGACAGGGTTGTAATCCGTTGTTGATAGATAGCGCTGTTTTACAGAATGATTTTTCAAGCCAATCTATATTCGTGTAATTTTTCCCCTCGGCACTAGATGGTGCTGATACACTTAATAATATGTGAATGTATGAGATCGCGGCTTTAGGGTGAACTAGAAGCCTGGAAAGGATATATTCCGTTGTTGATAGATGGCGTTGTTTTCCAGATTGATTTTTCTAGCCAATCTGTAAACTTTAATTTTTTCCACTCGACACTAGATGGCGCTGATGCGCTTATGTGAATGTATGAGATCGAGACTTTGAAGTGAAAGTAAATTGTAGGTGCCGTTTTTCCGATAGATGGTGTTTCTAGTCAACCATTGATGATCTTAGCTTGGTTTTGCTTCTCGATGCTAGGTGGTGCTTTTACAAATTTCAATCAAAGATCTAGAAATTCTTTCTACGGTGATTTACGTGTTTGGGGTTATTGTTTTTTCCTTTTCAGGTTGCACTTCACTGTTTTGGTATCACTTGCGAAATGTCACTTTCTTTGTGGCTTCCTGTTTCAATTTTTGTGCCCGAACCACAACTACATTCACTCTTTGGGTAAACAACACTTGTTTACAAGTCCGGTTTTCAAACAGTTTTCGTCTTCTTGTCCACTCTTTTCACTTGTGCTTTTACTTCAGTAGATGATTTGATTAGGGAACATTTACTTTTGATCACTTTTAGCATATATTTCGCACTATTTACATTTTTTTAAACACAAAGATCACAGAGACGATATCAGTCGTAGCACTGCAGCGCCCTCTCCTACAAACTTAAGTACATACTATAATACTTATCCAGGGTGGACTTTTTGAATGCCACCTGGAGGGAAACTGCTCGAAATACTGGAAATAGATAATTTTACTCAAAGAAAACATTTCAGCATTCACAGATTTTCAAAAAACTTTAGTCGATCCATCCCGGGTTCGAAGCCCGAGCCTAATAAAACAATTTTCGAAAAACTGAATATAGACTTGTTTCTTCTTTAAAATAAAGGAATGTCTCCTTTGAGCAAAATTTCCTATTTCCAGTATGTAGAGTACTTTCCCTCTAGGCGGCATTGTAAAATTCCACCCTGTATAGTTAGACTCATGACCTCTCTCTTTCCCTCAGTCGGATAAAAAGGAGGAAATATTTTAAAGATTCATATCCAAGAGCAGTCAAGGAGCTCACCCTCTTGGCTACGTTTAAATATAAAATACATTACAGCGTATTCAAGTTCGGGAATTGACGTTTGAACTTGAACTATCAATTTGAGGGCCAAATTCAAGGTTTCTTTTGGTTTCAAGGTGATAACTTAACTTCGAATTACATGGCCTTTTTATTCTTTTGATAGGTTTTGATTTATACGTTAGAAGATTCTTAAATATTCTTTGTACGTATCTTAATATAATTAGTAATGCGTAGATTTATTAATCATCCAATTTCATCAGAGTAGCCTTTTTCGTGATCAGGTCGAGGTCGGGTCTTATCGAAACGCCGAACCCGATTTTACATGGAATATGACTGACTGCCTATATCTGACCTCTTCAGCTTTATTAATCAGGTTCACATTTTTTCATCTACTGTTTTATAAAACAGTAGATGAAAAAAGGTTTTCATTTTATCTTTTGTCTCCAGGTACTCGAATTAATTATTCATGAACTTGTTTATGTAATAGACTCGTTAAGGAAATTAACAACATAGAAACAACAGAACACATTTAGGCTCGCACATTACCTTAATTAAAAACACGTCAGAGCAAAATCACCTGATCAAATATGAACGGGACACACCGCTCCACTGTTCACAAAATCACACGAATATTATAAAAGCGAAAGTTTGTATGTGTGTATGTGTGTTACTCTTTTATGCAAAAACTACTTAACGGATTTGAATGAACTCTAGCAAACAGATAGTTTTGTAAACTGGATTAATGCATAGGATACTGTTTATCCCGGTAGTATCCCAGCAGTATGATCCTTGAAGAGCAGCGGTGGTGGTGGCGGCCCCGACTTACGTTCAGTAAGTCGTGGGTTCTAACCCAGGCAGGCGCATTACTTTATGTAAAGCATTTCATCACCGCTGCTCTCAAAACGGTGAAGGAAAACATCGTGAGAAACCGGCATGGTCTAGAACCATCAATCCGAATACATGTGACATATACCAACCCGCACAGGGCCCTCGTGGTGGATTATATAGCCCATTCCCTCTCATAGAGAGGAGGCCTGTCGTATAAGTGGGAAGATTATGTGGGCTGATGATGTTGACGATGATGATGACGATCAATGGGACAACTACCGAACTCCACACGTACGAAACCGAAGGCATAGATAGTTAATTATAAACCATGTCCCATCATTACCGTACGAAGGTACACAGAACCACAAGCTTCGCGTTTTGGTTAGCCGGATAGCCACGGAAATTACCTTTGAACCACCCAAGCACTGATCGCGCCCTGTTTAATGTATTTTAAATGAACGAATCAATTATGTATGTACAGGAAACCGTGCCATGTGAAAATGAAAGGGGAAGAGTCAATGAAAATTTTATGACGCAATGAAACTGTTGTGACGTAGTTTGTTTGCAGATAGAGGTAGCTGTTTTTATTAACGCAGAGGAAAGTTTGACGTTAATCTCTTTGTTTTGTAAGCTCCTATGTTTTTAGTAATGCTGAGTCTTTGTTCTATAAGAGCTGTTGGCTAAATAGGTAATCAAATCAAAGCATTTATTTCAAGTAGGCCAGTTACAGGCACTTTTGAATTGTCGAAACAAAAATGAAAAAATGTAGTTACAACACAGTCACAAGACATAAAAACTGTGAAAGTACTGTAGTTGCCGATTCCCTAGCGTAGATATGTCACCGTAAAATTGTCAAATACGTTATATTGTAATATCTCTAGCGATATTGTAAAGTCTCGAATTATTGTCAAATGAACATACTGCTTACAACAAAACGCATTATTTTTCGTGAAATGCATGAGATGGTAGTCAACTTACGCGGTGTGGAGGGAAGGAGGGGTCCCCCCTGCCCAGTGGAACAACTCTCATGAAAAGATAATGCACCATTCCTGAGAAATACCGATTAATATAACATAACCTTAAAACACTTTATATCCCCCCTAAAAAGCGTAGTCGACGGAGCCCCGCTTAGCGGGGCTCCACCGAGTGTTTCCGAATGCAGGGTTTAAAGGAACCTAACTGACCTAACGGGGGGTTGCCCCAAGTCCCGATTATGGGGGCAGAGATACTTCCGTATGTTCAGTTGACAATAATTCGAGACATTACAATATCGCGAGAAAAAACACGTTATATTGCAATATAACGTGTTTGACAATTTTACAGAGAACTCTATGGAGAAGAACGAGCAAGATACTCTATGACCACCCTTATATATCAAAAAATTGTAACAAAATCTTGGTTACATCATTCATGTTGAGATGGTATTTCATGTGAGAACAATGCACGTTAAAAGTGTACATAGCATAAACAAAAACAAGTTACATTAAAAAAAAAAATAGAGTCATAACAAGGTATATTTTATCGGAACGAAGTTCCTTAACGTGTTTTCCGGGGAGTGCGATTAAGTAAAATTGCAGTCACGTTAAGAAATGCCGTATGCTATGTGTGTGGTATAAGACAAACCCTTTCATTCGAAACCCACATTGAGGGAGTTGTGGAAAGATTTATGGTGGCGGCCATCTTGGATTTGAAGTTTATTATAGGGTGTAGTATTTTAATATACTCAAGCCCTTTCATTGAAGCCCATATTGAGGGAGCTGTTGAATAAACATGTAATCCGCCATTTTGTGGCGGCGGCCATTTTGGAATGATTTTTATCAAACATAGCTAAGAACAGTCTCGTCTTTTTTCCTTCCAAATAAAAATAAAAGAAAATCAAAATCGATTCATCCGTTCGGGAGTCACGATGCCACAGACAGACACACACACACAGCCACGTCAAACTTATAACAACCCGTCTTTTTTGTGTCAGGGGTTAAAATGTAATTCAAAAACAAAATAGTAAATCAAAACAAACATGATACAGCCACATTTGTGTCGTTCTGCTATGTTAAGCAAACTCTAACCCAGGTCTTTCCGTGCATGCTTGACCATCCAAATCCATCTCTGTCTCAGGCTGAGGCTACACTAGGCAGCAATTTGCGATGCGACTGGAAGAGCGAAACGAGAAAGACATGGTATGGCTGCGAAATTCCGGCGTATTTTCTAATAAATTTGCCTCAATTTCACTATGTTGGTGTAGCCGATGCCGTGATTACAGTAATGTAATCGCTAGTAATATTTGATGTACAGTGTAGCCATTTACGTGAGCATTCATTTACTTGTTTTAATAGCTCATGTGTCGCAGGTCGCGTTGCGGCCTGCTGTATACTTTTTTTTTTTTTCGTTTGGGAGATCATCAAACGACTTCTCCCACTCTGGGCGGAGCGACAGGGAGTGTCAGACTTTTACTGACTAAAACCCATCCATGTTCCTTCCTCGCCCTTTATGCTCCGGGGCCGCGGTATCTCTTTCGAACAGGCCCGCAACCCCGGCGGGCTTCGGCCCTTGCGAGCCCCTCCCCTCATGCTGACATCTCAATGAGGCGCGCGTGGAACACGAAAGCGCCGTCGACACGGCCTGTCGTCATTAGACGAACGGATGGCTAGCTAGCCCATAGCTAACCGTCCACAGGCCCGCGTCTACGGTGGCCGGTTGCCACCATGTGGCCCCCGACGCCCGGTGTGTCTC
Source organism: Xestia c-nigrum (assembly GCA_916618015.1). Taxonomy (NCBI): domain Eukaryota; kingdom Metazoa; phylum Arthropoda; class Insecta; order Lepidoptera; family Noctuidae; genus Xestia; species Xestia c-nigrum. Next base: position 18,304,383 of record OU745255.1, on the reverse strand, counting down.
CCGCGGCGGCTGGGAAGAGAGGTTCTCTCCCTCTCACGTTCCGCCACCTCCTTTGCTAGCATGACTGCTTCGCAGGGAGGTGACGGCTTCCCATTCCGTCTCGCTCCGGACCATGGATTGAACCAGAGCCGGACGCGAGAGGTCGACGCCGCCGATCGCCGCTACGAGGACACGGCGGTGCTCCGCCCACGCAGGGCAGACCTCCACCGTGTGCTCCACCGTGTCCTCCGGTCAATCCTCGCAGTGGAACATCGTAAAGCTGTTGTTTTAGCTGTCATTTTATATCTATGACAGTTGATACAAGTAGCCAGAAGCTCGAAAGTCTGACAATCAGTTTTCCTAAGAAGATCGTAGTACCCAGTAACTGAGTTGTGGAGACAGTCACTCCATGTAAAATATTGGTATTCAGCTACATACGGTTAGGTCAAACCAAAAGCAACCGGTTTTGGTTGAAGCTAGACAGAAGAAGAACGTTCGAGATTTATGTCTTTGTTTTGTAAGCTCCTATTTATTACGTGAGCCTAAGCCTTTGTTCTAGGCCGCTTCAGGTAGTGAGCAACCCTTTTTTCCAATTCACAAATAACAAGTTACATTTGCCAAACTATCTGCAACACCTACCTATATAAATCCGTTCACATTCAGCGCACGCACGCGTAACGTAAGCTATCTTTTTCGACGTATGTAGGCCAATTCTGCTTTTTGTATCTCGATTGGAGAAAATAAAGTGTTTTTTTTTAAGAATGAATTTTGGCAAGCATTTTTTGGTAGATTTCCTTTCGTCTCGTTTATACGTGATGGCACATTATGTTAAATTAAAAGCTGATTTTAGTACATGTTGCATACATTTTTCAGGGCGTTTCCACACGAAGTGTGTATGAGAAAGCTATGTAAAAAGTATGTGGCGTAAACGTGCGCAGAAAGTAGACACAAAAACCTCTAAGCGAATTTAATTGAACGCGGCTCACCCTTTAAATAGCCAAGCTGGTTCCTAGCCTTTGGTTCAAACGCATAATTGCTGGATATTTCATTATATTTTTTTTTGGATTATACGAGTACATAACTGTATCGCGAAAGTATAGGAGCGAAGTTATGTTTGAAATAATTCATTGATTCTTATAAATAGATCTTCATCTGAAAATCTATACTAATATTATAAAGCAGAAAGGTTTGTTTGTTTGGTTGGTTGAACGTGCAAATCTCAGGATCTACCGGCTCGAATTGAAAAAATATTTTTGCGTTGGATAGTCCATTTATCGAGAAAGGCTATAGGCTATATAACATCACGCTATGGCTAATAGGAGCGGAGCAGCAATAATAAATGTTGCAAGCGGGAAAATCGTGCGAACGAAATCGCGGGCAGACGCTAGTCATTTATAATCACGGGTCCCATCAAACGAGTCAATATCTCCTGAGGAAACCACGTTGAGGGGTGAAACATGTGCGTATATGTGACTGCATGTTCAGTTTTGGACTTCCTGCTTATTTTTTTTTGAGAGCGGTGCTGCATACTGCATCTAAGCTTGCTTCAATTTGCGAAAAATAACTAAAAAAATCCACCATATATATCATCTACACGGGTGTAAACAAACTCATCACGAAGCCGCCAACCACGCATACTCTTCATCAAATTAAGTAATTTTACGCAAAAATTATACACATCTTTAGTTGATTTGTTTTGTTTAGAAGGCTGAAAGAAAGTGCCTTTCTATAAGTATTTTTTTGGGGTGAATAATCATATTTTGTTGTAGAACTCAATGTAAAGCACTCAAAACATTGTGCAATGACGGGGAAACCAAGTGCCTTTCGGCTTCGTTAAGAGGTTTGTTATACCCTTTATATTCCTCAATTAATACATTATTTTCCTCGACAAAGGAAGCTATATTTACTCTAAACACGTCAACAGTGTTGTAAACGACACATGGAGCGTGTTTAACTTGTCGTGACACGTGTGTCTCGCTTTACAGTTCCTGATTAGAAACATTTGAAACACCTCACACCTCCATGTCAATGTGGCTTAAACATGCGAGCTCATCCTATGAAGTAGGTACTTGGTATTTGGATTAACTGTCTTTTGAGCTACATGGTTTGAGTGTAGACACAGTCAAGTTTGTGTTTATTACCTTTAGTTGAAGTGACTATGGGCCAAAATCGTAGGAACATCTGCTAAGTTACTCCTTGAATTTATCTGTCTATTTATTTTTAATGGGACTACATTCACACTTTTCTTAAACACTTGTTTTGGCGACCACCAGAAAATTTAAAGGGCAGTGAGGCTTGACCAATCCCGAATAAATTTATTCAACTGACTTGGATCCTGCAAAGAAAATAATTCAGGAAAGAGTACAGATGAGTGAGAAAATCATAATTCCCACTTCCCTCTATATCAAGCAAATACCCCTAGTATCTACGCACAAACATTGACAATCATAATCCTACACAATAACAAAATGCACCATATTTCACTAGCAAAAAACCACTCCTCTCGATTTGTTTCAGCGAATAAATGACATGCATTTCACTCGACAGCAAAATCAGAACTCTCCAGCGTAAAAACACAGAAAAAACAGAACTACTTAACTTTTCCGTGCTCCCCGATGAGAGCGTAAATTTTACTTGTTTACGTAACTCAAAAAATGTGTCGCCCCAAACGAATTTCGCTAGAAAGTTGCGCTTCTAAAGTTGACATGTTGACAAATTTAGTGTACATCACTAAGGCCCCTGTCCACGGAAATTTGGAACTGTGCCAACTGTGTTTATTCCATGGAACTGTTCGTGCGTGTAATAAACATCGCCTGGGATGTATTTACATGATAATTTACCCTATTCCGACCTAAATAGGAAGACAAACATGACTAACCTTATTTTAGTTTAAGGATATTGGGTAAACTGACTGCCTTCCGTCCCGCATCTTCTCCGGATGATAGCAAGTTGGTTCGTTTCTTTCTATGTACATATTTGTTCAGTTCGTTTTCTATCACGTAATTTCGTTGAGGAAGCAGCTCTAGAAATATAAAGCTAATGAAAATAACTTGCTTTTCATCTTTGGTTGTTTTGTTTTGTTTAGAAGTCTGTAGCCTTTCGAAAAGCATTTTTACAGAATTTTAATATTAGACATGATTTGATAAGATTATCATTTTTAGAAACCGCATGTAACTCTTGTTTAGATTTACCTACAGTAGTGTCTAGTTGTAAGAGGTACGAGAAAGAAGGTTGAGAAAGATAATATTTATGATATCTTTTTACAAACACGGTGCTTAATAATATCTGTAAAAGAAAAAGAAAGTATTTGACTCAAAGTATAGCCACTTTTCTTTCTTTATAAAGATTATAGGGTATGTCATGCCTGGCTCGCAATCGCTTCTTTAGTATTATTCTTAACTGGACATATAATCTGGAAATGTCCACTATTTATGTCGACTTTTCAACGTCGCGAATGTTGAAGGCTATCGATTTTACCCCTTTGGGAGTAAAATTTTATCTCATGTAGAATCAGGGTAATAAATGAACAATTCCAAAAGGGTCCTTTTATTTCTTTTCGATTTAGGCCTACTTTTTCTACATCAAATTGAAATAACTGCTATTCTGGGAAAATCTTTCATAGTTTTTTTACATTTTAAAGTCAGAAAGGGACCAGTTAGGGCTTCACGCATAGTGCTTTCAATATCTAAACGTCTTTTTCTTTTCTTTGATAAAGGGCAAGATATAAAAAAGATGGTAAAGAATTATACTGTTGCTATTCAGAGGGAAAATGTTTTCAAATAGCAACTGTTCTATCAAGAATGGAGCGAGAATCGTAATGCGATATTATAGCTTCTACAAGACGCTGTTGTCTGATGTTGTTTTTATTAAAGCGAAGGAATTTGCAATTTCCACTCATTATAAAAAGTGTGATAATTGAATAAACAACTTAACTTTCGCAGCTATTGTTGTAATTTTCTTCCCATTGACTCCGATTTGGAAGCCAAACAATCCAAACACCTCGGTACCTCAAGGATATTAAGTTCGTAAATCGGGGAGGCCAAACAATGTCCCTTTATAAAACACCACCGATCAATTCAGAAAACAAATTGCTTACAAAGCCCGGCCATATTTGTACAATATTTCAACCGTAGGAAGTTTCCGCCTTCACAATTATATTTTGTTCAGCACGGAGAACTCCCAATCGATTTGCCTACACGGACACATTTGGAACAGTGCCAAGTGTTATTGCATCGAATTCGGGTTGGAATCGTCTGCCACGATTGCCGACACGTTATGAAACTGTAGGAGACCTACGTGTTTTACCGTTCTGGTCTAATTTGTAACTGTGTTAGGGAGTCAAATTGTCTCTTGAATGTGTCTGCTTGAACGCCAGGTGGCTATTTGGCCTTAATTTGGTACTTAAAATGCCTGAATCTTGAACTCGAGAGAGCGTTAGCTGGTACTAGAGACAATATTTATACATATATTATTTTAAGCCAGACACATTACTTATCCAGTTTGTATTCACTGAGAAACTTTGAAAGCATAATTATTTTCAGCCTATAAACGTTCTGAATGTAGAACAATGCTCTTCTTTCTGTATAAAAGAATAGGTAGTGCTACGTGGGCCCAGTGCAAATTGGGAAATCACACTTAAAATTTTTGATTCAAGGACATGCCGGCTTCTTTACGAAGTCAATGAGAAAACTTGTGTCCTGTAGCCTGACTTATCTGCTTTAATGTGCTAACAATAAGCCGTTGGTTATTTTCAAAATGTATCTTGTTCACAATTCTATTTTTCTAGAATGATTAAAGACTTTCTACTTACCTACAACCTCCAAACATTAAATACATAGCTATTACTCTAAGTCTAGACCTAAAACGAAAGTAGGACAGAAATCTGGCCTTTACGACACTTAGCTATACACACAATAAGATTAATGGTTGCGTATCCTACTTACAAGTTATTTTATCTTTGTCTTAACAACAAAAGAACAAAGAAAACTAATCCCGGATTAAGTAAAAGTAATATTTTGCATGAATAACTTGTATAGAAAAGGTCGTGGAAACAAATTTGCTCTATTTAATTCTGCGTGCTAGGCTTCCAATGTTTTTCAATCATCGATTTGGTGGTTAAGTTGTATTTGATAAGTTATATAAACTTGGTCACTATTATTTCTGTTGAGGTTTAACTTAGATATTGTTGTAAGACTTTGGTAGTTGGAGATTAAAGACTTTCGCTTACATTGTTTTTTCGTGAGGTCATTCTGATGAGTTTTCTAATGGGTTATAAGCTGTTCAGCTTAATTTTCAGAAGTCTTCTTTTAACCTTATACCACTTCTACCGGGTACTCAACAGGTCTAACCATCTTCGTGTTGTGTAAATTTATATTCAAAAATATAAAGTTCTAACGGTCCGTTTCGGCTTCGAACGGGGGGCGGCTTTGTAACTCAGAAATAATGCAATATTCTAATGGTGAATTAATTTTTGAAAGCGTTCCAGTCGTTTTTCAGTTGGTTCGTTACAGACATACAAATTCTTACTCTTTATATTATAACTAGCTTCTGCCCGCGACTTCGTTTGCGTGAAGTATTGATGTCGCAACGCAACGCCTGCTCAACGAAAGCTTTTTTCCCGCATGCAACATTTCTTATTGCTGTTCCGCTGCTTTTGATCATAGCGTAATGTTTATATAGCCTATAGCTTCCCTCGATAAATGGACTATCTATCGCAAAAATATTTTTTCAATTCAAGTCGGTAGTTCCTGAGATAAGCGCGTTCAACCAAACAAACAATCAAACTCTTTTGCTTTATAATATTAGTATAGATAAAATTTAGAAGAGTCATGCAACCTCCATAAATTGTTGCAACTGTGATTGTTAATTTTGCTTATTAGCCATTGTTTATTTAGTTAACAAAAGTGGGTTTGCTGAGGTGGTTACGTTAAACATTTAACAAGGAATTGTGTTTACTAATTATCCTGTCTTCGTCTTCGAGATTTAAATGTTTACCTGTAGTAGCCCCGCTACGCTTCGACTCACTCGCACATAGTTTAGCGCCATAGGAAAGAAATAGATAGCACTATCCCCGTAGGCGCTTGATCACCCTACTAAAACATTCCTCATTTCGTTTCCGTGCGCGCGCGGCTACCGCACATGGTGAAATAAGTTTTTACGGTTTTCGGATTTTATTGTTGTCAAACAGTTCAAAAATCTTAAGAAATGTCAAAAAGGAAGCATGAAGACAGTAAAGAAGATAAATGGCGGAGAAAATTAAAGAAATATGAACAAAACTTATCCAAGAAAAGACGTCATAATTATGTCTATTGAAGGTATGTAACTACCCACAATTTTTTTTTTTTTTTTGTGATAATTGTTATAGTGCAAAATACAAAGCTGACGTTTTTAATAGTTATTTGTACAATGGTACCTTAGATCTAACACGAGATGTTAGACGGTACATCAAACATTCGAGTCAATACGAGATATTGACCTATTGTTTTCTTTTTTTTAGAGTCAATGCGAGATATTGACCTATTGTTTTCTTTTTTTTAGAGTCAATACGAGATATTGACCTATTGTTTTCTTTTTTTTAGAGTCAATACGAGATATTGACCTATTGTTTTCTTTTTTTTAGAGTCAATACGAGATATTGATCTATTGTTTTCTTTTTTTAGAGTCAATACGAGATATTGACCTATTGTTTTCTTTTTTTTAGAGTCAATACGAGATATTGACCTATTGTTTTCTTTTTTTAAGGTCAATACGAGATATTGACCTATGGATTTCTTTTTTTTTTAGAGTCAATACGATATATTGACCTATTGTTTTCTTTTTCTTAGAGTCAATACGATATATTGACCTAGATATTGTGTTTATATTAGAGTTAATACGAGATATTAACCAAAAATATCGGACAGCGTTGCGTCTATGCCTTCGTCACCTGACAGTTCACCTACGCCGACGGCTGTGGTGACGGATGACATAGCGACTGACTCAGCGAGGCCCGTGGACGAGCCAAGCACCTCTGCACGGTGTGCGTCACCCGTGCCACCCAAACTTTCTACAATGGGGGGAAATACATCACAGCCAGCTGACCCCCAGGGTGTGACAGCCCCGGCCGATGACGATAATACAAATGGCGATAATGTTCCTCCTATTGTAGATCCCGAGGTCCTTATGGGTCTAGGGGATTTCTAAGCTGAAACCGTCGGTTGGGGTCCTGATATTGTAGCTGATTTAGCGAAGATCTCTTCGCCCTATCCTAAAAGAGGAACTTTCATCATCATCATCATCTCAGCCGAAAGACGTCCACTGCTGGACATAGGCCTCCCCCAAGTGTCGCCACATTGACCGGTCCCTTGCTACTCGCATCCACCGGATTCCCGCAACCTTCACCAGGTCATCGGTCCACCTAGTGGGAGGTCTTCCAACGCATCGTCTTCCGGTTCGCGGTCGCCACTCCAGAACTTTTCGGCCCCATCGGCCATCCGTTCTGCGAGCAATGTGCCCTGCCCACTGCCACTTAAGTTTAGCAATTCTTCGGGCTACGTCGGTGACCTTGGTTCTCTTGCGGATGTCTTCATTTCTGATTCGATCACGCAAGGAAACTCCGAGCATAGCCCTCTCCATTGCCCTTTGGGTGACTTTAAGCCTTTTGATAAGGCCCATTGTGAGCGACCACGTTTCGGTCCCGTATGTAATCACTGGCAACACACACTGGTCATAGACTTTCGTCTTGAGACACTGCGGTAAGTTGGACGAGAAGATACCGCGCAGCTTCCCGAACGCTGCCCAGCCGAGTCGGATTCGACGATTTACCTCTTTCTCGAAGTTAGACCTACCTAACTGGACCGTTTGTCCTAGGTATACATAATCGTCTACAATTTCGAGTGTAGAGTCTCCGATCTTGATAGGAATGGGTGTGACATGGGCATTCAACATGACCTTCGTCTTGTCCATGTTCATTTTTAGACCCACTCTTTTGGAGGCTCTACTGAGGTCATCGAGCATTGTACTGAGGTCCTCCATGGTCTCAGCCATGACCACAATATCGTCGGCAAACCGAAGGTGAGTGATGTACTCGCCATTGACGTTGATGCCTAGCCCTCTCCAGTAAAGAACCTTGAAGACATCCTCCAGTGCAGCGGTGAACAGTTTCGGAGATATGACGTCTCCCTGTCTTACACCTCGCTGCAGAAGGATAGGTTCCGAGGCTTGGTCCTGAAGTCGGACTGACATGGTGGCGTTTTTGTACAAACACTTCAACACCTCGATGTACCGATAGTCAATTTGGCACCGTTGGAGAGACTGCAGTACAGCCCAGGTTTCGATCGAATCAAAGGCTTTTTCGTAGTCCACAAACGCTAAGCAGAGAGGCAAGTTATACTCTTCGGTCTTCTGTATAACCTGCCGAAGCGTATGTATGTGGTCCACGGTGCTAAAACCTTTTCGGAAACCGGCTTGTTCGGGTGGCTGGAAATCGTCAAACCTGCGCGCGAGACGATTCGTGATGACTCATGAAAACAACTTGTAAACATGGCTTAGAAGTGAGATGGGCCTGTAATTCTTCAACCGGGCATTGTCACCCTTCTTGAAGAAGAGCACCACCACACCCCTGCACCATGCCTGTGGCGTTTTCCCCTCGAGTATGACGGAATTGAACAGCTTCTGAACTTAAGTACCGGTTTTCCACCCGCCTTCAGGAGTTCGGCAGTAATTCCGTCATCCCCCGGTGCCTTGTTGTTTTTGAGTTGTTTCAGAGCCATCCTAATCTCGTACAGGCTGACGTCCGGGATGTCTTCGGTATAGTGTCGGGTTAGTCTAGCTCTTGGGTCGTTTGCTAGGTCGACAATGGGTTTGCTGGTTGACGTGTACAACTGTCCATAGAAGCTCTCGATCTCCCTCAGTAGCTCCGGTTTGGCGGATAACATCCTGCCATCGTCGGTCTTCAGTTTCGTGAGCTGGCTCTGCCCAATAGCCAGGTCTCTTGAAAATACTTTGGAGCCTTTGTTCCGCTCGATCGCGTCTTTAATACGCTCGGTATTAAAGCGGCGGAGGTCGCTCTTTAAGGATTTAGAGATCCGTCTATTGAGCTGCCGGTATTTCGACGCCTCATCTGAAGACTGCAGGATCATCTCACGCCGCTCCTTCATGAGCTCGAGAGTTTGATCGGAGAACCTCTTTTTCTGATCTGTACGACGTGTCTTGAAGAACTTAGACCCGGTCGTATGGACAGTTTCCACGAACCCATCGTTATATTCGTCCACTGAGCCGCCTAGGCACTCGAAACGATTCTGGAGTTCGAGCTGAAAGCTCTCGGGGTTTTGGATTTGGATCTGTGCTGGACGGAGCGTAGACTTCATCAGTCGAGACCTTTCTAGCTTGATATTGATGTTCAATGTGCCTCTTACCATGCGGTGATCGCTCCCGGTTTTCACCGAATTGATCACAGAGACATCATTGAACATTTGCTTCTTGGTTGACATGATGAAGTCGATCTCGTTTTTTGTTGCACCATCTGGGCTCTGCCAGGTCCACTTCCTGTGCTCACGCTTTTTGAAGAAGGAGTTCATCATATAGAGGCCCTCCTTCTCCATAAAACTAGCCAGTTGGTGGCCCCGGTGGTTCCGACGTCCAACTCCAAATTGCCCCACCTGCAGCTCATCCCCGTCTCGTTTGCCCAGTTTCGCGTTGAAGTCCCCCATGACAACGGTGAAGTGAGTTTTGAAACCATGCATGGCTTTAGAGATATCCTCATACATGGTCTCCACTTCGTCGTCGGGGTGTGCCGAGGTCGGGGCGTAGACCTGTATGACCTTCAGCGAATATCTTGAGGATACTCTGAGTACAAGGTACGCCACCCTGGTCGACACACTCTCGATCTTCACCACGTTGTTCACAAGGGACTTGTGGACGATAAACCCAACACCACCCTGGGACTGGCGGTCGCCCTCTCGGAAATAAAGCAGGCTGCCGGATTTTAGGATTATCGTGTCCTCCCCCTCTCTTCGGACTTCAGATAATCCCACAATACTCCATCGCAGCCTGCTCAATTCCTCTTCGAGCTCCGCTATCTTCTCGTCGGTCCGGAGTGTGCGCGTGTTATACGTTGCCAGGTCCAGTCGTTGGTGTTGGCAGCCGGATCCCATCCGGGGATTCTTCGCACCCCTTGCCACGCCATAACCTCGACCGCTGCCGTAGTCGAGGGTAGACGGGCTGCCGGGCACTAGGGGCCATTTATTGAATGCGGTGTCCATTGGGGGGATTTTGCCATAATCGCCACGCTTGGCAGGCGGGTTGGCGATCGCAGTATGGTTGTCACAAAAGCACAGAGAACGCTGCTGCCCATTCTCTGGTAAGTCCCTTAGTCGCCTCTTACGACACCCACGGGAAGATATGGGATGATGCTATTCTTTACGTCCGGCACCATACGGACGAAGAGGAACTTTAAAAGAAAAAAAAAATACCTACTTTCAAGAAATTGTCCCTTAATTCTGCAATGCTAAATGAGTCCGCAAAAAATCGTGACGTCAGGATTCAGAAGAAGCGATCACAAATGGGCTACGTGCTTACTATCTGAGGAAGGACGATGTCAGGTACATTGACGAAATCCAGTGACACTGCCGATATCCTTCGTCTCCTTACAGACGCGACAAAGCTGTTGTCAGATTCTCATTACTTGGAGACTGAGACTAGAAGATCTCTTGTTACTCCAATGGTTGACCAGACCTTTTTAAAGCCAGGATCAAACTACCGCCGCCGCGGGTTAATGCAGGCGTCAGCCCCTCACCAGCACCCTGCATCATGCCGTAAGCCAGCGGGAGCGGCCCCCATAACGAAACAGTAACTTCTCAGGTATACTCTCATGCTGGCCGCTTAAGGCATTATATGGAAACAGGTTACTAATGACAAAACGATTCTTGAGACCATATTTTCTGGTTATAAATTTTCCTTTCTTAAGAATCCTGTACAACATCCGGGTATGATTCCAAAATCGTCTTTCTCGAAGATGACCGGTTTTGTATTACACAAGAATTGAATCGTTTGTTGCAAGCGAATGTAAATGTAATCCTACCCGCGATCATTTTGTTTCTAGTATTTCTATCATTCCTAAGAGTAATGGTGAAAAACGACTGATTCTACATTTGTCGATGTTAGCCATTTTAAAATGGAAGATGTTAGGACAGCTGTAAAAATGCTACATGGTTAACTTGGACTTTAAAGAAGCATACTTTTTGATACCTATTCACAATAATCATGTAAAGTTTTTTGAGATTTTATGTTGATAATATTCTGTACGAATTTTTGGTTTTACCTTTTGGATTGAGCTCAGCTCCACATCTTTTTACAAAACTTATGAAACCAGTTTCTACTTTTTTATGATGTCGAGTTTTTAAATCAGTATTCGATTTGTTATTTCGAACACAGTTCTGAAGAATGCTTAAAAAACATTCACGAAAGCATTAAGGGCACTTTTTGTAATAAACTATGAGAAAAGTTCACTGGTACCAAGCCAAAATTGACAGTTTTTAGGTTTTAATTTAAACTCTAAAAACATGACCCTAGAGCTCCCTTTCAAGAAAATACGCGACATATTGTCACGTACTGACAATATGCTTATTACGACGAGAATGAAATCACTATTCGTGGTTTTGCTCGCTACTTAGGCACTCTGACAGCTGCTTGCCGGCCGTTGCTTACGGGTGGTTGTACACAAAATCTTTAGAGCGGGACAAATACCTAGCCTTATTAGATAATGACGATTATGACAAGATGATGACTGTTCCAAATAGTTTACGCGTTGATTTGACTTGGTGGAAGTCATCAATTTTAAACACGAAAGACCCTATCAGACCAATATCGTTTGCATTAGAGATCTTTAGTGACGCAACTAGTATTGGCTGGGGTGCAGCCTCTGGGGAAGAGAGTATAGGCGGTTCGTGGACAAAAGACGAGCGTCAAAATCAAAATCAAAATCAAAGCATTTATTTCAAGTAGGCCAATTACATGAAAATTAAATCAAGCTACAGTCCCAGCCACAAGACATCCTAGTCATATTAACTATTTGGAACTCCTTGCAGCCTATTTTGGACTTAAATCTTTCGCGAACAAGGTCACTAATTGTCACATACTCCTACGCATTGACAATACGACGGCGATCGCTTACATAAATAGAATGGATGGAGTGCAATACCCACATCTCAATGAAATTACTCGTGGAATATGGACGTGGTGTCAATAAAGGGAGATATTCCTTTTTGATTCCTCCATAGCATCATCCCAGAATATTGAAGCAGACACAGAGTCAAGAAATATGGATATTGAGTGGGAATTGCACTTACATCATTTGATACTATTATTTCAAAGTTTGGTGAACCTGAGATGTACAGTTTTGCATCGAGAACGAACTCTAAATGTAAAAATATATATCATAGAAGCGCGATCCCTATGCATACAACGTGGACGCTTTTATTATTAAATGGGATATGTTGATTTATGCGTTCCCACCATTTTCACTTATTTTAAAGGTTCTGCAAAAGATTGTTGCTGATGAGGCAACCGGCATAATTGTAGTGCCTCATTGGCCATCTCAAGCATAGTTCCCACCCACAAACATGTATTCACATCTCTTGCCGTAAGTGAAATATTTATATCTTTCATTCTTTGGGAGTGTTTAAGTTGAAGCCTTCCTTCACTAAAACGGGGAAAATTTATTCCCTCTATGATCAACGAAGACGACCTTCTGTGGGTCAGGTATTTTAAAATAATTATATTTATAACCTCGCTTTAAAATTAAACAACTATTTTTAGAATTATCTTGCAGGCGTCATCCAGCTGCTAATCTAGCTTTAAACAATGGTGGTTATATTGTCACGATAAGGGATGAGATCCGTTCCGTTCCGTACATGATTAGCTAGACTTTTTGTCTCGATGTTTCACAAATGGTTCTATGTATGGAACATTTAATAATCACCGTTGAAGCCTTCCTTCTCTAAGTATAATATTGTACATGGAATTCCAATATCGTCCTTAATTATTTTGGTGATTTATACCCCAGCGATAGTTTATATTTGGAGCAGTTGAGCAAAACATTGGTTGTTTTATTGGCTTTATCAATAAGCCAAAGATGTCAGACGCTCTCATTGATTAGTTGGCCCAATATTATGATAAATCAAGACAAAGTTTTAATCACTATTACTGATTTGATTAAGACATGTGGTAATTCTTGACCTTCCTTTTTTCGGAAAGCGTCCTGCAATCTGTCCTGCAGAGACTTTAACAGCTTACATGAATGTTACATCCACCAAAAGAAGTACTTCGCAAACTGTGGGGCGATGGATAAAGCAGGGTTTGGCTGCTATTTGCATTGACACTGAAATATTCAGTGCCCATAGTACTCGGCATGCATCATCTTCTGATGCACATCAAGCAGGAATCAGTGTCAATGTCATTAGGAGAACCGCTGGGTGGTCAGATCAATCTGCCAGCTTTGCTAATTTTTATAATCAGCCAATCGCTCAAACAAATTGTGAATTTGCAAACGCTGTTTTCAGTAATCATAATCAGTAAGGAAGTTTTGCTTATTTCTTTGGTTATAATCATTAAGGTTATTTATTTTTTGTTTATTAATTGAAACAAGAATACATGTATTATTTACTTTAGGAATTCATCTTTTAATTTTAGTCCTACCTATAACATTGTAAATGTCTATCTCTAAACATCTACAGGTAAACATTTAAATCTCGAAGACGAAGACAGGATAATTTAATAATCAAACGAACTTACCTGAAGTGAAGTTCGATTTTAATTATCCTGTCTTCGTCGAAGAGATTTAAGGTCCCTCCCGACCCTGACATTCAGGTGGACCTTTCATTTCCCTAAACAATGTTATAGTTCGTCCAGTTGACACCGGTACCTACTCTGAACTGAATGAGGAATGTTTTAGTAGGGTGATCAAGCGCCTACGGGGATAGTGCTATCTATTTCTTTCCTATGGCGCTAAACTATGTGCGAGTGAGTCGAAGCGTAGCGGGGCTACTACAGGTAAACATTTAAATCTCTTCGACGAAGACAGGATAATTAAAAGCGAACTTCACTTCAGGTAAGTTCGTTTGATTATTCAATTTAATACGTTACACTTCGTCACGTCTTAGCATTCTCTCAAAACGAGATTTTTGGTATTTGTAGAAACAGTAAGTATAGCAACCTCATATTCATATTATTGTTATCCTCTTCGGTTTGCAGAAGAGTTTCGTAAAAAAAAGTCGGTTATTTCAGATTTCAAAATCCTTTATTAGCACTTCACAACAAAATAGCTATTTATGCAATAATAATCAACACTCGTGATGGAGCAGCAAGACTTGCTTGTTCTACGACCATTTGACGACTAACTAACGATCAACCACGGTGAATATTATAACTACTCCGGACGTGACGTCACACCCCCCTTCTTTGATAGATGTGAAGTTAGTTGTCAAATGATCGTTTTAAATTCCTTTTAACAACTATTAAAAAATATACTTTTAATAATAAAATTATGTTATAAATTGCTTGAATTTGTACAAATAAATACAATAAACCTAAAATTGCTTACATTATGTTGTGACAAAAGTTTGAGTATGAGTGTGGGTATAAGAGTAGAGGAAGACTAAAGAACCGATGAATAATCTGTGTGAAAGATTATGAGATGACGAGTAGGCAATAGAGAAATACAGAAGAAGAAGACGTGCTGTTGTCATCAACATCTGCCTAGCCTTTTCCCAACTTTTTTGGGGTCGTCTTCCAGACAAACCGGATGCAGCTGAATACCAGTATTTTACATAAAGTGACTGCGTACCTGACCTCCACAAAACAGTTAGTACTGGGTAATACGATACGCCTTGGTAAGACTTGTTGTCAGATTTTTTAGGCCACTGACTACCTGTAACGACTGTCAAAGATCTACAAGTGACAGCCTGGACCAACAGCTTAACGTGGTTTCCGAGGTTCGGAGGAATTTGGGTATGTAAGGCTGGTCACCCAGACAGTATCCACAGACCAACTTAGGTTGGTCTGTGGATGCTGTCTGGCTGTGGATGCAAGCACGGCTTAACCTTTAGATCGACCCGAGCGGCTGTTATTATTTAGCCACACGCTATGCTGACCCTAAATAAAATGGAAAAATGATGATGATATTCACATAATGTATTTTATTTGAAACTAAGAGTGATCTTAACCTGAAGTGAGCAACGAAATTCAAAGGACCAAAAATAAACTCAAGCACCTAATCCTGGTCTTTTTGAAATCCAAAACACTAAGCTAAGCCTATTTGACAAGGTCTTATTTCTGTATTAAACTTCAAGGACGAATTTTCTTCATGAACACTTAGAAATGCTTTGAAAGCATAAGGGTGCTTGTATCTAAGCTGAATTCATGAGAGCACTTATATTGAAGCACCCACCTTGTATTGGCATTCAATGAATATCATCGTCTTCGATACTTTTGTCTAAACTAGCCTTTACGGCCTCCGGCTCATCTGGTAACTTTCCCATTCCGACAACTAAGCAAAATAGCATCACAAAAGTCCCATTTCGTAATTATTTTGATCTTCAAACATTGAATCCCATTTGGTAAACTTTTTGTTCGGCAAGTATTGTTGGCAGTGTTAGCACTCAGTAGAACTACTGAGAAAAATCTAACTTATCGTAAATAAAATAAGCAATATATGCACACAAAAGTACATGAATAAACTTATGACCAAGAAAACAAAGGATTCTAATAATAATTAATATACCTACTTACACTTTTTTTAGACGATTTCAGCGTCACCAATATCTCCTTAATTCTGTTCTCCTAGTACTTTCTGTTCAAATTCAAAATTGAGTTCTCTCGTAACAAACCTTTAGTGTGCCAGAGAGAGACAAAAAATAGCAACATCAACATATGGTTTCCTTGTAACTTTAGGAGCTGTACAAAAAAAAGTTGAACTGTATGGTTGACGAAATGGGATTATTTTTAACTAACTTTTTAATCTTCATACATTATGAAGATTGAAATAGTTACGAGTTAGCACACTTTTTCTTTTGTCTAGCACGTCTTTTGTTTAGTTGTCGAAATGGATAAGTTGCGAGACGGGCCGAAGCCGTTTTATACACCGCTTCGTTGGCAAGAATATAATATCTTTTGTAGATTTTGAAATTAATTAAAATACCTATGTATTGTGAACATCATCTTTGTGAATTAATGATTTCTATTATTTCATTATCCTTTATCTGAAATTTCTTGATTCTAAACGTCTAAATATGTCACTAAATCGTGTGAAAGTTTTTCAATACACAATGAAAATGCTACCTGTCGTCTTTTTGTGTTTTTTTTATTAATAAGAGGTACACAGTTTGAATTCGGTAGGTACCTACCCTTTTTTTGTTGCTCTCATCAAAAATATTAATAACATTCAACGGAATTTTAATTAATAACACTCATCGATGGTTCGAGTACTGAATTTCATAATGTTATCCTGAAAATTACTAATTAGCAAAATTGGGAAGTTGAAATTTGACAGAAGATATTCATAGGGTGTTAATATTTATTATTACAAAGTTATTAAAAGTGTCTGCATTTAGGAATTTACATAATGTCGCTTATATATAAACAAGTTTCATTAAATTAAGAATTTAAAAAACCTCCGACACATAGAGTCATTATTAGGACTTGTGAAAAAATAATGTAATTACCATTTTGTCGTGGCGGCCATCTTGGATTTGAAATTTATTATAGCGTATAGTATTTTACTAGACAAGCCCTTTCATTTGATAGCCATATTGAGGGAGTTGTTGAATATATGTAATCCGCCATTTTGTGGCGGCGGCCATCTTCGACTGATTTTTATCAAACGTAGCTTAGAACACTCCCGACTAATTTACCTTTCAAACAAAAACAAACAAAATCAAAATCGGTTCATCCGTTCGGGAGCTACGATGCCACAGACACACACAGACACGTCAAACTTTTACAACACCCGTCGTTTTGGCGTCAGGGATTAAAATACAATTTTCACAAAAGAAATGCAAGTCTTATTTAATATAGGCAAGTAAGTACATAACATAAGATAATATCACGCCTGTAATTCGTGAAGGATAGGTCAGAGCTTAATACTAACCTACTTAATAGTACCCTTACATTTTGCCAGTTATGTTTAAGTTCCTTTTAATAGAGGACGAGCCTATTCCCATCAACCGGGATTTAATCCAGATTTCGTGACTGCTACTGAGAAATTCCTGGTGGAAAAACTCAATAGCACTTGTCTGACCCGGAAATCAAACCCAGGATCTCATGTTCGGTGGGTACGGTATAAGTATAATAATGAAACGACAAAATAAAAATAAAATACCGGCCAAGAGCGTGTCGGACCACGCTCAGTGTAGGGTTCCGTAGTTTCCCGTCCTTCACAATAAGTGTTCAATCCAATCCGATTTTAATAGTCCTTTTTTGTTTGAAAAAAGATACGTTCAGGATAATAAAAAATGTAAACGTAGTTAAAAAAAATGCTTGCATATACGATTATACTACAAACTTAGTCCAGAAATTATTTTGTACAACTTTTTGTTTTTTTGTTCAAAAACTTGTTTCCATCCAAGTTCAAAATGACTAACTCCTTATAAAGTTCTACTTTTCAGATTTTTCATATTTTCTAAACTTATGGTTCAGAAGTTAGAGGGGAACACACACATTGTTTTTTACTTTTGGGGCGATTATTTCCGAAATTATTGACATTATCAAAAACTTTACATATAGGGGGGCTGCTACCCTAATAAAACCTTTTTTTTTTATTTATATTTTAGCACTTTGTTGGCGTGATTGATACACATATTGGTACCAAATTACAGCTTTCTAGTGCTAACGGTCACAGAGATTAAGCGAAGACGGACGGACAGACAAACATGGCGAAACTATAAGGGTTCCTAGTTGACTACAGAACCTTAAAAATTGAACCAACTTTTACAGGCCTTTGTAATTAAAGTCTCAGAACTTATTTTTCTGTTACAATATCTATTTTAGGCTATCGCTTTTGAATTTATATTCATTCACCATCAGAATATAAAAGGTCTGTAAATATCTTTATTTGTAAAAGGCCAAACAAGGTATGATGAGATGGGGTGCGATGCCAGAAGTCCTCCACGTGTGCCTGGCGGCTGCTGGTTCCTCTCGATACGTCTGGAGGAAACAGCAGCCGCTGGGCCGGTGCACCCCGGGCGCGGCAGTGTCCCTCCTCTTGGAATGAGAAGAAATTCTCATTCCTTGGGATTGGCACTGCCGCGGCTAATGAGTCTGGCATCACGAGCGGGGTCCAATTTGGACCAATCCTCCGCGTGACCCTCTGTTAAGCAGAGGGCACAGCGGAGGACGTGACCATGCCGCCGAGGTGCAGGCGCACCAACGCGGCATTCGTTGTCTCTCCTCTGGGAGCATTCCCAGAAGTGACAACTTTCGGCGGGTTCGCTGAGCCGGGTTGGCCGGACAGCGAACGGAGGCATGCATGCCTAATGCCACCGTCGAGGGCTGGGCTTAACCGCCTGGCCCAGAGGAAGGCTACCTCTAAGATAAAAAACCACCCAATCCTAAGTTCTGAGGCGCGGCGAGAGGATGAATGGCTGGAGGGTGTCCAGTCGTTAGCGCCTCCCCTGTAGGGCACCGGCCACACCTACAGTATTGGGCTTACCCAGGTACAAGGCTCTGCCTGGGTGGACGTTTATTTCCTTTATAACTCGTGGGAACAAAATGGATAAAGATAAAAATAAAAAACAAAACCAAACACAAACCGCCGGTAACGGCAAGGGAGGAGAAGGAGAAGGCGAGGTGAGGAGGGATGCGGGGTCGGAGTCCGACGCCGCATCGAGTGAGGCAAGCGCTGCGGGAGGCTCAGGGAGCTCCCGCCGCGAGAGGGCCGGGGCTGCTGCGGAGAACAATAAGTTCTTCCGCAAGCGGCCCAGGCAGGACGGCGACCGGTCGTCGTCCTCTGAGGAGGGGCAGATGGCCTCTGCTCGCAAGATCCCCACCAGCAAGCGCGGGGGGATCCGAGGCAAGAGGGGGGGGCCTCTGCCTCCCAGAGGTCGGCAAGACCGGCCGAGGAGGGGCGCCAGCCGGGCATGACAGCAGCCCAAGGGTCTGGCAGCGAGGCGGGTGCACCTGGCGGCTCCGAGGCGGAGCGTAAGGCCAGGTTCATCAAGGAGGTGGAAGCCGCCATAAAGACGGTGGCCCTGAAAGTAAAGACATCGTCGAAACTCAGGGCCATACCCGCGGCTTCCGCCTCCATCATGGCGGCAGCGGAGGCCAATTTTTCGGGGCCCCCCCTCCCTCGGCAGAGGGAGACGAGTTGGCCAAACTGCGGGCCGATATGGCCCGCCTGACGGCCGCCATGGAGCTTCTCCAAAAGGAGAATGCGAAGCTCCAGGCGGACCTAGCCAGCCTACGCCAGCCCAGCCATCGCGTGGCACCTCAAAGTGGGGGGGCCCAGACGCCAAGCCAGCCCATACCAGTGGAGAACCAGGTCCTGAACCTGGTGCGAAAAGAACTGGCTGCCTTCCAGGCGCGGTTCTCCGTCCTGGAGGGGATTGTCCTGCGCCCCCCCCTTGGTGCAAATACGGGACCGACGGTCTCTTATGCGGCGGCTGCTGCTGCTGCATCCGGACCGGGACCGTCCAGCCGGCCCTCTGGCGGGGCTGCGTTGCCTCCGGACAAACAGGTGGCGGCGCCGGCCGAGCAGACGGCGGCGCCGGCTAAGAAAACAGGAGGCCGGAAGAAACGCAAGGGCAAGGCAGCGGCACAGGTTGCAACAGTGCCACTGCCTCCGCCAACGGCGAGTGGGCCAGCGCCAGCGCTTGCGGCACGTCAGCCGCAGCCAACACCATCGCCTCCCCAGCCCCCTGCACCTCCCACGGCTGAAGCCGGATGGCAGGTGTCCGGGGACAAGAAAAGGAGGCGGAAGGCGGCCAAAAAGGCCCGTAAGCAGGAGCGGCAGTGCCAGAATAGGGCAAAAAAGGCCGCGGCTAGGCTTCGCGCCCCAAAGACCGCAGCTGTAGTGATAACACTACAGCCGGAGGCGGAAAAGAGGGGCGTTTCCTACCGCGACCTGCTGCTGAAGGCAAAAGAGACGGTGAATCTCGGTGAGCTCGGGATCACCGGGGGCCTCCGTATGAAAGTCACCGCGACGGGTGCGCGGATGCTGGAGATCCCCGGTGAAACTAGCGGCTCGTCCGCTGACGCTCTGG
This sequence comes from Xestia c-nigrum, assembly GCA_916618015.1. Classification (NCBI taxonomy): domain Eukaryota; kingdom Metazoa; phylum Arthropoda; class Insecta; order Lepidoptera; family Noctuidae; genus Xestia; species Xestia c-nigrum. The sequence goes on along the minus strand of OU745255.1, from coordinate 18,284,173 downwards.
CTGAAAAGCTGAGAGCGTCCCTAAACGCGGACGAGGCTCGAGTGTCCAGGCCCGTCAGATGCGCGGACCTGCGCATCATGGGTCTGGACGACACGATCACCGTGGAGGACGTTGTGGCCGCCGTCGCTAGGTCCGGGGGGTGCTCTGCCGAGCAGGTCAGGGCGGGCACCCTACGTCCGGATCCTACGGGCATGCGAACCGTAACGGTGAGCTGCCCTGTGACGGCGGCAAAATCTATCGTGGAGGGCCGAAGGCTTCTGGTGGGCTGGGTTTCGGTGCAGGTTAAGCTGCTGGAACCCAGGCCTCTGAGGTGCTACCGCTGCCACGTGGGGCACCACGTGTCAGTGCGGTGCGCTTCGGAGGTTGACCGCAGCGGTCTCTGCTTCCGCTGCGGTCAGCCCGGCCACGTGTCGGCGACCTGCAGCGCTGCGCCGCACTGTCCTGCATGTGCGGCGGCTCGCAAACCGGCCGATCACAGCGCCGGGGGCAAGGCCTGCACAGCGCCCGCCAGGACCAGAGCCAGAGGGAGAGGAAGGCCCTCCGCCGCCTCCGCCAACGTCACCGTCGCGACCGCCGCTGCCGCTGCCGCTTCTGCGACTGACACAGCCGCTGCCGCTGTCGCCACCGCCGTCGCCCCGAGCACGGCAAGTTTGCCTGCGGAGGGGCCCTCACAGGGGGCCCGTGGGGAGGAGGCGATAATGGAATGCCAATAACGGCACCATTACGCTTCCTCCAGGCGAACATCAACCACTGCGCCTGTGCTCAGAATCTGTTGCTTCAGAGCATGGCGCAGTGGTCGATTCACATCGCTGTGGTCGCTGAGCCGTACTTTGTCCTGCCCAGAGAAGACTGGGTGGCGGACCTTGACGGCTCAGTGACCATAGTATCATCGGCCGCCGCCGGTACCCCGACCCTTGAAAATGTCAGGAGGGGTCGGGGGTGCGTAGCAGCACGGTTCGGGGAGATCGAAGTGGTGGGAGTATACTTCTCCCCGAGCCGAACTCTCGCCGAGTTCCACAACTCTCTCGCAGAGTTGAGTGTCGTCGTCGGAAACCAGTCCCTCCCCGTGCTTGTCCTCGGGGACTTCAATGCCAAGAACTTGGCTTGGGGTTCTCGCTGTACAGATGTGCGGGGAAGGATGGTGGAGGACTGGGCCCTGGAGAAGGGCCTGGACGTCCTTAATCGGGGTTCTGTTCCCATGTGTGTGCGGATGCGGGGCGAGTCGGTGGTGGACATCTCGTTCGCTAGCCCCGCTCTGTCGCCGCGTGTCGTTGACTGGCGTGTCATGGAGGGGGTGGAGACATATTCCGACCACCGGTACATCCGGTTTGACGTCTCCACCCAGTCCTCGAGCGCGCCGGTCCAACAGGCCCCGAGTGGTCCGCGTTGGGCGCTGAAGCAGCTGGACCGGGAGCTTCTCCTGGAAGCCTCGATCGTGCAGGCCTGGGTGACATCACCGGACAGGCCTGCCGACGTTAATAGCGAGGCAGAGTGGTTCCAGGAGGCCATGTCCGACATTTGTGACGTGGCAATGCCCCGAGTCCGGCCAGGAAGCGCCCGACGTCAGGTGTACTGGTGGTCGCGCGAAATAACGTCTCTACGCGAGGCGTGCGTTGAAGCGCGGCGCCTGTACGCCAGGCATCGCAGGCTCCGCATCCGCCCGCCGGATGCGGCAGCCATTGAGGCGGAGCTGTACGAGGGATACAGAGCGGCGAAGACCGCCCTCCGGGACGCTGTCCTGCGAGCCAGGGAACTGGCCCGCTCGGAGATGCTGGAGACTCTCGACAGAGATCCGTGGGGGCGCCCTTACAAGATGGTGCGGAATAAACTCCGCACCTGGGCTCCCCCGCTGACGCAGAGTCTCCGGCCAGAGCTCGTGGAGGACGAGGTGAGCGCTCTGTTCCCCTCGCGGGGGGAACATCCGCCCCCGCCTATGGCTCCGCCACCTGCGGTGCCGGAAGAGGACCCAAGCGACGACGACGACACTCCGCAAGTGACTGGGGTAGACCTGAGAGTGGCGGTAGGAAGGCTCAAGGCCAAAAACACCGCCCCGGGACCCGATGGCTTGCCTGGCAAAGCCTGGGTCCTGGCCTCGGATGCGGAGGCTCTCGGGCCCCGACTGAAAGGGCTCTTAAGCGCATGCTTGGAGAGAGGCCATTCATTTTCAAATATCTTTATTTACCATGAAAATAACAATAACAAAAATGCACTTACCCTAAGCTACATTAACACACTAAGATTAAAACACTTTATTAGGCTAGCATTTCGCCTTTCAAAGCTTATAAAAGATAGGTAGTTTACGCTGGTAATAACATAATATTAACACACAGTATTATGGGTATTTAATAACAAAAGTGTAAATAATTTAGTTAATTATAATTTACTGCTTGCATGTAGGTAAGTCGAGAAGAATATTTGTAATAGTTAACTGATCACGCAGTCTACTTATGTAAACACAAGTAAACGCGCGACCAGCGAACCATCAGCGGACGGAGCCTCCCTGCCGCCCGCGCTCTTGCATATTAGTGACCGATGCCGGGACGGCATTGAGCGACTCAGGGGTCAAGTCGCTGGGCGCCCGCACCTCGGTTGGTGGAAACAAAAGGTAGTGATGAGGTAGGCGGTAAGTGCCGTATCTATCGATATACGGTAATTTGTCTACAGTTGATGAACATAGATTTGTTATCAACGGGTTATTAGTATTAATTTTGTTTTTATTATAAAATTTTAGTGAAATCTTAAATATGTAATTAAATAGCAAGGGAAGCCCGCTTCGTTGGAAGACGGGGAAACTGGTCCTCATCCAAAAGCCGGGGCGCCCTGCGGACTCTCCATCTGCATTTCGGCCCATCGTGCTGCTCGACGAGGCGGGCAAGCTCTTTGAGAGAGTAATTGCAAACCGCCTCGCCGAGCACCTAGAGGGGATGGGGCCGAATCTTGCGGAGAACCAGTTTGGTTTCCGCAAGGGGCGCTCTACAGTGGACGCCATCATGCGCGTGAGAGCCCTCACGACGGGGGATGCGATATCCCGGGGCGGAGTCGTCTTGGCGGTGTCTCTCGACATCGCCAACGCCTTCAACTCGCTGCCCTGGAGCTGCATCAGGGAGGCACTCCGGTATCACCGGGTGCCGACCTACCTCCGTCGTGTGGTCGGGGACTATTTGACGGACAGGGCCGTCATCTACCCCAGTCGCTGCGGAAATTGGAACCGGCGAGAGATGTCGTGCGGTGTCCCACAGGGATCAGTTCTGGGACCGCCCCTGTGGAACATCGGTTACGACTGGGTGCTGCGCGCGGACCTCCCTAGTGGTGTCAGCGTCGTCTGCTACGCAGACGACACCCTGGTGCTGGCACAGGGGAGGTCGCACGAGGCGGCGGCCGAAACTATGACACGCGGGGTTGCGATAGTCGTTGAGAGGATCCGGCAACTGGGTCTCGAGGTGGCATTGCACAAGTCCGAGGCCATGTGCTTTCATGGGCCTCGGAATGCGCCACCGTCGGGATCCACACTGACGGTAGGAGGGGCATCCATCGGCGTCGAGTCGACGTTGAAGTACCTAGGACTCGTCCTCGACAGCCGGTGGAACTTCGTGGAGCACTTCCGACGTTTGGCCCCCAGGCTAGAACGGACCGGGGCTGCCTTCAGGCGGCTCCTGCCCAACCTTGGGGGGCCAAACGCCTCCTGCCGCAGGCTCTACGCGGGGGTCGTGCGGTCCATGGCCCTTTACGGGGCCCCAGTGTGGGGGCGTTCCCTGAAGCGGCGTGCCGCTCACTATCTGAACGCGCCCCAAAAAGTGGTGGCCGTAAAGATGGTCCGTGGGTACCGCACGATCTCTCGCGAGGCGGCGGGCCTGCTTGCCGGATTGCCGCCGTGGGATCTGGAGGCGATAGTCCTCGCGCGCCTGCATGAGTGGCGCGCGGAGGTACTACGCCGGGGGGAAACTCCGCTGCCGCGGCAAATTGCCGCTCAGCGGACTGACCTCCGGCGCGATCTCATGGCGACATGGACAGAGCGACTGTCGCAACCCCGTGCAGGGCACGCCACGATAGTGGCGGTAAGTCCCCTCTTTGAGGAGTGGCTGGAGAGGCGCCACGGCGTCCTCACCTTCCGCCTGACGCAGGTCCTCACCGGACACGGATGTTTCGGGAGGTACCTGCACCGAATCGGGCGGGAGGAATCGCCCGGGTGTCTCCACTGCGAGGATCGACCGGAGGACACGGTGGAGCACACGGTGGAAGTCTGCCCTGCGTGGGCGGAGCTCCGCCGTGTCCTCGTGGCGGCGATCGGCGGCGGCGACCTCTCGCGTCCGGCCCTGGTTCAATCCATGGTCCGGAGCGAGACGGAATGGGAAGCCGTCACCTCCTTCTGCGAAGCAGTCATGTTAGCGAAGGAGGTGGCGGAACGAGAGAGGGAGAGATCCTCTCTTCCCGGCCGCCGCGGGAGACGCAACGGGCGTCGGGGGCCACGTGGTGGCTACCGGCCACCGTAGATGCGGGCCTGTGGACGGTTGGCTATGGGCTAGCTAGCCGTCCGTCCGTCTAACGACGACGACAGGCCGTGTCGACGGCGCGTTCGTGTTCCACGCGCGCCTCAAAGAGATGTCAGCATAAGGGGAGGGGCCCGCAAGGGCCGAAGCCTGCCGGGGTTGCGGGCCTGTTCGAAAGAGATACCGCGGCCCCGGAACATAAAGGGCGAGGAAGGGACATGGATGGGTTTTAGTCAGTAAGAGTCTGACACTCCCTCCCGCTCCGCCCAGAGTGGGAGAAGTCATTTGATGATTTCCCATCCTAAAAAAAAAAAAAAAAAAAAAAAAAAAAAAAAAAAAAAAAAAAAAAAAAAAAAAAAAAAAAAAAAAGGTATGATGAGATGGTTCTATAAGAGGATACATTGAAAGTCTCTACTTTGACCGAAAATGATCTTGTAATGGGATAAATTGTTACAGAAGCTTTTGAGTGTATTTTGAACTAGGTAATTCCGAAGTGATTTCTTGAAGAATACAATATAGAACTTGAATATTATTATTTTTTAACAGAAACTTCTCAAAGGACCTTGTATTGTATTGTATAACTGGCTGATGTCCGCAACTCCACGTCAAAGCGCGTATTTTGCGTATGGGCTAATCCACCACGCGGGCCCAGTGTGCGGGTTGGTAGATGTCACATGTCTTCGAATTTTTGTTTCTAGGTCCGGTCCGGTTTCCTCACGATGTTTTCCTTCATAAATCCTTATATATCCTTATCCTTATAATATTCAGATTCCAATGTATACGCTTTTACAATAAACTTCCGAACCATGTTCAAGCACTTAGTCTAAATAAATTTTAATCGATAATAAAACGGAAGCTATGCCTGAAAGCCTACTATCATGTTAATCAATACCTCGAAGATAAAAAGGCTTGGGATTAAGCTGCTCCAATGAAATTTGCACTGCAAATATCGAAATTTCGGACTTCGCTTGTTTATTATTGATTCCTTTTCTTTTATACACTGTGACATTGAATGATTTGACATGAATGCTTAGTTCAGTATTTTATTTTTTACTTTATTGTTTATTATTTTGTGTGTGCGTGTATTTGACATGAATATTTACTTGTTACTTTTGACATTTAATGACTTGACATGAATACTTACTTCAGTATTTTATTATTTTTTACACTTTTTTGTTTATTTGTTATAGTTTTTATGTGTGTGTATTTGACATATTATCGTATTTTTATTGACATTCATTTTGTAAATTATTATCAATTTTTATTTTATTTTTGTTAATGTGAGGACCATGTGGGTCACTTTATTTTTTACTTTTTCATTTTTTACCACTCAACTGTCTGGCAGTTTGAGTTCTATAAGCGACCTACCCAGATGTCCTTTCTTTGGTATTGTTCGTTGTTTCGTTGAGCTCCTTGTGTTAAAAGTCGAGCTAAACGATAACTAACAGATGCTTGCACTGACTGGACAGGTTCACTCAAATCTGTGTGGTTCTTTCTTCAAAAGTCCATTTCAGACACTAATATTATCTACATGGTCCTCATGTGAATGGAGCAAGATTATGTCTGGACTTCAGAAGAGACTATGATCTCTGAGTTTGTTTCGGCTGTTTCTTCTCAGAGTAGTCAGGTACGAAACACCGGCCCCATATAGTTAAAAAAAAAGACGTGTAAAAGTGTTTGTGAAAACCTACTTACAAAATAAACATGATTAATCATTTATTATAAATGTGAATGTAAGTTTGTTTGCTACGCTTTCACGCGAAAACTACTCAACCGATCATCATAAAACTTTGTACACATATTCTTGGAGGTATTAAAAGTAACATAGGATACTTTTTATTAAAAAAAAAAACTAACCCTCACTCGCAGACGAAGTTGCGCGCCGCGTTGGACCCTCGCAACTTCGTCTGCGAGTGACCAGCTAGTCATGATATAAATTACACAAAGTAATGCACCTATCTGGGTTCGAACCCATGACTTACTGTTCGTAAGTCGCCACCACTGCACAACCGCTGCTCTCAAATGACCTTATAAGTAAAAAATATGACTGTAATAAAGTTAAAAGGGCTCTGAACCAAATTTTATTTCTTGATGAATTGACGATTTCTTTAATGATAAATCGCACGTACGTACTGCGATACACGTACTGATTGACAAACTATTATTATGATTGACATACATTTAACTATTCTGACATTTTATTTATCCTTCTTATTGACATAGGTACGCATTATTCCATTTGACATGATTGATGAATTGTTACTGCTGACATTTTTTTTGTAATTCTAATGTTTTGACATAACTTATTCGGTATCAATACAATTCATTGATTTTAGAATTGAATATTATTTGCATGCCTATGCGACGCGCGGTAGAATATGGAGGACTATAATTATATAATAAACCATCTATCTATCTAATTATCCATGTTTGCAAAGAAATAAATGATTGTATTTGAAATGATATAAATAAAATAAATAAATAAATAAATATCGCTGGAAAACACACAGCGCCATCTGGTGCCACACTAAGCAAGGCTTGTGTCGTGGACACCAGATAGTTGATATACTACATATATACTTTTTTGTTCGTAAATACATACTTATTATACATATAAACATCCATGACTCGGAAACAAATGTCCATGCTCATCACACAAACATTTGCTCCTACCGGGATTCGAACCCAGGACCCTATGAACGTAATATAATTGGTTGGAACTACATAATATCACCATAACATAACATCACGCCAGTATAGAATAGTATACCCACACTTTGTCAGTAATGTTTAAGTCATGTGATAAGGGGCAACCCTATTGGCATTAAAAACAAACTAAATATGTGTAAGCAAAACTTCTGTCAGCAAAATTCAATCGGTTGGGGATAACTGTTTTAAAATTCAGTTGTATGATTTGTCCTAAACAAACATACATGCAAATATTGTACGTCCAATAAAAGCTTGTGACAACACTAAGTTCATTAACATAAAATAAGTCTATTGCACTTCATTTTTTTGCGTTTAAAAGCCATTTAAACGATACTAACTCGTTGGTAGTTCTCTTAAAAACAACAGTGTTGAAGACTGTGTGTGAACAAAGGTGAAATTTTGCAACTCCGTGTTAAAACTACAACTTTTCAAACATTCCCAAACAGGTTTCTATAAAACTTTCTACCCTCGCCATTACAACAGTTTTTCTCGACAAAGACTCTACAGCATTACCAATCAGCTTTGCAGCTAGAAAGTCGCAAGTGTAGTGTGAACAACGATTAATGCAGGGGGCGCCACCGGAGTACAATCAGGGCACTAGTTGGCGCCCAGCCAGGGACTGACAAACCTAGATCGAGTCGCGATAACGTAAGAGAAATAACTTAGGACGTGACGTCGCAAACTGACGCCGGAAATGGTTCTTTTTGGGTTACTTTGGATCTAGTTGAACCTACCGACTTTTAACACATTCTACTAAAGCTCTTTCGTGTTTCAACCTGGCTGGTATACGTATTTACGAGTCTTTACTTAAGTAAACTCAGAGATTCGTATAACCAATATCCAGACAATGCAATAGTTAGTAGGTTCTCATGTCTTGGTCTGTTAGTTTGGCTGACATAATATTTCTCATAAATATGCCGAAATAAAAAGCATAGAGTTCTCATTATATGTGTTCGTCGTGTTTACGCTTCGGTACACAGTGGGTTCAAATATGGTTTTTTTTTCGTAAAAACAAAAAGTTTTGGTCACTCAGGTTCGAATAAATACAATTCACTTTTATAAATCTATAGAATGTCTAATTATGCTCCCTCCCTATACTCGTACAACGATCCCCCCACAAACAAATAGACTGAAATCAAAATAAAAAAAAGATATGCAGTACCAACCAAAACCACCAAAAAATCTCTTTGAAGTACAATATGGGCTTTAATATTTACATACCTGCGAGTACAACATGCGTCAAAAGTGGAATTCCCCAAAACATACAGAGGGGAGTAAATTTCCAGGGTTACTGGGGCCATATTTACCGTGTAATGGTCACATCTATCACATCCCTTTCTGTGTAAGGAACCCGGTAATTTTCCAGCCCTTTTACCATAAATATGATCCCATTGGCCCATTCTTGTTTAAATTTTGTATGGTTTTTGAGTTACATCAAGGTTATTGGGCGTGTGAGTCTGGGGAGTTGAATTGAACAAGCATTTTCTACCAAATGAAACATCAATTTTGTCTCAAAATTATCTTCCGTTCCCGCGTTTTTTGGCTTGTTTTTATCAGAAATGCAAGTGAATTTAACATTCTTCTTTCTTTCTTTATCGTATGCCTAGTCACTAACCTAGTGTCAGAAGATTTTGCGGCCCAAGGGCTTCTGACTTGCCTTTACACTCCGTCGACAAATATATCTCTCAGGTATGTTGGTTCTCTCACGATGTTTTCCTTCACCGAAGCAAGTGATAATAATACAATACGCAATTTTTCATTTCAAAATAACCTCTAGGAACCAGCCAATTTATTTGTAAGTTTCGATCGTACTTACCGAGTTTTACCTAATATTCAATAGTAACAATTCATACAACCATATCCCTATCAGTTATCGTAGTATGGACATGTGAACCGGAGGAATGAGAAAATTGTAGTGAGGAAAATGTTAAGTATGAGTATATGGCTATGAAACTAGAGGAAAACCAAAGAAACGGTACATGGACTATGGGAAGGCTGTTATGGCTTGAAAGGAGATCACTGCTGAGATGACGAGTAATAGAGAAGTATGGAAGAAGAAGACGTGCTGTGGGATAGAATAGAATAGAATGGAATAGAATAGAATAGAATAGAATAGAATAGAATAGAATAGAACAGAACAGAACAGAACAGAACAGAACAGAACAGAACAGAACAGAACAGAACAGAACAGAACAGAACAGAACAGAACAGAACAGAACAGAACAGAACAGAACAGAACAGAACAGAACAGAACAGAACAGGACAGGACAGGACAGGACAGGACAGGACAGGACAGGACAGGACAGGACAGGACAGGACAGGACAGGACAGGACAGGACAGGACAGGACAGGACAGGACAGGACAGGACAGGACAGGACAGGACAGGACAGGACAGGACAGGACAGGACAGGACAGGACAGGACAGGACAGGACAGGACAGGACAGGACAGGACAGGACAGGACAGGACAGGACAGGACAGGACAGGACAGGACAGGACAGGACAGGACAGGACAGGACAGGACAGGACAGGACAGGACAGGACAGGACAGGACAGGACAGGACAGGACAGGACAGGACAGGACAGGACAGGACAGGACAGGACAGGACAGGACAGGACAGGACAGGACAGGACAGGACAGGACAGGACAGGACAGGACAGGACAGGACAGGACAGGACAGGACAGGACAGGACAGGACAGGACAGGACAGGACAGGACAGGACAGGACAGGACAGGACAGGACAGGACAGGACAGGACAGGACAGGACAGAACAGAACAGAACAGAACAGAACAGAACAGAACAGAACAGAACAGAACAGAACAGAACAGAACAGAACAGAACAGAACAGAACAGAACAGAACAGAACAGAACAGAACAGAACAGAACAGAACAGAACAGAACAGAACAGAACAGAACAGAACAGAACAGAACAGAACAGAACAGAACAGAACAGAACAGAACAGAACAGAACAGAACAGAACAGAACAGAACAGAACAGACCAGACCAGAACAGAACAGAACAGAACAGAACAGAACAGAACAGAACAGAACAGAACAGAATAGAATAGACTAGAATAGAATAGAATAGAATAGAATAGAATAGAATAGAATAATTTATTTAAAAGTAGATATTACAAAAGTGTACGTTTTTGTGTGTGTCTGTTTTGGGTAGAGGAATGATAATCCCTCAACCTTGAAAAAGCCAATTATATCGAAAGTTCGTGTTAATACAAAGCAGTCAAGTTTTCTTAGTGGTGCAAAGTGGATGTTTGGCTCAGCTCCAAATGTTACGACTCTATCCACCAAGTCTACACCCGTTCCTGTGTACACTTAAGTTTAAGTTTTAATTAACTTAGTTTCATAGGAAAAAGGTTAATACCGTTAGACTAGCTGTGCCCCGCGACCGTCTTCCGCATGAGATTATTATAAAATTATTACTTGCCTATTTGAATGGGATTTAAATAAAAATTTCAAGGGTTAATTTTTTTTTGAACACAACAATTTTAGAAAAAAAAAAGTAGTTTATTTCTTATAATATCAGCTATCTGCCAGTTAAAATTTCGTCAATATAGGTGCAGCTATTTCGAAAATTTGCCGGAGCAATCAAACAGACAGACAAAGTAATATTGTTGTTGTTATAATAGTGCTGTAAATATTTTCGTGTGCATGCAGTGAAAAGCTGTTATTTTGATATCACAAATTTACACTTCAATTCTATTAATTAGTATAGTTACCCACCCCCCAGCGTACTTAGATCATGCAGAAACGTCTGAGGCACAAGGCGATGAGGCATTGAATCCGCCTTTTTGTACCTTTTGTGTGCGTAAAGTTAAAACAAATAATTATAAATTTTCAGTCTGAGTCGAAAAAAGAAACTTTTTTTCTTCTTTCGACTCAAATTTAGTCCGACCAGTGTGTAGTGACCTGAACAAGTCCATCGTTTGCCAGAATCGAGTCCTGGTGGCTGCAGTTAGTTATAAGCGAAACAACTGAATATTTTCAACAAAAGAGACAGGTGATCATTTTTTGTCGCGGTCGATTGAAAACTTCAAATTTGCTTAATCTGATGTTTTCAATTTCAATCAATATTTTTTTCAATATTTTTTTTTTTAATTCTCTTTTGCCGATGCTAATCGGATAAGAGGGTGTACGTCACGGGCATTTTAAATAAGTTAGTAAGTGTAATTACGTATTTAAGGCGTTGTGTTAATGGATTTTCTTTTGTTAAATTACGTGTGACAGAGTTTCGCAGCTGCTCAAAAGAATTATGGGTTGTTTGGATGAAATATTTAAGCTGTTTTAATGTTTTATTCTAGTAAGTTTTTCTTTTTATTATTTATTTCAGTACATAAGTACATAAGTAAACAAGGCACAACAATTCCATATTATTCACTCATCATCAGCCTATTAATGTTCTTACTGTTTGGGTACAGTCCTACTCGCTATGAGAGGGAATGGACTATAATCCACCACGCGGGGCCAGTGCGGATTGGTAGATATCGTTTACGTATCACAATACCTAAGTTTATCTTATAACTACGGTTGATTCACATTTATGTTCATAACGCATATTGGACGACTCACCTACTCTTTAATTTACCTAATTTTGATTCAACTAAAATCGACCGCACTAACGAACGATTTATCTGATGGTTTTTTAAGATATTGGTTATTTCAACTACCTATGTATGAAATACCGAATAGATCAAGAGCCCTCGACGTTCAGACTTTCGTTATTTTATAAAACCAAAAAGTTTTTCAGTGCAGATCACTAATACGGAATAATCCAGAACAGTTCACAATATTAATGGAATTCATGGAAAGGTGCGAATATTATTAGTTATTATGATTATTAATCGTTCGTTTTGTGAATCGTCCGTTAGGTGAATCGTCTGTTAGGTGATTAAACCGTAGGTGAGTGAACCGTACATGAATGGTCTTTTATGGATTTCGTTCTGTAATTATAAAAAAATGTTTTTGGACCGTAGTTACAATGAAATTACCATGTCTTCGAATTTTTTGGTTTTAGGAGACATACCGGTTTCCTCACGATGTTTTCCTTCACCGTTTTGAGAGCAGTGGTGATGAAATATATTACCAAAGTAATGTACAAACCTGTCTGGGTTCGAACCCACGAATTAAGCCGAAAACACACTTACGTGGCGTGGCTAGGCGTGGCGCGCCGAAGCATATTGGTTTTATACATTTAGTATGGTTAGAGACATATGTGAAGGTTGTGTCGAGTCGTGGTGCGTTCTGTCGTGGCGCTGACTGCTCACCACCGATTGCGTCTGAGCGGTGGTGGGGTTTATATTGCGACACGCCACAACAGGCAAATGTATTTTTACACCACGTGGTGTGGCGTGGTGTGGCGCTTTTTGTCGTCATGGTGACTGTGCACACTATTGTGTCGTGTCGTGGCGCGCTCTGGACTGGTTGTCAGACTCAGGCCACTGACTACTTGTAACGATTGTACTAAGATTCGATAGCGTTGTTCTAAATCGAATAAAAAATACGATTTAAACAGAAGTAACCATTTTCTTTGAAAAAAGAAATACAAACACAGAAACTGGTTAAATTAGGTTGAAATTACAGTTGTAAAAACAGCTGGTATTCAAGTATCCCAAAAGGGTTGAGTTCATTACCCTTTATCCGTGTTTCCGACGATGAGATCCTTTGGTCAGCGCACCTCCTCAACTGTTTGTTTAGGACTCCCTTTATTAATTAACTTAATGACGAGCAACTTTGAATAATTTTACAGGTAACAGGATATTTAGGAAATAAGTTTACGAACTCAAACATCTATTACGTTTGTTTCAAGGAAATGTTAATAAGCAAAGCACTTCGTCCGATCACAATAGGGAAGACGACAAAAAAATATCGAATAAGACCGTCACTAAGATCATCAAAACATATTTGACTAGTATTTTTTTTGTTACGTTACTCAAAATCGATGAAGATACGACGCTTTTAAAATTCTCAATACGACATGCCTTTTTTTTTTAGGGTGGGAGAAGTCATTTGATGATATCCCATCGTCCCTTCCTCGCCCTTTATGTTCCGGAACGCGGTATCTCTTTCGAATAGGCCCGCAACCCCGGCAGGCTTCGGCCCTTGCGGGCCCCTCACCTTATGATGACATCTCTTTGAGGCGCGCGTGGAACACGAACGCGCCGTCGACACGGCCTGTCGTCGTTAAACGGACGGACGGTTAGCTAGCCCATAGCCAACCGTCCACAGGCCCGCATCTACGGTGGCCGGTAGCCACCACGTGGCCCCCGACGCCCGGTGCGTCTCCCGCGGTGGCTGGGAAGAGAGGCTCTCTCCCTCCCTCGTTCCGCCACCTCCTTCGCTAGCATAACTGCTTCGCAGAAGGAGGTGACGAAGATGGATTGAACCAGGGCCGGACGCGAGAGGTCGCCGCCAATACGACACGCCTTTGGTATAATTTTTAGAGTGTGCTGACGTCATGACTCCCGTGTTTCGATGCGTTTTATCTTTGTCAATATTCATTAATTCACAAGAAATAAAAATATGTGTCCAATAATTTCCAATACTCTAACTGACGTACTGAATAGTTTGGTAATTTTTAATACTGTCGTTATGCCTATTGACAACTTTGTCTTAGGCTTTTTCAAAGATATGCCTCATTCGTCTAGTGGTCATAAGCACGACTGGTGAGCATGAGGTCCTGAGTTCAATTCCCAGGTCGGGCAAAGTGTTATTGGGTTTTTATATCTGAATTTCACAGTAGCATCTACGGTGTCTGGATTTGTGCCCAGTTAATGGCAATAGGCTGGTCTCCTATTATTTGGGACTTAAACATAATGTGGCTGTATTATTAGGTACACCTCTGTTTTACCTTTTGAAGATTGTAGGGGTGATGTTGTATTGTATTGTATTGTACAAGTGGCTGGTGTCCGCAACTCCACGTTAAATTGCGTATTTTGCGTATGGGCTATAATCCACCACGCGGGCCCAGTGCGGGTTGGTACATGTCACTTATTTTGGATTTTTGTGGTTCTAGGATATGCCGGTTTCCTCACGATGTTTTTGAGAGCAGTGGTGATGATATAAATGACACAAAGTAATGCGCTTGTCTGGGTTCGAACCCACGACTTACTGTACGTAAGTTGGGGCCGCCACCACTGGGCCACCGCTGCTCTCAGGGGTGATGTTATGTGATGTGTTCTTCGAAGAGTACTTATCCAGATTATGTGATAAACTTTCTATTTCCAAAGCTTTACTTGATTATGTTTACTTGTTTACAAATCAACTGTGTCCCAGTTACTAACTTCAATCTAACATCCGCAAGAAAAGGTCGTATAATAAAGCTTGAATTCAGGAATTGACAAAAATATGATTCTAGCAAAGAAATCCACTTATTACCACTTTATTGAATTTCCCGACATTTCACCTCGCGGAGAAAATGCCAACGGAAAATCTTTTCCTCCCCTGTAACGATATTATTCACATAAAAGAAGGTTTTTTGGGGAGAATTGAGTTAACACGAAAGTTATATACGTACGGAAACTCCAGGTTGCGGTACCTTATCAACCACTGAATCAAATTCATAAATCCCTAAATAAGACCTTATAAGGTATTTTCTCCTATTTATGTTTGGTCTGACCTGGGTTTAAATAGACAACTTGTAGGTACCATTTAGGCGCTAGTGTCTTAGTTTGTAAGCCCTACCTCCGGTATTAAATTCATTTGAAATCACAACAGAATAGTCCCGGTTAAGCAGTATTGCAACCTTATTGAGTTGAACTGCGAATGTCACTGCCTAATAAAATATTTGGCGTTAACTTTGTGTATCATTCTGTTACGTGGTTATACAATTAACTGACCTCTATGGACATTCGACAGTCAGCAGAGACATCAAGTATCTACGTCGTACTCGCATCTGGCATGCATGCAGGTGTGACCAGATTTACGAGCGCGGATAAAGCAAAACAAGTATGTATAAGAATCGTGGCATGGAAAGTTGTAGGCAGAAACTTCCATACAGGAAAATGGTGTGAGTTTCTCTCTAACCTAAAAACTAGTGAAGGCGAAAAGTTACTTATAAAATAACTTGAGGTTAGTAATAGTGATAAAAAAGGCCACACTCATACAGCAACGTAAGAATAAGTTCGCGATTCTAAGGACCTAAAAATATATTAACGCGTTTTAATTACAAAAATGGACGATGAGCAAATTCAAAACCTACCCACTAATTGTAAGGTCTACTTTACAAAATTAATAAAACGGAGTTGGTACAAGATCTTTAATAAATTAAGAAAGTCGGACCGTTAGCGCCTTTGAAAAGTTTAATTGACCTTACAATAATATCTTTTGTTTGAAGTAAAAAACCATGGCTCTCTCTTAAGATCAGATTTCAGGGGCCCACAAAAAGAGCTTTACTTTAAAATTTTTCATTGTTTCAAAGAGATTACTTCCTCAATTATTAATATGAAAAATTCGATATAAGTAATTGCTTTTAGTTACTGTTTTCGCCATTAAGATAGTCGAGTTCCTTTTCCATGGAAAATATTCTGTTTGTAGAATTAGGTCTGTTTCTGTCGGAATAGATATGTTCATCATTGGTAGTCGTCATGGTCGAAGAAGGTTTTAAAGTCTCACCTATCAACATTGTAGTATCTTCCGTTAAACTACTGATGTAAGAAAGTAAAGATCAAAATTAAAATCAATTAGAGAGTAACTTCATTTTTATCAATATTTACCTTTGAATATTCTATAGACACAATGAGAGGCAAAAAACGTATTAGTGCTATTCTAATGTGAAAATGGAACGAAGTAAAAGTCGATATTTAATTAATACATTCCTGAGGCACACGAGATATTTTCCATTCATTAAACTTCTCTTTATGTTCAAAAGATTTATCGTGTGGGCTTACATACCTACATACTTTCTTTACTCGTTTAAGTAAACGAAGTAGAAAGTAACATACGTAAATATTAACGTGTTCTCAAAGAAAAGACTAACTGACAGAAGCATGCACGAAACATTTTTTTATTAATTCCCCAAAATTCATCACTGGAAGCATTTTGTACTAAACAAAGAAGGAAATAGGTACGGAAGTAAAATAACTGAGACGAGATTACGAAGTACAAAAGCATTTTCCTCAAACGCACCCAATTCCGGAACAATGGCTAAGATAAATGGGGAGGCCCCCAATACTCCCAAGCTCCAAAGTTTCCTTGTTTTTCCTCAATGTCTCCCACCTGGGCAGCGGTACCCAAACTTGAAATTTATGACGTCACAGATAAAGGTATCAATGGCCAATCGATTGCTGATGATGATGATAATAGATTCTTATTTACGATGGATAATGGAATTTAGTGAATCCTGCTTTAAACTTCGATATGGTTTGAGATGTTTTTGTAAATGATTTGTGTGTTCTACGGGAAAAAACCAGCGTTAACCAATGAATGCTTTGCTATGCTTTGTTTAACTTTTTCATCGATAGATACGATTCGTTCAAAACCCATACCGGGTTTTCAAAACATGGCTTTGCTGGTCTACGCAGAGCTCAGAAAAGAAAATGTATCTACATCGCTTTTTGCGGACATGGCTAAGACTTACTACAGTTCGATTCGAGGTTGCTTTAAGTGTAACAATTTCAGTAACAAAATATCGTTTTTCAAAACGGTGATCTGTGATAGGTAGACACAATTTACAGAAAAGAAAACAGCAAACATTGCAACAAAAGCGAAAAAAGATTTACGATGTACCACTCCACACATTTTCAGTCCTGTAAGCTAGAACCTATAGTAGTCACAAAGAAAATCGCTGAGCTGTGATTCCCAGTGTTTCGGCGAAAACTAGACTGGCTTCGAACCTGCCTAGAATTTAATCAGGATGAAATAAAGGGGCTAAGTCGGGTTAGATTTATTTACTAGGTGAAGCAAGACTATTACTCAAAATCAATAATAGGAATAAAAAGTCATATGGAAAGGTACTTCTTTTCAAGTTATACGATTACGGAAAATATATCTAGCTTATAATTTAGTTAGGAGGAGGAGCTCGTGACTGAATACTAACAGCCGTTCGGGCCAATCTTTAGGTTGAGCTGTACTTGCCTAGGTTGGTCTGTGGATGGGTGACCACCCTTACATATCGAGTTTTCTCCGTGCCTCGGAAAGCACGTTAAGCTGTTTTGTCCATCTTTGGCAGTCGTTACAGGTAGTCAGTGGCCCAAATAGTTTGACAACCAGTCTTACCAAGGGGTATCGAATTACCCAGTATTAACTGGGTTGTGGAGGTCAGATAGGCAGTCGCTCCATATAAAATACTGGTATTCAGCTGCATCCGGTTAGACTGGAAGCCGACTCCAACCTAGTTGGGAAAAGGTTAGGCAGATGATGATGATGTATAATTAAGTTATGAAATTTTATAAATAAGATTTTTTTTTGCTGAATAAGTGTTAGTATTGCCATTTATGTATTTTATTTTAAATAATTATGAAACAGCTTCGTTAACCAATAGTGTTGAGCATGTGGTCGTGGAGGGCTATATGTTATTGGGTATTTCTATGCAGGACTTTTCAGTACACTGGATTTATGGGACATGAACATCGTCTGCTAAGCCCTGTAGGGCTTACAAGCGTTATGATTTGTCAGTATTGGTTAGTAGATGCGTCACGTCTTCGATTTTTTGGTTCTAGGATATGCCGGTTTCCTCACGATGTTTTCCTTCACCGTTTTTGAGTTTGAGTACATATAGTTCTAGTTGTAGTATATATAATATAATGTACATAATTAAATCTTACGGCTTGATGTTATATTACGTAACAATAAAAGCGAATAAAACATGTTAAAAAAACGATTGCTGGTAGGTATTTTATTGGTAGCTATTTGTAATTGCTTTGAAATCTACAATTTATTTTTCTCTCGGACTCTAGTCCGAGACTACTGACTGAGTAACTTTTTTTTGTTGCGGTCTCTAGACCGCAACAAAAAAAAGTTAAAAATTCTTGCAAGACGGTAATTAAAACTTCTATATTGTAACGGCTTGAAGAAAACCTTCCAAGAATTGCAGCGCAGTTGTTACTTAATTCAATTAATATTTCAATAAAATATATATCTCAGCAGTTTCAATCTTCGAGGTTTTAATAAAGTGCACATTTTTAATTACGAAAGACTTGCTTTGATATTGAATTCACAGAATAATTTTATAGTGAACGCAATAAACTAAATGTTTAGAATGATGGCCCGCGTGGTCGATTATAGCCCATATGCAAAATACGCGCTTTGACGTGGTGTTGCAGACACCAGCCCGTTGTACATACAATACAATACAATTACAAATATAAAATTAAACGTAAACTAGTACCTACCAACAATGTCAATGGGACACTTTGGCGTCGAATTAATCCTCCGCATCGCTGTCATCGGGAAACGTGCCCAGAAGACTGGCAGCATTGCCACGTTTAATGGCAATGTTAATTCTATGGCCAAAGAAAGAGCCAGACCTCTGGTCACGCGAAGTGTCAATGAGTAACCACGTATTTAAGGAGTAGGATTTAAAGTCTAGTGTGTTTGTAGTGTCGTGTGTACAAAATTGAACCTTCAGCCCAAATGATAAAACAACCTTTCGTTCTTGTTATTTCTCTAAGCGCCTTTTTATGTTCTACAAGACGAAACGTCGATTTTTTTTAATACATATTGTAATACCAACTTCTCTCACGATTTTCCAAAACAATTAATCAGGTAGTTGTTCTTCAAGACTAAACATGAAGTCATGAAATAAATCACTGAACAAAAAGCCTATCAGCACATTATTCATTACCAGTAATTATCAAGTAGTTAAAGAACTAAGAGCGATAACTTAAAAACTCGCAACAAACAGGCAAAGATGTCTCCAAACTCGGGCAAAGTCGGACAAAGTTGAGCGCAATGATTTTCACTGTAACACGATTTATTTGTTTGCTGGTAACGCTGCGTAATACGGAAAGTAGGACGCATTTGTTGAGCAAAAGAGAGTAAACTCCTTAAAGACATCTAATTAAAAGCGAGAGAGGCAAAATTAATGAGTCTCTCGGATTTTCATTGTTGGTCTTTTGCGAGACTATAGCTTGGGTATGTTTTGAAGGGTATGGTCGCTAGATTAACCCTTCGTATAGTAGAACGTAGATCTACACAAAACACAATGGCTTTTTAATTGTGTCTAAAATTACGGCATACAAGAGTTAAAGTAGATTATTATTACATTAATGATGGCAAATGATCGGTAGAAAAGTAAGCAACATATTTTTATAAGGGCCCTAAGAAAATGTCGTCGCATTCCACGACAGACCCAAGCACAGTACACAAGCTAACAAAATAATGGTTAGATATCAAACGTCGAAACACCTTTTCGCAGAATTTCAATGTATTGTTTCCATTCTACCGCATGTCAATATTTGCTATATGTAAACGAAAACAAAACATGAACAAGCAAACTCCTTTACACAAACATAACAATATAATTCTTATTGAAGGCGTAGGCAGGAAACAAAAACGTGTGCCAAAATTTATGTTAACAACAACAAAGCACACATCATATTCCTGTATAATAATCGTGCCAAAATATACAGCAAAATATCAAATGGTATCGATGAACAATGTTACAAATTCTCTATCGCAAATATTCTGATAATTTGCTCCTATCGCCATTTCGATAGTGATCGGAAGATGCAATATGGCATCCTAACAATTTGTAAATTAAATTCCTGATCTGGTGTCAGTTATTTGTATTGTGTTTATTATTACAATGAAAAACAATCCATAGTTGCAAGTTAACTATGTAGTAAGAATTTCCCTTGTAAGTTTATTCTGTATGGCTCTGATTGTGTGTCCAGACGAACGCAACATCGAAGCATTGAAACACTTTTTAACATATTTACCAAAGGAGTAATATATCTGGGAACATATTCCATTTAAATAAACTTAGTTAAGGACGTGTTAAACCATATCACGCATATTAATGCAACCCTTGAAACGTGTGGAGATGAAGAGAATTTAATCCGACGTACCAGGAGAGTAGAGTTACAAGAAGCTGGAGAAACCTCGGCTGTTCCTAATTAGTGCGAACCGTGGCTCGCTTGTTAACCTAGTTAGAAACGCCGCCGGCGACCGCTCAACACCCACAGTTTCTTTCAAATACTTTTTTGATTTAATGAATCGGTACCACAGCTACATTCCCAGTAACTTTTCCGAAATTATTCCCTTGGAAAATTTATACAATCCACTGGAATAATTTTTCGATAGCGTGTTTTAATAACGCGTTCTCCAAGTTTGGTCCTTTTTTACGCGTGCGTGAAAACGTTGTAATTGGCTTCGATCCACGCCTGACCTAAACTTCAATTCCCATTTGGACATATTAAACTTTTTTCAATATATCAATGTCTTTTTGTCTTCAAAGTGTTTTTGCTCTCGGTCGAGATAGTTATCTACGACCTAGACAAGATCATTTAATTCCAATTCCAAATAAACGGACAGAAAAATAAAAGTTTAGTACAGAAATAACAAAAAATCTGTAGCAGACTAATGAAATTTGTAAAGCCTTTTCAGTGTGCGATGAATTTGCGTACAAAATAACATATACGCGGCATCCGAGATGTGAAATGGGTTAAAACTGTCGAGCGAAATTTGTTGATACATTTTACTTGGTTGAGATAAATGACGTTAGTCGTTACTTTATCTCGAGGGTTAAATATTGAGATAGGCATATACATACATCTCTTTTACACACCGTATATACATGTCAACGTAAAATTGCCAAATACGTTACATTGTAATATCTCTAGCGATATTATAAAATCTCGAAATATTGTCAAATGAACATAATGCTTACAACAAAACGCATTATTTTTCGTGAAATGCATGCGATGGTAGTCAACTCACGGGGTGTGGAGGGAAGGAAGGATCCCCCTTGCCCAGTGGTACAACTCTCATGAAAAGATATTGTACCATTCTTGAGAAATACCGATTATTATAACATAACTATTTCCGAGTGCAGGTTTTAAAGGAACCTAACTAAATTAACTGGGGGGTGCCCCAAGTCCCGATTATGGTGGCAGAGATACTTCCGTATGTTCAGTTGACAATAATTCGAGATATTACAATATCGCTAGAGAGAAACACGTCATATTGTAATATACCTAACGTGTTTGACAATTTTACGGTGACATACACACACCATACATCTTTTATTTTCATATGTTTTGAATTCCTGGAACATCGCTGTTTGTATTCGCCGCTGTGAAAAGAGGTAACTTTTATATAAAAAGTGGAAGTTGACACGGAATTGAATAATGTTGTTCCGCATAAATTAACAGCGGAGGCATGGCATAAAGGAAAATTCTCTAATGAAATGAGAGAGCGTTGATGGAGTTAACAATTTTCCGGTGTTGCGCATAGTGCAAATTTATAAGGCAGGAGTGGAAAAAAGACATATTTCTCTATCATCACTGTGCTACTTAAGTATCTGTTGCTATGAGTAGGCACTAGGACAAATCATAAAAATATAAGAATCAAGCGGATTCTTGCAAACTTCCACAACCTTTAACCTCTAAAACTAAGATAATCATTGTATGATTTGGAAAAAATAAATTTCCAGAGGTTATCCAAGTAAAATATCTGTCGCCTCCTGCGGTAAATATTTTGACAACGACCACCGGCGAATAAATCGTCACCCAGCACCGGTAGCAGAGCAATTCCTTAGCCAAATTAAGACTAAGGGGGGAATTTTAGACCTTTTGTTTTTTACATTCCAGTTTTCCACCTCGGGGGCACTTATAGGGGGGGGGGGTGTGGAATAATATTTTTTTTGATTCCAGTTTTCCCCCCCAAGGGAGATTATCAACAGGGAATTCTAGACTTTTCTTTTTAGAATCCACTTTTCCCCCTTAAGGAGACTTTTAGGGGGGATTTGAGGAATAAGCCCTGAAAATTCTATTGGGAAACGCTTTTTTAACCTTCTGATATTTTTTCCGCTCTAGGTATTACAGTGAATACAGCTACTAATCTGCCTCATAGTCATTCATTTCCCAAAACGGAGAGAATTATCTTGACCACAGATCAAAAACTGAAGACCAGCTCGTTATAAGGTTAATACCTAGGTATTACTTTAAGCACTTAAAAATACATTTAGGTAACAGGCAGGTGACTAACTTTTAGTGCGCTTTAAAAGTGTTGAAATCGTAAAATCCACCGGCGACATCGACTGTAATATCATCCGAAGGTACCTTTTATATGGCGAGAGATACTTTTGACATGATATGACTTTTAAATTCTAACTCATAATGTTATCTTTTCGTGTGGATATTTTAAAACACATAAGGCTTAGGTAACGAAAATTTTTGAAAAAAGTGTGTGTTTGTGTATAGAGTATTTAAACTTGCTAAACATCGAAAAAGGTTTATAGATAAATAATAATGTAAAACTGTGATATTAATAGATACTAAAATGGTTAAATACTATTTTTTTTTTTTTTTCTATTTTAAAAATATTTATGTTTTTTTTTTTAATATTTTAAAATGTATAGAGCAGCATGTGAAAATGAATAAAATGAGATAAAATGGTAATAATAGTTTAAAACTTACTTAACATGTGTGTGTGTTTTTGCTTACTTACTGCCTAACCACTTGATGTTATCTTAAGAAAGAAAATAAAACAATTCCATGTTTGACTCGAATTGTAAATTAAATTAATAAAACATAAGTACCCAAAAAACCCTTAAAAGTCACCCTACAGAAAAAACAACGACCGTGTCGCCTTAATTTGAAAATATCAATTTCTCCGAAAGCTTTTAGAAGGAAAATCCTTTAAAACAACTTTTACAAGACGCCATTATTACCTTTCGTTTTAATTTATTTTCTTAACGGTAACCTACTTTTTCTTTGGTAATACCGTCTTTCCTTTCAGAACTACATTGATACGGTAAATGTGGGTATACAAACCTTTTATGCTGAAGGTGAAAGGAACGTATAGAAGAAATCCTTTAGGGAATCCTCGTTTGGGAGTATAAGTGGAAGAGCTTTAGTATCTTCGTACTTATACTGTCGGTGATATCGTCACAGGTTTTTTGGGGGACAAAAACGAGTGTAGGTATGTTTTTTAATTTTTATTTGATTTGTATTGTTTATAAGAATGTTTAACAACCACTCTGGTCGATCTTTTGCTTACGTTGGTCTATGGCCCACCCTTACATAACGAGGTTCCTCCGTGTCTCGGAAAACATGTTAAGATATTAGTCCCGGCTGTCATCTGTAGACCTTTGACAGTCGTTAGGTCAGGTAGTCAGTGGCCCAATAAGTCTGACAACCAGTCTTACCGTCTTACCAAGGGGTACCGTATCACCCAGAACTAACTGGGTTCTGGAGGTCGGAAAGGCAGTCGGTCCATGAAAAATACTGGTATTCAGCTTCATCCAGTTAGACTGGCAGTCGACCACAACGTAGTTGGGAAAAGGCTAGGTAGATGATGGTGATGATGATGATGATGTTTGTATAGAAAGAAAGAAAGAAAGAAAAAGCATTTAATAGCCCGCACAGGACAAAACACATCAAAATTATCAGTATAAAACTTACACAGAATAAAAAACAAATATATAATTAAAAATTAAAAGAAACGAAACTCGTCCTGTACGAGGCCAAAAGGCTCCTATCTCAGCATGGTGCTGTAACATTAAAAAAAACGTCACAGCGCTGGTATATCCGTGATTTCCTTTTGTTTTTACGAGCACCCGATATTTCGACGCTGCGCTGTTGCAAGCATCACGATAGCAGGAATACCCGGGATCATGATCACTGTTATAATCCCGTAAGTGTAGTGAAAAACCGCGGAAGCCTAAAACATTGCATGTTTGTATAGGATCTTTGTTTTGGTCAAATCGTGCAATTGAATCCCCAACAGATTGTGGCAAATTTTGCTTGCACTTTTAGTTTGGATGACAAAGCATGATTAGCTAAACGTGTTCTTGGACTAGTTTTTTTGTATGCACTCGAGGTGCTAAGAGTACCCATTAACATTAAACACAAACTAATACACAGGTAAATCAAGCGACAAGTTTTTTGTAACAAATAAATTTCTTGATTATAAATAGCTTTTTTATTCCGACTCGAATGGCGTAGTGGTAGTGACGCTGCCTTACGTTCTTAGGGTCCTAGGTTCGAATCCCGGTAGGAGCAAATGTTTGTGTGATGAGCATGGACATTTGTTTCCGAGTCATGGATGTTTATATGTATAATAAGTATGTATTCCCTCTCATTGAGAGGAGGCCGTGTCCCAGCAGTGGGAACATTATAGGCTGATGATGATGATGATGATGATGAAGTATGTATTTACAAACAAAAAAGTGTATATGTAGTATATGAACTATCTAGTGTCCACGATACAAGCTTTGCTTAGTGTGGTACTAGGTGGCGCTGTGTGTTAATGTCCAGCGATATTTATTTATTTATTTATTCCTATTTCTTAGTAAACATGGCTTGGTATAAACAAAGAAACGCCTATACCCAGAAGTGGGTGAAGTTGAACTGTGGATGATGATGATGATGATGATGAAACATAACACTGCGCTTTTAATCCCTAGTGGGTTTGGACAGGACTGGTGTTCCTATACTACAAACCTGTTTCGCCAGTTTTATTGATGTGTCATGTAAAAAGTGGCTAACCTTTTTTTTATTTTTTATCGGCTATCTTTTTGAGGCGCACGTGGAACACGAACGCACCGTCGACACGGCCTGTCGTCATAAGCTGGACGGACGGTGAGCTAGCCCATAGCTCGCCGTCTCCAGGCCGGGGGCCACCACGTTGCCCCCGCCACCTGGTGCGTCTCCCGCGGCGGCTGGGGCACGAGGTTCTCTCCCTCTCGCGTTCCGCCACCTCCTTTGCTAGCATGACTGCTTCGCAGAAGGAGGTGACGGCTTCCCATTCCGTCTCGCTCCGGAGCGTGTATTGAACCAGGGTAGGACGTGAGAGGTCGCCGCCGCCGATCGCCGCTATGAGGATACGTTGGTGCTCCTCCCAACCAATAGGTGGCGAACCTATTATAGACTGACACTCGAACCTAAAATCTCAAGCATGAGTACTTGCGCTTCCTACACCTACGAGACAGATAATTTTTAAAAGTGAAAACTTTTTTAGGAGCATTGAGCACTTTTGGGTGAACAAAAATCACAGAACTTTCGTAACCATCGCCTAACGCTTCGTAGCACTCGTAGTCAATCCGCTACGGCTTAGCACCACGAGACGTAGCAGATATAGATTACTTAGTTTTCACTTCGATCGGTAGTCCCCAAAGACTGCTCTGCATTTTCTTTTTTTGGTACACTTTTTTATTTCTTAGCACACCTATCAGGAAGTCAGTAATATCAATCGTTTTTTTTCATGTTACAGCACCATGCTAAGATAGGAGCCTTTTGGCCTCATACAGGACGAGTTTCGTTTCTTGTTTTCTTTTTTCAGATTTTTTTTCAAGTAAGTTTTAAATACTGATACTTTTGATGTGTTTTGCCCTGTGCGGGCTAATAAACACTTTTTCTTTATTTCTTTCTGAAAGAAAAATAAAGAATTCTTTCAGATAACTAGTACCTTCCAGAACCGACTAGTACCTAGTTCCAGAATAATACTGTCCCCAGATTCGATAAACTTTTGTTTTATAAGATGTAGAGTTGCTCTACGAAACGATTCCACGAACAACTACCGAGAAGGACTTACAAAGAGATAAAGTTATATAAAGCGAGCAAAACCACGAAGCTTCCATAAGGCAAGTTTGTTGGCTCCTCAACTTCCAATCACTAATTAAGTTTTCCTCGACATGCTACCATAGTTCAATTTCTTAGGAATGCCTTCTAACATGTAGGCGGTAAGGTCTGTTCTTAAACTATTTGTTTATTACAAGCTCTTGCCCGCGGATTTGCTCGCACCCTGAGTGATCACCTAGGGGTATACAATATTGCTTATGACTTATTAAAGTTATTAAAGTAAGTATTAAAGTATTATTACGCAAAATATATTGCAGAAAAATGATATGTTGTAGAACTCAATGTAACGCACTAAAAACATTGTGTTGATGGATGGATTGAAAAAACCTTGCAAAAAAACTTGTATTTTAAAAAAACTTGGCAAAAAGTTGGAACTTTGGCCATCCCCATATCCCCATAACTAGAAGATTCCCAGATATGGTGTAGAACAAAAATACAATCGCAATGACGTGGAAAACAAGTCCCTTTCTGCTTCGTCAAGAGCTTTTTTTTTACATAAAAACATAAACATCGGTCAAGCCGTTTCGGAGGAGTTCGATAACAAACACTTTGACACAAGATTTTTATATATTAGATTTATTTAAGGTCGATACACCATCAGGTTGGGCTGGGACATTACATATCGAGTTTTCTCCGTGCATTTAAAAGCACTTTGGTCCCGGCTGTCTTTTGTAGATCTTTGACATTCGTTACAGGTAGTCAGTTGCCCGGAAGTTTGACAACCAGTCTTATCAAAGTGTATTGTATTAAACTTAAATTGTCACAACTTACGGGATATCTTCTGTGATTATTTATTGTTTTGAGGTCCCGATATTTCGATGCTGTTGCAAGCGCCATGATCGCGGGTTGACTGAAGACTGCGGGTGGATGGAAAATAAAAGATAAGAAGAAGAAGATATCTCGTAAGTGACAATATAAGTTTAGTTTTAAACCGGGAAAGCCTAAAACTGTGTATTGTATTACGCACTACTAACTGGGTTGTAGAGGTCAGATACACAGTCGTTCCATGATAAAATACTGGTATTCGGCTGCATCTCGTTCAACTTGAAACTGACCCAATACAGCTGGACAGGTCACATCATGAGAACGGACAGAGATAAATGGACGAGAGACGTAATGGAATGGTATCCTAGAGATGGAAAGAGACGAAAAGGACGCCAAATTAAGAGATGGGAAGACGACTTACCAAAAGGATGGAGAAGATTGACTCGTGACAGAGATGAGTGGAAGAAACTAGGGGAGGCCTATGTCGAAGGACAACCTGACCAACAAACTGGTTGCTGAAGATTAGCGTAGAACTTACTTAAAAGAATTAAGTCATTTCTTTTATTATTTTATTTCTTTATCAACTACAGGTTTTTAGTTTTATTTTTTATTAGATAGATGTTACATTTACATAAGCTTAAAATGTACTGTATTTTGGTCAGTGAATAAAGGCTTTTATTATTATATTATTATTATTAAAATACAATTAATAAATGCTAGAGTAGATGAGGACTTCATTCTAAAACACACATAATTAATCAGTATAAGTGGAAATAGGTACATAGGTACATTGACGACTCGAATGGCGTAGAGGTAGTGACGCTGCCTTACGTTCTTAGGGTCCTGGGTTCGAATCCCGGTAGGAGCAAATGTTTGTGTGATGAGCATAAACTTATTTGTTTCCGAGTCATGGATGTTTATATGTATAATAAGTTTGTATTTACAAACAAAAAAGTATATATGTAGTATATCAACTTTATAGTGACCACGACACAAGCTTTGCTTAGTGTGGCGCTAGGTGGCGCTGTGTGTTAATGTCTAGCGATATTTATTTATTATTTTATTTATAATTACATACTTGTACAAATAATACAGACAAATTACATAAAAATTGATATTGCTTTTAAGCTACAACTAACTAAATTACAGCGCTCAATTTGTAAAGTGGTAGCAATACCAATTGGCATCCACAGCAATATTATTATACGACCATACTTTCGTTTGTTATACTTTCGTACGTTACACTTTCGTAGGCTACACTTTTGTATACTACTCGTATACTACTCGTATACTTTTGGAGTAGACCCATAGGTCCTATATTGTAAGCCCCATATACCGTTTGATTTGTACAGCTGTTCCGTATTGTTTGTGTTCGTTAGTTGTGAGTGTGGTGTGAACTTATGTTTTTTATAGAAATTTGCAAGTTGTTAAGGCGATTACATGAGCTAAACGCGAGTTTTATAATGACTAAAAGTATATGATTCACTGCTGTAAACAAGACCAGAAAAATATATGATATTCTTCAGGATATATGCTAGCATGATACTGTTTTGAAAACATAATACAATTAATTTGGCTTGATAAAAAAAATCACAAACTTACCTCTAAAAATATCTTTCAAACAATAAAAAACATACTAACATGCATGCGATCATTCTGATTTTTTGGCAAATAGTTCTACTAGCAATATATTAGCATGATACTGTTTTAGTTTTTTAATCCAATCAATAGTTTTTTTGTAAATCGATCAAAACCACTCATTTCGCGCTATTTGGCCTGCAGTGGCTGACGTAACAACCACTTTGTAGTGCAAGCTTATTAGAACTTTATTCTGACAGCGTTTCAAACGAAGTTTGAACCACCACAAATAGAGTTGCTAATTTAGCTCGTCTAAGCGCCTTAAGATTTCGTAGGAATATATATTATGAATGTGATTATAACATTCTGTTCATATTCATTCATCATATTCATAATTCTTATTTTGATAGGTTTCATTCATATGTTGCTCCCAGGTAAAATATTATGCTTCAAATATAAAACATCCACAGAAAACCTTATTCCACCAACCCCTTTGTTGTGTTCATACAAAAAAAGCATCATCCATTCACTTTTTCGCTGATAGAAAGACCAATATTTTTGCGCACAAAATTGTCCCATTACCCATTGTGAACAGAAGCAATAAAAACAATTTTCACTCACAATTCCCGCTGTCTCCTACAGTTCGTGCCGCATCTAGGGATGCGGATGCGGGCGTAGGCGGCCGCTACATCGATCGCGACCCCTGACATTAAATGAAAGACAGCCCGCTCGTTGAGGGACGGCCGTAAGCCCCGTTCATGCCGTGTACTGATACAAAGCACTTCACAGACTATACAAAAGATAAACAAAGAAAATGTACCCTTTAAAAAGGGACGTCACTATCACATTGAGATAAAGAACGCAATAAGATAGGAATTTTAACATTGAAACAGAAAACATTGTCCCTGAAATATACGAAACGACATAACAGAAGTGTTTATTGTCATCCATAAAACGGTTACGTATAAAACGAAGTACATTCCAGCCCTTCGGAACGCAAACGTTCAAATGTAACCATCAGTCAAGCTGCGTATAAACCTTTAACGTCGGCAGTATTATCTGCTATAATACGGGAGCCGACAGCCCTGCGAATGTAGGGCACTCACACAGCGTCGATGACGCACACGCGCGCGGCCTACGTCATACCGAATACGCAGTCCGGACTACCTGGCTCGATCGCGGAGCACACAACACCGCGTCTACGTCACAATACCCTACTTATATTAAACTCGGCAGCTTAATGTTCTGCGCTCCTGAATCAGGGGTGTGCGTAAAGGAATTTATAGCTTTTCACGCTATTGAGTTGGGCTTTAATAAACCTTTTATGGGACTGTTACATTGGCGTTCAGGCAGGTCAAGTTTATTGATTTAGGTGGACGATTTGCTTTATGGTGCACGCGAATTGTCAAGCGATTCTATTGGTTGGTTTTGGTGAGTGATTGTGCTTAGATTCTTGCTGCAGACGTTTTAAATTGATTGTTTGATAGTGCTTTGTGACTATTGGATGTTTTCCAGAACTAAAGTTTTTAAAGAACAGACGTTTGGCACGTTTTCTCTTGTACAACAGGATACTTCCACTGAGATGTTTCCGAGTCAACAATTGCTGCTCATTGTACGCAACCCTGTTTTATAAATTTCTTTTAGTAAATAAAATGTTATTTTCAATGAAAAGTAAAGTACTTATTAACAAAGAAAATAAAGATGAGGCAGTGAAGTTTCACGGAACAGGATATTGCGTCTGTAAATAATAGAAGGTTTACTTACTCTCACTTTCAATTTCAGATGTCGTATTCGATATAATTGTTCTACATTTAGATTTTTTGTCTACTATCCAGTTATCAAACAATTCAGTTTGGATGCAGCAATGCAACATTTTACATGGAGTGACTGCCTATCTGACCTCACTTACATCCACAGTTAGTACTGGGTAATACGATGCCACTTGGTAAAACTGGACAAAGGTCAGCTGTAGGACTGTCTTTCGGCTGAAATGATGATGATGATGAAATAGGACAGAGATGAGTATGTAGTAAGACTGATTGTCAGACTAACGGTTCACTGACCACCAGACTTGGAAATGACAGCCGGGACCAACGTTTAATGTGATTTTCGAAGCACAGACGGAATGTAATGGTCACCAATCCTCGGACCAACCTAGGGAACCGTGGCTTAACCTATAGATCGACCCGAGCGGCTGGTATCATAGATGATACCAGCCGCTACAACACAACATGAATGCACAACATGAGCCACAAATTCAATTCATGTTGTTAAAATCACACATTAATTTGCGTTGCAAGCAGCAGTATTAACTTGTGTACCTACCGAGACTTCTGACGATCGTCAACATTTCAAAGTACAACAGCTGTTATAAATTACAATACATCGGTCCCAGTCCGGGTCATACCCACATAATAATGGCAAGAGTATCATCACAATATGTATGGGAAAGGAGGCCCCATACCACAGCAAACCTTCATTAATATTAACTAGGCTTTACGAGCAACCCTCGCAATCAATTCCCTAACCGAATCCGTTGACAAACTGACCAGAATATTTATATTCCCGTCTAATTTAGCCTCTAATAAAGTCTTATATATTTTCTTTGTTGTTTCATAAAGCAGAGGGTCGTACGTGGTGGATTAACTGAGCAATGTACCTATATTTTTATGAGAACTGGTCTAGTTTTTGGTCGCTAAGGTATGACGTAGAATATTTTGTTATGTACTAGGGTTATGGATCGTCTTTAAAAATAAATAGACTCGAGGCTTTTTCCCATAGGGTTAGACAGAACTTATCATCATCATCATCATCAACATCAACATCATCATCATCATCATCAAAATCATCATCCACAGCCCGAGTTCTCTCACAGCTGGGTATAGGCCCGTCTTTGTTTGTGCCAAGCTCCACACTCTTGTGTCAACCTCATTTAGGATATTCCCGCAATAGCAACAATATCGTCTACCCATCTCGCCGTCGGACGACCAACACTTCAATTTCCATTGCTTGGATGCCATTAAGGCGCTTAGACGAGCTAAATTAGCAACTCTATTTGTGGTGGTTCAAACTTCGTTAGAAATGCTGTTAGAATAAAGTTCTAATACAGCATGCAC
The DNA here is from genome assembly GCA_916618015.1 of Xestia c-nigrum. NCBI lineage: Eukaryota > Metazoa > Arthropoda > Insecta > Lepidoptera > Noctuidae > Xestia > Xestia c-nigrum. Next base: position 18,252,760 of record OU745255.1, on the reverse strand, counting down.
TACAAAGTGGTTGTTACGTCAGCCACTGCGAGCCAAATAGCGCGAAATGAGTGGTTTTGATCGATTTACAAAAAAACTATTGATTGGATTAAAAAACTAGAACAGTATGCTAATATATTGTTTGTAGAATTATTTGCCAAGAAATCAGAATGATTGCATGTATATTAGTATGTTTTTTATTGTTTGAAAGATATTTTTAGAGATACTCGTAAGTTCGTGATTTCTTTTTATCGAGCCAAATTAATTGTATAAATTATTATGTTTTCAAAACAGTATCATGCTAGCATACAGGGTGTAAACCACCTCATCACAAAGCCTTTAACCAAGCATTCTGTACATCAAACTAAGTAACTTTACGTAAAATTATTGCTGGGAAACAATTTTTTTTGAGGTTATAAATCATGTTTTGTGGTAGATCTCAATGTATCGCAATTAAAACATTGTGCTGATGGATGGATTGAATAGTACGGGGGTCGTGGAGGTGTTAAAAGTCAAAATCTTACAAAAAAACCTGTATTAAAAAAAAATGTTGTCAAAAAGTTGTAACTATGACCCCCCATATCTCCGTAACTAGAAGGTTCCCAGGTATGGTGTAGAACAAAAAAATGATCGCAATGATGGGGAGAACAAGTGCCTTTCAGCTTCGTGAAGAGGTGTTTTACACCCTTTATATCCTGAAGAATATCATATATTTTTCTGGTCTTGTTTATAGCAGTGAATCATATCCTTTTATTAATTATAAAACTCACGTTTAGCTCATGTAATCGCCTTAAGTCACAGCTTTACTCCACCAGCCATCACTGAGCCTTGCTAGGTGTCCTATCCAATTCAATTTCAGTTCCTTAACTCGATTCCCAATATCGCGGATCTTCGTACGTCTTCGGATTTCGGTCTATTAATTTTAAGCAGAGCATGGAATGCTATATTAGAGCTATATTCGTACATAATATTCTGGTAATACATCTTTAAAACCTCATTACAATTTTGCGTCCGGCGAAAGCATTTTGAATATGTCTCAAAAAAGTTATTTCAATAACTGGATTAAAAAAAAGAACAACCCTCCAACCCTTCTTGACATAACCAATTTCCCAATTCACCTTTGCTATACCAAGCAAAAATAGCTTGGTTGAACTAAACTTTTATAAGTACTTATTTTATGAATAAGTAAATAAAGAAAAATAACATGTAGGTATTTGTAATAAGCTGCTTATCACCAGACGCTAAAGCTGTCAGAGGATACGGATTATTGTAATTGAAATAATAGATAAACAGTGGTTTGAGGAGCTCGTGGCAAAATAATAACAGCCGCTCTGGTCGACCTTTTGCCTAGGTTGGCCTCTGGATGGGTGACCACCCATTACATACCGAGTTTCCTGCGTGCCTCGGAAAGCACGTTAAGGAGTTGGTCCCGGCTGTCATTTGGAGACCTTTGACAGTCGTTACAGGTAGTCAGTTGCCAAAAAGTCTGACAGTACTAACTGGGATAAGGAGGACAGATAGACAGTCGCTCTATGTAAATGTAATGTATTCAGCTGCATACGGTTAGACTGGGAGCCTACCGCAACATAGTTGGAAAACGCTGGGCAGATGATAATGAAATAAGAGATAAGAATCGGTTTAACATTAGTAACACGTTAATGGCCTCACACAGAATTTTTATATTTCTTTGTTGTACACTAGGTCGAGATTCTGTGGTATTGTGGACTTTACGTTGGCCTAGCGTACTAAGGAATTCTATTAGAATAACGGACTAGCTTATACTGGTTTTGTTACCATTGACGTCCGACCTACTAATAACTGTTTACTGAACAACAGTGAAAGAGGTTATTTAATGTCGGTTTTTTCAGAAATGTCTATCTCGTATTAGTTTAACAGTACCATCTTCGTGTCGAGTGTACTACTTCAACGGCCAAACCTGGTAATTCTTATTTATTTACCAAAACGATCCAAGCTTGTTGACAAACATGATATGATTGTAATATATGAAGAGATCATCATCATCTGCCTAGCCTTTTCCCAACTATCTTGGGTCGGTTTCCAGTCTAACCGGATACAGCTGAATACCAGAATTTTACAAGGAGTAACTGCCTTTCTGATCTCCACAATCCAGTTAGTACTGGGTAACCCCCTGTGTAAAAATAGAGGCTTTGCTCGGAGTTTCCTCGCGTGATCGAATCAGAAATGAAGACATCAGCAAGAGAACCAAGGTTACCGATGTAGCCCGAAGAATTGCCATTAAGTGGAAATGGGCAGGGCACATTGCTCGCAGAACGGATGGCCGATGGGGCTGAAAAGTTCTGGAGTGGCGACCGCAATCCGGAAGATGTTGTGTTAGAAGGCCTCCCACTAGGTGGACAGATGATCTAGTGAGGGCTGCAGAAATCCGCTGGATGCGAATCACACGGGACCGGTCAATGTGGCGGCACTTGGGGAAGGCCTACGTCCAGCAGTGGACGTCTTTCGACTGAAATGATGATGGTGATGATAAAAATGGTTGTCAGACTTTCGGCCCACTGAATTTGAAGAGACTCGTGGGTACTAAAACAAAACCAATTGGTTACTTTGTATTATATAATTATTAAAGAGACACAATAAAGAGAATTCTCTTCTATTATGCTTTTTTGTACTAAATAAAAAACTATCAAGCTGTTTACTCAATTAACACAAAAGTATTCCAGGAATCAATAAATTCATATCAAAATACATTGTGTCAAATACAGACCCTTCAAGACACCGTCAACCAAGCATTCCGCACATCATACTAAGTAGGCAACTCTATGCAAAAAATGATTAATAATAATAATAAATATCACTGGACATTAACACACAGCGCCACCTGGTGCCACACTAAGCAATGCTTATGGCGTGGACACCAGATAGTTGATATACTACATATATATACACAAATGCCCATGCTCATTACACAAACATTTGCTCCTACCGGGATTCGAAACCAGGACCCTAAGAATGTAAGGCAGCCTCCCTACCACTACGCCATTCTGCGACGACTTTTTTTTTTGGGGTGAATAATCACGTTTTACGGCAAAACTAAATGTAATACACTCAAAACATTGTATGTACTTATGGACGCATTTAATATTAAATGGGTTATGAACAAACAGGGTGTATTTCACCTCATCACAAAGCCGTTAACCGTTAAATTATGTTGTGTGGTATAACTCAATGTAACACACTCAAAACATTGTGCGGAAGGATGGATTGAATAGTACGGTGGTCGTAGAGATATTTAAAGTATAAAATCATGCGATAAAAAGTGGTATTTAAAAAAAAAAACTTGTCAAAATCTTGCAACTTTGACCCCCAATATCTCCGTAACTAGAAGGTTCCCAGGTATAGTGTAGAACAAAAAAATGATCAGAATGAACGAGGAGAAAAAGTATCGTCGTTTCGTATTCGTTAAGAGGTGTTTTAAACCCTATACATATTTATAGTAAAGTTGTAGAAGCTTAGAAACTAGCCTTAGAAACTAGTGTTTGAAAAAAAAACTTGTGAAAAAGTTGGAACTTTGACCTCCAATATCTCAGTAATTTGTAGGTTCCCAGGTATGGTGTAGAACAAAAAAAATCGCAATGACAAGGAAAATAAGTGCCTTTAGGCTTCGTGATAAAGGTTATATTCACACTCTTTGTAGCATTTACCTCACGCATTTAATATGAAATTCGAACAAAGCAGCGACACAGGAATACTATTTAAACTGAGTACTCTGTGAACTGAAATAATGCAATATTCGCAGAAATGTAATTCACTGAGCATTTCAATAATGTTGTTTGCGGTTGTAAATCATATTCAATGGTTATTCAAATAATGTTTTTTGAGTGTAAGTACATTTCAGTAATATTTTGTTGTTTGATGTTTATCGCCCACAGTATTGTTTGTTTGATTGGGCTTGCATGCGAAACTATAAAAATACTGATAACAGTGAATAATGTTTTCCTTCACCGTTTTGAGAGCTAATGCCTGGGTTCGAACCCACGACTAGTAAGTCCGAGTAGTAAGACCAAAAAATTCGAAGTCATGTGACTTTTACCAACCCACACTGGGCCCGCGTGGGCCCATTCCCTCTCATAGACAGGAGGCCTGTGTCCCAGCCGTGGGAACATTAATAGGCTGATGATGATGATGATGATGATATTCGATTAAACGATATATTACATAATTATTGAAACACAGTACTTTGGAACTCATATTTATATGAAAAAGATCATATCTCCAAGGTACAATAGTTATTTCTCGCGAAAATTGTTTTTAAATTTAGGAAAGTGACTTCTGCTGCTCGTGACTGTACATACTTTTTTTACTTCTTATGTGAACACGAAATTTAAAGTAGACTAAGAATTGATAATTTTCCTGATCCAATCTTCCATCATCTTGCCATTTTTTCTCAGTTCAACTACTTCCTACAACACTTTGTAATAAAACTTTCTACACGTTAACATACGAATTTTCCATCAATTTACCTCTTACCTTTTGGAAATACGAAAGCCATTCAAGAGGAGAATAGTACTCAAGTAATTGAAACAGAATGCTTTGACATTATATACCATGGTATGTCCCGATCCCAATCAGATCGAATCCATTGTTCCCGAAACAGCATTGTTACATTCAATTAGTATTAATACTCACTGTTCTGGAATATTTTACAATACACGTGAACCGTAGGATTTTGATCAAAGGACAAATATTTCGTGGAAACTGAATATTTCAGTGTCCATTTGCTATTTCGTTGAAGAGTTTTCAATAATTGTATTTTGATTTAAATAAATTGGTGCTTCGTTTAATTTGACCAAACATAGTTTTTTTTTGTAATAAAACATATTTAGTTATTTCATTCGCAAGAAGATTTGCAAGATCACTTTTAGCGATAAGGCCGCTTATAGTGTGAAATGTTTTATTTTATGACGTTACTTGTATGGTGTACATTATAAAGAATATCTATTCTATAATTCGTTCTAACTTTTCTCCTTTAATCCCAAATCTGAGAAAAGGAGAGAGTTCTTACTTTTTAGACATACCAACCTAAAACTATCCTCTTTATGAAAAAAAACAGGCTGTAATCCACGACATAGGACCCTGTGACGAAAAATACTGGACACAATATCTTTGATTTTTTGGTTCTAAATTTACCACAAGACATATTCCTTCACGTTTTGAAACCATTACTTATGAAGCACACAAAGGATATGTGCCTAGTTGGATTCGAACTCACGACATACAACTCGTCAGTCATGGCAGCCATTGCTGGAACACCGCTGGGCACCATGCTCACCTCACCATTCCGATCAACAGGATTATGAATCACCCAAGCGGGTCTAACAACACCACCATTCTACCTCTACAACGCCATACGTCATAACTAAATGTAGAACTAATACAATATAGTATGTAAAATCGATACAGCTCATAGTACGGGGCAGGGCAGCTCCGTAAAGTGCAAAGGTAAATGCAATGCTGGGTTCTATAAATAGCTCGCCCGGGCAAGCCCCTACTACCGGCTTCCGATTCATATTCAAATCGTTTACGAGTTTTGTGAAAGGAAACTATAGGATTGTTATTAGTTCTCTAATTGGATATGAATATAAGAATGAGCTATTTGCATTTTTTGAAATATACATATAAAGTAGACGACCTCAGTTTAGTGACTGTGTCAACTTCAACAAATTGCTGCCCATAAGATAACAATAAAGAAACACTGCTTATCAACGAGTTCGTTGATGCTGAAGGAGTTTGATGATGTTGATGATAATATATTTAATTGAATGATCGAATTCAATAGGATGAAGTTTTTTTTTGTTTAACACATTTATTTACTGAAAACTTTAATACTTACATTTGAAATGATTTTTTGGAAGTTTGGATGCTACTAATTTTTTACTATTTAACCTAAAAATCTGGCTTCACTGTGTAAAATGTTCCAACTTTTATCTAACAAAGAACTCTTAATAACACAAAAGAGTTTTTACACAAAATGAACCAGGTAAAACTACTCTTTGTTTACTAGCACAAAAACGAAGAGCCGGTGCTACCAACATAACAAAAAAGTATTAAAATTGTGAAACGCTGTATCCAATTTTGAATTTCAACGAAAGGTCAGATGCGTCCCAGGGCGCTCCAATTTGTAAAGCTAGCTTGCTTCCCTGCTCCATCTATCTATCTCACTCGTCAGGTCCCGGGCAAACCGGGATACCTAGTGCTCAATGCACAACAGTTGGCGGAACCAGTGCAAACGATTCTAGACTTTATTGCTGGTACAATAACTGCAACTAGGAAGGAATTTTCCATGCATGCCTGACCTGTTGCGTCCCCCGTCATCGTATCGGAATCAAATCGATATTACGAGCGATGCGTCGGGGTAAATTGGAAACGTCATGTGTGCCTGTATACCTATATAGTTACTGTGAAATATGTATATTACCGGTCGGGTAGGTCTGGGATGACCTAAAAACAAAAAGTAGGCTGGCTAAGCATCCAGCCTGATTTATCGTAGGAGGCAAATATATTTTCATGAACTTAGGAGTGGGTAATATATATCTTTTAGATGAGTAAGGCCATTTTTCGATAAAGGAATCCTAATGAATCGTCCATGAGCGTGCCAGCGACGTATAAAATACTCGTAGAACAATTATAATTGTTTAAAAGCATTTAAATTGTACATTAAGGTTATTCATTAGTATAAGTAGCTTTATTTAGTTAATTTAAATAGTCGTTTGTTTAAGCTTTTTGTTTGCGCGTCGCATTAATCGGCTTTTGTTTTAAAATTATTTTTGTTTTTGTAACTGAATTGGGAATTAGGTCATTAAATCACCTGAAGTTTTTGACTTTTTGTATTGTTACTTGTGTATACTATGATAAGATAGCGAGACTAATAGTAAGTTAGTTACCAAACTTAATTACCAATGGTTTATAAATCTAAGTTTTATTGTAAGACATTGAGAATTCTAAATAAAAATGTAAGAAAGGTATCTTTCAGTCTAGTCTTAGACAATGCAGTACTTTAAAATAAACACTAAGTTTGCAATACAATTTAAGTAAATAAAAGAAGTCAAAGAAAAAATAATAATATTGATGATGCAAAAAAAAGAAAGTGTTGTAAATAGTACATTCTGTGTCCTTTATTACTTGACCCCTATTAGAAAGAATTAATAGCAACAGAGGGGTCAAGTTACACTGGGCTTGTACCATCCCCATATTACATGTTGCTTCAGTGCAATTTGAACAGCACTGAACTCTCAGTACAAGACAAATAAAATATTCGTTCGCAACTAATTTGCAGTAAACTATGCACGGCCACGCCGTTGTAATCTTTATCCGAGTTCACACAACGTCGAAAATAGCGCGTTATTATATAATAAATTCTTCTCGTTTTTTGTTACTTTGAGCTCCGTGAATGGTTTCAGTTTTCCATGCTAAGAGGATTTGTTATTTTCCAATATGGTTTTCATATCCCATAGTGTGATCAGAGAATTCAAATATACACAATAACATATTTTGCGTGAACGGATTATTTTCAGCTTTTATTATGTACTCTGATAAAATCATTGACCAAATCCATTACGCGAAATTCAAATGAATAAAATTTAAGTATTATTTTTTGTGAAAACTTCACTAGCCGAGTTGAGCACTTTTTGGCTAAACAAAAATCACGGAAACCGCGTGATCGTCACCTTTTTGCCAGTCAAAGCCGATCTGCTACGGCGTAGCACCACTAGGCATGCATGGGGCACAACCTGTAGCAGATATAGATTACTTAATGTTGCCAGTCGAAGCCGATCTGCTATGGCGTAGCACCACCAGGCGTGCATGGGGCACAACCTGTAGCAGATATAGATTACTTAATTTTGCCAGTCAAAGCCGATCTGCTACGTCGTAGCACCACTAGGTGTGCATGGGACACAACCTGTAGCAGATATAGATTACTTAATTTTGCCAGTCGAAGCCGATCTGCTACGGCGCAGCACCACTAGGCGTGCATGGGACACAACCTGTAGCATATATAGATTACTTAATTTTGCCAGTCGAAGCCGATCTGCTACGGCGTAGCACCACTAGGCGTGCATGGGGCACAATCTGTAGCAGATATAGATTACTTGATATTGCCAGTCGAAGCTGATCTGCTACGTCGTAGCACCACTAGGCGTGCATGGGACACAACCTGTAGCAGATATAGATTACTTAATTTTGCCAGTCGAAGCCGCAGTACAACAAGTACGTAGGAATCGATAGGACTCGATAAGATAAATTTGACAGTCATTCTCGATAAAATGAGAGTTTGACTCCATAAAAACTCATTTTATCGAGAATAACTGTCAAATTTATCTTATCGAGTCCTATCGATTCCTACGTACTTGTACTGCCGATCTGCTTTGGCGTAGCACCACTAGGCGTGTATGGGGCACAACCTGTAGCAGATATAGATTACTTAATTTTCATTTCTATCGACAGTCCTCAAAGACTGCCTCGCATGTTTTTTTTTAATTTCAAAATAATCGGTTTTTTACTAAAAGGACCGGGTATAAACCACCTCATCACGAAGCCGTCGACCAAGCATTCTGTACATCAAACTAAGTAACTTAATGCAAATCTTATTGCTGGGAAACGTCTTTTTTTGTTTGAAAAATCGTGTTATGTTGTAGAACTCAACGTAACGCACTCAAAACATTGTGCTGAGGGATGGATGGATTTAATAGTTAGAGGGTCGTGGATATGGTTAAAGTAAAATCTTGAAATTAAAACATTTTTTTTTTTCAAAAAATCTTGTCGAAGGTTACAACGTTGGTTTTATAGATTTTTCCAACGCTTTTAACACCTTATAAAACTTAAGAAGACGGGTTACGGGTAATAACACCGTCGATCACAAAATTTTCCTGGCCATATTGTCTCGAATTGGGGTCTCCTCGTTGTCACGTTATTGGTTTTCATCATATCTTCGTGGTCGCCAGCAGGCGGTGCGTGCTGATCAGGATTATTCCGACTGGTGTGACCTGCCAACTGGTGTTCCACAAGGCGGTATACTCTCTCCTCTCTTATTTTCGTTATTTATAAACTCCATTACTTCTATCCTCAAGTGCTCTTACCATCTGTATGCTGATGATCTGCAACTTTACGCTCAATCTGACATTGCAATCGTTAATAATTGCATCTCATTACTTAATGCAGATCTTCAAACTATCGGAGAATAGTCTGGTAAATTTGGGGTTGCTTTCAACGTCGGGAAATGTCAGGTCATCCTCATAGGTAGTCCGTACTACTTGAGAAATTTAGATACTAGCCAACTAACGCCGCTTATGTTCAATGACTCGGTGATTTTTCTTTCTCCACATGTGAAAGACTAGGACCTGTATAACGACGAGACACTTAGTTGGAATAAGCAGGTCGCTCAGGTTAGCCAGAAAGTCACTTACTCGCTGCGGTCTCTCTATAGATTCATACATTTTCTGTCGTCTAGCACTAAAATAACTTTGGTTCAGTCACTTGTGCTTCCCATTATCTACTATGCTGATGTTTGTTACTCTGATTTATCCCAAGAATTTTTAAACAATTTGGATCGTCTTCTTAATTTTGTATTGTATTTGTTTTACTTTCGGTCTACGTAAGTACGATCACATATCTGCATACCGTTCTCAGCCTAAATGGCTGCCTATCCGACTCAGGAGGACCCTCCGATCTCTCTGTATGCTCTTCACTATTTTGATAAAACCTTGTGCTCCCGATCACCTAAAAATAATATTTCAAAGTTTTGGGCAGTTCACATAGTCGTAACCTTAGAGCTTCCAAAAACCTGCTGTTTGAAATTCCCTTACATCGTACTGGTTTTATATCCACTTCTTACGCTGTCTCAACTATAAAAAAAACACTGGAACGCGTTACCCCTTGGCATTAAAAAAACTGAAAGAAAAATGGCTTTCAACCTTAGGGACATTTTCACTATTAGGGACACCTCTACCTAACCCTCCAGAAAAAGAACTTTAATGCGTGTTTGTAAATATTTTATACTAAGACATAAAGCTAGTGCGTTACCGATTCACCAAATCGCAGCAGCGTAGCAGCGCGTAGCAAGGCGTAGCAATGGCCGCTACGACAGTAGTGAGTGCCACGCGTTTGTCGTAGGTACAACTCATGATATCTTCTAAATTGTATTCTAAGGCGCGGGTCTTAGACAAGTGGCGTATAGCGTATGGCGGTGGCGCGGGTGCGCGGGAGGGCGAGGAAGTGGCGCCACTTCCTCGCCCTCCCGCGCACTCGCAGCCGCGCCAGCACCGCGCCACCGCCATAATGCCACTTGTATATGACCCGCGCTAGTGCGTTACCGATTCACCGAATCGTAGCAGCGTAGCAGCGCGTAGCAAAGACCGCTAAGACAGCTGCTGTAGTGAGTGCTACGCGTTTGTCGTAGGCACAACTCATGTTTAAATTTCTTGTTTCTAAATTTAATTTCTGTTTTCCAGCATTTTTTAGCTACGTTTTTTATATCCGAAAAATAACCAACGGGACCCTTTTTCTACGCCTCAGTCGGTCTGTTCGTCTGTCTGTGAGTGGGCTGTTTCTCATGATCCGACAGTTAAAATGTTTACAGCATGTGTATTTCTGCTGCTGCTGTAACAACTGATAATAAGACTAAATTAATAATGAAAAGGGGCTCCCCTACATGAATGATACGAAACCCTTCACGCGTGGGTCCGACTCGCACTTGGCCGTTTTTTTCTTAAGATGTTTTTTTTATACAATAGGTCGGACATGTTTTGCTTAGTGCTAAAGCATGCAAACTTACTTATTAAAAATGCATTATGAGTTCATATCAAAAAAATCATTAACGCTATAGAAAATATTATTATAATGCCATTTATTTAATTGAATTTTAAATAATTTACAATCCATACCATTATATAAATGTGAAAGTAACTCTGTTTGTCTGTCTGCTACCTTTTCACGACAAAACGGCTGATCGGATCGTAATGAAATTTGGCAAGGAGATGTATTTCAACCTAGCTAAGGACATAGGCTATATATTATCACGCTAATTACTTACGGGGGTGAGCAATATTGCATTTCGTCTATAGTTTTCAACTGTTTGACAATTGACAACTGTCATAACATGCATTGTAATAGAATAACTATTTTAGACAAATTGTCACGAGAACAAATAGCCCGTCGGTGACGCCTTCCGAACAGTGAGTCGCAAGGTCAAGCCTCAGTACAGAAATAAAATACTTTTTGATTTTGCGATGCTGTAAGATAATAACTTTGATTCGCACGTTCAAAAACCACCCGGTTTTCACTTTTTGTAACCAATTATTTTGTTTTTTTAAAGCTTTTTATTTCAAAATCATTGTTTTATACATATTTTTTTAACACTTAAACGACAGTTTGGGAATCATTTATTTCAAATAATAAATCTGTAAAAAAAAACGCTTATACTGTTAAAGGATCGCACACAGAACCCTTATCTACTATTTCTTAAAATTTCGTCTGTGTCTGTGTGTCTCTACGTAGCCTTTTTACGTGTAAATTATAAAACCAATGTGGTAAATTATTATTGTGCATAACTAAGAGAAAGTTTTGATTTTCGTTTATTTGCAATCGGTGCTCTCCATCAAAAGATAAATGACTTTAAAGTTTTAAGGAGAACCATCATGATCTAACTTATCTCCCATGCAATGACATCTATGAAACCAAAATGGTACTAATGAATAAAAATCACAAGATAGAGGAGAAGAGAATAGTCAATATCACCCTGCTTTAAAAATTTATAACAAAGCCAGTAGAGTGTCTGTTCGACCGCTTTCCATGCATATGTTTTAGCTTAGCAGTTTAACTTCGTGCTCTATAAATGGCGTTGTTCATTTGACTCATTTTTTGAATCACGGTGTTATGATTTTCCGTGAAAGAATGATACTGGCATTAATTAGCCCGTGTCAGATGTCTTTATTTTGTTTTTTTTAAAGCTTACTTATTTCAAAATCATTGTTTTATACATATTTTTTTAACACTTAAACGACAGTTTGGGAATCATTTATTTCAAATAATAAATCTGTAAAAAAAAAACGCTTATACTTTTAAAGGATCGCACACAGAACCCTTATCTACTATTTCTTAAAATTTCGTCTGTGTCTGTGTGTCTCTACGTAGCCTTTTTACGTGTAAATTATAAAACCAATGTGGTAAATTATTATTGCGCATAACTAAGAGAAAGTTTTGATTTTCGTTTATTTGCAATCGGTGCTCTCCATCAAAAGATAAATGACTTTAAAGTTTTAAGGAGAACCATCATGATCTAACTTATCTCCCATGCAATGACATCTATGAAACCAAAATGGTACTAATGAATAAAAATCACAAGATAGAGGAGAAGAGAATAGTCAACATCACCCTGCTTTAAAAATTTATAACAAAGCCAGTAGAGTGTCTGTTCGACCGCTTTCCATGCATATGTTTTAGCTTAGCAGTTTAACTTCGTGCTCTATAAATGGCGTTGTTCATTTGACTCATTTTTTGAATCACGGTGTTATGATTTTCCGTGAAAGAATGATACTGGCATTAATTAGCCCGTGTCAGATGTCTTTATTTTGTTTTTTTTAAAGCTTACTTATTTCAAAATCATTGTTTTATACATATTTTTTTAACACTTAAACGACAGTTTGGGAATCATTTATTTCAAATAATAAATCTGTAAAAAAAAAACGCTTATACTTTTAAAGGATCGCACACAGAACCCTTATCTACTATTTCTTAAAATTTCGTCTGTGTCTGTGTGTCTCTACGTAGCCTTTTTACGTGTAAATTATAAAACCAATGTGGTAAATTATTATTGCGCATAACTAAGAGAAAGTTTTGATTTTCGTTTATTTGCAATCGGTGCTCTCCATCAAAAGATAAATGACTTTAAAGTTTTAAGGAGAACCATCATGATCTAACTTATCTCCCATGCAATGACATCTATGAAACCAAAATGGTACTAATGAATAAAAATCACAAGATAGAGGAGAAGAGAATAGTCAACATCACCCTGCTTTAAAAATTTATAACAAAGCCAGTAGAGTGTCTGTTCGACCGCTTTCCATGCATATGTTTTAGCTTAGCAGTTTAACTTCGTGCTCTATAAATGGCGTTGTTCATTTGACTCATTTTTTGAATCACGGTGTTATGATTTTCCGTGAAAGAATGATACTGGCATTAATTAGCCCGTGTCAGATGTCTTTATTTTGTTTTTTTTAAAGCTTACTTATTTCAAAATCATTGTTTTATACATATTTTTTTAACACTTAAACGACAGTTTGGGAATCATTTATTTCAAATAATAAATCTGTAAAAAAAAAACGCTTATACTTTTAAAGGATCGCACACAGAACCCTTATCTACTATTTCTTAAAATTTCGTCTGTGTCTGTGTGTCTCTACGTAGCCTTTTTACGTGTAAATTATAAAACCAATGTGGTAAATTATTATTGTGCATAACTAAGAGAAAGTTTTGATTTTCGTTTATTTGCAATCGGTGCTCTCCATCAAAAGATAAATGACTTTAAAGTTTTAAGGAGAACCATCATGATCTAACTTATCTCCCATGCAATGACATCTATGAAACCAAAATGGTACTAATGAATAAAAATCACAAGATAGAGGAGAAGAGAATAGTCAACATCACCCTGCTTTAAAAATTTATAACAAAGCCAGTAGAGTGTCTGTTCGACCGCTTTCCATGCATATGTTTTAGCTTAGCAGTTTAACTTCGTGCTCTATAAATGGCGTTGTTCATTTGACTCATTTTTTGAATCACGGTGTTATGATTTTCCGTGAAAGAAAGATACTGGCATTAGCCCGTGACAGATGTCTTTATTTTGTTTTTTTTTTTAAGGGTGTGAAATCATCAAATAACTTCTCCCACTCCCGTGTCAGATGTCTCAAGTTTGGTTTTTTGGAAGAAGTTCTCAATTCAACGCCTGTTTTTCTTTATGTAGATACCTATATTATGCCTGAGCAATACTCAAATAACCGAATGATGAAGTCCCACGAGACCGGTCAATGTGGCGGCACTTGATAGGCCTATGTCCAGCAGTGGACGTCTTTCGGCTGAAATAATGATTAATGATGATAATTCAAACGGAGTAGGGTAGGACACCTAGCAAGGCGCGGTGATGTCAGGTGGAGTAAAGCTGTGACCAAGTGGCATTCTAGAAATCCAAACAGAAGTTTTGGTCGTCCAGCGGTGAGATAAGCAGACGATATTGTTGCCATTGCGGGAATATCCTGGATGAGACTGGCACAAGAGCGTGGAGCTTGGCACAAACAAAGAGAGGCCTGTACCCAGCAGTCGGTGAAGTCGGACTATGAATGATGATGATGATGACGCATAACTTTTTCCAGAGAAGTCCGATTTTCATGATTATTTTTATTCAAAAGCGTGTTTAGCAAAGTTTGTCCCATTTTTTACTGAAAAAATCGCTTGCTGAAACATCGTGAGGAAACCAACATGCCTGAGAGACATTTGGCATGTTAAGCCAAGTCAGAGGCCCATGGGCAGCATAAAAACTCTTACACCAGGTTAGGCAGGAAAGATCGCTTGCTTCGGTGAAGAAAGACATCGTGAGAAAACCACAGCATGCCTGAGAGTTATTTCTCGACGGCATGTAAAGCCAAGACAGAGGAACTTGGGTGGCATAAAAACTCTGACAAGAGGTTAGGCACTAACCACACGATAAAGAAGAAGATCGTTTTGGGGCTTATTTCAGAAACCTTTTTGACAACTTTAGACCTGTCTGAAGTTTGACTGTGATCAGTTACAGCAGCTCTATCGTGTGTCGGCTCATTTCACGCACCTTGATATAAACTTAAGACCTAACTAGAGTATGAGTATTATCGGAGGCCTGACGATGGAGACGAAAGGCAGTCACAAGAGGTCCGCAACACTTCAAATCTGCTCTATTGTGTTTAAGGCTCATTTCGTGTATCTTGATAAGAACTTTAAACCTAGCTGGAGCATGACTGTCATCGATGGTCTAACAATGGAGACTGAAGGTAGTAGCAAGAGATCCTTAACAGTTAACAGCAGCTAAATCGTCATTGGGCTCACTTAATGCACCTTGATGAGAACTTTAGAAATTGCTAGAATATGACTGTCATCGAAGGTCTCATGATGGAGGCTTGGAGACGAAAAGAATTTGCAATAGGTTTTCAAGAGTTTACAGCATCTACATCGTATTGCGTTGACCTGAATGGAGTATGACTACCATTGAAGGTCTGACTTTGGAGAAGGAAGGCAGATGCGAGAGGTCCGCAACAGTTTGAAGCAGCGTTAACGTGTCTCGGATCATTTTATACCACTTGAGAGATGAGAACTTCCGACCTACCTGGAGTATGATATTATCGAGTGTCCAAGGATAGAAACGTAAGGCTATCGAGGGAAGAGTCCTTATTTGGAATAACATAATTTGAATATTTTGGCGTTTAAAGTAAACCGATTCGAGAAAAAATAAATTGTTACTGACTTCAATCTGTACTAATATTATAAAGCTGCAGAGTTTGTTTGTTAGGTGGGTCGAACGCGCTAATTTTAGGACCTGTTGGTTCGTCTTACGCAGACGAAGTTGCGCGGGTCAGCTAGTTTAATTATAAAACATGAAACGGGTATTTATCGCGGTTTTACCTTGTTTCGACCGGATTGCACCAGCGCAGCGCGGTGGTCGCGGAGAGACATAAAAAAGGTAAATTAGCGGTAAATACCCGTTTACAAATGTTTTATAAAGTGTTCTGATCGTGAAAATTAAAAATAAGACAGTTACAATTTAATGGTATAAACATTTTACTTTTCTATTTTTTTGTCAATATGGATGATGGGAAGGTGCACAAGTTGATACATACAACAGAAGAAGTGTCCTACTTCTAGTCTTCAAAACAGATTACATATTCAATGTATGCTCCCCGATCGTGTGGTACTGCGGTTCCATCGGATTAGAGCAGGGAACAGAGTGTGCACCTGTGTCGGCGCACACACATGTGGTATTATATCTCCGTACATAGCTAGTCTCTGTTGAAATAGGATGCAGTGACCCAAAATGGCCCATTGCACAGTGGTGGCGGCCCCGACTTACGAACAGTACACCGTGGGCTCAAACCCAGACAGGCGCATTTCTTTGTGTATTTTTTATTTTTTTATTTTTTTTTATTTAAGGATCTCCAACAAAAGAATCCACAAAGCATTTTTAGTTAATAAAATCACAAAGTATTTGGTAGGTGTACTCCTTCACTTATAGGAGACCACAGCATTCACAATTAAGTAACAAATTGAGCCACTAATTATTATAAAATTAAAAATACTTAATACAATTAAATTTGGCAATTAAAAATGATACAACATTTACAATAATTTTTCATCACCATTGCTTTCAAAACGGAGAACTGCTTCGCAGAAAGAGATGATGGCTTCCCATTCCGCCTCGGTCCGGACCATGGATTGAACCAGGGCCGGACGCGAGAGGTCGCTGCGATCGTGAGGAAACCAGGACTCATCTATACTATCTATACTAATATTATAAAGCAGAAGAGTTTGTTTGTTTGTATGTTTGTTTGTTTGGTTGAACGCGCTAATCTCAGGAACTACCGGCTCGAATTGAAAAAACATGTTTGTGTTGGATAGTCCACTTATTGAGGAAGGCTTTAGGCTATATAACATCACGCTACGGTTATTAACTTCTAGAATGTCTTAAGTTACACAGTTCGACTTAAGCTATTGTCTTACTATTGTGTCTCTAATTAAGACATACAAAAGGTTAAGAGCGGAGCAGGAATGAAATGTTGTAAAAACGGGAAATACTTTTTCCTATCGCTTTTTCTCTTATGTGACGCAGACGAAGGTGCGTGGGTCAGCTAGTAATTAATATAAGTGTGATTTTGGCAACCCGTCTTGCAGTGGCGTGCCTAAGAGCCATCATTATGGTTACCCCGTAAGGCGAGCAGACTGTTCAAAATCCCTTACATTATGAAGAGTAGAAGGTTATATTTATTTAAAACTGCAAGCACAAAAGTACAGAGGCAAACTTAATGTCATAGGCATTTTCTACAAGTCAACCTTTAGGCAATGCAGAGACAAGCCGTGGTAGGTAGGTATTATTACTGAAAATCAAAGAACATTTTTATGTTATGTGTATGTATGAAAGTACCGCCTCTTGCCTCTACCGTCTTGAGCAAGCCTGGTGATGAATGTTCGTGCATTCTCTGTGTTAGAGGCCTTTGCAAAGCAGTGGAATTATGAATTTCTTCGCCAATGCAAAGATACAAGTTCAGGAATATTTAATAAATTCCATAACAGAATCTAATAACTATTAACATAACATCGGTTTCACATACTAAGTAATTATCTATGTGTGCCATCGTAACACATTGTAAACCACCGATCGATACTGTAACGAGTTTACATTAAAACAAAAGCGTTGTTTCCTTTTAATGTAATTATTATACAGGGTGCAAGCCATCTCATCACGAAGCTTTCAACTAAGTATTCTGTACATCAAACTAAGTAACTTTAAACACTGTTTTAGGCTTTCACGGTTTAAAACTAAACTTATATTGTCACTTACGGGATATCTTCCGTGATTATTTGTTATTTTGAGTTCCCGATATTTCGACGCTGTTGCAAGCGCCATGATCGCGGGTTGACTGGAGTATGCGGGTGGATGTAATTTACATCCACCCGCATACTCCGCGTCGAAATATCGGGAACTCAAAATAACAAATAATCACGGAAGATATCCCGTAAGTGGCAATATAAGTTAAGTAACTTTACGCAAAAATTATTGCTGGGAAACGACTTTTTTTTGGGTGAAAGACCAAGTTTTGTAGTAAAACTCAATGTAACGCACTCTACGCATGGTGTACTTGAGGATAGATTAAGTAGTTAGGGTCGTGGAGGTGTTTAAAGTAAAGTTCTTAATGTTAGAACAAAGGTTGGAACCCCCAATATCTCCTTATCTAGAAGGTTCCTAGGTATGGTGTAGATAAAAAAAAATTGGCAATGACGAGGGGAAAAAATGTCTTTCGGCTTCATTAAGAGGTATTTTACACCCTTTATTCATCATCATTCTCTTGACCTTATCCCAATTTATTTGAGGTTGGCGCAGCATGTCTTCTTCCATACTTATCTATTTTTTGTCATCTCATCAGACACTTCTTTTCTTACCATATCCTTCTTAACACAGTCCACCCATCGTTTCTTTGGTCTTCCTCCACTCAAATAACCATCCACATTCATACTCAAAACTTTTTTCACGACATTTTCCTCATTCCTCCGCATCACATGCCCATACCACGACAACCGATTACCACACAACTTTTCAGTCACCGGCGCCACTTTCAGACTTCGAAATTTTACACCCTTTATTATTGATGTTATATTATCATTATATTGACATAACACTGCTTCGTTGGTCTAGTGGTTGCATGCACGACTGCCGAGTATGAGGTCCTGGGCTCGATTCCCGGTGTTATCATATTTTTCCATTAGGAATTTCTCAATAGCACATTAACCGGTCCCGTGCGAATCGCATGCAGCAGATTCCTGCAACCTTCACCATGTCACCTGTCCACCTAGTGGGATATCTTCCAACACAACGTCTTTCGGTTCGCAGTCGCCACTCCAGAAGTTTTCGCCCCCAACGTGATGTTATGTTGTGATATACGTTTTAAGTTGTATCCCAAAAATCGAAAGCTTTTATCTTACTTGATCAAATTACTCACATTAATTAACAAACCACGTGTACGCATATTATGTATTGTTTTCTCAGAATGTACAGCCGTCTTAGTTACTTTAATGTTTCTATTATTTAATTTCGGCTTCTCCACGTGTAGCTAATTTACATATCTACCTATTATGTGTTATGTCAATTAGTTACACGTGGAGAACAAATAACTCACACTATCTACATATGTGTTAGTGTGAGTTATTTGTAATAAATACACTCACAGTGTTGAGTGTTAAAACTTCTTTAACCTGTTCTACACAGAATGGATTTTTTCTAATTATATCAAAGGTGTCGTTTTTTTTTAAAGATTAATTTATAATTTTACAGCTTACAAGTCTTTTATGGGAACTACCAGAACTCAAATTATGAGTAAAGTCAAGTTTCTTTAAAAATTATAAATGAGCAAGGATTTGATAATCACTGACTTCACGTGAAGTTCACCTTCATTTAGGATATGCCTTTTGAAAGTCTTAATCCAGAGAAAGTCAGTGTACAATAGGGTATTTGCGTGTTTTTTTAATACTCTAAACCAGCGGTCCGCAACCGCGGCCGCTCGTCTTATTTGCGGCCCGTGAATGTTTTGTAAAATGTTATAAATATTAAAATGTAATAGAAGAAGTTTTAGTGTCAAATTTCCAAAACAAAGTAGGTACAAAGCACAATTATCGAAGAATTCAATAAATGTTATTTGTAATTGATTTATGCAGTGGTTTTTTTTCATAAAACTTGATTTTGCAAAGGCTTTTTTCGCTTTTCATGTTTTCTATGGGATATGACCAAGTGAACTTAGGTACATTGAGCTTCTAGGGTTAATATCACAAGTGCGGCCCGCCTTTATTTTATTTTGGCACATTGTGGCCCTTGCCTGTCCAAAGGTTGCTGACCCAGTGGTCAGCAACCTTTGGACAGGCAAGGGCCGAATTTAACTTTGCTATTTCTGACATAGCAAAGTTAAATTATTTTTAAATATTTATAAAAAAAAAACACTAAGTTATAAGCATTTGAAACTGCTGATTAGACAGAGACCTATCAATGTACGAAATCCATACTAAATTCCGTAATCTAGAAGAAATAGAAACAAAAAGTGTTATTGGTTATAAACACATTGTGTTATTTGACCGAATTTTGTCTTGTTATCCTTATTTTGTCATTATTTTTAATCGACTTCAAAAAGGAGGAGGTTCTCAATTCGTCGGAAAATTATTTTTATGTATGTTCCCCGATTACTCAGAGATCTGCTAGACTGATTCGGATATTTGTTTTGTTTGAAAGTGAAAAATAACTTTACTTCAGAAGTCACCGACTTCTGAAACTAAAAGCAATTTTTCACTTTTTTTTTTGTTTTTTGAAGTCAGTTTTATTTTTGCAAGAAAGATTTTTACATTTCGTATCGAATTAAAAAAATAGTATGCATGTTCCCTATTGCCCTCAGTAGACGTAATCGCCCTCACAAAACTCTTCACCAATATATCTTCATTACGATCCTGGTTCAATTTGAATTCCGCATTCGCCTCCCAGACAATGACAAGCCATCATAACGCTAATCTTTTACCAACTTCAGTATTTTATGTCCAGTAATTTGGCAGTTTAATTACTGTCATAAATACTGACTGAATATTTGAAAAGTTGAGCTATAAACTGAATCCATGATTAAGAGATTTGACTGCCCTAAAATTTTCATGGATTGAGTGAAATGTGCGATTTTGGACCTTAATTACCTTTTATATTTTTACAAGCAGCTTTTATCGCAGAAGCCACGTGTTTAATTACGAAAGTTTATAATTAGGTTTAATTGAAAAGCCTGGTAATTTAATCACGAACAAAGTTCGTTGTTTATTATTTATTAGAACTGGGATATTAAATGACTAAATATTGTTGAGTCTTTTGTACTCTAAAGAAATTCTTCTAGGTAATATAATATAAGACTTAAAACTCACTGAACTACATAACATTATCATACAGCATTGCATTTCCTAACTAGGGTTATATTGGTCTAACAATGGAATGTCATGGCAAAACATGTAAACAACATAAAGGAATCTTGCAAAAGCGAAACATGAAACATGTAATATAAAAAGTAGGAAAATCAGTACCATTTTACTGCCATTAAATCAACAGTTTCCTATTGTATTCCTAACAAAATACGACTATTGCTGTGCAAAACAGATATTATTGATACTCCTAACTTATTTGCTGACCACAAAGATAAATCTATGACTTCGACTACACTCCGTCATAAAAGATGTTTTCACTTCGTCTTATAAATTATTAAGATAAAAACAACGAAGCCTATGAAACCGTAGGCTAATGTATGACTGAATAATATATAGGCAACACTGTGCAGCGATATGTAGAAGCTCCAACAATATTGAGAATCTAGGAAAAATACACGCTCACAATATCTGCAAGTCATAATAATAACAAAGCACCAAAATGATCACTGTGATCACACTTTCCAGAAAATCACTTGTCGCTGCTATGCAAGAAAAAAAAGGAAAATATCAGGCATGTGCAATAATAAGTCGCTGTGGAGTTTTTTTGCCGTTTATTCCCAACGAAAAACAACCAATCGGAACCGTACACGTAGCTTCTGGCGTTCTAGATGTGCCTATATATGGTAATTTATGTATACTTCACTATCACTACATCATGTTTCCGATTATTAGGTTCTAGAACAAGGGCGAAGTGTTAGCGTGAATTTGATGTTTTGGACGGTGGACTGAAAACTGCAGGAACTTCTGTCCCCAATTCTTTATTTAGATATTAGATCTTTAGCCATCAAGTCTAGACTCAAAGGACGATACTAATGTTGATCAAAAGTTTATCTAATGGTATCGACTAAGACAGAAAAGTTTCACAGAGACTCGTACTGATTCGACTTATAATATGTGTTGACAGAGTCTGATAGCAAAAATTAATGTTCAGAAGTATGAGATGTGAAGAGTGGTTTTTATATCTATGACTAAAGTTAAAGATGTTAATTTAAACTTTTATTACTTGCACTTATTATTTTTTTATATTTCATCGGAGACTTTTATCCTCAAAGGCATGCAAGTCAGTCTCATCGTAACTAAATCTTTTCTAAACCAAACTACATAACTTAATATTGATATTTGAACATGATTTAGAAAGTTATACTGGTCTAAGAACTAGGTGGACTGATGACCTGAAGGTTGTGGGATTCGATGGATGCGAGTCGCACGGGACCGGTCAATTTGGCGACTCTTGGGTGAAGCTTATTTCCAGCAGTGGACGTCTTTCGGCTGAAATGATGATGATGATGATGATGATAACTGGTCTATACGTTATTGAGTATTTCCACTGTTTTTGTTGCTAAAGATATACATTTAATATAATATTATTTACATCGTTTCGTTTATAGAGCAACTTCATACATTACATTATCATCTAGGTACCACACCAAAAGGTTGCTGCACACTGATAGGTTGATTGACTATACATTTAAAAGTTTATTTAAATCATCAGGTTATTTTTATGCATATAGAGATGTCGTAGCCAATTCGTATAACACGCCGTATAACATAATGGCGTGCTGGATTGTAAAACGTCGCCGTTATGTAATGAGGCGTCGTCACGTTCAGCCGGATTGTAGTTACGAAACGTTCGACAAAACGGCGTCTAACGTGTAGCCGTATTGTAAAAGGACTGAGTAAAATATTAATAAATTCCGAGAATAAGACGTAGTAGACGTAGCTCCGCTACGCGGGGCTCCTATTTCTGTCTTCAGGGTTTAAAGTAACCTAAAATAACCTAACGTCAGGTGCCCTAAGTACCGATGTCACTTCGCTCGATTTCAAAACGGCATATCAACGATGCGCCCGTTTGTATTTGGGTGGCACGTTTACGCCACTTTGACGAACGCAAAGTGCTCATTCAATGCAGCGTACTTTATTTCAGCCCTATTGTAATCCGGCTGAAAGCGACGACGCCGCATTACATAACGGCGACGTTTTTAATCCGACGCGGCATTATGTAATACGGCGTGTTCTACGATTTGGCTGCGACAGAGACAAAAAAAATAAATAAAAGTACTGTTCTATAAATACTGTTGTCAGCCGTCCATTTAATGGTGTTGATGTAAAAGATACTAAAATATTACATGGAAACATAACCATTTGTAAGTATGTCAACGAATAGTCAGATTTTATGGGTTTATTAATAGTGTCTACGACCCCAATAATGTAAGAAGACAAAGTACACAAGAATTGTAATAACACTTTTACCTTTATTACATGTCTCGTAACTAAGAACTTTATTAATTTAGGTTGTCATAATAATCTTACTGCCTCCATGGTCCAGTGATTCCAATCGCGACTTTGAAGCTTAAGGTCCTGGGTTTGATTCCCGGGTCAGGCCAATTGTTATTAGGTGTTCCAAAATGAATTTCAGGAGTAGCTACGGAATCTGGATTTGTGCCAGAGACAAGAGGCTCTGACCCTTGCGCTTGACTTCAACATAACTGGCCAAATGTGTGTTCTATTAGGGAAACAGAGTATAAACAACCTCACCACGAAACCGTCAACCAGGCATTCTGTACATTGGCATTTTTTGAAGTGTCATTTTTGGGGGACTAATTAGGCAATTAAAATCCAATGTAGGGCTCGCTATGAGGATCTCAAATATATTTGTGTTATTATTGTAAAATAATTAGTTTTGATTTAACTCATGAAAGAAGATTAACATTTTTCAACCCCCCTGGTCTCCACTCGGACATTAGTGGATAATGGGGTGATAAAAAATTAAGGCCGGCTGATCTCCGAGACTACTGAGCCTAAAATAAAACTAAAATTAAAATTAAAGAACAGGGCATACGGTATGGCAGTACGATAGAAAGAGATGGTGAATTGGTGATATAACTTCCTCTCCTACGCCGCGCGGCGGTCTACTCTCCCTCCGTCTTACGAATTTTCGATCAGGTCACGTGTCCTGACGCAAGTTTACCATGTTTACCCATCCTGAAAAGTGCACAACGCCGGTAAAGAAGTTTTCACTTCTGAAACACAAATAGAGTTCATTGCTTGTATATGTCACCGTAAAATTGTCAAATACGTTATATTGTAATATGTCTAGCGATATTGTAAAGTCTCGAATTATTGTCAAATGAACATATTGTTTACAACAAAACGCATTATTTTTCGTGAAATGCATGCGATGGTAGTCAACTTAAGCGGTGTGGAGGGAAGGAGGGGTCCCCCTTGCCCAGTGGCACAACTCTCATGAAAAGATAATGCACCATTCCTGAGAAATACCGATTAATATAACAAAACCTTAAAACACTTATATTCCCCCTAAAAAGCGTAGTCGACGGAGCCCCGCTTCGCGGGGCCCCTATTTCCGAGTGCTGGGTTTAAAGGAACCTAACTAACCTAACGGGGGGGTGCCCCAAGTCCCGATTATGGGGGCAGAGATACTTCCGTATGTTCAGTTGACAATAATTCGAGACATTACAATATCGCGAGAAAAAACACGTTATATTGTAATATAACGTGTTTGACAATTTTACGGTGACATATATAACAGGAAAAACTACAAGAATTCGATCAATTGAAATTGAAGTGGTAAACTTATTTAGACTAAGCAGAAAAGTTTGTTTGTATGTTTGTTTGTTTGGTTGAACGCGCTAACCTCAAACCACCGGCTCGAATTGAAAAAATCGTTTTGCGGTGGATAATCCATTTATCGAGAAAGGCTATAGACTATATAACATCACGCTATGACCAATAGGAGCGGAGCATAAATTAAAAATATTGCAAAAACGGAAATTTTATTCCCTTTGTGAGCTTTTTCTTTTTTACGTGGACGACGCAGACGAAGTTGCGTGGGTCAGCTAGTTTATAATACGTTCACTTACGGAAAATTTGACATTGGGGTTGCACGGAACTCTCTCCACGCGAATTCAACACACACAGGATACCTTTTCGTTCTCTGTAATTCATTCTCTGGGACTTCGTCGAGCTTCATTGTCTCGGCGCTTTTCTGGTCTAGAATCAACGGTCGCCACTGTTGATTCTGGCTTTCAGGAGTTACAGTGGATTGGGAGTGTGTGGCGGGCTTGTCCCAAAAAAAAAAAAAAAGGATACCTTTTCGACGACGTGATTTTAATTTTTTCCTAATATCATGAGGTTCCGGGTACCTGGTTTAGTTAAGGTTTTTCCGGTGTGATTGGCAATCTCGTACATTAAATAACTGCTAATAAGGTCGAAAATCGCAAGCCACTTGTTGTCACCCGTGCGTGCGACCGTGCTTGAATACGGGCTTTTCCTTGTGCTCAAATGTAAAGTCATTTCTTACACACAGTATTTTGGTTAAAAAACACTTAACACAAACTATACGACAAATATTCTTCAAAATGAGGCAATCTATTCATTTGTAACAATAAGATCACTTGGGAAAGGCAGGTATATAATCTTTACTTTGCAAAAGCAGATTTAAGTCTGGCACAAAATTAAACACATTCAAGTTTTAACAACATACGGTTATGTCAATAATAGGATTACAAGCGTAATAAAAATCTATACCCATATTTAAACTTCATTTCATCATCATCATCTCAGCCGAAAGACGTCCACTACTGGACATAGGCCTCCCCCAAGTGTCGCCACATTGACCGGTCCCTTGCGACTCGCATCTAACGGATTCCCGCAACCTTCTCCAGGTCATCAATCCACCTAATGGGAGGTCTTCCAACGCATCTTTAAACTTCATTTAATAAACCTTTTCTGTTCAGAAACTCCTAAAAAAATTAGACTAACAGAGTACTCAATTATGCAATTTGGAAACTAAACTAATAATGTAAATAAATAATGATAAATTACATTTTAAGTTACGGTAACTTACGAATATTTTACGTTTTAGGCCCGGTATGAGTTTATATTCCCCTGATCTATTCTTTGTTAATATTGTATGGTCACGTTTAGGGGTAAATCTGACTTTTCGATTGAAATCAAAACATAAAAATACTTTTTATTTTGAGTTCCATTAAAAATCTGTTATGGTACGTTAATCATTTTCCAAAATTTTATTTTTTTAAATTATATTTTTTTTTATTTTTGTTCAATTGGGGCAGGATTTGTCCATGCCCTTTCCAAGCATGTTTGAGAAAATGAATTTTTCTAAATCGATCTTTTTTCTTCTTTATACCATGGTGCGTTGATACTAAATTCCCTGTATAAAATTCGGTCTAGCTGTACAACATCCTAGGTATATGATAATAAAATTTGAAATCACGACAAGAATATTACGAGTATGTACGCAGAAGACAATAGATTTATTTCTGAAGATGTAAATAAATATAGAACAAAGAACAAAATACTCGCTAAGCTAAAACAAATAGACAATCAGAAAGCTTTCTGGAAAAACAACGGGGCAAAATAATAATATTTTAAGACCACCTATTTTCATAAACAAGACTATTTTCAAGGCTTTATTTAAACAAATAATCGACTACAAAAACAAATTAACCAACCTACCAGCTACCAATAAATAAAATCCACAATGAAAAATTCTTCAAGATTATTTTGGTCTACTTTGCATAAAACCAAACGCTTACATTATAAGCTTCTTTAACGCTGCTTAATATTTATGAACCAATTTCTTCTGACAAATGGTGCGTTGTTTTGTTGATAATATTTAATATATTGCTTAAATTAACAGTCAGGAATACGAAATTAAAGGTACTTTGTAGGTACACGTACCGTTATAGCTCTCCTAAAGTTATCCCGGCGTCTTAAATTATTCGCACGTGGAAGCAGAATTTCGCGGGATTCTCGGAAAGACTTAAATAAGAAAGTATGACGGTATTAAAGATAAAATGTTTCCCAAAACATTGTGTTATTTCGACATAAGTGGGTCTTGATCTTGTGAATTTTTCACAAAAACGTAGCTTAACTGCCACCTAACTCCTCCCCAAGAGAAAACTTAAAAACATTGTACGTTACGAGGTTTTTGGAACTAGCAATTTAACTCTTGAGATTACACAAAACCTACACAAGTTATAAAGACCCACATAAAGTTGAACAATACGGTCTAGAAATGGTCCCTAGTTTTTGGCTACAAAAACATTAACGAAGAGAAATGGACCACGTGTTAGCACTTGTTCTAGGTCTTCTGGCATATGTCCACCTGAAATTACCTTTTCTAACACTACTAAAAATGTCACGTAACTTTATTCTACCCATTCTTACATTAGATTGCCGTTTAGGACTGGCGCACACGTAGTCAGTCGCAAGGTAATTTGATGCGAAAAACCTTCACGTTTCTACATTTTGTATGAACTATCCCACAGTGAGGACGAGGTGTATCGCTCTTTTTGTCTGGAAATGCGGTTTGATGCCGTTATAATCTGCGAGATTTAGTAGGCACCTTCTCAATTTATTAAACCACAACCCACGTTACTTTACGTCTTGATAATATTTGAATAAAAAGTTTTAGATACTTACATAAAACTTCCGCACTAAAGGGACGCTGTCACCAGGTACGTATCCCGGCCTGCGATCCTAATCAGCAGCCAAAGTTTTAATCCTTCATCCAAGTTTTCTGACAAGGGATACCCGAAGCAATTTCCAATAAGGACAGTTCAGCTTGGGGATAAGACTCGTGTCAAATCTTTTCTGTTTCTGTTCAGTCATATGTAAGCGGTGAGAATTCTTTCTTTACACTTCAAGTGTAATAGCGGATTTTATCCATCCGGATTGATGGGGGAACGTAGGATTTATCTTTTGTACATAGCGAGAATCAGGGAATTTTTTGAGAGGTTACTGTAGGCCACACAAAAAACTGCTGTTACGATTATTATCCGCTTTCTTTGGTTCTTAGATAGTTAAGATTAGTATTGTTTTAAAGAGCTTTCAGAAGAAACACTACTTTTGTTCTACATAAATTTAATGTGATGTGACTGTTAAGGAATATCCTAAGATTTATAGAATGTAAGAAAATTAAAATCGAACGACCCCATTTACAGTACGACCTCTTAACCATTCATTACGAAATGAAGAGACACCAGACGAAAACGTGACAGTACATAACCCACATTCCCCCAAGTTATGTTCAACATAACCAACACAAATGTGGGTTATGAATCCTGCTTTTACGACAGTTTCGGTACACTCGTCCTCGTGGTTTCTGCCAATAAATAACATCTGGTGCGCGCGAAACTTTGCAAATGCCGAACCGAAAACAATTTTATGTTGGTGCGGGATGGATATTGATTATCGCTCTGTGTGTACGTTTTTTACTGACCTACTTATTTGTTGGATATGGTCTTGTTGTTTATTGATTTTTTGTTCGTCTTGTAGGGTTAGTGCTTCGTTGAAGAAACACTATTTCTAATCTTCACTAGTTACACGGAAGATAGATGTGTAAAACAACCAGAATTGTAACAGCAAGATGGTTGAATATACGTTTTATTTAGGACTGACAATAACGATGTTACAGTATTAACTTGCAGTTTAGTCTTCTAGCAATAATTACCATTATATAGTGTATCGTGTGTGTGTGTGTGTTGTGTTGTGTTGTGTAGTGTGTGTGTGTGAGTTGTGTAATGTATTTGTGTGTGTGTGTGTGTGTGTGTGTGTGTGTATTATAGTGTGTGTGTGTGTGTGTAGTGCGTGTGTGTAGTGTGTGTGTGTGTGTATCTATGATAATTACGTCGATTTTATTTAGAAGTGACTGCTCGCGATGAGCTCCAGAACAGAATGAATTTGGAAAGGAATCCTTTCTGCCTGAACATAACTGTTCCCCACTATCAATGCACAACCCCACTAAACCAACGGAAATTCCAACTCATTGTTGCCAGTAAAATAATTTAAGTGTGTATCAAGTCAAGGTTTACACTTGCAAAAGTTAACACATGGAATATTTATTATTTACTGCACAAAAGAATCTGTTTTTCTTAATAACTTTTTACAATACTGAGTACTTAGTTACATTGCGTTATGTTTGTACCTGTAGTGTGTACTTAATTACCCAATACAGACATAAAACATCACGCCCAAACCCAGAAGGGTTAGGCAGCGGTGTACTAATGGTACACCTACAAATTGCCAGTTATAATTATTAAAATTCCATGTGATTGGGAGCGAGCTTATTGCCATCACAAATCCACACTATGTGGCTACTTCTTAGAAATTCCTGATCGTAAATTAATTGCGGATAAAAGTAGTAGTTTGTATTTTGGAAATTCGTCTTTATTTCCAATGGAATAAGGAGTGTCCCAGAGGGCGCACGGGTTCTTCCTATAAAAAAAAAAAACAGTAAAATAATGCTGTAGGTGTAATAACAATTAATTAATCTCGTAAAAAACGCAAAGTTCCTTTGGGAAATTAAACCTTTTGTGATAAAATAAAAGGTAACTTTGCAAGTTTCTTATCTATTCTAGTTTTTTGCCTGTAATAAAATGTACCATCTACATTTATTAAAGTACTAGATGTAGTTTGCTATCTGTTAATTTTGGTTAAAATCTTATGAATATTAAATGCTGAAAAATGTTGATCCTATAGTCTAGACGAAAATTAATATAGGTTAAAAAAAGATAATTTACTAGGCCTCGGAGAAATTTTCATCTTTTCTTTAGTCCCTTTTTTGTTCGTATACTTTATCAGCTGAAGTTTTTATATGTCTCGCCTTGAGTCTTGAGTCTAACGACTTTAATTTCACAAGGAAGACACTATTTAATATAGTACTATCAACTAAACACATAGTATACGTGGATGCGTTTTTATAATAACTGTTAAGGTCCACGTTCACCGAAAAGATAACAGTCTGATTAACCAAAAACAGCTGTCACTGTGACATGCTCCCATACAAAAATGTGTCTTAAACAGCTGTTTTTAGATAACCAGACCGTCATATTTTTGGTGAACATGGACCTAAGAGTGTAGCAATTCAACTGTGAAACTATGTTTATTTTTTAACCTGAATAGAAGGTCATCAATAAGTTTTATAAGTACCAATTTATACCAGAAATTCTAGATCATCTTTAAACTTAATTTAAAAAAAAATGATGTTGGCCGAATACTTAACCTCCTTTTTAGAAGTTGGTTAAAAACAAAAAGACATTTAGTTTAAAAAAAGCTAAGACATTCTTGACTACAAAACTTAAATTCCTATGACCCATTAATTTTATGTCATTATGCCAAAAACACTAAAAATTTATACACAAGAATTTAAGCAACATACATTTCTGCTTACTCTCAAAAGAACAAAGCCTAGTGTAAAACACAAGATAACAATACCTGATAATGTAAGAAATTCTTTACAACAAAATTGTTTTTACTATAATAATAATAATAAATTAGTATGGCCACAAAGCGCTATTTGGGCTTTAATATAACTTTATTAAACCCTAAACGCCTGGAGGTTTTTGCTTTGTAGGCACCTGTCTGTAGACATGTTTTATTATTCTTAATTAATGTGGATAATGTTAAGGAAAGAAAGTTTGTTTTTGAACATGTTTCTTTTAGGTTGTCGAAGCTTATGAGAAATAATAAAATATAGATTTTTCAGCGCAAGCGCGCACTTTGTTCCCACCTGAAGGAAGGCTATTTAATACCTTCTTTAGGCGACCGAAGAAGCGCTCCCTCAACGATTGCTTCATGTCAGTTACGTTAATGCCTAACGTTTCCGACATACCCAAATACTTATAGCTCTCGGATGAGGAAATGGATCTTAGATGTATGGAATCCGAGAGCTGAAGTCCCTCGGATACCATAATCTACTATTATTATTAATTTAATAATAAAAACAATATTTTAATATTTTAAATAATAAAGGTATATAGGTTTTTTAATAATATTTTTTTATTTTTTATTTTTATATATATTTTTTTATTTTTTTCATTTTAATATTTTTATTTTTTATAATAACATAATTCATTATTATCATTATAATCAGCCAAACGTACTTTAGCATCCCAAGCAACTGCTCAACATCTTCACTCGTAGAGCCTGTTGAAAGTTTGGCATGTTTGAAATCTCATTCTATTAGGTACCATTCCAGTCCTGCTGGGGTGGCGGGACTGTTCGAAAGAGACACCGTGGCCCCAGAACATAAAGGGACGAGGAAGGAAGATGGATGGGTTTTAGTCAGTAAAAGTCTGACATTCCCTCCCGCTCCGCCCAGAGTGGGAGAAAATATTTGATGATTTCCCATCCGAAAAAAAAAGTGGTACCATTCCAGTAGGTACCTTCATGTCTACTCCAGACAGACCTTTCCAGTCAAATCTCCAAGTTCGTATAACAATGCTTAGCCATCAAATTAGTAACACTACGCCACACATAGGTTTTTGGATTATCAAAACAGCTGTTCGCACGTTCAATCTATAATAATTATACTGTATGTATCCAGATGCTTCGTAAGTGAAACACCCACGGGAGATGGGAAGCGTATTATTAAACCACCCACGTTCTAGAGAGGTAATCAAATGTTATTGTATAGTAGATAATAGGTACCTACCCAGGTACCCATCTATACTAGTTATATAATAAAACCGGCCAAGTGCGTGTCGAGCCACGTTATAGTGTTCCGTAGTAGCTGGTTATTACAATGTAGAACAATTATTGTTTATTCGGAGGATTTTGTTTTAGGAACAAAAATGCTCGTTGCATTTGCGTTTTTAGTAATTTTATCTACTGTTACTGCTAAAATAATACAGTTATCTTAACCACTTTAAAGTTCATGAAATGTACTATCATAGTAGTCAGTGGCCCAAAAAGTCTGACAACCAGTCTTACCAAGTGGTATCGTATTACCCAGTATTAACTGGGTCGTGGAGGTCAGATAGGCAGTCGCTCCATGTAAAATACTGGTATTCAGCTGCATCCGGTTAGACTGGAAGCCGACCCCAACATAGTTGGGAAAAGGCTCGGCAGATGATGATGATGATGAAATGTACTATCATCATGAATTTTTCCAGATATTTCTAGCCAGCAGTTTAGCTTTTAGAGGGGAACAAATACTTGCACTCTGAAGTTTAATATTTCGTAAATGGAGCATTACATTGAAAAATGGTATTCGCAACTCCCCAAGTAATTTTAAAAAACCTATTCAACGATACCCCATACGATGGGACACGACGAAAAAAAAAATCCGCACTTCACATGTAGGGGACGTTAACTACGTCGACGTTTGTCGACACACCTCTACAAAATTACAGCTTTCTATTACTAACAGTCTCTTAGCAAAACGTCGGACGGACGGACGAACAGACGGACATGACAAAACTATAAAAGTTCCTTATCAGGACTGCGGAACCCTAATAAGGTAAAAAATCAAACACTGTTGAAAGCTTTCACGGTTAACAAATAAACTCGTACTGCCTTTTATGGGATTTCTTCCGTGATTATTCTTTATTTTGGGCTACCAAATGAATAATCAAGATTAATGTTTTGAGGTAAAACTTTGTAACTCCGGAATTACTACTCCAATAAATTTTTTTTCACTAATTGGAAACTACATTATTCACGAGTGCCAACAGAAGCGAAGCCGCGAGCAAGTTTTAGATAAATTCTTCAAGCGTAACTTAAAACTCAGCGCAAACAAACTATTAAAAAGCTTATCTCACTATTCGGATATTATGAGTTTCTTCAAAATATTACCGTACCTACTCGACGATTCGTTAAATCAAATGAAAATTATCATCCAAACCTCAATCATACCTTTCTTGAGATACGGCTCAAAATTGATTGTTACAAGGTAAGCCGTCTTCGCCTAGGAATATTTACGTGGACGAAACATCGGTGAGGGGTTAAATTAGGGTGAATATAGGTCAAGGCAGGGTTTAGGCTCGGGAAAGTTGAATAACGTCGGAGCATAAAGGTTAACGTTGTTACCCTGCTCCCATTATAGGAAATCTAATTGTGCGGAATTCCGATAGTTTTTTCGTAGAAGGATTTACGGGTACATGACTGTGGTGGGAGTGACTGTGTATTAAGATTTATGTATCAAATCAAGGTCAGTTTAGGGTCTTAGTAGTTGCTGTTGTGAACCTAAAATATAGTATAGTTAGGTATAGTTTCCATGATTACGAAGTGTTTGTCCCATGGAAGTGATGGAGAAAGTTGTTCAGTTTGATGATCTTTTCCACAGTCTTGAATATATGGCCACACATTTCTGATACACGCTGTATAAAGTTACGAAACGAAAATAGGTTGAAAACAAAACAGCCTTTACCAATTAACATTTAAATCGTATTCATTTGGTCCATGTTCACCGAAAAGATAACAGTCTGGTTATCTAAAAACAGCTGTCAATGTGACATGTTCCCATACAAAAATGTGTTTTAGACAGCTGTTTTTAGATAATCAGAGCGTCATCTTTTTGGTGAACATGGACCTTAGTATGTGCTATTAACCGGAGTTCTCTTACGAGGAGGCGATCCGGGCTGTAGGATCAATTCATGTCTTTCATGAAAATGTATGGTACTAGAACCAAAAGGTTGTACAGTGCAATTGGTTGTCGGAAACTGGTTTGAAATTCATTCGCAAGATTTAACCAATACAAACAAAAAAAGCTTATATATAAAATAAGGGTCTTAGGTACTGGGTAGTAGGCTATTTCCCATCCTAAAAAAAAAAAAAAAAAAGGTATAGGGTCTCCATACGTAATTATGAATCATTAAGTCAGGTAGTAAAGTTAGCTAAGCAAACTTCTAGTGAAATATTATGACAAGGTAGAAAATAATAATAAAACAGACGAAGCCAAAATTATAACTTATGAATTTAATTAGGTACCTACTTAATTTAGTTTTAACCGTACCACCGTGTAGGTTTTATACGAGTAAATAAGTAATTTTCTCAAGTAATATTTTACGAGAGAAAATAAGTTTATGCCTCTCTAGTACTCTCTACCAACTCGACCTTTTTTTATTATTCCCTAAGTTTTCAAAACTCTCATTAAGCTTAAGCAGAAAGTAGGTTACGAGTAGAAATTAAGTTTTACTCAAGATAATTAGTTATGAGGCGGTTTTTTTGCTTCATTTTTTATTCCCTAACTAAAAGCATTTTACTTGAAGCAGACATTTTTTCTTAAAAATATTTAAAAATAATTGCGAGATTTAACGCAAAAAGTAAGATTTTAAGAACACACTGCCCCATACAGCCTATGTATAATTTGCTTTGTTGCTATCGGTCACATATTATCTAAACTGCTACTGAGTAATTATTTCTAAGAAAAACTAGAAAAATAATTAGCCTGATTTAAGAATCAAACACAAAACCCCACTCGCAGCAATCGCTCTTGGAACAAGATTAACAAAGCATTTTTGGTTTAAAAAAAAAGAACTTATCTGATCAAAGATAAATTCTACACACAAAACGACATATTATAACGGAGAAAAACTCATCATTTTGTTCAAATGGGCCATCAAAAGACGCTGACAAAGATTGTCTGTAGATCTCAATTGTACCGGTATGGAACTTCACCCTAAGGAATTGCTTCCCGAGTTTCCCAATCCATATAGACAAAGTTACTCGTGATACTGCGATTCATAAAGACAGCTTACTAAATAAAAGCTTCGTAAATAGAGATGTAGGGCTGCTTATAAGAGAGATAAAAAGTACCTACATTTTAAATATGAATTATCAACACTGAAGAATAATGACATTGATGAATTGTAGCAAACTTGATCAAATGGGAAAAAAACGCTAGTGACATTTATTCCGAAAATAGGCCAGTAGGATCGTCCCTGAACTTTACATTACGTTCTTAATCCGTAAAGAATCATCATTAATTGCCAAGCCTTTACCCAACCATGTATTTTGGGGTCAGTTTTCAGTCTAACCATATATAGCTAAAAACCACCATTAAACACATAAAGCGACAAGAGACAGCCTATCTGAACTCCACGACCCAGTGCCTGTATCCCTAAAAACAACACCTTTTGTTACTGCCGACAAACTGTCCTGCAGTTTTGCAGATTTGTAAAAATTAAGTAGCTTCTTGTTGTAATAAAAAATCATCATCATCATCATCATCAGCCTTAGATAATGTTCCCACTGCTGGGACACGGCCTCCTCTCAATGAGAGGGAATGGGCTATGATCTACCACGCGGGCCCAGTGCGGATTGGTAGATGTCACATGTCATCGAACTTTTGGTTCTAGGACATGCCGGTTTCCTCACGATGTTTTCCTTCGCCGTTTTGAGTAATGCGCCAAACATAAAGTAATGCGCCTGTCTGGGTTCTAACCCACGACTTACTGTTCGTAAGTCGGGGCCACCACCACTGGGCCACCGCTGCTCGCTGCTTAATAAAAAATAAAAAAATAAATAAAAAATCTAACTTAACCGCAAAAACTAGTGGCCGAAAATGTTATAAAAACCCTACAAATGTATCGTTTTATGCGTATTTCTTCTGTCTCCTTTATTATTTATGTAAAATAATGTGATAGATCCTTGTACAATGTCAGCCCAAACGGTAATCCAATTTTTTTGCGATCCAATGTAACCTTTGAACTTATTAGCGTAGGCGATTGTAACAGGAGCAAACA
Organism: Xestia c-nigrum; assembly: GCA_916618015.1. NCBI lineage: Eukaryota > Metazoa > Arthropoda > Insecta > Lepidoptera > Noctuidae > Xestia > Xestia c-nigrum. The sequence goes on along the minus strand of OU745255.1, from coordinate 18,217,511 downwards.
ATATATTGTTCGAAGAAATGTATTTCGTAATTGGCTGGCAACGTCTTGAAGGAAACAAAACACAGGGAACAGTTTTATTCTTTTATAAATTACTGTTATTCGTATAATCTCATTTATATCAAGCTTCTGACAAGATAAAGTCTTCAGTTTCTAAGCACACAATTTCTCTAGCGAAAGCCTTAACCGTAGAACACAGCCGCTTAACTAACTTATGACGTAATCTTTAACCCAGCACTTACCGGGTTACGACCGAGGGGAATAAGTTTATTTTGATTCAATTTCCACCAGTCCCTGCTGTAGGACGAGTGTCACAGCAATTTTCAGAATGCAGTCTGTTGCAGACCTCTTTAGTATATACTGCACCACAGAGTATGGAATCGCTGCGGCTGCGTTTAGAGACGGCAGTACCAATAACATTTATGGTGCTGAAACTGCGTTGGGCGCAAAATTCGTGGACCATCTGCAAAGGACAGCAATCCTTTACGACCGCAGAGAGATCAGGGACAGGACCAACGGCTTTGCGTGCTTTTCGATGCTCCTGGCTAATCTAAAAATCCCAAAAAAAAACAAACAGAAAACCCAATAACACTCTTCCCGATCTAATTTCGAGCTTGCGACTATGAGATCAACAGATCTAGTTCCTATAGCCAAGTCATTTGTGTCAAAGAGGTGACACGCTTGGTCAGTTTGGAAATTATTGAAAATGCCGGCTCTATCAGAACTCGGTGTATCTATTGCACAGTGCACGAAATCATGAGGGTTCCCAGATATTTGTAAGAATGTTAGCCCCGGGGCCCGTTGTATTAGCATTTTTATTGCTTCGTCGAGCACCAGTATCAGCCCTAAAGCGAAGTTTTGTAATAACAGTTAACACTGAACAAAAGTAGAGCAGATGGAAGTTTTCTTGATGTGAACGTTCGCTACAATTGTCTCATTCAAATCTTGAAGATCTTTCCTTTATTGTTTTCTGTATGGAGTTTTATGATTACGTTTAGGATGGAGATTCTGTCTGTAATTATTACGGGAACTGGTATCGCTTTGTTGTTTTAGAAGAGATGAGAAGATACTGTTGTTTCGCTTATCTTTCTGGCTATTAGCTGGGTCAGCTTTTGTTTCAGGATCTTTACAGCGAGTTATAATGATTTGAAGTCGTGTCTTAGTTGCAATTTTCTCAATATTTCGCATTTCGTAATGTTGGCTAGGACGTTCTTGAGATTTATATATTCAAAAGCCAATTAAATGCATGGTATGGTAATGAGATACATAATAGTGAACGTATTAACAACTTTATAAACAGTTTGTAGAACATCACTTACTATTTAATTAGAACTACATATAATTTTTTTTTAGGATGGAAAATCATCAAATGACTTCTCCCACTCTGGGCGGAACGGGAGGGAGTGTCAGACTTTTACTGACTAAAACTCATCCATGTTCCTTCCTCGCCATTTATGTTCCGGGGCTGCGGTATCTCTTTCGAATAGGCCTGCAACCCCGGCAGGCTTCGGCCCTTGCGGGCCCCTCCCCTTTTGCTGACATCTCTTTGAGGCGCGCGTGGAACACGTGATAGTGATTCTGCGCACGACTAGCTGCTAGTAGCTGATTCACGCTACGCCGTAGCGGATCAGCTATACGAGTGCTACGAAGCATACGTGCCGGTAACGCAAGTTCCATGATTTTTGTTCACTCAAAACGTGCTCAACGCGCCTAAGTTTTCACTAAAAATAAAACTCAATAACTCCACACTAACATGTACACATAATTTCAACCTTTTATTTGCATTCTGCGACGTTGTTTGTGTTCGAGGTTTTTGAATACAATTTTATTTTATTATTTCATACAAAAATGAAACCATATAATGAGACGGTAGGTACAATCTTACGATTTAAATATTTGATTTGCTCTTGCTTCAAGCCAATGAATGCTGTAAACACTTCGATATAATTAGTGACGACAGTAACGTTGATAAATCTATAATGAATCGGTCCAGTGAACTTCGCTACTAATGATTATTATCTGTCTCCTCGGAGTGACCCAGATCTGCAGCTTCCAATCAGACAAGCTGTAAGCTGCATTTGCTGTACGCTTGTACAGCAGCTTGTGAAAAGTTGTTAAAGTGAAAATTTCTTTAGGCACGTTCAGCATTTTTTGTGTGAACAAATATCATGGAACTCGCGCTATGGTCACCGAAGGCTTCCATAGAACGAGTAGTCGAAATCAACCTTTTACACCTTTTTTTTTTTTTTTTTTTTTTAATGATGGGAAATCATCAAATGACCCCCCCCACTCTGGGCGGAGCGGGAGGGAGTGTCAGACTCTTACTGACTAAAAACCATCCATGTTCCTTCCTCGCCTTTTACGTTCCGGGGCCGCGGTATCTCTTTCGAACAGGCCCGCAACCCCGGCAGGCTTCGGCCCTTGCGGGCCCCTCTCCTTTTGCTGACATCTCTTTGAGGCGCGCGTGGAAATCGAACGCGCCGTCGACACGGCCTGTCGTCGTCGTTAGACGGCCGGACGGCTAGCTAGCCCATAGCCAGCCGTCCACAGGCCCGCATCTACGGTGGCCGGTAGCCACCACGTGGCCCCCGACGCCCGTTGCGTCTCCCGCGGCGGCCGGGAAGAGAGGGTCTCTCCCTCTCTCGTTCCGCCACCTCCTTCGCTAGCATGACTGCTTCGCAGAAGGAGGCGACGGCTTCCCATTCCGTCTCGCTCCGGACCATGGATTGAACCAGGGCCGGAGCCGCCTGAAGGCAGCCCCTGTCCGTTCCAGCCTGGGGGCCAAACGTCGGAAATGCTCCACGAAGTTCCACCGGCTGTCGAGGACGAGTCCTAGGTACTTCAACGTCGACTCGACGCCGATGGATACCCCTCCTACCGTCAGTGTGGATCCCGACGGTGGCGCATTCCGAGGCCCATGAAAGCACATGGCCTCGGACTTGTGCAATGCCACCTCGAGACCCAGTTGCCGGATCCTCTCAACGACTATCGCAACCCCGCGTGTCATAGTTTCGGCCGCCGCCTCGTGCGACCTCCCCTGTGCCAGCACCAGGGTGTCATCTGCGTAGCAGACGACGCTGACACCACTAGGGAGGTCCGCGCGCAGCACCCAGTCGTAACCGATGTTCCACAGGGGCGGTCCCAGAACCGATCCCTGTGGGACACCGCACGACATCTCTCGCCGGTTCCAATCTCCGCAGCGACTGGGGTAGATGACGGCCCTGTCCGTCAAATAGTCCCCGACCACACGACGGAGGTAGGTCGGCACCCGGTGATACCGGAGTGCCTCCCTGATGCAGCTCCAGGGCAGGGAGTTGAAAGCGTTGGCGATGTCGAGAGACACCGCCAAAACAACCCCGCCCCGGGATATCGCATCCCCCGTCGTGAGGGCTCTCACGCGCATGATGGCGTCCACTGTAGAGCGCCCCTTGCGGAAACCAAACTGGTTCTCCGCAAGATTCGGCCCCATCCCCTCAAGATGCTCGGCGAGGCGGTTTGCAATGACTCTCTCAAAGAGCTTGCCCACCTCGTCGAGCAACACAATGGGCCGAAATGCGGACGGAGAGTCCGCAGGGCGCCCCGGCTTCTGGACGAGGACCAGTTTCCCCGTCTTCCAACGAAGCAGGAACTGGCCTCTCTCCAAACATGCGCTTAAGAACCCTTTCAGTCGGGGCCCGAGAGCCTCCGCATCCGAGGCCAGGACCCAGGCTTTGCCAGGCAAGCCATCGGGTCCCGGGGCGGTATTTTTGGCCTTGAGCCTACCTACCGCCACTCTCAGGTCTACCCCAGTCACTTCCGGAGTGTCGTCGTCGTCGCTTGGGTCCGACACCGCAGATGGCGGAGCCATAGGCGGGGGCGGATGTTCCCCCCGCGAGGGGAACAGAACGCTCACCACGTCCTCCACGAGGTCGGGCCGGAGACTCTGCGTCAACGGGGGGGCCCAGGTGCGGAGTTTATTCCGCACCATCTTGTAAGGGCGCCCCCACGGATCTCTGTCGAGAGTCTCCAGCAACTCCAAGCGGGCCAGTTCCCTGGCCCGCAGGACAGCCTCCCGGAGGGCGGTCTTCGCCGCTCTGTATCCCTCGTACAGCTCCGCCTCAATGGCTTCCGCATCCGGCGGGCGGATGCGGAGCCTGCGATGCCTGGCGTAACCTTTTACACCTAAGATAAAGTTTATTTTGGATTACTCAGTTTTCACATCTATCTTGGGCGTTTGAAAACAATTGAACGGTGATCAAGTAAATTAAAATTAGCAAAATTTAAGAAAGTGCGCATGACTTTTATTATGTGCATCATCTGCCTATCCTTTTCCAACTATTTACGTTGCTTCCAGTTTCACTAGATGCAGCTGAATACCCATATTTTTAATGGAGCGACTGCCTATCTGACCTCCACAACGTAGTGCTGGGTAATGCAATATCCCTTGATAAAACTGTTGGTCCGACTTTGGAGCCAGATACACGTGTAACGATTGTTATAGGTCTACAAATGACAGGCGGCACCAACTCCAGAAAGTGCTTTCTTAGGCGATGAGGAAACCAGGAAGTAATTGGTGGTCACCCATACCTACCAACCTAGGCAAGTGTGGTTTAACCTAAAGATTGACTCAAACAACTGTTATTTATTAAGGCATGATGTCCTCCAAGAAAGTACAAGTCATACAAACATACAAAACGCCTTTTTATACATACTTACAGGTAGAAGGTAGATACTTCACTTGCTACGATAAATAAATAATAAAATAAAATAAAATTTATTGTGTCAAATACTTAGTTTACAAATTGTTGTGTTCGGAATCTTCTTTTAGACAAATAATGCCTGTAGTAGAAGACTCCGCCCCTCCCTATTTTGTATAGCGTGATAGTTAACACAATATTTTAAAATGTAAAAATTTAGTTTATAATATTAAGTCTAGGCTAACAAAAATAAGAAATTAAAAACATAGAAAAAAACAATAAAGAGTATACTTAAAAATTGTGAGTGTGCGTGTGAGTGTGTTTGTGTGAGAGCATGTGTGTGTGTGTGTGTGTGTATGTGTGTATGAGCGTGTCTATCTGAGTAAGTGGTTGAGTGTGTCTGTTTGTATATAAATAATTCCGTGTTATAACAATGCTTCTGTGTCCTCATACGTTAGTGGTTTTATCCACTTAACTAGTGTTTCCTTACAATCATGTTTATTTTTCGAGTGTATATTTATCGTTTTATTTATTCTATTATACAATTGAGCTGATCGCTTACGATATTGATTGCATGCAAATTTGGTCTTAGTTGACGATACCTATACTCCTTTCGCCTATTCCACGTTGCTTCCCCAACTTACGAGCAGGGTTCGAATCCTGGCAGGCACATTACTATGTGAAATTTATTTCATCACCACTACTCTCAAAATAGTGGACGAAAACATCGTGAAGAAACCGGTATGACCTGGAATCAAAAATTGGAAGACATGTGACATCTATCAGGCCTGCGAGGTGTATTTTTTATAATTAGTTTTCTACCGCAGACGTGGGGGTCCGCGCTCTGATTTACATTTTATTAATTGTTTGATTGATTTAAAAGAAAAAATTAAAACTACGAACTTGCTCCATCATTAAACACGTTACATTAAACTAAGCTTATTATTAGTAACTTAAGATCTACGTGAGTCCATCCAATTTTTTTTTTCTTTTAGGCTTTACAGTTGTTGATATTTCCTTAACCACTAATAAAATTAACAAAAATCTACACTAAGCTATGTAACTAGCGAGGTGTATTATAGCCCATTTCTTCTCATAGAGAGGAGGCCTGTGTCCTGTGTATGCTTAATTTGGTCAATAATTGGATGGTTTTACATATATATGTACAAACATGATCATCATTATCTGCCTATCCTTTTCCCAACTACATATGTGGGGGTCGGCTTCCAGCCTAACCAGATGCAGCTGAATACCAGTATTTGACATGGAGCGACTGTCTCTCTGACCTACATAATCCATGTAGTACTGGGTAATACGAGTACGATATCACTTGGTAAGACTGGCTGTCAGACTTCTTGGGCCACTGACTACCTGCAACGACTGTCAAAGATCTACAAATGAAAGCCGAGACCAACGGCTTAACGTGCTTTCTGAGGCATGGAGGACACTCGGCGCATAAGGGTGGTCACCCATCCGCAGACTAACCTAGGCAAGTACGGCTTAACCTAAAGATCAACTCATATAATTATTTTCAAATCTAAATCCTAAAATAAACCTATCATCTACGAAATTCACCCAGCATACGTATTGAAGCGTGGGCGATCTCTCACCTGACCTTTAAAATAAATTCCTTTCTGGCATATTGAGAAAGGTATTCTATTTTGAGCAATTGCTATCCTGTTTCATTTCCCACTCCTTTAATGCATAGTTGACCTAGCAATTTCTTTATAACCTAAAAAAGGTTAAAAAAAGGTTGAATGTCACAAGTCTTGTGGTTACTATTATCATAATGCGAAAGTTTGTGAAGATGAATGTATGGTTCACTGTTTTAAGGTTTCACGGTTTGAAACTAAACTTATATTGTCACTTACGGGATATCTACCGTGATTAAGTATTTATTATTTTGATCTCCCGATATTTCGACGTTGTTGCAAGCGCCATGATCCCGAAAGTGACAACATAAGTTTGGATGTATGGATGTTTGTTACTCTTTAACGTCAAAAAACTATTGAACGGATTTCGAAAAATTGCCACTTAAATAGTCTATAACCTGGATTTAACACAAAGGACTTTTTATAGTGGTAATGCGATGTCCAGAATCAGTTACCGAACACCATTGCACGCGGGTGAAGCCGCAGACATAAGCTATACTTGTCTATGTGACGGTAAGGATATAAGGCAAGTGTTCATTGATTAGGATAAGATTAGGTTGTCATTTCTTCCATCGATCGTGATTCTGCAAATTGTTTTTCCAATTCTTAGGGAGGCGATCCAAGACATCACGACGTCTTCCTCGTTCTTCTTATCTCATTTTATCTTTTCGTTCTTTCTGTCGCATGACAAGACGGTACATATCAAATTGAAGTAGTAAATTTATTACAAGATCGACCGTAGAAAGAAAGAAAGAAAGAAAAAATTATTAGCCCGCGCAGGAGAAAACGCATTAGAGTCACCTGTATTTAAAACTTATAAAAATTGAACACAAAAAAAAATAACGAAACTGGTCCTGTAGGAGGCTAAAAGGCCCCCTAGCTCATCTCAGTATGGTCAATCTCTTAGTTTCGACGCGGTCGCTCCTATGGAGCACACGCACTATCCAGATACTCCCAGTCATCCTCCCGACGTTCTCGATATTGCGCTGCTCAAGAATGTGAACCTTCGGTTACACATGATTGAGACGTTACACGAGCTCCACTCCGATCACCGTCCAGTGCTCATGCACTTAATTCCTCACTCGGGTATTATTGACCCCAGCCAGCCCCTTCCCACTATTCTCACTACCGACTGGAGGAAAGTAAGCGATATGCTGAAATCCGAAACGTCACCACTTCTAGACGGTATTCCCGACCATATCGTCTCAGTCGCAGACACCGAGGCTGCAATCGACTCGTTTACAGAACACGTACAATCCGTACTGAAGGATTGTTCTCGTGAAGTACCAGCGATGAGTGATCACCGCTGGATACTTCCCGACGATATCCGTGAACTGATAACCGAGAAGAACGCAGCCATACGTGCCTACAGCTCTTGGCCCTGCGATGCGAACAAGGCTCACATGCGTTCCTTACAGCGTGCTGTAAAGAAACGCACTAGTGAGTTTCGCTCAAATCAATGGGACAAAACGCTAAGCGAACTCGAGCCCACTCATCAAGCCTTCTGGCAGCTTCATAGAAGTTGCGCACCTCGGAAGGGACGGATGAGGGGTGGAGAAGAGACCTCTCTTCTCCACCCCTCATCCGTCCCGATTAGAGCGTCGCTTTTGACGACTCTGAAAAAGCAGAATGCCTAGCCGACAGCTTGGAATCTCAATGTTCGCCAAGCACTCTACCAGTAGACAAGCACCTCGATGAGGTGGATGCAGAAGTTGAACGTAGAGCATCGCTTCCCCCTTTTGAAGATCCCGATGACCCCCTCCCCGCCATCACCCCGGAAGAGGTCAAGGATATTATAAATAAGTTAAAGCCTCGGAAAGCCCCAGGCGCCGACGGTTTCACAAATAGAATTTTTAAAGCCCTCCCCGCTAGGCTCATAGTCCTTTTGGCTGCCATCTTCAATGGCGCCCTGAGCAATAATATGTTCCCCCAAACGTGGAAAGAGGCCACTGTTATAGGTATTCCCAAACCTGGGAAACCGAAAGCCCAGCCTTCCAGCTACAGGCCGATCAGTCTCCTGAGTGCTCTCGGCAAAATCTATGAAAGGCTTATTTATAAGCGTCTCAGAGATTATGCCGAGTCAAAGGGCCTCATCCCGAAAGAACAGTTCGGCTTCAGGACCGAACATTCTTGCATACATCAAGTCCACCGCATCGTCGAACACGTTAGCGCTGGTTTCCAGCGTGGAGCGATGACGGGGGTGATGTATTTCGATGTCGCGAAAGCCTTTGACAAGGTCTGGCACAACGGGCTGATATACAAGCTATACCAGCTCGGTGTGCCTGACCGTCTCGTGCTCATCTTACGAGACTTTTTGTCAAACCGTACCTTCCGCTACCGTGTGGGTAAGACGTTATCCTCTCCCCATCCGATCCGCGCCGGAGTCCCTCAGGGCTCCGTTATCTCTCCCCTCGCGTTCACGCTGTACACCAGCGACATTCCGATGAACAAGTAGGTTCAAACAGCCCTATTCGCTGACGACACCGCGATCTATTACACTGGCCGTTCTCCGGATAACATCCGCCGCATTCTCCAGAAAGCTGCCGACTCGCTCGGCGCTTGGTTCCGTAAGTGGAGAATAGAAGTTAATCCTGAAAAGAGCCAGGCAGTTTTATACTATAAGGCACGCCTTAAGCGTTCGCCAGGTCCCCCCATCACTATGTTCGGTAAGCCTATCCCCTGGGAGAAGCAAGCCAAGTATCTTGGAGTTATTCTCGACGACCATCTGTCGTTCAAGGCCCACATCAAAGCAGCTCGTGACCGGGTTTGCCTTTGCTATGGGCCGGCTCCACTTCATGATCACTAGGAAGAACTCAAGTGCAAATTGCGTCTTTACACAGCAGTCATCCGTCCCATCATGACCTATGCTTGCATAGTATTCGCTCATGCCCACCCGCGTCATATCCACAGGATGCAGACCTGGCAGAACCGATTTCTCCGTAAGATCACCGGTGAGTAAGTCTTCACGTAGACCTTAGAATCCCCACCGTTAAGCAGTTCATGAAACGCCTTTCCAAGCGTTACTTCGACACTGCTATTAAGCATAGGAATCCCCTAATCGCATCGGCCGCCCGGTACGACCCATCGCGTATTAGCTCCGTCCAACGTCCGCGTCACACCCTAGTCGCCCCCGACGATCCGATCACTATCTTGCAAGAGAGTAGGAAAAATACCAGTACAGTTCGTAGAGTGTACAAATACAAACCGAAAACCTACCGACCTCGCCGCAGAGGTCCGGCGCGAAATCCCCGTTCAATCCCTCCCGACCCTTGCTCGAGCCAGCCCGCGATGCTGAGCCTGTAGTAATAAAACAGTCCCTAAATAACGACAATCAGATCCAGCCTGTCCCTTTGCTGCCCCCAGCGACGCCCTAAGCCCAGGTTCGTACCCCACAGGGGGTGCCCTTAGAGCGCTGTCGCTTAGTTTTTAGTCATTTTCGCCCTGGCTGGAGGCCTTAAATTCAAGGCATCCACAGGACTTGCCCGGTTAAGCATAAGCCAGTCTTCTCAGAATGAACTGCGAGATGCCCATTCCAAAAAAAAAATTAAAAAAAATCTCAGTATGGTGCTGTGACATTAAAAAACATCACCAGTACCAGTATCTGATAGGACGGCCACGGTTAGGTCAAATACGGATTCCAATAAAAATAAAGTAGAAGACTGTAGCTAGTTATTTACTTACTAAAAGGTTCCATTCCAGGACTTCAAAAAAGACTTGAGTTTGTTTCGGCTGTTTCTTCTCAGAATAGTCAGGTACGAAACACCGGCCCTATCTAGTTTAACAAAAACTTAGAAAACCTACTTACAAAATAAACATCATTTATCATTCAATTACACTAACTAATCCATATAGTTTGCGAATCTGTCAAGTTGAGCCGTTCAATCCACGTGGTTTTCACTTGCAAAAGTGGACAATTTACTTGAAACCTTTTTGAAACAAAAACGTATTCATACGGAATCAAAACACCACAAAATGCAAGACAATCTAAACTATGCTCAGTTTGTGCAACACCGCCATTAAAAAGATTGATGGCAGCGCGCAATGGAATGTAAAGCAAAATTAAAGACATCGTTTTTCATTGTCTTCCCAGTCATTCTTTTACGTCACAAGAGTTTCTCGAGCATGCCTTTCAAGTATAAAATACTACACGTTTTTGCACGTGGCTTCATCCGCTGTAAGCTAGAAAGTGTCCCACGGGAGCATTTGTTACCTATCGCGATAAAAAGTATCCTATGGTGTAACCCAAATTTTGGTCTATCCGTATGCCATTTCCATTAAAAACTGTTAAGCGGTAAATTCGTCAAAAATTAACACATAGACACACAAAGTTACTTTTACATTTAAGTTTAACATAAGTATGGATAAAACTTAAAACAAACATAGGCAGAACTTGCGAGGAAGCTAGGTTAAAGCTGAAAAGCCTTATAATATCCAGCACCCACGTAATCCCTCCCTTCAGGTCTAGAATCAATTGGTGCCATTTAGATTTTAGGTCAAGATTTCAGATAATCTTGGAAAAATAGATGGCATACGAGTCTATCTGATTGCAGAAGCTTTTGCGATATATTTCAGAATATAATAGACCCCACTTACATAGTTTATATCGAACGCTATTGTTGACGTCCCTATTTTTTAAACCAATAAGCGATTTTTGGATGACCTCTTGCAGAAGATTCCACGAGCTAAGAGCAGAATCCATTGTTATGCTACATTTAACTACATAATCCGTGGTTGATGGTCCACTTTCCTAAATAAACACTGCCCAAAATAAGCAACACACATTCAAAGTTCACTCACTCAGTCCCACACAAAAACACAAAAACAAGCATGTCTGTAAGTTACTAAAATACATTTGCTATTCCGGAGTTCCGTGCAAAACATCGCCCCACGTTTACTCTACGATATCTTTTACTTAAGCCACACATGTGCCAAGATCCAAGTTCCCGTGTGCCAAATTTGGGTCAAGGATCAAAGGACTAGTTATTCCCAATGAACGAATTCGTCTGTACATAAGTCTTCGCGGAGAAATTGTGCCGAATTCGTCACAATTGCGGCTGGAATACTGCCCTCATTCCAGACGCCTGAGAGAATTTTTAAGAACAAGAATTTCTAGCCATTTTCGGTCTGCAGACGCTAAATTTATTTGCAGGATAAAAAATAATGGCTGCTCTTACTTTTCGTTAAAGGAGCGAATTGGTGAGTTACTTTGTTGAATGTCGGGTAGAAGGCGTTTATGTAAATACGAAATTAGATTGTGATGTGCTACAAATAGATTCAATATCAAGTTATATAATTAGGAATATTTAACGCTAAAAGTATATATTATATGCTCTACCCACGCTTGTTTGTTTCTCTTCATTTTCTAGATAAATATCACGAGTTTGTTCTTTGATAACTTTGCTGAATATACAATTTGTTTAGGATCTTAAATAAAACTTTTTCTTGAATATATATTTTGTGTCAGAGATAGTTTTACAGTTTTACCTGATCGTTTTTGTAAAATGGTAAAGCATTTTCCGAATCCGTGAATTAACACTTTGACAGCCGAACATGACCCTTTTTTTTTTTTTTTTTTTTAAGGATGGGAAATCATCAAATGACCCCCCCCACTCTGGGCGGAGCGGGAGGGAGTGTCAGACTCATACTGACTAAAAACCATCCATGTTCCTTCCTCGCCTTTTACGTTCCGGGGCCGCGGTATCTGCCGAACATGACCCTGGGTTAGCAGTGATGGCCTAGTGGTATGACTGCCAAGTAATAAGGTCTCAAGTTTGAACCCAAGACTCGTACCTCTGATTTTTCGAATTTATGTGCGTATTGTATAATTATCACTTGCTTTGGTGAAAAAACAAAACAAAAAAACGTAAGAAAACCAGCATGCCTGAGAGATATTTCTCGACGGCATGTAAAGCCAACTCAGAGGCCCATGGGCGGCATTAAGGCGCTTAGACGAGCTAAATTAGCAACTCTATTTGTGATGGTTCAAACTTCGTTTGAAATGCTGTTAGAATAAAGTTCTAATCAGCTTGCACTACAAAGTGGTTGTTACGTCAGCCAGGGCGGGCCACATAGCGCGAAATGAGTGGTTTCGATCGATTTACTAAAAAACTATTGATTGGATTAAAAAACTGAAACAGTATCATGCTAATATAGAATTATTTGTCAAAAAATCAGAATGATCGCATGCATATTAGTATGTTTTTTATTGTTTGAAAGATATTTTTAGAGATAAGTTCGTGATTTATTTTTATCGAGCCAAATTAATTGTATTATGTTCTCAAAACAGTATCATGCTAGCATATATATCCTGAAGAATATCATATATTTTTCTGGTTTTGTTTATAGCAGTGAATCATATACTTTTAGTACAAAAAAAAACTTGCGTTTAGCTCATGTAATCGCCTTAAACTGTTCACATCAGGTTGAGCCCTAACCACACGATAAAGCAAGAAGAAGATTAATATTTAAGAACGTAATAGTACTATCTACTTAGCAAAAGTAGTATAAATAGCCATTTTATTGTAGCTTACATATATTTTACCCATTGTACAGTAAGTTACACCTTATCTGTGTCGTTTCAGACATTTTGGTGGACGCGGCCGCACCCCAGGGGCCGTTCGACGTAACTTTTAATAGACATTCTCCGAAAATATTACGCAAGACTTGGAAAATATTTTTCACTTTTCTCTTTATTGTTTTATCAAAGTAATTATTATGTGTAACAATTGCCGAGAGCTCCGTAAAAAAAGACCAGTTTAAGTTTTTTCTTGGAGCTACGGGTAAACAAGATCACAACCCGGATTCTTTTGAAGCTTTTATTTTACAAAAAAATTTGTTAAGACTGCAGTTTTGCGCCGCTCCAGGAAATAAATAACAATGATTTACTAAGTGAAGGAGAAGAAAAATTCAGGTGAATCTTATTATGAAGTTTGTGGCTGAAATATTAAAATAGTTAAATGTTCCTATTTTATAGGATTATAAGTTCTGAACATTCAGTAATTTGGTTTAGCAAATTGTTATTCAATTGAAATTAATATAAGTGTATTTATTGAATTCAATATTTACTAATAAAGCAAGATTAAAAATAAACATTTTGCGTAATACACGACAAGCCAAATCCAAATCACTTCAAGTGCCACGCAAAAATAACTTCTATGGTAGGCGTACCGCTTCTTTCGCAATACCCAACTTACTTAACCAAATACCTGTAGACATCAGAGACTCATTGAATAGTAGAAACATAAAGAGTAAGCTCAAAGAATATTAAATCTATTCGATTATAACTTAAACGTTAATAGCGCGTTGATCAGATCTCAGGCCATGGCATGCTAAGACAGACCCAGAGGTCTAATTGTGTGCTTTATATTTAAGTGTGTCAAATTTGATTTATATAAATAAATAAAATAAATTTAAAATGAACACACTTACTTTATATTATAGAGAAAATTAATCCATTTTGTGTAACAAAAATATGAATGTATGGAAACCCATACATTATGCGTCGAATAATAATCTTAAGATTTATGTAGGTTATAAAATACGTTAAGTTTTTTTGTTCAAGAGTCGAGTCGGCAATAAATCACCAAATGTTATAAGTAATGTAATAAAACCCACATTTATGTGTTTTTTTATGCTGAACATGTTATGACGCAGTTTATTAAAACCTTTCAAATTATGTGTGTTGTTAGTAGGGTCATATAACAAAACAATTGAAAGAATCACTTTACTTGTCTCTATTTATTAAATTGATTATTTGGCGAGGGTTACCAAAAAAGTAAAAGTGCGGGTTATAAATACATTGCATTCACATCTTATTTGTTCTAAAAGATTTTCATATTTTTTGTTTATATGCATAAAAAGTATGTATTGTTAACAGTATATCAACTATCTGGTGTCCACGACACAAGCTTTGCTTAGTGTGGCACTAGGTGGCACTGTGTGTTAAAGCACAGCGATATTTATTTATTTTTACGACCCGATTGGCGTAGTGGTAGTAACGCTGCCTTACGTTCTTGAGGTCCTGGGTTCGAATCCCGGTAGGAGCAAATGTTTGTGTGATGAGCATGGACATTTGTTTCCGAGTCATGGATGTTTATATGTATAATAAGTATGTATTTACAAACAAAAAAGTATATATGTAGTATTTCAACTATCTAGTGTCCACGACACAAGCTTTGCTTAGTGTGGCACTAGGTGGCGCTGTGTGTTAATGACCAGCGATATTTAATTATTTATTTTTTTATTTAGTTAATAACAGCCGCTTGTAAGATATTGGTAATAAGCCACATATGGGTAGACCGGAAGACGTTGAGTTGAAAGGCCTTCCACTAAGTTGACCGATGACCTGGTGAAAGTACGGGAGAGCCGCTGGATGCGGGACGCACGTGACCAGTCTTGGTGGGCCTATGTCAAGCAGTGGTCTCTTTCGGCGGACACGATGGGTAGACCAGGAGCTGACCCTTACTGAGTTAAAGAAATACTAGGCAGCTGATGGTTCTATGGGATTTTCAAAACCCAAATTGCTGACGTAGCTCGTGAAGCTGCAAGACTGAACTGGGACTAGCCAGGCCATGTCTGCAATGTAGGCCTTTATATCGTAAGACTAGAGCCCTGAGCCCGCTAGATGGGGTCGCGGCAGACCAAGGAGAAGATGGCGGTACGCCTTGGACGACTTCCTCACAAATTGGCGCGAAGAGGCGCAACACCGAGAGAAGTAGATGGAATGGGGGAGGCCTTTACCCTGGAAAAGTAGAGGGTTAGAAAATACAATAATTTCTAGTATTGTATTGTATAACGAGCTCCACGTCATAGCGCGTGTTTTGCGTATAGGCACCACGATATATCCACCACGCGGGCCCAGTCCCGCACTGGTAGATGCCACATTGAAATAAACACTGTGTGCGTACGTCTGTGTAACAAAACTACTTATGTGTTAGCTTACTTTTATAGTGATGCAATATTGTTAAAAAAAAACAAAAACTGTCCACGACAACACTGCCGACAAACTGTCCTGCAGTTTGGCAGATTTGTATAATATTCTTAAGTAGCTTTTTGTTGTAATAAATAAATAAAAAATTAAAAAATAAACATGTCTTCGTTTTTTTGGTTCTAGGTTCTCAAAACGGTGAAGGAAAACATCGTGAGGAAACCGGCATGTCCTAGAATCAAAAATTTGAAGACATGTGACATCTACCAATCCGCACTGGGCCCGCGTGGTAGATTATAGCCCATTCCCTTTCATTGAGAGGAGGCCGTGTCCCAGCAGTGGGAACATTATAGGCTGAGATGAGATATAACTCATCAATAAACACTCAAATAAGAATACGAAAGCATCAAAGTTAAACTATAGCTTAACTTTCGGTCAGCAAAACAGACATCCGACATTTACAAGGCTTCCATATAAGCTACAAGCTAGTGTAGAACACTAGCTTGTTTCAACTGTCTGTCCGTTAAAACAATTCCTTTTAAAACTAAAATGTTAAAGTCTGAATACTTCGTGCTTTCCTTACAAATTGTGGACTTAAACAGTGACTTAGGAGCAAGTTTAAGACGACAAGGACGCTTCAGGTAGACACCGCAAGCAAACTTAACCCTCCTACCGCCGGTAGGGGTAATAGACGATCTTTAGAGAGCTTGCGATCCCGCAAATTGTCTTTTGTTAATGTAACTCAGGGTTAACTAGCACAAGAAACGCTTAGGCGGAGTTTTCTTTTGTAAAGTAATTGAGCGTTAGAACTAGGCATTCAAATATATGGTATTCGTTTTTTCTTTATCACTTCCAACCCTTATTATAACTGGCCTGTACTGTTCACAGCTAACCATATGGTCCCGCTAATTTGATCCATCGATTCTTAAAGAATCGAACATCCAAGTCGTATTGGGCAGCACTTAGATTAGACTTTATAAAGGGTGTAAAACACCTCTTAACGAAACCGAAAGGCACTTATTCTCAACGTTATTGCGATAATTTTTTTGTTCTTCACTATACCTGGGAACCTTCAAGTTACGGAGATATTGGGGGTCAAAGTTCCCACTTTGTGACAAGTTTTTTTTTAAATACTTACAAGTTTTAATTGTATTTTGACGTGACAACGTCTTATAATTCGATAGAGCCGGCTGCACGCACGAAAAAACATGACTCATGCGGCGTTACCTAGCGAGGTAACGCCGCTCCATGAGGCGTTCCATGTAAGGCTTGAAGTGCAAGCGAGAGCGCGGAACGAGTGACAAAGAAGCACAATCGGCCTTTGCGTTCGGCAGCGTTCGACATCCGTCTCTCTCCTACTTGAGTGAACGATGCGTCTGCGTGGACAGCTGCTATACTATAGTACATTTACATGTTTTGATCGAGTATCAAGTGCAGTGAAAAGTGAATGTGGTGTCAAAAAATGCTATCATTCCATCAGTATTTTCTTAAGACGTTGTCACGTTCAACTATCGTCAGTAAACCGACTTTACAAACAACCAGTTTTTTTTACTTTAAACACCTCTACGACTTCTGTAATATTCAATCCACCCATAGGATAGAACCAGTGACCAGTGGCCAACATTAGCTTTAGATTGAAACATCTGGACATCATGGGGAGAGGCGAAGCCTTTGCCCAGCAGTGGGATGATGCTGGCTAGCAGTAACAGTAACAGTAACAGTAATAATATAATGTACATAATATTTTAATTGATTTAAAACAATCTATCAAAGTAGGTAGGTATGCATTTGTGCAGTCGAATGTGTGATTTGTTTTCTGTGTTTTTTGGTAGGATGCACAGAATACTCAGGTGTACTCAGGATAGTTATAGTTACCTAATCACTACCCCGACTCACGTTTATTTATGAATAAAAATACAATGCTTCAAATAAATAATAATAGATAAATAAATAAATAAATATTGCTGGACATTACACACAGCACCATCTAGTGCCACACTAAGCAAGGCTTGTGTCGTGGTCACCAGACAGATGGTATACTTCATGTATACTTTTTGTTTGTAAATACATACTTATTACACATATAAACATCCATGACTCAGAAACAAAATTGTCCTTGCTCATCACACAAACATTTTCTCCTACCGGGATTCGAACCCGGGACCCTAAGAACGTAAAGCAGCCTCACTACCGCTGCGCCATTCGGGGCGTCAATAACAACCTGGCTAGAAAAACAAATCGATTACAGCGATGAACAAACTCATTCAAGAGACTCCAGTTTCATTAAAAATGGAGGTAGTTGGTTGCGAAATACCGAAGGAAAAACCGTTTTAACAGAGTATTTGAAATAACTAGGGCTTCTACCTCTCGTCTCTTTTGAAGTATTACTTTACTCCTTTCAAAGTTTCACGTTATATTTTGTTTGAAGTTAGCTACAGAAATTCTGAAAACAGGAAAATATACGTAAATTAATTTCGAGGTAACCGTTTTCTTTTGTTACATGTGTTGTTACCTTTTACCGGGACATAAAAGCATTTGTCTGAATGTTGAAATAAGTTTTCGCTGTAATTAAAAAACTCTCCCCTTTTCTTATGGATCGTGAGAAATACACCACCTCACTTTGATACCTACCCCTTTCCTTTTGTTCTCGTCGTATTCATTACAAAAGTAAGGTAAAGTTTGTAAAGTTAAGGTTTCTTATATTACCTCTCTTAAGATACATTAAAGGTGAATGCTCCAGAGCGGACCACGAAATTTAAATTTTATTACGTTTTTTGCAATTTGGAAGCCAGTGCTAGGTTGTATGTTACTGAATATTATGATTTACGACTGTAAGACGTGTGTAGTTACAAAATTATAATCATCAAAGTCATCAATACGATTGATTGATTACGTTGATCGAACACCTCTTGACTAGACCGTTACACCATTGGAAACAATATAATTATGTTCTACGAAAAATCATTCAAGACTTTCATTATCATCATCATCATTTCAGCCAAAAGACGTCCACTGCTAGACATAGGCCTCCCCCAAGTGTTACCACATTGACCGGTCCCGTGCGACTCGCATCCAACGGATTCCAGCAACCTTCACCAGGTCAGCGGTCCACCTAGTGGGAGGACTAGACAAGACTTTTACTCTACCAAAAACGGAAAGAACGACCTTATGTGATGTACACTAAAAACACTAGTTAGGGTTTAGAATAATAGCAACAACATATCAGTAAGATAGTAGATGAACTACTTTAACCTCTTGTATGCCGTAATTATAGAAACAGTTCAAAAGCCATTGTGTCTCGCGTGGATCTACGTTCTGGCACATGAAGGGTTCTGCTCAACTAGAGCAGGATACTACACATTCTACACAAAGCCCATTCGGCAATCACCATGGAAAATACACATCAAACAGCAAATCCTATTACATGTCCATTAAAAGTGGACTAAGCGACATCCTCACGCCACGTAAGTGGGTTAACGATAATCTGCTGACTGGAACTACGTACCTACTCGTATGTAAAGTATATACCAAGCCATGTCTCCTATTTATGTAATGTCCACTTAAATAGAATATCAACCTAGTGGCCGTGTGAACTAGGTTGATTTCAGAATGACTAGTTTGAATGTAGAATGACTAGTGTTGCAAAACTCGTAAATGCAGTTGTGTCGCAAACTGAACTTTATGTCTGGGGTGTCAAGTTGGTTCTCCAAAAACACATTTTTGTTGGAATGTTCGGAAACTAATCCGTGAACTTAGCTTATGTAGGTAAGGTCTACCCTACGCCTAAATTGCTTAATTCACCATCCGAGGAGACTGGACATAATGACGCTTTTAAGTACTTAGTGACGTTAGGCGTACTAAAATCAGTGGGTAGCCTGCGAAAAACGTCATTAGGCTTACCTAATGCTCTTATGTAATGTTTGACAGCTGTGGTAGGTCAATAGAGTCGAATTTTACACGATATTTCACTTTAAGAGTTAGGTATTTTGGATGAGTACCTACTTTGTACTAATGAGATATCTTGCTGGTTTCTTATGGTGGTTGCTACATGGTGTTAGTTTTACTACAAGCATTTTAGCAAATATTTTTTATCGCTAACAGTGATAGACGTTAAACGGCCTCCCGCAAGGTGGACCAATGATCGTAAAAAAAAAGAAAAAAAAAGGCTAAATAAAGAAAAAAAGGCTTGTATCTTTGCCCAGCAGTGGACATCGTGGATGAATATTAGAATGTACTAAGCCCGGTCTCAAAAATTACATATCTATAGACATGTTAGTTTTACACAGAAAAAAGACATAATATGCTCAACAAACAACATGTTACGGTGAAACGGGGTGAATGGAAACAAAATTTTGAAAGGGTTTTATCGCTGAACTTATAATACTCGTATACATATATTGCCAACTATGTACCTTTATAATTAAGTATGATTTAGTTAATACAATAGAGTACTTTTTGGCTTTTTTGTACCATATCATGTGAATTCAACTTTAAAATCCATTCCAAAGTTTTGTTTCCATTCACCCTGCATTTCTATTCACCCCGTTTTACATACGAGTAAGTAAGTAAATTATTGAAACTTTCAGATATGTTTGAGCAGGCACATAATAATATCAAACGATACCTACACCTAAACCCCAAAGGCAACGTAAGCAAAACCATTCGCAAGAGTAAGCAAAGTAATAACATATGATTTATGGTTTGTATGTAAATGCATCAGCTTGTAGCTATGTCTGTGTTGCTCAATGGCCGACGTTTGACGCTGTTTGACGGTGCTTGAGGCGGAGATTTCTTAAAAACTGTAGAAAAAGCGGGTCTTAAAGCAGTGTAACTCTTAAACCGTAAATAATTTTGAAAAATAAAACAATTGTGACATTTTCTAGTTCGTTTGCATACAGTGATGGAACTCAAAACATAATATAACATAGATACTTTAATGCGTCAAAAAAATCTTCAAACATACTTCTTAATTTTCTATTAAAGCAGTTTGTCCCTTCATTGACAATGATCATATAATTATAATTCAAATTATACCATTCAATTAAAAAAATTTAAGCTACATCCAGTGATACATTATTTATTATTAAATAGTTAAGTTCTAATTTGATTTCGATCGAAAACACTCATTTCGCACTATTCGGCCCGCAGTGACTGACGTAACAACCACTTTGTAGTGCAAGCTGATTAGAACTTTATTCTAACACTTTCAAACGAAATTTGAACGAGAGTTGCGAGTTTAGCTGATGTCGGTGTGTGTAATATGCTGTGATCATCTGTCAAGTTACAGTTGTTTACGGATAGAGAGATTTATCATTTAGGTATTCGCAATTGAAAAGTATACAGGGTGTAAACCACCTCATCACAAAGCCGTTAACCAAGCATTCTGTACATCAAACTAAGCAACTTAACGCAAAAATTATTGATGGGAATTTTTGGAATTTTGAAATTTGAATGGGTTTTTTTTGAGGTTATAAATCATGTTTAGTTGTAGAACTCAGTGTAACGCACTTAAAACATTGTGCTGATGGATGGATTAAATACTACGGGGGTCGTGAAGGTGTCAAAAGTCAAAATGTTACAAAAAAAACTTGTTAAGAAGTCGTAACTTTGACCCCCCATATCTCCGTAACTAGAGGAATGGGAACTAGGAATGGTGTAAACAAAAAAAATATCGCAATGATTTGGAGAAGTGCCTTTCGGCTTCGTGATGAGGTGTTTTACACCCTATATAGTATAGAACGTGCGGTCACTGCCCACACTTGGTGATGGGATGGGAATGGCGGGGTGGTGATACCAGTCGGGGTGCGCGGAAATGAACTTGTATCTCTCGGGCCCCGACACATGATAATTGTAGGAACAAGGGGTTTTTAGTCGATACCGTCCCATACTATCCTATCCCATCCAATCCTATCTATGATAGTATTCTAAATTTAATTAACTTTAAAAAAAAATATTGCGATACTTTGAGAGGATGTGTAGGTATGTATGGATGTTTGATACTCTTTAACGTAAAAACTTTTGAACGTTTTTAGATGAAAGGCACAGAGATAGTGGATTAACACATGATTTTATCCAGCTAGTTCGATTCCGTGGGAAAATAATCGGACTCCATGTTGCGGACATCAGCTAGTGAGAAGAGAAGATTGATAAAAGAAGGATGTAAGCCAAAGAAGTATGTTGTGGTTGAGACGTGGGTACTCAAATAGTCGTTTCAGTTAAATATCAAGTTGTTAGACCTACAATCCGCAAAATTAGTCACGCAATTTCTGACAAACTCAACAAATTGTTTTGTGTTACTTGGTCAATTTCAATGTACAACGGGTGAATGAGGTGCCTGGCTGTGTTGCTGCCTTAATATCGGGAAAGTCATAAAATAACTCAACGTAGTATTTGGAGCAAAACTGCCCTAAAATAAATTGGCGCACTCGTAACTTAGTGAAAAAAACAAGGCTGAAAAGTTATAAAACCGACGGTTTAACGTTACAGCGCCAATATTTACAGTAGCTTGGTAAATACCGTTTTATTATTATATAACCTGCGTTACTTTTAAGAATCATTTATTACTTTGTGGAAAACGAACAAAGGGAGACCCCAAACAAAATTCTGAAAACCGAATGTGCTTTTTGATACAAGTTTATTATCGAATGTTTTCCAAAAAAATAAAAACAATTTAGTTTTTCTACATTTTTACTTTGATGACAATTTCATGCTCACATCATTAGAAAAAGGCTTCATAAACATTTCTTTTGACTAATATTTAATAAGAACTTCAAAGACATCAAGAAAAAAAACGTAAATTAATTGCAACTAAATTAACGGCACACTTGCGATTTTAGGAAGTTGTATTTCATAAATAATTTTTGCTAAGTATCATGCCGTATTAAAAAATATGTAATAAAATTAAATATCATATCGCTTCATAGAGAGGAGGCCTGTGTCCCAGCAGTGGGAAAATTAAGGTCCATGTTCACCGAAAAGATAACAGTCTGATTATTCAAAAACAGCTGTCAATGTGACATGTTCCCATACAAAAATGTGTTTTAAACAGCCGTTTTAGATAAACAGAGCGTCATCTTTTTGGTGAACATGGACCTAAAAGGCTGATGATGATGATGATGATAATTGCTTCATAATACAGAACCTATATGAAGATAAGTCACTTCAATTAATATTGAATATTCAAAACCTAAGGTTCTGTATTATGCAATATTCAATATTCTTATATTCTATCAGCAATAACGGAGATGAATCGAAAATCTGACGTCAATCATTTTCAACAATCGAACCTCTTGAAAGCGAATTTCACTTGTTCAGGTCTTTAGATTGTAATAGATTAGAAATAATAAAATAAGTACCTGTAATAGTTTTAAAAATAGATAACATGCTTTAGAATATATCATTTGTGTATTGTTCTCAGTAAACCCTTTATTTGATACCTATATTATCATGGAAATGCATAAAAAATAACAAGACCGCCATCTGTGCGATTCCGCCATATTGGATTTATTTAGAACGACGTCAAGATTAATTTTCATGCATTGTTCACCAGAAAACCAGAAAGTGGGTGAAATATTACTTTTAAGGTTTGATTACATAGTTAGTTACAGATGGAGTTGATAAAAACATGTTCAAAAGCACAACGTTAAATCGTTTCTCTGCGCTCTATCTTAAATTCACTAACAGATATTTCCATCACTCATGCTCAGGTGTTTGAAGATAATTGCATTGCTTTGAACCCGCCGACTTAACTTAGTAATTACTTGAGCGAATTGTGCACTGGATAATTAAGTAAGTACTTAACTCACTTAACTGTAACTGTTGTTAACAGCGCTAAGCTCGGCTTATTTGCTTCGCGATAAACAAAGTTATTCATCTGTTTGATATGAAAGTTGTTTGTTTTGTTAATTTTAATTTATCTCAAAGAGATTATAGATTAAACAAGTTGGTCCTTTATCTATATCGCTATGTTTCGTCCTTTGAGTTTATTAAATTTTGATTGCTACAAAATAATTCGAACACATTTTTTTTATAAATTGCCTTTACTATCCACTGGATGAAAAAGGCCTCCCCCAATTCCTTTCATGTGCTCTTTTCCCGTACCTCCTCAAACCAGCCATCGGGGTATCTAGACCGTCTCGCCAACTCTTTTTAGGCCGTCCTCTGCAGCACCGAAAAAATATTATCTGATTCTCTGCGATTCCATAACATAACACAAACAAATTCTTTGTAACAGCAGTTAACAAAAGGATCTAAGCCACAATCCTCATGATTTATCATAGGACGACTGCCTATTTGATCTGACAAAACCAAGTCATAATATAACAATAAACAAAACATTAACATTCAAAACATGCCACTACACCAACTTGACCAAATATTTAGGCTGACAGCATATAAAGGAAATTGACCTATGTACAGACAAAGTCCCCTATAATAACTTATAGTAACAATGTTAGACCTTTGTGAAAAACTTGATAACGTTTATTGGGAAACTGGGTCCTTAATTACAATGTTGCTTGTCAGGATACTAGCAACTAGCTACTGGAGTAAATTATGTACCTACGTTGCATAGCGTAATAGAATACATACCTAACACTGTTAAATGTACATTGTAGGTACGTGGCAACTGACTAAAACTATTTATAAAATGGCTTATACAACTGGCAATCGGTTTCAAATAGTATCGTATGTACGTAACACTTTTAAACCGAATCAAAATATGCTTCTGTGTAGCTTAATGAGCGCTAATACATTATTAACACTAATTTAATCTGCAGAACGACAAACACTTGGTTGTCAAACTTTTTTACATTAAACCATTAATTCAATCAAGCGAAAGTTATTTATTAAAATATTTTCCCACCTTTGCTACATTTTGCACAGAAAAACCAGAGCACAAAGGTCAGCTATCAGAATCAGGTCATCCCGGGAATCCTAAGTTGTGCGAAACACGCCCGTATGGCCTACACTAACACATATGCATATTCATTACGTATGTGTTTAATCAGAGCAGGAATAGTTCCAACGCAGCGCATGTTGTCTACATCGCAGTGTATTGACAGAGTAACTAGATACGACCTCTAGTGTGTGGACCAATGGAAGCTGAATTGTAGCTTACTACGGCCTTTGTTTGGTACCTAAGTCTAGTGAACAACGGTATTCGGTGATCTGTCCACCCTTTGTAGCAAGAAACCATATATTGTGAAGGATTCTGAGCTGCTTCCTAACAATGCGATACCTTATCCGTTTGTGGGATCTTCCTTTGTTATCTATTTATAGGTCTGTGCCGAGAAACATGTCGTTTATAGCTGCAAGGTGCATAAAGGATTGTAATTTTTGAAAGATTCTGAAGTGCACATCCACCTCTCTCGCTTCTATTGATGCTCTCGCACCTCCTATTGATGCGCTCTTTAGCGATAAAGGGAGGTAGGACAATCAGTCTAACCATGTGTTCGAGGCTCTTATGCAGGATTGATAGTTTTTCAGTCAACACCAAGCTTAATAAAGCTATAAGCATAACAAGAGGCATTACCAAAATATTGGCAAGGGTCGAGTGCGTTCTGGGCAGTCAGTCGGACTACCATTTCTGCTAACTGCCTGACATTCTCGCAATGCCACAAGCTTCTTTTATCATACCATCAGCTCTGTTCACCGAAACAAGATAAATAAGGCTTTTAAAAGGAAATTCCTCTTTTCGTTTAAGACTGAGTAGGTAGATATGACCTTAATCATCGAAGCTATGAAACGCTTACTAGCTATTAAATGTTCCCACACAACGCGATATTTTGGGCTAACACAAAGTTACTTTATTCCAGACATTTTCCTTGATCATTTATTTTCTTTTACTAAGAAAACAAACGGCTGTTTTGCTCTTAAGACTCCACGATATATCTTCTGCCTCCTTCATAAGTGGAACTAGCTACGAAATTAGATATAATGATATTAGATAAGGACACAAAATTAGTTAGGTCTTTGTTACTTTCCTTAACTTTATTTGGTTTTGTTTAGTCTTTTTATCTTAATTAGCAGACGTCACGTGGTATCACCCGCATAGTTCTCGTTCCCGTGGGAATACAAGGTTAAAAAATAGCCTATGAGTGTAGTTTCCTAACAGTGAAATATTTTATTAAAACGGTCGTTTTTAAGTTTATTCTTAACAAACAAAAATACAAAAGTTTCCTCTATAAAATACTAGCTTCTGCCAGCGACTTCGCCCGCATGTAGTTTGATTACTGTCACATGGGATCGTTCTACCGGGATAAAAAGTATCCTATGTTTTAATCCAGGTTATAAACTATCTGTGTGCAAAATTTCATCCAAATCCGTTCAGTAGTTTTCGCGTGAAAGCGTAACAAAGAAACTTACATTCACATTTATAATATTAGTAGGGATTAGTGTAGATATACTGATGATAGCGAGAACAACACGAATTATATTGTAAAGTTAGAAGTACATAATGCCAGGCCACATCAAAATCGCCACTCACTGCTCCCACCTAAAATACCTTTGACATTTGAAACGGCCATGCGCTTGAAGTCCTGTAATTTTCTGTGAACTAAACACAGTCGTATACCTAGTGGGTACCTACATACACTAATAGGGTTACTTTAATAGTATAGATAAATGGAGAACCTACTAAGCAAATTCAATTTCTGCTCCTGTGTCGGAAATGGAAAAAAAATGTTGGTGGGGTTTGGATATTGGGATACGGGATCCGATTCGGATTAATGTAACCTTACCTTAACACACCGAAAGGTAAACTTTAATATAAAAAGCAATTACTTGCCCACCTACATTGGGTATGTATATCAATTACACAAAAAGTATTGTGGTACCCACATGTTATTTGATACAGAAAACCGCTTACCCAAATTCGGAATATCATATTCAGGAAAAATTACCTTTCCGAATTCAATTTAGAAAACGTATTAATATGAAAGCGGCAACATATCTATTCGGTTAAAGCTTCGGTAAAATATTATTTACAAATACGTCAAAGGAAAGTGGGAAAGCCTTTGTTGGAAAAAGGACCGGGAACACGGAGAAATAAAGCATCCTTATTGCCTAAGTTTATGTTCAGCCGCCATTAAGGTGATGTATTTGGGCATTTAAGATAGAAAAAGGTATTGGGCGAATCTTTCAAGGTTTAATACGGCCAGTGTGAAGAGGTTGTTGAATAGAGGTGCGTATTTTTAGCTGGGTGACCTATTTCCAGCTGCCGGGTGCTTCCCGGGCCGAGCTGCCGTTCCATTGACCCACATGCACGCAAGCTCTGACGTCAGAGGCTGTTATTACGTCACAAGCCATCTCTTTGTGCCCGGCCGATGTTTGCCGATGATGGTGTCGCGGGTTATGTTCAATGTGCAACTGTTTACTTTATTATATTGGATTATGGTGTTATTTTTGTTGTTGGGGCAATTCAATTTGAACCTTATTTTTAGGGGTTGTTTAGACTTAGATTGGCATCGTGGAAATGCGAAAACAATGATAACTGAATTGTTTTGCAGTTTAAGCCTGAAGGTGACCAACTAAACGCATTTAGAAACAAAAACGTCTCCAGCCATCCAAAGTGCCTACAGATAAACAAGAATATAAAGTTTGTTAAAGTCGAAAGATAATAAAAAGCCGTATCTTTTTCAGTTCTCTCTAAATAAAAAGCTGTCAAGTCGAAAAAAGAATTATTGTTGCCGAAAATAATATCTTGTAATAGATAGAAAGTTATTAAGTACTATCAATGAAGAGACATTTCAGTTGTAATTGTTTACTTTACTTGTATTTTACCAAATTACTCTTTATTTATGTATGTACTTACATACAATTAACAAATACAACATTATTTACTTAGGTCAGTAGAAATATTTTATATCAGCACTTCAAAATGTCATCACTTCTCCTTCTTCTTCTTCTAATTTATAAAATTCTCGTGTCACAGTGTTAGTTGCCATACTCCTCTGAAACGGCTTGATCGATTTTTACGAAATTTTATATGCATATCCAGTAGGTCTGAAAATCTGCTACTATCTATTTTTCATACCCCTAAGTGATAAGGGTTATCCACCCCTACCATTTTTTACAACTAGTAATAATGTTTGCCGGGTCAGCTAGTATCTATAAATTTAATTTAGAGCATATTAAAGCACCCACGATTATTGTAGCTTTCTGCAAATGAAAGCGTTTTTTGAGTTGGATCATTAGTTTCGGGTATTTATTTCATCCTTCTGTCGTACGCCCCATTTTCACCAAACCCTTACGATGATCAAATCAAATGGCAATAGTGCAACTATAACATACAAAGGCAAGCATTGTTCACATAGATCGGTAATTGGAGATTCCTGAAAATCGATAGCAATATAATTATAGATACGTACGTGGAACGCTAGTGGATATCTGGTTCGAGTCAGTAGTCGAATAGTGCAGAGGACTATCAATTATTTAGAATCGGCCATTGTTGTCGCCCCCGCCCCCTTCCAGTGAAGTGCTGAGGCAGTCTTAAGCTTTATGTCAAAGAGCCGAGGGCATAAAATAATAAATGATCACTTTTTATATCACGGCTGTACTTCTTCGAAAGGCTTAAGTAGCGGTGTGCCTAATAGACAGTTATGTAGAGAGCAAGCCTTCAACCGAACAAAAGACACCGTAGTTGCTGCTGAGAAATCCTTGATGGAAAAACACCTAGGACCTCATGCTTAGCAGTCAGCGGTCATGAAGGAGGCGGTTTAGCAGTTTTAAATGGCCAATTAATGCGGTAATCACTATGTTTTTCAAAAGTCTATAATTCTTTCTATCTACACCTGTTTGTTTTTCCAGCGGCAAACTGAATTGTTTTCTCAGAAATGCTGCCTACTTAACTAAAATACTTTCTTTGAATCAAACCAATGTTTGCTCAAAATTGTTTTAGGAAAAGGCATTCAAGAAGTGATTAAATTCAAAGTTGCTTTGTTCCTTTAAACATGAATTTAACTTCCTAGATGTTTGTCAAATCGTCAAAGAGAATAGTTTCCCTGACAACAGTCTTTAATTCCCTAGAGTCATCCTCGTTGAATTATCAACAAAACCAAACAACCTATCTTTCACTATTGTTTGACGAACCCGGGGGGGTTCCCTCCCCTCCCTCTAAAAGACCATCAATAGTTCAAAATGCAATAACATCAAGCAAATAAGATTTCACAAAGGCAAAACGGGGATTCTCCAATCAGACAACAGCATTCACAAGGGAGATTTAAATCGTGTTCATTTGCATCCAATGTTTGTTGATTTTAGAGCCAATAAATTGTGTTTACATATTTAGGCGATCAAATTCGGTTGTGTTTGATTTAGAGAGCTCTGGATGGGGTGTTAAAATATTTAAGAAATCAAGAAGACTTGTGTGTAGGTGCTGTAGGTTGGTAGGAATGTTTATATTTAGATTTGTATTGATAAAGTTACCATTTTTTTTATGTCACGCTATCAGCCTGTTTATTGTATAATAGACACCAACTATCAACCCTCCATTGACGACCCGAATGGCGTAGTGGTGGTGAGGCTGCCTTACGTTATTTGGGTCCTGGATCCGTATCCCGGTAGAAGCAAATGTTTGTGTGATGAGCATGGACATTCATTTGTTTCCGAGTTATGGATGTTTATGTGTATAATAAGTATGTATTTACAAACAAAAAAGTATATATGTAGTATATCAACTATTTGGTGTCCACGACACAAGCCTAGCTTAGTGTGGCACTAGGTAGCGCTGTGTGTTAATGTCCAGCGATATTTATTTATTTTATTTTATTTATTATTTGCTGCTACTAAACTGTTACACAAAGTGTAAACAGATTCTTCATTCAAGCATTCTGTACATAAAATTAAGTAACTAAAATTGCTGCATGGGAAACGACTATTTAGGGTAAACACGATCTCTGATAGGATGCATTGAATGGAACGAACATTAAGTCCGCCTATGTACCACTCTTGTACATGAAGTTTAAATAAATAACATTAAAAACGCGTACTTAATAAAAAAAACTCATGAAAAATTTGGAACTTTATCCTCCTATATCACCGTAACAGAAGGTTATCAGGTGTGGTCCAAAAAAAAATGTCAATGACGGAAATAACAGATGCCTTTTGGCTTCGTTGAAGGGTCTTTTACACCCATCAAACGGAATCGAGAGACTGAAAGAAAATATATTTGCAAAAACTGTTATTTTTACTCCGAGGAATCTGTTTATAATTCAATTTGTTCACACTTCGTTACACCACATTTTTCCTCAACAGAATATTTCTCCAATAAATAAATTCTAATCCAATCACGGGTTTCCTTTGAATACATAAATACACAGAGAACATAATAGAGGAAATTAAAAATTCCCAGCGAATGCCAGCTTTCTATTCCAATACAAATCATTTGAGACATCGGTTCTGCACCCTGTTTTATATATTTTCTTGTTTTCTCTATTCGCTGGGAAATCCATTAGTTGGTCGGAGAAAAAAACGAGTGATTCCAGTTCGAATGTAGTTTTCAGCTCATCGGAGATTTTTCTACCAAGTCGCCTTTACGGGGACACAGACTAATGAATTTTGTATGCGTTCTTTTTTTTTTATTTTATCTTTGGATATTGGCTCTTTGGTCTAGTGGTAAGTACCTACCTAATGGTAGGTAATAGGCCCAGGTCGGGTAAGTTGATTTTGGTTTTTGTTTGTGGGTGCATTGAATTTATTTTTCAATGTATGTGTCACCGTAAAATTGTCAAACATGATAAATTGTAATATCTCTAGCGACATTGTAAACTCTCGAAATATTGTCAACTGAACATACGGAAATATCTCTGCCCCCATAATTGGGACATGGGGCTTCCTCCCGTTTGGTTAGTTAGGTTCCTTTAAACCCTGCACTCGGAAATAGGGACCCCGCGAAGCGGGGCTCCGTCGACTACGCTTTTTAGGGGAATATAAAGTGTTCTAAGGTTAGGTTATATTAATCGGTATTTCTCAGGAATGGTACATTATCTTTTCATGAGAGTGGTGCCACTGGGCAAGGGGGACCTCTCCTTCCCTCCAGACCGCGTGAGCTACCATCGCATGCATTTCACGAAAAATAATGCCTTTTATTGTAAGCAGTATGTTCGTGTAACAATAATTCGACAGTTTACAATATCGCTAGAGTGATTACAATATAAAGTGTTTGACAATGTTACGGTGACATACACGTAGATAAAGCTATTTTCTATAAATATGTCGCAGATCGCCTAATGGAATGTCAAGCGTTTATCATAATTTTAATTTAGTTTGTTTAATTTGATTTTTAGTCTGGCAATGCTTGAGTGTGTTTAGTCGAATAAGTTGTCGTTGGTCATTTTTGAAGTTTATAAAAAAAAGCAGTAGACTTGTGCAGGGACACATTTGAAGTTTGATGGTGGCGACCAACGGTTGACTTGGCTAACCTCACTACATTCCATTTTTTTTTCAATTTGAATCCGAGAATACATTTTTAATCTTTTATTATTTTTTATTGTAAAGTGTTGCGAACAGTAAAGTTGAGTGTACCGAACAGTGCCTGTGTATTATTTCACGTCGGACTCCACGTGCCATCATGACCGACCAACAAAATAATGAAGACACCCCTAATCTGTCGTCATCAGAAGTGAGATGCCCACGTGCTTCCCGACCCGATCCTGATGGAGATGAAAAATGGCGCATGATGTTCGAGCAACAGAACCAGAACTTTCTTGCAATGTTGCAAGCAATGTCACCTGCTTCAAGCAAGAAAGTACAGCTACCCGAGTTTGATCCCGAGAAACCAAACGTCGATGCACGTGCGTGGGTCACCACCGCTGATATGTGCATGGCGGATTGTGAGCTTCAAGGTGCGTCACTTATGATTACTTTGAGCCGAGCGCTGAAGGGCCAAGCGTCGTCGTGGTTGTCACAGATTTCGTTTCCTGGCATGACATGGAACGATTTCAAGGACGTATTTGTGGCAAGATATGATTGCCCCGAAACACCAGCTGCTTCGCTTATTAATCTTAATAACAGTGCACCAAAAGAAGGTGAGTGTTTTGCTGCTTATTCCTCACGTGTGCTTACGTCATTAATGTCACGCTGGAAGAACCTGACGGTGGAGCAGATAGCTATTTCTACCGTGCTAGCACACATGTCACACCTCGATCATCGTGTCCAGCGACTGGCATTCACTACCGACATCGACACAAGATCTAAACTACAACAAGAACTTCGTGAGATGTCGTTCCTGAAACGCAAAAACCCGTTTAACCAGGGTGCTTCAGGTGTGGATAGCAAGCATTTCAAGCCTAACCCTACAAGTAGTGCAACCAAGTGCTACGTATGTGGTAAGGCAGGCCACAAGGCTTCTACGTGTTACCAGAGAAGAGACAGCAAGATTGAAAGAAGACCCCACTCCTCAAGCTCTTCTTCTGGGAGTACATCATCTGTTCCGGCGAAGCCCAAGGACACCAGCTCCGTTACCTGCTTCCGGTGCAAGAGCCGAGGCCACTACGCGAACCGTTGTCCTGCAGCAGCCCAGGGTTCCGGCAGCGGCAGCACTGGTGGCGCTGGTGCAGCTCCTGAACAACGTCGTGTGGACTTGTGCGTGGTTAACGCGCCTACTGGTACTCTCCGTCACTCTGGTGAGTAATTTAATTTTTGTTATGATTCTGGAGCAGAGTGTTCATTAATGAGAGATTCTATTTCGTGTAAATTCAATGGTGAGCGTAATTATACTGTCGTTACTATGACTGGTATTGGTCAAACTTCCGTGAATAGTAACCTGAACATTTTAGTTAATGTTGATATTGGTAACATTGCTTTAGATATTGTTTTTCATGTTTTACCTGAAGAATACCTTCAACATGACATAGTGATTGGACGTGAAATTTTGATTAATGACTTGGTGATTAACATGACCTCTAAAACTTTAACCTTTTCGAAAAATTTACCTAATGTGAACATTTTAAATGTAGAGTCGAATGTAGAGTCGAATGTAGAGTCGAATGTAGAGTCGAATGTAGAGTCGAATGTAGAGTCGAATGTAGAGTTGAATGTAGAGTCGAATGTAGAGTCGAATGTAGAGTCGAATGTAGAGTCGAATGTCAACTCGAATGTCAACTCGAATGTCAACTCGAATGTCAACTCGAATGTCAACTCGAATGTCAACTCGAATGTCAACTCGAATGTCAACTCGAATGTCGAATCGAATGTTGACTCAAGTATCGATTTACGTACCATTTTAAATGTAGAGTCAGATGCAGTTAAATTTAATGGTATTGATACCGACGTTTCTCCGGATATCAAAGCCAGACTTATTTTAATTTTAAATCAATTTTCAAATAACTTTATCTTTGGAACACCTAGCTCTCCCGCAAATACTGACCCTATGGAAATTAGACTCAAAGATCCCAATAAGACAGTTTATCGTCGTCCTTACCGGTTGAGTCCCCAGGAAAGACAGGTAGTGCGTAATAAAATTGAAGAACTTCTCTCCTCTAATGTGATCCGCCCAAGCTCCTCACCTTTCGCCAGTCCTATTCTTCTGGTGAAGAAGAAGGATGGCAGCGACCGTATGTGCGTTGATTATCGCGAATTGAACGATAACACAGTGCCTGACAGATTTCCATTGCCAATGATTTCCGATCAAATTAATAGGCTTCACGGTACTCATTACTTCACAACTCTAGATATGGCTAGTGGATTCCACCAAATACCAGTTCATCCGGATTCCATTGAGCGCACTGCATTTGTTACGCCCGACGGGCAATACGAGTATTTAGCCATGCCATTCGGTTTGCGCAATGCCCCTTCGGTTTTTCAACGTGCAGTGACTAAAGCCTTAGGAGAGCTTGCAAATACGTTTGTCGTGGTCTACATGGATGATTTAATGGTCGTAGCGTCAAATGTCGATCAAGCTCTACATAGGTTGCAATTAGTGTTATTGTTTTTTTTTGACAAAGGCTGGATTCTCATTTAATCTCAAAAAATGTTCGTTCCTCAAACAAAAAGTTGAGTACCTGGGTTTTGAGGTTAGCTCTGGTGAAATTAGACCGAACCCTAAAAAGATAGAAGCCCTTGTTTCTCTCCCTCCCCCAAAGACTGTAACTCAGTTACGACAATTTATTGGTCTGGCATCGTACTTTCGCCAATTTATCCCAAAATTCTCGCAGATCATGGCTCCTCTTTATGCTTTGACAAGTGTCTCTAAAGGTAATGTCAAATGGGAACCTTCTCACGAGACTGTTAGACAAACAATTATCTCTGCCTTAACCAACCACCCTGTTCTGACTATATTTGATCCAAACTGTCCCATTGAATTGCACACAGATGCCAGTTCGTTAGGTTATGGTGCAATTTTGATTCAGAAAAAGGATGCCAAACGTTGCGTGGTCGCCTACTATAGCAAACGCACCACAGCTGTAGAGTCTAAATACCACTCATATGAGTTGGAGACTCTCGCAGTTGTGAATGCGGTTCGGCATTTTAGGCATTACTTGTACGGCAACCATTTTACAGTCATGACCGATTGTCACGCTCTTGAGTCCACTCGTAAAAAGCTAGATCTCACACCTAGGGTTCATAGGTGGTGGGCATTTTTGCAGTCGTTTGACTTCAACATTATTCATGTTGATGGAAAACGGATGCAACATGCTGACTTTTTCTCTCGAAATCCCGTACCTGACAAAACCCCATTCACAAAAGTAGAGCAGAAGCAAATCAATATCACGAATTTCTCTGCCAATTGGTTGCTGGCTGAGCAACAACGTGATAACGAGATCTCTGAGCTTATGGTTAAAATTAAAGACGGGAATCTTGACAATGATATCGCAAAAACTTACGAGATCAGATCTGGTGTTTTACATCGTAAGATACAGCGTAACAATAGGAGTTTATGTCTGCCTATAGTACCTAGAGCTTTGAGATGGTCTATTGTTAGCACCACTCACGAGTCCCTTATGCACCTAGGTTGGGAGAAAACCCTTGAAAAAATGTACGATTTGTATTGGTTTGAGCATATGGCAAAATTTGTTAGGAAATTTGTTGAGAGTTGTGTTGTTTGCAAAATTTCTAAATCGCACTCAGGCAAAGTTTCAGCGGAATTACATCCCATTCCTAAAATAGCGATCCCTTGGCATACCCTTCATATTGATGCTACAGGCAAGTTAAGTGGCAAAAATGATAAGAAAGAGTATGTCTTTGTTCTCATTGACGCCTTCACAAAATATGTGCTTCTACATCACACCCTGAATATCAATAGTGCTAGTGCTATTCGTGCTTTAAAAAGCTGTGTCACATTGTTCGGAGCGCCGACGCGAGTAATCGCAGACCAAGGACGTTGTTTTGCAAGTACCGACTTCCGCGAGTTTTGTACCTCTCATAATATTAGTTTGCACTTAATTGCAACTGGTAGTTCCCGCGCGAATGGTCAGGTAGAGAGGGTTATGAGTACTCTAAAAAATATGCTCACGGCAGTAGAGACTAGCAAGGACCGTTCATGGCAAGACTCTCTCCCAGATGTGCAGTTAGCTCTTAATTGCACTGTGAACAGAGTAACCAAACACAGCCCTCTAGAACTTCTCATAGGGAAAGTTGCACGTCCTCTTGATTTAATGTTTTCCGATGAGCCCGAAATTAGTATTGACGAAGTAAGATCCGACGCTGTCGTTAACATGGATAGGAATGCAAATTATGAGAAAGCAAGATTTGATTCCAATAAAGCTAAGTTTGATCGATTTGTCGTAGGTGATTTTGTTCTCTTGAAAAACGAAGAGAGAAATCAGACAAAACTTGACCCTAAGTATAAAGGTCCATTTAAGGTCGTTGAAGTGTTAGACGGTGACAGATACAATTTAAAGTCTCTAACAAGTAATCGCCACTATAAATATGCTCACGATCGCCTTAGAAAAATGCCTGATTCTAATGTGCCAATGGAAATTAATGATGATGTAGAGACCAATGAATGAACCTGTTTAATTTTTGGAATTGTGACATTTTATTTCTATCATTACTCTTTCCCAATACGTTACCGCTGGTTAAGCGAGTTAGTTATGCAAACTATCGCTGGTTAAGCGTTAGTGTTGTTCTCGCTGGTTAAGCGAGTGATGTTGACTATCGCTGGTTAAGCGCTAGTAGTGAAATCGCTGGTTAAGCGAGTTGTGTTGACTATCGCTGGTTAAGCGTTAGTGTTATAATCGCTGGTTAAGCGAGCTGTGTTGACTATCGCTGGTTAAGCGTTAGTGTTATAATCGCTGGTTAAGCGGATTATGTTGACTTTCGCTGGTTAAGCGTTAGTTGTTGAAACGCTGGTTAAGCGTGTTATGGTGTGCTTTCGCTGGTTAAGCGTTAGTGTGTTAATATCGCTGGTTAAGCGTTATTATTATTATCACTGGTTAAGTGATAGGATTTGTAACGCTGGTTAAGTGCTACAATTTTAAGTACTGGTTAAGTACTGCAGTGAATTACACTACTGGGTAAGTAGTGATGTATGGCACTGGTTAAGTGTTGTGGATTTGTTTGATAGAGTCCTAAATGCTTTCCGAATTTTGTGCTTTCAGTAATGTTTAATTTTAGTTTGTTATGTTTGGTTCTCAACCAATTATGCTTTCTTATTATGAGTATTGCGTTTTAATCTGACCCAATCATTTTGTGAGAATGTCCCTGACGTGGGTCAGGATAGCCGAGTGAACTAGTTACTTTT
Source organism: Xestia c-nigrum (assembly GCA_916618015.1). NCBI lineage: Eukaryota > Metazoa > Arthropoda > Insecta > Lepidoptera > Noctuidae > Xestia > Xestia c-nigrum. The sequence continues at coordinate 18,181,580 of OU745255.1, read as the reverse complement.
CTGGATTATTTGTCTTTTCAGGTACCTCATCCCACGAGGTCGTGTGAAGGTCAGAAATGGCCGTGTCGCAGATCGCCTAATGGAATGTCAAGCGTTTATCATAATTTTAATTTAGTTTGTTTAATTTGATTTTTAGTCTGGCAATGCTTGAGTGTGTTTAGTCGAATAAGTTGTCGTTGGTCATTTTTGAAGTTTATAAAAAAAAGCAGTAGACTTGTGCAGGGACACATTTGAAGTTTGATGGTGGCGACCAACGGTTGACTTGGCTAACCTCACTACATTCCATTTTTTTTTCAATTTGAATCCGAGAATACATTTTTAATCTTTTATTATTTTTTATTGTAAAGTGTTGCGAACAGTAAAGTTGAGTGTACCGAACAGTGCCTGTGTATTATTTCACGTCGGACTCCACGTGCCATCATGACCGACCAACAAAATAATGAAGACACCCCTAATCTGTCGTCAAATATGTGTTCATTAAGTCCTTAGAAAATCTTTAACAGTATTTTTGAAAGGTGCTTGAATCCTTTTTATTATCATATTGTTGTACTTCGCATTAAAATGAGTGATCACATCGATCACTATGTTTAAGTACTTATCTTGGCATTTAATTAAGTAACTAAAACATCTAACGACCCTTATTTTCATTTAAAGTAGAACATATTGGATTTTCTTCTAATACAGTCGTTGTGTGTGTCCAATAATGAAATCTTATGTTGAAAAATATTGGATTGGTATCTCAAAGACACTGTGAAAATAATCTAAAGTAACTTACGTATGACGTATAATTATTTCTAAGTATTTCAACGAATTGAAACAGATTTATTTAATCAAATAAAAATGAGTATCATCTGCAGCCGAATTTTGATCCACCACCATCAAGGCAAATAAATTGTCCTCGAAAGCTTTGACGATACTGGCAACCACTCTAAATCTTACCCAATGGATATAAAAAAGGAAATTGCATATAGTCTACGCGTGCTTTGTGGTTGGAGTATAAAAAATGATACGCTAAGTCGGACTTTTAAAATGGGTCACATAATGTTAGAAGTTTAGATGTCGCCTGCAGACGACATGTTAATTAGAGTTCAACAAAATATGGACTTGGATACATTTATTTAGAGATTAATATTATTTTTTAAACTAGCAGGCGAGTGCTACTTCGCGCCAGTGCAATAGTGGAATGAAATCAAACAAAACCAAAGCATTCTTTGCTGTGTCTTAATGAAAGTTATGTGAAGTTATATTGTTGTGTTTTTTTCATTCACATTAAAAAAAAAAAAAAAAAACCATTTTATTCCATGCATTTACAAAATAATTTTACAATATTGAATACAAATCACATGCTTGAATTATTATGATTTTTCTTTGAAATATTACAAAAATAGATAAAAAATTTAAAAATAATCAATTCGGTTACATGTGTCTAAATTCTAATATAACAATTATTCACATTATTAATCCTGTAAAATAAATACTACTCATAAAATTCTTTGTTTAGAAGATACAAGCGGTAACACAGACATAAACGAAAAACGACTCTGTGTTATACAAGTGTTGTTATAAGTTTTGTTTTTCACCAAATTCTACCATCAGATAAAATGGTTTATTCCAAAATAAAACATAACATTTTACTATAAATATTTATGAGCTCTCTGTTTTCATACACTACTCTATGTTATGATCGACCAGCCGATATGGCTTTACTTGTATTAAAGATAAGTGCTACGAAGACATCTCGACCCGTCGCATAAAACTACTACAGATTACTTCCAAGCTTATATACTTCTTTATTTACTTTCTCACTTTTATGTTTTGGCACATAAGATATTCTAGGGTGTGTTATCATGATGTATTATCTTGGTGACTTTATTGATGTTATTATGCGATGTAGGATTTTCTGAGATTGTTGCTTCCTTTAGAGATTTTTAACCGACTTCTAAAAAAGGAGGAGGTTATCAATCCGTATGTTTCTATTTTTTATGTTTGTTCGCGCATAACTCCGTCGCTTGCCAACTGATTTCAAAAATATTTTTTTTGTTGGAAAGGGTACCCTTTTTAAATAGTCCCATAGTCACAAAGGTCTTCAGAAGGTAAAGTTATTTTTCAGGTTTTTTTTTTTGAAGTCAGCTTTATTTTTTGCAAAAATGTTTTATGTATCAATTTCCTGCTCAGGCATTTCAGCACCGTCTTTGACATACTTCACTAACGGCCGTTTTCTGTAACCTACTTATGTAAAACTGTCAGTTAATATCCATACGTCTCGTAGCTAACTGTCCGTAAGCACACAGTTAGAGATAGCAAGCAACCTTCCGTAACATGTTAGTAAGTTATTGAAAATGGCAGACGACAAAGCTACAGCACCAGTACCTTCTTCCTCACTTTTCACCAAATCATGCAAAATAATACACATTTCAAAAAAAGAAAAGGCTGATGCTTTAACATACATTGTAAAATAAATAAATCGTTATCTAAAAACTGCGTCCGTAGACCAACTCAACAGTATTCATTGCGTTATTTACGTTCCGCGCCTACGGAACTTCCAAACGCATGCAGCAAAGAATTACGAATTATTCAAAACCCATAAGAACTCAATAGTAACTGATATATGCAATTGGATTTTTATTACAGATGGCAGTGAGTATAATTGTCTTCATTAGTAAAGCCATAGTAAAGCTAATTCAAAATAACCAATTTGACGTATGACATTCGATACAGCGCAAATTGCCTACATCCACCAATTTGCTCTCAGAAACTTGAAGACAAACAAGTTCCATACTATTCTGACTTCAAGCAAGTGAATGCAGAATCAGGCAATACCAACAGGTGCAACAGTATTGCAAATGTTATAGAAGACAGTAAAGTAATATTAAATTCTGAATGTATTGCTTTCTTAAGAGTATGTAATAGAGTAAGATAGCAATATAACACGTTCTCGCTTTATTAAGTTTTTGTAACTTTCCCGTACGCTAAGGTAAATTCTATTTGCTTACGGTTCGTAGAAGTTCTATTATTAAAGACCGCTCTTTAATAAAATGTTACGTAGGTGGAATTATGATTTAATTTCAACGACGCGTAGGTTGGCAAAGTAATGTCGGTGATGCATATTAACAAGTTTGTGTGTGATGCCGAGAAATGAGGAAAATGTTATGAGGAATGTTTTGAGTACGAATGTGGATAGTTAGAGTAGAGGAAGACAAAAGAACCGATAGATGAACTGTGTTAAGGATAATATAACCAACAAGTGCGAGTCGGGCTCGCCCATGAAGGGTTCCGTAGCAGCAAGTAACGTAATATAGAAGCTACGATTTTACGATTTATGACGTATTAAAAAAAAAACTACTTCAACTACTACAATCTTAATGCGGTTCACAGAATACATCTACTTTTCAAATCTCAACAGCATAGTTTTTATAGTTTCGGAAAAAAGTGGCTGTGACATATGGACGGACAGACAGACAGACATGACGAATCTATAAGGGTTCCGTTTTTTTCGAATTGGCAACGGAACTCTAAAAAGGAAGTAATGTAATCACAAGTACCTAATAGAGAAGTATGGAAGATGAATACATGCTGCACAGACCCCGAATAAATTAGAATAAGGGGAGGGAAATGATAGGGCACGCCACGATAGTGGCGGTAAGTCCCCTGTTTAAGGAGTGGCTGGAGAGGCGCCACGGCGTCCTCACCTTCCGCCTGACGCAGGTCCTCACCGGACACGGATGTTTCGGGAGGTACCTGCACCGAATCGGGCGGGAGGAGACGCCCGGGTGTCTCCACTGCGAGGATCGACCGGAGGACACGGTGGAAGTTTGCCCTGCGTGGGCGGAGCTCCGCCGTGTCCTCGTGGCGGCGATCGGCGGCGGCGACCTCTCGCGTCCGGCCCTGGTTCAATCCATGGTCCGGAGCGAGACGGAATGGGAAGCCGTCGCCTCCTTCTGCGAAGCAGTCATGCTAGCGAAGGAGGTGGCGGAACGAGAGAGGGAGAGATCCTCTCTTCCCGGCCGCCGCGGGAGACGCAACGGGCGTCGCGGGCCACGTGGTGGCTACGGGCCATCGTAGATGCGGGCTTGAGGACGGTAGGCTATGGGCTAGCTAGCCGTCCGGCCGTCTAACGACGGCGACAGGCCTAGTCGACGGCGCGTTCGTGTTCCACGCGCGCCTCAAAGAGATGTCAGCAAAAGGAGAGGGGCCCGCAAGGGCCGAAGCCTACCGGGGTTGCGGGCCTGTTCGAAAGAGATACCGCGGCCCCGGAACGTAAAAGGCGAGGAAGGAACATGGCTGGTTTTTAGTTAGTAAGAGTCTGACACTCCCTCCCGCTCCACCCAGAGTGGGGGGGGGTCATTTGATGATTTCCCATCCTTAAAAAAAAAAAAAAAAGGAGAGGGAAATGATGATGATTTATGTAAGACCCCGAGGAGCTCGTGACAAAATGATAACTACCGCAGGCTTGATTTTTAAGGTTAAGCACCGCTTACAAAGGCCGAACCTTGGATGGTCCACCATCCATTAAGTACGTAGCTAGCTTCCTCTGCCCTTCAAAAAACACGTTAAGCCGTTGGCACTTGTTGTCATTAGTAGATCTTAGATAGTCGTGATAGGTAGTCAGTGGTCCGAAAGTCTGACAACCAGTCTTTCGAAGGGGACGCAGTACTAACTGGGTTGTGGAGGTCAGATAGGCAGTCGCTCCATGTAAAATACTGGTATCCAGTTGCATCCTGTTAAACTGGAAGCCAACCCCAACGCAGTTAGAAAAAAGCTGAGCAGATAACAATGCCAGTCCTGGTAGCTTATTTTTACAAATAACCTTTTGAGATCAACCGGCCAAAAATTCAGAGCCTGGGTTGCTACTGAAACTTTGCTGATTGAAAAGCCTTTGGCTTACCTGAGCTGAGAATCGGCAACCCAGTGCCCTATGGTCAGCAGCGTCGCTTGCAACCATTAGATCATCGAGGGTTAAGGGTCTGTTTTAAAGCTAAAAGACATTTGGGGTTTAACAAATATACTACATTTAAGGTTACGAGAAATACCGGATGATTGGTAATTGGGTGCAGGCCAATGGAGGATACTAGACCTTATTAGCAAACATTTTGACCCTATAACTAGGGGTCCAAACTGAATGGTTTTTGAGAAATCGAACCGATACAGCTTTCTTTCTGCCTTCACACCATTAAAGTGCCGATTGTGAGAAATCTACGCCATTCAGGATGACTGATATTTATCAGCTCATAAATGAATGTATCCTTCGAAAACCAACTTGTCCAAAATGTACATAAGATCCACAAGATTTTCTAGATTGCAGTATTTTTATATTTCTAGCACACTGATCCGAATTGAATGCATATTTTATTTTAATTAAAATGAAAAGATTAGAAACAGGTGCCATCGTAATTACCGGTTACGTTATAATAGTCCTTTATTTAGCCAATTCTTAAGCTTCAGTTTTATATTCGATAAGCGCTTTCTTTTGTTCGTTTACGAAGAGAAAATCGACTAAAAGTGTAATAGAAAATAAACTTTATTTTATTAACGACAACGTCCATTTTCATTTATATTTTGCTTAAGAGTACTATAAAAAACCTACAGTGATTATTTTTAAATGGCGTTTCTTCAATAGGCCCCTTTTTGACTCGACTCCCAATAAATTCTTTCAGATTGGCAACCTTTAGAGACCCAAATAGCTATTGTTGTATTTTAGTCCACGTAGTTCTAATTTACCGCACTTTACTACTTGTTTCTCGTACACTTTAGTACTTAAGAAATAAAGTAAATAGCACTTAAGTGACTTTAGTTTCTAAGCAAATGCTTTCACCTTAATTTAAGAAAAAAACTTCAGTCAATTTAAAACTTCAATCCCGTTCATCAAGACTCCTGTTTTATTCAATAACACAAACTTCATTAAAATATTTATTTAGGTCAAACGCAGCGGTAGTTTGTAATTTGAATCGAGTACCAACTTTAATTGGAGTGCTTCATTCCCAGGAACTTTTGAATCAGAGTTTGATATCAACGTTATCCTTAGATTGACGACCCCTGACCTTTCAAGCACCTCCTCATCAAGTGCCCCAAATTGTTTCAGGAATCCAATAGTCATTAATAAATTTTCACCGCGAAACCACTTTGGGAATTGATTAATTTGAAATTGTTCGGGCTTCGAGATTTATTAAGTGTCTGGAATTATTGATAGTGAATTTCTGTACCCTGATTTAGAACAAAGGTATTATTAGTGGGATGGTATTATATAAATTGGACTGGAACACAGGATTTTGTCCAGTAGAGGTCTAATAATTATTGGCAAAGCCTTTGTAGTTTGGAAAGACGTTATAATTGCTGAAAATAGATATAATTACTAACTAGTTTATACCCACAGAGGAGCTCGTGGCTAAATAATAACAGCCACTAGTGCCGATCTTTAGATTAACCCGTGCTTGCCTAGGTTGGTCTGTGGACGGGTGACCGCCCTTACATACCGAGTTTGTTCCGTGCCTCGGAAAGCACGTTAAGCAGTTGGTCCCGGCTGTCATTTTTCCATCTTTGGCAGTCGTCACAGGTAGTCGGTGGCTAAAAGGAACTGCCAACCAGTCTTACCAAGTGGTATCGTATTACCCAGTATTAACTGGGTTGTGGAGGTCAGATAGGCAGTCGCTCCATGTAAAATACTGGCATTCAGCTGCATCCAGGGTAGACTGAAAGCTGACCCCAACATAGTTGGGAAAAGGCGAGGCAGATGATGATACCCCCAGTATTACATTTCCGAAGGCAATAGAGCAAAGTTATACAACGTAAATAAACAAAGAACAATAAATTACTTTAAAAAGGGTAAGCTAGTTGGTATACAAAGTGCTATATTTGTTAAATGAAATGACAGCTTTGTCATTATTTAATAGGTTATTCTCTCTCATTGAGAGGAGGCCGTGTCCCAGCAGTGGGAACATTATAGGCTGATGATGATGATGAATAGGTTTAATAAGGAAATACAATAGTATTTCCAGATGCCAAGATTTGGGATCAGCCAACTGCCAGATATGAGTCAAAAGGATGGGTGATCATTATGATATCTTGTGATTGTTACATCTGACATACGTATCACCAAAAACATAAAAATCAAAGCCAAATCCAAAATGGCAACATTTTCAATCAACTATCACTAAAGCAAAAAGTCTTATTATTTTTATAGCGTGTTTGAAACAATCTTATCAGCTACAGACTTGTATCGTGTAGGTATCTTCTTGCACACTATCTGTTTCGTCTCGTATCTATTCCAATTTTGTGAAGAAATAAAACTGGCTGATCCGTACGATGGGAGCTGTGAATTGTGTCTGGGTACATACGACCACACAACAAACTGGTAGGTACATATATAACCAGTAGAAAATGACCTTTGTTATATTCTCACACATATTGTAAAAACATCCAATAGATGGCATTATACTTCAAATGAATATAACATTCAGTCTAAGTTATCGCTGGGAAACGACTTTTATTTATTTGTGAGAAAAGTAAAAAGTGTATTCTAGAAGCAAGCAATACAATGACAACGGTGTAATGGTCCTCACCATTCGTAGACTTGTGGGGGTATTTAAAGAAGCTGCGCAACTGTTTGAAAGAGAGACCGTGGCGACCACCAGAAAAGCACCGAGACACGACGAAGTCTCAAAGAATATCGGAGGAATAAAATTTCACTTCACCATATCTATGGAACAAGAAGGTTCCAAGATGGTTCATAACAAATTGCTGCAGGCTTGGTAGAGCGGTGTTACACCCCTTAGCTTTCCGTGCATTAAAAGAGGTCAGGTAATACTGGAAATGACTAACTGGGGTGTGGTTGTGCGTACCGTTCGTTGGGCTGCCTAATCTTTACGCATCTGTTATATAGCACGATAGAGATTTATCTGCGAATAGTTTGGGAGAAAATAAAACTGGTATGAAGTGTTGGCTGTAATTGAGATTGTCTCAAGGATGGAATTAATCAAAAAGATTCGATGTGGTCTCAGCTTTGTGAGAAGTTTTGCTAATGTCACTGAGCATACTTGTCAAGAAGTGCTTAGATGAATACATACATGGGAATTTGGCAATTTATTTGCTGTAATTCTTGCGACATATATTCTTGTCTAAGGACAAGCAATTTATTGTAGCTACACACCTACTTTATAGAAAATATTCTAGCTCGTATTCTAAAAGGGGCAATATGTAATTAAAATCAAAATAAATTATTTATTTGTAAGTATGTGGTTTTATAATATTCGCCATTTTCCTGTCCTTGTCGATTTTTCTTCCATTCGTAACCGTCTCGTAGAAATAAACTTCTTATTTCGTACATAAAATCGTAAACGATACAAAATTAATAGAAACAACTAAAACTAAACCTCACGTTCAAAAATAGCTCAGCTAACTTGAAACTCTTTTCTCAATAAGGACTGAACTGGCCACAAGAAGCAATCTTGACACATAACAATAGACGCAGAAACTGCTATAGAGAGGATTATACCTTTTCCAATTTACCTACGGTCACCCCTAATAATGACGGCGCCTATCAATAAATTAAATCTTGCGACCTGTATTATGGCTGACAATAGGCGCCATAGTAGTTTAAAGTACCTAGAATAGACATAATCTCCTGAAATATAATCTAGCTGGGATTTAGCAAAGGGTAATACTGTTTACAATTTCGGCTTATTCTTTAATCCGAAACACAGCAATAGGTAACAGGTTACTGTATAGGTTTGTGGTAATACAATTTCTTGGCTTTGATGGTCACAATCCTGGTTTTTATGAGGTTCTGGGATCGATTACCAAGTCAAACACAGTGGTACTGGGGTTTTCAAGTGTTCAGGATTTAAAGACTCGCCCTGTACCTTTTACTCCACCAGAAAATTTCTGTACTACTCCTATATGGACTGGGTCTACGAATAGTATAGTAAATGCACCATTGTGAATTTACCTAGGTGAATTAAGTAAACTCCAGGATTATTTGGAGTCAGCGTAATACGTTTTTTTGTCCGTTCTCCGTTGACTACTCTCAGCCATCCATAGATCTTTTCTTTGAACTTCCTCTCTGTCTCAATCCATCAAAATTCATATTAATCATTCTTTGGTCATATGAGTTTCATTAAATATCCAACGTTCCGTAATAATTTATTCACTTGAGAAATTAATTTAAAATTAGACAAAGGTGTGGACTTTTCCCAAGGACCTTTTCCGTTAAATAAATTTAAGTGTCATTAATTTTTTCACGCACTTATATTTTTTAGAGTCTTCTTCTGGGACGGAAATCCGACCAGTATGCAGCCAGTAATTTTCGTCAACTGCTTACAGACATTTCAGTAGCACCCCCTTTGACCTATATTCCCCCCTAATCAAGTAGATATTCGTGACTGTTGGCATTTAGCTTCTAATTCAGGTCGCCGGCTAACATTGAACTTGTCACGTCTGATGTCTGGCGGCTAACCTTTTTCGACACTTCATTCATTCAGTTTTATTCTCATTCTGCTAATAACTTATTTTGTTTTACAGTTTTTAGGACTTGCTCAATTTGTGCACTATCTTCATCACTGGCTGCTTTGTTTCACCCGTTGCTGGGTATTTGCGTCTTTACTTTTGTGTTATTCTTCCCTGGTGATCTTACCCGCGATCTTCTAAATATCATCCACCAATCTGTCTGTTGGTCTAGTAAAAAATCTCCCACCGTTCTGAAACAACCATTATGTATGGGCTCTACTCCGCCTGCCATCATCGCGTCTTGTAAGTGTCCTGCCCATAGTGATGTAAAATGAAAAAAAACAATTTGTTTTTTTTCACTTTATTCAAAAAAAACATGAAAAAAAACTTTGCATCGTTGTTTTTTTTCTAAATTTGGTTTTTTTTCTAGCCTACGTTTTAGTTCAATTATAAATTAAATTTATATAAGAAATCAAAATATTATTTATTCATAATTCACTACTTTCAACATTGAATTACAATTCAATAATCTTTTTTCAATTTATTCTTCATCTTCACTTTCTGTATCAGTTTCAGTGCTTACATTGGTCTTGTCAGAGTCAGAATTTTCGTCTGTCTCTTCATCTTCATCAATCTCCTCTACAGATTGAATTACGGTTGGTTGCCAATATGGTTGCCAATATTTTTATGAAATTTTGGTACTATTTTATCAGAAAAGTACCGTATATTCAAGAATAAACCTAAGACTCTATTATGTAATCTTAAGTATTAATCTTTAACGGTAAATGCCCGAACAATTTTAGAGTTATTATACTCTTGAAAAAAAAACAAGGCCCAGAAAAAAAACAGTTTTTTATCAGGTTTTTTTTTCAAGGTTTTTTTTCACATTAGAAAAAAAACGGTTTTTTTGCAACACTACCTGCCCACCACTTCAGAACCACTACCCGCGAGTGACACCCTGAACTAGTAGTTCTATGTCGGATTTCTGATTTACAGACTCGATTATCAGTACCATCATCAACTTCCTGCCCTTATTATGTTACTTTGGGTCGCCTCAACACGTTTTTTTTTTGTATTCTCTCCTGTCTTCCGTAACGCTATCATTAACTCCTTTTTCCTTCACATTATTCTTCACACAATACATAATTATATCTTTTCCTTGGTCTTCCTCTACCTCTCCATTTATATACGTTTATTTCCATCACTTTTTACTTACATGTGTTGCATCCCTCCTCATCACATGTCCATACCAAGACATACGACTCCCTCGATCAATCCATTCACGTGATGTTCATTTTGATGATCATTGATGTTGATGATGACCAAAAAGTGATCATAAAACTATCGTGGATGCATTGCGTGAACAGAAAAACAATCCAAAAAATCCTATGGACATAATAAGAATCCCATGTCTGATATGAACAAAAAAAAAACAGTAAGTATGTTAGAGGTTAATGGAATCCGCAGCAGAAAACGCTATGTACACATTTCATATTCGAATAACACTTGAATACACAGTACGGAGATTGGACACAACATCATTTTCTTTCTCAACAATTGATCCAGAAAAAGTACCTTTTTCTTAAGACCGTGTATATATTTTGGATTGTCAATTACTGTAAGAGTTCGCCAGACTCTCAAGACGATTATTATTTTTAACGAGATTCTAGAATAACTAGTATCATTCTCATTACTTTGCTGATTCAACTACCCACACATTTTTTAATGACGTTTTTGCACTGAATGAGCAACTAAAACTTGATAGAAAATATAACTTCGAAAAATGAGAACAACTTGTTTCTACAGTTTTCGACACGTACAGAAACGAACAGACAGACTAAAAATTTTGCTTTTATAGTATTTAACCATAACCAATAGCTAAAAACAACGTTATTTTTCAATGAAATATATTAACTCCAACTGTAAACAATAAAGTTTTTAATCAAAACGTATTTGTTATTAAGGTTCGATTATTTATTCAGTTTATTCAGTCTAGTCAGTGTTGTTTCAGTTCCAATATTTCGTATGCAAACGAACCGTAGGTAGCGATATCCGACATACTGCAGCCAAACCGTTTTATTAGTTTTTCTTTAGTTATTGACGCGAGAAATTTGCAAAGGAAAATATCGAAGCTTTTGATGAAACTGAATTGTTTGACGATTTTAGATTTGCGTGATTCGGTTCGAGTTAGACTGTTGAACGAATTTGTATATTGATTGTGTTTTAACATAATTTAAGGGGAAAAGGCAGACAGTGTTTTGGGTATTATTTTAGTGCAGGTAGTAAGCAAAACAGAATTGTTGTTGTCTCAATAAATTGTGAAAATATTATGCATTTGCTTTTACTACAGATTTTTATTTTTGTGCTTATAAGTGTGTGTGAGTCGGTATGTGATTATGAAAATACAACTTTTTTTTTAGGATGAGAAATCATCGAATAACTTCTCCCACTCTGGGCGGAGCGAGAGGGAGTGTCAGACTTTTACTGACTAAAAACCATCCATGTTCCTTCCTCGCCCTTTATGTTCCGGGGCCACGGTATCTCTTTCGAACAGTCCCGCAACCGGTAGGTTTCGGCCCTTGCGTCCTCTTTGTGCGTGTGAAACACGAACGCGCCATGAAAATACAACCTGAAGTAGTAATAAATAAGAAGTGTTAGGATCAAATACTACGGTTGCGTTTTTTCTGGCAAAAAGTATACAGTATAGTCTATCCTCTTGTCTGCCAAAATTTTGCAACCTTGCATAATATACAGCAACAAGCAGTAACAAGGTTTCATAATATAATCATACAGAATATTTACTACTTACCAAATATCGTGCAACATGAAAACTAAAATCCAGTTAAATCCAATAACATTAAACGCGACGTTGTATTGCACACATACTTGACAAACAATAAATAGACTAGCTGCTATAAGCACCCCGTAACCTATAAATTAATAACCACAAGGCGACCTCAAACATTAAAGGTCACTAAGTGGTTCCCTAAGCACCATCAGCGAACAATAGCTTCTGCTGATATCTAATATCATTATAAGGGTGATGTCACACAAACGTAGTCGACGTCGCGCGTCGTCGTTAAGGGTAACAATGTTATGTTATCTTTGACTCAGGCTCGGAAAATTCATGGAGCAGGTTCGTCTTCTTTAGGGTATACAAGACGGTGTGTGCGCGGTGGTGGGATATTTCATCGACAAAAATGACTAAAGCACCGTTTAATAAAAAATAACCGGTAACAATTTTGTATTTTTTTGCGAAAAAAGAGTTTCACAATACACTTCCTCGAAAACTGGTTCTTTTCGCACTACGATTAGGTTCAAAATGCAGTGAATTTCACACGCGTTCAACCTGGCGAAAGCAAAGCGTGGAAAAAAAGTTTAAATCATAGTCTCGTGACATTCATGACACAAATATTTTACATTATTTTATTCTATTTCTTCAAAAGTGTACTAAAAAACGTTGTTTTATACACGTGGTCATTTGTTATTGCAGTTCTTGGCTCAAAAATACCCTCGCCTACGGCTCGTGTGTTAATACCGCCTTGAACTACAATAACAAATTTGCTCCACTTGTATCAAAATGTATTATTATTTGTTGTAGTATGATACCACAACACTTATTTTACACTTTTTTTGTGTTTTTTGAAGTCGGTTTTTCTATTTATTTAAGCCGTGCTCTCATTTCTCAAGACCTTACATTTTCCCCTCCTGGGTAAATGTAACGTTACATCCCTCCGTTTACAATAGTACCAGTCTAATAGTACCGACTACCAGACTTACAAAAGGGGAACGGGATATCATGTTACAAGTTTAGTAATATCAAATAGTAATTGTAGTTCTCCTGAGTGCTAACTGTAGGACTTGCCGAAAACAGTTTACCAAATGGGACTCAATGTACCTACGAAGAACAAAATAGTTACGAAATGGAATTCAATGTATGAAGATCAAAATAGTTACGAAATGGGACTTTTGTGATGCTATTTGTACAGTTGTCGAAATGGGAAAGTTTCCAGATGGGCCGGAGCCAAACCCAGCGGCTTCCGTCACTTAGAGTTGCTTGGTTGATTAATTATTGATTACCTGTGTCATCCCACTGCTGGGCAAAGACCTCTTGCCATGAATTCCTAGTCTTTAGATCTAGGGTTAATATGGACGACTGGTCGTTGGTTCTATCCAGATCGCCCCGCCATCTGCGAGGTCTACCGCTTTGCTTTCTGGCTGTGTCAGATGATTGATAAATCCACTACAATCAAACAATAATTTGTAAGCAATCGGGCGATTCTTGATCAGCCGTTGTTCTACGACGGTAGTGATGACTGATCGACTTCGATGTCATGTGAAAAATCTGTTGACATAGAACGATGCTATGGATCATCGTCGATCACGCTGGTGTAGTACTACCCTAAGGTGTCGCCTCCACTAGCGAGAGAAACGCGGCGATATTGTCGTCCTTGCCACGTTTCTCTAGACACTCTATTGGGCCGTCTCCACGAGTGAGAGAATTGCGGCGATATTATCGTCCTTGCCACGTTTTTCTATACTCTCTCTTTTGGGCTGTCTCCACGAGCGAGAGAATCGCGGCGATATTATCGTCCTTGCCACGTTTTTCGAAACTCTCTGTTTTGGGCTGTCTTCACGAGCGAAAGAATCGCGGCGATATTATCGTCCTTGCCAAGTTTTTCTATACGGCGATATTTTCGTATAGAAATACGTTAAATCGCCGCGATTATTTCGCTCGTGGAGGTGGGCCCTAAGCGTAACGTAATAAAGATTGTAAGAAGGAATTATCTGAAGATTTATCGAATTTCTGGGAATACGTAGGTAGGTAATTTTAATCTACGAACGTTTCCGCAAACGAAACTTCTGCGAACCATGTTCAATTTGTGAACGAGTATTGGAACGCGAGATTGTAATGAAATATTTACTTTCGTAAGAGTTTCTAGGAATATGGTTCTTTCATGTTTATTTTTGTTGAATAATTTATTTTTTAACCAACGAGTATTGTTTTGTTTCTGTTCAGCCGTATCCAGTTAGAAGAAGCCAAAAACAATCCTTGTAAATAAACCAAGGAGATGATGTAAATGAAAAAATATTATTATATTTAATTTCGCACTATGCCTGAATGTTGTATTGGCAGGCTTTTAGGTAATTTTAATTGCTAGTTAATAAAAAAGTCACAATGATGAATTCATAAGTTTTCTAAAACCTTACCTTAGCAACAGTTGACGAACTAGGAAATTCTAAAATTAATTCCCAATAGAAAATTAGATAACAGTCGCATTTTGAAAAAGCAAAGCTAAGGTATTTTAGGCAAACATGCCTAACGATCTTACCAACCCGATAAACCTCATTATCATTCGCATTAAACTTAAGCAGGTAGCTTAAAATATTTTGTTTAAATGCACAAAACTACGAGTATTATACAAACAAAATGTTTGTTTTTAATCTAAAATTTTGCCAATACAATCGTAGGTACTAGCTTCTTGCTCTGTCAGCAAACGTTAAAAATGTGAAAAGCCAAACGTGCCATTGCATATCCACAAGTCTTTTAACTATATTTTCATACGTCCAATCACCTAAGAGGTAAATTTTATAACAGCCACAATGACACTCGTTGCTATAAAATATGACTAATATAAAAATGAAGCGTAAATTTAAAACGTATTACTAAGCAGTTTCAAATAAGATGGATCTGCATGTATCGAGTTTTGTTTTTAAACCCATAAAAGTACGTTGGAATTGAAATTGTAGCTATAAAAATAGAACATTAAAAATACACAGAGAAGAGTTAGAAAGTGTCCTTACCACGGCAATCAACGTTTGAGTTCGCGACCGTGGCATTCGTTATATTCCCCCATATCCTAACTAAAGCGATCGCTGAAAAATATTTGGTTAAGGCGTTTACCAGGCATTACCAGAACGCGTTGTCGCGTCGACAGAGGAAACTTTCTGGTTTTCCGAACTAATTACTACAACAATGAGTGTCAGAATACATCGAGTACGTATAATTCGAAGACATGTGACATCTACCAACCCGCACTGGGCCCGCGTGGTGGATTATAGCCCATACGCAAAATACGCGCTTTGACGTGGAGTTGCGGACACCAGCACGTTGTATAGTACAGTACATCGAGTACGAATTTATAATACCACAACAACAACCACCACCACTACAATCATCGCCACATCAGTCGTATTTAGTTTACTGACAGACAAATCCCTCCTCAACGTTTCAGGCTGCTCGCATTCATCATTTTATTCATGTAATAGTTTGAAACTTACACAAAGCAGAAATTCATTTCAAATGCCATGAACTGGTGCAACAGGATTTCCTGGAAAACAGGGGCAATGAAATCCACAGGCAATTAGTGTTTCTATTCCAACCTAATTCAAGGAAAACCTAATTCAAATTCGCACGTTGTGTATGTTCCTATGTAGATAGCCAGCGATACGGTTGACCGCACACTGTTTGTGTTGGAGCTCCAATATGGCATCCATATTTTAGTTTTTTTTTTTGCGTTATGCAGTTGATCCCGCCTGTCATTTTGTAGATCTTTGATAGTCGTAACAGGTAGTCAGTGGCCCAAAAAGTCTGAAAACCAGTGTTATCGTATTACCCAGTACTAACTGGGTTGTGGATATTAGACGGACAGTCGCTTCATGTAAAATACTGGTATTCAAATGCATCCTGTTAAATTGGGAGCCGACCCCTACGTAAATGGGAAAAACGCTCGCTGGGCAGATAATGACGATTTTAATTTTGAGCTGAAAATGTTGTGTCTAGACTAGGCTTCCTAGAATGTTAGATCATACCTGTACTTAAATAATATAGTCGTTTGCGTAGATTATAAAACAAAAATTCAATTTCAATCCATACAAAATTCTACGCTACCACACCACACACACACACACACACACACACACACAATCACACACACACCCCACCACCCAATACACTTACCATTTTGTCACATATTTCTGTCGTTCGCGAACAGGGTACTCGCTTGCTTACGTATAAGTGACAATGACGTTCAAAGGTTATATATAGTATTCTCAAAACTATTCATAACTGCTCACATTACGGCCACAAGTAAATACACCTTTACACCCGATGGATTTTTATTCCGAAAACGTCTATGTCATGGTTTTTATAGCGTCCGGTACAGCCTTAGAAGCTAAGAAAAAATATTGAAAAAAATCTCAGGTTTATAGTTAACCCAGGAGTTAACCCTCACGATCGTGAGTTTTAGGTATAATTTGACTACTCACGATCGTGATGGTAATTTAAATAGAACGTTTATCTTGATAGTTGGATGGAAAATGAAACTAATATATAAATGTTTGGGAGCTTATTACTTTATTCAGTCATTCTAGAATCAGTCCACATTATTAAACTTACTATCTAATCCTTAATTCTTAAAAAAACAGCTTTGGTAACAAAAGTCATAATAACAGATTTGTTATCCTTCCATTTAACAATAACTGTCGGTTTGCACACCATACTCTTGTCTTTCACCTCTAGTCATCCTAGCATCAGTTTTAACTTTAATTGCAGCACGATCAGGGATTCTATTCATCATAATAGTTCCAGTACTATGAAGATTTCTTTTGTGCATCTCTTCGATCAATGCGACAGTAGTAAAAAACCTATCATGGTAGATACAGCTTCCAGGTGGGACACTCTTACTCAAATGGAGAACCACAGAAGGCCCCAGCCCGAGTGGAGAGTCTCCAAACATGGTTTTAGCCCCCTGATAAATGTCAAAGTCAAGCATCAAGCCTTCACTAGTGGTCAGTACAAAGTTTTTAAGTCCAACAGGGCGTGGCTTGTTTCTCACTACTTGACGCAGACTGCACCTACCAGTGAATGGCACCATTTGTTCATCTATCGAGTAAAACCCGGGGACTCTTTCAAGTTTGTTACAAGTAGCTCTTACTTTATTTATCATCGGCTGTACTTTCCACAATGGATTGGTTCTTTCACTTGGCGGAGCTTCGTCTGAATCTACGACATGCAGGGCATTGCGGATAGTTAAAAATTGGTCACGAGCCATTTGCTTCGTAATAACCTCTAATCTTAATCCTGTTCTGTTTCTATGCCAGAGAATATTTCCTCGAAATTGAGATCTTCCAGGACATTAGATTGAAAATTGTCATCATCTTCATCAAAATCCTCAATTTCGGAATGGTTTCCATCACCCAAGATTTGCAAAACTTGATCGTCATTCAAGTCTCGTCCTAAAAACAAGAAAATACACACATTTTTAAATTTTATTCAAGCACAATCAATAAATAACGGTCTCCAAGTTTTGAATTATTTCTTGCACGTGCAACCGAAGCCACACGATCGTAGCAGTCAAATTTTACGACGAAATTGTAACCAAATTACAATGAAATTAATCAAACTAAAATAACTTAATTAATAAGTGTTTATTTAACTTTGAATTTACTTAAAAACATAATGCATTACTAAACAAATAGTACGCGTAACAAGTACTTACCCGTGACGCTGCGGGGGTCAAAAAACGCCGCCATCTCCCACTAAGGCTCGCAGGACACTGGCCGCCCGCACGGACCTCTCGATTTTGTTAGCGCGTGCGAGACACCCTCACGATAGATCGATGCCGGTTGCGTTCGCAAAAAGTAAACGGTTTGGCGCCAGAATTTTTTAAAAGTTAAACGCACGCTCGTTTTATCCCGGGTGTAAAGGGTTAACAAATTGAACTTAACAGATGTAGGTATTCAGAGAAATGTTGAATTTTTTATAGAAGTTCAATTCAATCAAGCACAATCAGCGCCGCGTTCACAGCCAAGCATTGATAAAACATCACAGAACCAAAAAAACACTCAGACACTCATTCCTGACATTCAAAATCCTCCCCGTCCCCAGTAACTTAATTTTAATACATTACCAAAAATAAAATCCTATAAAAGCCATTGTTAAAAAAAGCTTTTTACTAAGTCCGGCAAAAACTCCTGAAACATTTAAAAAGAAATAGCGAGTACTCGAGAACGAAGGTATGAATTTTAAAAGGAACCAAATTGAAATAGAGTTTCTGCCATGTTGAATTGAATCGGTCTTACAGTTAAGTCTTTCATTTGCTATGTGACTGTGCGCTATTGAGCTACAATCTAGAATTCTAGAGGGATGTTTATTCCAATCGTAATTCTATGGAAATCTGGGCATTTTTGCTAACATGTGTGGTTGGCGAGGGGAAATCGATAGTGGATTTTGTTTTGTTCGTACCGTTTTTCAAAGCGCCGTATTTCAATTTGCGAAAGAGTTCTAAGCATGCGCTGGTGTTCGGATCAATGTAACACCATCAGTGGGAAGCATGTAGCAATTCGTGGGCTGAAAACGCTGCATGCAATGCATGCTGAGATAGGAGCCTTTTGGCCTTTTGGCCTCGTACAGGACAAATTTTGTTAGTATTATTTTATGATTTTATTATTTTTCTCACTGTGCTTACTTTTTATTAGTTATAATCCTAATTCAACCATTTTTTTTTGTATGTACAATACATACAAAAAAAATGGGCCTGTCGGGCTAATAGATGCTTTTCTTTTGTTTCTATGATTAATAAAAAAGTTTCACTGTTTTTAATGTGTTCCAAAAGTAAAAAAAAAAGTTTAATTACTCGAACTTCAGTCTTTTTCAGAAAATCAACTGAGCCTGATTTTCGTTTTGCTTTTCATCTAGTTTAAATCTAAACGTCACATGTCCAACTAACCCTTAGGGGCTCGCTTTCCATAGTAATCACTGCACAAATGAATACCCATTCACATACATCCACTGATTATATGAAATACGACAGGCCTCCTTGCCCCCCAGTGGACGAATAGTGTGCAGTCACTAATTGGGCCTAATGCGGGTTTGTAGAGGTTCTAGGACAGAAGAACTTCTGTACGGTGCTTTGGTTGACTACTAATCGATTCTATGATTTATGACTACTAATCGTACTAACACGATTAGTAGTCATGAAAAACATTGCACAAAGTGCACTAATGCCCACAAATTGATACTCGTCGGGATCGTTTCAACTGGCATTTCGTAGAGTGAATTTTACTGTTGGCTTGAGTTTCCGGTCAGCAAAGTGTTATCGGGTTTTTCTATGAACTTTTTCTCAGTAAGAAGAGTTGGTCAGGACATCTCTATCGCGCACGTCTGCAGACGAGTGCGTGTAAGAGACGCGGATAGATACGTACGTCCGTATGAATGAAACGTTAGGGAGTAGGGGGCCTGGTTAGACGCGCCGATGTCCGATGGAGTAAGGTTCTGAACAAATGGTTGGGAGTAAGAGATTTACAAATTATTTTGGTATTACGTCTGTATGAAATACGCATGCTCCACCGGCTCCTTAACCAAGCTTGCATACTTCTAAGTAATTTCTGAGAAGCTGACACAGTAAAAATATAAAAGAAATTACATGAATTATTCCAATATAACTATATTAAATTACTGTGAAAATACGTTAAAAATGCAAGAGGATATCTAAAACCTATGTAAATATTAAACAAAGTAACACCATTAACAACTCAATAATGTGATAAGATAATAATAAAATAAGAATCTCAAGAAGGTTTTTCTATGTGCAGCGTGCAAAACCATGCAGCAACCATGGTTACCTAGTCAAGATACACTCCAAAAACAGTGACTTGAATGAAAGATGTAGCGTTCTCCCTGTGAGCATCTACAACGCAATCAAACTCATGATCCCAGAGAAAGCCGACGGCATTATTGTAACTTTGAGCTCGCTTTTGCGCCATAGTGACAACTGAGATAATTCGATAGCGATCAAAGTTCATTGCCTTGACCGTGCGCATCACTTCATCAGCTATGAGCAATGCTTTTCCGGGCGAATCCTGGGGGAAAGCAGAAGTTACATTAATGAATTCTATATACCTTTATCAAATGTAATGAACATTTTTGACTTTACTTCTTTTTATACATAACAGCGCTCACTGGAGCGCCGAAAAATGAGGTAAAAGACGCTACGACTGGATTTGGCGGATTTTATCAATAACAGCCCGCAGTCTAAATTTGTGCCCAAAGTGGTAGATATGTTTATCCCAAAGTGAATTAAAAGATTAAATGAATTATAGAGTGGACATTGGGAATAATGTCCTACAAAAATTTTGATCCCGACCACTTTCGATTTTGACGTACCTACATACACGAATGCTACCAGACAAGCGGGTATATGACACTAGACAGAGCGATTTGTTACTGTTGTTACTATAGTAGTAACAAATATTAAATTTGGATTACGATTTTGTACAACTTATCCCGTCTATCGCTCGTAAATATTTGAATGTCTTTTGGTTCTCCCTTTTAAATATGGGACTTAAATATTACTGATGAAATGTGGATGTAGTATTAAAGGTACCATTTTGTCTAACCCTTTGGGACTACAAGCCTAAATATAATTTAGTTAGCCAGTACCTACCGTTATACTATAAATGGTATCGTTGTAAAACGCGTCCAGTATCTCATCGATGGCCTTTGTTACATTTTCCACGTGAAACCTGTTACGGGGCTCCAATTGGTATGTGTTCAAATACACCAGTGGAGGCCGTTTGAATTCTATTCCCATCTAAAATAAAACAACAAAATTGATGAGAGAAAGCCTATGCTTACGGTGCATATAAAATTACATGGTATGTTACATGACGCCGCATGCCGGCCGAGAGACGAAGCGAGGAGGGTCGTACGCACTCCACACACGCCGCTCATTTGTTTATGTGGCATTAGGCAGAGAACATGCTTTTTTTGGGACAATCCCGCCACACTATTCCCAAACCACTGCAACTCCGGAAAGCCAGAATCAACAGTTGCAACCACCAGAAAAGAGCCGAGACAATGAAGCTCGACGAATTCCCAGATAATGAATTTAACTGTCTTGGATCCTGCAACGAAATTAATCAGAAAAGTATAGCGGAGGTGGCTTGAATGAAAACATTTTACTCTTAAAGTTACCATGACCTGTGAGGAATAATAATTGGGCAACACAGTGATCATACTCCAGTCATGTCTTGGCCAGCCGCACGAATAGATGGAAAGAACTGGTGGAGGTGTCAGCCCTTGATAGAATTATCCCACCTACACAGCCACTCAGACAAAAGATCCTCCCAGATGCCTAGTCGGTGTGTGTTTTGAATAATCTAGAAATCTTAGCACGATTACGTAGAGTTAAAAATTTATTGTATATAGTCATAGTACATTTCAGCCCGCTCTTTGGAAAAGAATATCAAAGCCAAACGCTGGCTTTGGAGCAATCCACGTCGTTCCGCTCCTATGGTGGCTCAATCGGCTCTAAAGGGTGCTCCGTAGCACATACATCCGCAGTTAGTAGCCAAATAGATGGTCTTTAAAGATATAAATAACAGACCCCACGTAGATTTGGAGATTCTCGTTTAGGCATAAACATTCTTTTTAGCTTTTTCACCAACAGTTTTATATAATAATCTCAACATCATCTAAAATACTGATAGTCAGCTGCATCCGGCTAGACAAGAAGCCGAAAGGCTAAAGTCCATGTTCACCGAGAAGATAACAATCTGATTATCTAAAACAGCTGTTTAAAACACATTTTTGTATGGGAACATGTCACAGTGACAGCTGTTTTTCGATAATCAGACTGTTATCTTCTTGGTAAACATGGACCTTAGTCCATGATGATGATGACAATTATCGTGATTTTTATAGTCACTTGTCTCCTACAGCCTTGGCTGGCTGTTAACATAATTTAGAAGCTGCTAACCTGTGAACTCCGTCGTCGAATTTGTCCTCCGACACCGGGAACCCCAGTGAAGCCATACGATTTTCTCCGGAACCTCAAACGGCTAAGAGATTGGCTCGCATCAGTCGATTTTCGATGGGCGGTCACATCCACAGAGGTACTCATTGCTACCTTGCTTCTGCTTCTTTTAATTTTCTGATCAGAAGCCATTTTCGCTGATTAAAATATAAAACACTCAAAATTAATTTTTACTTTATATTCTTAAATTATTTTTCATCAATTCGTATTCGGGTCTGATTTGACAGTAGGGAAATCTTTTTTGATTGAATGTCATTGAAAGTCATGCAGACATTGGTAACGTTTTTTAACCGACGACCAAAAGAAGGAGGTTCTCAATTCATCGGAATCTTTTAATTTTTATTTTATGTATGTTCGACGATTACTGGAAGGTGGACCGATTTGAATGATTAATTTTTGTTTGAAAGGGTATACTTTCCAGGTGATCCCATAATCATCAAATTAATGAGGATCTGATGATCGGATCCTGAAGAAATAGAGAACTCTTCAAATTTTATGGGCACACTTGAAGCAATTTGGGTAGTTTCTGAAATAGTACTTCTTCAAAGTGGCACCATTTCAATTTGGTGAAGATCTGATGATGAACTTCGGAGATAGGCAACGGAACTCTTCAATAGATGAGAGCAAATGGACTGAGGTTGCTGAAATCTCATGTCTGTCTATTGTTTACACCAGTTCATAACATAACATGACGCCGGTACGCTAGAAGGGGTAAGCACAGGTGACCCACTAAAAAGAGAAAAATCAAAATCTTTTGTGCAAAAAATAAAACCAATTTCACAAAACACAAACAAGTGAGAAATAACTTTAGCTTCAGAAGTCAGTGACAAAAAAACTTAGTAAGCAAACCAATCAAACAGAGGCCCGACTTCTGAAGCTAAACTTACTTTTCACTTTTTTGTGTTTTGTGAAGTCGGTTTTAATTTATGAAAAAAGTTTTTACTCTAGGTCCGCTTTCACATAAAACGACAGCTGGCGCTGTGCATGACTAAGTGTAAAATAGTACATTTTGGTACAAGTGGAGAAAGTTTGCTATTGCCGTTTGAGGCGGTATTGACACACGAGCCGTAGGCGAGTAGTGTTTCTGAGCCGAGAACTGCAATAACAAAATGTCCACGTGTATCAAACGACGTTTTTCAATACATTTTTGAAGAAATAAAATAAAATAATGGAAAATATCTGTTTCATGAAGCATTACGAGACATGATTTAATCTTATTTTTTTTCCCCGCTTTGCTTTTGCCACGTTGAACGAAAAGCAAAGGTATGAATCCGTTATAAAAAATGACGTGAAAAGTGTTTGAGAAGACCTACTTGCTGAATAAATACTAGGTATTTATCTTTCATCATTTAGTAATTTGACTAGAACGAAAACTAGTGTTAAATACAAAAACACACGAAAACACCTAATTGATCCCGATTTATACATTATTAGTGTTGACAAGCAATTACTGCTCAAAAAATTGACCGTGTAAGAGCACCTTTATAACATTAACTTTCTGACAGTGAAACGTGGTGAAGTCCCATCCAAAAAATGGGACGCACAGAACAGAGAAGAATGGCAGAAGAAAAGGGAGGCCTATACTCAATTTTTTTTTATGTTTTACACTTTTGAAACCACATTCAATACACTTCAATAACTATGAATTCCATTCCATCCCTTTCCTTGATCAGTAATTTGGGGCCTTTTCTCTTCATTTTAACAACTAATGACCTGCCGGAAGTGGTAAATGAAGCCAAACCATTGTTGTTCGCGGATGACTTGAAATTGGTTCTCGAAATAAAACAGGAGACTGATCACGAAATACTGCAGCAGGATATTGATAGGGTAGTAGAGTGGAGCCGTAGCAATAAGTTGTGTTTAAATGTGGCCAAATGCTCGGTGTTATCATTTTCCCGTGCCCGCGATCCTCGTCATTATCAATATTGCATGGATGGAGACCAACTGCAACGTGTTTCGGAAGTTAAGGACTTGGGCGTGCGCTTTACAACTGATTTGAATTTTCGTAAGCATGCCACGGATGTCTGTAAAAAAGCATTCCGCAATTTAGGGTTGGTCTTACGGATAGGAAACCAGTTCACGAACATCAGTGCTCTGAGATCGTTGTACGAAGCGCTTGTAAAAAGTCATTTGGAATGCAATGCTGTCGTATGGTCACCACATGAAGCCAAGTACAAACTAATGCTGGAACGTATTCAGAACAAGTTTGTCAGATTCCTGTACTTGAAGCTGTATGGTGTATATCCAGGGTATCCACTGTTATATCCCACCCTATTTGTGCTAGGCATGGTGGGCTATTATAAATTAGAAGTAAGAAGGGAAGTAGCTCTCGCCACTTACTTGTTTAAGATTTTGCGTGGAAAAATACATAACCCAGGCGTTCTAAGAACGGTTGGGTTGTGTGTACCTGATAGGTACGTGGGGCGACGGAGGCGGCCGCCGCTCCTGTGGGTGCCACCCGCTCGCACCAACTTGCTGCAGCACGCGCCACTGACACGCGCGCTGCGTGCACTCAATATGGTGTCACAACAGATTGATTGCTTCAATTGTACACTGAGCGAATTCACACAGGCCGCATTTTGCGCAATTACTTTAGTTTGTTAAAATTATTAATTTATTCAAAACATAAATAATTTTACTTTAAATGTAACTGCTCTATTGTATTAGGTACCTAAACCTGTAATAATAGTTGTATGTGTTGTTAAAATAAATAAATAAATAAATAAATAAATCTAATATTGATTCGAGGCATTGGACTGCTATGTTAAGGGATTCATTTATCATAGTCAGGGGAAGGTGACCAGCCTGGAGACGAGCGCGATCCCTCCTCCTTAGGGAGAAGCTGACTATAAATACAAATAAATAGCATGATTTAGAAAAAACGAAAATTTTATCAGCCTAGGGTAATTTAGGAACAGTCACACCAGCAAGAGACAGAACGAAATATACCCAATAGGTACAAAGGGACATATGGCGTTTACAACTGAGATAGACCCAGTTGCCTAGCGCCAACGGATACATATTAACATTAATGGGTCCTAAGTTGTGTTGTGTTATTTGAATCCAATAATTGGTATGGCAGGAACGCTGGAACGCACGGAAATAAGTAGCACGGAGTAAGAAAAAAACAAAAAGGCGAGCCAACGAGCTATGATTTCTCAGTCTCCCGAAGTTAGGATTCGTGCCCTATTGATGGCAATAGGCACACTCCCTCATTTGGTACTTAAATCATTACTGGTAAATTGGAAATTCTGTTGCTACACCTCTATCTAATCATTTGACGATAACAGGCTTGATGTTGTGTGCTTTAATAACTTGAATTACGATGTAATACTATTTTTAACCGACTTCCAAAAGGAGGAGGTTCTCAATTCCTCGTACCTCGTGTCCGGTCAGCTGCTGGCAACACCGATGAGTTCAGTGTGGCTGTCGGTTTGCATCAAGGGTCGGCTTTAAGTCCTTACCTCTTCTTGTTGATCATGGACGCTTTGACGTCGGACATCCAAGAAGAGGCACCCTGGTGCATGCTGTTTGCCGATGACATTGTTCTTGTCGGTGAAAATGGACATGAGATCCAGGGCAGACTGGAGAGATGGCAACAGAGACTGGAGAATGTTGGCTTGAAAATCAGCAGAAGCAAAACTGAATACATGTTCTGCGATTTTGGCGGTCTCTCCAGCTCTGGAGCCATAGCGCTAGATGGCGTGTCTCTTCCTGTCTGCTCCGACTTTCGGTATCTTGGTTCACTCATGCAAAGCGATGGCGAAATAGATCGTAGTGTAAAGCACAGAATTAACACGGGATGGATGAAATGGCGGCAGGTCACGGGGACGATCTGCGACTCCCGCATTCCCCTAAAACTTAAGGGGAAGATTTATAAAACAATGGTTAGACCTGCTGTGTTGTATGGATCAGAATGTTGGGCCACAAAAGGGATGAATGAAAGGCATCTGCAAGTCGCGGAGATGAGAATGCTAAGGGGGATGTGTGGTGTTACGCGAATGGATAAAGTAAGGAATGAGTATATTAGAGGGAGTCTGAAAGTGGCGCCGGTGACTGAAAAGTTGTGTGATAATCGGTTGTCGTGGTATGGGCATGTGATGCGGAGAAATGAGGAAAATGTCGTGAAAAAAGTTTTGAGTATGAATGTGGATGGGTATTGGACTGTGTTAAGAAGGATATGGTAAGAAAAGAAGTGTCTGATGAGATGACGAAAAATAGAGGAGTATGGAAGAAGAAGACATGCTGCGCCGACCTCAAATAAATTGGGATAAGGGCAAGAGAATTATGATGTATGTTCCCCGATTACTCGAAGAAGGCTGGAGCGATTTGGATTATTTTTATTTCGTTTGAAAGGGTATGCTTCACAGGTAAACCCATAATCATCAGTCAGGATTTGATGATGGGATCCTGGAGAAATAGAGAGGTCTTCAAACTTTATAGGCACACATGAAGTGATTTGGATAGACGAAAGAGTACTTTCTCGGAGAGATCCCCCTCAATTTGGTGAAGATTTGATGAAGAACTTCGGAGATAGGTAACGGAACTCCTCAATAAATAATAGCTAATGGACTGTGTTTGCTGATATTTCATGTCTGTCTAGTCTATTGTTTACACCAGTTCATGACATAACATCACGCCAGTACGCTGTTAAGGGGTAAGCACATGTGAAACAGTAAAAAGTGAAAAATAAAAACTTTTTTGCAAAAAATAAAACCGACTTCTTAAATTACAAAAAAAAATCACAATAATTACTTTAGCTTCAGAAGTCGGTGGCAAAAAAACCAAACCAATCAAACAAAGGCCACTGACTTGACACTGACAAGTTATTTTTCAATTTTTTGTAGTTTTAGAAGTTGGTTTTATTTTAAGCAAAAAAGTTTTTGTCCTTAAATATTCTGATAGAAAACCCACGTCCTTCCTATCTTATTTAATCATACCCATTGAATGTCGTCCTAGATACTAGAGAGTACAAAGCTCTGCGATAGCTCCCCAACTGACAGACGACGCCCACTTACTTTCAACCTACTCCTGTTAACTTGAATGAATACTATAGATACCATACCACTGTGTAAGAGATGAGAATTTAGCGAGAAAAGTAGGTATTGAAGAGATCTTTGATAAAACTAAAAATATTACCATTGATGAAAGCAGTGTCGTAAGAAACATAAAAGGTTCGGGTGTTTCCCACTATTTCCATGGAAATACAAAATTGAAAAAGTGGGACCAGCGATTTTCACAAATTATAAGTATCCCATTATTTCTATTGCGACAAAAAAACGCAGTTATGTTATTTGACAAGTTTACCACTTTTTAACAGACTTCCAAAAGGAGGACGGTTCTGAATTCGTAAGAATCTTTTTTTTGTTTTTTAATGAGTACATTAAAATGAAAACAAGACTTCTCGGTATTCAAAAAAAAAGAGAAAATAATCTACCATTTTTTTAAATAATTCTCCACCACATACTCAAATCACACAAAGCCACCTCGTCACTACGCAGCCTTTTTTTTTTGTCGCAGCCGGCTGCAATAGAAAGAAGTGGGACAATCAGTCTCAATCAGCCCCAGTATTTCAATCAATAGAAATACCTAATAGAAATAGTGTGATACACCCAAACGTGCTGGTAAAGACTGACAGATTTTTGTTAAGAAATTCTATGAGTATTCTGAATATAGTCCTCCAGAAGACATGTAAGTACTAGTTTTACTTAAAGGCGGTATTTTTCTTCTTCATTCAGGAAGGGTTTTGTGCATCCTCGTAGATATCACTACGTAGAATCCTAATTAGTTATTTTTAAGTTCCTTATAACAATGTCATCCTAATCCATTCATCGTTTTCCATCCGGCGTGATCGAGGGCAAGAGCAGGCACGGTGGAACAAGCTATTTGGTTTTCACATACACTTTACAGTAATATTTGTGGGTTAAACTGTAAACCAATTAGCTTGTTCGACAGTACATATTGTTTTTTTTTTAATCTGAAAAAAAAAGATATTTTCTAAAGCAGATTTTGAAACCAAAACTGGTGAGTTTTTACTTAAGTAGGTAGTAATATTGAGAATACCTACCCATCTGAAAATAGTTGTTTTTACGTTCACTGCGTCTTTTACGCTTCAAGGCGGCATTTAAACACGAAAGCGTACGGTAATCTCCAGTTAATCGGAACTGATTGTGCCAAAGCGGTGTCTGCGGGACATTTGTTTGAAAGCTTAACATATCCATGCTTTAAAAACTTAAGCCAAGTTTACATACTTTTTGGCAATTCCTGAGAAACTGCCTCGACAAATATACAAAAGAAACGACAAGAATATTACAAAATAAAAATGTATTTATTTCAGTGACAATAAGTTAATTTTATTATTTTTATTTATTTCTTAATATAAGTTCACCAACAGCTTCTGTGGTACAACTTATCAAAGGTATAAATAAGTAGGTTTAACAGTCTTGGACGTATACACAGTCGCCTACTACAGGTTAACCAAGGTTAACTTATTCACAAAAATATGTGATAACTTATGAAACAAAAAACAAAAGTTAAAACGTGTGACTCTAGATATGAAATACAATTAAATAGTAAACCTTACCATTAAGAGTTTACTTAGCTTACAAAACATAAATATAACTCTTGAAAAGGGGAAATTTACCATGTTTACTATTTGTTTTGAGTTCCCGATATTTTGACACCATAATCGCAGATAAACGGTCACGGTTTAATAGTTAACAAGGTATCTATCCCTTAAGCCAGATTTAGACGAAGCCAGTAATACTGGCGCCAGTCCTCAGACAAGCCAGCACTGGCCTGGCCCGTGTTGTGTAGATGAGGACAAGCACCAGCGACTGGCTCGATACGTTTACACGCGTCCTCACGCTGGCGCAGGGGTTGCAGGGCACGCCGGCGGAGGTCACGTTTGAAAAATAGATAGGCGTTCTATTCCCAACAGTGTTAGTAGCCAGCGCTGGCTTGTCTAGAAAAACTGTTTATACGAGGCCAATAATTAGCCAGCTCTGGCCTGGCAGCCAACATTGTCTTCGTCTAAACCTTGCTTAACTTCAGTGTCAGTGAAGACATAGTAACAACGTTTAGAAAGTAATAATAAGTAAACCAACGACAAATGAAAACAAATGCAAGAAGATCTCTTAAATCTGCATTAATGAGAGGCTAAAAATCGAAAAATAATAATAATAACACCATTAACGACTTCATAATACTAAAAGATAAGAAATTCAAGGAGGTTTTGCCATGTGCAGCATGAAAAATGTTTCCTAGTCAAGATACACTCCAAAAACGGTAATTTGAATGAAAGATGTATTGTTCTCCCTGTGAGCATCTACAATGCAATCGAACTCATGATCCCAGAGAAAGCCGACGGCATTATTGTAACTTTGAGCTCGCTTTTGCGCCATAGTGACAACTGAGATAATTCGATAGCGATCAAAGTTCATTGCCTTGACCGTGCGCATCACTTCATCAGCTATGAGCATTGTCTTTCCGGGAGTGTCCTGAGGAAAGTAATAATTATATAAAAAAAAATTCTACACAGGGTGTAAACAACCTCATCATGAAGCCGTCAACCAAGCAATCTTTACATCATACCTTTATGCAAAAGTTATTGTTGGAAAAAACTTTTTTTTTAAGTGATAAATCACATGTTGTGATAAAACGTTAATACTATGTCATTGTAACGTATTCATTTGCAACATTGTGCTGATGGATGTAGTACGGAGGTCGTGGAGGTGTTGAAAGTAAAAATCTTACAATAAAAACTTGTTTTTATAAAATTTGCCAAAAAGGTGGAACTTTGACCCCCAATATATCCGTAACTAGAAGGTTCCCAGGTATGGTGTAGAAAAAAAAATGATCGCAATTACGGAGAGAACATGATGTGTGCCTTCCAGCTTCGTTAAAAGGTTTTTAGACCCTTCATGTTAAAGTATTCTAATAAAAATTGTAATGTATTATTTTGTAATTGTGTATCCCCTATCTAATATGGCTGTATAACACAATGTAATTGCCTAATATTATTAGTGTGTGGCAGCACTGGTGTCACCACCCTTCTCGTTCTCTCTGCCTGTATGTATGGACTGTGCGTGTGTAATGTTCTCTGCTTCAACATTAAAATATATGTCAAGTATTAAACCAGGTTGTCTTTTTTAAACTATCACGATCAGAACACATTATAAAACACTAGCTTCTGCCAGCGGCTTCGCCCGCGTGAAGTTTGAAATTATCCCACGGGATCTTATTACCGGGATAAAAAGTATCCTATGTGTTAATCCAGGTAATAAACTATCTGTGTGCTAAATTTTATCCAAATCCGTTCAGTAGTTTTTGCGTGAAAGAGTAACAAACATACATCCTCACAAACTTTCGCATTTATAATATTAGTAGGATGAAAACGGGTATTTATTTACCTGTAATTTAAGCCCGACGCGGCGACGACGTTTCGACCGGATTGCACCAGCCGTGGTCGCGGGGAGGCTGTAGTACTGGAGGTAACGCGACAGCAAAGTGAAGGCGTTTATTCAACTACCCTCACTTGATCTTCATAATTGTAATTAGGACCGGTTCACACTAGGATAGCACACTACACTAACAGTGTCCGTATATTGAGGCGATTGTGGCTCAATGCTGGTCCTGATCCATAAGACGAGATCAAGAAGTACCCTAATTTCAATCGCGAAGACGGCTTCCAACTCTCCTCCGCTTGGAATCCAGTGATCACTAAGTGTACTCGTCAAGTGAAATCGCCTAAATATACGGACACTGTTAGTGTAGTGTGCTGTCCTAGTGTGAACCGGACCTAATCATCATTTATGAAGATCAAATGATGGTCAGTCTCCCTGCGATCACGGCTGTTGCAATCCGGTTGAAACGTCGGGCTTAAATTAAAGGTAAATTCGCAATAAATACTTGTTTTCATATGTTTTAAAACCAGGTTGTTTCTATTAAAAAATCTCAACACTTTATACGAATTTAAAATGTAATTAAACATTTGACTTAAGCGTCTTTTTACAGAAGCGCTGTGTAATGAAGCGTCTTTTACTCTATTTTTTATAACTACCGTGACTTTCTTGTTAGTCTAGCGTACAAAGCGCGACTGGTCATCATAAGATCCTGAGTTCGATTCTCAGGTCGTTTCCCCAGCCGGATTTTTTCAATAGCAGCCTGCAGTCCAGATTTGTGCCTCAGTTGATATGGATCTCCCTTTTAAATATGGGACTTAAACATAACTGGTGATTTGTGGTTGTTGTATTATAGGTACCATTTTATCTAACCTTTCAGGGTCTCCAAGCCTAAATATGATTTAGTTTGTAGTACCTACCGTTATACTATACTGGGTATCTTCGTAAAACGCGTCCAGGATAACATTGACAGCCTTTGTTACATTGGGCACGTGAAACCTGACGCGGGGCTCCAATTGATATGTGTTCAAGTACATCAGTGGGGGCCGCTTAAATTCTATTCCAACCTAGAAGAATACATAAATATCGATGAGACAGAGCCTATGCTTACGGTGCATATAAAATTCAATGAAATATGTCACACGACGCCACAAGACCTGCTCCGGCGCCGCGCACACTGGACATACTGGCCGCGAGACGAAGCGGGGAGGGTCGTATGCAGTTCGACGCCGGAGCGGTACAGCAGCGGCGCTCAATTGTGTATGTGGCAGAAGAAGTCAGTTATGCAGTCGCTCTCTGTAAAATACTGATAGTTAGCTGCATGTGCCTAGACAAGAAGCCGAAAGGCTAGAAAGGCTGGTCGATGATGATGACAATTATCTTGGTATTTATAGGCATTTGCCTCCTTAAGGCCTAAGCTAGCTGTTAATATAATTTTGAAGCTACTAACCTGTGAACTCCGTCGTCGAGTTACTCCTCCGATACCGGAAACCTTAGAGAAGCCAAAAGATTGTCTCCTGAACTTCAAACGGCTAGCAGATCGGCCGACATTTTCACTAGCAGAGTGTCGGGTGGCCACATCCCCAGAGGCGCTTATTGCTACCTTGCTTCTACTTCTTTTCACTTTCGAATCAGAAGCCATTTTGACTGATTAAAATAATGATAAATCACGCAATTTACTTTCTATTCGTATATACTTTTCATCAACTTGTATTCGTATCCGAATTGACAGTATCGAAATCTTTTGAAGTCATAGAATGCCATGCAGAATATCGGAATGTCAATTAAGGATTTTCTTTTTAAACTCTTCCCTAGTCGCTGGATAGATGGCGCTGAACTTGGTAAGTTACTGCAAGGAACGGAACGTCACATCAATTCACTTGGATGTAATGGTTACATTCGGATGCTTAAGCAAACGATAGTGTCAGTCAACGAGGGTATGTGACGTGGCGCAATGTTTTTTATCCAAGCGTTTTGGCTTTGGCACCTGGTGACGTAGTCTGTTCAACGCCATCTACAGAGTTCTTGGAAACTATGTTTTTTTAATACTCATTAAGAAAACCTCTCATTTAATTTTAATAATATAGTACCTACTTGATTGTTCAAAAGATTGCTTTGGATTAAACGTAGTGAATTTATAGTCTGTGTTTCGATATTATTTATCACCTCTTTGTCAGTTCGATAGTTTTTTTTCAAAAGGATGCTCGTGGCTAATTTACAATTACTTTAGTAAACCTCAGTCTAACCTCTTCCCAAATAATGTTGGGGTCGGCTTCCAGTTTAACTGGATGCAGCTAAATATGATTTTATTATTTTATGATTTTATTTTACACGGAGCGACTGCTTGTTTGACTTCCACAACCTAGTTAGTATCTGTACCGACTGTCGGAGATCTACAATTGACAGCCCGCACCAACGGCTTAAGGTCTTACAGATACACGACTCTGCTCCCACCCGGCAAAAAGAATATGATTCAAATATGGATCTCTCTCTTTCCGTGGAAACCGGCATGTCCTAGAACCAAAAATTCGAAGACATGTGACATCTATCAATCCGCACTGGGCCCGCGTGGTAGATTATAGCCCATTCCCTCACATTGAGAGGATGCCGTGTCCCAGCAGTGGGAACATTATAGGCTGATGATGATGATGATGATGATGGGCTCTTTAAGTATTTCACTTTAGATTGGCATAGCGGTAAGCCTGCTGACTGCGACCTGTCTGCTAATTTATATTGACAATGTAAAGTATATTATCTAAATAGCAATACTTATAGCTCATAATATTTGAATTATATATTATTTTTGTTGGGTGGGAGCGGAGTCGTTTATGCGGGATACTACCTTTAATGTGCTTTCCGAGACACGGAGGAAACTCAGTATGTAATGGGTGATCACCCATCCACAGACAACCTAGGCAAGCGCGGCTTAACCTGAAGATTGATCCGATCGGCGTTTATTATTTAGCCACGAGCCCTTAAGATGTTGCATTATGTTTAAATTCTTTTACAGGCTTTTAAGGTTTTAGGCCCCTGCTCAAAAGGAACCTCATTATTTTTATAAAATTGTCATTGAAAATAGTTATGTTTGATAATTTATTTTGTTGTTTTATAAATACAGGGTGACTGGCTCGGGACCCGCCATAGCAAATTCGCATATAGAGGAGGTCATTTGCTAATTACTGAACCTTACTTTCCCTAGCCAAAGTTTTATTAATAATAAATGTCAATGTTTATACTTTATTGAATTTTTTCCATAATTTGAAAAAATAAGGACAAAGGATTTTAAATTCCTGCTATCTTTTCCTATAGGTACTTTTCTGTTTTACATTGTAAAAGTATTATTTTAAATAATAAAAATGGAAATTGGAAAGGTTATAAACGAGAACAAATTTTGATAAAAAGTAATTATTAAAACACCGTAGCTTTTTTTTTATTTGAGGTTGAGTTTGATCGTAATGATTTTGATTTGGAATTATTTTCTTTAAAAGCGTACTATCTTATTTTTTACCCCAGTTTGAGAGAAGTTCCGAGGTATTTCAATCACCAATGTTTATGACTACCAACAAATAGTAAAAAATCCCACAAAAATAAAGCAAAAAGAAAAGTTATGAATGCTCGAAGGTCAAATTATGGAAAAAATTCAATAAAGTATAAAAATTTACATATTATTTGGCTAGGGAAAGTAAGGTTCAGTAATTAGCAAATGACCTCCTCTATATGCGAATTTGCTATGGCGGGTCCCGAGCCAGTCACCCTGTCTATAACAGCCTATTCTTATCAAAAGCTCATAAACATTTACAACTTGAATGTCAAATGATATTTTTGTTCTATTTCACAAATCATTATTTATTCATGAATTTGTTCAGTGTTTGTCATGCTAAAATATAAAATATTGTCGTATATCAGCTTTTAGTACAGTAAGTACCTAGACATCTCAAAAATCTTACGAATAAAACGTAATATAAAGAAAAGGAAGACTATAAAAAAGCTTGTAAAAATAAAACTGACAAATTCATTGGTAGTTGCGTAGGAAAAAATACACTGTGAAAAATTTCTGTTCACACGTTGACAAACAGGTTTTTCGGGTAAAATCCATATATACCTACGCACATAGAAAGTGCGACCTCTTTTTTTTTGGAATGTGGGCCTCTTTGTATTCCACCCTCGCTTTTTGTTGGGCCACATACAAACACTGCTTGTTACCTCGAATAGCGGTGTCGAAAGATACTTCACTTATGTATTATTTTTGTATATTTTCCGTTTTAACAAGGCGCGTGAGTACTATACGACTCCCACGCTTCAGAAGAGTACATGTGTACGTGGATATGTAAACAAGACCTATTTTAAGTGTTTGTATATAAAACCAGTGGTCTGGTTAGAAGGAAATGGAAGTCATTGGGAGAGGGCTAGCAGTGTGGGATAATACATGCACTCTATCCCTTCTTTTTATCATAATTTCAGCCAAAAGACGTCCACTGCTGAACATAGACCTCCCCCAAGTGTTGTGTCATTGTCTCTTCTCTTAACTTTGGCCAACGAATGCTGTGTATAGGTCTATTCCAATTCTCTCCACTTTTTGTGGTTGTGTGTGTTTTATAATACAAGCTTACAGTAATCAGTCCTCTAAAATCCATTCGGACGGTTTAAAACGGCTAGTTTAAGTTTGGAATGTTCAAAATAAAGCAGCTTTCAGTTTAAACGGAATAATATCCCGAACATCGACCTTCCATCAGAAAAATACAGCATAAAGCATTGAAATGCCAGTTGCATTCAGTGTATATTAGATGCGGCGATAGTGGGGTCCTACGTCAACGGTACAGCTCCCTTATAGGTCAGTTAAACGTTTGTTCACCCCAAACCAAGTGGTACGGGGTGGGACCGAGATGTGACCGATACTGGGGATTCAGGGACTTTACTTAAAGCGCTATTTTTTTCTTAAATTAGAAAAGACGAGGGCAAGACGGATTGATCGACACTTAGATATGTCTTGAAAAATGTCCGTCGTTCAGAGAGATACTTCGAAGAGAGATTCGATTTTTAGGATAATAAGGTTTTATAAATACAGGGTGTAAACCACCTCATCACAAAGCCGTTAACCAAGCATTCTGTACATCAAACTAAGTAACTTTACGCGAAAAATATTGCTGGGAAACAACTTTTTTTTTTGAGGTTATAAATCATGTTTTGTGGTAGAACTCAATGTAACGCACTTAAAACATTGTACTGATGGATGGATTGAATAGTATGGGGGTCATGGAGGTGTTAAAAGTTAAAATCCTACAAAAAAAACTTGTATTTAAAAAAAACCATGTCAAAAAGTTGTAACTTTGACCCCCCATATCTCCGTAACTAGAAGGTTCCCAGGTATGGTGTAGAACAAAAAAATGATCGCAATGATGGGGAAAACAAGTGCCTTTCGGCTTCGTGAAGAGGTGTTTTACACCCTTTATGTCTTTGTTTTCTAAAATGTTGAACTATTCTTTTGGGAAATCGTAAGTATTTATTTATCTACCAATAATATTCAGAGTGAGCTCCCAAATACGAAGCTTTTACTGAAATCGCTAAGTTTTAAATTAAACAGTCTTAATTTTAAGCTTTCAACAAGGTAAAGTGAAAATTAGAGCAATACAAGCACCGTTTATTACAAGCTTTTTCACGAAAAATGACTATATTTTCAGGAGATTAACCTAGTAGCAAAAACAATTTCAGCACTATTTAGGTACAGTTATTATTGGAGACAAAAGAGCCACTTAATTTCACAAAATTGAACTAAGTACAGGGAAACCTGGATGTGTTGTGTCTATTACTGTAGGGTACAATAGCGTTTTACTTAGATGGTTATCACTCGACACCGTTCATCCGCGCAATCGAACGGTGAAGCAGGTCTCATATTGCATTGGCTTGTATGAAATCCCATTCACTGCACAACCGCGCGGACGAACGGCATGCACCCACCGCCTCTCCGCGCGGCGCACTGCCATACAAATCTTCGCCACCGCCCGACCGCACGTACGAGCAGATTGTATAAGGATCATCTTAGATTTCATGTTTAATGTCCTTGGCCAAATTGTGACTTTGATTATACGTGACTAGTTGTATTTTATTCTGGTTGAAATGGTAATTCTATCAGAACAAACTTGAAAGTTTAGTTACCGTCTGCCTAAGCCTTTTTCGAAACTAGTTAGAGTGCCAACCAGTCTTTGGCAACCTTTGGTCACAGGCTGTCAGACTTTCGGCGTTCTGACTACTCATAACGACTGTCAAGTATCTACAAATGAATCAATGGTTTAAAGAGAAAGCGTTTTTTTCCAACGTTATAAAATTTAACTGTCTTAGGCTTCCCCCTTAAGGATGACGCTCGCTAGACCATGTCGGGTCCAAGCTGAGTGTCGGCCATAGCGTAATCCATTGTCCGTTGCTCGGTAGCGGCTCGGAAGCGTGAGTGTGTCCATACAAAATTGCTTGGTCGACACTCAGCTCGGACTCGGCACGGTCTAGCGTGCGTCATCCTCAACGTGTTTTCTGAAACACGGACGGAGTTCGATTTAGAGGTAACTTGGTACTGATGGTCACCCATTCACAGATCGATCTTAACCTTCAAGATCTATTCGTGCGCCTGTTACTATGCGTCCTGTCCAGTCCCTACAGTTTAAGTAACATAACCTCTACACAAAATACGCTGAATTGCACATACTTTCTACTCAAAGTTCACCGTATATCTCACATTAAGATACAAAGGTGCATTTTTATATAACAAAGCAAATCTCCATGCACTGACGTAAGAGTGCTTTGCCCGAGGGCCAGCGACCTACGAGTAAAGAAGTATTCACATTGGTGGACTCTTCCGATGGGTAAGCTGGTTCTCCCTGCTTTACCCAGCAGTGGGACAATACAGGCTAAAAAAAATACCTCATTGGGATTAAAATAATAATCTTTAGGTTAAGCCGTGCTTGCCAAGTTTGGTCTGTGGATAGGTGACCGCCCTTACATACCGACTTTCCTCCGTGACTCGGAAAGCGCGTTAAGAAGTTTGATCCCGGCTGTCATTTGTCCATCCCGTCAAGCCCTTTCATTTGATACCGATATTGAGGAAGTTGTTAAATACAAAATATGTAATCTGCCAATTTGTGGCGGCGGCCATCTTGAACTGATTTTTATCAAACATAGCTAAGAACACTCCCGACTAATTCACCTTTCAAACAAAAAAAAACAATATCTAAATCTGTTTATCCGATCGGGAGCTACGATGCCACCACAGACAGACGCACGCACACACACGGACACGTCAAATTTACAACACCCCGTCGTTATTGCGTCGGGAGTTAAAAACTAGTATTCCAGTCCTCTAACGCCCCAACAAATCTTCGTTACGACCCCGTAACTTAATGTAAACGTTCTCTAAGTGCATTGAGCCCGCATCGGACATTGTTATACAGTGTTATGTAAACTATGCTTAGATACATACTAAGTTCGTTTCGTGACCACCCTTTGCAGTTGATTTGATTTGTAAGTGAATGCTGTCCGTTTTGACCGCGTTGAATACATTTCTTGGATTTTTAAAGTAGTGTGTTTTGATTTGGTGTTTGTTTCTTTGTTTGGTTGGATTGCCTTCGTTAATCTTGTGTATTGTTCCTGGGTTCAAACAGAATGTTGAATTTACATCAGCGCCCTTTATTTAAGCATTTTTTTTGGTTCGCCTACCTTGAATATAAACCTACTTTTTACCTTTAATTGCTCGAGATGAGCATAATTAAAAATTTAAAACCTGATTAGATTGGAAGCCTCCTCTTTTGCAAATCTCGCTTTCAAAATTAGGTTTGCTGTAAGAAAACCCAGCTCTGGGTTAAGCTCGCCTTTGTACATAAGCTATATTATTGCAAGTATTATGTATATTTGTTGTTTTTTTTGTGTGCAATAAAGAATAAGAATAAGAAGGCCCTTCACTTTGTGGACCGATGACCTGGTGAAGGTTGCGGGAATCCACTGAATCAGTCGCACGGGATGTTGCCGGTCAATGTGGTGACACTTGGGGAGGTCTATGTCCAGCAGTGGACGTCTTGCGGCTGAAACGATGAGCTTAATTAAAAACCTGATACCTGAACAAACACGTTTTTTAAATAAAACATACCAGAAAAGGTTCTTACAAAATGAGATTTAATCACTGAAAAATTACGAAAGCCACCGACCTATGATGACGTCAAAGGGGAAGTGATACCAACATAACGCCCCGACCAAAAGTGGTCGTTCCCGGCTATGATCACCCAAATCCCAAGTAATAACTGCTTATGTTTCCGCCCTTTACGAAAATATCTCCCCTTTCTCCCTTCGTCGCCGCAATAAAAATAATCATACACATTTATACAGCCCCCATTTGTGTGATTAAGTGTTTCTGGTGGAACTATGACAATTATTCCATAGAGTAAACAAGAATAAAAGGTACGAAGAGAATGGTTTTACCTTCGCTTTTACTGAATCAAATAACATTAATGGCGTTTTTCATGCTTAAATGAAATGAAGGACATCTTCAAAATCAAAGTCAGATATTTATTTGCTTTGAATGTAGGTACAGGTATAAGATGTTATATCTACAGTCTACCTTACGGCGTGCAAACGATTACATAAATTAATTAATTTAAAAAATCAAAACAATATCAACATAAAGAAAATATAAATTAAAGTGAAGTCAATTAACAATAAGATAAACAAAACAGAAATTACAGCGAAGTCAATTAACAATAAGTCAGGTACATAAGTCTTAAATGGTCAAATTTACAGTAATAAACAATCATTATCTGGATATACTTAAATCATTTAAAAAGTCATTCACTGAGTAGTAGCATTTGTCTAAAAGTAGTGCAGTTACCTTAGATTTAAAAACTTTTATGGAACAATCTTTAAGACTATGAGGTATTTTATTATAAATGACAGAACCCATTGTCATAATAATATCTAAATTAACTGTCATAAAAATAATCTTTATTTAAAGGTCGCGAGCCCATTGGCATCAACCGGGTACAATTCTAGACTCTGTGGCTGCCACTTAAGGCGATTACATGAGCTAAACACGTGCTTTGTAATGCCTAAAAGTACATGATTCACGGCAACAAACAAAACCAGAAAAATATATGATATTCTTCAGGATATATGCTAGCATGTTAGTGTTTTGTAAACATAATACTGACTGAATTAGAATCGATAAAAAAAATCACGAACTTATCTCTAAAAATTTCTTTCAACACAAAAAATACATACTAAAACGCATGCGAGCATTCTGATTTTTCGGCTAATAATTCTACAAGCAATATATTAGCATACGTGTTTTAGTTTTTTAGTCCAATCAATAGATTTTTTGTAAATCGATCGAAACCACTCATTTCGCATTATATATTTGGCCCGCAGTGACTGACGTAACAACCACTTCGTAGTGCAAGCTAATTTGAACTTTATTCTAACTGCATTTCAAACGAAGTTTGAACCACTACAAATAGAGTTGCTAGTTTAGCTCATCTAGTCGCCTTAAAAAACCCGATAGAAAACCCAATAACACTTTGTTCGACGCGGGAATAGAATTCAGGACCTCATGCTTATCAGCCACGCTTGCGGCCAGTTCAGCGAGGCACTCACGAGTCAGTTTGATCTACCTTTTGACATTTTTCTTTCTTATCAGGACCATACCTTTGGGGCCGCAGCATGTCTTCTTCTTTCATACATCTCTATTTTTCGTCATCTCATCAGACACTTCTTTTCTTACCATATCCTTCTTAACACAGTCCATCCATCGCTTCTTTTGTCTTCCTCTACTCATGTATTTTCTATGTTATGATGCAAAAGATGCAAAGCAGATTAGACTTGATGAGGCTTCCAGGAATCGGGTTTAAGTTGAAAACCCATTTCATGTTTCGTTCTGAGAAAGTTCTCTTTGAATTCTATAAATGGTAGCTCGTAATATGCTAAATTAAGAAAAACTTCCCTTGGTGAAAATTCTCTTTCAAGATACCTATTTATAAAAGTTATTTGATCAATATCTAAAATCGTACTTTTCAAACTTATTTAAATATTTTACAGAAGCTTCCATTCATTTGTCTTTACAATTTCCATTCGTCAAAGTTGGAATATTTTCACAAAGCAAAAGCATATTCTCGTAAATTACTCTTGTAGATACAATTTCCATATAAAATATGACAAAAGACGAGTCTAATATATGCTCCCTGATGGCCAATGTTTGGAACAACGTTGGTGTATTGGTATTGCCAATATGTTTTGCAGTCGATACTTTTGTGATCGAAATGTTTAAACCAAAGGATTTACATTAGTATTACATTAAGTAAAAATTCTAATAATATTTTTCTCATTTCTTTGAGAGTTTTTAAAACCTACTTTTTATACTATAAGTATATCCAATTAATTGGTACGAGTAAAGATATCTCGACACTATCATAAATCAAAACGTTTAAAACACTTACGATATGAAAAAATAGTCTCGATGAAAATCAAAACTGGATGGATCATAAATCTGCTGATTCATTCATATCATAATAACCTTGTTTAAAATCAGCTAAAATGCTTGATTGGGTTTGCACTCGTAATTAAGAAGGTTCGCATTGGTTTACGAAAAAAGATCTTTTGAGCCTAAAATAAATTTATACATTCACTTGCAGACAATTAATAGCACGACACGCACAATATTTCTTTAAACAACTTACAAAAATGAGCACTGCAAAACGTTTTTTTTTTGTTACTTTTTTCTTTCAATATCTTAAACAGCTGTGATATAATTTTGGTGTTTATCATAAGAACTGGCTTTATGCCTGAGACTTCGTCCCCGCAGAGATCAGTTATGGTCCCACGGGAACATGCTACCGGTATACACAATGTATTATAGTATCGTATCTACCATCCAGGTTATAATATACTTGTATGCAAAATTTCATCCAAATCTGTAAAGTAGTTTCAGCGTGAAAGAGTAACAAACGTCCATCCTCACAAACTTTCGTAGTTATTTTATACTAGCACTTTGCCCGCGACTAATTTGCATAATAATAAAATATAATTTATAGCCTATGTTACTCGGTAAAGATGTAGCTTTCTAATGGTGAAATCGGTTTAGCAGTTCTTAAGTTTATTTACAAACAAACAAAGAAACAAAAAAATCTATAAATCTAAGCAGAAGCGTTTGTTTGTTTGGTTGAACACGCTAATTTCAGGAACTACCGGCTCGAATTGAAAAAATCTTTTTGCGTTGGATAGTCCATTTATCGAGAAAGGCTATAGGCTATATACCATTACGCTATAATCAATAGGAGCGGAGCAGCAATAAGAAATGTTGCAAGCGGGAAAACGAAAGCGAACGAAGCCGCGGGCAGAAGCTAATATTATAAAGAGGAAGGATTTGATTTTTCTTTATAATAGTAACATAATTATGTTATCTTCGATACGTATTTCGGTGTTTATTAATTGAATAGGTTATTAAGGTAATCCCAAGTAAAACTTCTGTATTTATTAACCCAGCTCGTAAAACACGGATGTAGGTTACAGAGCACCTGTTAAGGGAGTTCCAGCCCCTCGCTAATTAGTGTACTGCTGCTATCTAGTATCTTAGCTGCTTAATGCACTTTACGAAGAAACAAGTAAGATGTTTTCAGGCGATAGAATATAGATTTCATTTAAGCTTTATAAAGAATATTTGATTCAATATGTAACGAACTCGTGGCTAAATTATGTCAGCTGCTCGGATCAAACTTCAGGTTAAGCGGTGCTTGCCTGGCTTAGTCCGAGGATGGGTAACCACCCAATACATACCGAATTTCCCCATGCGATATTGATATTGATGGACTTGAATGTTACTCCTAGATTAATGTATTGACAAAATTATCTAACTCAATTTACTTTGCTACTGAATAGCTAGAAAAAGTACCAACATAGTTGTCCAATATTGGCTCAAACACTACCAACATTGGTTTAAGACAGGAGTCAACGAAACCAACTTTAAACGCGCTCGCTTTAGCAGAAGCTCCTTGCAATTTAGTTAAAATTACTACACAAGTTAAAACAACTGCTCTGTGATCCATCCAAATAAGTACTCATGACTTTAGTTATTGTCTACCTGTGACTGAACTAAAAAGGGCGTGGTTGCTTTGAAAATTATAAACTGTATAAGTACTGCTATAGTTTTATATACTCTAAGTAAATTGCAAGAGCCAGCGTTGCGAGAACTTGCAGGTAAACTTAACATTTTTATAATAATGTACAAGTATATAGTTATAAGTTTTGTTGAAGAACATTGTTGGTTTATTATTTTAAGAATGCAATGGCGATTACTTTCTTAGAATAGATCATACTTTTTAAAAATATGTCAAAAAAAAACAAACCAAAATAGACGGGATTTGTTATGTACAGATTTAATTTTTGAATATGAAAATAATTCAGGATTATCACTGAATTCGAAGTATTTATGTAACTCATCTCGCGTCAATAAAACCCTAAACATAGAGTGCTTATAAAACATCTTTATATTGTTTATTTAGCCAGTAAAATAACAAACACCTGAAAAATTAATCCTTACATTTTCCAAAAATACTTTCCTGAGCATTAAGACTAAAATACAGTACTACGTGTTTGAAACAGCAATAGTGCCTGAAATTACACAAAGTTCTTACCTCTATGTAATTAAGTTTGGGTCAAACTAACTCACAGGACACATTCCAATTAAGCCTATTAAGAGGCAAAACAATTAATTTTAAGAACTTCACATTCAAGTGACTTAGGTTTGTCTACCCTTTATATTACACAATAAAGTAATTGTTAAGTTTTAATTACAAAGAAGGTCAAGGGGTATTTTGAAGAAGGTATTGTGTGATTAAATCACCTTTAACAGAAAGTGAAGGGTGTTGTATTGATGGTGTTTTGTCTGATGTCTTCCTCTATACCAGTCTGTTCATCTGAGACTTATTA
Source organism: Xestia c-nigrum (assembly GCA_916618015.1). NCBI lineage: Eukaryota > Metazoa > Arthropoda > Insecta > Lepidoptera > Noctuidae > Xestia > Xestia c-nigrum. The sequence goes on along the minus strand of OU745255.1, from coordinate 18,137,971 downwards.
AATTCTCAGAAACGTATTAAATAATTTAATTGAGGTGGTTTTTCCTTGAAAAAAGGATTTTTTTTCTTCAGTAAAGTATTTACGTCATTTTTACTGATAAACGAACTGGTTTAACATTTTATTCAATGTTTTAAGAACAAAGTCTGCTCAAATCACTGTTCAAATTAGTTAGCACGTGATGGCGTGATAAAAAAACATAGAAATTGAACACGTAACTTTATAATCTAACATGAACGATCCCCCTTTACATATTCATACCATGACAGAAACAAAATCAGTAAAAAGATATACATAACCACTAAAGATTAAGTTAGTACATTCGTCTAACGTTGCATGGTTAAAACCACTCGCAGAAAGATAAAGAAGGTTCGTTAAAGGAACAAAAACATAATTTAAATATACATATATATACACACATATATATATATATATAAACTGCTTTCTTCTGAATTACGCGCTACTTAGCCATATTTTTTTATCGCTCACGTCATAATGATGACCAATGAACTCAGGATCAAGAAAAATACAAAAATATCTCATTTCTATCATATCATCATCATCATCTCAGCCGAAATACGTCCACTGCTGGACATAGGCCTCCCCCTAGTGTCGCCACGTAGTGCGAGGTCTTCCAACGCATCGTCTTCCACAATGTATCATATTGGGCAGCCTAAACTGGGCGCTTGTTTTTTTCTGTCATTGTGATAGATTTTTTGTTCTGGATGTCAAGCACCAGCATTTTCAAAAGATTTTATACATTTTTAAAGTTATATCTTTGCATTTAAAACCTCTTTGACCTTCCATAAGCTTAGTGTTTCTATCGTAAAACGTGATTTTTTACCCCATATAAAGGCGTTTCACAGCAATTATCTTTGCATCGAGTTACTTAGTTTGATGAACAGAATCCTTGGTAGGCACTGTGAAGAGTCTGTTGAAACATTGTAAAGCATTAGTTATGTGTAAGTTAAAACTATTCAATGAATGATCAGTTTTCGCTCTCCGCGACTTATAATTCCAAGCTAACAAACATCCTTGGATGTTCTATAGTACAGTACACATTACACAGACTCGTCTATTCAATAACTATGCGTTACTCAATGCTTCATTCTACGTCACGTACGTCACGTATACCTAAACCGTTTTCCATCTTTGAAGCCTAGCGTTCACAAAGTGATCGAACTGTTCGTGCCTTAGGTTGCGACTTGCGACGCATTACAAGTTTCATATTCCTTATTCCTAGAATGATTTTGTAGCGGAAAGATGGCTCTCTTGTCCTGCTTTTATACAACTCCACCTTTGAGGGTCCTGTCCGAAGTGCCCTTGAGGGAAGTCCCTTATGCTAGGGCCGAAACCTGCCGGGGTTGCGGGCCTGTTCGAAAGAGATACCGCGGAACATAAAGGGCGAGGAAGGAACATGGATGGGTTTGGGAAGTCCTGGGTGAAACTAAGGCTTGAACTATTATAAGAAATCTCGTTTGCTTAGTTGGTTGGTTTAGGTTTAGGGTTTGATTGCCAAGTCGGGCGAAGTGTAATTAAGTTTTCATCAGGAATTTCTCAGTAGCAGTCATGAGGTCTAGATTAATTAAAATAAATAAATATCACTGGACATTCCACACAGCGCCATCTAGTGCCACACTAAACAACGGAGCTTGTGTCGTGGACACCAGATAGTTGATATTTTGCATAGATACTTTTTGTTTGTAAATACATACTTATTATACATATAAACATCCATGTCTCGGAAACGAATGTCCATGCTCATCACACGAACATTTGCTCCTACCGGGATTCGAACCCGGGACCCTAAAAACGTAAGGCATCCTCACTACCACTTCACCATTTGGGTCGTCATCTTAATTATATGAATGCCCAGTGGATGGCTCGTTCTATTTCACACGAGTCTTAAACATATCTGGTGAAATTTTTCAACCAACAGCTTGACTGTGCAGGCAAAACTGTACGCCCTTATCCTAGTATTTCGGGAAATCGCCAAACGGTTGGTCGACTCTTCAAGTGACCAGAGGGCGGGACTATTTTTTGGCCAAAGAATCAGCATTGCCATCCAACGTGGCAATGCTGCCAGCCTTCTGGGCACTTTTCCTGTTGGCAGCGATGTGGAAGAATTTTTCGATGCCCTGTAACCCTTTTTTGAAATTTGTACATATTTTTTCTTTCTATTATAATGTTAGTGTGTATATATTGTAAATAATGATTACTCTATTATACCTATGATTAATTTACAAAAAAAAAAAAAAAACAAAGAAGTAACTGTAAGACTTCTATATTTTTATCTGTATCATGGTTTCGTGAAAGTAAATCCGTGACGTAGCCAAGTTCAGCGGCAACGTCGATGCACTCAGCAACTGCAGTAGCGAGTGCATTCAACTGCACAACTTATGTTTTACTCGAAGCGCCGTCAATGCTCGCTTTTATGAATGTGGTTCTTTATATTATTTATTGGATTAGTTTTTTTGTTTGTAGATCATAATGAAAGTTGTACAGAAAAAGGAATTGTAGAATCCTGGTGAATGTGAATATCTGACTTGTTCCGTAAGGAAAGGTGTGCGTACTCCGAATTCTAAGTGATTCAGTAATCTCCGTATATTAGTGACAATCCTTGTCTTTTCGTATAAGTATTCTACAATACTATAAATCTCTTATCTTACGCTAAATTATTTATCAAACTCACTGCATGCTTTCCTTTTCTCGCTAGTTCCGACAATATTATAGCTACGTAGTTTAGCAAAATGTCGGAGAAAACAGATGGTCGTAAAAGCATGCTATCAGTGTGGATACAGCTGATATCCATTCCCCTGACACGATCCTCTAATCCTCTCTTACGGACAAGCCAAGAAGGTTAGGGATATTTCTATGTGTAGTCTAGACGGCGAATACTTTGATGTTAGCTTCTTGGGTAGTATTTTCATTCATACATGGGGCTTTGTTTTGTTTTTTCTTGTTGGGTGCTAAGAAAATAATGAATGGTTGAGTCAAAATAATCATCCTTTTTTAAACGGTTTCTAAACTGATTATGCTTCGAGTACGATTGGCGTAGTAGCTGAGCGATTGTCTACAGCGCTGCGTGTCGTAGATTCGATTCCCGCTCGGTACAAATATTTGTATGGCTTACAGTACAATGGTAGTTGTTCCGTGTTTGTGTTTGTGCATCTACGGATACATGAGAAATTCTTAGAGAGGAGCAACGACTTATTTATAAAAAATATATAAGTATTTTTGTAATTAAACACTCAAATCAGAGACTCCAAGTGCGACCACCAACCAAGCATGGCGATTTGGCTTTTCCAGTTATTTCCAAGTATAAACATTAATATCGTTGTGCAAGAGTGCATATTTCCATCAACTAATAAAATATGCAACTCTCATTTAAATATCAAACATAGTTCAATCAACCAAACCAGTACCACACAGCAAACAGCGAGTTTCATCAACACAGTTTAATATTACCTGTAGATATTTAACAACGGATGAACTGGTATTCACCTGATCCGTGCAAATATAACATTTATTTGAAGAACCGTGCTCAGTAGTAATAGTGGGATTTATTTGCAACAGTTACAATTTGCTGCTCCTGTATCTACAGTTCGTGGAGCTCATTCATCTTTTATGTTAGAATATGTTAATGTTTAAGCTCTGGTTAAACTAAAGCACATCCCGCTCGGGATGGGGGTGAAATGCCGGTGCAAATTAAGTTGTTTGAGGGTATTCGAATTGGTTCCAAAAATTTTTTTTTTTCACAAAGGCTTACATAGGCACTAAATCCCTACGCAGACCGGAACGGCCTTTCAAGGGATTACATTTTTTACCAATGGACATTCAAATGTATTGATATAGAAATACGACCATCTTTCAATGCCATGCAATGGTATAAATTTCCATTCTTTGCCACGGCATCATTTTTAAAGCACATCAATTTAATTTTTAGCCTTTACAAAACGTCGAGAAAAAGTGCATGGTTCGGTTTGGTATTCAGGTTGAATATAGGTAATCAGCAGACTTCCTAATCATTTGTATTAATCGACGCGGGCAGCCCAGGCCCGCTCCCTGTAAAAGATCCACCTCCGTGTGATACAAGAGTCGCGACCTGCAAATCTTTAATTGAGATAAGTATTTAAGGAACACTGCAATCAGTCTTTGGATGGCCAATTGGACGATTTTGTCAACACATCGAGACCTCTAGTAAAGCGGGTTTCGAGATACCTGTCAGAATTTCCCGATAATTGGGTTACAAACGATATTCCATGTTCGTAAACTTGTTTCCCTCGGATGTGATTGAAACTACGCGCTACAGTTACGTACCTATGTATACAGAGTGTAAACAACAACATCACGAACCCGTCAACCAAGCTTTCTGTACATCAAACTAAGTAACTGTACGCAAAAATTATTGCTGGCTTATTAATAACTAGCTGACCCGCGCAACTTCGTCTGCGCAAGACGAACCAATAGTTCCTAAAATTAGCGCGTTCAACCAACCTAACGAACAAACTCTGCAGCTTTATAATATTAGTACAGATTGAAGTCAGTAACAATTTATTTTTTCTCGAATAGGTTTACATTAAACGCTAAAATATTCAATTTATGTTTTTCCAAATAAGGACTCTTCCCTCGACAGCCTTACGTTTCTATCCTTGGACACTCGACAATATCATACTCCAGCTAGGTCGAAAGTTCTCATCAAGTGGCATGACATGAGCCGATACACGTTAACGCTGCTTCAAACTGTTGGGGACCTCTCGCATCTGCCTTCCTTCTCCAAAGTCAGACTTTCAATAGTAGTCATACTCCAGGCAGGTCAACACAATACGATGTAAATGCTGTAAACTCTTGAAAACCTATTTCAATTTCTTTTCGTCTCTAAGCCTCCATCATAACACCTTCGATAACAGTCATATTCTAGCTATTTCTAAAGTTCTCATCAAGGTGCGTTAAGTGAGCCCAATGACGATATAGCTTCTGTTAACTGTTGAGGATCTCTTGCTACTACCTTCATGCCAAATGTCTCTCAGGCATGTTGGTTTCCTCACGATGTTTCAGCAAGCGATGATTATACAATACGCACATGAATTCGAACACAACTATTTTCAATAAAAAATGGGACAAACTTTGCTAAACACGCCTTTCAATAAAAATAATCATGAAAATCGGACTTCTCTGGAAAAAGTTATGCGTCATCATCATCATCATCCATAGTCCGACTTCACCGACTGCTGGGTACAGGCCTCTCTTTGTTTGTGCCAAGCTCCACGCTCTTGTGCCAGTCTCATCCAGGATATTCCTGCAATGGCAACAATATCGTCTGCTTATCTCACCGCTGGACGACCAAAACTTCAGTTTGGATTTCTAGAATGAATGCTACTTGGTCACAGCTTTACTCCACCTGACATCACCGCGCCTTGCTAGGTGTCCTGCCCTACTCCATTTGAATTATCATCATTCATCATTATTTCAGCCGAAAGACGTCCACTGCTGGACATAGGCCTATCAAGTGTCGCCACATTGACCGGTCTCGTGCGACTTCATCATTCGGTCATTTGATATTGCTCAGGCATAATATATACATAAAGAAAAACAGGCGTTGAATTGAGAACTTCTTCCAAAAAACCAAACTTGAGACATCTGACACGGGAGAAGTCACTCCCAGAGTGGGAGAAGTCATTTGATGATTACACATCCTAAAAAAAAACAAAAAAAGACATCTGACACGGGCGAATGCCAGTATCATTCTTTCACGGAAAATCATAACACCGTGATTCAGAAAATGGAGTCAAATGAACAACGCCATATTTTATAGAGCACGAAGTTAAACTGCTAAAACATATACATGGAAAGCGGTCGAAAGGACACTCTACTGGGGTAAAGCAGGGTCATGTTGACTATTCTCTTCTTCTCTATCTTGTGATTTTGATTCATTAGTACCATTTTGGTTTTATAGATGTCATTGCATGTATCCTTAGATCATGATGATAAGTTCTCCTTAAAAACTTTAAAGTCTTTTGATGGAGAGCACCGATTGCAAAGAAACAAAAATCAAAACTTTCTCTAACTTATGCACAATAATAATTGGTGCATTAAATCAAACACAAAATAATAATAATAATTTGGTTTTATAATTTACACGTAAAAGGGCTACGTAGAGACACACAGACACAGACGAAAATTTAAGAAATTGTAGAAAATGGGTTCTGTGTGTGATCCTTTAACAGTTTAAGCGCCATGTTTACAGATTTATTATTTGAAATAAATGATTCCCAAACTGTCGTTTAAGTGTTAAAAAAAGTATGTATAAAACAATGATTTGGAAATATGTAAGCTTTAAAAAAAACAAAATACTTTGTTACAAAAAGTAAAAACCGTTTTTTGAACGTGCGAACTAAAGTTATCGGAAATCTTACAGCATTACACAAAATCAAAAAGTATTTTATGTCTGTACTGAGGCTTGATCTTGCGACTCCATGTTCGAAAGGCGGTTGCCGTCACCGACGGGCTATTTGTTCTCGTGACAATTTGTCTAAAATAGTTATTCTATTACAATGCATGTTATGACAGTTGTCAGTTGTCAAACAGTTGAAAACTATAGACAAAATGCAATATTACTCACCCCCGTAAGTAATTAGCGTGATAATATATAGCCTATGTTCATCCCCAGGTTGAAATACATCTCCTTGCCAAATTTCATTACGATCCGATCAGCCGTTTTGTCGTGAAAAGGTAGCAGACAGACAGACAAACAGAGTTACTTTCGCATTTATATAATGGTATGGATGGTATGGATGGATTACTTTTTTTGGGCGAATATCATGCTTTCACTTTAAACATTGTGCTGATTGATGGATTTCAATTCGGGGATCTTGGAGGTGTTTAAAGTAAAAATCTTACAATAAACAATACTTACTTGTCTATTCTATATATACTTATAATAAATCTGTAGAGAGGTCAATTCTGTACATGAAATATATTTACAAAATAACTATCGGGGGGTGATTAGTGATCGATACTGATGCCAAAAATGCAATCAGTAAAATTTTTGTCTGTCTGTCTGTCTGTCTGTCTGTCTGTCTGTCTGTATGTTATTTATAGAAAAAAAAACTACTCTACGGATTTTAACGAAACTTGGTAGAATTATTCTACATACTCCTGAGCAGGTAATAGTATACTTTTCATCACGCTACCATTAATAGGAGCAGAGCAGTGAAAGGAAATGTTGGGAAAACGGGAGAAGTTACTTGGTTTTTTTAGCTTCCGTCGCGTGTGCAGCCTTAATGGTTAAAGTTACATAGAAATCATGTATAACGGAAATATTCCACATAAAATTATATAAAAAATATCCCAAGACAGCATATGTCTATCTTTTATAGTTGACTCACAATAACACGTGTAACTCCCGATAGCTTAGCAGTTCGGAGATTTGTTATTATTATATTTGTTTACTCTTACGTTTATATCATCACGCTATGACCCACATAAAACATAGGATACATTTTATTCCGGTAGTAAGATCCCATGGGACAATAATCAAACTTCACGCGGGCGAAGCCGCTGGCAGAAGCTAGTATTTAATAAAATAACTTGCCAAGAAGTTGGAACTTTGACCCCCAATATCTCCGTAACTAGAAGGTTCCCAGGTATGGTGTAGAACAAAAAAATGATCGCAATGACGGGGAAAACAAGTGCTCTTCGGATTCGTTAAGAGTTTTTTTAGACTCTTTTGTATATGAAGGTTTTGGTGTTTTTGGGAATATTACCTGTACCTAGGTCTGAAAGTTAAAAATTCTTACCACAGAACGACCAAAGAAAACGTTTTTTCTTACTTTCGTTAACTGTCGAGAACCTGGAAACCAGTGGTTCCATTGTCCGGGGCTGCGGGACTGTTCAAAAGAGATACCGTGGCCCCGGAACATATAGGGCAAGACAGGAACATGGATGGGTTGTAGTCAGTAAAAGTCTGACACTACCCCTTGCGATCCACCCTGAGTGGGAGAGAGAAGTAATTTAATGATTTCCCATCCAAAAAAAAAGGGGTTAGATTGTGTAAAAAACGGTTAAGTGCCGTAAAAAGTTTGCGAACGGATACAGTGAGTTTCGTATGTCGAGAACAGAATCGAGTTGTGTACCAACTTAACAGCCCGGAAATATGGTTCAAATCTGGTTTTTAGGATCAACGAAAATTCTTTCACCGATAAAGCTAGAGCATTCCGGAGTATTAAAGCAAAAGGTACTTTGTATGCCATAAAACGTGCTGTTTCTTTAGAAATCTCTTTGTCTGTACTCTCTTGATGCTTAACTCTATGAATCCTAAAGCAAATGTCAAAAGTCCTATCTCAAATAATTCAAACGGACTTGCACCATTAGAATCTCTAAAGCTATTACTATATCTTGCATTAGAGTCTGTCGTCTCAAAGGCGGGCGCAACCGCAGGTAACAGCTAGTATACCTAGATATACATAATATCTAGTTTAGTCTCTGTACTCCAGGATTATAAACTTAGTGCTTGTTATGACAGGGGTGTACAGAGAATTTAGAACACTGTAATTGCATGTTACAATATATTGCTGGAATAGATCAAACATTACTATTTATTATTCAACCTAAGTGAATTTGAACATTCTTTGTGGTATTTTTAGGTAAGTTAGTTAGGGTGGTTACAAGAAGGAAGAACATTTATAGGAAAGAGTTAGTTATACATTTTCTGAAAGTATAACTTTATCGTCACCGGTATTATAATCGGTATCAAAAACATTAAGTCAAAGAAACAAATACCGCCTGTCCGACTTCACAAAAAGGATTCCACTCTCGACAATAAGTTTAGTAACACGTTCAATCCGTTGGTCTATTAACTTTTCTAGAAACAAGCATACTTAGACAAAAAGGTCACTGAACATGAAAAGATCCCAACGAATTTATTTTAGCACTAATGAACATTCATACCTGAGGAAAGGTTGAATAAAATATAAGTTACGGAGTAGATTTCACCCCCTCAGGGGTTGTAACTCAGTGCTCAACGTCAGTATTCGGACGAAAGCTCACGAATAATATATCGGTATTAGATTCGTAGCTCGTTTTGTGGACGTTTGTCATTATTATTTAGTTTTATTTTCACAGTTCATCGTAAAATTGTGTTGGATTTAGTGCAGTTGGATGTTGTTTGTGCTGCCGTGTTGTTGTTTTAGTGTTTATTTAGAAGATAAATACGATCGCGGTTGTTTGTTTGTTATTACAGACTCGTTGGATTAGTGATCACAAGGGTTATAGTGCTGTACATGGGTCCGTGGGTTCGTTTTCTATGTCCTTCAAAATTGTTTATTTCAGTTTTACGGTAGTCGCTTTTCGGGAGTCTTGTCGGGGTTTAGAGCAATAGGGATATTACATTAATTTTAAACAAAACAAGGGAAATGGATGTGTTCTACAGATCCACCGCTGCCTAGCTTGTTGAGGATTACAAGCGTGATGATATGATATTTTATAAATAGGTTGTATTGTTGTCTGCCCATTTTAGGACGAGAAATGGGAAACATGAGTTTGTTATATTTTTATAGCTATTTCTGTACTTTGGATTATGATTCGTATTCTATGTAAATAAAGTCCATTCTGAAAAATCATCACTATCTGCTTAACTTCGAATGCAGCTGAATACAAGTATCTCAGTTACAAAATAGGACAGTATAATTTCGAAATTATGGATCGGTTTGAAAATGTTCCTTTTTTCAATACAATTTCGACATAATTAGTATTAGTACATAGTAGTATTAGTATTTAATATAAATATCTAGAATATAAGAACGTTAAGTTTTAAAATTAAAATTAAATTTAGAATTAAAAAGAACATTTTGCATGTGGTGCTTTCTTGTGATTGGTTGTGCAGATAGATATACGACACACTTGTATGTTCCTTGGTGTATAATATTTGTAACAACTGTTGGCGAACCTTAAATAAATAAATAAAATACTTACCTACTACTAAACTTTTAAGGTCCACTATCGCTAACTACTTCCACTGTATCAATCAGGCAATACATCTCAGGTAAGGACTAGCGCTGATAAACGGCAGCTCTTCAGTGCTACTGAGCGCTTTACAGACAAGTTAACAGTGCACCAACCTTGCGATACTATAGCTAGCTTTTATGAGATACAGTTGGTAGTATGTTCTACTTCGATCCGAATATACACGCTGTATGAAAAGTATTCTGTTTGTCGAGACGTAGTGCGGGTTAATGATTCCTTATAATGCTGTCGTGACTCAAAATGGGCCTAAAAGACCATAATAGGAATACCCCCGCTTAAATTTGTCATACTTCAAAATATGGTCGTATAATGGTTGTAAACGAAGTACCCTTAATGAAGCCAAAAGGGGCTTGATCTCCCCATTATTGCGATAATTTTTTGTTCTAGCTCCATAACTGTAAACCTTCCAAAACGTCGCCGTAATGTAATGCAGCGTCCTTAAGTTCAGCCGGATTACATTATATGAGCACTTCGCATTCGTCAAAGCAGCGTAAACGTGCCGCCCAAATACAAACGGGAGCATCGTCGATACGTCGCGCGTCGGTTTGAAAGCGAGCTCAGCATTATGCACCCGACGTTAGGTTTGGTTAGGTTATTTTACACCCTGCAGACAGAAATAGGAACCCCACAGGGGCTCCGTCGACTGTCTTATTTTAGAATTTTCAGCATTTTATTCGGGTGTTTCTTTTTGCTGACAATAAGGCTAAACGTGCGTTGGATGCCGCTTTATCGAACATCGCCACAACAATCTGGCTGAACGTGAGGACGCTGCATTACATACATTTCGTTCAGTATGTTACATTGAGTCCGGTAGCAATAACAACGTGATTTTCCACCCCAAAAAAGCGAGATATTTGTATATTATTTATTTGCAATAATTTTTGAGAAGAGTTAATACCTTCTAAGATTGATTTACGTAATGCTTGGTTGACGATCCGTGAATATCGGTTTACACTTTGTAGATGAGCATAATAGCAACATCTACACAGAGTTTGTTTCTCGGTAACTCATAAAGATTTTGATTTTGAATTCTCACTTAAGAAAAAAGCAAAATGTGGAAAATGCCTAAAAACCCAAAGCGAAACAGCAGCGCAAGTGTTATGGGAGCTAAAATGGTCTGAACCTGTGATAACTTCTGTTCTCTTTCTAGTAAATATCTGTTATCTACAACCATCTCATAAATAAATCACTTTAATAACTAACTTCGAACGTAGGAAGCGAAACCTCATACGTCATCGCACGACGACACACGTTAAAATAACAAGTTTGCAACAAAACAAACAAGTTGTTACTCAACATATGGTTTTAAACATGTGAATTGTGTAAAACAGTCTGAATTGAAACAAAAATCAACTGTTTGCTAATGAAGTGGGTGATTGTATTAGCAGCGCAGTCACACCTCTGATTCCATAGATAGATAATAATTTACATAGGAATTCGTATCAATATGGTGTTAAGAAGGTAAATCTTGCATATATGTAAATCATTGTGAGTATGTTTTTATGTAGCTAGGATAATTTTGTTGTAATGAAGTTTTCTAATGACGAAGAGAGAATTACGGACATCGCAAAAGCGATAACAAATATAAATTGGAAGTGGGCGGGCCAAATACACTGTATGCTAAATGGAAGATGGGGAAGTAAGTGCTGGAGTGAAGACCACGAACGGGACGGAAGAATGTGGATTCTCACGAAAGTGGCTGGAAGAAAATGGATAGCCATGATACAAAATCGCCAAAAGTTGTGAGAATTGGAAGAGATCGACACTCAGCATTGGGTGGCCCAAACATTACGAATATATCAAACTTATTGACGTCTTGACATACCTACTTTGAGGTAGGCTTGTTTTGTTTTTAGATATATGGCCATTTTCAGGTCTTGCTCGATTACAGACAATCTGTAATATTTTTTTTGACATAGTAAAATACATAAACCTGTGTATGGTTATCGAAAGGTGGCGAAGGTAAAGGTATCTAAACTTCCTCCAGATTTCGCCAGTTTTAACCATTTTTCACCAAACTATAAACAAAGGTGGTACCTTCAAGTCCAAAGTGCAACAAATCTACGCGACTACAAGACTCGGAGAGCTCGCTCAGACAGCTCAAGATGAGTTAGTTTTTAGATTGGATGGCTGCCCTGTGACCACTCGCTACGTAATTAGCTAGAAGGTACTGCTATTCACGTGTCTTTATGATCATTCAGATCTTGTTTATATTTTTTAAAGTCTGATGTAAATTATGGAAACTGGAGTTGAAAGGTGAAATGAATATTTGTTGTCTGTTTAAAACAGGATGACTGTTTAATTAAAAAATAAACTATAAGAATGATTCGTTAAAATTCGCCTAAGAAAACACGTAGTATATGAACTGACGAAAACAAACTTGAAATTAAGATTTGTTTGGACACGTAGGTACCTACCATCTTCTTGCCCTTGTCTCATTTTTACTTGGAGTCGGCACAACACGTCTCCTTTCTCTTCTGCCAACTATCATTTGCTCCTTTTCTTTGATATCATTCCGCACACACATCCATCGCTTCTTTTGTCTTTCTCTCCCTATCCATCAATCAACATTTATATTCAGCACTCTTTTAGTCACATGCGATTTATAAAGAAAAAGCTAATAAATTATTCAGAAGAACATGGACCTAAAAAAAAAGGTTTTTTTTAGGTCCATGCAGAAGAATTAATCAGCAAAACAGAATTGTATCAAGCCTTGATAAAGAAACAAAGCGAATGGTGAACAGAAGTAACACACTTGTCTATTTATAAACGAAAGCAGTATGCATACATACAACATAATCCCCTATACTATACACACTTAACAATAACTCGTAATCACCGAAAGAAAGGTCCATGGGGACATCATCAAGATCTCCTATATTCGGGTCACAGTTTATCACGCCGCTTGCGCACCAAATTCGCCCGAATCACCCATATTGGTAACATATGGCCACTATTAACGCGCTGAGGTAGCTAACAGGGTATTACAAGATCGGGAAAATACGGTAATTGGGGCTTATTCGGGCGGTGTGGCGGGTACTTACGGTTTCTTTTGTCTGTGTGGAGGGCGCTTAATCTTATATTGTTTGTGATGTTCATTTGTTTTCGCGGTTTGATTATTTTGTTGTAATAATAACACGAGGATACATAAAGGGTGTAAGAAGAACCTTAAAGAAGCTGAAAAGCACTGGTTCTCCCCGTCTTTGCGATATTTATGTTTATTTTATCTCCTACCCTTCCAACACCCTACCCTACCTAACCCTCCAGAACCTTCTAGTTACGGAGATATTGGTGGTCAAAATGCCAATTTTTTTTTTTAATACATGTTTTATTGTATTTTCGCAAGTGTCGCATTTCACAGTATTAACTGGGTTGTGGAGGTCGGATAGGCAGTCGCTCCATGTAAAATATTGGTATTCAGCTGCATCCGGTTAGACTGGAAGCGGACCCCAACATAGTTGGGAAAAGGCTAGGCAGATGATGATGTTTTACTGTAAAATGTTTACTTAAAAAACCTCCACGATCTCCGTACTATTCAATCCATCCCTCAGCAAAATATTTTGAGTGCGGTAAAACGCGATTTTTCGCCCCAAAAAAAAGTCTTTTTGCAGCAAAAATTTTTGCTTAAAGTTATTATGATGCACCGATTGCTTGGTTAACGGCTTCGTGCAGGGGTGTGCTTGCACCCTGTCAAGGACTATAAACCGCACCCTGTATATTTGGACAACAACTTTGAAGAATCACGACTGTGTTAATAAGTTCTTAGAATGAATTTGTCGATCTTTAAACAAGGAAAAAAAAAGTGATGTAACGCATTTCATTTGCTAAAAATTTTACCATTTACACATGATGTTTTGGGTACGCAGAGACGCAAAGATAGCGACACATAAGTAAGGCTAAGGTAACGTAGTAGTAATACATAAATTATTATGCAAACAACCAGGAACTCAGAAGTTTCCGGATGACGGAAGCTAATACATAGTTTAACTTTGCAATGAATCTTTGAAAAGTTGACGAAATCTCAACCAAACCAAAACCCATAGCGTGAACTCAAGTTTGTTATAATTTTCGTCCCTCAATCCTTTACTGGTGACGTGGCTAGGTCCATCTGTGGTCAATATTCGCCTTTGCAAGGCTCCTTCAGCATCAAGTACTTTCATATCGCTCCACCTATCTTCCGCATTGCACTCTTTTAGTAGATATGGGTGGGGACCCATAAGCAAGAATGATAACCAAACTAAATTCAATCTTTCCCTACATACCTGGTGTAAACCATCTCATCACGAAGCCGTCAACCAAGCATTCTGTACATCAAACTAAGTAGAGTTACTTAGTTTACGCAAAAATTACTTAAAATTACTTTTTTTTGGGAGAAAATGCACGTTTTTCGGTATATGCTCTTAAAACGTTGTGCTGATGGATGGATTCAATAGTACGGGGGCTGTGGAAGTGTTTAACCTTTTGACCGCCACAGCATAAACGCTCGCGCATGACCTCCACGCCAAGCCACAATTTCATCTACTATTTTGTCACATATTTGTGTCGTTTAGCGCATAGGGCACGCGCTTGCTTGTCACGTATATGTGACAATGGCTTCCAAAAGGTTAAAGTAAAAATATAACATAAACAAAATTGTATTAAACAAAAACATGTCAAAAATTTGGAACGTTGACCCCCAATATCTCCGTAACTAGAAGGTTTCCAGATATGGTGTAGAACCAAAAAATTATCGCATTGACATTTTACACCCTTTTTAGTCCCCTAATAATACCCTAGTTGATAAATAGAACGTCGCAAACACACAAGAGCTATAATTATAATTACTGTGTCCGGTAGCTCGTGTAATACTCGGCTATTTGCTTGCAATTTAATTAGTGGCTAAGGTCTGCTCTTCATTAATTACAGCTTGCAGCTTCCTCTGATAATAGTGACGGACTTAGGTATTGAACACAGTGGTTTACGCTTACACGTGTCGCATATTCACTTATACAGTTTTCAAAGAGGAAAACTTGCTGAAGTCGTCGAAAGTAATTAGGCGGGCTTGGGAGGGGAAGTGTTATGACTGACTGTAGTCAATGCTTGGTAAAAAACATGCGGGGCTCTTTGGAGACTGTCGTTAGAGGTGAAGCGTACGTAATGGTCACGCGAGTTCATCATTTTTGTTCACTTAAAAAGTGCCTAAAGAAGTTTTCACATCATAATAGCTAGTTAAGAGGGCTGTGACAATTTTTCTTGTATTTGAGTGTTTTAAGAGCCTAACACTCAAATACAATAAAAATAGAGATATTTATTTTGAGCACTCCCTAGAGAAACAATCAATCTTTCTCATGCTGTCTCTCTCGCATGTTTTTTTTTTTAATTTTGTGTACAAATCTGAACCATATATAATCACATCTAAATTTTCAGTTTCGATGAGTGATTATGGTTTAGGTATGGTCAAGGATTCGTATTTTTTTTTTTTGGTTAGGCCATCTCGCAGTCTAGTCTAGGAAGACTGCCTGCTGCTTAACCGGGCAAGTCCTGTGGATGCTTTGAAAAGGATTCGTTCACCCGCTCGGCAGTATTAAGTAGTTGAGTAAGGTAGCAAGAGCTGAACCGAAGCAATACTCGTAGTCCGTCAGTGAGATAATCAAAAAAAGATTGACCCGATTTTTTTCTTATGTTACGTAAACCAAAATTAACGAACATACGACGCTTTTAAAATTCCCAATACGTCACGCTTTGGTATAAGTTTTGGTGCGTTCTAACGTCACGAGCCTCCACTCTTGAATTTTTTTTGCGTTTTATGTGTCAATAATTATTTTTATAAGATTTACAAAAACAGAAAATACGTGTAATTTTTTTTCCAATACTCTAACTGATGGACTACATAGATTTACATCCCTATTACTAGTCATATTATTCGGTTTTCACTCGTTTGTGCTGGTCAGTGAACTTCATTCAACATCTACCATTGATGGTCTCCCAGATTGTATGGTCCCGGAGGGCTGTTTGTTGCCAAGCAGAGTTCTTTCTCTCTGCCTATTGTCACGGAGTTTCTTGATACTCGACCCCAACTTCGATAGTTTGTCATCCAGAAATATTGA
The DNA here is from genome assembly GCA_916618015.1 of Xestia c-nigrum. Taxonomy (NCBI): domain Eukaryota; kingdom Metazoa; phylum Arthropoda; class Insecta; order Lepidoptera; family Noctuidae; genus Xestia; species Xestia c-nigrum. Next base: position 18,121,865 of record OU745255.1, on the reverse strand, counting down.
GAAGAAAAGAGGAAGAAAGTAGTCATTGGAGTCTAGCCCTTATTTTGATGATAGAATATGACTCTATCGCTTTACATACGAGCGTGGGCGGTAAATATCGACCTCTCCTTAATTACAGCCAAGTTATGGCTTTGCTATATTGATATCGATTTCTGGGACCGCAATTATTAGGATCACATACATTTTGTTCAGCTACTATGTACGAGAACTTTCTTCTGTTAGCAATTGTGATCCAAATTGACCTTTGTCATTCGTCGCTAGACCCATCTTGTCTGTTTGTTTTCATTGTTTGCCTTGTAGGTAAATATTTTTACTTGTAAGACACGATTGTATGATTTGTTTCGTCTGGCCAATACAAGTTAGAGAGCACATTTGTATCTAGGGCGGCGAACAAGCCTTTCTAAGGCCAAGTAATCCTAGACATTAATTTATACCAGTAACTAGAAAGTGCTTATAAAACGCCGATTTTGTAAGCTTTGCAAAATTGTATGAATTATGTAAATATTCAAAGCTCCAAAAACCGTCTATGCTTTGGCCTATATTTTGGGTGAAATCAAGATAGGTACAGTGCCGACCAAAAGTCCATAGGCAATCTCACAAAGCAATAGCTTGACGTTTAGTTTGACTTACGACCTTCTACTTTCAACAAAATAGATATTGTCAGCAACTAGTTGTAGTTCATAATTTCAATACCAATATACAAGACATGATGGCCTAGCGGTTGGGCCCGTCCAGAATTAAGAGTGAATCAGTAAGCCGTGAGTTCAAATCCCGCACTGTTACTTTTAGACTTTTTGTAAGTTTTTACTTTTAAATATTATATTCTTTAACTTGTTTGCTTTGTTCACACATTTCGTAAAGTTAGGGAGGTAGATAGAAAAATAAGTCAAGTATTTAGTTAGATTTCTGCGAGGTAGACATGAGTTTTATGAATATTTTAACTTGATCGGAATGAACTTTGTCGTTTGGTTGTAGTCATACATAATACACTATATAATGTGGTAGTTGATGGTCAGTGACGTGTGGTTTAATAGATAGCGGTATTGTTGTTGATGTGATTCTTAAAATGCGGGCAAATATTAATATTAAGGCGAGGGCGACTATTATCGCGCTGCATCAAAGTGGCCTTAATAGAACTGACTGTGAGTATTATAATTATTTATGAATTGAAACTTAAAAATTAAAAACGAATGGGTATTATAAATTGTTTATTTATTTGGTGACCTGTGGTTTACTTAATTCGTTGTTTTTTTTTTCAATCTATCATGCAAGATAAATAATTAGTGTTTATTATTGGATTTATAAATGCAGAGTGAATGAAGTCACTTTAGTATTTATTACAGCTGCCTAACATCATTTTTTTTTGTTTAGAGAAATGCAGTAAGTCTCTGGATCAAAAGGTATGAGGTAGAGGGGAGCCTTGCAAGTAGAAAGCGAAGTGGAAGATCGTCGCTTATTAGCGAAGCGCAGCGACAACATATCGTGGGCGAGTATGAAACTAATGGTTTCACACCTACGACACACTCGGAGTCACCGCAAACTGTTCGCCGTGCCCTCCACGCTGAAGGCTTGCATCACAGAAGATCAGCTAAAATGCCCTTCTTGACAGAAAGACATAAAGAAGAACGATTACGTTTCGCACGGGAATATTTAGACTTTGACTGGATCACTACCATTTTTTCTGATGAAAAGACTTTTAAATCAAGTAAAAAGGGTAGACTTCATTTATGGCGCAAGGATAACACTCGCTGTCCGATAGAAACGTTATCCCACATACAGACTCAGGTCGAATTATGGATGAATGAGTGCACCCCATAGACAATCTATGGGGTTTGATAGTGCAAAGGTGGGATACACGGGATGAGAGGTGTATAACACAAAATTAACAACCCATTGCATAAAGGTGTGGGAAAATTTAAGAAGAACCGAAATATGTTGAAACCTTTTGGGGTCCATGCGCATATGTCTACTTGACTGCATTGAAAATAATGGGGGTTATACAAAATATTAATCCCTAATGTTCTAGTTTTAATTAGACGTGTTACAAAATGTTTAGTGATATTAATAATTCCTAAATTGAGGTTTAGTTTCAATCTTCTTTTCTTCAGGAAAATGAACACTCAAACGTCACATAAAAAACATGTTCACGAAGTATAAATTATGTATAAGTTTTCAGTGAGCTCTGTTGAATACCGATAGATAGAAGTGGGTATCAACAATTATATTTGTGTGATTAGAATATCCTTGTTATGTTAATAAAAAATGACTTCAAAGTGGGTATACAGATACACAAAAAAATCTTATGAACGGTTACAAGAGAACTTCTTATGTCTAGGTAGGAATGTGACGTTACAAATCTCATTAAAGTTGTTAATTATATGAATAAATGAAACGAATAAAACAATTTTTGTTATTTGTCAGCACGACTTTTTTTCCACCTTCCAACACCGAAAAAATATTACACAATCACATAAATAGTTATGATGGGTTATTAACTTATGTTTAAATCTTTATAAAAATATATAATGAGCATGAACTCATTTCAAAATAAATACCTAAGTAAATAGTTTTTGCATAAAATACAAATATTAATTAAAGTGGTTACAAAAAAAAACCCGTATAATGTAAACGGGATTTGAACTCGAGACACGTTGATCGTGAACCCACTGCTTAACCTAAACAGCTAACAACACCTGGTAAATATGGTCGAAGTTTAGCTATCCAATGCAAATACGATCATGCGTTTGGTGCGTGTATAACAAAAGAGACGGTAATATATATCTTTTTGTTTCGTGGAGAGCGACGCGACAACTTGCGACAGTAGTCGACTCTGTGGCTGTGGTGTGCGTAGGTACTGTATTGAGACAGCTTACACATACAGCCGCACGGACGCTCGCCCGTGCGTTCACAGCAATATGATCCTTAGCGTGCCTGTGCACTTATGAACGCTTACTGTACCTTAAAATTCACATTCAAAATATCTTCGGTCCAAATACATAGGTACACTAAATACTATATAAAAGCGATTCTTCTCCATACCGTAAGATTATTCGCTAACACGTTTATGTGGTTCTCATCGAAAACTAAAAGCCTAAAGGAATTACTTTAAAAGCCTAGCTGTGTACATTTATTTTACGATGTAGACACGAATTTACTTTAAACAGATTGTCATTAAAATGTTACTTATGTGCACATAAAATAGGGCTTTTAAGATATTTGTATAGATGTGTTACAATGACTGAGAACGTAGGTATTAACAAGCCTTTTATTCTTAGCGATCGATACCAAAAATATTTAAATACCAGATGTAAATGTGGCCACACGAAGACGTCATCCAAGCATTCTGTACATCAAACTAAAGAACTTTAAGCAGAAAATATAGCTGGAAAACAACTGTTTGTTTTGGGGTGAAAAACATTTTGCGACAGCACCCAATCTTCGATCAATAATAGTACCACCCAATGTAACTGAAAACATAGTGAATATTGATGCTTTAACACAGTGGTTCCCAACCTTTCTTAGGCCAGGGACCACTTTGGTATGGTCATTGTTAACGGGGACCATACGGTCCTAAATAAACATGGACACCGACAGGATTATAACTAGTGGAGTGAATCTTTAACTCACAATATTCAAAAATTGGACAAAAGCGATCGAATTGAGCTTGAAAACTTTAGCAATCATTTAGTATGAGATTCTCAAGAATTAAAATTTTGCCTCTGATAGGTTCAATTAGGTTGGGTTGAGCTTGCATCTTACGAATAACATTTTAATCTTTCGCGGACCGTAGTCGAGGCTCCTGCGGACCACCAGTGGTCCGCGGACCACAGGTTGAGACCAGTGCTTTAGCACAACGTTTCAATAATATCAGCGCGGAGTAGTCACAATAGATTGGTGCAGATGGATGCGGATACAATAATTTCATATATATCCATGCTCTCGCACGTAAAAAAAGTGACCCATTATGTCCTAGCTTCTTCCAGCGGTTTCGCCCTCATGAATTTCGATAGTTATCCCATGGGATTTTACTACCGAGATAAAAGTATCATAATCCAGGTTTTTGCGTGAAAGAGTAACAAACATACATCCATACTGACAAACTTTCACATTTATAACTAGCCGATGTCGATGATGTAAAATTATACAGGGTGTAAACCACCTCATCACGAAGCCGTCAACCAAGCATTCAATACATCAAACTAAGTAACTTTACGCAAAAATTATTGCTGGGAAACAACTTTTTTTTTGAGGCACGCACTTAATACATTGTGCTGATAGATGGATTGAATAGTACGGGGGTCGTGGATGCGTTAAAATACAAAATCTTCAAAAAAAACTTGTATAAAAAAATTGCCAAAAAGTTCTCACTTTGACCCCCCAAATCTCCGTAACTAGAAGGTTCCCAGGTATGGTGTTTAACAAAAAAATGATCGCAATGACGGGGAGAAAAAGTGCCTTTCAGCTACGTGAAGAGGTGTTTTACACCCTTTATACAACGACCTTCCTCTTGAATCACTCTATCTATAAATAAAAACTCGTCAAAATTCGTTGCGTAGTTTTAAAGATCTAAGCATATATAGAGACAGACAGACGCGGCGGGAGACTTTGTTTTATAGAATGTAGTGAAGTAGGATAATTTGAATTTCGGAGTTCGTTCTCGCTGAGGCTTCTGTATAATCTATACCCCGAATCAGGGGCCTAATTCTGCTATTTTAATCAATTCGTCACTCCAACACGATTCCATTCTCATCCCATTGTCATTTTGCTTAAAGTTCGTAATCTGCTAAATTCACAATAGTCGGTCGATGGTCTCGTAATAAAATTGTGTTTTAATGGCATTTTCGTATTGCCATTATTATAAAACCATTCGTACAAATGGTTTTCGAAATTTACTACTAAATGCCAACCTTTATTCATGCGAGATTGCATGTACGAGATTCATATTCTATGACATTTCTTTCAATGGGGTCATTATGACTTCAATGATCTCCTATTCTGACACTATTGTAATAGCAGAATCGAGGCCCAGCATGGAAACACACAATCATTTACCATATTCGTAGATGGAACATGTACCTCGTTACCTCTGGCAAGCCATTACAATTATCAAACAAAGCCAAGTTATATTTATCGTTCACGCAACAATTTCAATTTCAGTCTGTTGTTATTCCATTTTGTAATATCACAATATGTTACATATGAATAACCGTGCATACCAATTTATTTATATGTAACCATAGACGTTATTAGGAATGACCTGTTTTTTTTTAATCTGTTTAATATTCGTCCTTAAAATCAATATTAGATTATACTGTGCTCTAAATGAGATTGATATATTTGTACTACAATTGGCAATTGGGAAATCAATGGGCCCTTGGCTTCCAGTTCCAAAACGATAGAAATATATCTATGATGACATAACGTGTCTTCCACCCTTCTATCTGCCATTCAATAATGGACTTTCTTTTACTCGGTTTTAAGACTTCCTCTAGTTCAACCAATGGGGTTCACACACATCTTTTCGATTTACCTCAATAGATTTTTAATAATTACTGAACTAAAAACGTCTGCTTTTTTTTTTTTTTTTTTTAGGATGGGAAATCATCAAATGACTTCTCCCACTCTGGGCGGAGCGAGAGGGAGTGTCAGACTCTTACTGACTAAAACCCATACATGTTCCTTCCTCGCCCTTTATGTTCCGGGGCCGCGGTATCTCTTTCGAACAGGCCCGCAACCCTGGAAAAACGTCTGCTTAACTACTATTGAACATTAACATTTTCCAAAACCATCACGCAACAATAATTTTATTTCAGTTAAATAGCAAGTTAGCCACTAACCTCATTCATATACAGAAAGGTTATAATTGTGCCTATATTGCGTGTATGTTCATAGGAACATCAAAACAGACGCGAACATAATTATAATAACATGAAGCCACATTATAATTTACAACAAACAATGTAGTTTAAAACTTTATAGGCTTTATTAATATCCGAAACTATCAGGTTGTCATCAAAAGTTTCGTGCCTTCAATATTAGACACAAATTGCTGAAGCTCATGCAAAAAGGTTCAACAACCCTGATACTGCCTGCCAAATTGAAAATGGCACATGTCTAAACATTGTGTTTACTGTCCACAAATCGGAAATCAATACGTTCTCGTTAAACAACTTGAAACGTATATATTTTGTTCCTAGTTAATTACCTGGTGGTATCTCATACCACCTGATGGTTACATAGGTAAAGGGTGTAAAAAACCTCATTTCGAAGGCGAATGGCACTTTATTGTTTTGCACGTCATTGCGATCAATTTCTTGTTCTACAGTTCACCATACCTGGGAACCTTATAACTATTTACGGAGATATTGGGAAAGTTCCAACTTTATGAAAAGTTCTTTTTAAAATACATGTTTTTAATGTAAGATTTTTACTTCAAATACCTTCACGACCCCAGTACAATCCATACATCAGCACATTGTTTTAAGCACGTTACATTAAGAACCACCAAAACATAATTTTACACCCCAAAAAAAGTCCAGTAAGCTAAAGCGTAAAGTTACTTAGTTTGATATACAGAATGCTTCGTTGACAGCTTCATGATGAGTCTGTTTACACCCTGTATAATAGGTATACCTTAGACCAACTTGTCGGAAACTAGAGGCGGGACGTTATGTTCTTGACAGCTACTGTCAGATTGTAGACCTGAGCCTCGTTTCTTCAGATCTACTATGATTTATTGCCAGGGTACAAACCACACCAGACACCCGCTTCACCACAAATTACCATTTCCACTACATTACTATCAATGTCATTTTATCGATATCCATCATCCATAGTTAAATTAACCTATTCTATCTCTCTAGTTCCTGTACCAGCCTCATCCATGTTTCTCCAGACAGCAACAATATCATCTACCTATCACCAACATTTATTTTCCTTGGACGCCATTGTAACCCTCGTAAAAAACGAAATGGATTTTCCGGAGATATGCCACTTTCGTATACGCTGGACGTTATCCGGAGCTAAAGATATCTTTTATTTTTCTTCGCCTCTGACCCTATTTCCCTTAAATAATATAACATAGGCAATGAATACGGAATTTTCCTCGTCGGGGCGAAATATTCAATAATCTTTTACGTGTACAAGCAATAGCGAAGATTGTGTTATTGTTTAATTTTCTTTGTTCTTTTCGCGATGAGTTTGGATAGATACAGTGAATTAAGGACACATAGTAGTAATAAAATATGTTTATTAGCTCCATCTTAATTAACTATGTAAAAGGTTGGTCATATCACGGGTCATATCGTACAGATAAATCGCGGAAGTGTCTCCAGCCCACGGATATGGACATCACTGACTCATGCTTGAGTTAGAGCTTGCAGCTGTCCGAATCAGTTTGACAGATCTTTCACACATTATATTCTAAAAGAAAAAAAGATAACAATGTCTTTCATCTTGACAGTTCAACATTGTGTTGATTTGCTGTCAAGTTTGGCCCAAAATCCGGGGCCATTAAAAATTGCGCCAGGTCGAGTCCAATTGCAAAAATGAGAGCTCATACCATTAAGAGCATGTTGCGCAATTACGCTTCTGGTCTCAATATAGTCGCTAGATGTTATAACGATAAACATTTATAAATAAATACAATTTTATTCAGTACACTTAGCACGGTACAATATTACACTAATAATAATATTATTAAGCTATTGCATAGCTTCAATCGCGGGCCTTGAGCGTGGAGACCGAATCCAGAAATTCCGTAACGAAAATAACCTAATAACCCATGTCAGATAATGACAATGACAAGCTATGTCAGATAATGACAATTACAAGCTAGTTTTCTTTTTAATATATTGCCGTAACTAGGAGTTGTAGGTTGTATACATTTGATGTTAGACCTTCTTTGTAACCATTTTATTCTTCTATGTTCTAGAACCATCATTATAAAATTCATAATTTCTTCGTGATGGGTAGCCGAGCCTGAACATTCAGTCTGCGTTTGGTCCTCGAGCTGGCAACAAGCAGAAAAATTAAATAAATAAATAAATAATTATAATTGCATAAGTTGATAAAAAATGCTATGCAATTAGCTTTACCGCGGCAGTCCCCGAATGCCACACGTCTTTTATTTATTTATTTAATATTAAAAAGCTGGAAACAGAAGATTCTTAAGCGCTAGATTTTTACAAATTCACAGGACTCCACACTAGGACACTCTGTTTCGTGGGGCTTATAGTCTCTTCCCAAGTACTATATAAGGGTAATATAGTTTTAGACCTACAAAATGTTACAAGAGAACACTTTCCTAAGTTCCCAAGGCAATTTGACGGAGCAAGCAATCTAAGCAACGTTAATGGGGCCAAGAAAACACGTTTGCCATAAATATGGTGGCAGGATGCTAGCCAGTGTCTATCTAGTAGACTATGGATTCCTTTCACCTGTATTTACGACTTACGCAGTGTGATGAACAATGTAGATTTCGTTAGAATTTCTACTTAATTGGTTTCGCCATAGTGGTTTAAAAGTTACGTTTGCGGCAGATTGCAAAAACACTGGTGGGAAGATTAAATTGAGAGGGCTGTAAATGGGAAATGTGCAAAAATATGAGCAAAAAATATAAAGATAGGTAAACAGCATTGCCAATTATTAGAGTTGAACAAGTTAAAATTTGTATTTTGATGTCAGAAATGAATTGATACACAAAGGACCTAAACAACTGTACTGTTTTTGCATTCATATTTATGATATGCTACAGAAAATATGTCAACAGTAACCTCTATCGGAACAAGCGACATAGAAAAACTGTGATCCTAGGGTCTCAGTGACGTCCTAAAGCAACGCGACACAATTATCAAGTTTTGATACATTGCACAACTATACCGACACTAACCATTTTGAACTGCTTTAGAACTGGTAAATACCTATAAAGGGAGAGAAAGAAACTGAAAGCCTCTGCAACACTTTCATACAAATTACGTTTTTTTACACATGATACTGAATATACTGATAGTCCCTCGAAATACACTCGTTCGGGTTTGTGCAAGAAGAAACCGATGTTGTTTTGCTGAGTCCCACCAATCGGAAGTATTTTTGCCTCGCGTTTTTCCGTTCGTACAAAATCCCTACACAAACAACCCAATATCGGAAGGAGACCTACATCAAAACGACACAACACTAACAAAACTGACCACAACCAAAAGCCAACACACACGATCGCAGATATGGGTCAAACCGTAGTCAATACACAGAATTTATGGTAGCCCCTTAACTTTCGTTACATCCGCGCGATCCCGCTGATTTACTGCGCGTATTAGGGTTGTATCCGGAACTGTGTGTTCAGATTACCGCGCATTCGATGTGAACGCCCCCTAATAGTGCGGTTTCGATATCGCTTCTGTTTTTTCGCGAATCGTTTCAGCTGGTTTTTGTGGCTAATGAGAGATGGTTTGGGGATGAATGTGGAGTATAAGGACAATGCCAGTGTGCTTTTCCGTGTTTTCAAGTGGGAAATGATCAGTTCTTTATGGTTCCCAAAGGGTAACCAATGGGACTGTATCACTTCCACCCATCCGTGCGCATATCTGCCAGTCAGCGGGCTATACTACATGGTTCGTTATCGGTAGGCTATCAAAAAATTCACAAAATGTTTTGCCGCAATAACAACAAATAAATGAAAAACACCGAGGGGTGTCTTTAATTTATTTGTAGTATGTATTTGTTTTAGAGGAGGCTCTACAACGATAGTATGAGTACCCTTCATGTGTGAAGCAGACTCGCAGTTAGCCGATTTTCCATGAGATAGTTAATCTGATTTTATCTGTAGAAAATCTAGGCCTAGACTTAATTGGCCAGTTAAGTCTAGGTGTATGCTGACGCTAAACTTATTTCACCGGGCAAGTTCAATCTTTCTATATACAAAAGTGAAAAATCCTTACAGGCTTCCTTTACGTTTCATGCGCTTACTTTGAAAGGCAATGAACAAAAAGGAACAGGGGGCGTAAAATACAATTTATCACTGGTTTCAATGATGAAGGAACTGTCGTAAAGAAACGCTCACATTCACGTCATAAAATCTAACGAATTTAATGTTCTGGAAGCGTTGATAGGTAGGGCCACTTGTCATTGGAGGCATTTCATTTCGGAGATGCGTTTTGAGCCAAATATTTGGAACAGTAGTTGAAGTTCAGTTCGGATATGTTGATTTGTGTTGACTTTGTTGTTACTAAAGCGTGATACTAATTCGGCTAAAACACTGCTTGTTGTAACCTATATTGTCACTTACGGGATATCTTCCATGATAACAGTCGGTCAACCGGCGATCATGGGGCTTGCAACAACGTCGAAATATCGGGAGCTCAAAATAACAAATAATCACGGAAGATATACCGTAAGTGAAAATTTAAGTTTAGCTTTAAGCCATGAAAGCTTAAATCAGCGACTGCTTGTTGGAACTTAAGAAACGCCATATTTATGTTTAACGTATTCGTATTATTAGTAGTTGTTGCATACCTACGTAAACTCACCTTTTTCCCATAGCAGTGAGCAGGAAGTTTTTCTTCGTGTTGCAGCCAGGAGATTTTTATGTTTCATTGGGCAAGAACTTCGGTACTTTCACTATAGGTACGACGTCGGTGGCAGCGTAGAGGCCACTTCGGCTGCATGTTTTTGGGGTAAGAGGGCTAGATAGCAGGTTAGGCATGTTATGCGATCTAGCTACACAACCACAATTTTTCATTGGGGCAGTACCACTTAACGAGATAAAAAGAAAAAGCAACTAAAGAATGCCACGCACCTACATTAGGTGAAATGAAAACATATCAAATTATTCTTCTTCTTATTTTTTATTCCACACAAAAATATAGACAAAATTAAATTATGTTAATTAAATCGTTTCTAAATGCTTTCGTTCGCTTACAAAAAAAATTTTAGCGTTCGACAAGCCTTTGACAAACTTTATTTCTCCTAACGTTTTCTCGATTTTTTTCTTAACCAGTGCACAAGTAAAATCGACTAACAAAACTTGCCCAGGTTTTTGTCAAGGTACGATAAACATCTAGCCAGTTGGCAAAAGCTTTTCTGCTCTGAATTCATCACTCTCTGTAACTAAAACATAACCCAGTACAGTTTTCAACATAATATCACCTACATCCAAGTATTTACTCATTCAGCAAGGTAAAAAAGAAATGGAATTTCATTTTCCATGTCGCCTGAAGACAAATGTACTCGCAGACATAACGGCAATAACGTTGGGAACTGTTTGTATGTATATGTGGCGTGGATTGTGTATATGTATGTACATATTTCAGGCGTTGACATATCACACGCTTTTTATTCTCAGTTCCCATAGGGAGTTGCGCTTAGTGGTGTGATTCATATTTGTTATGGTATAACCAGTATTGCTAAATTCTAATTCGTGTTCAGGCTATAATATTAAAAAAAAAACTCAGGTTTTGCTACAATGGTGTTATTTTAAAACGCGAGTAGGTTTTCAGAAAAAGTTGAGAATAACTTGTATTGTGATAAATGATGTTTATTTTGCAAATGGGTTTCTACAACACACAAGTATTTAAAAAAAAAGACGTGTGGCACTCGTGTACTGCCGCGGTAAAGCTATTACAGCATAGCATTTTTTATTAACTTATGCAATTATAATTATCTATTTATAAAATAAAATACATAAATAATTATTCTAAATTAACTATTCTAATTTTATAATTGCATATCAAGTTATGCAATTATAAAATTGCATAACTTGATAAAAAATGGTTACAAAGAAGGTCTAACATCAAATTTATACAACCTACAACTCCTAGTTACGGCAATATATTAAAAAGAAAACTAGCTTGTCATTGTCATTATCTGACATGGGGTGACATGGGTGTTAGGTTATTTTCGTTACAGAATTTCTGGATTCGGTCTCCACGCTCTAGGCCCGCGATAGAAGCTATGCAATAGCTTAAAAACAAGATGGATGGTGTTTCGTATCTGACTACACTGAGAAGAAACAGTCGAAAAAACTCAGAGGTCTCTTTTAAACTCCATATATAATCTTGGTCAACTCATATAAGGACCATGCAGATTAGTGAGATGGCCTTTTGAAGAAATAACCACACAAATTTGAGTGGACCTGTCCAGTCAGTGCAAGCGCCGCGCAATATATATGCACGTGAAGTCAACTAATTGCAACATGTCATAAGTTATATAATCATATGTTGGTAGTGCATTACATCACAGAAACACTGCAAATCATATACGTACATTCTGTGACTATATAACTTACTTTATATTCAACCAAAAAGGTTAAATCCTTTCAAATATTTCCAAAACTGGGAAATGTATGAAAATTAATTTTATTTTCTGAGCTGACACATTTTACAGGCTTTGAATCAGTCTGCTTTCAGTAAGCGAACAAATTAAAATCTGTTGATTTAATAAGTGTGACGAATGTACCGAAAACGACACATGTGACCTAATTGCAGTGGAGTATTAATTTTTTTATTTTCTCATTACGAAAAAATCGGTTGTATTTGTATGGGTCTACTTATTTTAATGGCTTATTTTAATGGGATGGCTGAAATGTTATTGGATTTTTCCATTCTTAACGGTAGCTAATGGCTCAAATCTGCCTGGTCACCATATAACGAAAACCAGCATGATGCTATGTTTTTGTTACACAGACTATTGCGTGATAGAGTTAATTAAAAAAAAAAAGTACAAGAAACACCTATTAATTTCAAGATGTGCTTTTCCCTACCTATTAAACATTGTCAAACACTATCACCAGTATTTTCAGTAACAACGTACCAAAACCACTTATTCCGATATCAGAAACTTTCCGGTACTTACCTTACCCCTCGTTCAGTTTTCAACAGCTCCAATTTCCGTAAACCGACAAAATACATTCCGCAAGCCTTTAAAATATAATCCGATACCTTTGGAGACCATCGTAAAACAGTTTTCTTCGTAACCATGCAAAATCATTCGGATTTATAGACGTTGTCTTAGCATGTCGTCCTTCTGTAGGCGCCTGTCTCAAATCAAGGTACGAGCTTAAAATATTAATTTTCGTCTCGGATCGCAGAAACAAAAGGTGGGTAGGATAATATTTGAAGAACCTATATTACATTTATACTGGAAACATTTAAGCCTTTTTCAGAGAACGGATTGTTTTTATGTAATTACAGACTCAGTTGGTTTTATACGTGGCCAACGTTGGGTATTAAGAGGCCTGCGGAGCATGCGTTTTTCATACAAACGTAACACCAAAATAATTTGTAAATCAAACATACCACATGCCAATGACCTTGAACGAGTAGGAGGAGCTTAGCAATAGCGTTTACCTGTGCGTGCGAGTGGTCAGCGATACACTGCCGCCCGTCGCCCATAGCTGCAAGAGCATTTAGAATACTTTTAATCTATACTTATAATAAATCTGTAGAGAGGTCAATTCTGTACATGAAATATATTTACAAAATAACTATCGGGGGGTGATTAGTGATCGATACTGATGCCAAAAATGCAATCAGTAAAATTTTTGTCTGTCTGTCTGTCTGTCTGTCTGTCTGTCTGTCTGTCTGTCTGTATGTTATTTATAGAAAAAAAAACTACTCGACGGATTTTAACGAAACTTGGTACAATTATTCTACATACTCCTGAGCAGGTAATAGTATACTTTTCATCACGCTACCATTAATAGGAGCAGAGCAGTGAAAGGAAATGTTGGGAAAACGGGAGAAGTTACTTGGTTTTTTTAGCTTCCGTCGCGTGTGCAGCCTTAATGGTTAAAGCTACATAGAAATCATGTATAACGGAAATATTCCACATAAAATTATATAAAAAATATCCCAAGACAGCATATTTCTATCTTTTATAGTTGACTCACAATTTCACGTGTAACTCCCGATAGCTTAGCAGTTCGGAGATTTGTTATTATTATATTTGTTTACTCTTACGTTTATATCATCACGCTATGACCCACATAAAACATAGGATACATTTTATTCCGGTAGTAAGATCCCATGGGACAATAATCAAACTTCACGCGGGCGAAGCCGCTGGCAGAAGCTAGTTATTCAATAAAAAACTAAATGGAGCTACTAAAATAAAATAAAAAATTGTTATAGTTAAAGCAAATGTTGAAGAATATTTTGGTATAAATATTACGTCAAAGTGATGTACAACTTCGGAGATATCGTAGCATTCGTAGCACGAAGCCCTTTCGGTCAATAATTGAATTAGGTCCATATTTTTTTCATTACATAAAAGGCATATAAATAAAATGTATTCTATGATTATTCAAGTATAAGATATGTGTGATACAAAAAAAATATATTGTGATAGTCTTACATTCAACAGAATCTGCATATTAGAGCCCCTAAACCAGGTCTCCGGAGTTTTTACCAAAACATGCCTCGGGAGAATGATGATAACTAAATAAATAAAAAAGTTATCTAAAATTCTGATTATTGTAGAAGAGATAACGATCTATGTTAAACAAGTAATGATTATTTCAGGCAACGAAACAAAAGCATACAATTTCAACGAGAAAACTTCGCAATTTCGCGTTTTACTTTAACAGGCGCCTTAGAGTAGTGTGTATTTATTTTGATTGGATTTCAGAATACATAGGTTCCCAAACACATATTTTTAATGTACAATGATTTAAACAAGAGTTATGAGAAAAATAATTTTCTATCGACATTTTTAATTCCTCTTATTTCGTCTTTATATCATTGTCCTTTCAAAATATTTATTTGGGAACATAGATATTCCATAATACAATCGAAATTTACACTACCTTAAGAATATGTTTATTTTTTATATAATTTTGGTATTTTACGTTTGTATGAAAAACATGTGCTCCTCCGGCCCCTTAATATTGAAAGCTTTAAAAGATTTTAAGTGGACGGCCTATGGTAACAGGCAGAGTTTCAAAGGGATTTTTGGAAACCTTCCTGGAATAACCCGGCGTATATATTCAGCGGATCCAATTCCAGGTATCTACATTTTTGTTCTGTTTTCCAATAGCGAAATCCAATTCCAAGCCATTTTCATGTGGCTCTGACTAGTACTGCTTTCATGAAAAAAAATGTGCGACACGAAACCTAATTGAACAAATATTATAAAACACATTTTTAGCAAAAATTAAAAAGGTAAAGAACATTGGGTAATAAAACATTGTCAACATGAAAAGTGCAACGTGATTTAAAGTAAGAAAAGGCTAGTTTTTATAAGTGAAAACCTGTATTAGGCGCGTTGAGCACTTTTTGGGTGTACAAAAATCATGAAACTATCGTCATCATCTCTGAAAGCTTTCATCTTCTTCTTCTTCGTGTCGATGATTCCTATCGTTGTTTTATTAAATTTGTTTCGACCAGAACTCAGCCACGTCAACGGCGCTGGTGGTGGCTTCCGACAGGTCCCTTAGAGTGCAGGTGGAGTTGCACAAAGAGCATGTCAGGAGGTGGGCCATGGTTTGAGACAAGGCTCCGCAGTCGCACTCAGCTTTATCAGAATACCCCCACCGGACCAAGTTGAACCTGCAGCGGCCCACTTGGCTTCTAAGTCGATTTAGAGTCTTCCAGGTGGGCCATGGCAGTTGGTGACCCGCGGGGAGTTTTTGTGCAGGCTCAACATAGTGAGCCGGAGGGGGATATTTAAGGAGCCACAGCTTCACCAACCTTAGTGTGGTCGATTGGTGGAATATTCGCCCTAAGGAAGCTGTTCCGACTCTTCAGCCTGCCTTGCGAAATCTCCGCATTATAAAGAGAATGGCGTTTATCTGTCTCTTGTTTATGTTAAAACGGTTAGTCAAAAAATCAACCTGATACAATCTATACTAATATTATAAATCAAAAGCAGAAGAGTTTGTTTGTTTGAACGTGCTAATCTCAGAAACGACTGGCTTGAATTGGAAAATTCTTTTTGCGTTGGATAGTCCATTTATCGAGGACGGCTGGAGGCAAACGTATATAACATCACGCTATGACCACTAGGAGCCGAGCAGCAACGAAAAATGTTACAAAATCGGGGGAAGTTTTATTCCCTTTGTGAGCTTTTTCTCTCTTAAGTGACGCAGACGAAGTTGCGTGGGCCAGCTAGTTTAAGATAAAGTTTATTTTGGATTATTTCGTTTTACTTTCGGCAGTCCCCAAAGACAGCCCCGTATGTTTTTTTTTTCTGAAAAAGGCCTTCGTACGGTCGAACAAGCTACGTGGTTTACAGTTTAACCCACAAATTACATTGTAAAGTATAAACCAAATAGCTTTTTTCGACCGTACATCCTAGTGTTGACCTGACCACGCAATAGCTTCCGCCAGAAAATGCGCAAGATGATTATTTAATTCAGGCAGGGTTACGTTACAAACAGGGTAGGCAGATATCTTGAACTTGTCTAGATACCCACTTGTTTGTTTCACCAAGAGGAATACGTCATAGACAGCCATAAATCTCTAGTAAATACTTTAAGAGTGAGGTCGTAATTCTTGTTTTTTGAAAGGAATATAAAGTTGCCGGTAGGGTTTGTAGTCATAACAAGTTTGATGAGAAAAATATTGTCTATTTCTACCTCGATTCATGTGATAAAAGGTGTTTTCTTTTTATTTACTCAGTTAGATAATTTTCAAATGAAAAATCTTTTTTGCATAACAAAAAAACTGATTTCCAAAAAAAAAATAGAGGAAAATAACTTTACTTCATGTGTCATTTACTTTTAAGTCAGTTATTTTTTTTTTCTATTAAGCTTATTTTTATTTCAGTCTTATAAATAGTTGTGGCAGTGGCATGATCTCACACAAATACTTGTCGAGTATTCTTTCCTATTGTTACCAAAACTAATTAAGAGAAGAACAAAATACTTTGGCGGTTATTACTATGTCGTTAGTATCAAAACACCCATCTATTCTAATATTATTAAGCAGAAGAGTTTGTTTGTTTGGTTGAAATCTCAGGAACTACCGGGTCGAATTGAAAAATTATGTTTGCTTTGGATAGTCCATTTATCGAGGAAGGCTATAGGCTATAACATCACGCTATGACCATTAGGAGCGGAGCAGGAATGAAAATGTTGCAAAAACGGGGTTTATTTTTTCCTTTCGTTTTTCTCTCTTATGTGACGCAGACGAAGTTGCGTGGGTCAGCTAGTCCTATAATAATTCAGTAGGACGTTGGCTCATAGTTCATTGTACTTATAGCCATGAACATATCAAGCCTATAAAGCAAGTAAACAATCAATCTATTTTTCAGCATGAAGCATCTAAATCTTCCATTGACTTAAATCCTCCACTTTCCACCCTAAATCCCATAAAAATAAATTACTACAAACTTACCAATACCTATACCAGTTCTTCAAGTACCCAATTCCACATCCCCTCATTTCTTGAACCATCAACACCCCCTACCCGTCCCCTGTTCCACCCCCTTCGGAATCCGTTAATACCAAAGAGTTCTAATTCAGGATCACTGGCTTACTGTGATGGATTCGGTGCTGAAATGATTGCTTCAGCTTAATGCAGCTGTAGAGGTTTGAAGATGGCATTCGAGAGAGGATGGTAGGTTTTTCTTGTTTATTTAAATTGTGATAAATACCTATGTAGTCGTTTTTCAGAGATTTAAATTGAAATGGAGTTTGATACAACTGTGACTGAATACTCGGCTGATTGAGTTTTGGAGTGTTTGCGTGTATGTGTATGCAAATTAAATGATCATGGAGAGCAACGGTGGCCCCGACTTACGAACAGTAAGTCGTGGGTTCGAACCCAGACAGGCGCATTACTTTGTGTAATTTATTTCATCACCACTGCTCTCAAAACGGTGAAGGAAAACATCGTGAGGAACCAGCATGTCCTAGAACTAACAATTCGAAGATGACAATGTGAAATCTACCAGCCCGCGTGGTGGATACGCAAAACAAGCGCTTTGACGTGGAGTTGCGGACACCAGCCCGTTGTACAATACAATACAATAAATGATCATGAATGGTTTTCAACAATTGTGAGTGAGGAGTGAAGTTGAGTGCTCGTCATACATTAGGATGAATATTACGAAGTAATTATAATTTTTTTTCTTTTTCGTCCTTCTGTGCTTATTGGCTTTGTTCTATCCCCTGCTGGTATGGAGGGAAGTGGAAATTACGGTTTTCCTACTACACCACTACACTTTTCTAATTCATTTCGTGGCGGGATCCAAGACAGTAAAATTGTTTCTCTGGGACATTATGGTCTCCCCCTGCTGATTCTGGCTTTCAGGAGTTACAGTGGATTGGGAATAGTATAGCGGGTTTGTTTCCCCATAGTTCAGCGACATTAGGCATGGCTTAAGACGTAACGTAACAATGTCACAATCAAGCAAAATGTTCCTATAGTAAACGCCTTTATTAAGTCCCAAGTAATAAAGAGTGAGCCTGTCCTACAGCGAGGCACGAATATAACACATATTGTCTCGAATCAGAAATAGGCGTGATGACAGAATGAAAAAAATGCAAATTTATTTAGTCCGTCGGTTAGAATTTAAATATTGATTTTGTGATTGTTTTTGTAAATGAATGAATATTGACATAGATTGATATTAAAACTCGTGAGTTCAGGGCTCGTGACGTCAGAAATCAGAACTCACTATAAATATACCAAGGCGTGACGTATTCAGAATTTTAAAAGCGTCGTATCTTCGTAAATATTTTTTGATTATCTAACTAGTAACAGATTAATTAGTGTTTTTTGTCGTCTACGCTATTCCTGATTCTAGACCCAAAACCACACCGCACCGCCCGCAAAAGTAGCACGTGCGACGACTTGACCAACAAGGCGGCCAGAATATTGGTCGATCTATTTGAAATGAATAAGTCTTCATGCATACCCAAGTATACCTAAGTACAACTCGTGAACTCTGGTATTTTATATTCAAACACGAGTACCGATCCTCCTAACCTATTTATATTTGGGAATATAAGGCCATTACCATTAAAATAAACATAACCACATAAATATTTACAAGCAATGAGAACGTTTTATGACATCTGATGTAATACGAACTGTCAATCTCGATATATTGGCTGATATTGAAACCCACATACACGTTTTTATATTCATCATTAAATAAATAACATTCGAAAATGTACCGTAACCGCCGAAACACATGTTCCAAAATTGGGTAGCAAAAGAGTAAGTGCGAAAATTAAATATGTATGTATTTCAGGCGTTTCTATATTCTAACATATAAAACATAAAGCAAACCTCTTTAAATATTTACAACCTTCTGTAACTAAGCAAAACTGTGCAAATTTTAGTTGAAGAATAAATTGATAAAGTGCTTAACGGTTTAGCACTTAAAACGCCACAGCGTTCCGCCATATTTCTTCCCGCACTTAATGGAAACTATTTCAGTGTAGCAACACTAACAAGTGTATGACTTCACACGAAGCTAATGTGAGAGGTTGATTAACAGATCGACGGCCAACGGGATTATACTTTACTTTCATTGATCTTTCCACCTGATTTTTGCATCACAGTGGCTTTTATTCTAGTTGTCCTTAGGTTTAAGTTGGATATGTTTTTTTTCTGTGTAATTTTTATACTGTTAATTTTGATGTGTTTGTCCTGTGTGGGCTAATAAATACTTTTTCTTTCTTTCTTTCTTTCTTTATATAATATTCAAAGTTACACCGACACCGAAGCTGTTCGATACATTTTGACCGTGAGAGTATTGCAGTTTTATAGAAGCTGTTTCTTTTATTTACCGACATAATCAAAATAATGGACAAAATACGTGGGAACCCCTTTCCACCGTGTATTTGCAAAAGAACTAAAATCTGAATCTGATACGCCAAGAGTTTTACCTAAGTACAATGGATTGCCAACCTTATAGTATTTAATTTAGAACTTTTAACTCATTCATTTACATATTTACATTATACTAAAATAAAAAATTAAAAATAAACCTTAACCCTCGCGGATTATGGTTTATTTGCATAACATAACCTTAACACAGTCGTGTAAAAAGTTATAGGGTGTCCCCCACGCAAAAACAGGACACTAAAACTTTAACTTTCTATATTTCGACACTAAAATTCGCAAGCGACACATTACACGTCACGTGGTTCCAACAAAATAATTTATACTAAAATTAAATTATGTTTCGCTCATTCCGCTCTCACGAACACCACTAAATAACCCAAAATCAACGCAGTATTTCTTAGAAATTTAATAAATTTAACGTCTGACGCTATCTGAATTTCAGTTTAGAAGGTGAAGAGTTTTCTAATTTATGTAAATTGTTAGCACTTCCCACGGTATGAGGTGAGTTGAAATAGAAAATAATTTTCTTTAATATCCTTTAAGGAAATGGAGCGAATATTTCTTAGCAAACATACCAATCAGTGGTTTAATTTGTATTTCGGAGTCTTTCTGTTGGAACTCATTATTCCTAGATTTTTTTTTGTGCCTAGAGTGTACGTAGTAGTTGGAGATTCTAGTTAGGTATCCCCAAATGATTACTTAACGACCCAGCTACAAGAACGGTTCATTCCTACTAGTTCTACTACACATGATAAACCAGAAATGGTAAGAGGGTAATGATAAATGGGTTCAAAAGAAAAACTGGATTTACGAAGCTGCTTAGAGGAAATAACATGAATATTTAAATTAAACTGTAAGTGCATTAGTATCACCCAAAGTTCACTTGTCTGAAGAACGTGTGAACGTGATAAAACTATGAAAACCAATTCACATGACGTTTAACTCTTTTATAGAAAACTAGCGGAAATGATGTTAGAAAGTAAACTTCCGCAAACCGACAAGCAAAACATGTATAGCCAAGAAGCAAGGGATGAAAAAGACGCAGGGCTAAAATAGGCCCTACTTTTCCACTCAACGTAAAAGCAAGCAAAGCCGCGGTCCTTACGTAGTGCAGAATAGCGTGTATACTATGACTACATGTAGCCCTCCTTTCAAACGTGAAGAAAATGATGAGTTGTGGATTCAACGGAATGGAAGTGATTGGCAAAATAAAATTCTGGAGCCTCATATGGAACTGTGTGATTTGTGCTTATGTGTTAATAAATTATGCTTTCTTGGTTGAATATTTTTGATCTTTCTGTGACTCAATTTAATATTTTTTCTAAAACAAATCTTAGGGCTGAGTCAAAGGCAATCGCTATCACAGCGTTTTTACTTAAACAACTACTTTTAACATGACAACATAAATGGTATCATTATCACTAGAATTTAGCTTTATCTTGGCACTCTTAGGTCCATGTTTACCAAAAAGATGACGGTCTGATTATCTAAAAACAGCTGTTTTAAACACATTTTTGTATGGGAACAAGTCACAGTGACAGCTGTTTTTAGATAATCAGACTGTTATCTTTTCGGTGAACATGGACCTTAATCCTCTACCAATCTAACGCTGATACTTGACACTTTTGGAGGTCTAGGTCGTTTATAATGCTTATTTTGAAGTACTTATTAAATTAAGACTGTCTGCTTATGCTAACGTCACTTCGTAACTAAACAAAATTCAATTGAAATAACGTTGTTGCGTTTTAAATATCGCTTACACAAGAAATATTACAACAAAATTAACTCACACAAGTAGAAGTTTAAGTACCAACGTCTGAATGCTCTAATTTTAGTTCAAAATGAGATACAGCCTTCTAAGTGTCTAAAGTTAGGATATTTACAGCCTCCTCCGCGATATCTCTAGAATTCTAGAATAATATTTATGTAACAATTCACAAATGATTTGCTCCAAAACTGCGTAGAATCAGAATATCTACAGGTTCATTTGGTACAAGTAAAATATTACTATGTTCGTCAGTTTGGAAAGGCACGTTTATAGAATTTTCAATATTAAACTGTTAATAGTTTAAGCCAGAAAGTTATATGTAGGACTTCCGCGGTCATGCCTGAAATATCTTTTTCTTGTAGTCGAAATGCGACTATTCCGAACATTCTCATCAGGTGTAAAAGTGTTCCTGGATACCAACAGATAGAAGTTTCAATTACATAGTTGAAGGGAAATCTGTTGTTTTTTACAAAAATGCGATATCTACAATGAGAAATATGGGTTATCGTAAATATGTATACGGTATGGAACCTTTCATATTGCTGATGAAAAATTTCTAAATTTTTCAGGGATTGCGGTGGTTTTTTTGTATTCAATACTTTGTTACCCATTTGTGTTTATTCTGAACCTGACCCGAAATCCTAACTATAACTTGAAAAAAAAAAGAAATTGTTTGGAACATGACCTGACCCAACGTATCGTTCGTTCTTATTTTTTTCAGTTCCAAACCTAACCACGACTGGGTTAGGATTTCGGGTCAGGTTCGGGAATGTAGTAGGTATATCCGGCACAACAAAAAAGAAAGACCTCCAGACAAGGCCATTCCAAAATAACTATAAATCAAATGATCACTTAAAATCTATTAAAAGAGTGAATGGTAGAATGAACGCATCAATCTCGAGACAATCTCGACACACTTTTCAAGATAAACGATAAAAAGTCGTAGCTCATCTCCGATCAATTTGTTTTTTGTTGGACAGACTCCGACAGAAGTCTGATTCTGGGAAACGATAATTCGACGTGTCTCCTGAAGTTGCGTGAAATTGGCCTTACTGAAGAGTATCATGAAGAAGTCAATGAAATGGATGAAAAAAATATATTAGATTCGTTCTAAGAATCGGTCTAGAGTAGACAAAAAAAATGTGCAAACAGCGTGCCACAAAGAAAGCACTGACATCAAAATTCTGAGTTACCTGTGACTAAAGACTACATGAAAAATCAAAAACAATAGCTGTGGGTAGTAGCCCATCACGCTCAACACAACGGTCAGAGAATCCTCCTTTTCTATGGGGTATGAAGAACTTTACACCACAACTTAACAGATCGTTCACCCTTATCAATTTGTCAGTCAATTGTGTGTATCAGTCAATTTGATTATTTGAATAATTCTTATCAAATTGCACTCTTATATTGGCCATTTTTCATAATGACCGGGCATTATGTATAATGCCCAATTCATCACTTGGTCCATCACATCTATACTATTAAAGTTAAAGTACTTAGGTACTTAAAAAATCTTCATGATATTGTGGGTACTTTATGAATTCAACATGTTGTGGGACACTCTTAATCAGCTGACACGCCTTAATCACCGAAAGAATACCGAAACCATAAGGTATATCTAAATTTCAGTCCTCTGTTATCGATTATTGCCATATATACCAGGTACAATTCAAGATTACAGTGTGCTACTGAGGAATTTCTGTCAGGCCAAAACAGCCAATCATTTTTTTCCGATGTAAAATCATCAAATTACTCCTCCCACTCTGTGCGGAAAGGGAGGGAGTGTCAGACTTTTTCAGATTGACTAAAACCCTTTCATGTTCCTTCACATACAGAACAGTCCCAGAGCCCCGGCAGGCTTCGGCCCTTGCGGACTCCTTCCATATACTGACATCGTGGAACACGAACGCGCCGTCGAGACGGCCTGTCGACCTGGCAATAAATAATAAATAAATATTGCTGGACATTAACACACAGCGCCACCTAGTGCCACAGTAAGCATAGCTTGTGTCGTGGACACTAGATAGTTGATATACTACATAGTTGATATACTACATATATACTTTTTTGTTTGTAAGTACATACTTATTATACATTTATAAACATCCATGACTCGGAAACAAATGTCCGTGCTCATCACACAAACATTTGCTCCTACCGGGATTCGAACCCAGGACCCTAATGGCAATGGTTACAAAGAAGGTCTAACATCAAATGTTATATAACCTACAACTCCTAGTTACGGCAATATATTAAAAAGAAAACTAGCTTGTCATTGTCATTATCTGACATGGGGTGACAGGTGTTAGGGTTTTTTTCGTTAGGTTATTTTCGTTAAGGAATTTCTTTATTCGGTCTCCACGCTCAAGGCCCGCGATAGAAGCTATGCAATAGCTTAAAAACGGCCTGGTTTTTAATTTAGGCTTCTTGTCTACTTGGATTGATTAAATAGTTCTAATACAACTTTTTAATTTTCTCTTTTTATTTTTTCTTTTAGGTCCAATCACGTTCGTTTCCTTATCGTTTCGATATCGCATCCATCTCATTCCCTGAATACGTCTCCTGCAATTCATCAAGTGTGAGACCATCTATCATTGTCGTGGCGGTCTGCAATGGCCTTGTGAGCCTGATAAGGAACAAACCGAATCGGTTCCCAGATTAATCGATCGAAAGTGTATGTTATGTCACATGAGTTCTTTAAAAAGGAAGTCTTAAACGTTTGTATTTTTTAATCTGTTCATACTTTTATCAGCCATGGGTCTACTTTGGAACTACTTTGTTGGTTACGTGTCGTTTGCTTGTTCGTATTTAGAGTGACTATCAAAATATTGCTTCAAAAGTAAAAGTTATGTTGCTTTCTGGAAACAACTGTTCTTCTCTATTTTTTATTCTACTAATGTTCTCTGCAAGATGACTACTTGATGCTATTATGATGAAAAAGCGTCCCTCATGTTACCACCGTGAGGGTAAATCCTTTCACAATTAGGTATAGCTTCCTCCATCATCTATTGTTTCTCCCATAACAAACCCAATTTATAACTCTACTAGCTTCTGCCAGCGGCTTCGCCCGCGTGAAGTTTCAAAATTGTCCCATGGGATCTTACTACCGGGATAAAAAGTATCCTATGTGTTAATCCAGGTTATAAACCATCTGTGTGCAAAATTTCATCCAAATCCGTTCAGTAGTTTTTGCGTGAAAGAGTAACAAACATCCATACATCCATACATCCATACAAACAAACTTTCGCATTTATAATATTAGTAGGAATTAGTAGGATTAGTAGGATTATAGAAGACACTGTCATGCGGTGTTCACAAAGGACATTTCACTTACAACTAAATACAAACTCTAAGAAACAACCGAATAATTTCCAAAGATTTCCCAAACTATAAACATTTGGTCTTCTCCACAAACTTAAGATTTAATCCACTGAAATTCACGAACATGGTCGGGAACTCCTGTTGAAACCACAAGTTAATACAATAAACTTTGTTGTAGGTATGGAAAACAGAACAGGACTGATTTATAATTTCTATTTCGAAGAGAAACAAGGGACTCGAGAACTCGAATCACGGGTAAGTTCACTGCTAAAATTCGGGAAATAGGTATACCAACATAAATAGAAATGTATTGTTGTTTGTATTTTGTGAAAGTACGTAATTACAGGTTTGAATTAGTTGTTAAACTTCTAATGATTTCATTAATTATTTGGTAGGTACTTGTTACATAGGCTTTTGTAGATAAATACAAAAGCCGGAGGGTATTTTATATGTTACTGTAGGTAGAGGTACTTTAGCGTCAGTTCACACCGAGACGCGACGCGACGCGACGGTACTGGAAGAGGCCCAGTGATATTGCGCTACACCACGTGGCGCCGCAAGACGTATCGCAACGTTGCGGGGCGCATCGTAAAATTCGTCAGCGCTGGCGGCCACGCGCGGCCTCGCGCGGCCTGCAGACCCCACGCGTCTCCTCTTGACTGTTTTAGTGTCTACATTCGGCCGCTGGCAGCCGCGGGCAGAATCCCCGACAAGAAGCGCGATGCGCGCGGCTGCTTGCTCCACCGCGGGCGGCCTCGCGAGCTTTTCAAGCTTTTCAAGCGATACTGGTCTTTTATGTATATTGTAAAGTTTAAAATTATTTCACTCTGAAAGTACTCGCCGCGTTGCTGCCGCCCGATGCCATTCCGGTGTGACTTGGCCCTAAGCCGGCAAGTCACCGACCGCTAAGGGCCTCGCAGATATACTTATAAATAGAGCGCTTCCCTTCAGTTTCTAGGTGGATTCCCGGGGAAAATAAATAATTCTGAAAGAATATAAAAGCGCTACGGTAACTCCTCTCAATTTGGAACAAAGCAAAGGAACGACCCGTAATCAAACATGTGTTAGCAAAACTGTATCCAAATTGTTGCCTTTTATCTTTTAGTTACGACTTGCTACAAAAGATAAGAAACAGATTTCGTCGTAAACGAAGCACAAAGAAAATGAGAATATTAACGACTCAGCAACGCGTTCAAAGAATACTAAGTAATATACAAATTGACCTTTAACTTGGAAGCCAGGAGAAAATTTGAACAACGAAAATTAAGGTCCACGTTCACCAAAAAGATGACGGTCTGATTATCTACAAACAGCTGTTTAACACACATTTTTGTATGGGAGCATGTCACATTGACAGCTGTTTTTAGATAATCAGACTGTTATCTTCTCGGTGAACATGGACCTAAGGCGACTACAGCAACAAAACGCGAGTTTATAATGCCTGAAAGTATATGACTCACTGCAATAAACAAAACCAGAAAATATATGATATTGTTCAGGATATGCTAGTGTGATAGTGTTTTATAAATAACAATTAATTTTACACGATAAAAAAATCACGAACTTGTCGCTAAACAATTCTTTTAACGACTAAAATCCATACTAAAATACATGTGATCATTCTGATTTTTTGGCAAATAATTCTACAAGTATATTAGCATCATCATCAGATAATGTTCCCACTGCTGGGACAGGCCTCCTCTCTATGAGAGAGAATGGGCTGTGTAATCCACCACGCGGGTCCAGTGCGGATTGGTAGATGTCACATGTCTTCGAATTTATGGTTCTAGGCCAACAAAGTTTTTTAGTCCAATCAAAAGATTTTTTGTAAATCAATCGAAACCACTCATACCTGACGCTACTCGTGACTGACGTAACAACCACTTTGTAGTGCAAGCTGATTAAAACTTTATTCTAACAGTATTTCAAACGTAGTTTGAACCACCATAAACAAAGTTGCTAATTTAGCTCCTGAAGTCCCTGTACTTAAGGAAAATCGCGTATTTCCTCAAACATTTTTTCTACAGAAACGGGGATATTTTCAGAGATTCTTAATCCACTTATTCCCGACAATTACATACACTTCCCACGCAGTATTATTCCTAACATGATCATTAACGAATAAAATAAATGTATCACTATTTTCTGATTCTCCCTTTTTGTTACCACATTCATTAGCCGTGCGTGATTTTCCTTTTTCGTTTACGATACGGTAAATTAATGTTTCTTCTGTGAATCGGATTTTAACCTTGTTTCTTATTCATCCCATTTTAGCAGTTATAAGGTACCTACGTTTTTCAGCGCATGATTGATCGAGTGATTTCTTACGTGCGTTTCGAATTACCAGATTTTATTGGATGTGCACACATATCTTTACAATAGTACATTACAAAGCTGCCTTTCGCGTTTGTTTTTGTGACCGCCTTGTTCATTCAAACTACGTTATAGTTTTTGATGCGGTTTTCAATATGACCTCTGATTTTTCGGATTCATGCTTTTCCCCCCTAAGAAGGATTATAAGGGGGGAATTGTAGACTTTTCTTTTTAGATTCCACTTTTCCCCCTTAGGGGGACTAGGGGGGATTTCAGGAATAAGCCATGTCCGTGCTGTATAATTATCACTTGCTTCGGTGAAGAAAAATCATCGTGAGGAAACCAGCATGGCTGAGAGATATTCCTCGACGGCATGTTATTAAGCCTAGTCAGAGGCCCATGGGCGGCTCAAGAACTCTGACACCAGGTCACTGACCACACGATAAAAAAAGAATATGACACATAAAACGTTATACCGGAAAGTCTTTAATCCTTCAGCTACACGAACTTAGAAAAAAAAATCCACACAGATCAGGTCACATGACCTGAGTGGAACAATCGCAAGTGGTAATTTCCGATCTCCACGCGAGTGAAAACTTGAGCAAAAGCTAATGCTTTATACAGCGTGTACCAGAAACATGTGGCATATTTTAGGGTGTGATTTAGACCTTCATACTTAACTATTTTCTCCATAGGACCATAAACGAAATCGGATAAGAAACTGCTTTCCCATATAAAACTTCAAATAGCAATTTTTAATTGCGATTTCGATAGTTCCTACGGAGAAAGTCTTTCAGTTTGATAGTCTGAAATGTGACCACACCTTTTTGATACACGCTGTATATACGCCAAGTTATCCGTCAACTCGCGTTTGATCGGTACGTTCATCGCTTCGTTTCCTGCCTTTTAGGCCTCGTCCTAATTGTGAGATTTTCTCAGGCCTTTGACCTTTGCCCTTTGAGAGAATTTCCTAACTTCAATCATCCGTGTGGCTTGATGCGTGAACGTGGGATAAATTGGTCATGATAACACTGTGTGCCAATATCAGGGTCTCGGGGACCCGCGTAATCCTTTGGTATAATTTATTGGGAGATGCTGAATACTATTGATTTAGGGTTAAGGTATAATGTGGACAGGGGTTCAGCCGATATAGGTATCACACGAATTGGACGGTTATAACATTTAAACAAAAGTATTATCGGTGTTAGTAGAGTTTCATTTTCGGAATTAAAGTTATTATTCTTTACGTTAAGGGGAAAAAAGGAATTAATTAAAAGGCATCATCATTTTTGTCAATGGCCAGGAGCTGTATTCTTTATTACCTACATTTTCGTACCCTGAAAACTGCCCACAAAGACCCATATATTCAGGTATACAATTTGACCACAATTTTCTAAAACTGTGTGCGCGAAACTAAATTGTTCCTAATTTCCTAAACCACATTGATATGTGGTTGGTACCAAATTAGTGCCAGTAATTTACGGTTCCATTCAAGCTAAAACCGACCACAGGTAGAACCATCAACCGTTTCGAACAATTACTCATTTCCAAAACAGGTTGCAACTTTCCTATATCCATATCATCATCATCATCATTTCAACCGAAAGACGTCCACTGATGGACCTAGGCCACCCCCAAGTGTCAAGGATTCCCACAACCTTCACCAGCTCATCCACTTAGTGGGAGGTCTTCCAACGCATCGTCTTCCGGTTCGCGGTCAGCACTCCAGAACTTTTTGGCCCCATCGGCCATCCGTTCTCCGAGCAATGTGACCTGCCTACTGCCAATTAAGTTTGGCAATACTTCGGGCTACATCGGTGACCTTGGTTTGCGGATGTATTCATTTCTGATTCGATCACGCAAGGAAACTCCGACCATAGCCCTCTCCATTGCCCTTTGGGTGACTGATGTCCATATACTACAAAAGTATTAAAAAAAGGAAAGAGTACTTTCCCAATTTATAACATACATAACACCTTTTATCCCTGAAGAGTTTTTTTGCTTTTTTTTTTTTTTTGTTTTGGCAGGAGTGGGAAATCCCCGCGGACACCTCGACTATCGCACAGGAATTTCTCTTGTGCAACAGTCGAGGTAGTGCCGGACTCGAACCGGCTAAAACCACACTCCTGCCCCACCAGTGTCCCTCTGACATGGATCAGAGCCCTTTTATACTAATTTTAAAACTTTATTGGCGACTGATTTTAAAAAGGCCGAAGAGACCACGCTTTGTGCGTTGAATTATTACTGTTGCTTTAATACTGTTTGGAACTTTATATATTTGTATTTACGTTTTTTCGTCTTTTGTACTTCTAAATATTACTGTCTCCTTTAATAATTTTATATCTCTTTAACTAAATTTTTTCATTATTACGTGTTTCTATTTACAACTCGACTACTTTAATTTATTTTGCAATTCTTACATTTTAGTTTCTATTTACAAATTCCAGAATTTCTATCCCACTATTTCTGTCCTCTTTTTCCCCTGTTTCGTTTTATTTCTCATTATTTCGTTTTTTAGGTTCGCTTATTATCAATAATATATATTTACTATATAATACTGTATAATAGTTTTCTACTCTAAACATATGAGAACATGTACGAAACAGATTTGCAACCAATCTGACACAACAGGTCGATTCCATTGAAGCTGACCTACAAACTAGCATAATCGAAGCCACTTTCTGACGAAAGTAACTCCAATTACCCCCATCCATTAAGCCAACTTCAATGGTTCGTTCAATGCGTCTGCCATCTGGTTGTGTCAGATTGGTCATCACTGTATACGCGGAAGTGGGCGCATCGACAACTTTAGCAATAGGCTATGGTTGCTCGTGCGAATGCGTCCCACTTCCTGCGTATCGGGCATTCTTTGCTGAACGCATTGTGTGAGTGCTCCCCGAGCTTGGCTCTGGTGCAGTTCACGCACGCCGCTGCTTCGCCATCTTTAACTGGGCAGTCCACCCTAAGGTGTGGACCGCCGCAGTGGCTGCATAGGTCAACAGGCTCTACGCATAAACGCTTGCCGTGACCGTATGCAAGGCAGCGCGTGCACTGCACCAGAGGCGTCTGGTCTTCGACGTGCACTCTCTGGAGGTCAATGCGCAGTTTGCCTCCTTCGAGTGCCCGCCTCCAAATAGCAGGGGAAACACTCATCACAATGCTGTTTACGTGGGGGTTTCGCGATTTTTTCCGGAACTTAATAGAAACTTTTTGTTCCTCGTCGCCGAGGCCGTCAAATAGCTCCCGGTTCTGATTCCTAAGGGCTCGCAATACGTCTTCGTCACTGTGGATCAGCAACACGTCCCTAAGAATCAGAAGCGGGTCCCGGTTTTTCACCTCCTCGACGACGAGGTTCTCTCCGGCATCCTCTAATCGCGCCCTAAGCTTGCGCCTCTCCTCCTTCGTTGCGCACCCCATGATGACCTTTTGGTCCTTTGCCTTTCGGACCCTCTCTACTCGCACCCAGCCCTCCTTCGCATCCACTGCTTTTCGCACTCTTTCGAGAACTTCTGCCCCCGTATCCATCTCATGTGTGGAAGAGACCACTACGGAGTGCAGCGTCGTTCGCTCCGGGGCCTGTGCCCCATTTTGGGTTTTGCTGACGGCCGCTACACCCGCGTAAGTGGTCTCCCTCACACTTTCTCTGCTTTCCAGACTGTCTCGGAGCTTTTCCACCCTCTCGGTGTTCTCCTTTACAATCGAGATGTGTTCCTTGAGGGTGGTTATGAGCTCAGTCGGGCTCGCGAGACACTCGGAGATGGACGGGGGACAGAAGTCAGCAGTGGGCGCGCGCCAAATTAAGCTTTGCCTTATTTAGGCAAGCTCTCGCTTCCTCGATCCGACTGCGGCACTTCGCCTCAGGCTTTTTGAGCGGTTTTGAGGCATCAATAGCAGCTCGGCGCGTCCCCGGAGTGGCAGGGCCCCCCTGTGACGCAGAAGGAGTCTCGTCTCCGAAGGAGATTCTCCTCCTCGCGGCCACAGGCGAAGGCACCGCTTTCTCCGCCGATCGCGGCGAGCCGCTAGAGCTTGGAGCCCTCACGGTGCTAGATGGGGTGCGGAACATATTCAACTTTTTGAGCTGCTGTTATCCGAACTGACTCCTGTAAAGCGGGAGTCAGAGCGATATCTACTCGGGAGGAGAGACTTAAAAGGTCAGACACTGGACAACACTGTGTCCCTGTAAAGGGGGGTACACAGAAAATAACAATATAAAAATCAGTTAAAAATTAATACAATATTGAATAATAATTATTAATATATCGTCGGTGTAGAGCGAGAAGTCACTAAGTGACATTTTTGCCAAAATGAGTTAATAATGCCAAAGTGTTTCTAAACCCATTATCTACCTTATAAAAAAATAAAATACGGGTTTTTTACAGTATTTTAGATATTATAAAATATCAGAAGTACATAACTACTTGTTTTGGCAAAACATCAGCTTACGAAAGTTAACTAACGGTAATTGAGTAATTTATGTAAATTTCTCGTACTAACTTTTTCTAAAATTACTGGAGCTTCCCTGCTCACTAAAGTTACTTAATTACTTTTTGCATTCAATATATTCGACGAGAATCATTGTAACGTCACTTAAGTATTTCTTGCAAACGAAAGCTTTACACGAGATGAAATAAAATGTCCGATAGAAATCACCAACAACACTTAGTTACTTTTTGCATACAATATAATTCGTGGTGACCCAATAAATGGCTCTTAGTTATTTCTTGCAAAGCAAAACTTTGGATGAAATGCAATTCTGTTGTCCGGTAAAAGTCATCAACAGATCTTAAGTAATTTATAAATAAAGGTAATCGTGCGTATTTTTCAGTCTTTACGTTCTAAAAATCTAACTAAAGTACATTAATTAAAATAAAACCACTCGTTTTGTACTTAGTTATTTAAAAAACAAAATTTCGGTAGGTACACGCATGTAACTACGCTTGCAAGTGCCCGCGCTACCTGTTCTATCCCGAGATTCGAACATTCTATCGTGGTTACTGCCGCTAGAAGCACGTTTGGTCGCAAAAGTGTGGAATAAGACAAGTATTCCTTAATAATGAAGAAAAGAACATCCAGGTCCCACTTCATACTGTCACTACTACCAGAAAAATCGAAAAAGAATTATGTAAGTATCTACTTTCAGATCTTTTATTTTTTGTATTGTGCAATAAATTGGTAAAATTGACGTAAGTATACCTACACTTTAGGCATTATATTTTGTAGTTTATTATTCTGTCAATTACGCCAATTAAGTATGTACACACATACTAATACATACAATTTTATTGGCGTAATTGACAGAATAATAAATACACACAAACAAACAACACACATTAATACAATACACACACAGATGTGTATCTGTGTGTGTATTGTATTAATGTGTGTTGTTTGTTAGTGTGTGCCAATTGTTGATGATATTTTGTTTGTGTTAATTGTTCTGTCTATACGGAGTGGAAGGGACATCGACGCGAAAACTTCTGAGCGCCCCCAGATATAAATTATTCATCGGTTATTTAAATTGGTTTCAGGAAACAGAAAAAACTTTTGGTACTCAACAAGTGTCTGAAGACGAATCACTTCATACAGAATTGGTTCAAAATTTACAGCCAACACCGAGCATGTGCCGGAGTCAGACTGAACATGATCTGAATATTAAAGAAAGTGAAGCAATGAATCTGCAACCTCCAATGCATCAATCTGACGTCGTTGATTCTCAAGGTACAATATCTTCATCTATCTCCACATCTACTAAGGTCGCTCCGAATAATCATGATTTTTTGACTAATCTCCAAGACGAACAGCGAATGATGCCTACACCGACACCGATAACTCCATGCGTTTCCAAAGATGCGCAGCAGTTATTATCACCATCTGATCAAACACCAAAGCAATACTTAGATTTAGATTGCGTGCAGTTCAATGCGATTTCACCATTTTCGAGGAATTTGGCAGGATTTTCAGAGCCACCTTCAGTCTTGCCAGAGTGTTACGATTGGGATACGCAAGGACCAAGATCTGCATGCTTGCCATTGCGAAACTCACCGGGATTAGACTTTGCCATTCCATCTATTACATCCGATGATTTTCATTTTGACCACCCACGACCACCAAGTTCAACTTCTGAAGAACCTTCCAGCACTGGCGATCGCACCTATGTATCATCTGAAACATCATGGGTACCAGACTCTGATGAAGACTGTACCCCTAGAAAGATTTCTCGCAAAGGATCTTGTAGGATTCCAGATTCAGATTCCACAATAGTTAGTTTTACAGGTATAGATGAATTGATAAACGCTTCTGATGCATCCAGTCCCCCTCTGGTAAGAAATGACGACTTTTCGTACAAAGCTCATTCGACAGAAAATGTTGTTACAAGCTCAACACAAGATTTAGGTGATCCTCAGCCTTCTGCAATAATAAAAGGCCCAACTAGCCGTTGGAAAAAGGCAGATCCATCAACATGGAAGAAAAATATTAACAAGAATAATAAACACAGCTGTAATCCCTATCAAAATGCATCAGGAAAGACCATGCCTGCCAAAAAACCAAAACCGGTGGTTTGTATGGATAGAGGTTGCCGATTTAAATGTAATGAGTTAACGGAAGAAGACAGAGTGAACCTTTGCAAATCTTATTGGTCGCTAACAGGTTTTAAAGAGCAAAAACAGTTTATCTTGTGACATGTGAAACAGCAACCCCCTAAAAGACGTAATAATGTTGTAAAAACAAAAAATCGCAACAGTTCCAGAGAATACTACTTTTTTAAACATGATGCGGAAATGAGAGTGTGTAGTACGTTTTTCATGGCAACGCTGAGTATATCAAATGGTCCTATTAATAGAGCTCTAAAAAATGTGGACGAGTTTGGCGAATTTATTGGGACAGATGATCGCGGGAAAAAGGAACCTGCCAATAAAAGTTATCCCGAAGATCTAAAGTTTTTGCGCGATCATATCGAAAGCTTTCCGACGATGGAATCGCACTATTGCAGAAAGTCATCAAAACGTATGTACTTGGACCAAAAACTTTCCATCGCCAAAATGTATCAGTTGTACAAAAACGCATGCAGCACCCAGAACAAAACTCCACTGTCATGTAGTAAATACAGAAATGTATTTGGAACTGATTACAACTATTCCTTCTATTCTCCAAAAAAAGACCAGTGTACGCTATGCCACAAGTATAAAAAGGATCCAATTAAATATGAGGCTCTGTATAGAGAACATCAAGACAGAAAAACATCATCTAACGAAGCTAAACAGCGTGACAAAGAAAGATCGCAAAACGATGATACATTTTTATCAGTTACTGCAGACCTTCAAAGTGTATTGCAAATACCCAGTGGAGATGTAGGAGAGTTGTATTATACACGAAAGTTGTGCGTGTACAATTTTACGATCTACGAAGCCAAACCACCCAATAAAGGGTTCTGCTTTATGTGGAACGAAATCAATGGGAAACGGGGGAGTTCTGAGATTGCCACTTGTTTATCTAAGTGGATACAAACGCTTCCGGATAGTATTAAAGAGGTTTCTGTTTTTTCCGACACTTGTTCGGGGCAAAACAGGAACCAATTCATTGCAGCGTTCTTGCTGCACTTGATTCAGACGTCGCACCTAGAAGTAATTGAGCAGAAGTTTTTAGAGTCTGGACACACAATGATGGAGGTTGACTCAATGCATTCTGCTATAGAATGTGAAAGAAAGAGAACTTCTATCTTCTCGATGAACGACTGGAAGAATGTGGCAAAGCGGGCCCGATCTATTCGACATAGAAAGGACGCACCACCTTACCAAGTTCAAGAGATAAAGTATAACGATATAATCGACACCAAGGAATTAGCTGCAACATTGATTACGAACAAAACCATGGCTCAAGATGGCAAGAAGGTACAGTGGCTGAAAATCAAATGTCTGAGGTATGAAAAGACTAATCCTGGCATAATAAAATTCCGATACGGCTATGATGGTGAGTACTCAGTACTGGATACGACAAAAAAGACTAGAAGTAAGAAAGGTCCCGCTGATCCGGGTACATCTGGTGAAATGATTCTGCCTAAAGCGTATACCTCAATCTTACCAATTACACAATCAAAAAAAAAAGATCTGATAAACCTATGCAGAACGGACATAATACCGGTTGAATTCCATTCATGGTTTCAATCTTTGCCAGTTAACAACCAACCAGATAGGCTGCCAGAACCAGACACCTTGGAAGATACTGATGGAGAAGATAGTTAAAGATTAGGTACCTACTTAACAAAGCATGATTGTGTCTTTTTTTCTTTATTTTTAATAATAATTTTCGATGTTTATTACTTTAATGGCCTAACTTGATTTTGCATGAGTGTATTTTGAAATTATTTAAGTACTTTATTGTGTTTTTTTTTGTATTAAATAACAGATTTTTACTTTGATTTTATGATGTTTCTTTCTTATTCACCCTTGAGCAATAGTCACTAATTGCTTACTGTTTGAAAAAAGCTGTACCAAGAATTAATTAAGTAACACAAAAAAATAATCAACTTACCCAAAATTACATATTTTGAGTATGCAAGAACTACCTAACTTTCTTTTTATTATATTTCTCAGTAATGGTAAAAATATTTACATAATTTACTGAATATTAGAGTGCAAGGTAAAAATATCAATATTTTGTTCCTAAAAAGCATTTTTGTAACTCTACACGTTAATGTGTTATACCGATTATAAGAACAAAAAAACTTTAAAACGCGATTATCTCAAAACTAGCTTTTTGCACTTAATGACTTCTCGCTCTACACCGACGATATGTCAAAAACTTGTCAAAAATCCCTAAAAAACGATAAAAATCCCTTAATAGAGTAAATCCTAACGAAATGCCAAAAATAAAATTTTGCCGAAAATCTCACGTCTACCTTCCTATAACCCAGAGGGCGGGTGGGTGAGCAAAATTTTATTCGAGCTAGGGGCGCGTGCGATGTGTCCAGAGACGCGTCTCCGCGCGGGCTAGCGAATTATGGAATAAAACTTGTTAGGTGCCCAACAAAAATTTTGAGTTTTGGTCAAAAAACCAGTTTTCGAAAGAAAAAATTTGGAATTTCACCCCACTACCTGTAGACCGGGACACGGAACGCGGACCAGAATTCAGGGAAGAAGGGTGAGGACTATTGCAACTATAATCTAATTTAAAATGTGAAGGAAAATTTGGAAAAACAATTAATTTTGAGGATTTTCTCTGAAAATAAGGGATGAAGTCCAGACGCGCGTGTAAAATGCACGCGTTATGGTCAGTACGTAGGCGGTGGCCTAGTTAAGTCTAAAAACACTGAAAACAGATTGAAAATCGCACGTCTGGAATAGAAAATATCGACATCCCTGAAGAGTTAGGCAGAGCTGTCTGGGTGCTCTTATAGTAGACCCATGTAAAAGGGGGCAGAGCCAAGGAGAGCAAAGAGGAGCAGCGGTGGCCTAGTAGTGGTGGCCCGACTTACGAACAGTAAGTCATGGGTTCGAAGTGTTCGAACCCAGAGAGTCACATTACTTTGTGTAACTTATTTCATCACCACTGCTCTCAAAACGGTGAAGACAAACATCGTGAGGAAACCGACATGTCCTAGAACCGAAAATTCGACGACATGTGACATTCACCAATCCGCACTGGGCCTGTGTGGTGTATTATAGCCCATTCCCTCTAATTGCGAGTAGGCCTGTGTCCCAGCAGTGGGAACTTTAATAGGCTACATACATTTTCTCTAACGGGCTAAACAGAATTTTAAAAGTATATAAATAAATAGACCCAGCAGTTTAGTACGTTTTATCAGGATGAAGCAAGCGAAACCGCGAGAAAAAAGAAACATAGAATAATCCAGATAGAGTAGACGACAAAAAAATCTAATTAGAGTATTAGAAAATATTTGACCTGTATTTTTTCTTTTGTTACTTAAATCAAAATTGACGAAGATAGGACGCTTTTAAAATTCCCAATACGTCACGCCTAGGTACAATTTTCAGCTAGCTCTGACGTCACGAGCCCCCACTCCAGAGTTTTGGTGCGTTTTATCTTAGTCAATAATCATTGATTTACAAATACAAAAAATACGTGTCCATTATGTTTCAATAATCTAACTGACGGACGTAAATTTTTGATACTGTCGTAATACCTATTATCCAACGTGATAAAGATTTTCAAACAATACCTAACAATTAATCTCAACCTGTCTCAAGTATTACCTTAACTATTATTATCCTTTGGTCGTGTTCGTTAATTACACAGATAAAATCAACGAAAGTTCCTTAACAAGACACGAATGATCTGACAGAAGTTTATCCAACCAAAGTTAGATGTACAGAACTTATCTCCGTATAGTTGACCTCGAGAACGTCTTCAATTTGGTCGGTTTAATTATCAAGATTCAAATCTTCGAAGTTTGTAGGTACGGTGGCTATCTCCGTGTTGTAATCGGCCTCCTTGATTATTAATTACTTTTCCTGTGCGTTTCCGATGGCAGGAGTTCGTTTCATTAATTTTTGGAAGTAATTTCTGGGTGAGGGAACTGCTTCCTTAATCTTGGAATTAATAAGCTCCTTCTGAAACCGCTTCAAAATTGTTTAGAGTAAGAAGTCTCGACTTTGGCTCATTTACTGCTACCGCTAGATTTCCTTCAAGAATAATTTGGCTATTCAGGGGATTATGTAAATGAAGTATTTATTTCAAAAGAAACTGAAACAATTAAATACTGTAATTGTTTCTTTGTTCTCAGAGATTGTATACATATAATTGGTTAGTTACTTTACTTTCTGTTTTACGTTATTTTTAATATATTCAGTTTATTATTGCCTACTATTATTTCATTTTTAAGTGCCTCGTCAGTGGGTCACTTATAAAAATAGTAACATTAAGAAGTATAGGTACAGGGTATAAACAAACTCATTATGAAGTCGTAAACCAAGCCTTCTGTACATCAAACTAAGTAAGTTTAAGCAAAAATTATTACTGGAAAACAACTATATTTTTGGGGTGTAAAATCATGTTTTGTGGTAGAACTCAATTTGGCGCACTAAAAACATTGTGCTAACGGATATATTAAAGAGAACAGCGTAGAGGTGTTTACAGTAAAAATCATACATTAAAACTTGTATTTAAAAAAAAACTTGTCAAAAAGTTGTAACTAGAAGGGTTCCCAAGTATGGTGTAAAACAAAAAAATGATCGCAAAGACGGGCAGAACAAGTATTTTTCGGCATCGTTAAGAGGTTATTTACACCCTTTATATTACTCCTTTACGACTTCTATAAGACTACTTAACATGAGGTCCAAAATTCCATTTCCAGGTCGGATAACCTGGCTAACCTGGTTCAAGTTCTTCCTGTAATTTACACCATATCTTCACTCCAGCGTTTATGAGGTCTACCGCGTTTCATATAGGTACTCGTTAATTAATGTTTATTTATAAACTAAACACACGGATAAGTAATTAACTGTTTGCTAATAATATTGTACTCCCACTCAATACCAATTATTTCGGTAATATGATATGTATTAGTAAGATTGGTATTCTATACTAATATTATAAAGAGGAAAACTTTGTTTGTTTGTTTGTAATGAATAGGCTTAAAAACTACTGGACCGTTTTTAAAAATTCTTTCACCATTGGAAAGCTACATTATCCACGAGTAACATAGGCTATATTTTATCCCTGTAGTCCCACGGGAACGGGAACTACGCGGGTGAAACCGCGTGACGTCCGCTAGTTTATAATACAGAGTGTAGACAACCTCATCATGAAGCCGTCAATCAAGCAGTCTGTACATCAAACTAAGTAACTTTATGGAAAAAATATTGCTGGGGAACGACTTGTTTTTGAGGTCAAAAATTATGTTTTGTTCTCGTTGTCGAACTCAAAATGCTGTGCTGATGGACGTATTCAATAGAACGTGGTTATTGAAGGTGTTTTAAGACAAAAAAAAAAATATTGTCAGAAAGTTGAAACTTTGACCCCCAATATCTCTGCAACTAGAAGGATCGCAATGACTGGGAGAACAAGTTCCTACTGGCTTTGTTAAGAGGTTTTTACGCCCTTAACCCTTTATATACCTATAAGGATCCTGTAAAGCC
Organism: Xestia c-nigrum; assembly: GCA_916618015.1. NCBI lineage: Eukaryota > Metazoa > Arthropoda > Insecta > Lepidoptera > Noctuidae > Xestia > Xestia c-nigrum. The sequence continues at coordinate 18,082,575 of OU745255.1, read as the reverse complement.
TAGTGGTGTGACGTCAGACTGCCCAGTCAAAGGTCTCGAGTTCGAACACAAGACCTCTGATTTATCCGAGTCATGTGCGTATTGTATAATTATCTTATAAGAAAATAATAGTCTCATAAGTTTAATTTAATTGTCTTCATTTGAGATACCGCGGCCCCGGAACGTAAAAGGCGAGGAAGGAACATGGATGGTTTTTAGTCAGTAAGAGTCTGACACTCCCTCCCGCTCCGCCCAGAGTGGGGGGGGGTCATTTGATGATTTCCCATCCTTAAAAAAAAAAAAAAAAAGTGTCTTCATTTAGATCCAAGTCACTTTAGTCAAGATTGTTTTTTTTGCATTATCTGTAAAGCAGCACTGCGTTTTCAGCCTAGACGCGTAAATTTTTCGCCTGAGAAATTCACTCATCTACTCCTAAACGGCATTAAGTTTTAGTTTTTTAACACACAAATATTTATCGCTATTTACTTCACAAATGATACAATTGGAATTTTGATCTAGTGATTTATTAGGCTGCAATTAAATAAAAACAACTCATTTTGCACTATTTGGCCCGCTGCGGCTGACGTTTGACCACTTTGTAGTGCAAGCTGATTAGAACTTTATTCTAACAGTTTTTAAACGAAGTTTGAACCACCACAAATAGAGTTGCTAATTTAGCAGATACCACAGCCTTAAAATAATATTTACACAAAAGTCAACCTACACCAATATTGAACTAAAAGATATCAAACTCATCCTAAAGACATATTCCTGTGGGCGAAACTTAATCTTAGAAAGGTCAGGATATCAATCGACGGAACACGATTACTTCGTCGGTGATCCACAAAGATAATAATTATTCGAAAACATTATCAAAGCCGAAAATAGTTTCCATTTATTTAATGGTTGTGCGAACATATAAGTTCCCTTTGGGATATTATTTATAGGCGATGTGGTAAATGGTAGATTTACTTAAGTAGATTGATTGATTTTAAGTAGGGTTTCTTGATTTTAAGTAGGGTAAGTATCGTGGTAGCCCTGTGGTTGTCAATGTTCTACATCTGACTGCGAAGATGAACAATCTGCTCATCACATTTTGTGGGAGTGTAGTCTTTGGCTAAATGAACGCAATATTATGTTGGTTAGTGTACAGGTTACATCCGGAGTTTATTTACTATACGGACCTTGTAGAAACTAGAGCAAATTTCCGTGCGTTCAAGCGTTTTTGCCATACCTATTATTGGAATCAAATATAACAGCTCTCTACTTAGGACCCATTAACGTTAATATTTATCCGTGGTGCTAGGCAACTGGGCCTATCCCAATTGTAAACGTCCCTTTGTGCCTATTGGCCTTGTTTCGTTCTGTCTCCTGCTGATATGGAGGGAAGTGGAAATTACAGTTCTTTCCTACTCCTCCGCTATACTTTCTGATTAATTTCGTTGCGGGATCCAAGACAGTTAAATTCATTCTCTGGGACTTCGTCGAGTTTCATTGTCTATCTATCATCTATCATGGGGTTTTAGGTTTCCGCACTTAGTCCTTGAAATGGACCATTGTGCGTGAGCCATGGTGGCCGATTACTCCAACCAGCCCACCTCCCTCCAGAAGCAGATTAGACCTCCCGTACTCCTCAGGACATCTGCAAGTGATCCTGGTGTTCCCAGGGTCTCTTCGCGTATCTTGTTAACGCCTGTGCACTCCAGGAGCACATGCGCTACCGTCTCCTCCGCCTCCATGCACGCTCTGCACAGGGGACTGTCAGTGATACCTAGGGTGTGGAAGTGTTTGTTCAGCGAGCAGTGTCCAGTGATGGTCCCCGCCACCAGACGCAGGCTGTTTCTGTCCAGGCGCAGAAGGCGCCTGGTCAGCTTTGGATCCAAGGATGGCATTGCCTCCTTGGATTGCCTACAACCTGGTGCCGAGGCCCACCATTTCTCTGCTTGTAATCGGGTGTGATCCTTTAACCAGTTCCTCAGCTGCTTGAAGGGAATGGGGACAATGGGTTCGGGTCCGTAGGGTTTTTTGCTGGATCCTCTTCTGGCAAGTTCGTCGGCCGCATCATTGCCGAGTGATCCACTGTGCCCAATCTAATCTAAGTCAAAGTCTAATCCATTGCAGCGTTACCGTGTTGTGATTCAACACCGTGATTCGTTCTAGGGCCTTGTGGCATTCCAAAATTAGTCTCGACGTGATCTGGTTACTCTTTAAGGATTGAAGGACTGAGACACTGTCGGAGAGTATACGAATGTTGGTATCCGTAACCTCCCTGGCCTCTATGGCGTGTGCTGCTTGGATAATGCCTACACACTCTGCTTGGTAGACAGAGTTGAACTTTCCAAGGGATTTTGATATTTTAATGTTGAGGTCGTCGGAGAACACCCCGACGCCTGTCCCATCGTTGGTTTTTGATCCATCAGTGTAGATTCTTAGCTCTCTTGTGCCTGAGTAGTCGCACAACTCCTCTATGAGCTCTATATTGTAGTGTTTTTTGAAACTGTGAGTTTTCAGAGTTCTGTCGGTAGGGGATGCCATCATCGGTTGTTCTTTGATTACATCTTCTTTGATGCGTGTATGTTTTATTCTAGAGTCGTTACTTAGGGTGCCGGCTAACTCGAGTCTGATAATCGCTACGGCCGCCTCCTCTCTTACGACGAGGTGTAGGGGTGGTAGCCCCAGCATCACCTGTAGGGCAGCAGTTGGTGATGTTCTCATGCTGCCGGTGATTGCCACGCAGGCAAATCTTTGTAGTTTCTCAAGGTCCTTTTGGGTCGTACTTAGGTTGGTCCTGGGCCACCATACTAAAGACCCGTATGTGATAATTGGTTGGATAACTGTGGTGTATAGCCAGTAAGTGATTTTGGGGCTTAGGCCCCAGTTTCTCCCGAGGAGCCTCTTGCATTGCCAGAGGGATATACTGGCTTTTGTGACGATGTAATCCGTGTGTTTTGCCCAGTTAAGCTGTTTGTCCAAATAGATACCCAGGTATTTGGTTTCAGTCGATAGGCTTAGGGTTGTCCCAAAGAAGTTTGGTAGTTGCAACGTTGCCAGCTTCCTTTTCTTTGTGAAGAGGACGAGTTCGGTTTTGGTGGGGTTCACTGCTAGTTCGTGTTCCTTGTACCAGTCTTCTACTATCCTTAGGGCCTGGCGCATAAGGTTGCATAATGTGTTTTCATGTGTGCCGTTTATTATTATAGTCAGGTCGTCGGCATAGCCCACCGTGTAGTAGCCACTGCTATTTAGGCGGTTGATGAGGCTATCTACTACGAGGTTCCACAGTAGTGGTGAGAGGACTCCACCTTGGGGGCAGCCCTTCGCCATTATGGCTCTAGTGGTGTCGTTTACCGTTACTTGAACCGCTCTCAGTCTGAGCATATTTGTGATCCAGCCTCGTAGGGTTGGGTCCACCCCGTGTTTCTCGAGGGCTGCGTTGATGCTATGGAAGATGGTTTTGTCAAAGGCGCCTTCTATGTCAATAAAGACGGCCAGTGACGAGCATTTGTGTTCTACTGCGCATTCGATCCTATAGATCACGCTATGCAGCGCGGATTCTGTTGATTTTCCTGTGGAGTACGCGTGTTGTTGTTTGTGAAGTGGTCTTTCCCTAAGAGGTCCGTCCCGAATGTGTCGGTCGCAGAGTCTCTCTAGGGTTTTCAGTAAGAAGGATGTTAGGCTTATGCTCCTGTACGCCTTAGGTTGTGTGTAATCTGTTTTGCCTGGTTTAGGAATGAAAATTACTTTCACCTCTCTCCATGCAAGTGGTATATATTTCTGTGCTATGCAGGCTTGATAGATGACGTTCAGCCATGGCGTTAAGACGTCTACTCCCCATTGTAATAGGGCGGGGAAGATTTCGTCTAAGCCTGCGGATTTATATGGTTTGAAAGTCCTTATTGCCCATTTTATTCTTTCTGCTGATACTATGGTGCGGGCTCTGGCCCAGTCTTGGTCGTCTGGTGTGTGCGTTGGCTCCGTTGCCCAGGTTCTGTTCCCGGAGAGGTCGCAGTCTGGAAAGTGGGTTTCCAGGAGAACCTTACTTGTCTCGTGGTCCGACTTGGTATATGTGTTGTTTGGGGTTTTCAGCGACCCGAGGGCGCGGTCCTGATCGGTAGATAGTATCTTTCTCACGCGTGCGGCCTCGTTGTTCGATTCGATCTCTTCACAGAACCTTCGCCAGGCCGCCCTGCTGGCGTACCTGACTTTTCTTTTGAAGGTGTATTGTGTTTTCTTGTATGAGTCCCAGTCTTCTGGTAGTCTGGAGTTTTTGGCTTTGTTAAATTGTTTGCGCATGGTTTGCCTGAGCTTACTAAGTTCCGAGTTCCACCAGGAGTTGCCCTTTGTCTTGGTGTTTGGGTCTTTTAGTTTGCAGCAGGCGTGATAGGCTTCGATAATAGATTCCGAGAGTTTTGTTACAGTGGCTTCAAGTTGTTTAGGGTCCGTTAGATTTAGGGGCGCTTGGTGCTGCGTTAGCAGGGAGGCCAGTAGTCGTTTGTAGCCGGGTACGTTGGTACGGCGTGGGTTGCGTCTGGGTTCGGGTTTTTTTATATTGGCCACTAGTGAGAAGCGGATTCTTCTATGGTCAGAGCAGGAAGGCTCGTTGGATACGTGCCAGTCGGATATGAGTTTTGCCGCGCTTTCCGAAGCCAGCGTGAGATCAATAATTGTTTGTCCGCGAGATGTGACCCAAGTGGGTTCCGAGCCGCGGTTAGCGATGTTAAGGTTAGTGGAAAACAAATATGTGCATAGTACCTCACCTCTAGCGTTGGCTTTGTTGCAGCCCCAAAGTGGATGATGGGCGTTTGAGTCCGTGCAAATGACCAGATCCAGGTTGGCATCTTCACAGTACCTTACCAGGTCAGCCATCTCCTTTGGTGGGCAGTCTACATCCTCACCAGGCATGTATACCGAGGCTAGGACGATGTCAGGTGCATCGCCGTCGGTTTTGATCCTGAGGGCTGTTAGATCTCTGGAACATAATTGCGTGAGTGTGGTGGTGGGTACATCTTTGGGTATATAGGCGCACGTTCGTGGCCTATCTGTGCCTTGTGTATCGAGGATTAGCTTACCTCCAATGTTACCAAGGCCACATATTCTATTCTTGCGGATCCACGGTTCTTGGATGAGTGCATTGGTGCAGGGTTCCGTCTCCAGCGCTCTGCGCAGGCAAGCGGTAGCCGTCTGGCTGTGCTGGAGGTTGGTCTGGATGATATTTATTATTGGACGGGATGTGTGCGGTAGTGGGGTGGAGTTAGGAGGAGAGGGATCCATCTGACAAAACACTCCCCCCTTCCGGCCCGTGCTGGCCTTCGTCCGGTGCCGGTGACGACGAGAGCAGCCGCTCCGCCCACCCTGATGGTGAGGCTGCCATCCTCACTGCGTCGGCATCAGCCACCGCCGTTCTGGCCATCTCCTCCTCCAGTTCGGTCATGGTCATGTCGATGGTCGTCGGTGCCGGGTTCGTCCGTTCCGTGTCGGTGTCGGTCTGAGTGTCAGTCTGTGTGTCGGGAGGGTTGGTTTTGGGGAAGAAGCGAACGTATATCGACCCAAGAAGGTACGATACGATATCCGTCGCTCCCTACCCAAGATCTTTTCGGCTTCGTCCGGTGGGATTCCCAGGGTCAAATATGTCCCATAGTTGTCTCCACCGACCAAAGTCGCCCTGTACAGGGACCACTTTCCGACATCATACCAGGGGTTCTGGCCTGTGATTATCTTTTGGAGCCGCGCTATGTCCCCCTTGTACCTGGGTACAAAGAGCGCCGCTCGAAGTCGGGTCGGTACGTCGGACTGTCTCATTATGGTCAGTGTCACGTCAGTGTCCGGCAGTCGTATCTTGGGTACATTCAGAGTCAGCCAGGTCAAAGCTTTTTCGTCCTCGCACCATATGTGCACCGTGCCATCCGCTACCCTTGGGTAACCGCGGAAGGCCGGGCCTTTGAAGGGGGCCGTACAGCATGTGTCAGCTATGAGGTCTTCGAGCTTGGTCTTTACGACCTCGCACTCGACAAGTGTCATGTCCCGTGATGGAGGTGGGAGGCAGATCGCTACGGCGAGTCGCGCAGGAATATCCTTTGTGGCCCGCGCGTAGGTTCTCTGCTCCCCTTGAGCAGCCTGGGTTCTAAACCGCTTGGCGTCTCCCTGGAGCGTGCTTGGCGAAGCCGTGTCGTCCGGGCGCTCCCGCTTCGCCGCTCCCTGGCCACTTGGACCCGGTTGCGGTTCTGTGGGGCCCGGCTTGACTCTCTGTTCCAGGGACACCCGGTTTAAGAACCCAGCCCGCTTTCCTCGTTTTCTTGTCCGGTGTCGGTCGCCAGTCGTCTCGTCGCGGTTTCGGTCGCTTCCTCCGGATGGTCCCGGTGCGGGCAGTGACTTCTCGCGTTGGGTTTCCCCTTCGCGTACTGTTCCCTGCCCGCTCGTTTCCGCGTCCGACTGCTGCTTGCTCTGGGTTTCCCCTTCGCGCGCCTGTAGCCGGTCGCGTACTCCCTTACAACCTCCCGTTTGCGCATCGCGTAGACTGTTGCCTTCGCGGGCTTTGCGCAAACGTTTGTTGAGTTCTCTTTCTCTGTTTCGGAGTTTCCCGCGCTGAGTCTTCAGCTTGCGAACGTCGTCCACAGAGATAAAACCGTAATCGCCAGGCTCCGCTTCCTTTCCCGTCCCGAGAGAGTCTATGTCCCTCAACCTTGCCTCGATCTTCCCACGCTGGAGTGCCAGCGTGCGGAGTTCGCTGCTAAGGCTGGATACACGCGGATTGTCGTTGTCGGGATTGTTTGTTACACTGTTCCGAACGATACTCTGTTGCCTGGCCATCGTGGAAGGTGTCACAGTCGTCGTCGAGTCAGTGGGCGCACAAGTTGCAGCCGTGGTCGTGTCCGTGTTTGTGTGTTTTGGCGCGTGAGCCGCAGCCGATGCTGGCGGTAAAGCCGCCTTAGGCAGAAGAGTGCCCCCCCCCCCAGATTACGGTGGAGGCAGACCGACGAGTCGGTGTGGGATTCCCCGGCATTACCGGGACCCACCTGGGGAATATTATTTTTACTATTCTGCGACATGGTTTTTTGGGGTGGGCTTTTTTGGAAATGAGGTTACCCGTCCTCATGGACCGAAAGGATAAAAGGGGGAGAAGGGAAAGAGGGTCTGGGTGTGGGATCATGGAAATGGGGTGAGGGATTACCCTAGGCCTGGGGTTTTGGCTTTCGGGAGGATGCGAAAAAGCGCCTGGGGGTTTTCGTTACGTCTATTTCTTATGGAATTAGACCAAGAACAGGGTGGCAACCTCGTGAAGGTGAATCCCCCAGACCTGCCTTGAGGATCTGCACGACCGTAGCGCTCTCCCTCAAGACCCGGGTAGGCCTGCATCTATACTACCAAGCAAAGCATGAGCAAAGCATGTCGTTGTGCAACCGCGAAAGCATAAATACAGACCCCCCCCTCGTTTCATTGTTTGGTCGCTACTGTTGATTCTGGCTTTCAGGAGTTACAGTGGTTTGGGCGTGTGTGGCGGGCTTGTCCCAATAAAAAAAAAAGCCCTGTGGTTGAGGGTTTGCACTTCATGCATAAAATTGTGGGTTCAAATTCGGGCGAGTAGCAAAATGAATGTTTTTTTATTTTATATGTAAATACTTTCTAAGGATTCCTAGGCCATCACAGAAGAAATGTGGACCTATCTATTTAATTATAGGTTTCGGATCACCAATCAGCCTTAAGTTTTGCCCAGCAGTGTGATAATGACATGCCACAAATGTACACAATCATCCTCTGCAAAACCTTTTCCCAACTATGTTAGGATTGGCTTGCAGTCTAACCGGATGCAGCTGAATACCTTTATTTTGCATAAAGCGACTGCCTATCTGACCTCCACAACCCAGTTAGTACTGGGTAATACGATACCCCTTGATAAGAGAGGTTGTTTGACTTTTTGGGCCACTGACTACCTGTAACGACTGCTTAACGTGCTTTCCGACTAACGGCGGAAACTTGGCTTGTAATGAGTGGTCACCCATCCACAGACCAACCTAGGCAAGCACGGCTTAACCTAAAAATCGGTAGACAGTCAGATAAGTCGGTGGCCTTTGTTTGATTGATCAGATCCTATCATCAGATCCTAATTTGATGAGAGAAAAAGAACCATCAAAATTGGTTCACCCAGTCGAAAGTTCTGAGGTAACAAACACTTTCACACGTCACCATGACAGGTCCAGTTGAAAACCAGCGTCGGGCGCTAGCTGCTCGGCATTTTGCTGAACTGGGCCTATTTGGCTCAGCCGTGAGACGCACAATTTTATTTTATTTTTTTAGTTTTTAGTTTTACAGACTACATTTAAGTTTTTTATGTTGTTTTCACTTATTTTATTTTTTATTTGTTGTGTGCACTTATGGCATGTGCCGAATAAATATGTTTTCTTTCTTTCTTTCTATCTTTCGAGATCTGGGTGTATTTCACACATCTGCGTACCCCCACAGACAGAGCATACAGGCGTAATCTTACGTCATGATATAATATAAACAATGAACCTACAAGCGATTGCAACAATCACTGCAGATTTGCTGTGTATTTTTGAAGAGTTCCGTTGTATATCTCCGAAAATCAGCATTAGGTCTTCAACAAATTAAAATGGGACCACACGGAAAGCACCAGCTTTCAAACAAAAAAAGAACCATCAAAATCGGCTCACCCAGGCGAAAGTTCTGAGGTAACAAACATAACCAAAAAAATACAGACGAATTGAGAACCTCCTCTTTTTGGAAGTCGGTTGTAAAGATTACAGGGTGGTATTATTATTATTTTAACATCTTCTACTGAACAGCAAAAGCTTAGTACCTAGTATTTTTCTTAAAGTCCATTATAAGGATACCTTTTATCTGAAACAATAAATCACTGGACAGACTAATATAACTTCTAAAAAAACTGGTAAATAGGTACCTAAAGGAACATTAAGAACAGATTTATTACAAAGCATTTATTACCTAAACTTACGAAAAACATTGAAGTATCATGTTTTGTTCGGCACTTGATAGATTTATGTTCAAATCAAAAATAGATTATTCTGTTATTACGAAGGCAGCCTTGACAATGAATTTAATGGTCAATATCCAGTGTTTTATTAAATATGTATGGTTATAATAATACGCATAGATACAAGCTCGTGTAATGTAGCATAGAGTAATAGTTTAATGGAGTACGCATTTGTCGTCAGGCATAAGGCGTGCTGTAGGATCATTCATTTACTCTATTTCTAATCAAGCACTTATAAAAGGTGTAAAAATATTTTTAACAAACCCGAAAGGTACTTTTTCTTCCCGTCATTGCGATATTTTTTGTCCTACACCATACCATAGTTACTGAGAAATTGCCGGTCATATTTCCAACTTTTTCATAAGTTTTATTTTTTAAATACTAGTTTTTAATAAAAGATTTTTTGTTAAACACCACTAAGACCCCCGTACTATTAAATCCATCCATCAGCACAATGTTTTTAGTGCGTTCTACACTAAAAACATTCTACATTGAGTTCTACCGCAAAACAAGAGGCTTCACCAAAAAAGGTCGTTTCATAGAATATTTTTTTACGTAAAGTTAGTAGTTTGATATACAGATAGCTTGGTTGATGGCTTCGGGATGAGATTGTTTACACTCTGTATTATCCATCATCATTCTCAGACCGACGTCACTTTCTGCTTATGGCACATGGCTTTATTTACATATAGCTTTTGCCCGCGACTTCGTTCGCGTGAATTTTCCACTTGCAACATTTCTTGTTGCTGCTCCGCTCCTAATGGTCATATCGTGATGTTATATAGCCTTCCTCGATAAATGGACTATCCAACGCAAAAAGAATTTTTCAATTCGAGCCCGTAGTTCCGGAGATTAGCGCGTTCAACCAAACAAACAAACAAACAAACTCTTCTGCTTTATAATACTAGCTGACCCACGCAACTTCGTCTGCGTCACATAAGAGAGAAAAACGAAAGGAAAAAATATCCCCGCTTTTGCAACATTTTGCATTCCTGCTCCGCTCCTAATGGTCGTAGCGTGATGTTTTATGGCCTATAGCCTTCCTCGATAAATGGACTAACCAACACAAAAATATTTTTTTAATTTGAACCAGTAGTTCCTGAGATTAGAGCGTTCAACCAAACAAACAAACTCTTCTGCTTTATAATATTAGTTTAAATTTAAAAGTTTAAATATGGATATAATATAGATGAAAATCCTTAGTTACCGTGCCAGAATCCGTTCATAAACCTGATAAATCATTTTTTTTTGTAAGTTGGTTTTGATAAATCCTTTTACAGGTCAACAATGTTGTCTGACCGTCTTGTTGCCGATCAGCCAGCACTACTATTTCCATTTCTTGGACACCACTTGGTTACGGCTCAACACCACCTGTAGAACTACGAAGAAATATCTATAAATGCCAAAGAACATTATGATGTTAGTTACACTAAACTTGCGACATTTGGGTAATTTTACAGTCTTAAAAATCATTTTTCTGTGATTGTTTTATCCTAAAAACTAGTACATCAATTTTGATTCAGTAATTGAGACATTCATCAGCATTTCATTTGTAACTTATCCATGTAATATGTACATACAAAGGTACCGGTATAGGGACTGAAAGAAATCAATACAGCTCGTTTAGACCCAGGAAATTTATAATTCACGAACTTCACCTTTATATTTTATCGGATTCTATATGCTTATTTGATTCAGGATAAAATCAAATGAAAGAGGGAAAAAATAAATCGTATTTTTGTTACAAAAGCCAGACTACGGTTCGTATTTCATTTTTGAATAAGTAGAAATGGTATTTGATTTCAAAAAGGTATAATAAGCAAAACCTTAATGATCTCGGGTCTTGACATAATAAGAAACCTAAGCAGGTAGTTGAACTGAAAAAATATCGTAAGTGATATATATGTCACCGTAAAATTTTCAAATACGTTATATTGTAATATATCTAGCGATATTGTAAAATCTCGAAATATTGTCAAATGAACATACTGCTTACAACAAAACGCATTATTTTTAGTGATGTGCATGCGATGGTAGTCAACTTACGCGGTATGGAGGGAAGGAGGGGTCCCCCTTGCCCAGTGGTACAACTCTCATGAAAAGATATTGTACCATTCCTGAGAAATACCGATTATTATAACCTAACCTTAAAACACTTTATATTGCCCTAAAAACCGTCCCCTGTTTCCGAGTGCAAGTTTTAAAGGAACCTAACTAACCTAACGGGGGGGTGCCCCAAGTCCCGATTATGGGGCAGAGATACTTCCGTATGTTCAGTTGACAATAATTCGAGATTTTACAATATCGCTAGAGAGAAACACGTTATATTGTAATATAATGTGTTTGACAATTTTACGGTGACATACACATTACATTCCCTTGCTTTTGCCCGCAATTTCGTCGGCATGGAGGTCAAAATCATGGAGGAGAAATTATCCCAGAAGACTATTTATATGAAAAGTACCTTATGATATAGGTCTATCACTGCAATATCTGTGCTGTCGTTAAGAGCGGGCCTAAAGCAAAATCTTCAATCTTAGATTAGATTTTTAGAGTAGTAAATCATGTTTAAATTAGAAAAAAAAAATATGTCAGGAAACTTCATTATAAATGTGAGGGTTGGGTCTGAGCAAAAACATAATAGGATAAAATTTTCTCGATAGAAAATCGTCACAAAGTTACCTCTAATTTTCAACAATTTTGGTTTGTATTCTATTTCGGTGCATATTACTGAACCATAACCTACATAAATATTATCACTCATGTGTAACCTAGGGCTGACTCTGAGAAAATTTTCAAAATATTTTCTATTTTAAGAGATAATAGACTCGACAGAATTTGGCGCTTACTACATTTTTAATCCGCGAAATGCGCCGTCTTCCGTCTCGCGGGACGCGAGCTTGAGACATCAGTTTGTTTCACCGATCAGTAGCCCTCGCTCTGTTGAGACGGGCAGTCTATGTCACTTTGCTCCGCGCCTAGCCGCCCTTATTATTTTCATAATATTACTAACTTTTTGTTGAGTAACATGGCTAACAAGAAAAATACAGTAATAAAACGGAAGAAGCGAGAAGTAAAGCAGTTGAACACTCAATTTATGGCTGATTGCCGTAATCAAAAGTACTTATGTATTTTTTACGTGCCTAAGCGCATAGTAAACTCAGAATAAACGGATGATTGATTTGATCGTGCATTATTTTTGTGTGAAATTATGATAATTACATAAAACGTTGGATGCGAGTCGCCTTTGACCGGTCAATGTGACGACACTTGGGGGAGGCCTATGTCCAGCAGTGGACGTCTTTCGGCTGATACAACCCGTACGAATTAACCGTTATGTAGGTTTATTATTTATTATAAATTAATAAAATTATGGTAGTTATTATTTAAAGGGATTTGTTTTATTACTTGTAGATACGTTACGCACGCGGTACGTTTTGTGTTATTATTACGTGAAAGTAGTGGGTGGGTAGTAGGTAGGTAGAAGGTAGATAGTAGATAGGTAGAAGGTAGGTAGTAGGTAGGTCGGGTCGTCTAGTAAAGATTTAAAATAGACTAGGGCCCTAAAATGGCCGCTTTAGCAGAATCATAATATGAATCACGTTAAAAAAATATAAATATTAATGTGATTCCGAACACTCGCTTGTTTCAGGTATTAGTTTCCAGAAAATAATGCAAATCGAGTGATCGAGTTTGTTGATGGTTCTGTCGGGAGTACCATCGAGGTCGAAAAGAATTTGAATAATTACCAAAATTTTTCACTAGAGAAGTACGTTTATCTTTTCCTTCTACCGAAATCTCACATACTTTATGTGTGCACCTAGGATTTCATAAAGAATTATGAATAATAAATATCGCTGGACATTAACACACAGCGCCACCTAGTACTACACTAAGAAAAGCTTGTGTCGTGGACACTAGATAGTTGATATACTAAATATTTACTTTTTTGTTTGTAAATACATACTTATTATACATATAAACAAATGTCCATGCTCAACACACAAACATTTGCTCCTACCGGGATTCGAACCCAGGACCCTAAGAACGTAAGGCAGCGTCACTACCACTACGCCATTCGAGTCGTCGTCGAATACCTATTTACAATACTCTGGCCACATTCCGGCTAAGTATTTTTTTACATTTCCAGTATAACGTGGCCTCACCATGTATATACTTTATGTACAATGAGAGATCTGCATAAACTGGTTTTGTATAGCTTGACCACCGGTCGTGCTTACCAAAGTGATAGTATAAACAGGAGCAGTAGTGCATCTACGGCTTAATCCCCGTTATAATTACCTACCGTACTTGCCTGTCTCACGGTTGTCACTTTTAGCTATATTTAAATTCAGTGCCTATAAATGTGTTGTCTGGTTTTCATTGAGATCTACAGCATATTTTTTTTACTCTCTTATTTTAAAATTTAGAGGGGCGGGGGTGACATTTTGGATGGGTCTATCTTTTTAATCGATTGTAACGCATTCAAAACATTGTTCTGATGAACTATGTCTCCTAAACTATTATCAAAAAAATATTATACAACAAAGACTGTGAAATTTACGATGAACACAATGTTTACTATTTGTTTTATCTTATATTTCCTAAACTACTGGACCGATTTACATGATTTATGCATGGATATCGGTTTTAAGCCAAGTCCAACGTTTTTACACTAATTTCAACGTCATATCTTAATTAACAAAAAATCACCTTTTCAAGTTACGTAAATATGTGACACAACACTTTAAATTACATTTTTCTTGGTCTTATTGGACTTTAAAATTGTGATGATGCTAATTCATCATAATACTATATGAAGATTTCAATAAGATACCGTCAAAAAATACTTATTTACGACATCAAATTATTATCACAAGTTTTCAAAACACAAAATTTTGATTCAAAACTACAACGACTCACGATGCCTTTTACGTATGGCCATTACTTGCACCATTGCTTGCACCCTGATGTGGAGAAAGAGTCTCGTCGCCGACACCGTCAGTAAGTATTGGAAAATAATGGACACATGCTTTTTTGGTTTTGTAAATCAATGGTCAATACCTACTAAGAATTAAACGCAGCAAAACTCGGGAGTGGGGACTCGTGACGTCAGAACTCATTCAAAATTATACTAAGGCGTCACATTCGTAAATTTTGGTTTGTGTAACAAAAGATAAAATACGGGTTAAATATTTGTTAGTAATCTAACTGACGGACTACCTAATTAGATTTCTTTTGTCGTCTACCCTATTCTTCAATCATTTTAAATTACGTATTTTATAACTTTAAGTATGGATTGAGTTACTATACCTACCTAAAATACTGAGAAATCGGCATAACTCAACGTAAACAAAGTCAAAGAATCTATTGTCAGATCAAGTACCTAACATTTTAGTGGGAAAGTAGACCTGCCTACTTCGTCTGTCTAATAGAAGACTAATACAACATAAAAATAACTAGATATCTCAGCATCAATAATAAATTATATGCTAGAATAAGGGACTTGCTAACCTTTCCTGTTATTTTTAGACACCCATACACACAGCAATAGGTTCTCCTGCGATAATCACCCATTTTTAATTTATTTACGTATGCCTTTAAGCCGTGACGCGCGAACTTTGTGCGGTGTGCAAGCCTCGACTGGCGGCAGTAAGACACGGGTCGAGATTTTGTTGGAGTGTGCGTGCGTCGACGTAAAGATAGTATGACGCACACATACAAGCCGCGCGCGGTGCGTTTATATGAAGATATCCTACTTGTCTTTTTTATACTATGCCATAGTTCCTTTGTTAACCCCCGACGCAAAAACGACGGGGTGCTATAAGTTTGACGTGCCTTTTGTGTGTGTGTGTGTCTGTCTGTGGCATCGTAGCATCCGAACGGATGAAACGATTTTAATTTTGTATTTTATTAGAATAGAAATATGTTTGATGAAAATTGGTCCAAGATGGCCGCTGACACAAAACTACGGACAAACTAATTACATATTTTTTTTTCAATTCTTCCGATATGGGTATCAAATGAAAGGGCGTGACTAGTAGAATACTTACTATGATAAATTTACAATCTAAGATAGCCGCCACCACAAAATGGCGAATTACCTTTTTTTCAATATGGGTATCAATTTATCAAATGAAAGATTTTGACATGTACCTACAATAATGACTATATTCAAAGGAAATAAGGAATATTAACGAAATGAGACACGGAAGGTGGAGTGATGCCTGGTTCCCAGAATTTAACTATAATCAATTATTTTCTATTTAACTTTTGTTACATTATGTGTCGGAAGGTTTTTAAATTTTAATTTAATTTTACTTGTTCGTATTATTTTATATTAATATTTTCACACAATAATAGAAAAAAAACTTTCAGGGTTTGCCCCATACTTAGAACTTAAACTCAATTTTTTTTTCTTAAAACCCATACTTCGGGTATCTATGGTTTTTTTTATGTTTTTTTCTAGAGACACTTCCAAAGTGGTAAAATAATAATAATAATTTATTTTTCAGAAAAGACACATTGAAGTTTTACAAAAAACTATTTTCAAATAAAAGTGAACATTTCAGATAAGTGAATCGTTGGTGCCTGTCCTAATGATTAAAATCATTGTATCACAGACACCAGAAAATGTGTGTACCCTCCCTGTAACTTTTAAAATAAAAGAATAATAAAACTAAAAAAATATATATGATGTACATTACCATGTAAACTTCCACCGAAAACTGGTTTGAACGACATCTAGTAAGTATTTTTTAATACAAATCATAAACCGTTTACCGTACATTCAATCAATTCATTTTTGAGTTGCTGTTTCAACCCTTCATGGGCGAGTTCGACTCGCACCTGGTCGTTTTTTTATTAAATTGTAAAATATATAATATTTGCTTTCAAGTTTTTATGTATACAGGTGCTTGGCATTCTTGAAGGTCAATTATTGCGCTTAAATTTTTACATTCAATTATTGCACCTATATGTCCAAGAAAATAGCCTCATGTAAATGAAGCTTCAGTGTTGTGAATAAAACTAATAAACAAATATTAATATGATGATTATACGATATTTCTTACGATCGTTTCTTATTTGTAGCAAAATTAAAAACCAATTTAGGGTTCTGATTATAGAATCGAATGTATAGGTACCTGCAACGTTTGTTTTTATTCCGTATTCCGGAATTGATCATTTTTTTAACTTTCTGACTACAGAATCAACCTATTTAAGAAGTCGCTTCCAACCATTGTATCCTATTAATCATGCATTCCAATGTCTACAATTCCGATATATTAAAAAAACTAAGATGAAATAGAATACTTACCTACTCAAAACTTTTATTTCACGACATACAAACAACATGGGAATGCATTGAAGGTGTTAAATTTACTAAAAAAAAAAATAAGAATAGAAAGTGTTTTCATCTATCTATGTTGCATATACTCAGCTCAATGACTTCAAGTTCGCGAGTTCGGTCCCGCGCGTCGCGCATCGTGGCGCCGCGCCGCCCGTGTTTGATAAACGCACTAATGCGGGTGTGGCGAGACGCGCGGGGGAAATCAGAATTTTTCCTGGCGTTAGGCCCGCTCTTAAGACGAGAAGAGATGACAGACAGATAGACAGAGTTCTTTTTGCATTTGAAGAACGGATTAAGTGGGACTACAGTAGCTAAATTAGCAACTCTATTTGTGGTGGTTCAAACTTCGTTAGAAACGCTGTTAGAATTAAGTTCTAATCAGCTTGCACTACAAAGTGGTTGTTTCGTCAGTCACTGCGGGCCAAATAGTGCGAAATGAGTATTTCGATTGATTTACAAAAAATCTATTGTTTGGACTAAAAAAATAAAACACTATGATGTTGTTTGTAGAATTATTTGCCAAAAAAACAGAATTATCGCACATATTTTAGTATAGTTTTTACTCGTTAAAATAACTTTTTTCATTTTTTTTTTGTTTTTTTTTTATTGAATTATGTTTACAAAACACAAATAACATAGCGTAATTATCCTGAATAAAATCATATATTTTTCTGGTTTTCTTTATTGCAGTGAATCATATACCTACTTTCAGGCATTATAAAACTCGCGTTTAGCTCTTGTTTTTGCCTTAAGTATTAAGTTTAATATCTCCTATTCCAGGGAACCAAAATCACTGTTGAATGAACAAAAATAAAACTTGTATTACAACAACAATTTTTTAGGTACTGGTATGATTTTGGTAACCAATTTTGCACGCTGAACATACCTGAAATATTTAGGTAATTCTTATCTCGCGTAAATATACCTACCTAACTTCTCGTAAAACATACGAATAACCTGATTTTGCTACGTAATATTTCATCAACTTTTCCCTTGGCTAAACTACAATTTATGAAGATTTAAATCGTAAGATGTGGCATCTTACTCAAGTTGCACGTGCTGTGAAAACTGAGATCATAGATTCCTATTGCAACAATGGATAGGACTTTTAACAGACTTTTAAAACAGGATCAGGTTATGCATTCCACTAAAATTTTTGTTTTTTTTGGTTAGTCACCTATTATTGACGACCCGATTAGCGTAGTGGTAGTGGCGCTGCCTTACGTTCTTAGGGTCCTGGGTTCGAATCCCGGTAGGAGCAAATGTTTGTGTGATGAGCACGGACATTTGTTTCCGAGGATTTCATGGATGTTTATATGTATAATAAGTATGTATTTACAAACAAAAAAGCATATATGTAGTATATCAACTATCTAGTGTCCACGACACAAGCTTTGCTTAGTGTGGCACTAGGTGGCGCTGTGTGTTAATGTCCAGCGATATTTATTTATTTGTTTTATTTATTAAAAAAAAAAAAAAAAAAAAAAAAAATACCGTGATTGGAAGCGCACAATTTGAATTTGTCCGTGTTCTACGTACATATACTTCCATTTTATTGTGTAGTTTCTGTTGAAGATGCAATAAATAAAGCAATTATAAATTACTGGGTTGTTTAACATGATTATTTTCATTTGGAAGAGGAAGCCCGCGTGGTGGTCCCATTTGAATTTATTGAGTTTGCTAGAGTAGTTTATGATATAGTTCCTATAATACGTATTCTTACTTTTTGGCCTATGATGATGACAGTCATGATGATTCCTTAATAACATCGAATTACAAAGTAAAATTGTTCGAGAATTTATGAGGTACTACAACTAAAAAGGGAACTTACTTAACTTTTAGAAGTCGGTGGCCAAAAAGTCAATGAACCAAACAATGTCACAGACGTTTTAGTGGTAGAGTGACAACACTAATCATATGATCATATGTAATTTTCGACGAAACGGAAACATTTTTGCGCTCGGGCGAATCTAAGATTTAAATCTTTCACCATTTTTGCTACCTTGGTCTAGAACAAAAGGGATGCCTTGAATACCTGATGTCTATGCTATGCATAAGCCTACCTAGCCAATTTAGGTCTGCAGATCTAGATAGTTTTAGCCTAGACTAATACAATACGGTAAAATAGGTGGGGTTTCTCAATAATTGGTTGTTAGTACAGCTGTGTGTTATTTCGTACTGTCTGATAAAATAGGTGTCGTATACGTCCTGAATATGATGATTGTGTAGGTATGTGTCATTAGGTTGTTGTAGAGAAGAAATAATCTATCTCTCTCTTTCTAGGTATTAATTTAGTGTGTAGTTGGATATTGGTGTCGATTCTCTTGTGCACAAACTAAACTTAATTTAGTCTATTGCTTTCTTTTACTAAAAGACAGTGCGAGAAAAGGACGGCTATAGCTATGAACTAAGTTAGAGATGTCAAACTAATTTATTCCTTGCGCTTCACCGTGTTTTTAGTCGACGTGTGCACCCTTCATTTGGATGAAAATATTAGTTCCAATTAAATTTGACAGCTCTAAATTACGTCCGTCTCTCTCTCCTAAGATTGAACAATTCATGGAAGTTTCAACTACATACATGAATGTTCGGGTCCACATGTGCAATTCAGCATTATTTGAAATAAAGCCAATTCTAAGGAATTACGGAACATATTCGGCTTTCATTCGACGTGTACCAATCGACAAACTCCATCGCTAAATCGTATTCACGGCTCACAATTTGAGCAGAAGAGATTTTGTGAGAACAGCGTTGGCCCAGTAGAGCAGCGTTGGCCCAGTAGAGCAGCGGAGGCCCAGTAGAGCAGCGTTGGCCCAGTAGAGCAGCGGAGGCCCAGTAGAGCAGCGTTGGCCCAGTAGAGCAGCGGTGGCCCGGTAGAGCAGCGGTGGCCCAGTAGAGCAGCGGTGGCCCAGTAGAGCAGCGTTGGCCCAGTAGAACAGCGGTGGCCCAGTAGAGCAGCGGTGGCCCAGTAGAGCAGCGGTGGCCCAGTAGAGCAGCGGTGGCCCAGTAGAGTAGCGGTGGCCCGGTAGAGCAGCGGTGGCCCAGTAGAGCAGCGGTGGCCCGGTAGAGCAGCGTTGGCCCAGTAGAGCAGCGGAGGCCCAGTAGAGCAGCGGTGGCCCAGTAGAGTAGTGGTGGCCCGGTAGAGCAGCGTTGGCCCAGTAGAGCAGCGGAGGCCCAGTAGAGCAGCGGTGGCCCAGTAGAGCAGCGGTGGCCAGTAGAGCAGCGGTGGCCCGGTAGAGCAGCGGTGGCCCAGACTTACGAGCAGTAAGTGGGTTCAGACCCAGGTAGGCACCATTACGTTGTTTACTTTATTTCATCACCCCTGCTCTCAAAACCCGTGAAGGAAAACATCGTGAGATAAATCAAATAAAAAAGCTAAAAATATTTAAAAAAAACAAAATTTTTAACATTTAACCAGCCAGCATTGGACTCGCGTGGAGGATTTTAGCCCATTCCCTCTCATAGAGAGGAGGCCTGCGTTCCATCAGTGGGAGCCATATAGATTAATTAAGCTATGAGGTGTGTTTTCCGTTACGTATATCCCATGCGTATTTGACTATATTGCCCAGCTGTGCTAACTCACACATCTGGTGCCTTCACTCACAAAACACTTTAAAACAAACATTATTGACGGTTCTCTATCGTATTACCTAACTTTTTAATCCATAATCTAAAATGACATTTTTTTTTGTCATAATCATCATTCGTCCGAATGACAATTTACCCGAACTTTAAATCACATAATATCAGATGTCATAATGTTGAAATCCCTAAATATAATAAGCCCTAAATCCGTTTGTCATAAGTATTACAATCAATAATATACAAAAGACATAAAATCGTTTTCAATAAAAGTCACAAGTCCTATTCTAAGCAAATGTTTAATCGTATGTAGGCGTTGACCTGCAATGCAAGCAAGCATGCAGCAAGCATGCGGCACGCATGTAGCAAGCATGCGGAAAGCATACAGCAAGCAAGCATGTAGCAAGCAAGCATGCAACACGCATGTAGCAAGCATGTAATGCAAGCAAGCACGCAGCAAACATGCTTGCTTGCATGTAGTAAGCATACAGCAAGCATGCACCAAACAAGCATGCAACAAGCAAGCATGCAAGCAAGCGTGCAGCATACGACTTTAAGTCATGTTAAATTAGGAGATTCAATTATTATAGGATTCGATATTATGACAAAATAGTATTAGAAGTAAAGTTAGTTATGTAAAACATAATTTCGGAGTTTTGAACATTATGGTTACTGAAGTTTATAGCAAACGTGTTATGGATAATGATTTTCGGAAAAAATAAAATTAGGACAATCAAGGGTGTACCATTATTGACGCCTCAATTCTTCTCTCCACCCCTAGGGACACTGCCGGACAAAGATTGATTTTACCACCCTGCCAGTAAACAAGACATCCCAAACTATGTCGCAGTACAAGTAAAACTTGAGGAAACTAGACGAATATCTTAAGCCCTAAACACACAAACTAGATTTGGAAATCATTGGTCCGAAAACAAACTTGGAACAAACTTGAGCACCACTGATTTGGCAAGAACCAATTATTTTCAGGGAATTCTCGTCCGTATTTCAGGAACGTAAGTCCTATAATTGGTTTAACTTGCTTGGAGTTCATGTCTTTTTAGGATTTTGTAGTCGTTTCTTGTAACGCTCATTAGGAATATTAATTAAACTAACTCTCACACGTTTGGTCCACTTTCTGTTTCTAAACGGCTTTGAAGATTTTAGATAAACAATAGCTATGTTCACAGTTAATTTGTATGTATTGTGCTGTATTTAACGTCCATTATTGAAGTATAAGGTACTGTCCTATAGCCTAGTTAGGTAAGGGTAAGTACATATATGTATATTTAGATAGAATATCTCGCTGGACCCTAACACACAGCGCCATCCAGTGCCACACTAAGCAAGGCTTGTGTCGTGGACACCAGATAGTTGATATATTACATTAAATAAATACATATTTGTAAATAAATATATATATGTATGAATATGCTCTATTTTACGCTAAAATTGACAACAGCAACGTTGTATTTCTTGATTGTAATATAAAATTTTGAATGGAAGATGACGGGTTTATTTACTAAGATTTGGTGGTTATATTTACACGAGAACTACTATGTAACTACTAGCGGACGTCACGCGGTTTCACCTGCATAGTTCCCGTTCCCGTGGGAGTACGGGGATAAAATATAGCTTATATTACTCGCTGATAATGTGACTATCCATTGCTGATAGAATTTTTGAAATCGGCACAGTAGTTTATGAGTTTTATCATTACAAACATACACACACACACAAACACATTAATACAATACCATTTTCACCACTCCCGCACGAAACAAGTGTCTTTCCTCTACTAAAACAGTGAGGAAAGTTGGTTTTTCCTCACTGTTTGAACAGTGAAAAAAGTAATGACGGGATCATTACTTTCCTCAGAAATTAACCTTGCCTGATGTTTAAATGTTAAGTTTTAAAGATAATGTCCAAACCACTCTTCTAGAAGAGTACCTATGATGACTGAATACTTTCTTGCTGGGAGTGGTGAAAAGTTTTGTATGTAACATGTGAGCAAGTTCATTTGCTATTCGTTTTATTGAGCCTTTCGCTTACTCAGGATTGAAATTTGTAATCACTCGCTGCGCTCGTGATTCTATTTTTCAATCCTTCGTTCGCTCAAGACTCAAAATCAAAACTCACAGGGAAAACGAACTTTCTTCACATGTTGAATAAATAACTATTTTCCTCTTTATAATATTAGTGTGGATAAGCACACTAGGTAGGTAAACTATTCTAGTATCTACTAGTACATTAAGTAGATTAATATTTCATTTTCAGCAACGGATTAAGTCTTCTTACCGAAACGCAAAGTTGGTACGTCGTCTTAGTTTTTAAGATTTAATTTTTCATTGCAATTTAGATGGCAGAAGACAGCTTATGTCTTTATACCAAAAATTCACTTTGCACGTCCATTTCGTAACCAACTTTCAGTTTATTTATATATAAATCTTTGAAGAGCTAAAAGATTATTTCACTAGTCGGGATTAAAGTTTTTGATGCGAACTAATCTGTTATCAGACTGGGATAAACTTAACAACGTTGCTTAGAGACTTCAAAAACTAAGTCGAACTTAGTGTCTCTTTGATCAAAAATGCTCCAGTTTCGTTTGTATGGATGGTAGTGATTACTCAATTGAGCATACATGAGAATGTAATCCTCGGATTTCCGCCTACAATAACAGCCAGAAATCCCAACACGATAACGTCTAAACCAAACGCGAATCCGACGTCACACAAATAATGTATTACCAAATCATTTGCAAATATGAACATACCAACAAAATGTATACTAGCAAACTAAATTACGGCACCTTAGCTATGTCATCTGCGTAATTCTCATTCATATTCATGAGTTAATTAAAACAAATGACTCAAGGTATTAATTTCTAAACTCATTTCAACTGAGAAATAACGTTCCTTTGAGAGAGACAGATGTAAAATATTCATTGTAAAGCTGGCAACGTTGCTTTTTTGCTTTCGGGACCTATTGGGTCCTGTTTAGTTAAGTTTTATTGTATTAGACATTATTTTAGAGTCCAAATTGTGTCCCGGCAATGACCCTCGTTAGTGTTCGACGCAAAATAGCAAAGTTTAAAGCCCAAAGTATTAATCCCTTGGTTTCGAAGTTTTTGTTTATTATTGTGACTTTTTGCTTTGTAAGAGCTGTGTGTGACACGTTTTAGTACTCATATAAAGAGTTGATGGTCTCCGAGGTTTACAAATGAGCGGAATATGTCCCTATTAAAGTAATGCATCACCCTTAAGTAAAGCACAAGTCTGTTAACAGGCAAAAACTATATAGTGTGACTGGTATTTAGAGTACGAAACTTAAACACGTCATTGAGCTCATGGTAACAAACAACTGTTACTATGGGACTAAACTTGAAGTCGCGAAAAGAATATCAGCTGTTCAGTACATTTATGTTCGCCGTACTGAACAGTCACCGTATGTGTTGTTAATAAGTATACCAAATACAATATTATACAGGGTGTATTTCACCTCATCACAAAGCCGTTAACTAAGCATTCTATACATCAAACTAAGTAACTTAACGCAAAAAATATTGCTGGGAAACAACTTTTTTTTTGAGGTTATAAATCATGTTTTGTGGTATAACTCAATGTAACACACTCAACACATTGTGCGGATGGATGGATTGAATAGTACGGGGGTCGTAGAGATATTTAAAGTAAAAATCATGCGATAAAAAGTGGTATTTAAAAAAAAGCTTGTCAAAATCTTGCAACTTTGACCCCCAGTATCTCCGTAACTAGAAGGTTCCCAGGTATAGTGTAGAACAAAAAAATGATCAGAATGACGAGTAGAACAAGTGCCTTTCGTATTCGTTAAGAGGTGTTTTACACCCTATATAGTGTCAATAACTGTCAAAACGGGACGGACGTCCTAGAAGGACGCACTGACCGAATGGTGAGGTTCTTCAGAAGGGTCAACCCCATATAGCAGAACTTTTTATGTCATAATATTATTTTGCATACCTGGTGATAGCATAAAATCGTTTGGCAGATACTCATTTATTATACTTTCAAAACTCATAATTTTGTAAGTCAGAATTACCTTCAGGCGTAAATTTCATATCCTTGCGAATTAAAAGTAGAACAATCTGATCACAGAAAGTTCACAGTCAAAATCATCTGTTGGCTTATATTTCATATCGATAGTCATTTATAGGCAGAACTATCACACCTCAGAAAGTTTACAGTTAGAATCATTTTTGGCATACATTTCATATGTATAATATGGAAAACTCATCTATCACATCCCAGAGATTTCATGAAATCAGTTGATTGTGAACACTTGGTTTTTATTTCCCTGTTAGAAGCAGGCAAACATGCAAACAAGCATACATCGTGCATGTAGAAAGCATGCAGTATGCAAAAAATCATGCAGCATTCAACCGAGCATGCAGCATGCAACCAAGCATGCAGCATGCAACCAAGCATGCAGCACGCAAGCAAGCATGCATCATGCATTGAGCAGGCATGCAGCATGCAAACAAGCATGCAAGGTAATGCACAATTATATACATGTAAAATTATTCTAAATTCTATGTTAAAAGTAATTTTTTATTAGCCTGTATTTTCCCACTGCTGGGCAAAGGCCTCCCCCATAGTCTTCCACTCCTCTCCACGTGCGGCTCTCTCAGGCCAATCTATCGCAAACGCTTCTAAGTCGTCACGCCAGCGTTTTCTAGGCCTCCCTCGGCGACGCTGCCCGTCTTCTGGCACCCACTGAAGTGGCGACTTTGGTCCATCGGTCTTGATGCATTCTACAGACATGGCCCGCCCACTCCTACTTCAACCCAGCAGTCTTATTGCCCACATCAGCGATTCCCGTTATTGAGCGTATTGTTAAAAGTATGCCATTGTAAATTCGGACATACAAACATTCGGCCAACCACACAAAAATATCCCTTTTAAATATTCGTTTAAAGAAAATTATGCCAAGTGTGTTATGCCAAATAAATTTCGGAGCATCGAGATTCTGCCAGATAGAAGGAACCCTCTTCAGAAAGGTCAGGTGCGTAGTCCTCGCAACCGGCGTTCGTGTATGACCAGATACACGTTGACCGTATATGAACGTGGACGAGGCAAAAGGAGTATGTAAGGATCACAGAGTTGAATTTAAATAAAGTATTAAATTATTCGTTATAGTTTCCTCTGTGCCTGGCAAAAGCACGTAAAGCTAGAGTCATTATCCTGGCTGTCATTTGTCTATCTTTGACAGTCGGTACAGGTAGTCAGTGGCCCAAAAAGTCTGACAACCAGTCTTATCAAGGGGTATCGTATTTCAAATCACGTATATATTTGATCTCCCAGTATTAATTGGGTTGTGGAGTGTTTTAGACTTTCACGGTTTTTCACTACACTTAAAGTACTTACGGGATTATATCCGAAGACAGATTTGTTTGCTCATAATAAATAATTTTCGTCCCATCCGCATACCTCTTCAGTATTCCCGCGATCGTGATGCTTGCAACAGCGTCGAAATATCGGGTGCTCAAAACAACAGAAAATCACGGATATAATCCCGTAAGTACTTTAAGTGTGGGTTGTGGAGGCCAGATGGGCAGTCGCTCCATTTATAAGGTACTGGTATTCAGCTGCATCCGGTTAGACTGGAAGCCTACCTCAACATAGTTGAGAAAAGGATAGGCAGATGATGATGAAATTATTCGTTATCAACAAACTAAAAGATTAAATATGGAACAGTACGCTACGTCAATAGAAAATAGAGATTTTCACAGGTACAGGTATGTGTTCATTTACCAACATACCCCTATAACAAACTTAGTAACAAGTACAGTCCAGTTACATAAATGGCAGCGATAACACTGTTGCACAAGAATTACCTACTACTTGATAAGAAATAGCCGAACTCACAGTAAACGGAGCCATGTAATGAACAACAAACTATGGCAAAATTTGAAACATTCAAAGCCTTGGTATAGTGCCGAGATGAAAATATTTATAGTTCCAGGTTTATTTGAGTAACAACGCCTTATACTTGAGTACAGAGAAGAACTGTGTTACACGTGTAGTCTGTGAGTTTTACTTAGGTAAATTGAAGAAAATTAGAAGGTGACTGTATCTTTATTTCACACGCTAGCTCACAAATATTTCGGCTTAGCTAAGATGACTGGTATACTTTCCTGCAATCTACGCCCAAGGACAAAGTAAACTGGGCTTAGCCAAATGCTCTATCGGACCACGCACAAATGTGTTTGTGCTTGGTCGCGCCCATGTAAAATTAGACAAACCTATTGTAATCGACCAGTTAAAAATCAAGGTGCCATAGCCGCTACTGAGAAATCCTTTAGGAAAAACCCTATAACACTTTGTCCGATCCAAACTCCCAATGTACCATGTTGGTACCCCACGTACCTACAAACACTTGCAAGTAAATTAGTACAGCAGTCGTTACAACTGCGTAATATTACACAATATGAACGAAAACAATCGAAATAAACTGTATTACAGTACTTACATAATGCTTTTATTACGCAATTAAAAAGGCTAAAAGTCAGTATTATAAGCACGTGTCTAGGCTTAACTGACCTTTTTTGTCTGGGTTGGGTAATTTGGTATTTTCATTAAAACATTTCTGTTTTAATTTTTGAAGCGACTTCTTTTGTCTGGAATTAGATAAAAGTTTAATTACATACACAGGATTATAAAGTTAGAGATAATTTATAAATTACATCATCACAAGTTAAGGACAACGCACGGTAGATCGACCTGAGTGTGGGCCGTTGCACCATCCATTGTCCGTTCCTCGGTAGCGGCTCGGAAGCATGAGTGTGTCCTTTCTTTGCAGGGTCCACACTTGGCTAGGACCCAACATGGTCTAGCGTTGGTCAAGCTATCACAATCAACTCAGTCAATAGCAATGCACTGCTGTACATAGGCCTCTCCCAAATTGAGACACAACACCTTGTCATCCACTTCCACATCCAGTCTTAGTCAACCTTTTAAGGTATTCGGTACATTTAGCCATGACACCCAAAGATTTAAGTTCTAAAATTACAGCGGATTCCGGTAGCGCACTCTAAAATAAATGTCATTTCCCAGTACCTAATCATTTTTGATCAATGTTACAAGGATCGATTTGCAAATGCTTTGATGACGCATGATGGGTCTTTTTTCATCCTGTATACTTGAGTTTATAACAATATAAAACCAATATAAGTAACTGGGTGTAAAACTCTAGGCTGAAAACCTCGTTCATTTAAGCAGAGAGCAAATGGTAATTTTGACTCCAAAAAACTTTAGTATACATTACCAACCACTGAATCCCTCCTACCTATTTAACATGACCACAAAAAGGGCCGGGGCGTTAAATCTGTTTAACAGATTCGGTTTAATTTAGAGCAATATGGCTCGTTATAATTACAGCAATAGAAAAGCTTGAACCTTTTATCACTGACATTAAACTGAATTTAATTTTTTTGTGTCTTTTCAAATTCTAATTTTGGTAAGTTTTTAGATAAATTGTTAAATGAGTTTTTCGTTCTTTTATTTATTTAGTATCAGTCTATAGAACCGAACATAATTTCTACTTTTAATGAATGCTAAAATCAACATTCATACTCACCCAGTTTTCACATTGATAGGCAGACGTCATTTGTTTCAAAACCGAAGGAAAGTATCTAAGTATCATGTTCCAACAAATTCCCTTCATTATTAGGTTTTGACGTAGTTGGGAAGTGTCCGCTTTTTATAATACACTTTTTATTAGACTTCTTATCTTCTTGACCAACTGTCTTCTAACTTCTTCTTAGTGTATCGAACCAAGTAAAAAATCTTAGAATTGAACTTCTAAGATTTTTTTCTGGATTAGAGATCGAGATAGTGATCACACAGATTGGGACATTTTTGCCGGCCAACAAAATAATAAACTTGCCATATTAATAGAGTATAACATAATAAACATTGTTTTGACCCACTTCGTTCTGCATTCAAGTTTGATTTGGATGAAAATGCATGGTTAGCTAAGTGACGCCTTTTTAAATCCAATATGGCGGACCCCCAAAGATGGCGGGCTAGTGATGTTTTATGCCTTCCTTCTATGGGTATCAAATGAAAGGGATGGCTGAGTAGATTACGATAAATAAAATGACGTTACTCTAAAACTTAGATTTTTAGGTTTTTTTTCAGGGACTTATATTATCTATACCTATCAACCTTAAGAACCTTTTATATACTGGCTTACAAAATAAAACAAAGCATAAATAAACTAAGACCAAACTAAGGTAAAAACCTTCCTCTTCCAAGAGCTCCTTGATTACTTATCGGTACCTCATTCTACGAAATTCACCTAATTACACATCGATCACCATTATCCCAATTTCATCACTTACACATTCGGCCAGTAGTTACTTACTACGGAACGTAACTCCTTATTTTATTCAACTTAATTAAAGCGAGATAGGAGGCTTTCGCGTAATTCAGCAGAATTATTAATTACAAGGATAATTGCCTGGCCCTGTCTTCAGCTCACTATGTTTGATAGCATTAATAATATATATGACCGAAAGCCTTTGCGTTCTCTGATCATTTTGTTCCTTTGTTATTTACTTGCTGCCGTAGTTAATGGGAATAAAAGCATTAATGTTTTAGGAACCCCGACTTACATTAATACGGAAAATGAATAGAGAAAAACAAAAGACTACTTACGTATTCTGATAAATTACTGTCGTAAAGTATGAAGGCTGTGCGTAAGTGTGAGTTTAAAAGCATCAATTTCAAGGACGATGTCTACATAAAAATGATCTATCTATAGATCAACAAGGCCGTTTTACCCTACACCCTTCGAAAAGTACCCTCAAAGTTTGATTAAACATCAACACGCCAAGAACGTCCTATAAAAGTTTATATCTTTTACAAAGAGCGATCTTATCGGCCATACTTCAAGGGTAATTACCCTGATACCTACAGAATTGCATTAATTGACAGTAATGGGGGAAGCTTTACGTAATGAGATTTTAATTAGATCCACTAAACAAAATAATTAAAATGGAAGGGAAAGGTCGAGAGAAACGAGATTTATTTGAATAGAACGTGGCTGTATAAACTAATGGCTGTTCAAGGGAGCCACGTTCACTAGCTATTCATGTTGAATACTACGAATACTTACAGCAGTCGTTCAAAGGACTTCCTTTGAAGCACTGCTCTTCAAAGTATCGTTAGACTACATTTTCGCAAATAATTTAATTATTTTGGGGTTGTAATTGACTCAGATATTTATGCCTTGGACGATTCGAGACACAATTTCGAAGGCGCAGTAGTAAAACTGTCCAGTCGCATTGACAGTACGCAGCGACAAGGCTGGTTTCTCTTTTTGTGTATCGACGAATATAGTTTGTTTCAAACTTTATAGCGGTTCGGAAGTTAGCTGCGAGTGACGGTCTGCGCAGGTATAACAGTTCAAACTTTACGGCGCCTAGGAACATCTAACGTAAAGCTGCTCCAAACACAATTTTACGTATCAGCGGGACACAGAGGACGCATCGTCTTGACTGTATAATGCGCAGACCGTCACCCGCAGCTAACTTCCGAGCCGCCATAGAGTTTGAACCGAAATATACATCACGTTCATATCAATTTGTCGGCTTTGCTGTAGCTGTTCCCTTGAAAGAAATTGTAAGTTTTTCTGTGGTTTTGAGTGTTTCATCTTTCAGAAGCAATTTGATTAATCAAAATCATCATTGTACTGTCCTTGACATGTTATGTGGAGTCAGTACAACTCGTCTTTTTCGTCACGCAATCATTAACTCCTTTTTCTTTCATATCATGTCTCACACAATCTATGTTTTTGATATTTATCTCCCTCTTCATCACCAGTCCATAACATATCAGACGACTCCCTTTCATCTTTTCTGTAAGGCCATCTTTCAAACTTCCTCTTTATTGTTCATTTCTTACTTTATCCATTTTAATCAATAAACTAAACAACACATCCATCTCAACATTCTCATCTCTGCTGCATGCACTATTTTTTATTCGTCTTCTTCACTGCCCTGTTAATTCTTCCTGTCTATACAGCACATCTTCGATCAAACAAAATACTATCGTATAAATAGGTACTTATCCATACTTACGGGGAGTATAATTGTGTAATTTCCCTCAAAACCATTATTATTCTTATAATATTTCATCACGTTATCAATTCTTAAGACTGTTTCCTCATATCCTTATCGCGGATCTGGTGGTATCAATACCGGAGATTATTTTATCAGAAGCAAGAATAGTAGCGATAAAAATAACTGAGGTTGCTACATTATCTGAACTATGTGCGACGTAAAATTATGTTGGTTTTATTACTTAGGTAACCGTCCGTAAATTTTGTTTGCAATATTTTCTTTTATTCATCTTTTTATAAATTGTTTAATTTTTTTTTTGTTGAAATATTAATTTAAAAAATGAATAAAAACATTTTAAATTATTACTATTTGTACCCCATCGATATCGGGAACAGGGTCCAAGCTACCGGTGGTTAGGGCTCCAGAGAAAGAAACCGTGTCTAGGAGTACCGCTTTCTATATTTTTAACAACATTATTGATCATGAGATTAAAGCAGAGTTATTCAATAACAAGTTTGATTTAGAAATTGTGACATCACAAGTCTAGGCTCGCATAGTGGACTTACAGCCCATTGCATTCCTTCTTACAGACATAGGGCATGTGTATGGACGGTGTGTCGTGAATCAAAAATCTTACGTTAAATTATAGAAAATCATAGTTTTAACATAATGCTGATTGATGATCACTACTAATTTTTTAGCATTTAAATATTTGCTTGCCGTATAATGATCTTAATCACTTGATTTCTTAAACAACAAATAAAAACAAGCAAACTAACAAATCTCTAGATCGATAAACAAACTGATAAAAAACTATAAATATTCCACTAGGTATAACAAAAAAATACTTTTTTCCACAACAGAGGGCACAAAACACAAGGGCTCAAAAATGGAGCAGCAACAAAAAGATGGCCGCTTTTATCCAGTTTTATTCGGGAAACGATTGCCTCCAACACTATTATTCGCGCCATTGACTTCGAGGCCCTATAGTTTTTAACAACACCTTTTTCACACGGAATCCGTATTGGGAAGTAGGAAATGCATCTCTGTCCTTGCAACGCATTGATTTTGTCACGCCCAAGTGCTTTAATCATTAAAAAAGTAAACCTACTTACCTACGACAATTAGTTTTACTGTGAGTACTACACAACATAAAATCGTAGGCCACCAGCTAACAAGCGAGCGAGCGAGGTGGGCGAGCATCGTTTCATCTCTTTTAATACTTTGGTTCACACCGCGAAATTCAGAGCTAAGCTACGTCAGCGGTACAAACGATGCGAACGAAATATCCGACGATGCCAGCGACAATATTCGTCTACCACGCCTGCATAGCAGTGATAGCATAGTGGTGTGGCGACTTCAAACCCCAGGCACGCACTTCGGATTTTTTTTATATAAGTGCGTATTGTATAATTATCACTTGCTTTGGGAAAGAGAAACATCGCAAAGAAACCAGCATGACTGAGAGATATTTCTTGACGGCCATGAAAACCCAATTCAGAAGAAGAGACCTCGCCCGCCTTGCCCGGTGCGCCCGCCCGCTCGCTCGCACGTCCGTTCGTAGTTTTCAATGTGAACCCACATAGTTTCGCTCGTCAAAGCTTCGCTTAGTTTTTATAGTTTCCCTCGCCAGCTCGGAGGTGGTACGGTCTGCGCTTGACACATATTTTACGCAAAATTTGGGCTACCAGTAAGGCTTTTTCAGTAGCGTCCAACTTATCCTGGAATTTGCAGACAACAGAACGGTGTTTTTCCGAACGGTGTATCTACTTAGCGTATGCGTCCTGTGTCCTTTCATCAAGATGGAAACCCTACATTGCACACGATTCTTGATTATATCTATTACTGTGACAAATAGTAGGTAGAGTCGAGGGCCTTACTTGATAAGCCACTTTCACTACTTTCCAATTTTGCACTTTTATATTTCATTTACGAATATTACCGACTAAACCCGATTTGCGTTATACGGCTAAAATACGAATCAAGACTGTAGTTCAACTTTCGTAACGTATATTCCACCACCAATTTAAAAACTGGTTTTAATATTTTTCCATTTTTAAATGAACATGACTGATTCTACCCGAATATCCTGGCCAGAAAACAGCGTAATAGTACATAATCTAAACGAGATTTCTATAATGTGAAATAGTAATAAAATTACAAAACTTTCAGTTAAGCAGTAGCCTTGCTAATAGGCAAGTAGTATTCCTTACACAGCGCAGTTAAAAAAAACTGAAAACCTTCGTAATCATTGCCTTTTTTCAGCCATAACACTGAACTTCTTATGTAATTTCAAACGATTGTTTCTGGTAACAGTTTACGCAAGAAAACCATGTTTATCAGTGGTAGTAATACGAGAGAACCGTTATTTCCCCTACCTTAAGCACAGGTCAAATGATTGCCATGACCACCTATGGTTTAAATAACTTGTTTCACTAGAAGATACAGGGATGCTTAATTCAATATTTTCAAAGAAATTTAGCCAGAATTGGGAAAAAGGTAGGCATCATAATAAATCAAAATCAAAATCAGGTGATTTTCTCCTAATCAGTAGATAAAGTAAAGAACGAATCAAAGAATATTTTTAAGCAGCTTGCCTGTGCCAGCAATATGAGGATTTGACCCAGTACCTAACCTAACCTTACTAAATATTTACTTCTGCAAAATGCACACTGAAATACCCTGAAATAATACCTTTGTTCACAACGTTTATCCTACTCTACTTTTTGTCGTTATTGTGTTGTTTGTCTTTATTAATTCATTAGAAAAACTGAACTCGCACTGTCCACGCTCTCTCAAAGAACGACACAAAGAAAAAGCAAAAATCTGGACCATAGCAAACGGAGGAATTAATACACAGGTACAAAAGCGTATAAAAACAAAAGAATGGAGTATGGAGGGTAGTCCGAATTCAATCTCAATATGAATCCTTTGTGTTATTACTAGTAAAAATTGATATTTGATTTTTTACAACACAACGCAAACCGAGTAACAAAAATACACTGCGCAATACGCAATAGCACGGAACGGATGTTGTGAATAAAGTAGTCTAAGGTATCTTTTGGTACAGAATCCAGGTATGGATTTTTTTGATTATTTATTTATTTATTTTAATAACATGGGAGACTTACAGCTAAAACAAACAGATCAAGGACAGTGCACTAGTCTGAAAGCCAATTACAGGTCTCCACTTATAAAGCTTACTTATTACATTCTTTTTAACGGTTTTGTGTACCGAAACCGCATAAAAAGTCAAAGAAAAACATGCAATGTAAATGATGGCAAAAAATCGAAACTTTGAGTTCGTGGTTTCAAAATTTCCACAATAACTGACTGGAGTATAAATATGAAACTCAACTTTGTAAGAATATTATTCTGAATTTTATTTTCCAATCTTTCACGCGGAATACGAACACATGAATAACGAGCTATTTTGCCCCCAAACCAAAAGGAATACCATTTACCCTTTCTTCAACGCAAAATCGCCAAAATTCTTGGATTCAATTTTGTTACATCACACAGATCAACTATCAAAATTGTTTTTCGAGAAAAATGGTAGAGAAAACAAAAGGTAGTGTGTATTGAATAATATATGAAGGGGTGAAGAGCGAGGGGGTGGCGGGATACAGTTTTAATCTCGAGTATCAAAGGTACTAAAAGGTCACAAAGCCCTCGTATTGGAAGTTTTTAATATAGCACGTGTCAGAGTAAAAGGTTATTGGATATTAATAACCTTTTCAATGAAGGTAATAAATATTTTGCTGTTACTTTTCTTGTGAAAATTATTTTTCTTTTGTGAGTTATTCTTTACATCAATACATACGTATTTTATGAGGTCTTACTTACTTGAAAAGATAACTTTCAAATCAAGACAGTACTTTTTTTTTCATTTTGCAATGTGTATGGGACTTCTCCGGTACACATCAATCCCGATGGAAAATGGGTGGTCAATGTCTGTAGAATGCATCCACACGATGGGCCAGATTTGAGTCCTCATGCACTGGATGCCCGCAGACGGGCGTCCTCCCCGAGGGAAGCCTAAACAACGCTGACGTGAGGACTAAGAGGCCTTTGTGGAAAATTGTCCGGGAAAAAACCCACATATGGAAGAGAGGAAGGATATGGGGAGACCTTTTGCCTAACAGAGACAAAAAACAGATCGATTAAAAAAATATGGCAGTTTCTTCTCAGTTAGAGGAAAAAACTTTCTTTATAGAGACAGCAAACATAATTATGAGGTAAAATAGCCTTAATCTACCTACCTACATTTTCTTGCAATAAAATCGAGTACACCTTTAGAATCCCAATGAATCAGCGTTTAGCACAAAAGACGCGTGAACAATGTTTGCAGGCGATTGTAAAATATGCTACCGATATAAACAAGGCGTTGCATATTATGTATAATGAAGGGTTAATTTAGAGGTTGTTACACTTTTGGTAAAGTACCAAATATTATTAGTTACTTATTACGTGTTGTAACATGCTAGTCGTATTTTAAATGGCTCTTTACATTATTTTTTTTTGTTTCTCGAACTTTGATTTACAATTAACTTATAAAACCATTAAACACAATCAAAGCAGTGCTGCTTTGATTGTGTTTAATGGTAGCTGCTCAGCTAAAACGTTCCCAGTCCCACAGTTGCAGGTTGCAGTTGTTTCTCAACTTATTTTTGTTTCATAAATAAATAAATGCAGTCGGATTCTGTTTAGATATTATTTTTTTTTAAGATGAAGTTTAGACCCCGAAAAAATTAGAAATGAAAAGTACCTAATAACTCTGCGAGAGTACCGCAGAGTTATTACTTTTCATTTCTAAATTTTTCTTAGCAACTTAAAAAATCTGACGTATTTTTCATATAAGCATGGAACCACCTGAAAACAACCACCACTGTTATGTTTGTGTGATGAGCATGAACATTTGTTTCCGAGTCTTGGATGTTTACATGTATAATAAGTATATATTTACAAACAAAAAGTATATATTATGTAGTATATCAACAGTCTGGTGACCACGACGCAAGCCCTGCTTAGTGTGGCACTAGATGGTGCTGTGTGTAATGTCCAGCCATATTAATTTATTTATTTATTTATTTATTTATTTATTTATTTATTTATTTATTTATTTATTTATTTATTTATTTATTTATTTACTTATCACGCAACACCCTTTACTCAACACTATAGGTATTCAACACCCTATACATAACACAGTAGGTACACAATATACTATAATTAGTCACGCCCGCTAGCAACAGCGCCCGACACTGATTTGCATGGTCATGCCGCCCCAATTTATCAACTCCTGAAGGCCTGAAACCCTGATACCGTTACCCGGTGCCCTAACAATGGAAAATCAATATCTTGCACCCCACAACACGGCCGATGGTATTTTTAGATGACATTGGATAAGCATAAGATTTAGAAAAAACATTATTTGTTGTGTTTTTTTTTCGAGAAGCGACACGCAGCGTGGTTGCAAGGTTTGTTTTGATTAGTAAGTTGTTTTTGCGAGACTGCAAAACTAAGTGCATTCAATTAAATAGAAGGAATTCCTTGAAGAAAACATTCTGATGTTGGATTTTAAATCACCAGTCATCATTGTAATTCTCCTGCCCTAATCCCAATTTATTTGAAATAACCAGTACTGAATATTAATTTATTTTGTTAAATTCAATATCTAGACTGGATGGAAGGAGCGATTTTGTTATTTATTTATTAGTGCAATGACAGTTTATTATCATTTGTAGCAATCAAGCTGTGTACTATTACTTAGATACTATATTTAGTCGCTTTTGAGATCTTTCAAGGTGCATAAAACAGAATTAATAAAAAAATAACCAAAGTGACACAAGATGAAAAGCATGCTTACATCGTTTCGTCATACTTGTATTAAGAAGATAAGTAAAAATTACAGAAGGACTTCAGAAACATCAGGTGTCTGTAGTTTAAACCAGAAAAAGGCATAAGTGGGATTTCATAAACACCAATTTTAAGTACCTAGCTGTGAAGTCTTATACTATCTACAGCTGTCACTTTCAGGTCTGTAATGCCTTTGAAAACGTCTTCCTATTAATGCAAGAACATTCCAAACGCCCACAAGGACCAACACAACCAAATACAAACAACAATTAATTAAATGGAAATCAATTCACCCAATTAACGCCAGTAAAACGTATACAGGATATTACCAAGCAACTACTGCATAATTTTCCATTCATTCCTATAAGTAATTATAGCTAATAGAAGCAGTTTTCAACCCCTAAGGAAGGGGAGTGATGGCTATAAAAATAGCCGTGTCAATTAAGGTAAAAAGCCCCCAAACGAACTTTGATGTCGTTTCCTTCCATCATAAAATATAGGGGAAGTTTTGTATGAAAACAACCCTGAGTTTAGTTACGAAATAGATTACAAAAGACCCACCCACGTAAGGGACAACCCTTTTGATTTTCATAATAAAAGTTATTACAAAATATTGTATTTTCATTTCGCAACTAAATGAGATTGCAGTTTTTCGCCATTAAATGATAAAGCAAGTTTTAATCTCTCGTAAAATCTATTTCACGAGAGATTATAACTTTTCAAGATATCCAGCGCACTTTGTAAGATATCCACTATGAAATGATCTTATCTTAATCATTTTTTTTTTCACAATAATAAATGATGGTTGGTTTTCCTGCTGTAAATTATAAAATCTGCAAAATCAATTAGATATTAAAAGTAATACTCTCTATTAAACACCTTGTTAATTGAAACCAAATAAATCTGCATCATCCGATACAAAAAAATCCTCTCAAACAAATTACCGAGCAAAAAAAATCCAATAAAAATAAACAAAATACGGAGCTTCACAAATATTTACCAAAACGAAACTGCCAAAAAAATCTTATTTGCCAAACTTAAGCGGCTGAGGCTTTCGGCTTACCCTGTATACATTTGCCATGGTGTTTGGCAATTTTACCCTAAAATATCCCCGGGGAATCTTTGTGGGTGAATTAATTCGCGTCTTGGTTTAATTTTAACGGCTAACACTCCAGTGGTGGGTAACGGAATTGGGGTAATGGTTGTTTACCAACGTAAGAATATTTCAGGGTTATTTTTGTATGTGACTGTTTTTATAAGTCTTGTTAATAAAGGTATTTTACGGCTGTTTCGTGTATTTGTGTGGCAAGTTAGTTTTTATTATTATAGTTGTGTAATTCTAGTAAAATTTTATAAATAAGGCGGTGCGAGCAATCTGTGGGAACGGGCTGTCATATGTCCATCTTTGACAGTCGTTACAGGTAGTTCGTGGCCCCAAAAGTCTGACACCAGTCTTACCAAGTGGTAGCGTATTTCCCAGTATTAACTGGATTGTGGAGGTCAGATAGGCGGTCGCTCCATGGAAGTACTGGTATTCAGCTGCATCCGGTTAGAGTGGAAGCCGATCCCAACATAGTTGGGGAAAGGCTAGGCAGATGATCAAGGCGGTGGGAGCAGACTAGATGCCGTAGGTGGAAAACTTTGTGTTATGGTATATTTTGGAAAAGGTCTTGCAGTGAAAGCATTAAAGCTAAGACAGGGCATCGCTCATCATTCCCAGGTTGTCATTGGGGTTTCCTATCAGGAATTTTCTTATTTCTTGTAGCAGCCATGGAATCTGAATTTATGACTGATTGATGGCAATATTTTCGCTCCCTATTACATGGGACTTAAACGTAACTGTCAAAATAGGTTGTTATGTACAGGCGTAAGGTTATGTAAAAAAAGGGACTGTGCCTTAATAATCCAGTTTAAAAGTTTTAAATTATTGACACGTACAAGGCTACTTCTAAGCACACAGATAATATACCACAGATATAGGTAGGCCTAGATAACGCAAGAGCAACTACTTCGCGTGCGATCACTAATATGATGAAAGATCGTAAGTGGCCAATTTCGCGCTCAGTTTGCATCGGTGTATAGCGCTAGTCGGACGTCAGTTTTGAAATTATGGCAAAGGTATCCAAAAACTAGTACGTCGACGGCGGCCCCTCTGAATTGATTTTATTTTTCCATCACTAAATAGTGCTTGTGATGTCACAAGCTGATACTTGCGTTATCTAGGTCTATTTATATCTAGAAATAAAGAAAACGTATTTATTCAGCACATGCCATAAGCGCACACAACAAATAAAAAAATAAAAGTAATTAAAAACAGAATTTAAAAAAACTAGCAAGAGAAAAAAAAGAAAATATTGTCACTATTGTTGCCTGTGCTTTCGAGAGCGCCAAAGTTCACCTAAATTTTCTACTCCGATAATTGGAAATCCGAAAATGTTCTTCCTAACATTTTTCATCATAACAATCACAATTCCTAACTACTCTGTCTCTAATGTCATAATTCCGAATCATTCAACTTCATAATG
The DNA here is from genome assembly GCA_916618015.1 of Xestia c-nigrum. Lineage (NCBI taxonomy): Eukaryota > Metazoa > Arthropoda > Insecta > Lepidoptera > Noctuidae > Xestia > Xestia c-nigrum. The sequence continues at coordinate 18,044,176 of OU745255.1, read as the reverse complement.
TCAGTAGCAATAAACATCTATTACTTATACTATTGTTTGTTTTCCTATATTTTCTCAACATAACCATCTTTTACACTATTATTCAAAGTCATATCTTTTTTGTTTAGTTTTGTTTTTATTCATAATAATCCGTAATAAATACATTAATTTTGGGTAACTTTATTTTCACGTAACATATGATCAATAGTGCCTTTGATGTATCGCATGATCCGTTTTACATTCTGCACATCATCTTTGGTTGGACTGTTTAGATTGCGAGATACCACTGATACGGCATAGGCTATGTCTGGCCTCGTGCCGGTCATTAAATAGGCAAGTGCTCCAACGGCTTGGCGATATGGGAACGTGCTAACTTTGACCTCTTGGCCGTTATTCATCGCCTTCATATCTTCAGCTTTCAATATTGGAGTTGCCACTGGTTTGCATTCCTCCATCCCAAACCTCTCCAGTACTCGGTTCGCATACGCTTTTTGGTGAAGCAGTATTGAGCCATCTGACTGTCTCTCTATCTCCATGCCTAGAAAATAGGTGGCCGGTTTGATTGTGAGTTTGAATCTCTTTTTCATTTCCTCTAGAAAAAATGTCGTCTCCTTCTCACTTGTTGACGCTATTAGACCGTCGTCAACGTATAGGGCAAGGATTATCCTTTCTCCCCCTCGCTTTCTTGTAAACAGGCAGGGATCCGATTTACTTTGGTTGAAGCCAATTTGAACTATATAGTCCGTTATGCACCTGTTCCAACATAAGGGCGCTTGCTTTAGCCCATAGAGGCTCTTTTTCAGCTTGAATACCAGCTTTTTATCATTCGCATAATCTTCTGGGGGTTTCATGTATATTTTTTCATTTAGCGTGCCATATAGGAATGCCGTCGATACATCAAATTGTGCTAGACTTAGCTTCTCCTTAGCTGCAACACTCAGTACAGCTCTTATGGTGCTACTTCTCGCTACGGGACTGAATGTCTCGTGAAAGTCAATGTCCTTCTTTTGTGAGTATCCCTTTATTACGAGTCGGGCTTTGTACTTTTCTATTGTACCATCCGCATTCGTTTTTATTTTGAATATCCACTTCCAAGGGATTGCTTTTCTTCCTTTAGGTAATTCCACTAGCTCCCAAGTTTTGTTGTCTTTTAGCGAATTTATTTCACTATCTATGGCTTGTAGCCATTTTTCACGCTCTGAAGAATTCATTGCCTCCTTGTAGGTCTTAGGTTCAACCATACTGTTAGCCTCTACTGCCATCACATAATCTTTAAATCAATCTGGTGGTCTCAATTTAGATCTGTCTCTCAATGTCCTCTGACCTTCTCTTTCAATCTCATTATTAGAGAGGTTCAAATTCAAATTATTGGCAGGCTCTTCAATAGGCTCTTCCTCATCATTATCTGAATGAGCTGTTTCATAGTTTTGATCTGAGTTTGCATTCTCACGATATAGATTGTCATCTTCCTGATCATCAACATCAATGTATTCAACATCTCTTCATGATGAAGGTTCATTGTCATTCAAGTGTATGTCACTCTGATCTTTACGGCTTTCTGGATTAGCTATATGTTAGGTACATGGGCGTAGCATTTGCAGCCGAGAATTCTTAGATGCTTGATTGATGGTTTCTTTCCGAACCACAATTCGTATGGGGACTTATTGGGTACGCTTGATGGTCCAGTGCGATCTAGCACGTACACAACAGCTTCTATCACTTCTGCCCACAGCTTCTCTGGAATCTTTACACGTGCATGCATGATGGCACGCGCTGCTTCTACTATTGTGCGATTTTCTCGCTCTACACATCCACCTTGCTCGTGAGTGTATGGCATTGTTAGTCTTTGTGTTATGCCGCGTTCTTGAAGGATCCTTTTAAATTCTGCGCTAACAAATTCACCGCCGTAGTCACTGAGTACTTCTTTTACAGTGTGTCCCGCCACTTTAGCTGCAACTTTGATGCTGCTTTAGACTTCTGCTTTAGAAAGTAAACATGTCTATGCCTTGTGTTGTCATCTTTGAACAGAATATAGTATCGATTCTTCCCATATGATGTCGGAAATGGCCCGCATATGTCAGTGTGAACAAGTTCACCAGGTTGAGTGGCTCTTGTTCTTGTTCCAAACTGCAATCTGTGCGTCTTTCCATAAATACAGCCTTCACATAGATCTGACTTGTTGTTATTTATCTTCATTCCGAGCTCAGTTTCAATAACTTGCTTTACGTGTCTTTTATTTTGGTGTACTAGCCTTTCATGATACAGCTGTAGTGGGTTTGTCAGTAATTGATTGACTTCCAGCTTGTTTGGTCTGATACAGTTAATAGCCAACTTGTATAGGCCTCCATCAATCTTTCTTGTCCCAATTGCTTTTATCACTCCATCTACTTTGAGTATGCATTGCTTTGGCGTAGATTCAAATGTGCTCTTCGACGATACATTATGCGTTGCAAGAACAGAAAATAGATTTCTCTTGATTTGTGGTACATACCATACATCTTTCAGTAGGAGTTGTTCAACTTTACCGTTACATTTGGCTACAGCTCGAATATTGCCTTTCCCAATGGCTTCGATGGTTTGTCCATTAGCTGCGGTGACAGTAACATTGTGCGAATCGTCAAAGTGCTCGAAGCATTCGAAGATGTCTCCTTGATGCGTAACATGGCATGTCGCTCCATTGTCAACGTACCAGTTCGTGTCATCAATTGGTAGTTTGTCTCCTTCAGCTAACACGGTCAAATTTACATTTGTTTTGCTGCACGACGGCTTTGGTGGGCGTCCATCTTCTATCTATTTACGGCATTTGCAAACTCTGTGCCCAGCTAATCCACAGTATTTGCATTTGAAGACTGCTCCTTTATCTTTCGTTTTCTCTGTCTTGACTACTAGTACTTCCTCTTTGTATTCACTTACTTCTTCATTGCTCTTTAAGGCTTTCTCGAAGGTACTTAGCTGTGCAATTAGATTCTCTATTGTCCTATCCTTTTTGTTTACAAGGAGCCAACTTGACTTGACAGCAAAGAAATTCTTAGGTAGGGTCCCAAGTATCTTGCAGATCAGCAGTATATCAGGCAGCTTCGCTTGAATTTGGTTATTCAGCTCATGCCATATATTCTTCAATGCAGAACATTACATGAAGGCAAAGGCACAACAACAAAAGGAGTTCATAATACAAGAATATAACCACTGAGTCTTCGCTCATTGTCTATTCTCAACATCCACCTCTCTTGAATGTAGAAACTCCGGCCAATGTCTTCAGTTCTTTAGTTACAATAAAAATCCAGAACATGACATAAAGAAGCATATTAAAACACCTAAATATAAGGCAAAACGTGTCTTGGTGTTTTTTGTCTCCGACTAACCGTTTGTCGTAAAAACGATGTGAAAGGGTAGGTTAGGTTAGGTTAGAACTGTGACCAACTACTACGGCTACAGCTACCTCGAAATTGGTCGCTCGGAACGACGAATTACAAAAATCAGTGAAACGACCTTTACTCAAAAACAAAAAAAAATACTATAAATATCATCTTCTACCCACATAATATTTTTTATTACACTTGGTAAATGTTTCTTTCTGACTATGAGTATTATATATGAAAATTATCTAATATGAAAATATTATGGTAATTATGTTTAGGGATAAAAGCTTTATGATAAAAAAACAGTATGAGTTTCAATATATTACATGAATGATATTAGTAATTTCAATTTTCAGAAACATGAGTGTTATGAACATCGCCGGTAGCATTACAAATAGTATGAATGAAAACTTGATGATGAAAAATTTTAGGAAGAGTGATCATTCGGAGTACAAATCGTTAGGAAGAACAATTTCGGGTAAAGAACTTTAGGTGAGCCAATATGGACCCGCTTTTTCCCAACTCTGCTGGTTGGCTTTCCGATGAACAGCTAAACAGATGCAGCACAATTATATTATTTAACGTGATGCCACTGCCTGTTCTCCACAACTCAGTGACTGGGTTATACGATACCCCTCGGTAAGACAGCTTGTCCAGACTTTTTGGGCCACTGACTACCTCTAACGACTGTCAAAGACCTACAACCGGGACGGCTACACGTGCTTTCCGAGGCACAAAATAGACACCCACCCACCCATCCGCGGACCAAACTAGGCAAGCGCAACTTAACCTGAAGATTGACACGAGCGGCTGTTATTATTTAGCCACGAGCTCATCTTCTTGTCTTCTGTTTTTCAAACTTCTGAGTACCTTCCAATAACGAACCTATATGCCTTCTTAAATACATACTTAAGGTCCAATCTTGATGCTCCGAAAGTTATTTCGCATAACACGAATATTTTTTAAGGCATAAAAATTATGTTATACAGATATTGTGTGGCCGCGCGAATGTTTGTATATCCGAATTTACATTGGCATACTTTATATCCTACTTTTGGCAATGTTTAATTTCGAAAGATGATTCTGACTTACAAAATTATAAGGTTTGAATGTATATGACAAATGAGTGTATGCTCTGCCAAACGATTTTCTGCGAAATTGAGTTCATGCTATCTGCTGTTATCCAAAATAATATTATAACATAAAAAGTTTTGCTAGAAAGGGTAAACTATATATAGACTATTAGGACCAACCTAAGGTATCACCTAATCCTGCCGTAAGGACAACATTCCACCAAGAATGACGGAATATAATTAATTCAGCTCCGCAAACGAATGTTCAAACAGCCATTCGTCTACACTTCTCTCCATAATTACTGAGCCAGTCTGTTGGCGGTTTCGATTATTCGTAAGTTTATTTCTCACGGAAAGTTAAAGCGGGGAAACTTCACTTCTATGTCTCCAGAGCGAGGAATAGTGAATGCAAATTTGAATGAGTTGGAAGCTTAGTTTGAAACGCTCCGAAGAAATAATGGATCTGACTGAACTGCTGTTTTACATTCAGGTTCTTTAGAGGTCTGTGGCACGAGGCAGGTGGCTCCACCATGTTATATACGTAATATACGTAGCGTGCTTATTAAGCAAATTCAAAATCAATGCATTTATTTCAAGTAGGCCAGTTACAGGCAATTTACAACGATTACTAAGGCCACGAGTTTCACTCTTTCGTGACAGTCACAGTAGCAAAAGCAGATGAAAGAATTTGGAGGTCACCGAGAGTTAGCGGACTCATGACTTATGATGCGACGATTATCGCACGAGGGAAAAAATTATGCACGCACTTGTCACGTCGCCTGAAGGCGTGGTCGGGGCGTGAGAAAATAATATGGCAATATCCTTGTAATATGGATCCTTATTTCGCATGCCAATCAACAGGATGCAATCGGTCTTCATTATTGTAGCTATCGGTCCTCATCATAAGGTGTGTTGTTTCCCACTAAACTCCTGGTCAGAACACGACAACATTTATTATATACTAGCTGACCCACGCAACTTCGTCTGCGTCACATAAGAGAGAAAAACGAAAGGAAAAAAAACCCGCTGTTTTTGCAACATTTTTCATTCCTGCGCCGCTCCTAATAGTTGTAGCGTGATGTTACATAGCCTATATATAGCCTTCCTCGATAAATGGACTATCCAACACAAATAGATTTTTACAATTCGAACCAGTAGTTTCTGAGATTGGCGCGTTCAACCAATCAAACAAACAAACTCTTCTGCTTTATAATCTTAATATATATAAATCTCGTGTCACAATGTTTGTCCTCAATGAACTCCTAAACCACTTAACCGATTATAATAAAATTCGCACACCATGTGCAGTTCGATCCAACTTGAGAGATAGGATAGTTTAAATCTCAAATTATGAGACGCAGACGAAGTTGCGCGAGTCAGCTAGTATTAGTATAGATTTGAGACGGTAGAAGTTTATAAGACCGTGGATTTTTTAAAGATATAATAAAAATGATAAAAAACTAACATTCCCGTCTTTATAGGAAACAATTCATCTTCATAACTCAAAACAATTTTCCTTAAAAATGTCCTCTTGAATTTCTCCAAAAAAACAAGATTGATTCGGCACCAGCCATTAACAAAGTTAATCCCTAAGGTTTTCTTTATTTACATTTATATGAAAACATTAATAGGTTTCACGTGTTTTAATCTTAGATCCTTAGCACAATGAGGGTATTTATGGAAAACGTTGTACTTATTTGAATAGAATACTAATCTGTTCGGGAATAATCCCGCCTATTGTATGACAATGGCTCGACTTAAACTTAAGAGCACCTGTCTTTGAGAAGATTTGAAATGATAAGATGCAATGCATGAAAATGGCTTTTGAAGTTCTGTTATAAAGCTGAAGAATTTAATGCGATATGTTGCTGAAAGGTAGATTAAAATGAGGCTCTTTTATCTTCGAATAACCTCAAGTTTTAGTCTGCACTAAACATATTTTATACAATTACCTTAGCTGAAAGAATTTCTTAACTCAATAGTAATGTAGTAGAGAGGAAGTTCTGAGAATCTTTTCACTTTAAATCCAGTACGTAGGTACTGATAGAGTCAACAAAAATGTTGGGAATAATTAACACATTTGAATAATCGGCTAAAACACAGAAATAAACTATTGGTTCTCGGTCTAGAGGACCAGGCCAAATCTAATATGAACCATTCTTAGAAAAACGCAGAATAAGTAGAATAAACTTGACATTTTGTGAATACGAGAATAACACTAAAATTACTATGGAGCCAAGAACATCATTTAATGTTAAATAAATCCAATTACTACAAGACTCCTTAATAATCAAAAAAGTTTCAGAAAAGAAAAAATCCGAGAATACACGCATGGAACTCCGTCATAGACAATTCAGAAACATAAATACTTATTTCCTGTCATGCATGAAATTGCTCGAATAAGAAAACTATTCTTCTAATACTATGGCGCAACTTCTTGTTTGTCATTATAGTATGTTTCCTTGTTTCGAGGGCATTTTATATTATTCAGGGTGGAAACAACCTCATCACAAAGCCTTCTGTACATCAAACTAAGTACTTAACGCAAAAAAAATTGCTGGGTAAGGACTTTTGTTTTGAGGTGAAAGATCATGTTTTGTGATAGAACTGAAAGTATGGCCCTTAAAACATGGTGTTAATTAATGGATTGAATAGTACGGGAGTCGTAGAGGTATTTAAAGTAAAAATCTTAAAATAAAAACTCGTCAAAAAGTTGTAACTTTGACCCCCATATCTCCGTAACAAGAAGGTTCCCAAGTATGGTGTATAAAAAATTATCGCAATGACGTGGCGAACAAGTGCCTTTCGGCTTCTTAATGAGGTGTGGTGTCTTTATTATGTATATTTCTATTGATTGACGAATAGGCCAAAAGCAGTGAAAAAAAAATATAAAATAATATGACGCCTGTAATCCCTGAAGAGTTAGGCAGAGTTATACCTAATAATACACCCACATTTCGACACATGTAATGTGTCATGTGTCGATTACATGCGAACTAAAAACACTTTTCTTTGTAAGATTAAGTCCCAGTAATAGTGTAAATAGTCTCCACCGCTATCTCCATTTACTGCAGAATATCAACGCAATATAGATAGAATAATTAGGTTATACATAATAATTAATTGATTAACATAATTTCGTTCAACCCATCCATTCTGATTAACTTTGATTACGACGTTGACGCATGGGCTTATTAACAGACATCAAATGGATACGCCAATACGAAAAGCCTTTAGAAATGCACTATGAAACGGTGATCTTTCATTTAGTTTTGTATTAGTCTGTAGCGTACGCCGCTGCTCAGGTGACCGATATGATCCATGGGTGGAAACACAAACATAGGAATGTGCTTTTAGGCTTTGGGAATTTGAAGTCTCACATAACTACGGCTCTGATTCGCTTTGACATATCGGCTGTGATGCTGCTGCGTTTCATTAGGGCTATGCATTTCATGGTACTGCTGTTTGTAAGGGGATTTGCATACCTATACCGAATGAGGGATATTCTGTACCTATGTATGGTCGAACACGTTATTTGGTTCATAATTTGTCAGTTAAACCAAATAGCTTATTCGGCCGTACGTTCAACATTAATAATAGCCTTTTAGACGTTTGCACTTTGAATTACGGAGTAGGTTTCGGGAATATTCGAAATTCATTAATTCTCTGTATAGGAGCTGTTTTTAGTAAATTCTACTCCAAAGATCAGGTTTACATACAACGAAAAATATCTTTGAAATGTCATGTGCTACTTTTATCCGTCGTGCGTGTAGAGAACTTTCTCATAACATTATGCAGATGCAGAAGATTTTTATTGTAATACGGGTATTTTATCTAAGTCTCAAGTTACAGAATGACTGATCAAGTTGTAAGTGGTTTGTTCCAACCTTCCAAGTTTGTAGAACTCCTAGGTAGGCAGGGTCTACCTCTCTCAGCTGACTTCCAACTTGCAGCGTAATTTCTAAGTAGAGAGTCCATTTACTTAGCAAAACCAACTAATGCAATACTCTGAAACGTATGAATAATAATGTCTTTCTTAAGGGATCTACACACAAAGTCGCCGACCCACGGACACAGCCCGAAAACTTTAAACATAAGTCACATTCAATTAAAAATTAAAAAACCCCCGACACCTATAGGGTCATAATTTCAGATATTTCTTTAACAATATAGTGTTTTTCTTTCTTTCTTTACATTCTTCTAGTCAAGCCCTTTCATTTGATACCCATTTTGAGTGAGTTGTGAAAAATAAACATTTTGTGGTGGCAGCCATCTTGGATTTGATATTTATTATAGCGTATAGTATTCTACTAGTCAACCCCTTTCATTTGATATTGATACCCATATTCAGGGAGTTGTTGAATAAATATGTAATCCGCCATTTCGTGGTGGTGGCCATCTTAGACTGATTTTTATAAAACATAGCTAAGAACACTCCCGACTAATTTGCTATTTAAACAAAAAAAAAGATATCATAATCGGTTCATCCGTTTAGCAGCTACGATGCCACAGACAGACACCCACACAAATACGTCAAGCTTATAACACTGACTTGCACCGATTTGAAGCGACCGACTAGCCCGCACATATTGGCGGGTCGTCGACTGTAGTGTGAAGAGCCCTTAAGCCTTTTGATACACTAACAAGAGGCAAAGTAAACGTCAACAGGCCACAATTCTCTATGCTCCAAATACTAAGAACAAGCATACTAAGTACATGTTAAACTAGGCATAGACAATTGTTATTGGATATTGTTTAGATGTTCAGAACTGTGACAGTGGAAACGGTATTATGGTAAGAGCATTTCAAGGATCTTGGCCCAGAATTCTCGAGACGGTCCTCAGACGAAATGTATTGAGAATCGATTTTAGACTGGCCTGGAATAATGTATGGAATATTGGAATTGCGGTGTGTCGATATGCTGGTATCTTTTCAGGGTCTATATGAAGATAGCTAGATGTCGTAACGGGCTGCCGCATGATTGTCTCTGAAAATTCGACACAGGTGTGTCTAACACTTTTAGTTGTCTAATAAGAAGTTTCAGAACAAGAAGATTGCTAGCAGCATATAACTGTCTAATAACATCACTATTTAGTGTACAGTCGAGGACTTTAATTGATGAACCACTTGACACTATTCGTCTTTTAGCCGTGTAATGCAAATCGGGTTTGGTCGGTAATATTCGTACTCTTGAATATATAAAAGTGCAGAATTGGAAAGTACGACATAAGATGATTTTGGTCTACTTACCTTCGATTAGCAGTGGCAGTGGGCGGGGCACATTGCTCGTAGAACGGATGGCCGATGGGGCCGAAAAGTTCTGGAGTGGCGACCGTGAAACGGAAGACGAGCCGTTGGAAGACCTCCCACTAGGTGGACCGATGACCTGGTGAAGGTTGCGGGAATCCGGTGGATGCGAGTCGCAAGGGACCGGTCGGCGACACTTGGGGGAGGCCTATGTCCAGCAGTGGACGTCTTTCGGCTGAAATAATGATGATGATAATGACCTTCGAATATGCTTTCGAATTATATCAGCATGAAGAGTTAACAGACAGAAAGAGTTACATTATATTATTAGCATATAGGTTTCCGTACAGATTCGCAGAATTGTTCACAAAAATCTGTATAGATAAATACAGCTATTTTAATCTATTATCTTTCTTTATGGAGAAAGTTGGATAAGTTGCTGGTAGATAGATTTTATTGATGAATGAGGGTTTAGCTGTGTAAATATTATTTCGTCATGTTTTCGCAATTTCCGCAATGACTGGCATGTATCGAGTTATTGATTGTAACAGTGGTCTGTAACCCTGTAAGTACTGGGTTAGCTCTCTGTGGGCTATTGGCGTCGGGATCAATATTTCCGGGATGTACAAGGCATCACGCATCTTATTTGTATAGGGCTGCGCAGGTGTGTACGTATGGTATTAATACCCTTGACTTAACATTTTTACAGCCGGTTTTAGAATTATTTTTAGACAGGGGTACAAAGTTACAAGCCGCAAAAAAAAACATCCATATTTGCTAGCAACAATAATAACAGTTTTCCGGTCAATGAACCCGCACGTGGTTGTGGGTAGATACGTATCAAAAACTTTTAAATTAAACTTCAAGAGAAGACTTCATACGACCATGATGCAAGTTCATATAAACACTAATGCACCGGAGGAAAGTTTTGCACTGTGTGACAAATTTTCTAAATGAAAAATGTCTGAAAAGCTGATGTTTTCCAGAAAATTCATTAGCAAAGAGTTTTAAGAGTGTAGTAAGAGGATTGAGTGTAGTTCGCTGTGTTTTGTTTTTAGTTTTAGGTTTTAGTTTTCCAGTTATTTGGTAAGTTAATTTTAGTAAATCATACACAGACAACCAGTTTTACCAAGGGGTATCGTATTACTCAGTGCTAACTGGGTTGTGGAAGTCAAATATGCAGTCGCTCCATGTAAAATACTGGTATTCAGATGCATCCGATTAGACTGGAAGCTGACCCCAACATAGTTTTAGATGATGAAGAACTACCTTATCATTGTCATGTTGTATTAATTTTGGTGTTTTTATTTTATTAGGTCATTTTACTTATTTTATATTGTATGTTTTTCTATTGTATGTGTTGAAAAATGTATTCTATAATGATTGTCTTATAGCATCGTATTGGAATAGTCTGTGAGGATGTTATAATTGGTGTAAATAAATAAATAAATATCTGTATAAATACATATTCTCTTATCTTACCTTCACCGATCACCTGCTAGGGCACGACATCGATGTACAATAAATATCGAGAATTTCCCACCACCACTTAGCAAATGAGTTCACTGACAAAATATTAGGTACAGTCAACCTCATTAGCACAACGAAAATCACACTTACTGCTGCGATACAAAGGCGCTGACAAGATCCAATTGTTACCAATGATGTACGGGTGGTTGTACCTATTGGATTATTATACTTATTTGAATTTATCATTAGCAATCGTATTTTCAGTTTACGGAAACTTCAGAATTCTATTTATTTGAATAACAAAGAGAAGTGAGTATCCTTGAAATTAGTTGACAAAATATTTACTTGTTAAATATCAGATTTAGAATCTGTATATTTTTCTTATAAATTATACCTGAGGTTTTATTTTTTCTGATTTCATAGAAGACAGTCAATTTCCGTTTGAAATGAGGCACTGAATATTGAATATTGTGATTTGTGAAACGAAATGTAGGTTCTTGGTGAGTTTCGACTTATTAATAAAAATCTGTTATTTCTTTATGGATAACTAGGTTTCATTGATTCTACTGTTGTTCAAAGTCAATTTTCATAATTATGTCCTCAAAATGTCGAAACGATCATCTAAACTTCGAATTTTAATAATCCTACAAAAACATTTGACTACGACAAACGGCGACAGCATAAGTCCTTTCGCTAGGAAGGCACATTTTTATCAATTCGTTCAAGAACTGGGCTCAGCGTCCTTTATTGCTAACTAGATAAACCGCGCAACTTCGTCTACGTCACCTAACCTACCTCGAACTCGATACATATGGACTATCCAACCAACAAAAGTTTTTTTCAATTCCAACCAGTTGTTCCTGAGATTAGCGTATTCAACCAAACAAACAAACTCTATAGCTTTATAATATTAGTATAGGTAGATTGATGTTGCTCAACTGTCTCCTGATTTATAAAGGCTCCATCCACCATATCTGGAAGGAATTGGATTGGATATTAAGTCGTTTACTACGATGTATTGTATTGTATTGTACAATGTATGTATTGTATTGTATTGTACTGTACAATGTATGTATTGTATTGTATTGTATTGTACAACGTATGTATTGTATTGTATTGTGCAATACAACAAAATACATAGTGTATCTTTCAAATTAATTTCGTTGTAGGACTCGTCGAACTTCATTCAAGCACTTTTCTTGTGTGTGAGCCTACTTTTCTCCAATACAAGAAGGACATAAAACATTCTTTACACACCAATAAATTGAGATACTTTTAAGAGCTGTCAAAACGCGGTTCTCTCATAGATTTTAAATGGCAATAGCACGCTGTGACGTCACTGTTTAGTTAACTCAATGACTCGACTATTTATGGATTTCAAAGCAACTAAAAATCTAATTTTATATGAAAATAAATCGTGTTTTCAGGCCGAAAACAACATTTTTTGTTGGAGATATGTGTCTTGGAATTATTAATCAAATCAAGTGTTGGTACAGTTTCAATTAATGTGACGTGCAAACATTTGGGCTTGAAATTCTTGTTAAAATCATATTTCAATCATCATTATCATCATCAGCCTATAAATATTCCCACAGCTGGACACAGGCCTCCTCTCTCTGAAAGGGAATGGGCTATCCATAACGCACCATATAATCCACCACGCGGGCCCAGTGTGGAGTGGATTGGTAGATGTCACATGTCTTCGAAGTTTTTGGTTCGAGGACATACCGGTTTCCTCACGATGTTTCGTTTTTTGAGAGCAGCAATACTGAAATAAATTACACAAAGTTATGCGCCTGACTGGGTTCGAACCCACGACTTACTGTTCGTAAGTTGGGGCCGCCACCACTGCCTCGGCCGTCACCACAGGGCCACCGCTGCCTCAATCTCATATTTCAATGTCAATTAATAAAAATCGAAACATTTTAGTTAGAGGTTAAATAATTACGGGTGTTTTTAATTTTCCATTCTGTTTTTTTTAATGTCACTTACGAAGTATTGTTTTATGGTGTCATCTACCCTTCGACACAACACAAAGAACGTACCAAACAAAGCGTTATTTATCTTTTCTATCTCCAAACCGGGCCAAGACATTGAACTTTAAATAAACACTCATAAGGTTCACATAATTCACATAAATATGGCATAATTCGACATAACTTTTGATATGGCATAGGTTTCGAAACAGATATGAAATTATTCTAATCATTTATGTCAACTGAAATATTTAACACAATAGATATAAGACTGTGTCCCTGCAAGGTAATACCAATTATCATTGTTTAATCAGGTTGTAGTGGAAATTTCGCAATAATTCAGCAAATATACGGTAAAAACTAGATGCATTATGAACTGTTGGTATGTAGGAGTACGTTTCTATCACCAGTTCTCGTCTTCAAATTCCACAACGATAGATTAAAAACCAGTGTCCCTTCTATGTACAATCACCAGCACTTATATCTAGACAAGAAGCAACTTTTATTAGAGATTTTTTCCTACTGTAGTGATTAACGTTTTAAGTTTACCTCATAGTATTTTGAAAGCTATGCCATTACAAAAACGTCTTATGTATCTCAAAATAGAAATCGTAATCGTTATTATTAAGGAAAATAGTTTTGAATTTTGCTAACATAATATCATCACGCTTGTTATCACAGAAGGATTAGGCAAAGGTGTACCATAGTTCAATCAAAATCAAAATATTTTATTTCACATGGGCCTAGATGTTTAATATTGCATACAGATAGTTTATAAAAGATAGTTTATAGTATGATCCCATGGGACAATAATCAAAAATCACGCAGGCGACACCGCTGGCAGAAGCTAGTATTGTATAATTATGACTTGCTTCGGTGAAGGAAAATATCGTGAGGAATCCAGCATGCCTGAGAGATATTTCTCGACGGCATGGAAAGCCAAGTCAAAGCCCATTGGTAGCATAAACTCGAACATTAGTTGAGACACTAACCACAAGATAATGAAGATCAAGTTATTGAGTGCTTGATCATTCATAAGCACGTTAATCCGTTGATCCCGGTTGTTGCCCGTTTGCAGATCTTTGGCAGTCGTTACAGGTAGTCATCATCATCATAATCATCCAGCCGAAAGACGTCTACTGCTGGACATAGGCCTGCCCCAAGTGTCGCCACATTGACCGGTCCCTTGCGACTCGTATCCAACGGATTCCTGCAACATTCACCAGGTCATCGGTCCACTTAGAGGGATGTCTACCAACGCATCGTCTTCCGGTTCGCGGTCGTCACTCCAGAACTTTTCGGCACCACCGACCATCCGTTCTGCGAGCAATGTGACCAGCCCACTGCCACTTAAGTTTGGCAATTGTTGTGTGTTAGCAGGTAGTCAGTAGCCCAAAAAGTCTGACAACCAGTCTTAGCAAGGGGTTTCGTATTCCTCAGTATTAAATGGGTTGTAGAGCAACTGCCTTTGTGACGTCCATGTAAAATACTGGTATTCAGCTGCAGCCGGGGCTGCGGGACTGTTCGAAGGAGATACCGCGGCCCCGGAACATAAAGGGCGAGGAAGGAACATGGATGAAGTGTCATTTGATGATTTCCCATCCGAAAAATAAAAGGTATTCAGCTGTATCCGGTTAGACTGGTTGCCAACCCTTATATATAGTTGGGAAAAGACTAGGTAGAAGATAATGATGAAGGGCTTAATAATTCATAGACGATGTATTCATTGACAAACTTATTCTTTGATAATTACGCGTAATAATGATCTCAGCTCTTGTTTTCTAAACATAAAGATAAGTTTATCCACGAAAAATGTTTAAAAATGATATTAAAAGTACAGTAAAGCTAACAGTACGCTAGTTAATATCGTTAAACTTCTCTAGGTCCGGTGATGTTCGTAATTGACCTAACTTTTCCTGGTTAGCGTTAGTTTGAGCTGGATTTTACTGAAAATGGGATTGGGATTTGAAATTATTTTTATTTAAAAGCTACATTTTCTGTGATATTTTGAGGTGTCGCTTATGGACAGTAAACCTACGGAATCATCACACACAACAACACTCACTCACCCAAAACACCCAACACACACAAACACACACAACACAGACGCACACGCACACACACGCACACACACACACACACACTCAACTTGTGTATAAAATAAATAAAAATAAATAAATTAATACCTAAATATCGCTGGACATTAACACACAGCGCCATCTAGTGCCACACTAAGCAAGGCTTGTGTCGTGGACACCAGATAGTTGATATACTACATATATACTTTTTTGTTTGTAAATACATACTTATTATACATATAAACATCCATGACTCGGAAACAAATGTCCATGCTCATCACACAAACATAAGCTCCTATCGGGATTCGAACCCAGGACCCTATGAACGTAAGGCAGCCTCACTCCCACTACGCCATTCGAGTCTTCAAATAAAATAGACTCAAAACTGTTCATAATTAGTCTCTCACGTTTATTATCCACAAACCATTAAAAAACAACAAAACCGAATGAACAAAAGAGCTCATTAACCAATCCATTGCAATATTTACTGGAGCTCACACTAATTAAAAGCATTAAGTATTGCTATAAAGTAGGGTGTGTTTGGGGTGTTAGTAATGTGCACAGTACTACCTTCTATTTGACAGCATGGTTGACGCAGTGGCTGAGTTGGCTACTGCGCTGCGTCACGCGGGTTCGATTCCCGCACCGAACAAAAAAAAAATGATGGCCCACTCTTGGTTTTTGCGGGTCTGTGTATGTGAGTTTAAATGTTTATAATAAATAAATAAATAAAGACAGTGGAGAACCGACTAGAGTGGGAAACCGACTTAAAAAAACGAAACCTTTTTTTTTAATATTTTGAACAGCCATTTTTTATATATATATTCGTTTCTAAAATCATAATTCCACGCAAATTTTCGTTGCGCTGCAAAACGGTACACCAACTTACGAAAACCGGAATACAAATTCATCATTAGGCGAAAACAGCGTCATAAATCAAAACGTTTTCACAAACGAACCTCACTCGCTATGGAACAGTAAGAATATGTAAATGTCCCTATTCTATAGCAGTATAGCGATGTCCCTATTCTATGGCGGAGCAATCTCGATCGTGACTCCCTTGGCCATTAGTTGTTATTCAGTTAACGAACAATCACGATGGAATGGACGCTGATCGGCAGACACCCACACAATTTGATTAACGCTTCGGCGCCACTTTAAGGAAGTTCGTGCTACTTGTGTAAATCAATTATGTACCTATCTAAGTATATAGAATATACACTACAGAGCAAATGCCTTAGAAACTCGATCCTACTAATTTCGCAGGCTTTTATAAGTGTTTTCCTGATACCGAATACGAAAAAGTTCTCGGAAAATTCACCAGAACACGTGTAAAACTTAACGCAATGATTCGATAAACGTTACGATGACAACAAAAGTTAACAAGAAAAAAATCTGACCTAAAACTTTTCCAATTTTCATCTCTCAATGAGGAAATGTGTTGCTACCCTATCCCAGGAAGAGAACAAAAGTTTACTTTGCTTTAAGAAGCTCGTATTGGTATTCAAGTGCCCGGACGCGCCTACGACATCCGTGCTACGAAAAACCGTAGTAAACGTAGCAGGAATTAAAAGAAACATCGTTACGATATTATAAGTATGCATCGGGCACCTAATGACGACTAGTTATGTCCTTAAACTTGTCAAGTGTATCAGCACGGTAGAGTGGGCAAGTGCAGGCCCAGTCCCCGTGACCTACATCCAACGACCCTCGCTCGGGAAGCTGCTAATTTCCACCATCGCGGGCTGTAGCCTACGTCACGGCGGGGGCAGGGAGGCACCTCGACGGCTCGCTGGCTGCCTGCTCCGATCAGTCCAACGCCCCACTTCGAGCTGTAAGCACGCGCCGGCCGCGACCCGACGCCGCGGATGATCGCGAACAAACACAACCTCACAGACGCCGCCTGATTAAAATATTTTAAGTGCTGCATCCATATTTTTGTAAAGTGCGAAAACTGTGAAAGTATTTTTTTTTATATAAAACTGTGATAGCGAGTCAGGCGGGCGGAGGCTCGGGTGGGGCGCGTTCCGCTGACACAGTGGCTCAGTCCGCCGCCGGTCGCCGAGTGGCAAGCACCATCGATTTTCTCCATACGACAGTTCGCGAGGTACGTAAGCGTCACGTGCCCGTATTTTCAACGCGGCTATTTCCACGCGCCGAGTATTTTCAGGCGATCTGCTTAGCGTTCAAGGCCGCGTTTGTTTGCGTCCGCGTATACGTTCGAGGTACAGTTTACGTTGATGTTTTGATCGATTGTTTAGATCGTATGCAATGTTATCTGTTATCACGATGTGAGTTCGGGAGGAAAACGAATCGTTTTCACGGCTGTACGGTGGTGGGCGCGTGCTTAGAATAAGTAATGCGATAACGTTGTTAATACCAAGGTTGTGGTGCGGGTGACTAGCATTACGTTTTTCTTATTGTTGTATGACAACAGACGTGGTGGAGTAAGTAGAATGCTTATTACAGTTGTGTAGTGCACTAAGATGTATTGAAGGTGAATAATTTCCCCTGTAAAGTGTTGTTAATTCGGAGTTCTGGTCACAAGTAGGGCCAGGTGTGAGAGATACGGTCTTGAGAGTGATCATGACCTACACAGTGGACACTAATTCTGACCGTTTGATATGCGATCTGGCAGTCGTTCAGGCAGGGATTCATTCAAGCGATGTACGAATGTTTGTGTTCATTACATCATTACAGTTCATGACTATTAAAAGAGCAAAGTCGACGATGATATTAATTATGATGGTTAACAACTTTGTGGGAAATTAGACAATGTCATGTGCTTTCTATCTTGTATGGTATCTTTGCAAACGCTACCTACTTAAAGTCAAACAAATAAGTCATAAAGTATCGAAAAATTAGAAAAACAATTTTAATTTTAATAATAGAATAACTTTGTCATGATTCTAGTTTACATAAAAACTAAGTTGTAATTCTAATTTTCTCTTTTCACCATTTTTTTTTAAGACGTAAAATTATCAAGCTAATGAACCTCGCATTCTGTTATTAAACTAATTAGAAATAAAACTAAACTTGATGATAATGAAATTTATACTGCACTTGTGCATAAACTACACCAACTGGAAAAAAATACTACCTACTCTGACGTAATCCAACTCAAGTAGAACGTGTATATGTACTATCTACTTCATTATAGGTTTGCAAATTTTATGGACTGTATAGTTTGCGTTAAACAAATTGCTTTTACCCAATCTCATAACGTTTGCTATTAAATTCTTATCGCTTTCCGTCAACGCATATGGAAAAATAATACCAAAAATATCTACATATTAATTTTATGTAAATGTTTCGTCCCGTCCTAGAGAGTTTTGTATGAAAATGACGGTTCACGATAAAGGTTGCAGCACTAATGAATTATAAAAGCTTATTTTGAACTCTATTTTCAGTTTCTGAAACGTGAATTTTCAAACTCCAATTATATGTTTGCAACTTCAGTATTTTGTTACAGTAAATTGTAGCTATAAATGATGTATAAGTTACTAACCATAGTTCTTTGAGTATCCAGCTCTTTCTAATATTACAATATAAAAGAAGGCATTTCTTTTGTATCAAATCCATGAAAGTAATGAAAAGAATTTTCTAAAAACCCTCATATTGGAAAATGCTTTTACGTAAAAGAAATATAAAACACACGAGAACGTAGCGTAGGTATTATACGCATTACATTTCTCCGTTCGAAGAGATATGGCCAATTATATTTTCCATTACAAAAATCGAAAAAAGAAAGAACAAAACCGATTCAAAAGCAAATAAAAATAAACTCATTACTAAATAGTAAATAAAGATGTTGTAATGTACAATACCGAATACGTCATTATGTAATGAAACAAAGCGACCAATCAATTAGCTCTGTTTGATAACATTTTAAAAACGCAGGCACGTGATTGGTGGAAAGCTGTCAACAGTTGGTAACAGAAAACATAGCAACAGCCCTTAGGCATCATTAGCTATTTTTTTTTGACGTAATAGTTTTGGCAAAGTTTCTTTGGGAATGAAATGTTAATTGTTTGGCGATTAAACGCAAACTAAATAAGTCGTTTTAATATTTTTATCGCGTGACCAATTAACGGATTGTTAGATTTTACTGAAGAATATTACTTTTTCTATTTGAGTTATAAAATCTTATTCTGTTATCGTTTTGTTATTTACTTTATTTGGCTACATTTTAAATTGTTTCTGACCTGTAGATAATCCGACTACAATTTAAATAAGATACACAGGAAACATACGATTCCTATATAGATTATTATATAAGCAACTAAACCAAGCATAGTTCCGAAACACAACTTAATATTAATAATTTGAATGTTAAACATGACCCTGATTTAAATAAATACTAAACTATAATGTTAACTTTTGCGTGATACTTTAACATAAACAGCTGTTTATTTATCTGATTTCCTGAAATTACAACATGAAATCAAAAGTACGACTGAAGAAGAAAATGGTCACAATTTTCGTGACCCTGAAAAAAACTGAAACCTTTACTGGGAATAAAATAGAAATTAATTTCATCGAACAATTCCTCGTAAATGAAGTCGTTTTTAAATGATTTATTAGACCTAGATCTTATGAGTTATGACTTTATTTTCGCCTAACTGTCAGAACATTAGAAAAACATCGTAAGTAATTCAGTCGATCCTTAAACTTGTTGTTTTTTTTTCTTTCGAAACATCTGTCGCTGTCCCACTGCTGGGCTACGGATTCCCTCCTACGAGCATATAACCTATAGAGTAGAAATGTTACTCATTTTGTTTTTTGAAAACAATTCCGCCAACTGACAGCTACTATTTTACCCATTAAAGGTTATGCCGTCTGTTTTTAACCAACTTCCAAAAAATAGCACGCCATTGTGAAACTATTTAATCGAAATTTTCATTTCGGAATATGAAGAGACCTACACGACTGGTTTTGTATTTTTTTAGTGACAGCGAGCCCCAATATTTATAAGTGACAAATCACTTATTATTTGCGGAGGCGGCTGGCCTGATATTACCACTCTATAGGTTATATGCTCGATGATTCCCTAATATGTTTCTTTCTGTTTTCTACAGGTATCTTAAGCAAATCCATTGGTCTAACGGTGTCTCTGGCTGGTAATATATTTCAAACAATTGATTACCTACACTAAAAAAGTCCCTAATACAAGTTGTTTAATAATTCTTCGCTATCTCAAACTAACACATTATGAGTTCAAACTCTGTTCGAATACATATCATAATATACTACTTCAATAAACTACAGCAACGAATAATGTCAAGGTATCGTCACGAATCATCTGGCATCATCAGACCGATGGCAACGCCAAAATGCCAGTAAAAACGCCAGATAGCATCTATATAGGGGCTGCCAGATCGATTGGCGACTTGGTAGCAGCCAAATTTGGGAATGTGATTTATTTTATCGCTCGTTTAGAGATCTGTTACATAGTTGGTGATGAGTTATGGGTTGAATTAGTTTGTGGCTAAGGTTGAAGTGTAGCTGCAAATTGTTTCAGGAAACTTATAATGTAATTTATAGTAAATTAGCCTCACTCAATGGATGAGTAATAAAAATGAATTCTGATATTAAACTCCTAGTAGAAACTTTGTGTATATATGTTCTTGTAAAACGATAAATAAAGCAACGTCGACGTGGCTAAGTTCTGGTCGAAACAAATTGAAATAAATAATAACTGGTCGATGATTCGACACGAAGCCAAAACTAGCAATTTTTTCCGGAACATTCTCTTTTTTTTTAAAAAGGTTTACCTAGTAGCTATCAATAGGTACTTCTTAAGAGTACTAACAGTTGATTACCAAAACACGTGTAAGTAAATTAATTCGCTATAAGATTTTTACTTGAACCGCATGTAACCGATTTACTGTGAAAAGCACATTCGTTTCGGACATCGCGTCATATAATTCGTTTTCTTTTTTATTTTACCTTTATTATCTTGGAGGTATCTTGGAGGAACTGTTGTTTATATTTACATAATCAAGTTTAATGTAGTCAAAATAAGGTTTAATGTGATGTGTTTAGGTCACTGACTGAGTCAATTAAGCCTATGGTATTGTTATAAATTGACTCCGCTTATTTTACTGCCAAAATATGACTACATTTATTTTTTGTTAAAAGGAACAGCAAGCAGTTACATTATGAAAACTTAAAACTAGTATAAGAATATTTGCGTTTTGCTAATAATGTAACCCACAACACTGTCCATGGGTTATCTAAATTATATAGAAAAAACAATAATCGCCAGGGGTGAAAAAACAAAAAACAGTAAAAATAATTGGAAGACATGAAGAATTTCAGAATCAATAAGTAATAAATAAATTTTAGCTTCTAAACCTTATCCTTGAGAACAGAGAGAATAATAACTCATTATTATAACCGCATTCAGCTGAACTGGAAATAGATCTATCCTTTTCTATGAAAATTATCTGCTACAGTTGTCACTAACAGGATTCGAGGAATAAAGATCGGCTTCAAGTCCCAGACGGGTTTTCATTTTCAAATTCAATGAAAAACCGACCTTTGCATTTGATGGGCATGATAACGGTAGATATATAGTCCAAAATCTACATAATGATGTCGTTAGAGCGAAAACGATGCGGGAGAAAAAAATATATCTAAAAATATTTGGGACATGGCCGAGATTCGGGCCCATTTTACCACTACAATGACGAGTCGGATCCACGAAGGACAATTCGGTAGACGTCCCTAATTTCAATTTCTGATGTAACCCCAACTAAATAGGGTTACACCAACGAAGAACTTGTACAATCGAGTTATTCTAATAAATGTTTGTTGAAAATGATTGAAAAAGTTTTATCACTCCACCGAAGATATTAATTAGTTTTGTTGAACCAAACCAAAGTTTTTTTGTGTGTTTAGAATTGAGAATTAAGTTTTTCCTTCCATAAGTTAACCTTGAAGAGACAAGGTTAAGTTAACCCTCCCGATGACATGTTGTTTCTATGACAGTTCAGTGCGGGTTGGCCTAATTTATACCACCTTCGTTTTACCTCCGTAGGTCACGCAATCCGATATTGGAGGCCTTTTCCTTGCACAGGTTTTTTGTTTTCCTTCTCTCGTCCCTTTTCTTTGGCTCACAATTTATTTACCTCTATGCCAAGTTATATGTTACGAAACTGTTATGTAATTGAACACAAATATGTTTCAGCCAGTCTGTCTGAAAAGTAACCTTTTAGGTAGATTATAGAGGCACTCGTACCTGTATTTTCCTGTGACGGTCAAAAGAAATTGTTTCTAAATAGTTATGAAACATTACGTGACCAAAATATCGTTGGTGGAAGTGCCTCTAATATACACGTTCTAGATGGAGAGATTACTCGTAACACGCAATACGACTATTTACTCAATGAAATTACGATTAGGTATTTTATTTTTTTGTCGTTATCGAGAGTTCTTTGATACGTCGATGAGTCTCTATAAATGTTAGGTAACTTTGTTTTTTTTTTAATAAAAAAAAAATAAAAAATATTAGGTACCTGTCAATCATCCAATTTTGCGCAGTCGTATAAATATTCATTGACACAGGTAGGGACTTCAAATTAGGGATAAATATCACTAAACCCGTTACTCGGGACCCTTCTAAAATGAAAAGGTAATTAATACGAAACGATAGCACTATCTAGTTAATTTCAAACATAAATTACGCTTTATGAAATTAATTTCGTTTCGAATAGTTGAAAGCACTTAAAACTAAATAATTAATACTTGGAGAGTGAGAATGAGCCAAGTCTGACATAGTAGAAGAGATATGAGATTGCCAAAATCGAGACACGAAACATCACGAGACCAACTTTCAATTACGTAAGACTTTAAAAGTTCTGCGTTTGAGTATTTTCTTTTTGATTTACGACAACATTATTTTAAGTTTAGAAGATAGTGATGTGCGTACTTTAGCATAATATTTGAAACTATCTTTATTTAGATTTATGC
Organism: Xestia c-nigrum; assembly: GCA_916618015.1. Lineage (NCBI taxonomy): Eukaryota > Metazoa > Arthropoda > Insecta > Lepidoptera > Noctuidae > Xestia > Xestia c-nigrum. The sequence goes on along the minus strand of OU745255.1, from coordinate 18,021,020 downwards.
TCCTCCATAATATTTCGAAAAAGTTTTTATTCTTGAGAATATCTATCTACCTTAATTCGTTTTAAATTTCGAACAGCGGAGACGAGGTTTAATAAATATTATCATGCGCCAAAAAATGGTCGATATTTTACTGAAATTGAGAAACTATTATGAAGCTCGTCTTCTATTTATACTATCAAATGATTTCGTTGTAATCTGGGACTGTATTGTAAATATTACACTGTTAAATATCCAATTTAGTTGCGTCAAATATTTGCTATGTGTCTCGCATTGGGCCCTGTGGTAAAATATACCAACCAAACAACATTTTGATTCTTGGGAATATTAATTTACATTTTCTATGAAAACAGATTTTTCATGAAAGCCTAAAGATAATGTCATCGTAAATAAACATGACTCGTCACTGCTCAGCTAAATTATTTTTTGAAAAAGATCCACAGTCTCAAATATCAGTCATAATGACTTGAAATTAACAAGCTGACAATTTGAGCTGTCATCTTAGGAGAACTAATTGCTTCGTTGTTTGCTGTCAGGAGAACAAATGGCGACTAACGAAAGATTGATGAGAAGATAAGCTTGAAATTAGCCGATTTACATAACAATCTAAGTTAAAATGCCGAACCAACACACGTTATAAGCCTAATGAAACAATTAGGTACCATGTTACTTATGAATGACATTTTTGTTGAGTTAAAAAAAAAACAAATATGGAGCAAACTTGACAGTGTTACGTAAAAACTGGGGTTTGCATGTTGACAATGACACATTTAAATAAATAGATAATTATTATAACAATACATAATACTCGTAAATAATAATAAACAGCCAATATGATATTTGGGCATATTTTTGTAGGTGGCATTCTAAGGTTCGAAGATATGACGAGACATTTAACCCTCAGCGGGCCCGCGTTTTAAATTACAGCCCACGGCCATATCATTCTTTTTTTTTATTAAATTTAAAAGTATAAAAATAATTTATGTTTTAATTTTAACAAAATCACTTTCACGAACACATACGGCTATAACTCAACTCCGCCTGTGCGCACGATCATTAATCCATATTATGTAGGCACTGGGCGTGATATAAAGTCGCAACCGCTAATAAATGTTGTTTAACTAAGCCATTTACTTAACTATATTACTTTCCCCCACTCTATTTCACCTCTATAGTGTGTAACAGTAATGTATTGAAATAGGTTCTTAACCCTTAAATAGTTTGCAGCTGGAGAAACATTAGATTTTTTTATATTAAAGATCTGAATGAATCTGAAGAATGTTTATCTCCTTTTTATATTTCGGGAAGAGAAGTTAGAATAGTAAAATAATAATAGTTTTGCAAAATTTAATCCATCAAATTCGAAATGAACATTGATTTTCAAATAAATAGAAAGAAAATTAAACCCTGTAGTCTTCTTGTTGCGTCGAGAACTACACGAGCGTAAATTCTGAAAAAAAAAACACGTTACACACCACAGGTAGTATTTTACTTAATAATCAGTTAGAGCCTGAATGACAAGACGAGGTAACAAGAAAAAATACCATGACAATCGGTTTTCCGTTAGCAGAGCAATTTGTCCTTAAAATCTATTAATAGGTAGGTCTATTTTCCAAACAAACAAGTTGTGTTTGCAAATATTTTATCTTCTCACGGTTATAAAGGCGTATTAATAGAATAATATTTACTTTGGTATAATGAATTATATTCAGGCTATCTTACGACGCCATCATTGGAGACTCCTCTAATTAGGGCCACACACATATAATACTAAAGCCTACTTTTAATTTCTTTAAGTATTTTTTTATTTATTTATTATTTTTATTTTGATGGAGTAAATGATGCCATGACGTCTAAGAGCGTAGAATGGAAGAAAAAAACGTGTTGTCCCATTTTATTTGGCGTCGGTGCAAGGGCAGGAAGATGATGATTTTTTTATTTATTTAATTCTACAACTCTCTACTTTTTATTATAGGTACTTCATAAGGGTTCTCTTTGTTCTAAATTCTTTATAAAGTTTCAAGTTTTATGGTTTAAACAAAAAGTGAAAAAAGGAAAATTTTGTATATATCGTAATCTTGGCAACGCGTCAGTCTTAAAAATATTAGGTCAATATTATACGAATTGAAACATTTCAAAGAATACATATTTTATCATAATCTATTATAGCTGGAAAGTGTTCACCTATTTCTATTTAGGTCAGAACGAAATTTTATGCCAAAACTATAAGACATTTGCTTGTATTCCCATCTGATACTGGCAGCCATTCAAAATTCAATACAAACGTTCAATATTTCGTCATAGTAAGCACTTCCGAATATAATGTAGCTTCTATCTCTACTTCCCCAAAAAAACTTTTATAGAGCAACAAAATAAACATAAATTACTTTAACGATGTATAATTTTTATGGGCTATATTTTAGTATAATTTTAGGTCAAATTAAAACCACATGAACAAGGAAGGGTTAAGTTTAATTTGAACTAGAATCAATGTAATTTTGGAGTCATTAAAAGTACATTAGTATTTCTATTTAGTAGGTATACTATTTTTACAGAGTTTTTGTAGCATACTGATAGATAAATAAACACATTATAATTACACTGTCTGAAAAAAATATTATGTAAAACATCATTTTTAGGTTTATTTTACCTATTTTCAAAAGGCTTTGATTTCGGTCATATAAATAAAGTATTAGGTAACTAACTAATCATAACACCAAAGCAAAATTTAGCCTAGTTTCAAAATGAATTAATAAACAGTCTAGACAGGTTAAAATCGAATTTAAAAACAAACTAGTTTATTTTTCATCAACCGAACATTAAAGGGCTTTTATAAATACACCGACCAGGTGTTGTTGAGGCGTACAAACAATTTGTGACGTCAGCACACAATCCAGAGTCTGTTTTTCGACTCATTTGCTGAGTTTGAGCATCTGTTCGAACGCAAACATTGATGGAATTTGCCGCTTCGGCTGTGGTTTACTCTGTGCAAGATGGACACAATAGCGTGCAGGAGTTTTTAAAAATAGAATTTGATGTGCTTGTGGTGATTTTTTTTTTCAAAAGAACTAAGGAGTCTAAAATCTTTCAATGTTTTGTTCTTAATACAATCCAGCTCGTTATTTAATACAGTTATTTTTGTTAATAATGAAATGAAAACAAAAAGAGACTGTAGTTGAAATAATAAACAAGTATTCATTGTTTTTGTTTTTCTAAAATTATGTTTTCGTTAATACGCAAATAATTTATTAGAAGATAAGAATAAAAAAAAATCTCCGCCATTGGAGATAATATAATTAAATACTTAGTAAAATAACATGTGTGACAAAATAATAAACTTTAGCAGTATGCCACAGTAAGCTTGTATAAATATAAAAGTCAATAAAGTCCATACTACTCTTTTTAGATAGATTAAAGGTAGGATATTACTATCACACTCGATAATTTTTAATCACCAATCACCATGATATTGCACATTAATCTACCTTTTTTACAATATTACTCGCATTAACATCATCAGAGTAATTTTACAACAACAAAATTCAGTTTCAAGGTCTAACCTAAAAAATAAAAAAATGTGTTTATTATCTTAAATCTATACCTATAGTTAAGTTACCGGGGCTTCCCAGAAAGTAATCCGAAGATACTTGTGATGGGATAAACCTCGCTCTTCCTCGAATTAATTAATAATTGTTTATCTGTGCTAATTAGGTATAAGTTACACATTTAAAAAAATATGAAAAAAAATAAAAAGAAAATGAATAAAAGATAAAATGAGAATCGTGTTTATGGCAGTGTGTTTAAGTATAAATGTGTGTTTATAAGTGTGTTCATGAGTGTGTGCATGTATATTTTGTGTGTATTTGTGTGTGTAAGAGTGGGTGCGTGTGTGAGTGGGCGTGTGTATGTGTGAAAGAGTGTGGAAGTGTGTTGGTGTGTGTGTGTGTGTTTGTTGGAGTGTAAGTGTGTGTGTGTGTGTCAGTATGCATGACGCTCAACCCAGAGTCGCCAAAATGTCTTCAACGGCATCATAATTAAGTGTGAAGAGCCATTCAGTTAATGTCTTCTTACGCTCGTACAGCTGCATAGGGTAAATGTTAAGTATGCGATTTACTTTATTATAGATGCGTGGGGCTTGAGTTACATTTTGACGACTAGCAAAAATTGAACGTGCTGAGTATGTAACCTTCTATTATGTAAACACAGCTTTTACACACACACAATTATTGTGTTCAAAATTAATTACTTACGTATTATTGTCTACACTTATATTTTCACTTGCTCATACATCTCTTTAAAAAAAATTGGTTGTCTGTAAAGTCGGTTTACGGACGATAGATTTACGTGATAACGTCATAATCATTATTTTATGGAATAAAACACGTGGAACGGTGGAACGTTACTATGGAACGTTACTATTTTTCATGAGTGTTGCTGGTATTATCAATTTATAAGACGTAATCACGTCAAAAAATAATAAAAATAAAAACATTTTTTTTATTTAATATTTTTAAAAGTGCGCGTTGTGCATGTTTTTTTTTATTATTGTTTTTTTTTAATTGCAGACTTAAGTACTTAAACTCCAGCAAAACCCAAACTTTTCAACCGAATAAATAAAACCACAGACAATATACCTATCTCAAAAGTGACAACATAAGTGTAGTATTCTTCAAATGACGCCTATTACGGCACAGAGCAAAGAACTCGTAAAACGTACTTACCGTCCAAACAATATCAGCTGTAGTCAGATGTAGCCGGCTAACAGGAGTAACCAGGATATTGGATGATGAGCCACAGCCGCTCTCCATCCGCTAAACTAGTTCTCTGTCAACACATTGGATGACTAGATTCATGTAATTAGTTAATATGTGTCGCATGTGCGAGATTTAATTTGGTAGCTAGTACTTATAGGTAAAAAGTTTTTCTAAAAACATTTGAGTTGCAGAAATATTTAGATTTTTTTCAGTTTTTTTTTTCATTTTTTTTTGTTAGTTAATCAATTTTAAGACACATTTATGGTGATCGTAAGCATACTTAGAATTCAAAGGTAGAAACTCTTTGGATTCTGAGTAAGAAATATCAAGAAGAAACTAGAATGTTATCGTCTATATGTATTTCAATATATTTACTCACATTGATTCTCGCTAAAATTGCAACAACAATTTATGAGTATTAATGTTCTGACATATTTGTCAACATTGAGAATAATTGATTAAGTATTTATTACTTCGAAAAACATATATTTATTGCCTACGTTTTGCAAAATTCAATTTTCATAAATTAGTTTGAACTTTGTTATAACGACTTTGAAAAGTCATAGGTACTAAGTTACCGATGCGTTATATTCGCTACAGTATGTATATGTGATCGCCTACATGGTATAAGCAACCCTTTTGTGAGAAAGTTCCAAATTAAATCGTCTTATGATTCTATGTATTTGTATTATTACTTTATCTTAATAATTCATTTAATTCTCATTCCAATCTGAATGTGAAACCTTAGTCCCTAAAGAAATCCACTTTAAACGTCTAAAACAGATGCTAACGAGAACTATTATTTCCATTTTAAAACATGATGTTAAATCGAACTCGTTTAAATAATCGTTATTTTGTTACAAACATAACATAAAACTATTTAAAACAATTCTGTTTTTTAAAATAAGAAGACACTCGAAAAAAGAATACTTATGACAAACTTTTTGCAAATTGAATTCTACGGATTCGGCCATGATTACATGGGCAGTAAATTATCAAAGTTTTTCTCGCCAGTGTACACCTTGGCTTTCCGGTGCACTAATCTTGGTCCGCGGTCACTCGTGGGAAAAAATAAATAGATATAAAATCGTGCCACGCACCGTTGACGATGAGTGCGTGCCAAATGCAGGGCTTCTGTTAGCCTCATAATTTAGAGACAAATTGTTGAAAGATGACTTAACTTTTTGTTATAGAAGTACCTACTAAAAGGCGTTGAGTAAGTTTAGCGTAAAACATTGTAAAATTAGTTTTAAGAGCTAAATAATACTGTATTACGGACTACAACAAAATCAGGTGGGGTAAATTTTCCATTTTGACAATTTATATGTATAAAGCAATGGTCGGTAATTTTCCTTCCAAATTTTCGTATTACATGTTATAGAAAGTGTACGTACTGGGTACTGTATGAACTTATAATCCAGTATCAAATATTCATTGGGCACACATGCGAACAAGCTAATATAGAGTATCAGTTCATTTACTGCTCCACTTTTTGCAAATTAAACGAAGCACCACCTACTTACAACACGTCAAATATCAATATCACATTACTGACATTGGACATGTAAATTTTGTTTGGTTGGCAACCCTACCGTGGCGATGAATGGACACCGTGACATTGTGCGGTTCACGTGCGTGTGACGTCATCAATGATTTTCTTTAACAGTTGTTCGAGTTGATCGACAATAGCAAATAAAAGCATGTTTTGCAAAAAGTGGAGTCGTGAGCTCGATTCAAACTTATTATGTTTTTATCATGCTTGAATAACATTTTGTTTAGTTGTGAAATCTAAAACTATTTACACAATTTAAAGCCTCATGCAAATTTCATACGAACTAAAGCTGGCACAAAACCCGATAAACAATGCAGCAACTTACCGCTATAAATTAATACAGACCTCTGTTCTATCGTAAACAATTCCCTGCCAAGCCCAAGTAGTTAAATAGTCCCCTGAAGGTTGAGAGGGCCTTTTCCTCCACAGCCCGACTTCCCTCTCAACTAACTCCAAGACCTCCCTCCTCCCTGACAAGAAACACTTTTTCAAAACGCACTTTGCATATTTAAAGCCTTAGTACTAATCAGTACCGACCTTACTCTGACCTCTAAGTCATGAAGGTCTTTTGTTTCATACATTACATGTTTTATTGTTGATCACATACGGTCCATAATTAATTGCTGCTATTGTATAATTTCCATGACCTTGTGATGTAATGACGTTGTGTCGCAGGTAGGAATCAAATTTTCAAGGTATCATTTTTGTCTAGTATTTTCCCCACTATATTGAGGCCGGCTTCCAGTCTAACTGGATGCAGCTGAATACCAGTACTTCATATGGAGCCTATCTGACCTCGACAACCGAGTTACTGTGTTATACTATACACCTCGATAAGACTAGTGAGGACTGTCAAAGTTGTACAAATGACAGCCGGGACCAACCGAGGCACGGAAAACTTGCAATGTAATAACGATAACCCATCCACGGAACCGACCTCGGCGTGCACCGCTTAACCTTGCAGATCGGCCCATGCGCTTGTTATGAGCTCCTCTTGAATTTTTGTAGTACGTTCGGCTAAATTGTCTTGTTCGTTATACAATGCTGCTTTGACCTCGGCAATGTCATGGCCACTACGTATTGTGTGGTCAGGCGAAGTGGAGCTTGGCGGTATTGTTGTATTGTCATTGATGCTCTCTTGTTTATAGTGCGCTCATCAGTAATCGTGGATATTATAACGTTTATGTAATGTCATGTAATTATATTTGGAGGTTGAATTATACATAATAACTCATATTATAAAACCTTTCGTCCAAATGAATGACAATAAAATATGCATGACGACACGACAGTATCAAAAAATTATATAATTATAATTTTTGCGTAAAGTTACTTAGTTTTATGTACAGAATGCTTGGTTAAAGGCTTTATGATGAGGTGGTTTACACCCTCTATACTACATTTACATGTTGTATACAGGTTGTAAACCACCAGAAAGGGTATACTATAGTCATATGGTGTGCTACAGACCATCAAACTGAACAACTTTCTCCATGACACCATCATCATAATCGCGAAAAAATAACAATCAAAACCGACTGCATCGCTTGTCTAACACATTTCCTTGTGAAACCGTTTGAATGAGAAGATCTCAAAAACAAGTGAATAGGCATCCAAAGGCGTGTTATATCTCTAATCTAGTTAATCCCAGTCCTATTTTCGCCGACTCATTAGAAGGGACAATACTTTTGTGAGGCTTCTAATGACCGTTTTCATCAACACTAAATAAATCCCTGAGTAAAATTACGGATTTTCAACCCTAAGTTCTACGATGAGGGTTGAAATTTTAACAGTGTTGTTCGTTTAGGTGTTACTTATTCCTAGTGAAAATACATAAGAAGTAAGTAGGTCGTTATTAGTCTGCGTTTACTTAATTGTTTTTAGCCTCTTTTTGGTAAGCGAAGTTTTTTGGCTTAGGTATGTACTTTGCGATCGGAATAGCGTAGGTAGGTAATCTATTTTCGTACCGACCTTGAAGAACTTATGAGTTTGTTTTAGTAAGATTTTAATGGCTCTAGTTAATTAGGTAGTAAATGCGGAAATTAGTTTTGGGGAAAATAATGATGCATGCAAGCAGTGTGTAATTAAATCATGGATAACGAAGCAATAAAAACAAAATGGATCTAATTAGTTTCATTATAACTAGGTCGATGGAGTTTCTTGTTTTAATATTATAATTATCATATCCTTTTTCGTAATAGTGCTCAACAATAGCTAAGCTTTCAACAATTGAAAGATTTTTGAAATCGGATGTCTAGTTTTGAAGATCGTATAAACATTTGATAACATATGTATGGAAAATAATTTTATGCGGATATAAGTACCTACAGTAGGTTAGAAACATAATTATGCACCTAAGCATATGAACGTAATGACAATAAAGGGTGTAAAACATCTCTTCACGAAGCCAAAAGTCACTTGTTCTCCTCATCATTTAGTTACGGAGATATGGGGGGTCAAAGTTACAATTATTTGACGTTTATTTTTTAAATCCAATTTTTTTTGTAAGATTTTGACTTTCAACACCTCTATGACCCCCGTAATATTAAATCCATCCATCAGCACAATGTTTTCAGTGCGTTACATTGAGTTCTACCACAAAACATGATTCATAACCTCAAAAAAAAAAAGTTATTTCCCAGCAATAAGTTTTGCGTAAAGTTACTTAGTTTGAAGTACAGACTGCTTGGTTAACGGCTTTGTGGTGAGGTGGTTTACACCCTGTATATAGATCCCGATTGACATGGTTAAGCTACACTTAACCCGGCCATCAGTTGGATGGTTGGCTGTTGATAGCTAATCGTCTTCATGCTCCAGCAAGCATATTAAGCCATAAACGTCATTTCCGGCTTAATGCAGTAGATTGAACCATGTATCTCTCCCCCGCCCTTTTAGGATAAGCAGGGGTCTAACTGTATCTATTTTAATTAATCAGCTACCCCCAAAATGCGGGTTTTAGAGGGATGAAAGGTTCTAATCGGATGAAATTATCTGTAATCCTTTATGATAATAAAATAAAAGAACCCCTCGTATTTTGGGTATAATTTTGAGGTACTAAAAATAAATTATCATCATCAATATTAGTCAATGAATATCTGTTTAATTTACCCTTGAAACATCTACCCTTCAGTAAAAGAACGAAGAACTTAAAACAGCGTTCGTTGTTTAAAGAAAAACACTCTATAACAACCATATTATCGTACGATCAATCTATATAGATTTCCATAAGCCATCAGTAAATTGTCATTACACGAAAAGACTTTAAAGTTGTTGTTAACTGAAGGATGTTTCGTAACAACAGATCTTTTGTTGCCAACAACAACGCGGCTGATATGAGCAACATTATTGTGAAGATCAAGACCCTATTGTGCTCTTAGCGCATCCCAATGACGTCAGTTGGAGGAACGGTCAACCAACCTATTTGGTTTACAGTTTACAATGTAATTTTCATGTTAAAATGTAAACAAAATAGCTTGGTCGACCATAAATACATAAAGACAGGCGTATGTACAAAAAAAAAACAGTTTTCATAAGGCTGAATAAATTGCTTCGACTTTATATTGCTTTAAAAAGCTTCTTTGCTGAAATAAATAAAACTGTATTGGCAAAAAGTTCTAGCTCCCGAAATCTATGTATGTAATTGACTTTAAATCTCTGCTTGTCTAAGCGTGTTGTTCGTTTTTAACTACGCAACGGAATTTGACATGGTTTTCAACATGAAAGGATGAAATGAAATTAATCAGGAAAGTACATCATCATCTGCCTAAGGTTTTACTTCCAGTCTCACCGAATGCAGCTGAAACCAATATATTACATGCGACTGCTTATCTGACCTCGACAACCCTGTTAGTACTGGGAAATACGACACCCCTGACATACCTGAGAGTTGAGACTTTTTGAGCCACTGACAACCTGCAACGATTGCCAAGGATCTACAAATGACTGACGAGAATAACTGATTTACTTGCTTTCCGAGACACGGAGGAAACTTGGTAGGTATGTAGTGGGTAGTCACCCATTTACAGAGATCGATCCGAGCGGCAGTTATTATTTAGCCATGTACTCTTTACATTTGTATAAATTAAAAGGAGAGAGGGTGTGGTCGTATCGTGAGAGCTCTGTCCTGAGCTTAGCACTCCTCCCACGTAGCTACTTGACTCATCATACATATTTACAACAAACAAACAAACAAACTTTTTAATGCTCTAAATAAAGCAATCATACCACAAACTCACATTCAACATTAACATATTCGCTAAAGTAGAACCGCGTAACTCAAATAAATAATATGACTGTGTTCCTACTTCGTGTTTATAATTTAAATGTTCTCGGCGTTTCGAGGCCTTTAAGCCTGTGGTCGCTGAAGGGTTGACCTACAAGTATGTGGGCACAAACTGGAAACGGCCGACGTACCTAGTGGAAAATTTTAAAATACTTAACCCTAAAGTTTCGGCGTGTAAATACGTCGGTAGCTGTATTTATCTTTCGCGTCCTCTGTTTTGTGAGGTTCGCGTATTTATTTAGTAGGTACACGGACTCATAGGATGTGTAAAGGTTTGGGTGTATAAATATGTGATAAATTTCATCGTCTGCCTAGCCTTTTCCCAACTATAGTCGGCTTCCAGTCTAACTGAATGCAGAGGAATACTGACCTCATCAGTCTGAGGTATACAATAAACAATGTGCGAAAACACTATCGGTTCATATTGGTTATCAATATTGGATTTCACGCCAAAAGTAGTTAACCAACCTATATAATAGAAGTACTAGCTTCTGCCCGCGACTTCGTTCGCGTGAAGTTTTGATATCGCAACGCATCGCCTGCTCAACGGAAGCTTTTTTCCCGCTTGCAACATTTCGTATTGCTGCTCCGCTCCTACTAGTCATAGCGTGATGATATATAGCCTATAGCCTTCCTCGATAAATGAACTATCCAACGCAAAAATATTTTTTCAATTCGAGTAGGTAGTTCCTGAGATTAGCGCGTTCAACAAACAAACTCTTCTGCTTTATAATATTAGTATAGGTTTATACGATTTATTTTCACAAACTTCATCCCTATCCCTAGGTCATCTCTCAAATCGCTACATCATCCTATTGGTCGCGTAAATCGCGTCACCCTCCCCTCAACAAATAAACAAGCCCAATAACCTACATACTGCAGTACCCACATTTGGAACGAGGAAATAGTTGGGAAATATAACCCACTAACCCTCGGTTCTTCATCAATCAAGTTTTTCTCTCCATCCCCGGGGTCAGGGGGATGGATGGGTAGCATTAATCATTATAGATGGACGATCCACGGACTTACGATGCTTTTATCCCAAAAGATATCTTTCACCATATGTATCCATGTTTTACGACAATATGTCAAAACCGGAATATTCCATTTTCGCGGATTTCGGTAGCCTAATGAATATAACATTAGATACGGGATTTTGGGGCGCGATTTAGTAGAGATATTTTTTTCGATATCTCTAGGGGTTTCGGCGGATTATTTTGATTATTCTGAATGGATATTAACTCCTATTGTTGTGTATTTCTTTATACAAGTAGGCCCGAAATCAAAAAAACATATGTAAGTCCAATTACTTGATAGATAAAAATACATAATTTCCTACAAAAAATGGTAGTTATGGATGCAGTACATGTACTATCATTACCACTGAAAACGGAATATTTAACATGCTAATTTTAATTAATTATAGTGTTTCTGACCATGACAGTTACAAAACTTATAGATAATAGATATATTTACTGTAAAGGTATTATGAAAATCTGGTCAAACTATCGAAGTTGCAGGATGTTTAAAATTCAACCTACATCCGATATACGCTTCTTGCATATTAAAGGCTCATAAAATCTCGAACACCCTGGCACAAGTAGGTAGGTATAATAACTGCGAGATGATCTCGGTATATAACCTTGCAGAAAGCCATATCTTTGTAACCTTACTTAGTTTCTTGTATGGAAATATTTTGGCTTGTGTAAGCAGTTCTTAATATTATTTTTCCGCTGTGACTTTGTGATAAGGTGAATTGTTTTAGCTGTAGGTAGCTGTAGGTATAAGCAATATCGAACTAAATTATAATTTTCTTGAAAGGAACTTTAAATCTACATAATTTTAGTAACAAATCATAACATAAATTATTCCTGGACAGATAAACTAAAGTTTAAATGTCAGAAACTAACATAAATCTCAGTGAAAACAAAGTTATTAATCCGTGCGAATCAGTCTGGCAGTTAATTAAACTATTTCAAATTAATATCAAAGTCAATAACTGTTTAAATGTCATCGATGGCTTAATTTATTGGAGCCAAGTCCAAATTGACAGAAAAGGACAACAATTATTAATAGAGAACGCAATTAGTTAATTTACTAAAGTTATATTTCAGTCTGCGGTGACTTTTAGACAGGTATAACTAAATGCTTAATTTACAGTTCGATATTTGAATATTTGTTAAGGTGAAATCGCACCAATGAAACTGAACGTGATCAAGACATCTAAACGGCGTTCAAGATCTGTTAGTGTGAACAAACAAAACAAATCTGTCATTGATTTCTCTTGCAACTTAGATGTACGTACGTTTCATTGGTGGAATTATCCTATATAAACTCACGTTTTTTGAATGAAAACTTCTTTAGGCGCGTTGAGCCCTTTTTGGCTGAACAAAAATCATGGTTCTCACATGACCGTCACCTAACTCGCGTAGCCGATGCGCTACGGCGTAGCGGGGCACAACCCGTAGCAGATAAAGATTACTTAGTTTTCACGTCGATCGGTAGTCCCCAAAGACTGCTCTGCATGTTTTTTTCCCAATTGGCAGAAACCACAGAAAGCTATCCGCCACGATCCTTACGCATTTCTTTAGCCTCGTCCACGTTATTACATCTATACTATATATAATATTATAATTATATATAATATAATATTATAAAGCAGAAGAGTTTGTTTGTTTGTTTGATTGAACGCGCTAGTCTCAGGAACTACCGGCTCGAATTGAAAAAATCTTTTTGCGTTTTTTGTTCGTCCATTTATCGAGAAAGGCTATAGGCTATATAACATCACGCTATGACCAATAGGAGCGGAGCAGCAATACGAAATGTTGCAAGCGGGTAAAAAGCTTCCGTTGAGCAGGCGATGCGTTGCGATATCAAAACTTCACGCGAACGAAGTCGCGGGCAGGAGCTAGTCTAGTCATACACGTACGCCACTGGTTCTGTAAAGTCTAAAAATCGTCTAGTTTGAAATACCTAGTTATCAAAATTCGTAGGCGCCGTTAAAACCCAAATCAGTACTTTCTAACGCTTACTTTGACCGTAAAACAAATGATGCCATGCCCTTATTTCGAACAAAAAATCTAGCCTACTGAATTAAAACTCGCGTGTTGCTAATAAAGACAGATTACTCATCGAGCTATTTTAGTACGAGTAAAACTACAGCAAAACGGAAAGTTCCCTTATATAACATCGATCCCTTAAGGTGGATGATCCAGGAAAGCCCGCGAAATTCAAAGGAGATAATTTATTTTGGGCCCACCTGGTCGTTGCATTTATTATTCATAATAACACCAAAAAAAAGTAACCATTTTACCATGGTATTTAACGAAATATTACGTAGAAATGAAAACGGAATCCTAAAATCATAATAAATAAGCTATATGTTATGATATTTTTTTGCGAGTCAAATCAGTCCTGTTGTGGTCACTGTCATTTGACTGCAAATACTTACGTGAATAAGGGCGTTTTTTTCTGTTTACTAAAAAAAGTACGGTACCTACCCGTTGGTAATCACATCTGCTATAATTATTTTAGAATCAGAAAGAATTTAAAAATAAATATTATTAAACTGTGAGCACTTTTAAATCTATTTTTAAAGGTTTACACTAAAATCGCATAGATGGTTTAAACAATCAACGTGGCACGGAACGTTATAAACCCACTTTTTTAGTGATTGACAGACAATTTCATTATTTAGACATTTACTTTTTCTGTTTATTTTGGTTTTCGTAAGTGTTTTTGCAGATTTTTCAATGGACTTATTATGGATTAGACAATGTTTAGCTAATTTAACCACTGGAATCTAGAGGTTATAAGGAAGAAATCAATGTAAGTTTAATTATTAAATGCTACAATTTATGTGGGTGGTCTAATCCCGAACAAAAAAAATTGTCTCCTTTACTTTTATTTTTTTGTCATTTGCAGGCCAGTGCTAGGTTGTATGTTAATGAAAATATGATTCGCAGCTGAAAGACGTATGTTATGACAGAATCTATAAAATCATTAATCAACCCTCCAAGTTCATGTAACTCGATTGAATGACTTTTTCTTGAAATAGTCATTCAATCGAGAGTTTTGAATTGAATTTCGCATGCTACAATGGAGCTTTCACCTTAATACCCAATGACGGTTAACTGGCGAATCAATAACCTAAGTACCTCAGCCATTAACGGTAATCACCATAATCCGGCCACCCACACAAACTGGGCGACTGAGAAATTTCCCCGAAACATATTCTGGAGTTTTGGAATAAATTATCCAACGTAACCCACGGGATATGACGCAGGAATTTGCTCATTTAAAAATGTCATGTAGGTACTTTATATTATATAACTTCCCCCGAGAGCTTGGAGTTTTGAAGAATATTAATTTTGTTTTTGTTGGTTGTACTTACTTGTTTGATCTTTCATAACGGGCCCAAATGTAAAGCAACGGAATAGATAAGATAGTAATGTAGGCATACAATCTTGATTATCTTAGGAAAGTTCAACCAACCAGACAGATTCCCGTTTTTATTACGCTGTACCTACAAAGTGCTATCAAAAAAGTCGTACAGACTTGGTTATCTTGTACTTAGGACTATTATATATTGACCGACGTTAATAAGTGAGATTGCTTCACTGGTCTAGTGGTCGCAGATCCTGGGTTTGATTCCCAGTTCGTGGGGTTTTCCATCAGGAATTGCTCAGTAACAGCTACGGAGACCGGTTTTGATGCTTGTTTGATGTCAATAGGCCGGGCTAATTGTCGAAATGGGTTTGTAGGTACTCTTAGGTACACCTTTGCCTAACCTTTTGGAGATTACATGCGTGGTGATGTTATGTGTTTATGTAAATAAGTACTAAAGAAATGCAGTCCAGCTTAAACGCGCAGCATGTTTACTGAACAATTTGCCTCACATCTGATACAATGCATGCGGTGCAGACAGGGTTAAATTCAATACGTCTTACGTCATTCCCGTGGTGTTTTCATGGGAAATTGATCCTTTTGCATTGCAGGTTAAGTGTCGTTTCTGCGTCACCTTCGTCGGGGGCGACCGAGACCTACTGAAACTTCCTAATGCGAAAACTTTGACGTCAGTGCCCCACATTACTACGTCGACTAAACAGCTTCGGTTTACCATGTCAGTATAGCAGTGTAGTTCGTTTTTAGTATTTTTGGTTAAGAAATTAAGTACATAGAAACACGCACAGTTATTGGTTGTTTGCCAATGAGCTCTCTGGAATATATGAAAGAAAGAAATGTTAAGGCGACTTCAGAAACTACACGTGAGTTTTATAATGGCTGAAAGTATATGATTCACTGCAGTAAACAAAACCAGAAAAATATGATATACTTCTGGATATATTATGCTAGTATGACAGTGTTTTGAAAACATAATGCAATGAATTTTTCTGGATAAAAAATATCCCGAACTTATCTCAATATTTTAACGAGTAAAAACCATATTAAAATACATGCGTTCATTCTGATTTTTTGGCAAGTAATTCTACAAGCAACATATTAGTATCATAGTGTTTTTCTTTAGTCCAATCAATAGATTTTCGTATCGTAAATCCATCGAAACCACTCATTTCGCACTATTCGGCCCGCAGTGACTGATGTAACAACCACTTTGTCGTGCAAGCTAGTAAGAACTTTATTCTAACAGTGTTTCAGATGAAGCTTGTACCTCCACAAATATACTTGCTAATTTAGTTCATCTAGTCGCCTTAAGTTCTCTTATGTGTAAAATTCTAAATCAAAGACTAATCGAGGAAGTATTTCGATTTGAGCACCAATACTAAAAACACCAGAGATACTCCTATTTGAGCATCCCATAAAGATTGTTACAGGTACTTTGTATTAGAAATTGCGCATCGACTTATATCTTTAACGTAAATAACATAGTATGATTCAAGATACATCAGTAAAGATAGCGCCTATCCTTAAAAACTCTAGATTTCACAACAAAAACTCAAGTGTGCTAATTTTGTGACTGACAAAATGATGAGTTCACGATGAGTAAACATAAGGTTGCCGTCACACTATGAAATATGTACTTAAACTAGCTTCTGCCCGCGACTTCGCTCGAGCGAATGTCCCGCTTAAAACATTTCTAATTGCTGCTCCGCTCCTATTGGTTATAGCGTGATGTTATATAGCCTATAGCCTTCCTCGATAAATGGACTATCCAACGCAAAAATAATTTTTCAATTCGGGCCGGTACTTCCTGAGATTAGCGCGTTCAACCAAACAAACAAACAAACTCTTCTGCTTTATAATATTAGTATAGATAAATAACCCTGAATAAGTAAAGTTTCATGAAATAGACCTGAAATCTTATCAACGACGACCATTGAAGTCACATATTGTGTCTGTTTTATTTAGTAGTTAACTATATCTTCATGTAAGTCTATATCTGAAAACTTCAGAAATTTATTCTGTTGAATTTCCGACACCTGATTAAAATCTACACTAATATTTTAAAGAGGCAAGATTTCTTTTGTTTGTTTGTTACGATTTAACTCAAGAACTACAGAACCGATTAAAAAAAATCTTTCATCGTTAGAAAGCTATATCTTTATCAAGTAACATCTATACTAATATTACGAGTATAAAGCAGAAGAATTTCTTTGTTTGTTTGTTTGTTTGGTTGAACGCGCCAATCTCAGGATCTACTTGTTCGAATTGAAAAAATATTTTTGTGTTAGATAGTCCATTTATCGAGGAAGGCTAAAGGCTATATAACATCACGCTACGACCATTAAGAGCGGAACAGGAATGAAAAATGTTGCAAAAACGGGTTTTTTTTTTCCTTTCGTTTTTCTCTCTTATGTGACGCAGACGAAGTTGCGTGGGTCAGCTAGTTAGATATAAATTATTGTCGAGCTATAACAATTTTCGCGGACGAAGAGCTTGTTATAGATAAAATAGTTCTAAAAGTCTGATTAAAGTTTCACAATAATGCCGTAGTGAAATAGTAACGCAGTTACTAGTAGTTACTATCAGGATCTGTAGGACAATTAACAAGTAGCGTGCTCACGTCAATTATCATAACAAGACAGTCGTGAAATACGCAATATTATACTTGTAGTATATTCACGTGATCAGTTACAGATGCTGCCTGTTACTGAAAATATAACGCGTGCAGTACTGTCGTGCTGTCGTATTTTAATTACGTAATAATGCGGATATCTTTTATTAGTTTCCAATGACGAAACTGTAACGGTTATATAAAATAAAATTATTCAGCATGTATTTATCATAAAGGTGTGGTTATCTGAGGCTGTGCCATGACCCGACACCGAACTTTTTTCTCCATTAAATAAACGTTGCAATCGTTTTAAAATTTCAATACCAACGCGAACATTTGGGTTTTTCTTGTATACGATTATAGAGCCATGGAGATAGTAGTTTGATGGTCTATACCACTACTACTTACTAATAAGACAACACACACGCAACGTAAAAAGCAACGTTAAATTTTAAGTTTCTGAAACTCTAAACAGTTTGATGATTTCCTTCGTCAGCTATATAGACACGAAAAGCTCGCTTTCCCAGTAAACCACGCTTTCTTCATTAAAGATGTGACGAGTGAAAATAGTTTTGATGTAGACTACCTACCCGTAATTTGGATTTATTCACTTTTGTCAGCTTTTATCTGGCGCCATCAATAACTATCATGGAGTGGTTTTTCACACCCAAAAATACGCGTCAGAGATAAATTGATCGATGCTGACAGCCTTATCTAAAACTTGTGTATATTAGTGACTCAGATTATTCAAAAATCGTGAAATTTCGACGAGTATTTCACACTGACGAGCCATCTGACGAACTATTCTCTTAAACGAATTTTAACTTACTTTTAGTTACCTACCTGATTCCGTGTAAACTTTAAAAACCTTTTTCGTTCAGTCAGACAACACTTTAGTTTGTTATAGTTTTCTTGATGAGCCAGGACAGAGAACAGCTATACTGCAAAACGGACCTCAAATGGTGAATATAGAACTTACAAGGCCACAAATTTTTTTATTTTGCAACTTGTACGTTTCAGTTTAAGGATCGCACAACACAATGTTTGCATACAGGGTTTTTATTGTGTAAATAGATTTTTCTGTCATTTTGAATCAGTAAACATATTTACAGGCACACAAGAAACTAGCTACAAAATAATAATAACAATATTACTAATGACACAATTAAATATAACACCCACTTGTATTTAGGTCAATTTATCAGCCATTCATGTCTACTCCGTGTCAAAACTTTAATAGGGAAACGCCTTGACATGGTTGCTTCGGTCTATAGTTTCTGATGCCATTGTCACAATGAACCAGCAATGTATTGTGTAGGTATAATTTACGTCGCCAGCATGTCCGTTGTCACGGAGAATATAGATTAGTTGTATGTTAAACTAGGGGTATTATATTGAGGCACTTAAAATATATGCCCTGGCTGGAGGATTTACGCTCAAATCACCGACAGGATATAGACGACAACCTCCTAGGTGGGCCTTTGAAAAACCAAGTTAGGCTTATGCCTTTTCAGCGAAAGTTCCAAATCAAAGGAACGTAGGGATACTAAAACAAAAATTCCAACAAAATAATTAAATGTGAGACCGATGCTATTGGGTGGGTCATAGTAGTTTGACATTTTTACGGTATTTTTAATCTATTTTTCGATCCACGTTCGTGGCCTTCATGAAATCATCCTTTCATAAAAATAAAGAAATTAGTAAACATCCCTGAAGCAATAAAATATGCACCCTTTATTTATTGTTTCTGACGTTGACTTCTCATAATATTAAAAAAAATGCACTTACAAATGAGGCCTTAGAAATAAATATTTAAGTGTAATATGAATTAATATTTTTTTTAATAACCAGTGAAGTAATTTTTCCGCTTATTCAGTCAGTCTTTTAATAGAATTGACGTAAAAGCAAAAAGTTCTTAACATTTTTAAACTCGTTTAAATTGATAAAAAGTTCGAATCTTCGATTTTTTTCTTAAATATCCAATCAGATGGTATTTTCTTTTTCAACTGAAATTCTCTATTGTTCTATAGTGAGTGGGTGTTGCTTCTATTTTATTATTATAATACAATATATTATTATGTACATAGGGCTATAGGCTAACTATTGCTCCGTAAAGTATCTTTACAAAGTCAACTATCTACCTAATTATCTTTTAATCTTAATTCTTAACAGATAAAAAATCCTATGAATAGTGCGAATAATCAGTTTAAATTTTCCATTTTCCTAAAGAGTCATCTTTTTCCCCATAAAGTCACATAGCTCAAAACACCTACGTAAAATATTTGACTTCTCTAGCAGGTATTCCAATCACGCTTTCGGAACTCACGATAAATCGTTCAGATAGGTAAAATACTGCGCCCTACATCCTATCATTGATTTCACATCAATCAATCAAAGTCGTTGGTTATAAATATTACAACTCTGTCTGTTTTAAAAACTTGTGTTACCTACCTACTAATATGTAGTCATGTATATACCTACATACATAATGTACTTAGGTCTTTGTCTAAAACTTTCTGATAAGGTGCAATCAATCATCCAGGTATCTAGTTCATAAAATTAGGTACTGTGGCTAAATATAATTTCACACGTGGTTTGATATGAAATTGAATTATCATTTTGAAATAGATTTGGGTTTTTTAAATACGCTTGCATCATCTGCCTAGTCTTTTCCCAACTATGTTGGGGTCGGCTTCCAGCCTAACCGGATGCAGCTGAATACCACCAGTATTTTGCATGGAGCGACTGCTTATCTGACCTCCACAACCCAGTTTATACTGGGAAATACGATACCACTTGGTAAGATTGGTGTCAGACTTTTTAGGCCACTGACTACCTGTAACGATTGTCAAAGATGGACAAATGACAGCCGGGACCAACAGCTTAACGTGCTTTCCGAGGCACGGAGGAAACTAGGCATGTAAGGGTGGTCACTCATCCACAGACCAACCTAGGCAGGCATGGCTTAACCCGTTCGACCCAAGCGGCCGATATTATTCAGCCTCTTCGATTTTTAAATACGCATGCATGTTCCAAATATTCTTTACGATGTAAAACATCCAATATGTTAGTCATTAACTCACTTCCTCGTTGGTCTAGTGGTCGCAAGCGCAAGACTGCTGAGGTCCTGGGTACGATTCTCGGGTCGGGCAAAGTGTTATTGGGTTTTAAATAAATATTTTTTCAGTAGCAGTCACGGAGTCGGAATTTGTCACATGGAACGTAAACATAACTTTTTTTTTATGATGGGAAATAATTTCTCCCACTCTGGGCGGAGCGGGAGGGAGTGTCAGACTTTTATTGACTAAACCCATCCATGTTCCATCCACGACCTTTATGTTCCCGGGCCGCGGTCTCTCTTTCGAACAGTCCCGCAACCCCGGCAGGACTTAAACATATCTGACGAAATGTGGGTGAACTATTAGAAACATCTCTGCCTAACTCTTCGGGGAAACAGGCGTGATGTAATTCATTAAGTACAGAGGCTACCAGAAAACACACAGTTAACAAAACACAGTAACTGGGACTCCCAACACACGAAATGCCCATGACCCACTCATAACCACTTAAAATGAACCTTGACAGTAATCCCGGTTCATTCCAGAAGGTCCCAGTCACCAGGAAACGATACCCCAATAACGTATACTGTGTACTATCTTCTTTTTTTGTCTGATATCGGCATTATAACAACAGGAATAGACCTCGAAAGAACGTTCCAGCAGCTCCTAAAGACCAGGAGACGACCACAATCACAATTATTACATAAATTGCCTGCATGTATGAGACAATGCGTATATTGTAGTGACCTGGAATAGAGTCTTCTTTATTACCAGTACTACTGTTCTCATCCATTCTAGTCTTCGGCCTGGAATGGACCTTGTTCGAGAATTCTAGAAGGTTCAGAGACCAGGAAACGTCACGTTAAATGACATTACTGCATTGAAACATGCATGTATGAGACAATGTGTACATTATCGTGACCTTGAATGGAATCTTCTTTATTGCCAGTACTACTGTTCCCATCCATTCTTGTCTATGGACTGGAATTAACCTTGATTGAGAATTCTAGAAGGTTTCAGTAACCAGGAAGTCACATTAACTGACATAACTGCACTGAAATCTGCATGTATGAGACAATGTGTACATTATAGTGACCTTGAATGGAATCGTCTCCATTGCTAGTACTACGGTTCTCACGTGAGCGTTAACAGTCTGTTTCCGTTCACAGACGACAAATGTGCGTTTTGTTTATTTTTATACGTTGACTGACAAACTAACTGACATTCTCTTTGTTACTGATGTTTTATTTTTCAGTTTAATGTTGCAATTAGTCTATGAGCCGATGAAACGGTTCGGATGGTGTAGTTACTGATATTAGTACTCGTTACCTTCCTTCTTAATTTTGATTATATGAAACACAAGATCTCCCCTTTTTCTTGAAGTCGGTTAAAAATAGGTAGTGAAAGTGAGCAGATGACATTGGCGAGGAATGCTGAGCGCTGAAAGTAAATAAAAGCTAGATTATGTTAGGTACCTACCGGGCCTGTTCCTAAGTTGCCTGCATAGTCATGATTGTAGGTATAAGTGCATAATTGTGCTAATATTCCGAGTAAGCATTTATGGCGTAATACGATAACAGTATAGTGAGGTATTGTTTAAATCAACATACGTCAATGTAAACCGTTTAGAAAAACTATCTACAAAAGTATTTCTAATAAAATTCTAATAAAAATATATAATTAACTGAAATAACAATTTCATTGTTCACCCTTCACGCTTCATAACATCACGCTTGTTCATCATCATCACCATCATCTGCTTAGCCTTTACCCGACTACGTTGAGGTCGGCTTCCAGTCTAACCAGAACATCACGCTTGTTATTCCGGTGGATTAGACAGAAGTGTACCCATATCACTTATGCTCACACTTTGCCAGTTATGTTTTTTGTTCCATATAGCAGAGCGAGCCCATTGCCGGAATCCAGTCTCCAGACTAAAAATGGTTCTCGTCTGACCAAAATAATATGACTTTAAACTGATATACTAAATGTAGCTTACCTAACTCCACCAAGGTCACCTAAGAACATCGTTCCATCTAAGTATTATAATTCACTGATAAATATTTAAGAGCATGACTAAGACTATTATCTAAAGTCTCTTTGAACACAAAGCAGTACATTGTAAATAAACGGTACCTAGGGCAACATGAATTAAGGATCTAGCCAGCTATTTCTTGGAATCACTCTATAATCTTCGAAATACAGGCTGGAACCTCATCGTCACGTCCTCTCCTCATGTTCCTCTCATAAAGAGACCCGTGTCCCAGCAGTGGGAACATTAATAGGCTGATGGTGATAGGCTGGAAGAGGAGCTCGTGGCTAAATATTCACAGCCGCTCGAGCCAATCTTTAGGTTAAGCCGTGCTAGCCTAGGTTCGTCTGTGGATGGGTGACCACCCTTACATACCGACCTTCCTACGTGCCTCGGAAAGCACATAAAGCTGTTAGTCCCGTCCGTCATTTGTCCATCTTTGGCAGTCGTTTCAGGTGGTCAGTGGCCCAAAAAGTATGACAACCAGTCTTACCATGCGGTATCGTATTACCCAGTATTAGTGGAGGTCAGATAGGCAGTCGCTACATGTAAAATACCAGTATTTTACATGTAGCGACTGCCTATCTAGTGTAAAATACTGGTATTTTACATGTAGCGACATATAGATATTACTCCCTATTTGTTACATGTGATTTCATATGTGTTTATATCTGCACATCTTTTACGAGTAAAACGTATCATGATAATAATTATGTTTATGTACGTAAATAAAAGTTTCGGGTTACCACAACCACAACTATTTTGCTACGAGTATGTACTTTTTCAATAAGACGATGACCATGAAAAGTAATGGTAAGTACATAATATTGGCATAGATGGATACGTCAGTAAAACAGCTGTTACGTTATAGAGACAGCTCTCACGCGATCCATCTGCCGTAATGACACATGCCATTATCGTATTTACGTGAATATAATAACGTCTATAATAGCGTACGTGATGTTGATAAATTATGCCCTATTAGGCAAGGAATATTGAATAATTTGATGTTATTTTCAATTTTGTTCTGAAGAGGCTATTGAAGATAATAAAAGGAAATAAAAGAATAATAAAAGAATAAGTAGCCTATTTAACTCCACAGAAAAAGAGTTTTCATTTTAGCTTTTCATCTCTCATTATCTGCTTTTTCTCAACTATGTTGGAGTCGGTTTCCAGTCTAAGCGGATGCAGCTGAATACCAATATTTTACATGGACCGACTGCCTATCTTACCTCCACAACCCAGATAATACTTGGTGATACGATAGCCCTTGGTGAGACTGGTTGACAGACTTACGAGCCACTGACTTCCTGCTCTTCTTCTCAGTCCTTCACTCTTGACAGAGTGGTCGTGGTCATGAGGGGTCGTTCACAGCTGCCGGCGCTGCCTTTGCGATCCTTTTCCACCGGTCTCTATTGGCCGCATGGCGAGTACATTCTGCCAGAGGGAGAGAGAGACTTCCTGCAACGACTGTCAAATATCTACAAATGACTGCAGGCATGGAAGAAACTCGGTATGTAGTGGGTATTCACCATCCACAGACCAACCCAGGCAAGCACAGCTTGACTTAAAGATCGACCCGTTGTCGAAATGTTGAAAGCAATCAGAATGACTGGTTAATTTCCAAATAACGAATAACACCAATTCGTTCACGTTATTGAATCGGAAAACTCAATTCAAATAATAAATTCAGAACACAAACTCTTAGTTTATTTAAGTCTAGCATAATGTTGTATGAAGTTAGGACAGAATAAAATAATATAGTAGACATTATTTAGGCCTTGATATGAAAATTCCTACATGACGTAAACTTTTGGCGTCACAATGTTTGGGTAAATATGTACGTGTTTTATATACTTCTATGTACAAGCTATGTACATTTGACGTCATGAGAATCCCGCCTTCTGACTTAGTGACAATTTTATGCTAAGCGAGAATCACGTCACATGCGATAACATAGTGTGTTGTAGAATTATGTAAGTGTTATTTAATTTTAAAAAGAATATATTTCTATTATACTTAGTCACTTAATAGAAGCATTTTCTAGCCATTTTTTTATGACCATGATTGTTGTATTTTAGATATAGGGCATGCGAAACCCGGGTACCGGGTTATAGGTAGAAACGTCAAAAAAGTAGAAGACAATTTGTTACACTTATAGTTGAAATGTTTGCAGATTATTGGTTACAATAACTAAGAAATACTTGCTTCAGACCAAGACATTACAAGGTTCAAGGATTTAAACAAAAGTTCAAGGATTTATCTATTTAAGATATATCCTTGTAGTTCCCGAATTTGTATCAACTTGTTTGAGGTCAAAGATTGGGTTTTGTTGCTTCCTCAGGGAAGGATGTCTCAGAATGAACAAGTACTATCGTGATGTAGGTTAACTCGAGAACCCGCGTTTTCTTTAGGACTCCCAAAAATATATTGTATAAAACCCTCCTCTTTTTACAAAATGGTGGTATTATTAACTTGGTAGGTTTGTATTTTCAGTTTGAAACATCGAA
Source organism: Xestia c-nigrum (assembly GCA_916618015.1). Taxonomy (NCBI): domain Eukaryota; kingdom Metazoa; phylum Arthropoda; class Insecta; order Lepidoptera; family Noctuidae; genus Xestia; species Xestia c-nigrum. The sequence goes on along the minus strand of OU745255.1, from coordinate 17,995,819 downwards.
TTTTCTCTTGTGGCTTCATATGTATTGTTGTGCAGATTGCTTGTAATTGAAGTTTGCTATTGGAGGAGGATTTCAATTATTTGAGGCTCACTTGTTTTTGTTTACATAGTTAACATTTACACTTTTGATCTTGTAGTGTTTTTGTAGGTTTTGAAGTCATTTTATGACGGATTGTTTAAATACACCGTGCTTTTAAATAGGCAGATTTTTTTAATTATACTATTATAATCTTCACATATTTTTTACTTATATAAACTACTATTCAATTCCATAACACAATTGAAACGTCTGAAATAACAATTTCCTTAAAAAGTTTAAATAGAAATGTACCTATCTAAACTTTAATTATATAATCAAACCTTAGAATTAATTACAATTTACATACACGTGTTTGGGCACGAATGTGAGAATACATAAACGAGTAAACTTAAACTCTCAAGGTCTCCACGTAGTAAACTATTATTACTTATATTGATTAAATTGCTCAGGTAATTACTTACTGTGAAGCAATTTCTAAGAAAAGCTTTCTTGAACAAAGCTTAATTTGGTAATTTCTGCTACGACTAATAATGTTTAATGAACTCTAGGATTTAACTTCCGAGATTAAAATAAATTCCCGGGATACTTTCGGGAGATTGTAAAAATCCCGGGAATTAAAAAGGTCCGTGAATAGATAAACTCTAATGAACATACACCGACCGCTAATTTCCATTAGAAATTAATTTTAATTATGAAGGTAATTTCTTTTTGATAAAAAGCTTCATTGTATTTTCTGGTCGGGATTTTTTTAAATAAAAGATTTTATATTTTAATCTCAACAAGAGATACAATGTACGTTTTATCTGGCCATATTTAATTAATCAACTGATGTTTTTGATGTCGCTACGGTATTTTTAATTATCTACATTTTTTTTTTTTGTATACTACAACCTAGCGGACTTTTTGTCAGTTTTCCAGGTACGGCCAACCTCTCGATTTTAACACTATAAAGAAGAAGGTTAAATCCCCCAGTAAATATCTGGATCCTAGTACATACCTTCGTTAATACGATACCACAAGGGTATGAATATCGGGCACCCAAGGAATCCAATTTGTGAAGCTGATAATATTATCTCTAACACGCAAAACCCGACCTTACCCCGACCTGAATTAAATTAAAAATCTTACAAAACCCTTACCATAAAGCCAGCCTTCTCATACCCAAAAAATTTCACTTCAACCTTTACGTAAAAGTATGTACCTCCTCGTACAAAATTAACAAACACGACACAGTGTCACCCTGACTCGTTAAGCAGGTGATACGGGCTGCATATCAGCACCAAACGTGTTGTAAGCAAGATAACCTACTTGGCTATCAGCATTTATCCCGAAATGTGTGAAAGTCTGCGAGTAACCTAATTTGCATACTTGTTAAGGAACCTGTGCTACTGCCAGCGATAATTTAGAAAGCGAGTAAAGCTAGCAACTATGTACAAACGACTAGCAGACCCACGCAACTTCGTTTGCGTCACAAAAGAGAAAAAAAAGCTCACAAAGGGAACAAATTTTCCCAGATTTCGCAACATTTTTCATTTATGCTCCGCTCCTATTGGTCGTAGCGTGATGGTATGTAGCCTATAACCTTCCTCGATAAATGGACTATCCCACACAAGAAGATTCCAACCAATCCGCGTTCAACCAGGAAAACTCTTCAGCTTTATCATCACTACATATTATAAAACAAAGTCTCCCGCCGCGTCTGTCTGTCCCTATGTATGCTTAGATGTTTAAAACAACGCAAAGTATTTTGATGCGGGCATCGACTAGTTATATTATATCGTATAGAAATGTTGGTCTGAAAGAGTCATAAGAGTAAGTAAGTAAAAGCAAGCCTATTAAATGTAAAATAAATGCAAAAGCAAGCCTATTAAATGTAAAAAAATGCAAAAGCAAGCCTATTAAATGTAAAAAAAATGCAAAAGCAAGCCTATTAAATGTAAAAAAAAATGCAAAAGCAAGCCTATGGCAGAAATAAGGGGATAGTGATAAGAAGAAAGGGAGAGTTTTGCCCTTTAGTGGGACATAACAGACTTATTATAATAAAGAGTTTTCGTCGACAGTATGTACAGTCAGCTACCTATAACAATCAGTTTTGGTTTTTCAAAGTAAAGTCAATAAAATGTATGTATATGGGCCACAAAGCGGGCTTTCTCTAACAAATGAAATCATGAATCACGTTAATCAGCCCAGTGTTGGCGGAGAAATCTGTATCTAGGTATTTATACATGGCGTTCTTCTTTCATACGTCTGCGGGCAAAAATTTAAGTAATTAGGGATTAAAACTCGAATACCAAGTAATATTTTATGTTATTTTCCTGTGTAAATAGCAAAATAAATAAAAAATACGCACCGATTACATAAAATCCTTCTTTTTTAAAGTCGGTTGTAGTCGATAGCAACTGTGCGTCGGTGGTGGGCCAAGTGCTTTACTAGTAACTGATAGTAAGGTAGTGTCATGTCACAGATAATGAATCGTTTCCTGTACCCACGCTGCGGATTATGACGACCACATTCGGTAATTGCATACGTTGTAAAGATATTGTAAATGTATGTGATGAACTGGTGGTTTTTTGTATTTTTATGGGCTGATAACAGAATGAGGGGAAGTAGTCTACATTGAATGACGTAAGCAGTTAAGCACATGACTTTAGTGTCACAAGTTAAACGCTAAATACTGCTATAGACAGTAAGTCTGTTTAGAAAACTATTACTGTTATTCTTAGTCTAACTCCACATCATCACACTGATAGGCAAAGTGCTTAATAATAAAACTTTGTAGTCGTGTTAATGCGTCAAAAATATAAAATAAGACAGACAAACAAGACTAGACAATACAAATAAATTTTGAATGAAAGAAAATTTACATTTGTAATATATTAATCGAACTCCTAGTCTATAAATAGATAATGTATTAGTATTCACCGCCGCACTGCAGTCAATGGACTCAAACCGGTATCTTTATATACCTATAAATATTTATATAAAGGTGAGTATATAAAGACCAGACGAACGCCGGAAGGTAATCATGAAGGATCGAAATACGAACCCCGTTCGGAGCGAGGAACGATCAGAAATGTTCCATCCTTTGTTTGAAAACTGCAGATAAACGGATAAAGAATGAGTAAATTCGCGGAAAATTAAAACAGAAAATGTTAGGTTTATTATAGTTTCATTTTATGTTAGAAAAATGAAACGATGCATTTATGAGAAGAATGAACTTTCTTATAAAAATAATTGAAATCATAAATCGTATCAAGATCTTTTGTAAAATCAATTTCATCATAAATCTGAACGTCACATCTAAGTCCAAGCAAACAAATAAACAAAAGAACAAAGCTTATTCAAAATATGCAAAATTGAAAATACAATTAAAATTAAACAAACAATTTAACAGCTATAACCATTTATCACACAAATGAATCGGAGTGTCAACCTCCTTGAATGTAAGTTGAATAAAACTTTTTCTCCCGTGCCAATTTTCTGAAGGCCCAAAAAATACAAATGTCAGTCACACTGCAAAGCCTCGAAGGACCGAAAGACCAAATAAAACCAGCAAATCTAGATTGGGTTTAGGATTTTATGAATCACTATTACACAGCTGAGCCTTTTCGGCGATAAAATCAAAAGCGGGTCTGACAGATAGACAGAAGGAAATATGGGTCGTACTTAAGCATTTTTATGTTCTGAAAACTCTTGTAATAGCCAACATGAACATGGTTTTACGTTGACTTTGCGAAAAAATTGGTAAGGATGCTTAAAGAGGTCAAAAAGATCATAAGTGTCCTTTACGGAGCAAAAATCTTTTCTTATTTTTTGTAGAAGATAAGTTTGGCCTGAAAAAAGGGCCTTAAAGACCAGTTTTAGTGTCTTAGGTTAGGTAAGTTCTGCTTTTCAGAAAGTTCACTTATCTTTCAAATACAAACAATATTTATCGCTCCAGAAAGGTCCAGAGGGAATACTAGGTTCCATTTTAGCTGATTCAATCATAAAGTCAAAACTCGGAACGCTCTCTCATAAATAATACATAGGTGTTCCCACAATCAACTGTGACTACAAATCAACGATGATTGTCACAGATAAACATCGGCCATGATTGCGACAAACTATTACTAACCTTGATTTAATTGCGGTAAAGTCTATTATTGTAATTCAGGATGCGTTGTTTAGATAACATCTTTCGTAATTGAGTTACATGTTACCTTGTTGATCTTGTAAATTTTCTGTAGAGCCTTCGTTTGTACCTTTTTATTATTTAGGGATGAAAGAATTAAAGGATCATTATTAGATTGCCTAGCTTTTTCCCAACTATGGGTAACAGTTTCGGAAACCGTAACTGGGTGCAGCTCACTTTTACTTATCGACTGCCATCCATATCAAGACCATCTCAGACACTAATCTGCATAGTCCTCATGTGAATTAAGCAAGATTTTCTGGACTTCAAAAAAGACTATGACCTCTGAGTTTGTTTCAGCTGTTTATTCTCAGAGTAGTCATCAGGTACTACGAAACACCGGCTCCATCTGGTTTAAAAAAAAAAATACGTGTAAAAGTGTTTGAGAAAACCTACTTGCTGAGTAAATATGATCTGACTTCGCCGACCCTGTTACTGCATGTTACGATCATCATAATCATCATCATCATCATCAGCTTATAATGTTCTGCTGCTTCACTGCTTATGCTGAGACACGGCCTCCTCTCAATGAGAGGGAATGGGCTATAATCCACCAACCACGCTGGCTCAGTGTGGGTTGGTAGATGTCACATGACTTCGAATTTTTGGTTCTAGGACATGTCGATTTCCTCACGATGTTTTTCTTCACCGTTTTGAGAGCAGTAGTGATATTCAAACGAGGGTTCGAACCCACGACTTACTGTTCGTAAGTTGGGGGCCACCGCCAGTAGACCCCCGCTGCTCTCTCGTAATACAATACCCCTTGTTAAAATTGGTAGGTAGTCAGACTTTTCAGATAGTCGTGCTTTTTGACTACCCGTGTTAAGACTGCCATAGATTGTTTGTTGTTAATTTTGAAGTACAGAATTAATTTAAAAAAAAAAACAATTTTAATCTCGCCTTGAAATTTTCAAGGCTAACATTCTAATGAAGGCCTAACATTCAATAAAAACCTTCAGAAATTAACTTTTCTCCTAGAAATTAACGGATTAAACAATGGTCCGCTATACGTGATCACGAATCGAAGGTTAAATCCTTATGTAAAGTGTTTATCATCTGAAACTCATGTCAACCTCGTTTTCAACCAGAATTGTAATCAATGTGGTTTGAATATTCATGAACTTAGGCTTCGAGGATTTATTCAGCACTTAGATATAACATGTAGATTTTATGTGCGGTACGTAGCTATTATATTTAGGACTTATGTAACGAATATTAGGGTAAAAGCTTAGGTATGAAGAGGGTTGATTTATTTATTAGGTGAATTAATTAAGTTGCTCAGCATCCATAATATTAACAAGTGCATCAAAAACTCTACAAAAAAAATCTAATTGTTAAGTTGGCTAGTCTTATTCTTCGACTTTAAGACGACCCGAATGGCGTAGTAGAAGTGACGCTGCTTTACGTTCTTAGGGTCCTGGGTTTGAATGCGATGATGCGATGAGCATGGAAATTTGTTTCCGAGTCATGGATGTTATATGTATTGTAAGTATGTATTTACAAACAAAAAAAAAAGTATATAATATGTATTATATTCTCAACTATCTAGTGTCCACGACACAAGCGTTGCTTAGTGTGGCACTAGGTGGCGATGTGTGTTAATGTCCAGCGATATTTATTTATTTATTTATTTAAGTGTTAGGAGATTTAAATATTTTCGCGGTTTTTGAAAAATAAGAAAGATACTCGTAACTTTCAGCAAGATTTTCCAAAATAACGTATGTCTTAAAAAAACAAGTATTTAATCAGTTATCGTAGGTATATGTGATCTATACTTATAATAAATCTGTAGAGAGGTCAATTCTGTACATGAAATATATTTACAAAATAACTATCGGGGGGTGATTAGTGATCGATACTGATGCCAAAAATGCAATCAGTAAAATTTTTGTCTGTCTGTCTGTCTGTCTGTCTGTCTGTATGTTATTTATAGAAAAAAAAACTACTCGACGGATTTTAACGAAACTTGGTACAATTATTCTACATACTCCTGAGCAGGTAATAGTATACTTTTCATCACGCTACCATTAATAGGAGCAGAGCAGTGAAAGGAAATGTTGGGAAAACGGGAGAAGTTACTTGGTTTTTTAGCTTCCGTCGCGTGTGCAGCCTTAATGGTTAAAGCTACATAGAAATCATGTATAACGGAAATATTCCACATAAAATTATATAAAAAATATCCCAAGACAGCATATGTCTATCTTTTATAGTTGACTCACAATAACACGTGTAACTCCCGATAGCTTAGCAATTCGGAGATTTGTTATTATTATATTTGTTTACTCTTACGTTTATATCATCACGCTATGACCCACATAAAACATAGGATACATTTTATTCCGGTAGTAAGATCCCATGGGACAATAATCAAACTTCACGCGGGCGAAGCCGCTGGCAGAAGCTAGTAAGTAATAAATTAATAAATGTATTTTTATTACCCACGTTTCTACCACGCGAACAATAACCAGTGAAATAAAAAGTGTATTCAATTAATACTTGATTTGATAAACTATCAGACTATACTTTAATTATAATTACTTTCATGCAGTTTTCCAATTTTATTATGCGTCTCTAAGGACCAAATGTTTTATCATATAAAAAACTTATATCGCGTTTATTATATTACTAAAACATGACTATCAGAATAACAGACTGTATTCCACATCCCTTAGGACCAAAATGGAATAGCAATCTATTCGATTAATATAGGATTAATTCCCTATGACTTTATTTTGACATAACCTTCAATTGAAACCTTTTCAATGGCGGAATATTAATAGTCTGTGTCAGACCGCGATACAAAGTAACAATTTAATCCTATAATCCAATACAAGAATCGTTTTAGCAAATGTTTCTGGAGCAAAGGTATTGGAATACTTATATATTAAAGCCCCAAATTGAGAACAGTGGCTCCGACTAATAGGAGTTGCTAGGCCATGGGTTTTGACCTCAAACAAGCGCGAAGAAACCGGAATGTCCTATGTTTCTTTCTTTATTGGGAACGTATACGATATGATAAGCGAGCGGAGGGTTATGTCGGACTCTAACCGATTAAAAATCCTCTGTTCTTACTAATACCATGTGTCGGGGCCGGGAGATACAAGTACATTCGCGTGAAGATCGAAGACATGAAATATAATAATCCATGACATCTAATAATTCGTACTGGGCACGCGGGCTCAGCCCAGTCCCTCACAGAAAGAGAAGGTCTATACAGGTTTAAACCACCTCATCACGAAGCCGTCAACCAAGCATTCTGTACATCAAACTAAGTAAATTAACGCAAAAATGTTACGGTGAAAAATCTTGTTTTGTGGTATAACTCAATGTAACGCACTTAAAACATTGTGCTAATGGATGGATTGAATAGTACGGGAGTCGTACAGGTGGGTAAAGTAAAACTCGTACTGTAAAAACTTGAATTTTAAAAAAAACTTGTCAAATAGTTGGAGCTTTGACCCCCAATATCTCCATAGCTAGAAAGTTATGGTGTAGAACAAAGTCGCAATAACGGGGAGAACTAGTGCCTTTCGGCTTCGTTAAAAGGTCTTTTACACCCTGTAGTCATAGCCCCAACATTTACTAGAAAACTTCATAGCAAGTATCTGACGGTCACCCACTAAAACTAAAGTTTACTATACGTATATAACTTCAGACTGTATATACAGTACAACACACTACATATGTAAATACTACACCGACTTAAGGACTATCTACACAATAAACAGCGCGAACACTCCGCATGAGTTAGATCCTTTTATATGTAAAACGTAACAAGTATTCGTGTCAAGGGACCCTTAAATAAACTTAATTTCCATTTAAAAGTTTTATGCTTGAATGTTTGCTGAAGATCGATTATGTCTGAAGTGTTTACGTTGAATTTATACATCGGCAGGTTTATAGTAGATTGGTATTAAAAAAATATGTCCAAAAACAAAAACTCGACATCTAAAAAATCACGCCCTAAAAAGTATGAGACAAGAAAATATTCTCGTCTGAAATTGTTATGAGCACACACCATTCAATATTTATCGTTTATTAAAATTATACAACTACACATTATGTACGTACCTTAATTTATTTAATGTGTTTCATAGTGAGTGATGATTAGAAGATAGCCGTGTCGTCGTATGTGATTATTCCACTATTCCCTCTCAAGAGAATCCCCCGTTAGGGGGCCATATTTGGACCCTAATGTAAGAATAATTCAGAAAGTCCCCTTTTCATAGGCTGCCACTTTACCCTAAAGTTTATAATCCCTTACTACTGTCAGTACGTATGTAGGTACTATTTTTTTAGTATAAGTGGCAACATCCTTTTTGCTCCATAGTCGGGTAAAAAGAAACTAAACTACGCAACGGTTTTTCCTTTTCTATATTTTAAAGAGGAAAGCTAAGAACAAAAAGGACTGGACCGATTTGAAAAATTCTTTCATCGGAAGCTACATTAAAGCCCGGGTGGCATAGGCTAGGTTTGATACCCCTGTATTTTCACAGGAACGCGAACTACGCGAATGAAACTCCGTGACGACCGCTAGTCTACACTAATATTATAAAGAGGAAAACTTTGTTTGTTTGTTTGTTTGGTTGTAATGAATAGGCTTAAAAACTACTGGACCGTTTTTAAAAATTCTTCCACCATTCGAAAGCTACATTATCCACGAGTAACATAGGATATTTTTTATCCCCGTACTCCCACGGGAACGGGAATTACGCGTGTGAAACCGCGTGACGTCCGCTAGTACACTATATTTTCATTGGAAGATTTACGTCTACAGTGCATTCAAATTAAACTTGCCTAAACCTCAATTACTTCCGTAAAACCGTACGAAAAATAGAGACGGGTCGCATGTTTGTATCTATACTATCTATACTAATATTATAAAGCAGGAGATTTTGTTTGTTTGATTGAACGCGCTAATCTCAGGAACAACTGGTTCAAATTGAAAAAATATTTTTGCGTTGGATAGTCCATTTTTCGAGAAAGGCTCTAGGCTATATAACATCACGCTACAACTAATAGGAGCTGAGCAGCAATAAGAAATGTTGCAAACGTGAAAAAAGTTTCCGTTGAGCAGGCGATGCGTTGCGATATCAAAACTTCACACGAACGAAGTCGCGGGCAAAAATTAGTCTTAAATTTATATTTAAGACTAGTTTTTGCCCGCGACTTCGCCTATTTCTATTTCTACCATTTAAATCATAATCCGGCCTATTCACAGAGAAATCTTACCCAGTTTATTCAGGATCAGAAAAAACGGTTTTCTATATAAATTTATTAGCAATAAAGTATTTATATTACTCTACAAACGTTTAAATTGTTTTTCTTCCCTCACGTTTCACATTGAGATATCATTACGGAGATAATAATCGAAGGATACAGTGCCCGTATTGTGAAATAAATTCTATTGACGTATTTACAATCTAAATGTGAAGACATTATGGGCTATTTTCCTCTGCAAATGATAGAAATTGATGGCCGTAGCCGTTTTTATGGGAGACGCTAAATCTTCGAAACGAAAGATCCAGAGTTCAATAACTTCTTCATCTCTTTATAAGTTCCTATATAACATTAATCGAGGGTATAACAAGTAACATTTAATTTAAATTAAAAAAAAAAACCCCGACACATGGGGTCATAATTTTATGGTATTTTTTTGTTTTTGGAACGAATTTCCTTAACGCGGCTTACGGGTATGTCAAGGCCTTTCATTTGATACCCATATTGAGGAAGTTGTGAAACAATGTAATTAACCATTTTGTGGTGGCGGCCATCTTGGATTTGAAATTTACTATAGCGCATAGTATTCTACTAGTCAAGCCCTTTGATTTGATACCCCTATTGAGGGAGTTGTTGAGTAAACATGTAATCCGCCATTTTGTGGCCATCTTGGACTTTTTTTTATAAAACATAGTACACCATTCAAACAACAACAAACAAAAACAAAATCGGTTTATCCGTTCGGCTGCTACGATACCACAGACAGACACACACACACACCAGACACGTCAAACTTATAACACCCCGTCGTTTTTGCGTCGGGGGTTAAAAACGTCACGCCTGCAATCCCCGAAGGGTTAGGCTGTGTACCTAATAGTACACCTAGATTTCAACAGTTATGTTTAATGTCCTGAAATAGTGGACTAGCCTATTGCCATCATACGGGAATAAATTCAGAAATCATGGCTGCTACTGAGAAATTCCTAATAGAAAAACCCATATCACTTTGCCCGACCCAGGAAAAAAGAAAAAAAGAAAAGAAAGAGTTCAAAAAACATGTATAAATGCCAATTTGTTAGTTGTGTCACTTTTTTCGGGCTCTCATTTTGTGAACCGACATGCGTCACTCTCTAATCTTTTTCGGTCAAAAATATAGGCCATTGTACTATCGAGTTTTTTAAATGCGTCAGCTGAACTTTTTATATGGCTACAAGGGTGACATAGTCTGAATTTTCACAAAACTCACTCATACTAACTGCAAGTATATACAATTTCTTCAACATTTTTTTTTAATATCACTCTAAAAAGTACCATATTCTAAATCTTCTAAGCTCTAAACTACATTGCACCATCCCATCCATAAAACACTAACATTCTTAAGAAAGACACTCCTTTACAGTTGATCAAACAGGTCATAACTTAGCTCCATTTATCCACAATAAGACCCAACATTTTTACAATCAATTTACTCTCAGCTTTAAAAGCTTTTCTGAGAAAAATCACCGATCGGACGGCCATTAAACTTACTTTGTCTTGTATCGGAGATATTAAAGAATACTGGGCAATGTTGGGCAATACTGGACTGCTGAGCAAGAACAATAGATGTTCAGGAAGGTGGCAAAAGATTATTAAGCTGTTACAATACATCAGGCTATTAAGAGTGAGAGCAGTGTAACGTAGATGAATGCAAGACATTTGTTTTGGAGTGGTATAAATGATAAGCGTTAGCGGATTAGAGTGAAGAGTAATGGCCTAGATACTTTTTATTTAGTTTCAAGGTTAAGGTCAAGTTATTTAGTAAAACCTTTTTCTTGTACAGTAATCGGGCACTAGGTTTATATCATTTGTGGACCGAGATGGTACTCATGACAAGAGGCAACAAGTCCTATTTATTTCAATAGACGAGGTTTTAGTAACTAATCCGAATCCATAGAAGCCAGACAGACATTTGTTTGGCAAACGGATTAAGGATAACAAATAAATTAATTGTTAGTGCTCTGTACAACTGTTATAAGTATAACAAACACCTTTACGGCTGCATTAATGAGCGGAGTTCGAGAAGCTGAATTTTGAGTCAAACATAGTTTCAACTTATAACCATGTGCACGCTTTCTAAAAGCTATTTTTACTTTTATCTTTTGAAACGCTGTGTAGACACCGCTCAGAAAATCGCTCCCGCTGCCGCTTTCACTTAGCACACAGCATTGTTCAGTACGTTCTGTAAATGATCGCAACACTTTCTGCAGATAACAATAATAGGTGCTCCGGCGCAGCGTCTTGTGTAAATAGTGTATTTTGTATCTAGCTGAGGATAAATGAACTTTATGGGCGAGACTGCTGCTTGTAACTGCAGTATTCTCTGTCTTTATTTAATGGTAATGAAGGGCTAAGAATTTTTTTCAGTTCTCTGTTTGTTTAAAGAAATTGGAGGGTCAGTTTATTATATTTTACTGTAAAAGTTGATAGACCGTTCAGGTTATTTAAGAACTGCATATTGTTGTTGTTTGTTTTTTACTCGAATGGTGCTGCTGTAAAGTTCTAAATCAATATGTTTGAGCTTTAGCTTTAAGTTAAGACATAAGACGCAAAAGTAAAGCAAATCGAATACTTATAATGATTTTATACCCTGGCGAAATCGCCCGAAAACAGACCTCAACTATTTTATTATAATTGAGAATTAATGCCGAACCTACCACAAAACCTTTGTTACATCTAATAAGATGCATCAGACCGTGAGAAATTACCGATAACCCAACTATAACTAACCCTCCGACTTGGTTCAATGTTACATCTTTTTGTCCTATGTTTAATGACCCGAACTGCCGAACACGGGCTAATAAAGCAGAAAATAATCTCTTTAAGTGCGAATTTGTAGAGCTTCGTATCCATACTTAGGCTAACCTAAATCTCTTTCCGATAAAGTGAAGAAACGGTTGAATGAATCAAAGAATTCATTCGAAATAGGGCCGGGTCTCAACGAACATTTTTTTGCGAGATAATTCCTCAATTTTCAATAGAATGGAAATTATGAAGCGCCCACGTAATGGCTTCCAGTTCGACGGAGTTTGGTTTAATATTATTTATATTAGGCTTTTTATTATAAAATATACGGACTTTGTGCTGAATATTGATGATGTTTTATTAGAATTTTCTCAAGAGCACACCTAAGGGAGAGAGTACATTCTCTCTGTTTAGAACCACTCTCTTAATTCGTTCCATGTTTGTTACAACACTACACCGACATTGCAACACGATTAAGTATTACAAAACCAACTTGTTACCATAGTAAATCACATGTAGTGAAACTCAACAAAATATAAGCGAAAGCCGCTGTGACGTATTCTATTTACGTCACCACTAAATTCTCGCGTCCACAATTTCCCGAGCGAAAACAAGAAAAACAAAACCTAACCGCACCAAGAATAATACTCGAATCAACAGAAGTTCGCCTCAGCTATTTAAAATCCATGTAAGTAAGGTTACATAGGAATTTGGGCTTTGTAACTTGGAAGTTAGGTGATATAATCGAGTGTGTGAGAATAGAGGGTTGTCGGCTACTGGGGCGGTAGATCGATACCGGGTTACAGATATAAATAGGACGGGCGAACTTAAGGCCGTATGTCCTCAAACGCTCGATTTCGTTGGTAGGAATCGATTGTAGTGCCTAATAGTATCGAGAGCAGACTCAGAACTGGCCTACTTAAAACATACCCCGCATATTGGATTGTAAAGGAGATGTGAAGTGAAAATTTTGATTCCATTATCGCGGGGATTATGCAAAACTGCTAAGTTTGAAACTGGGGAGGGATAGGCTCGTAACAAACTTTTAGGACGATAATATTATAATCTTATTGTGGTATTACTTCCTTTACATTTAGATAGGGGCGTACCTACTTTACAAGTTGAATATTCATGTTCACATCTTGATGAACTAACTGACTATGTACCTATGTTCTTATTTGGGGTACCTATTTTGTTGCCTTGTCTGATAGGAAGGCAGATGCTCCATGTAAAGTACTAATATTCTGCTGATAGACGGACAGCCGACCCGAACATTGTTGGGAAAAGTCAGACAGAGGATGGTTTAGCTGTACATTCAAAGTAAAGTATAATTTCGTGAGTTCATATTTAAATTGACTTTGTCGACTTCTTAAACGGTTGAAAACACTCAAAACATTCATTAAAAACCATCGTAATACGACACAGAACTAGTCACATGTCATAAATTAGCTGAAACAGTTGAACATCGTGTGTTATTGTGTTCAAACTATCTAATGCGAGATAGCGTGTCACTACACTATCACGTCAAATACATTACCATTTAACGGCACTAAGTATATGAAACAGTCCGTTTTGCATCCTGATTTTAACCGTTTATTTATGTAACGGTTTAATTTAACTGCTACACTCGAGTTATATTTAACTTTGTGAGCTTCTGAATAGAGATGGCATCTATATTTGAGTTTTTGGAGCGGGTAGTTGGAAGTTTAACCTATTTCTGAATTGGTCTTCTTTTGTATTATTCATGGATGTCTGGCGCTATAAATGTTTGAGGGTAGTGTGTTGTGGTTTGGAATTGTAAAAAGCTGTCGTTGCTATCTTAGGCAGAAGCTTCTTTGACATTACTTACTTAAACTTGAGGATTTTTGCGGAAAATGCTGCAGATGGACTGGGTCGTTGATCATCATAAGCATGTCCTTGCTTAAATTCAGTTCAAGTACATATTATTAGGTTTTTCCTTAAGTAAATTATTCTCTGTGGCCGCCCGGAACCTGGATCTACACCTTAATAATAGGTTCACTCCCTATTGCCATCAATTGGGTACAAATCTAAAGGACTTAACATAACTAAAATAAACATCACTCCAAAATGTGTCACTAGGCGATGCACCGGAGCAATTCCGACCAGGGTGTCCAGATTTGATATCTATACTTCTATACTTAATATTATAAAACAGAAGAGTTTGTTTGTTTGGTTGAACGCGCTAATCTCAGGAACTACCGGCTCGAATTAAAAAAAAAATGCGTTGGATAGTCCATTTATCGAGGAAGGCTATAGGCTATATAACATCACGCTATGACCAATAGAAGCGGAGCATAAAAGAAAAATGTTGCAAAAAACGGGGGAAATTTTATTTCTGTGAGTTTTTTCTCTGTTATGTGACGCAGACGAAGTTGCGTGGGTCAGCTAGTTAAAATAATAAAAATACGTCTTTTTCAGCCGTCGACGCCCACTGTCTTTAACGTTTTGCCCTAATCTAACCCCGAATGAGCGTTAATCTCTTCATGACATTAACTTATTAAACATCCGCGGAGGTCGGTTGGTAGAAACATCCAGACAGAAACCCCATAGCGGAATTGAACCTCTGCCAGCCTTTACAAGTCAGCCATTCGAAACAGTATGTTAATTCCAGTAAGAAACTTGCAGCTAAATAATCTAGTTCCGGAATCTTGACCTACTTGTAACAATTTGATTTTAAGTACTCTATCCTGATGTGACAGGTTTATTATGGTGTTCACTACTGTATTTTGAGGCACGAAAGCTTCCTCGTAGGTTATTATGCTTAAAATTATGATGATTAGGTATAATAAGCTTCTAGCTCTGCAAATGTAAGGTGTTAAGACGCCGTCGGAGCGTGTGTCGTTCATACAAACGTAATACCAAAATAATTCGTAAATCAAACATATTCTTAAAAAAGTGTGTTTTTATTTCGATTGGATTACAAAATATCTAGGTTCCCAAATATATATTTTAAAAGGACAATGATATATAGACGAGATATGAGGAATATAAAATTTCTGTAGAAAACTTATTTATCTCATAACTCTTGTTTAAATCAATGTCCATTAAAAATATATATTTGGGAACCTACATATTACGTAATCCAATCGAAATAAATACACACTACCTTCAGAATATGTATGATTTAGAAATTATGTTGGTATTACATTTGTTTGTTTTGTTTCTCATTGAGAGGAGGCCGTGTCCCAGCAGTGGGAACATTATAGGCTGATGTTGATGATGATGATAACATTTGTATGAAATATGCATACTCCGCGGGCCTCTTAATATTTTAGCGGGCCTCTTAATAGTTTTTCGCCGTACTTTTTTTTTAAATAAGTCGCTAACAAATACCAAAGAATGACAAACGTCTATACTGTCAAACGTTTACGTTAAATTAACTCACTAAGGAAGTCTTTAGTTTTCACTGATAACTGATAATACCACTACAAGAACAACAATGGGTTAGCAACAAGAAAAGGTAAAGAAATTTTAACCTTGTGCCGATACGGGTTAACAAGTTTTGGTTTACGGCTAATGTAGGTAAGTAGGTGAGCCGTGGTTACAGTACCACGGAAGTGGGCAATGAGGGGTGAGATTTATTTGTAAAAGGAAAATAAATAGATGAAAGTTTCAGTAATTTAATCACTTAAGGGATGTTATTCAATAGTGCCTGTCTGTATTTAAAAAAGGAATGAACAAATAAAATGGTAAATTTTAGGAGTATACCTGTCTAAAATATTCATAGTGATTAACCTTTTGACCGCCACAGTATAAACGCACGCGCGTGTCCTCCACGACAAGCCACAACTTCATCTACTATTTTGTCACATATTTGGGTCGTTTGGGGTACAGGGCACGCGCCTGCAGTCGGCGCGTCTCATTTATAAAACACCTCTTTAAACATTCATTTTTCCCTAAACCACATGACAAACTCCATGGATACAACTTCCCCCTAACCTAATAATATCGGCAACACAACTCAACTCCACAAAGGTTGATCCCCAACCCCATCAATATGGCCCTTTGATCCAAGGCACTGACGCTTCCAAAAGCCTTTATGGCGACCTTAATCGCAAATCAACAGCACCTATGTGATTAATCTTAGGTAAATTAATTACCCCGACCTTCATACTTCATGGCTCACATGTTTAGGCAAACTGCCGTAGCTTGGGAACCCGCTGTATCAACGGTTTGAGGTATGAGCGGAAGCGTTTTTGATTTTATTCATTCTTACGTCAACAATGTACTATTCAATCTAATTATTTGAAGAAATGCAGATACTCGTATGGCATGGGACTATTCAGTTTCTTTAGCTGGTGGTTGCAATTTTTATCCGTATACGTAACGCCTTAACTGTTTATTCGATTTTGATGAATAAGGTTTCAATCGATTATGGCCCGGATAACATAGCCTATATTTTAACCGATTTCTACAATATGAATCGAGTTTTTCTTTTAAACCCCACATTTTTCAATAGTCGGATTTATATTCAATTTTTTTTTTGTTAAAAGTTGTGAATTTGTAAATAAATAGGTACAACTTTTCTAACAATTTATTACGTTTATACTACTGTATGACATTAACATGTAGGTAGGTAGATTATGACGTAGCATTAAGGCAGACGTGGCTGACCGAAATATCACAGAAACTAACACAGCCTATCAATAAAATCCACATATTGAAATCCCATTCGAACTTCTCGAACAAAACAAAATAATTTCCCAAACTGCTGCTCACTCATACTTGTACCACAGCCGTAGGCCGCCATTTCTCATCATGACCTTCCTTGTGACAAGGGTGGCTTTGTTTGAGATATAATGGTGGGAACCATTTAGCTGGAAAATGTGCCTGGAAGCCTCATTCCTCTGTATTATGTTGGTAGTACGTAACCTAGATATTTGCGCTGAATTATTGTCTGTGTCGCATCCGTGATGTTAGTGGTTTTGTAGTTATGTTGCGTCAGTTGGAATGTAATTAAAGTTTTTGCAGTTTGGTAGTTCTGGTTTAAATGTGACATTAACTGGGTCGTGGTTTGAGGAAAGGTTTTTTGAACTTCGAATAACATTACTGTAATATTATTAGTTTATCCTTGCTTTTATATAAAGTGTTCTAAAATTAAATAAACTAGGTACTTCATAATCATATCACACGTCTTGATATTAACAATTTATTCCTTTTTTCCTTGGCATTCCTCTATGTTTATTGTAATAGGTAAAAATGATCATATCGGAATTTTCATTGTCGCTCCTAAGGATAGATTCCTACAACGCTGGTCATAAAATATCAAAGAATTAAATAAGTAGTGGTTCTCAGTCTCACGTAGTTATGTCATTGGTCTTTAAAACAGGGTTTCGCCTAGTAGGAAGTTTAAAATATAATCTAATGTTTTATTTAAAAGCAAAATATTTTTCAAAAAGCCCGTCGAGTAAAAACAGATCGATTCACAAGATAATATTGATTGGCATTCACAACAGAATTCGGTCTCGGCGAGTTTACGTGTCGAAGACATTTTACGATCTTTTTATACCTTTTCAAAAGTCGCTTCAAGGCATTATGTATATTGAATAGACGTTAGACCCGAAGCCTAAGCAAATACAGAACATCTCAAACTCCTTTCAGAAGTTAATGTTAAATCGTTTCTTTCCGTAGAAAGTTTACTCGACAAATGTCATTCGTTTCAAGCAAACTTATCTCGGTTCTCGAAAGAATCCTTCAAAGGGTTTCGGGTCCATTTCGTTTATTCCGCAGAGGCCATCTGTTTGCGCCTTATCTAAAGTTCCCCAGCTACTGATTAGGTCGCGAGAGCACTTCAAGATGATGTGACTTCTACCTAATGTACAGGGAAATTGAGGAAAACTCGGGAAATATAGTAGAAACTATCAAGCATTTGATGAAAGCCCCTCGCGAAAACAACTCGTAAAATGTTACTAAACTACTTGATTAACCAAATAGAACTGGGTAGCTGCCTTCGCGATCGGGTCACGACATTACAGTTCAGCTAAATATAAACTAACATCGCAAAAGAGTATTGATTTTGAACTTGTAGGCAAAGTTTGCGTGATTAGAAAATAATACAACGTTATATTTGACGAAGCTATAAGCAGTGAAGTAACTTATTTCATCGTCTTCAAGAAACTTCTTCGGTTAGATAAATATTTGTGTTTTTCCTCTGAAGCGTATCGCCGATTGATCTCAAAGGGGAAAAATATTTTTTTAGCAGCGACCATGTTTTCCCAATCTATCTCCACGATATTTTTATTATGTCCTCCAGTTATTGTATATCTTTATCGAGCAAAATATATGGCAGTAAATATGCGTGTCTCTACGTAAAGAAAGAAAATAATGGAATGAAATATTGGTAGATGTTAGAGGCAGTTATATTTAAATTGATTTTGCAAATAACTGCCATCAACGCAAATTGAGTTATCTTGGATATTCTTCGCAACGTTTTTAGCCCCGTAACGCATTGGCTATGCCAAAATTACCTACCCAAAAAGAAATAAGATGACACATTGTCCAATAGTTCCCTTATTCTCTTTATTCTGCAATAAAATTCACAACTAAACAATAAGTACGGTATATGGACTGCATCGTACAATGATCATTCACACCATCTCATGTACCACAATCACGTACAGATGAAATATCTAGCGACATTTTCTAGTCTGAAATATATACTGGAACCGTCTAGAACTTTCTAGCTGTCGGCTAAACTACGAAATAGTACCTATCCACTAGATAAACGTAGGATGTAATAAACATGGAAGAAATGGTTGCAATAGCATTGTATATTTCGAAGCTGGCTTTCTGTTATAAATTCGGTACTGAGTTTACAAGACGGGCAAAGAATTTTGTTTGTGGAAAAATGTATTGGGTGTTTGGTAAAGTAAATTCAGCTTTTGTTTTTCTTAAAGCCGCTAAAGGTGGTGTAGTTTCCAGAGAGAAAATAGATGTGCATAAGGAATTTCAAGAAAACGAGTAACCGAGCATAATAAGGAAGAAGAAAAGTTCAAAAAAATCTAAAAACAATAGTTTCCGTCATGATAATGGTAATCTTACGCTAAAGTTCATAACTGTAGCTAACCCTTAGGAGGCCTATTTTTCGTGACCATGAGCTGACAAAACCCTTAGACCATTAAAATAGGGTGATCCAAAGACCACACCTCATCTATTAATAAGTATAGTGTCTGCGATGGCATCATACATGTCTGCCTTGTGCCATAAAACTGTAACTAGTAGATATAGATAGCACACAACAGACCTGTCAAAGTTATCTATCAATCTGAAATTGATGTCTCAAGGTTAACTATCGGTTCGGTACTAGATTTTATATCCATTTATTGGCGTGTCAGTTAAAAATTGCGTAGTTCGTCATGATGGATCTGCTGATTAAGTGTCTCTGTGACGTCAGGGTTTTGTTTTCAAAAAAAAAAAGGGTTTTTAGTACCTATCTAGTTAATTTGAAACCAAGTTGAAATTTGCGGTAGGTAATAATTAATTAATTATCAAGCAATGAAACTCATAGTACAATACTTTTTAGTAAGTATTTGTTTTCTTTAATTCCATATCGCGAATATTAACGAACGCACCGTTAGTTAAAAAACAAAACAGACCATTTCACTTGTATTGTACGAAAATAAATCACAAGGAAAAAGCAAAAGCCACAAAAATAGAAATATATATTTGTGGTGATCTCTAAAATATAGTCGCTTGTAGGAAAAAAACCAAGGCGAGAGTCACGGTCGTCCCAGCACGTGTCTTGGTACGCAATAATGAACACGGGATGTCCCTTACTACTGTTCCCTTCTACGAGATATATGCTATTTTCTTTTCACGCTTTTTATTCTATGAAAACGGATGTAAATGAATAAGGTATACCAATCATTTTCGCCATAACACACACTTTTAGGGACCTCGATTTCCCCATTCAGAACACTTTCAGCAGTTTCAGCACCTGGTCTAACATTTTCGAACACAGTTTTATACTTAATCTTTATCTTATATTTTTATGACAAATAATATTTAACTTTTTTATATCTCACGTATTGACAGATAAATCTTTTAGATGAGATAAACTTGATTTATCATAAATATTAACAGCTCAATCTCGCGCAAGTCGGTCTCAAACAACATTTTTACAGGCCAACAAACGCGATGGGATATAAAAGATCTTGTACATACTTATATTCTAGTCATGACAGGAAGAACTACGTTTAAAATGTTAATCTTTGTCATTAATTAGTGCTTATCTTATATTCGTTCCGATCGTCCTTACTTTCGGGATAATCAGACCGAAAATCTACACGTACATAAGTATCTTAAAAGGAAATCGTCGTAGATTAGTAAAATGTCGAGTGTGTAGTTACAACACTATTCGCTCACAAGTCGCGACACGTTGAAAGGCCGAAGTTAATTCAGTGCGGAAACGTTAGCCAACATCCAGACCGGGGATCGACGACCGGATATCACAACAAACCACCGTAACTATACTCGTTTCTCGAGGACAAATACGTATTTTTGTCTTATCTCGACTTTAATAAATCAACAAACCTATTTACGAAATCTAGGCCACATTTGCGTACCCTACTTTACTTAAACTGCAAGCGATACGTTCACAATTAACTCGTTTACTTACTTCAATAACAATCGATTGTTACGCGGAATCGTCTTCAACCTAATCACCATTTAAATATTAGATCTGAAAATCACCGACGAGCGACTATTCCAAGTAGCAAATCGATTCAATTTCATTGATTTGTTTCGCGTAACAAAATCGATTTGTGAGTTTAGATGCAATAAAGCTGAGTAAGGAAATGTATTTTTAAGTCGGTCAGTTTTGGGTTGCTACGGACCGTTTGTTCTCATTGTCACGGCCATAAGCAGAGGTCGTCTTGAACGTCCGATGTTAAATGTTAGCTCTATTTAACCTCGAGCAAATGAAACCGAAAAACAGCATCACGAGTCTCGACCAAATGATTTTAAAACGGGTATTTTTATTTTACATCTTGAAATGACCATTTTAATCTGACAATTTTTATTTCTTTTGTCCACAGAGACTAAAAATGCATATTGAAGTGCAAGTTGCCCTAAATTTCGTCATATCCTACCTGTACAACAAGCTACCAAGACGGCGCGTCAACATCTTTGGCGAGGAATTGGAGAAGGCGTTGAAAGACAAGTTCAGGGGACACTGGTACCCCGACCGACCGTGCAGAGGGTCGGCTTTCCGGTGCCTGAAGACGGGGGGCCCATTAGACCCCGTCCTGGAGCGAGCGGCGAGAGAATCCGGAGTGCCAGTCCGGGATGTCCTCGAACATCTACCGCGGGATCTCGCCGTTTGGGTGGATCCAGGTGAGGCTTATCTCTTTTATTCTCAACCAACTAGGTAAATCAAAATAAGTTAGACAAAGTAGGGATATGCAGTCTCGTAGCAGTTTAGTCGATTCAAAAGTCTAAGAAACTTCTGTTCTGCTACAATATAGAAATCAAAAACAATCCGACCCAAATAGAATTCCGCTGTGAAAAGTTAGAACTGTCCCTCAGTAAATTGTTCCTAGTTTTGCTGTGGGAAAATTTAGACAAACGTCACTACCACTAAAGTTCTGACACTATCCCGGCGTCGCTTGGCTTGGCTTCGTCGTTTGCCAAATATGCGACGTCATACACAATCTATGTAGACCAAAAATCATCACTACTAACTTGGTCTGTTGTCGAGATAAAATTACCTTCATTTCCCATTATATCTAACTAGTTTTTTAATTATGTCGCCGTGGCGATAACTGTTCTGTTTACGTACCAACGTCACTAAATTGATAATAGTTCAGAACAAATGGTGTAGTAGGTAATAGCAGTAATAGCCAATAATTATCAACAGTCGACCCGGAATTTTAATTGGCTTTCATTATAATGTAAAAGCGTGGATTCTTCATAAACAAGCAGTGCAAGTAAGTAGATAAACGTTGAAATTACGCAGTCGATGTAGCAGCAGTATTTAACAATGTTCATAAATGATGGTGCATTGTATAATGTGCAAAGCGGCAAAATAAACGAGGTCGACAAACAGACAAATGCTTCGAGAACGAGTAATCATAGTAGTAAGTCCTTCACTGGCAACTATAGAACGTAATCTTCTCGAACTTGATACAAGCCGCCATCTAGTCTTCTTACTTACCATAGCATTGTTCTAGAAACAAATCAAAAAGTTAGAACAAGTCCCGGGTGTAACTGGATAACTTTTCCACTCGAAAACGCTTTGGCATAGCTCTGTAAAAACATGTAAGTGCTCGTGTGCTCAATGCGAAACCGATATCTCGAAATGAATCTTGAAAAAAGATCGAGACCAAAAGTAATGTAATTCCTGACACAATTTCACGAGGTTGAGTGCCGAGATTGGATGGCGAACGAAATAAAGACGAGATTTCCTCTCGTGTTTCAGGCGAAGTATCATACCGCATCGGGGAAAAGGGCGCGGTGAAGGTGCTCTTCAGTAGCGACGAGCGAGCTGCTGATGAGAGGACTGATAGAGAGGTAAGCGCACCATTCAAAGCCGGTAATTGGCTAAACCAGCAACTCAACACAGACGGCGTATTCTTATAGCGATATTTTTAAATGTTGAATGCTAGTGAAGTCCTTTCTGGTTTCAGTTTTAGTGTATGCAACAAGCAAAAAACTTACATCGTGTAAATAGAAGCGATGCAAGTATGTAAAGACATACTTGCTTCACTTCTTAACGTTCATGCATTGATTACGCGTCCTACCAAGCGTCCTACAAAAAGGTCAGGTGCGAGTGTGAATTGCCTATTAGCAACTAGTGTGTCTGTAAGACCAGAGTGGAAATATCAATTTGTTACATTTATTGCTTATGAAGACAATGTTCGAATAAATTTGCGCTGTCTGGCTACGTATTTTGGCAATAAAGAACATCAGGTGGCGCATGGCGCAACCCAGTTATCAATGATAAATTACTCATTATCGAGAATACGAGACGCCAGCAGGCGTAATTTGGCCTTACTACTCGTATATGTGTAGATTGAAACTAAGGTGAAAATAGTCTTCGTTCCAATATAAGCTTCTGAAGCTTATATTGAATCACATCGGATAACTCATGTGACACTAGCCAGAACCGATGACAGGTCGCACGTCAGGTCTGTGTGGGGTACTGGCAACTTTGAGAGTCACTCATAGAACTGGCTGGCTAAACGTTGGCGAGCAGCCGGTGTTGATTATAATGTTTGACGGTATTGTTCCAGGTGACCCGCGCATTCAACCCTGAGGCGCAGTGCTTCCGGCCTGTCGAGCCTGCTGCAGCGCCTTCGCCCCCCGCGCCTGCCGCCTTCTCTCCAGCGCCACCATTCCGCGCCCAGCCTCTAACCTTTACCACTGCGACTTTCGCGCAGACCAAGTTCGGAAGCACGAAGCTGAAGACGAGCAGCAAACGTGCGAACCGCATGTCGCCCACCGAGTTCAGCAACTACATCAAGCAGCGCGCGATGCAGCAGCAGCTGGCGGCGCGCGCGCTGTCGCCCGCCTCGGACCCCGCGGCGTACTTCGTGGCGCGGCGTGAGCCTGCCCCGTCCTCCGCGCCCCCCTACCCGCCGGCGCCGGCGCACCTGCTGCTCGCCAACTGAGCCGCGCATGCGCGCTAGCCGCACCGCGCGACCCGCTCATAGAGTCTTTACTTTTTTACGAGAGAGACGCGCGCCGCGATTTATTTTTTTATTTTCCGCGGGGGCGTCCCGCGCCGCCCGCCGCTTGTGATATCCGTACGATTTTCCATAACTTTTTGTATTCTCGTTCGTTACGTCGATGTGTAAATTTATCGATAGGAGCAATAATCTGCCGCGCGACTCGCCGGCGATTTATTTTCGTAATATTTAATGCTGAGTCAAGTTTTTGATGTCTTCGTTCGATATCGATATATTCGTAGGGTGTAAGGGAGCGATAGGCCGAACGGCCGCGTGCGCTTACGACGACGTACCTTCTAGAGCGAGCCTGTATACATACGTCCTCCGATCTAAGAGAAATACTGATATTTAAATATGTATACATAATATATATTCGTACGCGATAAACGTCTAATTTTTCACGTGGAAACGAGGCCAATAGAGAAATTACGTATTTTTAATATTGAAATTGATAATTCATACTTACTATTATAGTGTACTAGTACCTATGTATTGTACTCGTATGTTGTAATAAATGTTTGCATATCCGGTGGGACGTGGTCGGACGGCGGCGCGCGGCGGGCCGCCCGAAGGCGTCGGAGATCTCACATAGTGTAATCATCACTCGTACGATTGTACCCTTATAATAATAATTATTATAATACTATACATAATATATTATAGGTTTAGCTACGTTTCAATCTAACAGTATTTTTTTAAGAAGATATTAGTCCTTGTGTACATTTGCCGGTCGACCGCGTCGCGGCGCCCGGCCTTAGCGTGTATGGTATACTTATATTGTTATAAAAGACATGAATATGAATAAATTATAGAAAAAATATTTCTCAATTTCATTAAGATAACGGGTGCATGCAAATTCATAAAAATAAAAAAAAAACTATGTGTTATTTATCTTTTTTATATTTCACTTGGCGCTCGGTTCAGTTTTTCAACGGGGGTCAGTAGTGGTGTAGGTGCAGCGGTAGGCTTGGTAGTGTTGTGACGCTGCTCGCCCGGGTTCCAAGCACAACACTCACAATCTTGTACCTTAACTGATATGTACAACTATTTTTTACTATTTTTATATTTTGATTTAGAATTAAGCCTAGTTGTATGGTTTCAACCTTAAAATGTACTTTATTACCATACTATGATTACATTATTACTTAAATGTAATAATATCGGTATGATTGTCGATTGAGAAACTGACCGAAATGCTACAGTATTTTGTAGATAAAATCTATAATGTAAGTTTAATAATAATACAACTTAGCGTAATGAGATTTTTTATTATAAAGATACTTTTTATTTTTCTTTCTTTTGTAAGATATATTCGATGGAAGTGTTAAAGATAATATAATATTTGCATAATATAGTAAATGCGGCTCTCCATGTCCGCTAATATAATTAGTCAATAATAATTTTTCATATTGTTGTACGACTTTTTAAGTTTATATTAAAATGTTTTGTGCAATCTATAATGTGTGTTATTTCGAGCGCTTATACCCTAAATACTAACCCAGGTCGATCATGAAACCAGTTTATAACAGAACCGCTTAATAGGGCTAAATGGTTAACCGGTTAGACCTTATTAGCCCATGCTTGATTACCTAAACACTGGGTTGACCATTAGGAAATTGCTGATCTACCAGAATAAGGGCTGATTTTTCAATCATTAGCTAACTTTTATCTGAAGAATAAATCTGTCGTTTTGGCAGTGTTCATACAAAAACTGTCAAAATGTCAAACTTATTCGTCGGATAAAAGTTAACTGCCGATTGGAAAAAATATATAAATATCGCTGAGCGCCATCTAGTGCCACACTAGCTAACGAGGCTTGTGCTCGTGGACACCTGATACTTAGTTGATATACCACATAGATATTTTTTTTTTCTGTAAATACATACTAAAGGTGGACGCACACTTATGTGCTGAAAGAACCGAACGCGCCTAAAGATAAATGTGCGAGGTTTTATAGCATACAAGTAATTATTGTAAAGTTCGATTCTTTTGGCTCTTTCGGCGCGGATAAGTAGGTACGCGTTCACCTTTATTATGCAAACATAGAATAAACGAGACAAAGCACCAAGCGCGGGATAGCCTTTTTGAATATTAACCCAGTTGTGATTTGTCAATCCCAGCTGTCATTTTTCAATTCAATTCAAAGTCAAACAGACCATTATGTCTGACAACCAGTCTCACCGAGTATCTATCGTATAACCCAGTAGGTACTAACGGTTTTGGAGGTCAAATGCATCTGGTTAGACAGGAAGCCGACCCCAACATAATTGGGAAAAGGCTATATAGGCAGATGAAGACGCCAGCTCGTCAAGCTACCCGAAATTGACAAATTTTCCCGATCAACCTTGAACCTAACTATTTACCGATAAAGTTGAAAACCCATTAAAGCAATTAGACAGATTGTAGTAGCTTTATGCGTCTGTAAAAAAATCAACTGTACCTATGCGTGTCCCGATAATTACACGCTGATTGAAACCAATAATACGGGTTAACCTTTATAGTCCAGGTTCCGTTGCATTTTAGGTATGGTGTTTTTACGCCAATCGGTTGCCATCTTGTTCAATAGATCTAGACTAGAATGATTGATAAGTAAACGCAGCGTCACCTGACGCGCCCGCGGTGTGTAGGATTGGGTGGTTGTAAAAAACGCCGGCTGAAACTTGTCAGCCGCATAGTGGTGGGGGGATTAAGCTGGTTTCAGACTACGCTGCTATTCTGCTATATCAAACTCAAACTCAAACTCAAATCATTTATTTCAACTAGACCATTACGGCACTTTTGAATGTCAAAAAATTGAAAGAAAAATCAAAGCTACAGTCACAGACACAAGGCATAATAACTTGAGAAAGTACTGTAGTTGGTATATAGTATAGCAAAGCAGGACCTAATGCTATACTATATAGCATGGCGTGCACATTACGCGTCATCGCACGCATTTATAGTATAATTATAGCAAGCTCAGAAAGAGTTCAAATAAGTGGGGAAATATTCGCTTGCGGGACGGCCGGGGGTGAGGGAGGAGGAAGAGGGCGGTGGCTGATATAGCATAGCATGAACTCATACTGCACATTTTATAGCGTATAGTAAGCCAATAATATATAAGTAGTATTAATAGTACAGTGTGAACGAGTCCATAACAAATGTATGGTGAGCGATATTGTTGTGCTATGAGCTATATACTATATGCTATTATATTATAGCGTAGTCTGACAGCCGCTTTTGTGAGTCAGCCCCTCGCATGAACTTGTAAATGATGCACGCCTGCTAAAAAACTAAAAGCAATCTGTCACACACTCTCTACTTGGTTGTAGATTGCTTTTAGCTTTTCATGAGACCTGTCATTTACAAGTTCATGCGAGCGGTTGACGCATAATCCCCCCTTTACCATGCAGCTGACGATTTTTTAAGGTCATTATGATGTAAACTATTTATGAGAAAAATTGCAGCTTTCGTAACCTCCCAATCCTAAACCCATCGCTACTTGAGCAGCTGACGGCTGGTTTACTTATTGGTAATATAAGATCAACCTTCGATGACAATATCAGCCGGCTTACTATGACTTTTTTATTTGCTATGGTACCTCCTGGACTATTACCACAGGGTTTTCAATTAACCCTTTAAATTACCCCTATATGGGTAACCTTTTCGGTCACTCATTTGTAGTAAACAGAAATCAGGGTTGTTATAAAATAAAATTCAAATATAATAATCATTAAGTCACTTTATTATCAAACCACAAAGATGACAAAAGTGAACCTCATCTATGGACAATTTTAACACATTCAGACGCCGTCAAGTACAAAAATATTTATGCAGTAATTTGTAAAAATAAGTTTCTGGTAGCTATTATAATTATCCTAATTAGAGCACAATAATGAAATAAATTGGATAAAATAAAAATAATCTTGACAATATGTTGTCAAATACAAAGTTAGCATTGTTGTGTGCGTATTTATATTAACATGATAAAAAAAATTTAGACCTAAAATAATTAAAATAAAAGATAATAAAAATGTAATGTAGACAGTGTTAGATGTTCGGTCTTAGACTCGAACAACTAAATTGGTTAATTAGATCAACCAATGCACAAAGTTTAGCACTAGTCAACATACATAGGTTTAAAGATTAATTGATTTAAAATTTTCCGCTACATTAGAACCAGTAAATGTTCTGATTTACATAAAATAGGCACAATAGATTTTGCTTACGAAATAGTACAGCCCACAGAGCACGGAATCAAAAAACAGGCAGCATCTACAGACGTCAGAACTTGTGATAAAATTTATGGCGACGAAAGTGCGTTGAGCGCATTACTTTTGTCAGGGTCGCCAGCCAAAAACGTCAGTTATTCGAGCAAGCAAAATTACACTAAACTTGGTTGGTATAGAAAATGTTGAATAGGTCGCCTCAGGCAGCGGTTGCCGTTTCAGTGGTCTGTGGTTATACCCAATTAAAATATTTATAATTGTTTATTTTTTTATATTTACGTTGTATTGCCATTTCAAAATGACTCTTTTACCATCAGAAGAAAGTATATTTTGCAATAGCAAAATTACGTAAATCTTGATTTATAAATACGCCTTTAGATAAATAATGTATATCTACTGCAGTAACGATCTTTATATTTCACGGCGTCTCAACCAGTGATCGACAATTGACTATTTTTAATCAACAAATTTTAACTTTCATATAAAATCGCACACAATCCAGGAAGGACATCTTTACATTTCATATCACTTAATTTGTACATTACTCAAGAAATGTGAGGAAGCGTGTTTTTATTAATCAAAATATCTTTTTATTTAGAAAAGATATTTGCCCGCCAACAATATTTAAATTTCAAGTCATCAATATTTACAATAAAAGTATCTGGAGTTTTCAACCGAAAGATTTGCTGATCATACATTAAAATCATACTTTATAGCGAGCGGTAAAGGAAACTATTTAGACATTACGTTCAGCCTGTAGAACTACAAACTAAATCAAACATATTTAATTCCATAGTATTATTATCATGAAGTATATTTATTTACAGTGTACAATCTCAAGAATATACACTTTTAATTTACAGGAACATTTTATATTTATGTAGTATTTATTCTTGATATATTCGGTTACGTGTTACTGAGAAAAGAAGATACTTATTTGGCACTGATTGACAGCGAAAACCAAACAATTTGTTGTAAAAGTATAAAGATCATATTAATTAACAGTATCCAAAATCTTAGATAAATCTTAACAGTATATTTTACATAGGTATTAATATTATTTCCAGATTTTTAGGCCTTTATCACCTAGTTTTACAAAATTATATCTGTTACCATAGATGAGGAGATATGCCCTTAGTGGTTCACATGAATATATATTAAAAATTACTAAAAATAATCAGTACATTTTAGTGAAACACAAATGACCTTACCATTTTTATACCAAATCAATAACTCATTGAATCCCAAAATTACAATTAAAATAACTACTTAATATTTACAAGATAAGAAAGTAAACGTAATTTAAAGAAAAAACGCCTAAGACCATATTACATTCGTCGATTTAAAAAATAACCATACATTAAGAAACAAATTCTTACATACAAGTAAAAACTGGTTGACTGATTTTGACTATGTTTCACAATTTTGGCCCGTTATTCCAATATTCAAAAATAGAATAGTTTGCTATCATTATCTATTTACTTAATTACCATAATTTATTTAGTAAATCATGATAAGTACTTACATTTCTATAGACATTGTGTCCAAGTGAGTCCACATGAACCATTACATCAAATTGAATCTGTAACAGTCTTCATATCACTATGGACAGAATAGTAATAATAAATAACACAATTCGTGAGCAAAGGCTTTACGAGAACAAACAATGAAAGATAAAAACTTGATTCTCATTTAAATCAAAAGTCAAGGAATGACGTCATCATATTGATAAGAAAACAATATCATTTCAGTACAGCCGAGCTGTAGCATTCGTGAGTTTGTATAGAACAAATGTATGTACAATGTAAAGCCACGGCGTCAAGTCTTTTTGACACCACAAAAGAATTAGTAAGAAATTAAAACTAAGAGTAGTAGAAACGCGTATCGCTTTCCCTTACTTTCAATTATTATACTAGTCACGAGACACCGCTCGGGTCAGCTGAAGATCAGTGAGCCATCTCAATGTGCCGCTGTAAGCTCTTCTTGTTCATGTAAAACCTATCGCACATGGCACACGGGAAGAATACCTTTTCGTTGTCAGCGTGTCGCGCCCGAGTGTGCGACGAGAGGTCGAGCGCCCGAGCGAAGTACACTTTGCATATGTTACAGAAGAATTTGGTGGGAGTTGCGTGCATTGTGCGATGGGCGATGAGGTCTCTGGGAGTAGCGACGCCATCGCCGCATTGCGCACATGTGAATTCACCGGGAGGAGCAATAGGAACATTTCCATCGTCACTCTCTTCGGCCGACTCTTCATCTTCTCCGTGGTGCCGCGCTCGGTGCGCCCTCAATGCCTGTTCATTGTCATACTGAGCTCCACACAAATCACAGGAGTAATCATCGTCTCCTTGACCTGTAGCAGAGGAACTGCCCTCACCGCTCTCGTAATGTTTCTTCATGTGAATGAGCAATGTGGACTTCCTTGTAAAACTCTTGTCACAGACCGGGCAAAACACAGAGTTCGGTTGGTGTACCTCGTCCATGTGACGTTGGTACGCCGCTCGTTTTGTAAATTCCTTATCGCAAATCGTACAGTACCTATCCTCGATGGCACCAGAACTTTGCATATCTAAGTCGACAGAGTCGTCTGAGCGCAGTTTCTTATTCGGATTTACGACTGTCACTTCGACCTCTGGTGGTAGTCTTCTTTTCGCTGCGGTTGCTGAAACAGGTGGGGGGGTGGGGGTGTGTGTGACCTTAGCCAGTTGGGACGCGTCCACGACCTCATGTTTGCTTATCTTGCTAGTAACTTTGTGCTGAGGCATCCACAGGCCAGAATTGTTCGCGGCTGCTTTTCCGTCGGGCGAACGTAAATGCCACCCACGATGGCTTTTTAGCGCAGATATTGAAGTATAACTCTTGTGACAAATCTCGCAGTCAAATGTCTGTGGTTGTGATGCTATCTGATTGATGCACTGGTGGTTTTGCAAAGCTAGCAAACCAACAAATTGTTTGCCACATGTATCGCACGGGTACCGCGCTTGGTAATCGACGCTGGGGTCGATAGACTCCTGATCATTTTCATAATCGGGCTCCATCTCTTGAGACATATCTTGTGATTTACTGGAGCCTTGGTTAGCGTTATATCCCAGTAATTCCCTTGCATGAGCGGCTTTCAAGTGCTCGTATAATTCCAAAGTTGAACTTAGCGGTTTGCCACATATTTTGCACATTTGAACGGTAGATTTGTGGACATTCTTTCGATGGCGATAGTAAGATTTCTTATCTGAAAATGTGATTCTGCATATAGTGCAGCTAGATCGACTACTGCTTTCCCCGCTAGCGGACGGCGTAGATGTTTCATTGTTACCACTAGTGCTGGGGTTTACAATTCCGTGTTTAGCCCGCTTGTGCTTCCATAAACTGGTCCTAAGCGGGAACCGTTTGCTACATAAGTCACACGAATATGGCATTGGTTCTGGTGTTGATTGTTGAGCATTGTTTGGGAAGTTTGTAAAGTTAAAACTATTAAATTGTGGCGTTGAGAGAACAGCACCGTTCTCATCAGGATTGAATTCCTCTTCTTCCGTGGAAGCTTGCATAGTGTTCTCTTCACTATCATGTCTATCAACTAAAATATCAGCATGCAACACTTTCTTGTGTTTCCAAATATTTTTCTTATGCATGAATCCTTTACCACAAATGTCACAAGAATATGGAGCGTTAGGGATATTGTAATTAGGTTTAAAAGATACAAAACCCGGTTGAACCATAGGATACTGCTTGATGGGTTTCCCAATAATTTGAGGCGCGAATCCCTCTTTGATTGGAGTCGGTTTCCTGTTAGTAGTAGGTACTTTAGCGTGAATACGCATATGATTTGAGTAAGCTTGGCGACTCTTGAATGCTCTTATGCAGATGTCGCAGAAGAATTCCGACTCGGCTGCCGCGACCGCGCCGATTCCTGGATGCGACTGTTGCACATGCTCAGACAGTTTCTGTGGAGTACTGTAAGAGTTAGGACACACACTACAAGGGTAAAACTTAACCCTCAAGTGGGTGTTCTTGTGCTCTGCCAGCTCCGAAGGGCGAAGGAACTTCTTCTCACACTGGTCACAGTGGTGGGCCACCTGGTTATGTTCAGCGACTTGGTGATCCGTCCACGCATCAACAGTTTCGAATATAGCATTACATTCCGTACAGGAGTAATGGTACTCCTCAGCTTCCTCCTTCACTATGGACATATCCGGCTCAGCAGGCGGCATGCCTAGTGTTCTGTCAGAATGCTCCATGTAGATATGTTTGTTTAGATCAGTAGCTTGTTCGTATTTCGCGTCACAATGCTGGCAGTAATGAGGTTTTTCTTCAGCATGTATAATCTTCAAATGTTTCACTAAATTCGGATAGCTGCTGTTTTTCTTTCCACACAAAGGACAATCTGTTGGTCGACCGTCAACACATTTGCTCTGATTATCCGACTGATCAAAACTGCCGGCGTGGATGGCTAGCGCATGGTCGTTGAAATCCTGCATGTTCCCGAACTTTTCTGAGCACAAATCGCAAGCAACATATACTGTACAATCACCTTTACGAATATGTTTCTTTAGTAAACTCTTATCTTTGAATCTAGAACGGCAGTGGACACAACAGAGTGGTACCCTTGATTGTCCATCCTCATGGGTATCCAAAACATGCTTCATTATAAACTGTTTCAGTTGGAATTTAGCTGGGCAGAGTTTGCATGCGTACGACCTGGCATTGAAAATATCTTTGTACGCCACCTTGACCTCTTTCGGCTCATCTTCGAGAACCAAGTCGTCAGTAATGCCATTTTCATTGTAAATAATCTTCCACAGATTGGTGCACGAATTCGACCTCATATGGCTCAAAAGTGCGCCAATATGTCCGAACGTGATGACACAATTGTAGCATGTGTGTTTTGGTACCTTATGTCCGTTCTTCTGCAAGTGCTGTATAACAGCTTTTCTGCGCGGATGTTCTCGATCACAACATAAACAACGCTTCGTATTGATTTGCTGAATGATATCGCGGTATTTCTGGATGAAGTCTCTTTGGGTTTTCGTAACATATGTTTTGTCAGGGTCAAGTTCTTTAACCTGCTCTTCCTCTTCGATGGTGTCATTGGGATCGACAGTTTCATCGAGCTCCTCCTCTTCCTCAATGACTTCGCTGTTGAACGGGTCACCTTGCAATCCCTCACTTATTTCCACGACGGGAGCTAGAGAGATTGGCAAATCATCATCGTCTTCTTCCTCGTTTTCATTATGATTCATTTCTATTTCTTCGTGTTCTCCCTCCTCTTGGCCATCATCTTCCTTCATTTGCTCTTCAGGTTTAATATCAACACTATCTTCTTCTTCCATGTTCTCTTGACTATCAGCTGTATCGTCATTGGCATCTTTCTCGTTATCGCTCGGACCGCCTTCCATGTTATTGTCGTCATCATGGTCCATATTCTCTTCCCCATCAGCATTTTCCTCGCCATCGTGTTCAACACTTTGTTGACGAGCTATCTCTATTTCGTTCTCAGAGTCCATATCGACAGTGTCATAGTTTTGATTTTGATTGTTCTGCATTTCTTCATCTATTTCTTCCTCGCCTTTCTGTGGATCATCGTATGCATCGGCATCGGGTTCCGTAAGAATAGCTTCAACTTGAAAAGATGCAATTTCAGGCTCTGATATCAATGTTTCTGGACTTTCAGGCCCAGAATTTAGAATTTCTGGTTCTGAGACCAGAACTTCAGGTTTAGAGGTTAACAAAGTCTTCAGAATCTGAGGCTCCTTCTTCTTAATTTGTAAATCTTTGAGTGCTTTAATGCGTAAAGGATAAGGCAAATTATTTTGTGTCTTTGACGACGTTTTTATTGGAATGGGTTTCTGTGGCGTTATAACTTTGTTTATGGGCATTATTTTTGTAGGCATATTCTTGTTCATGAACTGCATCTTATGACTAATAGGATTCGGCATCATCCGTGCTTTGGGGTTGAATGGGTTCGGTCTCAGTTTGGGTTGTAGATGATTGAGGGTTTTTTTAGGAGTAATTTTGTTTGTATACCTGTCGAAGCTGTGAGCGGTAAGTTCATGTCTGCGTGCGTTGTGAGAATACCTGTAGGACCGACCGCAGACGAGGCACAGTTTGGAAGCGAGTTGGTGAATACCTTGACGAGCGTGCAGGGTCTCGCCAGTAGGCCTCATGACCGTGATGGACACCTCGGGCATGTGGGGCATTTTTGGGAAATTTTGTGCGGGCTCATTCATTTCTTCCTCGTCTTCTTCATTGTTTTCACTCTCCGCACCCTGTAATTGATGATAAAATTCGAAATAGTAACAAGAATAACTACAATTACTTCTTATAAAATAACAACATGATCAAAATATTGCAACATAGTGTATGAAAACCAGATAAAACCAATTATATTAAAACTATGAATAAAAGAGTTATTTGTAACATTTAATGTGACACTTCAAACCAACACCTTAGAATAAACCTACACATTTAATTTAACTCTCAAGTTTTTAACATAATTATAAAGTTTTCAATGTAGAGTGTTCAAGTTGTTAAACAATTTTCAATAATTACAAACAAAAAAAAGATTAACAAGACATCATAAAATGTTCCTCTTCAGATATTTTTAAAGTGACTAAACTATTTTCAAGCATTAACAATTGAATATGATTATTTACTATCTGTATTTTGAGTTTGAAACAACATTCAAAATATAATCTAATGTGCACACAAAGTACAGATACTGACAGCATGCTCTTTACAAATAAATGTCCCACACTTTACACAGAACTGTCTGGTTCTCCTATCTCGTTTCGTTGTTTTCACACATATCTTGCACCTTCTCCTATTCTTATAATATGGTTGGGCATTGTTGCGTACAAGAGAAAATTTGCTTTTCCTTTCTTCTAAATCGTGAATCGGAGAAATTAACATTCTTTCTTCATCCTGTTCTAGTAAGCTTAGAGCCAAATCTTTGATAAATAAACGACGCTGTGTAACATTCGAGTTTTGAGAGCACCACAGTACTTGAGCGTTAACAGAAGCAATGTTTAGCAAAGTGAAGAATAAGGACAATGTCCAGTCATTTGTGTGTTGCATTGTAGTATAGTAATTCATGAGAACATCTACAACTTCTACTGCAGATTGATTCTTCTTATACACAGAAACAACGGTGGTGTGATTTATATGACCTTTCCTGTAATATCTAGGTTCATTAGTCAATACATTTATGGATTTCCCCTCAGTATTGACATACGATGTCAAAGATACTTCATGATCAATAAATCCAGACATGAACGTTCGGCATTTCCTGTATTGAGATAAGAACAGTGGTGGAATCAAATCACTGTTTGGGTTCAAGGCTGCAATAGAATACAACTGGTACTCATTTTTAAGGATATCCATCAGCGAGGAAGAAGTGAACCAACTGTCCATAACAATAGATCTGCCAGTTCCAGCCAAATGCTGAACCAACTTCTTCGTTATCTCCTTGGGGCCAAAGTAAGGGTCAGTGATGACGTCTAAGTTGGTCATGTAGAATGTCGATGAATCAACTAGCAATACCATCTTTAAGCCCCGCTTCAGCGGCTTAT
Organism: Xestia c-nigrum; assembly: GCA_916618015.1. Taxonomy (NCBI): domain Eukaryota; kingdom Metazoa; phylum Arthropoda; class Insecta; order Lepidoptera; family Noctuidae; genus Xestia; species Xestia c-nigrum. The sequence goes on along the minus strand of OU745255.1, from coordinate 17,960,151 downwards.
TATCAATATCGTATCGAAATGGGCAAGGTCCGTAAACTGGCACGATGATCTCATCAATAACTGCGACATTCTCGATCTCATGAGATGTTCTGCAATTCATAGCGAAGATCTCGAACACTTTACGCATACGCTTCATTATGTCGAACTGTATAATGCTGTTGTCGTCCTCTTTATCGAAGCTCATGTTTTGAAGCAGGAATTTGAACCTTTCGTATTTCATGATATTTCTGACGCAAGGAACACCACATTCGCTGTTCCAAAGGTCACTACAATTCTGATGCGTCGGCCGCATTATGCCGTGCAGATACAGAATACCGATAAGCGTTTTAATTTCGCTGACGCTCGTTGACTCCGTGAAACTTTTCCCATTTGTCACAATATTGTCATTAGTAGAAGCAACAATCAACTCTAGTAGGTCATCAGTGAATAACAACTGCCACGCAGTTTTAGGTTGTGGATAATGTTTACGAACTTCTGATTTACGTTTCCTGAGTTTGAAAGCTTCTTTCACTCTAGCATTATTTACAGAAGTTGATAGTTTTGGAACTTTTGACATAACTTGTTTATTTTTGCATATGTATCCGCTTTTGCTATTAATATAACTGTCATCAATTTCTGTTTGGAGTTCCGCTTCAGTATCTGAGTCATGGTCAGAATGCTGCAAAACATCGCACTCTTCCCTTGTCTGCAGAGAGTCAATCACCTCATTGTCTTGAACCATGTCCAAAATTGCATGGACCCGGTGCCAATCCATTCGCGGATCCACACATTTCTGTGGATGAAATTAATTCAATTGAACTATTCTCGCACAGGTATTCTTCACACATTAAATTGGCCACAACATTGTGTATCAAATCACTAAGATTTAAAACAAAAAAATAACAAAGTATTTACACCTATAAAACTAAAATTTAAAATGTTTGAAGTGTCATATTAAATGGGAGTATGTGATACAAAACAAGCGCTTGTTTCATTCAATGATAAACTATATTGGGCATGTAATCTCTACCTTATCACTTCTTGGTGTGAGCCCCAATGAAGCCAAGATTGGGGGACCTTCAGGTTGCACTTTGTTTGAGTAGCCAGCATTCTGAAATATTATAACAAATTTTTAAAAGAAATAAAAATAATAACAGTTTTTTATATTGATTGGGTCATTGAATTTCCAGTATGTTAAGCAAAAATAAAAGAATGAGACTAAATAAAGTACATAGTTTTCGATTACATCAACTATAGTAAGTGAATGTGAGAGAAGTCAGGGACTTGTGTGCAAGGTATTATGGACTCTTTACACACCACTTTGCAATACAGTGTTTTACATTACATAAAACCAGAATGTCATAATGATGAGTGAAGGTTATTTATCAAATGGGAGTGAGGATCAAGAGGAAACAGTAGAAAAACCCACTGTACCAATGCTTATAATCATTCCCATAAACTGGGCCATACAAGGAAAACAAAACTAACGGTTAAATTTCATTCTGGACTTATCATAAACACACAGCATTCATAGCTGGCTCATTATCACTTCACACAAGTTCCCTGTGTGTAATTTACTTGACAACTATTCACATGTCCTTGACACCAATGCGTTGCAATGTCTTAGTACATGTTGACCAGACCAGACAGTACTCATATACTTGTACTGCTTAGCATTGTACTAGATAACAGTATACCATTCCAACCAACTACTTTGCTGACTCATACATACCTCAATGACAGGATATGAGCCATCAATGACCACTCCATCATCATAAGCCTCATCAGACAGTGGTTCACTTTTTATTTTCACCTGAAAATACATATTCCACCATATAAACAACAATCATAAAATGCTAACTGACAGTTCCAAGCTCAAATATCTAGAAAGACAAACCCACCTCTTCTAGTTGGTTGCCATCTTTTAGAGACAGTAGTTTGTTTTGTGTCCTTTCACATACATTTTTAAAAACATGCCAGTTATTGACATTTTCCATGCATTTCCTGCAGACATTAGTGGGCAGGTCGTCATTTTCGTTTATCTGAAAAAAACAATCATACGTAATCATCGTACGGTGGGCAAATAGGCGCCCTCCACGACGCGCGAGCTCGTTTCATCAGAACGAACGAGGCGAAACCGCGCCTCGTGTATAGATAGCTACGGCGAGGAGAAACTAAGTAGGTAGGCGTAGGTATAACCGAGCGCCGGCGAGCGGCTACTCCTCGACCGAATAAGTAGAAGCGAGTCGAGTGGCAGCCAGCGAGCCCCTCGAGGGTTAGCGCTCGATATACGCACACAAGTATAGCGCACTCACGCCGACAGCGACGCTCGACCCGTCCGAGGGACGAGCTGCAGGCTGGTCTCGTCCGATAAATCAATACGCCCGACGGCCAAGCCAACGCGACCCATACCTAGCGATACGCAGCCCCCTCCCGATATGACCCCCGGGAATAATGCCAACCCGACCCTCATGATATGCGCCATTCCTCGCCGGCTGCACGGAATGCGACGCGACGCGGCTACGAGCCGAGCGATAGCCGTGGTACATTACAAAATGGTGGACGATCTTACGACATCTCCACCTAAACGCGCTGCCTGTCATTGCTCGAACCGAGGCGGATGACGAGTTCTCACGTATGCCGAGGGTCTACTTTCACTCAAAACTTCACTGTATCACTTATTTTACACATTACGTACCTGTACGGACACACAATCCTTGATTTTCAAAGCGAGGACGGGAGGTTCCGAGTCATCCGAACTGGTGGTAGGAAAAATCGGCAGTAATTCGCCTCGAGATGACAAGCACAGTCTACAAACACGATCATAGTTCACATTCATTGTAAATAAACTATATTTTGAAGGTATTAACACCTTCCACAAACTTTAAAAAAGGGACGCCATGTCACCACGAGCACTTCAACACAAAGCACTGCACATCGTTCTTGCTAGAGCACGAAAGCGGCTGATGATGAGGATGAGAAGTCGATAGGTTCACTCGGGACGGCTGGTTCGAGTCGGCGACCACCTGTCGTTCTGCGCATGTGCGCGTAAAATTGAGTCAGGGTGGCCAACATGACAGACACGAATTGTAGTTTGTCTCAGACTTCACAAACCTTTTAGTTGAATTCATACTTACATTATTAGTGTAAACTTCATTGACAAGATAATTGAATGATTATCGTTTAGGTAAAATGACAAATAAGTATAGTATTTTAGCGTTACGTCAACGCTCATTGTCGTTTTAGTGAATATGTAATTCGAACACCAGTTTTAGAATTCAAATGAATACACAGATATAACTTTATTTATTATATATAAGCTTAATTGAACAAAATAATACGGTAGTCTGCTGTCAAAAGACTAAAAACCCTTTTTTTATGTTTGAGTACAATGCCACTAAATTTCTTGATATATTACTAACTTGGGAGTTCATATGTTTCAATAAAACTTTAAAAAAACTCACTTATCACTATTCGCTCATAAATAAGTAACAATTTTTATGCAATAATGTTCAAACAGCAGATGTTATGAAGTTCATGCAAAATTGTTCGTGACCCCTGCGTCGTGTAGCAAAAGTAGTTCTATCTCTTTCTAAACCAGTACCGTGCAGGCGGCAGATTCAAACTTCGGGTAACTTCGCTCTATTTTTGTTATGGCGGGAGAGTACAAAACTCTGACTCTTGTTCATTTTTCTTAAAATAATAAAATTCAAATATAATATGTTTTGTTAGTACAAATGTGGAGCTACGCATTGTATTAGGCATTTAAAATTAAGTAATTATAAGATGAAACGAAGCTGTGTATGAAAACAAACTAAAATGCCCAAGTTGTCGTAAAAACAAGGTAGTGCCAACTTTATGGGTGTCTATTAAACAAACAGAATAGAAAGAAATTAGTTTGGTTCATTCATGGAAAGGTGGGGAGGACAAAATTATGAATGAAAACGTAAATGTTTGTTTACTATGCGTCAAATATTGCAGGAAAATAGTTCAAAATGGGGTCATTGACCCTAAAAGTCGCGACTTTTTGCTGTGATGTCATTCTTGACAAAAAAACCGATCAAGTAGGTAATAAAAAGTGAGCGAAATTCTCAAATCAATTTTAGTAGTACTTTACTGCCAAACAAACAGAAACTTAGTCCTATTCTTTCTTTATGAGCCTATGTAGGTATAAGTAATTACCTATGAATAGGCATTGTTTCTGTTTACATGTAAAATAAGTTACGTAGGTACTTACCTACGTATTGTATGTAGGTACCTAGTGCTAGTGCGTAGGTACTATATAAGAACCTACATTTGTATGGTAGTCTGTTTGGAAGGTTTTACGGATGCATGCGGTACGGAACTCGGGGAGCTCGTCTGGCTTAATAATTAATATTATTGAACAGCCGCACGTTTCGATCTTCAGGTTAAGCCTCCTTACATTATCCAGTTCCCTCCGATGTCCAAATGAGGATTTTTGACAGTTGTTACAGGTACTTCATCAGTGCATGGCCCAAAAGTCTGACAACAAGTTTGGTAAAGGGGTATATCGTATTACCCACTAATAACTGGGTTGTGGAGGTCGGATAGGCAGTCGCTCCGTGTATAATACTGGTATTCAGCTGTATCCGGTTAGACTGGAAGCCGACCCCAACATAGTTGGGAAAAGGCGGGGCAGATGATGATGGTCGCGGGCTCCCGGCTGTCATTTGTAGATTCTTTGTTAGTCGTTACAAGCAGTCAGTGGCCCAAAAAGTCTGACAACCAGTCTTACCAAGGGGTATCATATTATCCAGTACTAACTGGGTTGTGGAGTGTGATGGAGGTCAGATAGGCAGTCGCTCCATGTAAAATACTGGTATTCAGCTGTATCCGGTTAGACTGGAAGCCGACCCCAACATAGTTGGGAAAAGGCGGGGCAGATGATGATGGTCGCGGGCTCCCGGCTGTCATTTGTAGATTCTTTGTTAGTCGTTACAAGCAGTCAGTGGCCCAAAAAGTCTGACAACCAGTCTTACCAAGGGGTATCATATTATCCAGTACTAACTGGGTTGTGGAGTGTGATGGAGGTCAGTTAGGCAGTCGCTCCATGTAAAATACTGGTATTCAGCTGCATCCGGATAGACTGGAAGCCGATGGGAAAAGTAGTAGAAAAGGCTAGGCAGATGATGATGAATTAAATTGAAAAAAAAAAACAATTGTTTTGTAGCTTAAGGCGCGAGTGAAATACAAGTGGCGTATGGCGTATGGCGGTGACGCGGGTGCGCGGGAGGGCGAGGAAGTGGCGCCACTTCCTCGCCCCCCGCACACCCGCAGCCGCGCCATGCGCCACCGCCATACGCCACTTGTATATGAGCCGCGCCTAATCTTTCGGGGTTCAGGTTCAGTGGCGTGATAGTGGTAGGATAATTATGAATTTTTCACTTCTCATGCTCTAAAAGTACGCCATTATAGCCCTACAAAGCGGGATTAAAGTGACCGTTTATTCCCTAGGGAGTAAAAAGTAATTTAAAAATGGAACGATCTCTGACTCTGAAACATTGTCACAAAAGAGTAACTTATCAAAGGTTTTATTTAAATTTCGAATTGGCTTGTAAATAGAACGCGGTTTATTGAAAAAAAAAATACAAATGAACTCTTCAACGCGAGAAAAATTTATGGTTGTTTGTGTGCATCGTTGATTTTTAAAAATAAGTGCAATGCCTCTGTTGCTGGCCGCTGCAGTTATGTAGGTATAGGTACTAATTATCTGTGGAGTGTGGATCATCTTCATTGCGAAAATGTTGAGAGTTTGTGTTGTTTTAAATTGTTAATCCGTGACTGACCTGATAGAAGAAAAAACTGACCGCTCAGTTCAGAATTTTTGTCGAGTGTAAATGTGTTCGGTTTTAAATTACTATTTTTCTCGCACTCGAAGTGAAAAGTACAGTTTACACCTCGAGACTAAACGCCAAATTAATATACCCTCGCTTTCATTGCCTCCCTCGCAAGCTCGGGAGTCAAACCACCTCGTTATAAAATATACTATTTAATTCTGTTTGGTTTTGGTATATATTCTGTACCACCTATAAAATCCATGGTTTAATTTTCGTTTCCCGTATTCATGATTCATCCATATTTATGTAACTACATACATCATGTGAATAGAACTAAGTAATAAGGACTTCGGCTGGACGGTACCTCCACACAAGTAACAAGTTGTTACATCTAAATGACTGGTCTGGTTATAATATTATAAAGGTAGGGTGCCATCCGATCCCATTCACTGGGGTTCTAAAGGCGCGCGTCTTGGGCACCATTATTGTTCCCCTTTCAACGTTCTTTGTAGCGAAACTAGTGAGGTAGGATTTTATTATTAATTGTAAGCTTGGCTTCCGTTTGTGAGTTGGCGACGTAAGTTTGGTGGTGGCTTTTAGTCGTGGCATTAAAATCAAGCTTTATTTTTAACCGACTTCTAAAAAAGGAGGAGGTTCTCAATTCGGATGTTTCAATTTTTTTTTCATGTTTGTTCGCGCATATCTCCGTCGTTTGTCAACCAATTTGAAAAAATCTTTTTCATTACTCATACTCGGAAAGTAGGTTTGAAGTTACTTGCCTGAGAAGCGGGCTGAAAGTAATACTTTTCAGCCCTAGGGAGAATCGCTTTCAACTGACAGCTGTCACATAATTAAAAAGTAAATCAAAAAATCTAGTTCTATTTTCACATTTCTATGAACCATGTTCCGACTTCTATGCAGCCTGTAAATTAAAATAACATAAAAAAATGAAATAACATAAAATTCAGTATAGGATATAATTGTTTTAAATAACTTAGTTATAATTTAGTTACAAATATTTCTTTAAAATAACAAAGTTTTGGGCAAAATATTAACTATTTTTTCAGTGACGATAGTGAAAATAAAGGCTTAATAGCCGGCCACAGAAAAAAAAACAAAATGGGCGGGAAAGCGGCAATCCGATCTTTATTTTTTTTTCGAGTGGTTTCGTTTTTCAACCGACTTCCAAAAAGAGGAGGTTATCAATTCGTCTGTATTTTTTTTTTTTTTTTTTTTTTTTTTTTTGTGTTTGTTACCTCAGTACTCTCGACTGGGTGAACCGATTTTGATGGTTCTTTTTTTGTTTGAAAGCTGGTGCTTCCCGTTTGGTCCCATTTTAGTTTGCTGAAGATCTGATGCTGATCTTCGGAGATATACAACGGAACTCTTCAAAAATACACAGCTAATCTGCAGTGATTGCTGCCATTGCTTGTAGGTTTATTGTTTGTACTATATCATGACACCTGTATGCTCTGAGGGGGTACGCACATGTGTAAAATACATCCGATTTCGAAAATATTTGTTACCTCAGTACTTTCTACTGGGTGAACCGATTTTGATCGTTCTTATTTTATTTGAAAGCTGGTGCTTCCTGTGTGGTCTCATAATCATCAAATCAGAAGCTGATGATGGGATTCTGGAGAAATAGAGAGAATTCTTCACATTTTATAGGCACACTAGAAGCGGTTTGGGTAGTTTTAGGAATTGTACTTTCTCGAAGTGATCCCAATTCAATTTGATGAAGATCTGATGAAGAACTTCGGACATATCGCAACGGAACTTCTCAATAAATGATAGCAAATGTACTGGGATTGCCGAAATCTCATATCTGTCTATTGTTTACACTAGTTCATAACCTGCAATCACGCCGGTACGCTGTGAAGGGGTAAGCACATGTGAACCACTAAAAAGTGAAAAATAAAAACTTTTTTACAAAAAATAAAACCGACTTCAGAGAAAACCAAAAAGTGAAAAATAACTTCAGAAAAACGCTTCAGAAGTCGGTGACAAAAAAACTAAATCAATCAAACAAAGGTCACCGACTTCTGAAGCGTTTTTCTGAAGTTATTTTTCACTTTTTGGTTTTCTCTGAAGTCGGTTTTTTGTTTTTATTTTCCTTGTATTCGTAATGAAAAGCACAGTGTTTACCTCGGGTTAAAGACTTATTTAGTCCCTCGAGCTATTTGCGCCTGCGCTACGCTTGGGCGCCAAACCGCGTCTCGGCCCGGGACTATATAAGTGACTTTCACCCCTAGGATAACAATGTACTATTTTTTTTGGAAAGGGTATACTTTCCAAATGGTCCCATAGTCACCAAGTCGGGATCTGATGATGGAATCTTGGCAAAATCGAGGGAACTCTTCAAATTTTATAGGAAAACGTACAGCGATTATGGTATTTTCTACAATGAATGAAGCATTTGTGTTTGACAACAACCATTCTACCATCAGATCTGATGATGAAGCCAAGAGTCAGACACCGGAACTCCATAATGAGACAATGTATCGTAGTCGCGTTTGGGCTTGTTGTAATTGTAACGGTATGCAGTTTCCATGTGTAGGTACCAAGAACATGTGAACCACTAAAAAGTGAAAAATAAAAACTTTTTTGCAAAAAATAAAACCGACTTCAAACAAAAAAAACAAAAAAGAGAAAAATAACTTTAGCTTCTGAAGTCGGTGACAAAAAAATTAAATCAATCAAATAAAGGAATTCTGAATTTGACTCCAAATTAACCAGCCCTGAGCAATACAGTAAATAAATTAATAAAATAAATATTGCTGGACATTACACACAGCACCATCTAGTGCCACACTAAGCAAGGCTTGTGTCGTGGTCACCAGACAGTTGATATACTAGATGTACTTATACTTTTTGTTTGTAAACACATACTTATTATACATATTAACATCCATGACTCGGAAACAAATGTCCATGCTCATCATACAAATATTTGCTCCTACCGGGATTCGAACCCGGGACCCTAAGAACGTAAAGGCAGCCACACTAGCACTGCGCTATTCGGGTCGTCAAGTAGCTTGTTAGCAGCTCTTTAGAGCACTGGATGAGCTGGACAGTGGCTGTACAATGGGTGGACTAGCTATCTTCCTAGCCACTGTCCAGCTCCACTAATTCTCTTAGACAGCCAGGAGATGGTTTATGGCTTACTAACGGCTGTTGTTAAATCTACAAAGAAATATAGTAACAAAAAACTTTGACAAGTTTATGCAATGTTACGTACGTCAGTCTCTAAACTTTCTCTGTGCATGACATAATTATGATAATTAATGTCTCATTTAAGTAAGTAAAGTTTTATTCACGTTGATTTTGTACCTCTATTGGTAAATTGTGCTGCGGGTATTACTTTACTGTTAATATAATATAGGTGATATTATCAGGAGCCTCCGAAATACTATGGTTTTACTAAAATAGTATACAAAATAAATACGGTGTAAAATTATTCATAGATTTATATTTTTTTCTTCTGTTTAATGAGCATTCATATATATTTGGAACAATGAAATAACGTGTTTTTACCTTCATTATTCACAAATATCATGAAAATTTAAAAGATATCAGTAGTTTTTTCATATGTAATCTGGTTGTTAATATTAAAATGGCGTTCGTTTTTCATCCAGCAATTATTCTCACTAAACTCCCTTGACCCACTCTTTTCTGTTTAATGGCCATATTTAAGTCTATTAATCATCTGGAAACTGTATACTAGCAGTACAATGGTTTTCATTTATTCTAACGACTAGTTAAAGGAGTAAAGTGAGTGTTTACAACAGCGACAGTACAGCTAACCAAAGGCTGTAAAATGGAGAAAAAAACAACAAAATTCTTTTTAGTAGATTTTGAAAGAACTATTGTCCAGCTTTGGCTGCGAATAATGCTACTAGCTGGTTATAATTCTGGAGCCTGTACAATTGTCAATATTAACACTATCAGCTTTGGAATTAAAGTGGAGTAAAGCTACACTAATTTACAGTTCATGCTGTCTTTATATTATTTTAACCAGTTACTATTAAGCTCATTGAGGTAGCATTATGATAGAATTTATGTACACCATAAACAAGCTAATGGCGAAATTTGATTCGTTGATACAGCTCACAGCTTAAAAGAGGTGTGCCTTTACAATTAACGTACTTACGGGATTATATCCGTGATTTTAAACCACGAGAAAATCACGGATATAAGTAAGTAACCGTAAGTACTTTAAGTGTAGTGAAAAACCGTGAAAGTCCAAAACTGGTGTGCCTTTATCGCGTTGAGCAGCCGTTTACAAGCTTCAATCTTCTAGCGTTATTCGTAGCCAAGGCTGGACAATGGTACTCCGGTATCACCGGGTGCCGACCTACCTCCGTCGTGTGGTCGGGGACTATTTGACGGACAGGGCCGTCATCTACCCCAGTCGCTGCGGAAATTGGAACCGGCGAGAGATGTCGTGCGGTGTCCCACAGGGATCGGTTCTGGGACCGCCCCTGTGAACATCGGTTACGACTGGGTGCTGCGCGCGGACCTCCCTAGTGGTGTCAGCGTCGTCTGCTACGCAGACGACACCCTGGTGCTGGCACAGGGGAGGTCGCACGAGGCGGCGGCCGAAACTATGACACGCGGGGTTGCGATAGTCGTTGAGAGGATCCGGCAACTGGGTCTCGAGGTGGCATTGCACAAGTCCGAGGCCATGTGCTTTCATGGGCCTCGGAATGCGCCACCGTCGGGATCCACACTGACGGTAGGAGGGGTATCCATCGGCGTCGAGTCGACGTTGAAGTACCTAGGACTCGTCCTCGACAGCCGGTGGAACTTCGTGGAGCACTTCCGACGTTTGGCCCCCAGGCTAGAACGGACCGGGGCTGCCTTCAGGCGGCTCCTGCCCAACCTTGGGGGGCCAAACGCCTCCTGCCGCAGGCTCTACGCGGGGGTCGTGCGGTCCATGGCCCTTTACGGGGCCCCAGTGTGGGCGCGTTCCCTGAAGCGGCGTGCCGCTCACTATCTGAACGCGCCCCAAAAAGTGGTGGCCGTAAAGATGGTCCGTGGGTACCGCACGATCTCTCGCGAGGCGGCGGGCCTGCTTGCCGGATTGCCGCCGTGGGATCTGGAGGCGATAGTCCTCGCGCGCCTGCATGAGTGGCGCGCGGAGGTACTACGCCGGGGGGAAACTCCGCTGCCGCGGCAAATTGCCGCTCAGCGGACTGACCTCCGGCGCGATCTCATGGCGACATGGAGAGAGCGACTGTCGCAACCCCGTGCAGGGCACGCCACGATAGTGGCGGTAAGTCCCCTCTTTGAGGAGTGGCTAGAGAGGCGCCACGGCGTCCTCACCTTCCGCCTGACGCAGGTCCTCACCGGACACGGATGTTTCGGGAGGTACCTGCACCGAATCGGGCGGGAGGAATCGCCCGGGTGTCTCCACTGCGAGGATCGACCGGAGGACACGGTGGAGCACACGGTGGAAGTCTGCCCTGCGTGGGCGGAGCTCCGCCGTGTCCTCGTGGCGGCGATCGGCGGCGGCGACCTCTCGCGTCCGGCCCTGGTTCAATCCATGGTCCGGAGCGAGACGGAATGGGAAGCCGTCGCCTCCTTCTGCGAAGCGGTCATGCTAGCGAAGGAGGTGGCGGAACGAGAGAGGGAGAGATCCTCTCTTCCCGGCCGCCGCGGGAGACGCAACGGGCGTCGGGGGCCACGTGGTGGCTACCGGCCACCGTAGATGCGGGCCTGTGGACGGCTGGCTATGGGCAATAGCTGGCCGTCCGGCCGTCTAACGACGACGACAGGCCGTGTCGACGGCGTGTTCGTGTTCCACGCGCGCCTCAAAGAGATGTCAGCAAAAAGAGAGGGGCCCGCAAGGGCCGAAGCCTGCCGGGGTTGCGGGCCTGTTCGAAAGAGATACCGCGGCCCCGGAACGTAAAGGGCGAGGAAGGAACATGGATGGGTTTTAGTCAGTAAGAGTCTGACACTCCCTCCCGCTCCGCCCAGAGTGGGAGAAGTCATTTGATGATTTCCCAGGGTCCACCCTTTATAGCAGAACTTTTTATGTCATAATATTATTTTGCATACCAGCTGATGGCATAAACTTCATTTCGCAGAAAATAGTTTGGCAGATACTCATTTATCATAGGTTCATACTCATAATTTTGTAAGCCAGAATCATCTTCAGGCATACATTTCATATGCATAAGATTCAAAAGTAGAACCATCTTATCGCAGAAAGTTCACAGTCAGAATCATCTATTGGCATAATTTTCATATCGATAGTCTTTAAAGGCAGAACTATCATATCTCAGAAAGTTTACAGTTAGAATTATTGTTTGGCATACATTTCATATGCATAATAATGGAAAGACTCATCTATCATATCACAGAAAATTCATAAAATCAGTTGATTGTGAACACTTGGTTTTTATTTCCCTGTAAAAAGCAGGCAAACAAGCATATTATATCGTGCATGTATACAAGATAGCATGAAGCAAGCATGCAGCACGCAGCATGCAAGCAAGCATGCAGCAGGCAAGCAAGCATGCAGCACGCAGCATGCAAGCAAGCATGCAGCAGGCAAGCAAGCATGCAGCAGGCATGTAAACATCTGAACATGCATATACCATGCATACAGCATGCATGCAAACAAGCATGCAGCATACAAACAAGCATGCAGCAATCATGTAGCATGCAAGCAAGCATGCAACATGCAGCAGGCATGGTTTCTGTCACGGCTCCGGCGCTGCGGGGCTACGGCGGTCCCACGCGAGCTGTTCGTCGCAGATGGGTTTAACGCTCACCACCGCAGCTTCGGCTTGCTGGCCGGCTTCGCCGGCCAACCTCAGCCGCGGCGGCGAGTGTTACAACCACCTGCTCCTCAACTCGCGGCCCGCCTCGCCCCTCCGCGCCTACGCGATTTTAAATTACACTCTTGGGGTAGGGCAAAAAAGAATACGTGGAGTCGGTTTTGGAGCGATTCTTTTCTGTCACTAACTTTTCTAGCACAACATATTTACTTTTTAAGATAATATTTTAATTTTATTAATATTTTAAATTAAGGTTAAAAATGCTATTTTGTGGCATTGAAAAATGGCAATACTGCCAAATAAAATTATTCCAAATGAAATTCTGCAATCTTCATAGTATGCCAAGTGAAATTATATCAAATAATCGTCGTTCCAAGTAAACATTATTCTAAACGAAATTATGCGAAATATGAACAATGCCAAAGGTAATTATGCCAAATAAAATTCTGCTATCTAAAAGTATGCCATTCCAAATTCGGACATACACACATTCAGCCAAACAATAAGTATATTTAAAAAAAAATATGCCTTTAATATATTCGTTTAAAGAAAATTATGCCAAGTGTGTTATGCTAAATGAATTTCGGAGCAACAAGATTCTGCCAGATAGATGGAACCCGATTTCCCATCCTAAAAAAAAAAAAAAAAAAAAAAGGCTGGACAATGGTTCTTTTAAATTCTACTAAAAAGCGTTTTGATGTTTATTTCTCCATTTTACAGCTATTAGTCAGCTGTACTGTTTAGTGTAGAGATCACCTCTAGTGCAGTTTCGGGAATCGTCTTATCCGTTTGTACAGCTACAAACGAGCCTTTGACTGTAATACGGGCCTTTTTGGCTGTAATTTATGCTAATGTGCTAATTGAGCCTGTCAATGTGGCGACACTTGGGGTGGCCTATGTCCAGCAGTGGATGTTTTGATGATGATGATAATAAACAACACGTCGTAACATAAAATATGTAATATTTGGCATAGGTATTCGGTAATGACGATCAAGCATAGCTCGAACACACTTTGTATAGTTACTCAGGCTATCCTATACTTACCAACAGCCTTGCTTTGCCTCACCGTGCCGCCTCGCTGCCTCGCTGATGATTATGGTCGTTCCTTTCAAGTCATTTCCAACTTCCAAGTCATTATAGTCTGTCCTACTGTTCTTTGACAGTTGGTTAACTTATGATTGGGCATCACTGACAAATAAAGTTTAATGTTCATATTTGTAAAATATGCGCTTTAACAACAGACTCATTAGGTTTATTTTCGGATGAAGTCTGAGTCAAGTCCAATTACGTTCTATACAGTGTGTACCAGAAAGTTGGGGTCATATTTCTGTATGTGATTCAGACTAACAAATTTCACACCTTTCTCCAGGAGACCACTATCAAAATCAAATGAGTAAGAAGTGCTAAGTTGATATTTTGTTGCAGGTAGAATCAATTAAAAGTAGGGATTTTAATGATTTATTGTTATGTTAGAGAACGTCTAAAAAGCCTAGAAAACGCCTAGAACACATTATTTTAGGACAAAATGGGAAATGAGTAGGCTGCCCAAAGATACCATTTTAATAAGGAACCCTAATAAATGAAGCACGTTTTAATTAATTGGATTTATTTATTATTTCAGTACAAGCAACATTCAACGCCACACAACATTTAAACAAATTTGCAACGACAATTGAATATTATACAATTATGTACTTTACAAGTAAGTATTATGTATATTAGTTTTATCATCACTGTGTCCATCATCTTTATAATAATATACATCATAATAGAAGTGAGTTAAATACAATGAATATAGTAGAAATTATTATCATCACTATAGTTTTTTTTTGTAACAATCGTAAGGTAAAAGTTTTCCGAGTTTTTTCAGTGTCATATTTGTTAGGAGTACTCTGCAGACGTGATGGGTGATAATATCGATAACTAAACAAATAAAAACTTTTCCGTTTTATCATATTTATTAAATAACTTAACCGTTCACGCCTGCGAAGTTTTGCTACCTAATACTTACAAAACATAAATAATCATTGAAAAAAAAACGTATATATTATTCCTAAAATTACATAAATCAGCTTCTTTTTCCAAGAATAAAATAAAACTTTGTGGGAAATATGAAAAACATGGTAGGTACTTAACAAATAAAAAAATCAACTCGCAACTTGGCTTATGAAAAAGTTAGAACAAAGCCTTTTTTTTATCATAACAGAAGATTTTTACCTTGTAAGGACAAAGCCTTTTGTTAAGACAAAAAGTAAGCTTTTGTGTCAGGAAAGCTTACTAGTCAGATTTTCCCCTTCATTGCCCCACGCTCAATACCGTATTCTCCTTAAGAAGATTATCCTCTTAGAGCATAATAACACGAGAAATAATACAATATTGTTCTCTTAATGTAATATTCTGTAAGCAATGTTTTATATATCGAAGATACATGTGTTACATATTCCTTATCTGATTTTCGGACATATTGTAAGTATAATCACAAAGAAGCATTTTGATACGAGAATTTATTCTCTTAGTAATTTTCTTCGATATGTTATATTGTAATGTCCTATATGTATAACAATATATAAACATAGATTAGTAAGAATATTATTTATACGTATTTTAATAATAAAGATATTATTTATCACAGGGATAAGGGTTTATCACTTAGTTTCTACTTTTTATTAATGTATCTAATTGTGGGTTGTGTAGAACTGTAGACTTAGAACTCTGGCAAGTTCCTGGAAATAAGTACCGTACCCACTATGTGATATTTAGTAAGAGGATGATTATTGTGTATGCTTGAGTTCAAAACGAATCGAATGAGAACCCCACAATATATAGGTACGTGCAATTTGCACCTCTCGTAGTTTGACACGTAGGCTACCCATAGATTCTAGCCGTGCGTTCCGAGATACGATATAATCACTCACAGCGCTCACAGCAATATTTTGCGTACCGTTTTAGTTTTCACGATTATGACAGCTAAGATCTGTCATTAGGTCATTTGACAGCGCTCACGGGGATATTTCTTTGGGGCATGGTCGGTGTAATCGCAAGATGGCGCGTGTCATGACGTCATCTATGGCGACTCAAGGAACATCGATATCGCGCTTATGATCGCGCTCACGGTATCTCGGAAAGGTATTATGAACGCTCATAGCGCTTACAGTCTATCGCGGAACGCACTGTAGGTAGCAGCGTTTAAGGGTTACACCTTATCTGACAGCACAGTATCTGGCAGCAAAACGATTCTGAGCGACAGAAAAGAATGGAAGAGGAAGATTCCGTCCTGTCAGATGAGGTTCAATGTTGCCGAGAACGACCATTTTATGAGCAATCAATGAGCATCGCCATCGGTCACATAGAAGTCTTACTAAATGAATTGGCCACTCGACGTCGGCCACTTAATAGACTGCTGGTAACATTATTTCCTTCTCAATAATTAATCTTGATGTGCATTACTTCTTTCTGCATATATTATTTCCCCATACATTTGTTTTCTAGAACTTGATATGAACACACGGTGACTTGAAAAACCGCGTGATACGTTTTCCGTGAGAAAATATGCAGTTGCCACATTACCTACTGACTTTTTTTTCTCAGAAAAAACTGATCTATGTACAAACAATATACGATATCATATTAATCGATTAGGTATACAACTCTACCAGTGTAAATATTTTCCAATAAATACGTCATATCAAAGTACATTTTACAAAGCTTTTGATTAAATTATACTTTTTTATCAGGAATTAGAAAACATGGCAAAATAAATGTCTTATTGAAAGGTGTAATGCTAGGAAAGCCAGGAAAATAAAAATACTATTGGGTGTTTGTTTATGTAACACATTTTCAATAAACGTACGTAATTGTTATACATTTATCTATAAACTATAAGTACCTTGTCAAAAATTACAATAGAAGTCGGTACTTTATACCATTTTAAAACCAATACTTATTAATATTTGTCACATCATAGAACTGTCCAACGCATGCGATACAAAACCTTCTTCTACGCACAATCACTTTAACATATATTGTCTTTCCAACACCACGTTAACATAAACTGAGAAATCATAAGTTCACGTACTTTTGGTCCACATTCTGAATTTGAATTTGCCGCCAAATTACGAACATGGCGGGCACGAAGACCGTTGTTCCTGTGTTGGCTGCGCGCGCACCGTCAGCCTCGAGGGGTCGACGGGGTTCGCTTTCGCTACTAGAGAGCGTGCTACATGAGCAAAGGCAGCTTCGACATTCAGTCCGGTTTTGGCTGATGTCTCCATAAACGATACTTGGTATTCTCTCGCTAAGCGTTGTCCCTCCTCCCGCCTCACCGCCCTCTCTAGGCCGCTGTCGGATTTGTTACCTGCAAGCACAATGTTAGACAACCTCCGCTCATATGAACTTGTTCAGAATTGAGGGGACAACCGTACTATTCGTGACGGTTATGGCAGTTTCTTTGTATTAGCATCGGAATAGCAGTTAATTTTTTTTTCGTGCCCACTACTATTCATCTGCCGGTATTATTTAAATCTTCGATCATTCAAATTAATCTTAGAATTGATGTTGTCCATATAAAAAGTTGTCCTTGTACACAGTCAGGGTGGAATACTTGGTGGAAACCGTTACGAAGAGTTATAAATAACGTCATGGATAAAATCTGATTTTAAATAGAGCTATTCCAAGAATATTGATTAAATAATTATAAAATCACCTAATAACATGATGACGACGTCGTCCTGGGCATACTCCCGAATCTCTCCCAGCCAGGCCCGGATGTTGTCGAAACTGATCTTGTTGGTCACGTCGTATAGCAGCAGTAGGGCTGGTGGACAACAGACAAATTTTGATTAGGTAAAACAAAAGAGTTCGCAAAGCAGGGCATTGGTGCTCCTCAGGGACGAAACAGCGCATTCCGCTTCCTAGTTAAGAATGTTATAAACATGAGAGTACGTTTTTTTGTTTGTTTGTACGTCTTAGCGGCTGATCTGATTTGGGTGAAATTTTACACATGGCCATGGACCGGCAAAGGCAAACCCTTTAAGGAAAAGGCATTGGGTGTTCTTAAATTAGTAGAACGATGCGATGGCAAGCAGGTGTTCCAACTCTGTATCGTGTTTTAAGGTTGGTACACCTAGAGATCTCTAGACCTTTAAGGAAGGATCAATGTGTTTTATTCTTTTTAAAGCTAAATGGTACCAACATCTGCGTTCAATACTTCCAGAAAAACAAAAAACACCAATGGACTTTACGAGCAGTATTTTTGTTGTTCTGTACACATCTGTTAGATAATGTCATTATAAACCCATATGATGTCGATTACATTGGATGTAGGTACATCTTTGACTTATGAGACTTTTCTATTACCTACTAAAGTAAGCACTTTGGTTAAGTTCGAAAGACGAAAGAAGGTAAGAACCTAAAGCAATAGAACTTACCCCAGAGGTACTAGGCCACCAGAACGCACCAGTAGCTACTTGTGGGCCATGTTACGCAGAATGTTTGTTATCGCAAGGTTTATACGCTATCGCACAGCACGATAGCGAATTTTACTACCTTCCCAAGTATATTTTTATCAGGCGTTCTTGATGCCGATTCTCCTCAATAATTCACTTCTATGCCTATATAATACCCAAAGGCCAAGTAGGTACCTTAATCCAATAGACTCACGACATAAAATAGAGGCCTACCATGAATCAATTAAGAACAAGCCCGATAAGGATACCAGACTAAGTTAATGACATGTCATGATGTGGCTATGACTGGTTGAGTGTGGCCCAATCTAGTTACACACGTGTGCGAATGCGTGATCCGGTTTGTCGCCTCAGAAACGGGTCGAGGCCATGTCTTGGCAGTTTCTGTGCTCCTGTCATACATTATAATTAGGTGCCTAGGTAGCTTCAAATACCTACTTTCCATGAATATGGACTACCGAACGGTCCTAAAGGTCAACTATTTCACTGAGAATCGTGTTTTACTACTGCATACCAAATCTAGGAACGAAACCCTCGTGACATTTCACATCGTGCATAGAATTCTCCGAAGGCGGCGCAAACGTGCCATGTGGAAGTTATCAGCGGTCATGAGATGAACGGAATTGAATTTGCGAAGTTTTTCCGAAAGATGGCGTTACTGGTTTTAAGTCGGGGTGATTGAAATATTAAAAACGTCGTTTAATGTACAAAGTAAACCTAATATTTCACTTTATTCTTTCAATATAAATATAATAATCATTAAAATAAAATATATTACCATGTGCGTCCCTGTAGTATGCATGCGTCACGCTACGGAAGCGCTCTTGCCCAGCGGTGTCCCAAATCTGAAGTTTCACCTTGATGCCATCCACAGTGACTACCTTGTTCTGCGGACAGATGGCGTTACTTGTACTAAATTGTGTGTGAATTTTACGAATAGTTTGATGTTCTAGCTACAAGTTGCATTACAAAAGTAAAACATTAATAAATGAAGAAAATATGCCACAAACTTAAGACCATACATAGATAAGATAAACAGGTATAGGTAATAATCATTTTATGTAAAAACATAACAAATAAATAATTAATATTGAAAGTTTTTATTTTCCTAGATAGGTATTTCACAACCAGGTTAATATAATTATAATGTAGGTACCTAGTTAGGTGCCTACCTAACTATTACAAAATAAAAAATAACACTAATAGACAGTTCTTAATCATAAAGTAAGTAATTAAATAAAATGATAATGAGTCACTTTTTTCTCGTCTCATAAAAACTTGGACATAAACTTGTTATTGGCTACTCAGCCACTTTTTCTAGCTCACAAAGACAGCTGCAATAAATCAAACTGCAAAAACCGAACAAGCGAGAAAAAAAACCTTTGCAACAATAAATCACTCAGGCGAGCAGTCGATTCAATCACAGCTGTCATGGGCAAGGGGCGGGAACGGAAAAAGCGCGCCAAACTTCGAACACCAATAGCGTTGCGCCGAACCGGTCGCGTGCAGCCACTCACTGGCCCATTTGAACTTGGAACCCTTGACGGTCATTAATTACTTTTTTTTTGCGAGAATTAAAAATAATAATGGGACTATTAACTTTTTGCCTATTGATATTGGATGTTTTTGCGCTTCGTTTCGTTGAATAAAACTTGATTGATAAACTTTTTGCTGTACATTGCGGTTGACTTTAAATTTTTCTGCCTTTTTTTGTTCGTACCGTTAATAAGTAGGTGGATTAACTAATTTAATTTCGTAATATTGTTATTAAAAGTTTGTTTTAATATTGAATTAACTTTTTTTGTGAACAAAAAGCTGTCAATTTGTTTCTGGCATAAACGCCAATTGTGTCTTTTAAATGCTAAAGGCGAGGAATGAGTTATTCAGATTATAGTCGGCACGTGCAACGTGAGTCATTGTACCCGGAAGTCGATCCCGACGGTGGATATGTAGTTTCCTGCGAGAAATGTGCCGTCCCGGAAGCGGACTAGCATGCAAGTCTTGCCGACGCCGCTGTCGCCGAGTAGCATTACCTGCGAAGATTACAATGTTTATTTAAATATCGGAGATCGAATTCAAAGCAATAAACAATAGAAGAAAGAACCAATGGAATTTGTTCAGTTCTATTAAAATAAATAACAACAAGAGGCGCTTTAGCGCCAACGAACAAAAAAAAGCTGACTATTATAGTTTTTAAATTATTTTTCTCAAACATGCTTGGAAATTTGAGCATTATTTTGACATCCTTCTTCGAGATAAATCGAAATTGCTGTACACTACTGGCCAGATACATGCGACCAGCGGCCGTCAACAGTTGAATGATAATCCCTAATAATATGTGAATGTAAGTTTGTTTGTTACGCTTTCACGCGAAAACTACTGCACGGATTTGGATGAAATTTTGCATACAGATAGTTTATAATCTGGATTAAAACATAGGATACTTTTTATCCCGGTATCCCGGTATCCCTTTCTATCCCGGTATCCCGGCCTATGGGACAATAATCAAACTTCACGCGGGCGAAGCCGCTGGCAGAAGCTAGTCCATAATAAAAATCTGTCGTGTTTAGGGCGGCCCAATAAATTGCATAGTAAACTCATACTGTCGTGTTATTTAAAAATGGAACGATCTTTACTCTGAAACATCGCACTCAGGTAAATTACTCGTAACAAAGATTTTATTTAAATTTCGAATTTATTTGCATAGAGAATGAGGTTTGTAGTAGGTGTTATGCGTGTCGGGGTTTTTATGTGCTGTGCGAGTTTAAATTCCTGCATTAGACTTAAGAATTGGTTCGATTTTACATTTTCAGGAGAAAAAACTACTACGACTTGAATTTGAATAATTTAGGTATACCTATCGTGAAACAAAATACGTAGAAACTATTCATCCGGAACTGATATCTCAAACGCTTAACTTTTAGGCAATAAAGAAAAAAGATAGCTATATAAGTAAAATAAAATAATAACATACAAAGTCAAACTAATTAAGTAATAGGTATTTACCTACACATCTAACATAGGAAAGTAGTATAGTTGGTAAATATAGATATGATGGAAATGTCAGGACTAAAGTTAGGCTGCGGCCTCTTAATTAGTTCAGTCAGTTTCGGGGCTTCTAAAGCTCACTGTCGGATGGCAGGCACACGTTTAATTAGTCCCTACTTCAGACGTAGCTAATACTAAGGTAGATATGGTACCTACTAACTACCTAAGTAATCAGTTGTATAGGACTAGTGGATCAAAATCTAGATTAACTTTCAAAGGTAAGCAAAACTAAGCAAAGATACTTCGCTATGTACCTAGGTACTAAATAATCTGAAGTTCCTTTGATGTAAGTACTTGGCAAGTAATTTAGACATAATAAACACTAATCTAGAGATCTAGAGCCAAAAAGAATTGGACGTTCTCTTAAGTGAAATGGAATTATTTTACTATTCATTTCTACCAAGACAATGTGATACCCTGGGATATTGGATCTACATTAGTTGATTCAAGGGATGTATTGTTCAAACAATCCATTAGCTTATGTTCCAAATGTATTATTTTCCATTATTTATCATAGATGCTTGGAGGACGTCTTTTCATCCTTTTCTATCCCTGACCTTTTCAGTAAGTTTATTGAATTTGACAATGATAAAATAATAATGAAAGATTTACTCACTTTTCCAAAAACATCGTATTTGTCTTCTTGTTTGGTTTGTTGTTCCCAGGTCTCTGTAGGAGAAGGTGGTTCACTGTGAGGCATCACTCCGGCTTCTGCCTCACTCTTCTCATCATCTTCTCTTGCTTCTGGAAGGTTCCTGGCCCATGTTGGCCTGACCCTGCCCACTACCACCCGTTTCTCCATCTGTCTATTGTCCGTAGCGTTTGGATTCCACATTTTTAGGCTTTGGGTTTTAGGTCATCACTTGGAAGTCGTCCGTTTTTAGTCTATCGCTGGTTTATTAGTATTTCGGTGGGTTTATGTATTGTCCATTTTTTTTATTATTATATGAATTTATCCGCACTGTTAGCTTTATTTTACTTCAGTCTATGAACACAGAACAAAGAGATTCTAGAATAATGTTTTTTTTTCCCTAAAATTGGAGTTTCATCTTCAGTTTCACAGCACTCGAGTATAAGTATGTAAAAGCTGTTTGTTCTTAATCAAAAGTTCTGAAGATGAAATCAATGAATACTTAAATAAACAAGTTATTTACTTACTACGAAGTTATTTACTTTGTGTCGGCTGAGTTTTCAATCAAATTAAGCGTAGGTATGAATCAAATTAATTGAATTTCAAGAACAAAACGAATAGAGACAGATATACCAATATTGTAAGTTTGAAAGCAGTAGATTTAATTGTATTAGTGGAACAGGGTATTGTTGTTGGAACTAAGAAAGACAATAGTGCAGTGGGACTTGTTACTGAGAATAAACTAAGTGCTCTACCTAAGTGTCGGAAGTTCTCACTTAGATAACTACTCAGAAAATATTGCGAAGTTTCCATCTTCATCATCATCATCATCTCAGCCGAAAGACGTCCACTGCTGGACATAGGCCTCCCCCAAGTGTCGCCACATTGACCGGTCCCTTGCTACTCGCATCCACCGGATTCCCGCAACCTTCACCAGGTCATCGGTCCACCTAGTGGGAGGTCTTCCAACGCATCGTCTTCCGGTTCGCGGTCGCCACTCCAGAACTTTTCGGCCCCATCGGCCATCCGTTCTGCGAGCAATGTGCCCTGCCCACTGCCACTTAAGTTTAGCAATTCTTCGGGCTACGTCGGTGACCTTGGTTCTCTTGCGGATGTCTTCATTTCTGATTCGATCACGCAAGGAAACTCCGAGCATAGCCCTCTCCATTGCCCTTTGGGTGACTTTAAGCCTTTTGATAAGGCCCATTGTGAGCGACCACGTTTCGGTCCCGTATGTAATCACTGGCAACACACACTGGTCATAGACTTTCGTCTTGAGACACTGCGGTAAGTTGGACGAGAAGATACCGCGCAGCTTCCCGAACGCTGCCCAGCCGAGTCGGATTCGACGATTTACCTCTTTCTCGAAGTTAGACCTACCTAACTGGACCGTTTGTCCTAGGTATACATAATCGTCTACAATTTCGAGTGTAGAGTCTCCGATCTTGATAGGAATGGGTGTGACATGGGCATTCAACATGACCTTCGTCTTGTCCATGTTCATTTTTAGACCCACTCTTTTGGAGGCTCTACTGAGGTCATCGAGCATTGTACTGAGGTCCTCCATGGTCTCAGCCATGACCACAATATCGTCGGCAAACCGAAGGTGAGTGATGTACTCGCCATTGACGTTGATGCCTAGCCCTCTCCAGTAAAGAACCTTGAAGACATCCTCCAGTGCAGCGGTGAACAGTTTCGGAGATATGACGTCTCCCTGTCTTACACCTCGCTGCAGAAGGATAGGTTCCGAGGCTTGGTCCTGAAGTCGGACTGACATGGTGGCGTTTTTGTACAAACACTTCAACACCTCGATGTACCGATAGTCAATTTGGCACCGTTGGAGAGACTGCAGTACAGCCCAGGTTTCGATCGAATCAAAGGCTTTTTCGTAGTCCACAAACGCTAAGCAGAGAGGCAAGTTATACTCTTCGGTCTTCTGTATAACCTGCCGAAGCGTATGTATGTGGTCCACGGTGCTAAAACCTTTTCGGAAACCGGCTTGTTCGGGTGGCTGGAAATCGTCAAACCTGCGCGCGAGACGATTCGTGATGACTCTTGAAAACAACTTGTAAACATGGCTTAGAAGTGAGATGGGCCTGTAATTCTTCAACCGGGCATTGTCACCCTTCTTGAAGAAGAGCACCACCACACCCCTGCACCATGCCTGTGGCGTTTTCCCCTCGAGTATGACGGAATTGAACAGCTTCTGAAGGGCCTTAAGTACCGGTTTTCCACCCGCCTTCAGGAGTTCGGCAGTAATTCCGTCATCCCCCGGTGCCTTGTTGTTTTTGAGTTGTTTCAGAGCCATCCTAATCTCGTACAGGCTGACGTCCGGGATGTCTTCGGTATAGTGTCGGGTTAGTCTAGCTCTTGGGTCGTTTGCTAGGTCGACAATGGGTTTGCTGGTTGACGTGTACAACTGTCCATAGAAGCTCTCGATCTCCCTCAGTAGCTCCGGTTTGGCGGATAACATCCTGCCATCGTCGGTCTTCAGTTTCCATCTTGCCATATTGTTATTGTTTTTTTTTCCTATAGTATTCTTTGACACTATACGCATTTCATAAATCTTTCCTAACCGTGTTTAAAAGGTTTAAAGATAAAATGTATCTTTATTTTTTGGACTCGCAACGCAAGTCATTATCAACTTTTACAGTTTCGTTTCTTATAAATAACTAGCTGACCCGCGCAACTTCGTCTGCGTCACATACGAGAGAAAAACAAAGGGAAAAAAAAATCCCCGTTTATGCAACATTTTTCATTCCTGCTCCGCACCTAATAATTGTAGCGTGATGTTATATAACCTAAAGCCTTCCTCGATAAATGGACTATCCAACACAAAAATAATTTTTCAATTCGAACCAGTAGTTCCTAAGATTTAGCGCGTTTAACCAAACAAACAAACAAACTCTTCAGCTTTATAATATTAAGATAAGTAGGTATAGATGTATAAAGAAAAAGTACAAGTAGCAGTAGTAGCAAGAATAGTCTTATTCAACTTTTATTAGCTTACAAAAGGTACTCAAACTTCATCCATACCTATTTACTGAAGTACTAAATCTACAAGAAATCTTTCTTTACGATTCATTGCGCTAATATTACTACGCTCACTTACGGTTTCACACCGTTCTTTTTCTTCTATCAAGGTGACCTATTAACTAAACCTACTAATTACTCTGTCTCTTTCCCCTAGACATTAATCCTGTTCTGTTTATTGTTTAATCCGATGTGTCTCTCCCGGGGATTCGTCAAATGTTTGCCTAACTCCTATTTGTTTAGTAGCAACTTCAACGGGATTTGTAATATCTGTGTTAGTCGTATTTATGTTTCAAAGTTAAAGCTCATAAGATTTGTAATGTTAATCTTGTAGCTGTAGGAGTCAATATTATTGGTTTAGACTTTAAAGAGTGCTTAAAATTACGATTCAGAGAATTAAATACTGGGGTTAACTTAATTTTTTTACGATGTGGGGCATTTCGTTTTTTAGGATTCCTTTTGAAATGTTTTAGTGTGTGATTGAAAAACACTTCGCCTTTTAATTTTGACGGTTAAATCAAGTTCAAAAAACTCTCTAGTTTCCACGAATAATTCATCTCCTATTCCAACTGCTTTCATTTCCCACAACCTTTCAAGAGGTACCAATTATAAAGGCATTCATAAATATTTCTTTGTCAATTTCCTCGAAATACTAATGGCCGGTTTTATAAAACCCTCTTCATCTATTGTACATAGAACCTATCATTTATTTACCCTGTCATCTAAAAGGGTAAATCCATGAATTTATAAAGCGTAGAGATTTCCCCGCCAACCCCTAAGCAACTACCCTAAGCTGTTTATATTCATGCAAAGCCTTTTTACTTGACGTCTTAAGGCAAACCCGGTCCCCGATGAGCTATTAAAATTTCGCTTTATAGGGAAACCAGGATTTGATAGGGAAATGACGTCGTAAGCTTTCTGTTTAGTGGTGTTAGATTTTATGTGTTGGTGTTGAGAACCTGCTTAACCTGTAGGTATTACCTTCTCTTTCTAGCCATTATTATGAAGGTGGTAAAGATATTAAAAATAATACGGTCAATTAAAAGCTAGCTCTGATGTGTAAGGAATGCCGCAGGGTCCTTTCTCAGGCCCGTTGTGAATTCCGAATTTGAATTTACTTCGAAATTACACTCGAAAATTAAGTGTCTTTCGTACAATAACAACGACTTTGTCTTTGTACTGTTTTTAGATACCAAATTCTTGCAACAAATAATTGAATGTGACAACGGGAGAAAACTCTTCAGTGTCTCATAAAAAAAGATGTGTCTAAGTTGATTGTTGGATTATAATGAGTACTTACCTTTTGCTCATAGTTTACCCGCAATATTAACCAAATTGCACGTGCATATTACTTATTATTGGCATTATCAAGCAAACAACAAGCACAAACCACATAAGAATCAATATCACGCTTATTAGTGATTAAATTACTATGGAATTAATTGGCTATCTAGTTGCATATTCATATTACAGGCAATATTATGCTGTTAATTGAATCAGTGTCGGGCGGTAAATTGATCAGTGATGTGTACGAATTAAACTAAACGAATGAATTACGATTAAATTCATAATCATCGCGACTAGAGCATGTTTGTTAAATTATTATTTTCACTTCTCATGCTCTAAAAGTTCGTGTTTATGTCATATGTAGGCGACATAAAGTCGCTTTTATGCTCTAGAGCCTAAAGTAAAATCTTCGTCGAAAACCAAGGCAATCAGTCCAACAGCCACACGAACAACTTCAACTTCATAGACTAACCTCTTTATTTTAATTCGTTTCATTAGTATCAGTAACAGTTTCATTAGTAACAGCCAAAGTACACAATAAAATTTCATGAAATAAACTTACATTTTTATTTCGTCCAATTTGCAACATTTTAAGTAATTTGTTATACAACAATGTATACAACAATGAAAAAAGCAAAGCCAATTTTCTGTATTCGCACCTCATTTTAATTTGTGTTCTATTTTTCTTTTATTTATATTCTATCTCGTGGTGGCTAGTTCGATTTTCGAATTATTTATTTTTTAGTGCCGATCAAAATGGTGAATGCATGGAATTAGTATGTAATGTACGGTACCTACCTATCGTAAATATTCGTATGCGATTTATGTTCCAAATTCAAATCGTAGGTAGGAAAAGTAGAGCCTAATTGAGAATAAACAAGATTTTGTCAGTGTTGTGCAACATAATGCAATGTTGGCTAATCGGCTTACCGTAATATAGAACCATAATATAATACTCAATTAATTATCAACGATAAGTGTCGAAATGATGTTGTTAACTTGTTATCCAAATCCATTCTAATGTTATTAAATACTAGCTGACCCACGCAACATCGTCTGCGTCACATAAAGAGAAAAACGAAAGTAAAAAAAAAAACCCATTTTTGCAACATTTTTCATTTCTGCTCCGCTACTCATCGCCGTAGCGTGATGTTATATAACTTAAAGCCTTCCTCAATAAATGGACTATTCAACACAAAAATATTTTTTCAATTTGAAGCAGTAGTTCAGGAACTACTGCTTCAAATTGAAAAAATATTTTTATTATTATATATATTATTTAGATTAGCGCGTTCAACCAAACAAACAAACTCTTCTGCTTTATAATATTAGTATAGAAGTATAAATGCCTGTCGTATATGTGTCTTATCTTAATAGAAATTCAAGTACCTAATTACGAATTTCTACATAGGCGAAGACAAATAAGCTTTTCTAAAAAAAAAACTATTAGTATGAGGGAAGAGCCTTTAAAAAAAAAGAGATAAGTAAACGCACAGATTCTCGCGAAACGAGCAATGATAGTCTGATTCATTAAAATCCAATAAGGTCAATCTTCACCGAAAAGATAACCGTCTGATTATCTGAAACCAGCTGTCACTGTGACATGTTCCCATACAAAAATGCGTTTTAAACAGCAGTTTTAGAAAATCAGTCTGTCATCTTTTTGGAGAACATGGAGCTAACTTAACTACACCGGACCAAAACAAAAGAATGCTTGAATTTGTAGTGGTTCATAGGTAGGTATTAGAATGTTTAAGGTTGTAATATTTGTTTTATAAGGTCGACATAGTCTACATCTGTGTTTGAAGATCTAATAAGTAGGTATACATATTTACCGGTTACCGGTGCCGCGACCACAAATGGTTGAGAATTAATACCTAGGTACCTATCCTATCTGTATCTGTATAGACAGATGTGCCACCCGCAAAGCTGCTTTTGACGTAAGATAATTTAGGCCCGCTTCCACAATAACTTAATGAATTTAACTCTATAATTTCTGCAAAAGTAAAGTGCAACCGATTTTAGATTTGAGATTGCATGCCAAACTAGTTTGTCCTAAACCTAATATCGGTTACATTATGAAACTTAAGAAGACGGGTATTTATCGCGAATTTGCCTTTAATTTAATCCCAATATCGGTTAAACCCGATTTCAGGCCAAATTATTTTGTCCTGGGCCAAACAAGGGCTTATCACAAAAGGATGATCATAACAAAACTGACAAAGTTAGGTTAAAGCTGTGGTCAACCACGCGCCAGCCGAGCGGTGCCACAGAAGCGGTCGGTGAGCGCTGCACATTCCAACCTCTTCTTTTTTTTTTTTAGGATGGGAAATCATCGAATAACTTCTCCCACTCTGAGCGAAGCGGGAGGGAGTGTCAGACTTTTATTGACTGAAACCCATCCATATTCCTTCCTCGCCCTTTATGTTCCGGGGCCGCGGTATCTCTTTCGAACAGGCCCCCGTCAGGACATTTTAACATCTAAAGCTTGAATTCTTGTCGCGCTGACGGTCGGTCGTGCGTACGAGTAGGTATAAATTGTGTTCTATTATGGCAGCATACAGCGACGATGACGTGAGCGGTGACCGACAGCCGTATTTTGATCTCGCTGACGTCACAAGTTCACGACCGACCGTCGACGTGAGAATTCGAGCCTTAGTCGTAGTTATTAACCTGAAAGATCATTTATACATTCACAGCTATATACTACAGACAACTGCGTCACAATCTTGTTAGAAAGTAATGCGTCTTACTACAGCTCCTCTGTTCCTCCCGATTACTCCCGATTAATACCTGTGCCAATAGTTCGCAATATCTTGACGCTCCGATGAACCCCGGACAGCGGCAGATCTCCAAGTAAATCTCGTTTATTGATTGGAGCCAATTAAGCGAGATGAGACGCTGTTATAAACAGATCTGTTTGACGGGGTATTATGTGTCGGGGATCTATAATGAGAATGGTATTTTATTATGTATACCTACAAAATGGTAACAACTGTCTACTCGTAGTAACAAAGTCATGGGATATTTAATATAACATCATGCCTGTAAGACAGAGGTGCCCCATAGAGTACACTCATATTTTGACAGTTTTATTTATTTAGATTCCGTGTAATAGTGGGCGAGCCTATTGTCACCAACCGGGCACAAATCCAACACTATTTCTACCGACTTGGGAATCGAACCCAGGACCTTATGCTCAGCAGTAGTGACTTACAACCACTAGACTAACGAGGCAGTCTATTGAGGGGTATTTACACATCGACAATATCATGAAGTGCCATCCTATAAGGACTTAGTTTGAGATTCATAAAACGCATTCACGGTTTAAAACTAAACTTTTATTGTCACTTATGGGATATCTTCCGTGATTATAGCAAAAAAGAGGGTATACCGATTTGTCTGCTCGTAACAATTTTATTTTCCATCCACCCGCATTCTCCAGTCAACCTGCGATCATGGCGCTTGCAACAGCGTCGAAATATCGGGAGCTCAAAATAAAAAAATTATCATGGAAGATATCCCGCAAGTGACAATATAAGTTCATTTTTTTTCAATCCTAAATAGATTTGAGTTCCTTAAACAAGGTGAAAAGTGACCCTGGAGCTGATACTCTGCTTATAGGTGAGCTAGAAGGAACAGCTAAATACACACTGAGATTGAATAGCGACATTTACATTTCACATTTCTAGGAAAGGATCAAAAACCCAATGGCGCTCCAGGATTTTCAGAATTGGTAAGTATAAGATAAATGAGTTAGTCTCTAAGTACCATTTACCCACTGAATCTAGATAGGTATTTTATTCAATTAAATATACTACCTTTATTTTATCGTAGGCATTAGAAATCTGATAGCTGTTACTACGAATACGAAAATCTCTCACAAAATAAATAAATGGACACAGCAATATAATATATAATAATAATATCTAAGGATAACAGAATGAAGCGATATTTTAGCAAAATGTCGAAATGGTAGCTATTTTATTTGTCAGACAAAGATCGCCGGCGGCCAGAGATATTACAAAGATAATAGAATTTCAGTTGTCTGTTAAACTCTTGCGAATATATTTACATTTTAGTAGTTTAGTTTGAGATTTAGTACATTATTTATATAGCTGTTGGAATATGTTCGAGAATAATGTTCATCATCATCTGCCTAGCCTTTTCCCAATTACGTTGGGGTCGGCTTCCAGTCTAACCGGATGCAGCTGAATACCAGTATTTTACATGGAGCGACTGCCTATCTGACCTACACAACCCAGTTAATACTGGGTAATACGATACCACTTGGTAAGACTATTTGGGCCACTGACTACCTGCAACGAGTGCCAAAGATGGACAAATGACAGCCGGGACCAACAGCTTAACGTGCTTTCCCAGGCCCGATTTTCAAGAATAATGTTAACCTTCTTATATTCTGGTACTCCGACCACTGGGATGACGAATAAGGTAGTCGAAGAGAGATGTGTGACACAAGTCAAGACATACTGACAAGCAACAAATTTCATTAGTCGATGTCGTAGTCTATTGCAAAACCTATCTACGAAATCATTAAAAAAACATTACTAACTCAAATCATCAATGAAGCCAGAACGAACAGTACTACAATTTTATTTCAATGGCAGTCCATACACAACGCAACCAATTTCTTTCCTATTCCAATTGCTAATGAACAATTGAACATGTACCATACATACATATTACTATTTACCAGGGGACGCCCCCCCGTCCCGTTCCCTGCGGAAGAAGCTATAGAACTACCACCAGACCCTTACATACTCCCAACACTTCGTCCGCGTTCGTACATCGGGTCTTAGCATGCAAGCGAGTGGCGAGTACTACGTACCTGACGACCATCATCGGCTTATAGCCTTTTTTATGTTGGGGTCGACTTCCAGTCTAACCAGATCCAGCTGAATACCAGTATTTTACATGGAGCGACTGCCTATCTGACATCCACAACCCAGTTAATGCTGGGTTAACGATACCACTTGGTAAGACTGGTTGTCAGACTATTTGGGGGTTGACTACCTACCTGTAACGACTGTCAAAGATAGACAAATGACGGGACAGCCTAATCTACTTTCCGAGGCACGGAGGAAACTTGGCATATAAGGATGGACACATTGGACACCCAAACACAGATCAACCTAGGCAAGCACGTCTTAACCTTAAGATCGACCCAAGCGGCTGTTATTATTTGGCCATGCAACCACACCGGTAATGGTGTCGATTCTGTTGTGCACAAATAGGCTATTGCTATCGTTTACTGAAAGGCAGTGCACAAAAAGCACGGCCGTAGGTATGAACTAAGTTAGAGATGTCAAACTAGTTTGTGCCTTGCGTTTGACCGTGTTTTTAAACGACATATTTTTACGTGCACCCTTAATTTGCATGGAAATATTAATTCCAATTAAATAAAAATTGCCATTGCCTAAATTAAGTTCTGTTTGTGGTTTGTGCACAACAGAATCGACGCCAATGTCAGTTTACCTTTTAAGGCATTCCCTTCCAGCATTGCCTTCCAGCATTGCCACTCATTTCTGCCTTGTTAATACGAGTACCTTCCATTAGTCGCATTTCTCTCACAATCTCAACATGAGCAAACCGTTTAAACATACTCTTTACATTTTTGCCACTACATTTTCAACTCAACTTCATAGTAAAATTTCTATAAATTGTTGTGTTTCTACGCAAAAACTACACAGTATTAAAGACAAAGGCAGTACTTCAGCAGTAAACCTTCAGCCAATTTGTCCGGATATTGAAAAGGCTCATGCAGCTACTCGTAAGCATTAGATTGCAGACTGGTTCCTCTATAAAATATATTTCTTCGAAGTCTTTGAATCAGAAAGAGGAATAAAGCTTTGTATAGGAACTCGTGTAAGCTTGGACAAAATAATTGCGAGCCTTTTATTCTGTTTCCGTCTAACTGAATAGTTAATGGGAACTTCTATTAGTTATTGAGCTTCTTGTTAATAGTATAGGTTCTTAAATCGAACCGATTTCGGACGTTAAAGGTAACTTACATCTGCTTAGGCCCTTTTCTAATTATATTAAGAGTCCAATTAAATTTGGTTTTTGCAAATTTTTGATTTTTACGTCCTGAATCAAATTATTGACGAAAATTTTGTGTTCAGGTCCTTCCTCGTCCAGCGTGTTACTTAAACTGAGGAGGGAGCTGAATTGACGCAGAGTTTAGAGTACCTACATTAATTTATTTTCACTTCTCATGCTCTAAAAGTACGCCGTTATAGCCCTACGAAGCGGGATTAAAGTGACCGTTTATTCCCTAGGGAGTAAAAAGTAATTTAAAAATGGAACGATCTTTTACTTGGAAACATGGTCACAAAAGAGTAACTTGTCAAAGGTTTTATTTAACAAGTAAAAAATCCAATAGATCGGTTTTCTGTAAGTATATACAGGGTGTATTTCACCTCATCACAAAGCCGTTAACCAAGCATCCTGCACATCAAACTAAGTAACTTTACGCCAAAATTATTGCTGGGAACCTATTTTTTTTTTTTGAGGTTATAAATCATGTTTTGTGGTAGGTATAACTCAATGTAACGCACTCAAAACATTGTGCGGATGGATAGATTGAATAGTACGGGGGTCGTAGAGATGATTTTTACTTTTAGTAAAAATCATGCGATAAAAAGTGGTATTTAAAAAAAAACTTGTCAAAATCTTGAAAATTTGACCCCCAATATCTCCGTAACTAGAAGGTTCCCAGGTATAGTGTAGAACAAAAAAATGATCAGAATGACAAGAAGAACAAGTGCCTTTCGTATTCGTTAAGAGGTGTTTTACACCCTTTATTTAATGACTTTCTTTTCTGACTAGCACAATCAGATACTGGGCAAAACATACCCGTATAAGAATATTCTTGACAGACTTTCTGGCGTCTAACTACCAAACATACAAATAACAGCCGGTACCAACGGTTTGGTTTTCTTTTTTTTCCGGGACACGGAATGATGAAGATTATAACATTTAATTAATAATAGGTAGGTTATTAAGAGAAATGAGGGTGTACCTATAGAGGTTTTGTTATTATATTTCCAAAGAGAACCCCTTATTGTTAACTCAATGCGTGTCACTTGTCAAAGCGCCCTCGCTTTTGTCACCCCTGCTTGTGAAACTCCAAACAAACACGAAGTCGGACAAAGTTTGGACTGGGTTCGTCAAGGTGCTCATATTAATTAATTTAAGTTTAGAATCAGATACTTTAGTCTAATGAAAGTTAACAGCTTATATTTGACTATTTAATTTAGAGGTTATTAAACTGGCCGGTACACGAGCGCGTGGCTGAATAATAACAGCCACTCCGGTCGATCCTTAGGTTAGGTTAAACCCAGGTTAGGTTGGTCTGTGGGAAATGATCAAATTACTTCTCCCACTCTAGGCGGAGCGAGAGGGAGTGTCAGACTTTTACTGACTAAAACCCATCCATGTTTCTTCCTCGCCCTTTATTTCCCGGGGCCACGGTATCTCTTTCGAACAGGCCCGCAACCCCGACAGGCTTCGGTCCTTGCCCTTCCTTCATGCTGAGATCTCTTTGAGGCGGACGTGGAACATGGGGGACCACCCCTACATACCGAGTTTCCTATGTGATTCGGAAAGCACGTTAGGCCCTTGATCACGGCTGTCATTAGCACGCCTTTGGCATTCGTTACAGGAAGTCAGTGGCCCAAAAAGTCTGACACCAGTCTTACCAGTCTAGCAAGTGACATCGTATTAAGGTCGTGGCTCACTTGACAAGCACCGCACCAGCACCGCTCCAACCCAGCAATTTACTTGCCATTCAAATTAGAGCATGAAATCGTGTGTCGCATAACATTTTTTTGAATGTCCATATGAAAAAGCTTACGGCGGGTGGTCAACGCGCTTGCCGCTATCATACGCCTCGCCGCGCGGGCGGCGCGGTGTCCGCGCGCGGCCCGCGCGCCGCAAGCGAGGAGACCGCGCGCGGCAAGCGAGGGGACCGCGCGCGGACGCCGAGTGGCCCGCGAAACAACGTCACTGCGCCGTCGTGCTTCTCCGCGTAGTGGGTACTCTTTGTTTAATGTATGGCCAGTTACAAATTTAGTTAAAGAGCCCACGACACTAGACCTAGTTCGGTTAGACTCCCAGATAATATCTATATATAATTGGTCACGATGCTGCAATGCATAAAAACCATTACTATTATGATAAGACTCCCGAGTTATGTGAAATTCAGTACAAATCGAAAGCTTGTTGTCACCCAAGTAACACAAACTAGTTGCTTAAGAGCTCTGGAGCCAATCCAAATAAACCGACTGATATTGTTGTAATCGATGGTTGTTCTTATAAGATCAACCTTCGATTACAACAATATCAGTCGGTCGGTCGTTCGGTCTGTAACCAATCGTTACAGTACACCGGCTGAAACTATTTTTAAAAATAATTTAAATATACTGAACTTAAAAAAATCTCAGAACTGTAATGGAATGTAAACTGTAATGGAAAGAAAAATTAAACCACAAATCCACAAAATATAATTACTAGAGATAATTCCCTAAAATACAATGCTACCTCCCGGACTATTACTACCAGCGTGCGGACTGCGAGCTTGCGCCTTGCGGACGGCGAGTGGACCTCGCGCGGCCGGCGCGTGGCCCGCGCGGCGCAAGCTGGGCGACCACGCGCGGCCCGCTCGGCGCAAGCGAGGCGACCGCGCGCCGCAAGCGAGGGGACCGCGTGCTTACACCTCGCTTGCGCCGCGCGGGCCGCGCGCCGTAGCCTTTATTCGAGGCGACGCCGGTCAGGAGCTGTGCTGGTGCCGTGCTGGTGCGGTGCTTGTCAAGTGAGCCACGACCTTTAGGTATCCAGTACTAACTGGGTTGTGTTGTGGAGTTCAGGTAGGCAGTCGCTCCATGTAAATACTGGTATTCAGTTGCATGCGGTTAGATTCGATGCCGGTTTCAAAAAAAGTTGGGAAAAGGCTAGGTGGATGAGGAAAACTGGCTGGTAGACCAATAGGGCAGACGACAAGAAAAAATCTAATTGGTCCGTCAGATAGATCATTAAAAAGTATTTGACCCGTATTTTTTCTTTTGTTACGTAAATCAAAATTGACGAAGATACGACGCTTTTGAATTCCCAATACGTCACGCCTAGGTATAATTATAATAAATAAATAAATAAATAAATATCGCTGGACATTAACACACAGCGCCACCTAGTACCACACTAAGCAAAGCTTGTGTCGTGGACACTAGATAGTTGATATACTACATATATACTTTTTTGTTTGTAAATACATACTTATTATACATATAAACATCCATGACTCGGAAACAAATGTCCATGCTCATCACACAAACATTTGCTCCTACCGGGATTCGAACCCAGGACCCTAAGAACGTAAGGCAGCGTCACTACCACTACGCCATTCGAGTCGTCAATTCTTGCGAATTCTTCTTCTTCTGACGTCACGAGTTCCCTACTCTCGAGTTTTGATGCGTTTTATCTTTGTCAATATTCAATGATTTACAAAACAAAAAATACGTGTCCATTATTTTTCAGTAAGTAATCTTACTGACGGACTAAATAGATTTGTTATTTTTTGATACCATCGTTATGCCTATTGAAAATACATAGATTACAACACCCTGAAGACTTACTGCGTCGTTGGGGATTTATTTTGCCTCGCTAGAGAATGTTAGAATTCCTTCCATGTTTCTATTTTTATTTTTCAAACAGGAATATAGGCATGCTTTGGCTGGCAAAAATGTTTAGTGGACTTGCGGAAACAAAATTTCAAAACAACTTATCACAGTTATATTATATAAAACAAGGTCTCCTGCCGCGTCTGTCTGTCCCTATGTATGCTTAGATCTTTAAAACTACGCAACGGATTTTGATGCGGGTTTTTTTTAATAGACATATTGATTCAAGAGGAAGGTCTTAGTATATAAGTTTACGCGGGGAAGCCGTGGGCATTGTCTAGTTTTATTATAATTGGTTGTTCTTTTCATGTCAACAGACTCCAACCTCTAACATTATTTTTTCTTTCACCAATTCTCAACCAGATTCGCACGCAATTGAACGAGGGTCTAATCTGACAAAACCCTTAACCAGAATCCAACTCAATTTTTCCAAACGATGTTTAATTTAGCCAATATCGAAATAATGATTACAACATTCACCTTTTCAACACGTTTTGTAGTCCAATAAAGGACAAAAGTACGCAATTTGCAAAATTACTGACTGCTATATTGAATTCTCGAGTGAATCTGCATATTTAATTTCACGCTTGTTATCCCGATTGAGGATCAGCTGATTACAACGTAGGTCCTATCTCCCCTCACCCTACGGCCTGTTTGTGCTAAAATATATTAAGTATCCCCCTGTGCTGTACATTTTTTCGTACAATTTCAGTATCGCGTAAAAGCTTTCGGAAGTAAATTTCGAGTGTGCGTGAGCCTTAATTTAATGACGCTCTCAGTTTATCAAATATTGTGTTCCTTGCCTACATCATACATTTTTCGGGATTTTGTATAATTAATTTCGTCTCGTGTATCCTCTACATGTTGGGGCGGTTCAAAGAAGGTTTTTATTCAATTTCGCGTGTTCCCGGAAAATCAAAGTCAACATTCCCTAATGCGTTAATTAATGTATAATGTTTAGTCCATGTTTCTTTTTTGTAAGATCCATGTTTATCAGGAATTTAAACATCTGCCGAATATGAGCAATTTTATAGAACAGCTTCAATGTGATTGGGATCTACAAAAAACTTCAGTACATAATTAAAAATTACCCCGAACATTATTGCTCTAAAATAAAGTTTACTTTTTGATATTTATTAATTAAACCTTCATAGACTGGAGTGTCAAAACCAAAGGTCGCGTGAAACAATTCGGGTTTGTTTGAAAACATTCGCAAATTAAATTCTCGTACAGAATTAAATTGTTTAATGTTATTAATTGGTCTCAGTTGTGGTGTGTGAGGGCGCTGTGAAGCGTATTTTAGTTGAGATGAAATAGACACGCTTTTAAATAATGTGAAAGCTGTAAAATTGAAATGTGTGCAGTAGTTTTGGACGAAAATAACAATCGTCGTCGTAGTTGTATCGTTAATTGTTTTTTACTGTTTAGAAGCATAAAAGCCTAAGTTAGCTGTTGTGTGTTTTTGTTGGTAGTTTATCCATTATGAAGTGGTTTGGGCGTGGCAGCACGGAACATTGATGATTCATAAATTTTAATGTAAATTTATACTTAACAATAACATTATAATAACAAAGATTTGCTTATAAGTTTGTACTGTTTTCACTAAGAGAAATATACATTATTCGTGGGAGCCTATAATAGTTATTTGTTATACAACAGTACAAAGTTGTTTTTTAACCGCGTGCTCAATTTTGATGAAAGAGCAAGCGATAGATTCTAAAATGGAGTCACGAGCGCAGCGAGTGATTCAAAACTTAGAATCTTGAGCATAAGCGAGGGAATCATCAGAGCACGAGGTGAAAAATCTTTGCACTCGAGTGCAACACGTAACTTTTCATCCCACCTCAGCGAGACACTGAATAAACGCAAAAAAAGGCGCATTATTAACAAATTCAGATAATTCTGTTGGCGCCAAATAAACTTCCTCGTCGCTAGATAATGGTAATTTTAGGTTATTCACTTGTTTTCAAGTTGGATTCCTTGTTTTTAACCTAAGGTGTTAACAATATGACGTGAAAAGAAAATGGCGCGCGCAAAAAATTTTAATTATACAACATTATTTTTTGTTTATACTAAACCCGAAAAGGGGTCATTGTACTCATCATTTTGAACAACTTTTTCTATGGGACGAACCTTGAAATCGCGAAAAAAAAATCAGCTGTTCCCTACATTTTGACGAGTTATGCGAACATAAATGTAGGGAACAGCTGATTTTTTTTTCGCGATTTCAAGGTTCGTCCCATAGAAAAAGTTGTTCAAAATGATGAGTACAATGACCCCTTTTCGGATTTAGTATAAACAAAAAATAACCCTGTATACTTATAATGCATTTTAGCCGAGCTATCACAATTTTGCAGGCGAAGTCGCGCATGCAGTGCTAGTCTTTCTATAATATAAAAATGAATCGCAAAATGTGTTGGTAAGAGCATAACTCAACAACGCCTAGACCAATTTGGCCAATTCTTTTTTTGGTGTATTTCTTATTGTCAGGAGAAGGTTCTTAGGTAGGTAGTAGGTAGGTAGTAGTAGGTAGGTAGTAGTAGGTAGGCAGTGGTAGGTAGGTAGTATAGCAGGTAGGTAGTAGTAGGTATGTACTGTAGGTAGGTAGTAGTAGGTAGGTAGGTAGTAGTAGGTATGTACTGTAGGTAGTAGTAGGTATCTTGTGTCGGTAGGTAGTAGTACGTAGGTAGTAGTAGGTATGTACTGTAGGTAGTAGTAGGTATCTTGTGTCGGTAGGTAGTAGTACGTAGGTAGTAGTAGGTATGTACTGTAGGTAGGTAGTAGTAGGTATGTAGTGTAGGTAGATAGTAGTACGTAGGTAGAAGATAGGTAGGACAGGACAACGTCTGTCGGGTCGGCTAGTAACTAATAAAAGTTTCGTTATGAAAATTCATAAATGTAATTCAGATCTTATAATAATAACGTAGATTATGTTGATATAATCTGGATAGACTACATTTTCTCAAACAGGGCTCTACTTATCAAAGAATCGTTTGAATAAAGTTTAGAAGTACAGTAATTATCTCGAATCTAGTCAGATGTTATAATTATTATGGAATTTTGTAAGATTAACTGTTGCCTAAGAACTTAGAAATTAGTCTTGAATTTATAAATACAAGATTATTGCATTTTCTATTTCATTGAGCACCGCGAAACTCATGAAATGTTCCACGACTCAACTTTTGTTCCGTGAATTTTGCAAATAAGAAAAATAACATCTTCCATCCGATTGACATAACTTTCTTGAGGGAGTTGTAACTTGTTCTGTATGAAAAGTCGTGTCCTAAAAGTATTTTTGTTATAATGAGGATTACATCACCTTAAACATCATTAAAAAGCGCGTTTTCACGATTTGATTTATCAAAATAATTATTTTCATGCATGTGCAGTCGTTTGGTGCGGTTGACAATACTTTTTAAGAGCTGTCAAAACGCGGTTCTCTCATAGATTTTGTATGGCACGCTGTGACGTCACTGTTTAGTCAAATCAATTACTCAACTATTTCTTGATTTCAAAGCAACTAAAAATCTTATTTGGCAATTAATTGACAATAAATCGGGTTATCTGGCCCAAAAATAAGGTTTTTAGAGATTGGTGTCCTAGAATTAATTGTTTTATGGTGTCTTCTACCCTAATGATAGCAGGCACCCACTCCGTGCACCCGCGCGAGATTAAGGTCCATGTTCACCTTGTTCCAAGATGACGCTCTGAAAAAACAGCTGTTTAAACACAAATGTTTATATGGGAACATGTCATACTGACAGCTGTCTTTAGATAATCAGACCGTTATCTTTTCGGTGAACATGGACCTTAGAATCTGTCAAGCTTGACCGTAGCGGTCAGACGCCATTGTTCAACTATTTTGTCTACTTCGGTGACAGTTAATGAAGCCTGTTACGACGTGCAATGGACATACAACCTTAAGCAATAACTTACGTGAATCCCTGAATTGGGACAAAGAGGCAGTTAAAAATAAAATCTCCTTATAATAAAATTGGACATATGCAGTAAAAAAACTACGAATTCATTATTTTTGAAAGTCATACTAGTCGATAACGATGTCCATAGAGAATTTTATTTCCATTCGGATGGACAGAGGGTCACTACTCAAGTATAAAATCAATTTCTACGCGAGGAAAGCCGCGGGGAACAACGACTGTATGTATGGATATATGTATGTATATTTGTAATGCTTACTAAGCTGTGTTGGTGGCAGCTCTAGGTACCTACAACTAAGCGGTCAAACAGTGGGTTAAACTGTAAACCAAATAGCTTGTTCGACCGTACATACTTGTTGAGATAGGCGATTTAAGGCCAGGTAGTCCAAGCAAAGTAGGTAATTAACGCTAGCATCCTTTACACGAAACGAGACGTGCGCACACGTCGCGCGCCGCCGGCATGAACTTACATGAACCCAAAGCTGAGGCGAAGTGTTACAGTATAGGCAAACGTCAGTATGTCGTAGTTAATAGCAGAGATTTATCTGCTTGAGTGATCTCATCATTTGAGTCGACTCTATTGTCATCAAACAGGCACAGACCCAGACACCGTGGCTACTGAGAGAAATTCTTGATGGAAAAATCCAATAACACTTTCCCTAACCCGGGAATCGAACTCAGGACTCGCGTATGAGACCACTCGACCAACAGTCAAGGAAATAACAGATACAAAATTGTACAGAACCATTCAGAAAATTGAACTTATTTACATGCCTGAACGAGCAACAAATTCCCTTTGACGGGGAAATGTAATAGGAATAAGAGTAAATAATTTTTCCTTCACAGTGTCGTGAACATGCGCTGGGTATGACGTCATACGAGGAACACGTTTTGCTCCTATATTCAGTTCGTTAGCACTTTTTTTATATAAAAGTTACGGATTCACGGAAAAGGTTACAATGTTATACATACTAATTATCGCCCGTGGCTTCGTCTGCGGAGTTTCAATTTGTTTACTCTCAGTGCATTTATAAATTGGGGTCTATATTCGATTGTTCTGTTGTATATTAAGCTTTACTAGTGGTTGGCATTAGGCACTCCACCTACAAAGATTTGCCAATTAAATTATCAAACGTCAACAAAGTTGTTGCCATGACGACCAGGTCTTTTAGTATACGAAACGTCTGCACGTATGCGTGTGTGAAATAGTGTGTGTAATTAAACACTGTTTTAGGCTTTCACGGTTTAAAACTAAACTTATATTGTCACTTACGGGATATCTTCCGTGATTATTTGTTACGTTGAGCTCCCGATATTTCGACGCTGTTGCAAGCGCCATGATCGCGGGTTGACTGGCTGGAGTATGCGGGTGGATGGAAATTAAATTGTCCACAAAACTTGGTGATACTGAGAGTGCATTTTGTCGTGACTTAGTGTCGAGTTCCAATAGTGCGCGTAGCAAAAGACAAAGAAAGAGGGTAGACAGATTTGTCTGCTCGTAACAATTTAATTTCCATCCTGTAAGTGACAATATAAGTTTAGTGTGTGTAATTATGTATTGATTTAATGTATTTTTGTGCATACGTAACTAAACTTAAAAATATAAACTATAAGTGTTCGAAAGTTCATACTCGTCCACGCAATTATCGTAAAAAGGGTACATAGTTTTGCTCTTCACTTATTAATATTATGATAACTGTGCAGTTACAGCAAAATTAGTTCTGTCGTTGTTGCGTGAAAGAATAACAAATATATATTTTAAACATTCTCGCAATTTACACACTCAATCATTTAACATTATAGTTTTATTTGTCAGAACTTTCTTAAGAAGGGTACCGTTCCAGTCTTTCGTCTAGGGTGCCAAGTATACTCTGAGGCCCTACTCCTTCACGCTTCGTCCGTATATTCGGATCTATCCGTCTCTCTCGCGCACGTCTGCAGATGAGTGCGAGTGAGAGACGCGGATAGATCCAATATACAGACGAAACGTTGGGGAGTAGGCCCTCTGGCCTGGCGCTGCTCGCAAGCTTTTCAGTCGATGGATTCTTATTATAACTTTTTCTCAGCGAGGAGCCCTTTGTCCCAGCAATGGGAATGCTATAAACTGATCGTTGCTCTGGTCACACACAGCATTAGCGTTATTTTGAGCTTTTAGAGAAAATTTAACTTAAATCCTTGTGTTTTCCAGTTTTTTTTTCCGAAAGTCGGTTTTTGAATAAAACTCTTGTCGTTCTTA
Organism: Xestia c-nigrum; assembly: GCA_916618015.1. Taxonomy (NCBI): domain Eukaryota; kingdom Metazoa; phylum Arthropoda; class Insecta; order Lepidoptera; family Noctuidae; genus Xestia; species Xestia c-nigrum. Next base: position 17,918,252 of record OU745255.1, on the reverse strand, counting down.
TTTTTCCCTAAAAGATAATCTGTGTAAAAGTAAAATAAACTTCTATAAAAGAGACACTGAAAAAAGTTTCTAACAAAGAACTAAGAAAATTTACAATAGCCTTACCCTAAAAGTTTTTGTGTTCTCTCTTGTTGCGAATCCCATTTTCAAACTTATGTAGAAACTAACTTATTTATCTTCTAATAAACAAAAATCTAGTGGCACAGTGTTTGTTATCGATCTCCTCCGAAAAGGCTTGAGCGATTTTTATGAAACTTTTGTGAATATTTGGTAATTTGGTAGGTCTAATATATAAAAGTAAGGTTATTTTTTTATCTCGCACATCTAAAATTTCCACACTAACGAAGTCGCGTGCAACAATCAAGTTTAATATTATATAAGTAGTATCTACACTTTATACATAAATCCTTTATTATGCAGTTAATGAACTAATCTTCAGTCAGAAAGTCATTAATAGTTCATCAACATTATGAAAACCAATCGCAAGTTGTCTAGAAACTAATAAACGTTTTCCCAGAGCGGTAAATATCAATTTATTAAACTATTTACTCAAAGAGGTTATGGTTTACCCTTTAACTTTTGAATTGAAATAAAGTAACGCTCGGTTTCAGCGATACCTAAATGATAAAATTAATATCTAAATCATTACTTGGTCTGTCAAAATGTATGACAGTTAATTGTTAATTTATTTAGGTGTGGCTGAGTTTATAATAAATACACTAGCAGCCCGCCCCGGGTTCGCACGGGTAGACATTTATTTAAGTACTATAAATTCTCCTCCCTCATTTTTTTCTAGTAATAAAATAAACGCAACGTTACTTAGGGATAATGCTGCATTCGAATGGTGAAATAAATTTTGAAGTCTGTCCAGTAGTTTTTGATTTAATCCATGACAAACGTACTATATTTCCTTTTTATTTTATTAGTGTAGGAGTGTAGATTTTAAATAGTTATTGATTTGTTTCTGGCAAGGCACGTAGTAACTTCAACTTTATTTTAATACGTGTATCTGGCTGTTGCCTGCGGCAATGCGTGGCCACGATTTGCGTGTCAAAGATTTTTAATTTTCCGGAATAAAACCAACAAAACCTCAACACCCGGAAAGGATAAGGGTGCTTCCTTTTCGTTCTTTGAAGGTTTCAAAATTTCGAGAAGAAAGAAACAGCCAAAGTCGCTTTTAAGTTCTATTTTAAGTATGGATTAATTGTTTGTCATTTTCACGTTTCGACTGTTTGATAAGCTGGGGCGAAAAGGAAACCGGTAGGTTTAGAACAAAAGAGGGTTTAATAACGATGTCGATCAAAGATAAAGTATGATAAAGTCCAAATGATTTTAAACCATAAAAATATAGATGGTAAAGTTCCAAATCGAATGAGATTTGATAGTTGCGATAAATATAAGTAACACAGAAAGTAAAATAATCATCATAATTTAGTATTTAAAATGCTATCGGTTACATAAAATATACCTACCATTAAAATCACACCAACACACGAACATAGAGATAACAAATCCCATTGATTAATGGATCTTACAGCTTGTTGCTTTCCAATTCCATTGCGAAGACGAAAGAGGGCAAATTGGGGCAAAAAAGGGCAATAATGGGCTGGGATCGAACGGAACGGAACGAAAACGTAAAGGCTCTCTAATGAAGTCAAATAGACGTCGACGTCAGCCTCCACGTCAAGATGACGGCTAATCTTGTTAGTAGGTACAATTGTTACACTTAATTCCGCTGTTGTAAAGTCGGCTTTATTGGCTTTCTGATTGGTTTCGTTGTTCAATGAGTTTTTTTTTTTAATTTGGTTTATCTTTGCAGTTATTTTTCACCTCTAATATAATTCTTATGAAGAAGAGAACAAAGGTTACAGTACTGCAAAATCAGAGCTATAATAAGAATGAAAGAATATACCTATTTGTATTGTACGGTGCGTCACTACTGGCATTGGGAGATGATTAATACAGGGCCATACTTATAAATAAAAAAAACTTTGTCAAAATGATTGTGTTTTATAAAAAGTTAATCAAAACAGAACGACTTATTAAAAGGACTTGTATTGTTTTGTTTTTTTATTAAAAAAAAAACAACACATTCGAAATTCGAATAACAAAAAAAAAGCAAAACAATGGCCGCCTATAAAATTCAACGTGTAAAAGTTGTTCAATTTATTTGTTCGTTTTCTCGGCGTTATTAGCAAGCTCCTGAGTCCAGAGCAAGGTTATTTCTGTAACTATACCTTTACTGTATTATTATGTAGATAGGTTGAGCCCTAGACAATATAATTGGCGGCCCACAGTAGCAGTTTGAGTAATCGTTTACTTACGGGGCAATTGTGGCAGTTACTTGATGGTTCCCTAATTGTAACACGTTGAATTTTAGGAGGTATTTCTTTTTATTGTTCTTTTCACTCTGTCAATGGAATTAGTCATTTTTTGACGTAAGTACCTATAACAAATTCCATCATTATACTGTTACATAAAAGCCCAAACTTGGTGAGATTTACTATGAGAGATTATTTATTACTATCTATAGGTTTTGTTTGAGCTTTTTATGATTAGACATATAAACAGTAATTTAATTGTTCGTTTAATGGAATAGAGATGTTGTATTTTTGCTTTTGTTTTTTGGTTTGACTTTTTTATGCTTTTAATGGTATTTACTGATGACGTTCTAATAATTGTTTATATTTTAGTTTTTTTTTGTGCATGATGTTGTATTTGATTACTGCTTCTGTTATGATTTTAAATGTAATTTGTTGTATAATTCCAACACAGTGTAAATTGTTTGATGAATGAATAAATAAATAAATAAAATTTACTATGTCTCTGACTTGAAGTGATTTACTATCATATATTCAAAGTCTAAAATCGTCACTTCTTTTTATAATCCATACATTTATTAGCATATGTTGGTAGGTAGCAAGATTTACTAGTAAAACCAAACATTTACTAGCAAACAGGATTTTACAGTAACAGTTTCATTTTTCATCGTTCAGTAGATATTAAGAACCTTCTACAGGCATTACAGTAGAGACACTTAGAAATATATTTTTCAATTCCTTTTTCCGTAATCGAAGTATAAGAGGTACTTTTATTTGTAGATCGTACAATCTCGTCAACTAATAGATAACATTTCATTTCTTCCAATGCACTCGTACTATTTGAAAATGAAACTGACTGCAATTAAATAAAACTTTGATACAAAACAGTCGATAATGTTAATATTATCTTGTTGAGGACTGAGAAAATACAGACAGAGTCGTTCCATGATCATTGCATTTTAATGAAAATCCGATCAAAACGTTTTACGAAAGATAATGCATTATCGCACTGAAAAAAATGTTAGGTTGGATTTAACAGATTTTGCGTAAATTGAACCAAAGTTTGCGGTTGATTTCGGTCCTATCACGAATTTTGGTTGTTTTTACCAAACACATTAAGTTGATGTTGAACCAAAGGAGAATGTGCAGCGTACTATGGCACTTGGTTGCGAAATTTTTGATACAGTAAAGTAGTAGAAAATTAGCCACAAAAAGGGTTAGTGTCATACTTTAAAACGAGGTTCAATTCAAAATTAAATATTGTGGGGTTTTTGAAAAAAAAATACGTAAGTTGAGTACCTGTTGTGGTTATGTTACATTTCAAAAGAAATCGAAAACGCCATTTTGTTTGACATTTCATCGAATAGTGTTGTGACCAAACAATAGATTACGGAGTCAGAATCGTAACACTACAGATTATAAATCTTAATTGTTTTATTTTTACCTAGAAATTGCTTTTTAACGAAAGAAATAGTAACATAATTGAATAATAATAATAATGACAACTCTTAAAACTTTTTAGTTATGAATGTAGATTATTTTGTTGCTCCACGATTTATGTTAACGTTAAATCGATCGATTATAATTGAAAAAGGAGTCGCTTCACTATTATGCAACAAATGACGTATTTGTGGTACTAGATACTAATAAAAATTAAAATAGAAACCCCACAAATGATTTCAATGAATTTAGGTAAAAAGATCATTAAAAATAATATTTAAATTATACATTAACCTCCAATAGGCATACTTGTCAAAAAGCGAAACTATTGGTGCCCAATTTCCTTTATTTGGTAGATTACACCTATATTTCGTACATTTTTTACCAAAGTGATTTAGTAACATTTCTTACTTTAGTATAATTTTTACCAAAATACTTTAGTAACATTTTTCACCAAAGAACTTTAGTAACATTTTTTTACCAAAGTAATTTAGTAACATTTCTCACCAAAGTACTTTAGTATAATTTTTACCAAAATACTTTAGTAACATTTTTCACCAAAGTACTTTAGTAACATTAATTTTTTTACCATAGTACTTTAGTAACGTTTCTCACTAAAGAACTTTAGTAGATTTTTAACCAAAGTACTTTCGTAACCTTTTTATCAAAGTACTTTAGTAAAAAGTACAATGTAGTTCGCTGCAATCTACCAAAGAGATATTGTATATTTTACCCAACATACTTGTTTTTTTTACCAAATACATTTTGTATGTTCTACTGTTACGTTTTTGATACAAATTACCGAAGCTAGTTTAATAGAAAATGCAAAGGTATTTAGTAAAATCTTCAACGAAAATTTTGTAGATAGTACTTATTACATGGTAGAAAGTATTAAATCAGTTTGTTTGTGGTACTGCGTACGGACGTCGTACTACCACGACAGTCCACCTCGCACTCTGCGGCTCTGGGCACCGCGCCACGTTTCATCAACGTGACTTGTGAGGACTCACATAGTGTGAAAGTCTCGAGAAGAGCTTACTATTGAAATGAAACTATGAAATAAGGTCTAAGGCAAAATCAAGGAGGGTCAATCACGCGTGGAGAATCTTAACACCGCGATTCAGAAAGACGCGTCATCGGCACAACGCCATCTATCGGCTTGTTCATGTTTTTTCACTATGATTGTTACTTTGAATACCATAGACTTCTTATGTTTTCCTGTCATCTATGTAGGTAAAGAACTATTTTCTGCATTGTTTTCAAAATTGTAGGCCCAGTAGTTTCGAAGATAAGGGGACGAATGGTCAATTTTCGGTTATTTGCTAATTTCTAATTTATTCCTTTTGTCAACCAGACTTAATTGTTGAGATTTGTATGGTAACATTTTCAATACTCATTGTAAATTTACACCGTAAACTATGGTAGGGACTATATTTCGATCGCAACCTATGTAATTTTGTTAGTTCAACCGCAAGGTCTTGTTATTTTTATTATATTTTTATGATAAAATCAACCAAACTAAATTGTTGAGATTCGTTTGGTAAAATGTACAATATTATTTGTTAATTCACACCATGAACTATGGTAAACACTATATTTTGATCGCAACCTATGTACTTTTGTAAGTTCAACCACGAGGTCTTGTTATATTTATCATATTTTTATGATAAAATCAACCAAAATAAATTGTTGAGATTCGTTTGGTAAAATGTACAATATTATTTGTTAATTTACACCATGTACTCTGGTAGGCACTATATTTTGATCGCAACCTATGTAGTTTTGTTAGTTCAACCACGAGGTCTTGTTATATTTATCATATTTTTATGATAAAATCAACCAAAATAAATTGTTGAGATTCGTTTGGTAAAATGTACAATATTATTTGTTAATTTACACCATGAACTATGGTAAACACTATATTTTGATCGCAACCTATGTACTTTTGTAACTTCAACCACGAGGTCTTGTTATATTTATCATATTTTTATGATAAAATCAACCAAAATAAATTGTTGAGATTCGTTTGGTAAAATGTACAATATTATTTGTTAATTTACACCATGTACTCTGGTAGGCACTATATTTTGATCGCAACCTATGTAGTTTTGTTAGTTCAACCACGAGGTCTTGTTATATTTATCATATTTTTATGATAAAATCAACCAAAATAAATTGTTGAGATTCGTTTGGTAAAATGTACAATATTATTTGTTAATTTACACCATGTACTCTGGTAGGCACTATATTTTGATCGCAACCTATGTAGTTTTGTTAGTTCAACCACGAGGTCTTGTTATATTTATCATATTTTTATGATAAAATCAACCAAAATAAATTGTTGAGATTCGTTTGGTAAAATGTACAATATTATTTGTTAATTCACACCATGAACTATGGTAAGCACTATATTTTGATCGCAACCTATGTACTTTTGTAAGTTCAACCGCGAGGTCTTGTTATATTTCTCAAATTTTATTATAAAATCAACCAGACTTAATTGTTGAGATTCGTTTGGTAAAATGTACAATTATTATCTGTTAATTCACACCATGAACTCTGGTAGGCACTATATTTTGATCGCAACCTATGTAGTTTTGTTAGTTCAACCACGAGGTCTTGTTATATTTATCATATTTTTATGATAAAATCAACCAAAATAAATTGTTGAGATTCGTTTGGTAAAATGTACAATACTATTTGTTAATTTACACCATGTACTCTGGTAGGCACTATATTTTGATCGCAACCTATGTAGTTTTGTAAGTTCAACCACGAGGTTTTGTTACATTTATCATATTTTTATGATAAACTAAATTGTTGACATTTGTTTGGTAAAATGGACAATACTATTGGTTGATTTACATCAAAACTCTGATATCAACTTCAACCTTTTTAGTTTTGTAAGTTCAATATCGAGGTTTTGTTATATTTATCGTAGTTTCCTTGTAATTCAGCCAACCTTTGCTAATTTGGTAAATCCAACAAACCTTTTTTTTCAGTGCGTTTAGTACCGTGAGAGCAATTCCCTTATACTCAAATAATTACACTAATTAGATCATAATTGTCGAGTGAAAATCGGACGGGATTTTAAAGCTTTTTGTCTATTCTGAACAAAAAAATCTAAGCAACTGTACTTAAAAGAAACGAAACCAAGCAACACTTTTTTTAGATCATTTCTTCCATGACATTTAAAAAAAAAGCAAAAAACAATAACTTTGGTAGCCAAACGTTCTGTACGATTGCAAGCAAAATGGTTATTGCATATCACGTACCCAATAACAACGGTTGTCGCAAGTTCTAAAGGCATATTCCATTGGTCGCTCCAGCCAACCGGCAAAGGTAAACAATAAACAAAACGCGCAATGGAGAAAATATAGGATACGGCTTCGAGGAACTTTTAATAAAGTCGAAATATCAATTTATAACGATGCTTTATTAAAAACTCGGTGTCTCCTTTCATGTTTATGAAGCTTTGAAGAAGGCGGGATGAGGCTGTTTTATTGCGGGATTTTTCCTGGTATCGAGATTGCTTGATATGAGTATATTATTTTGGATTTATTTATTGTCGTAGCCTACGGGTTTGCATGCGAAGATAAGATCAATATTGACAATATACCAATAGCAAATACTTAAATAAGTTTGGGGAAATAAATAGAGGTCTTTGTTAAATAAACATAATATCGTCATAACCTGATTATAAATATGTAATGATCAAGTATTTATTACTACCTAAGTATTTTACAAGCTTTCATTTTCCGATATCTGTAATCAAATCTTGCAACTAAAAGAACACCGGTCAAAGCACGAACAAATTTTTGTTGATATTTTATTTTAGCGTCTGCCCATGAAAATAATATAAAAGTATAGAGTTTGAATTCCTGAAGAGTTTTGTCTTCAGTCATATTTTTCTAGGAAGTCAGGATTTAAAGATATTCCAGTTTGAAGTTTTAGAGGTTATATCTTGTTAACAACAGACTATTCGAAAAATAAATCTAAAAATACCTTAACTCACTTTAAATACGAGTACATTAATATAAATGCATTTATTTACAACTAGCTGCGCCACGCGAAGTTTAGAAGAATATAAGGATAGTGGGAGAATAGTTAAAGGACTCCGTATTCAGAGACGTCCGTAGGTCTGCCACATGGCTCACATGGTCACACGAGACATAATTAGGTACTTACCTACTTAAATAAATGATCAGAAGAATATTTATTTAATTACCTTAGTCAACTATCTATAGGGCAGTTAGTTAGAGAAATATTTTGATAAATAAGTCGCCAACCCGTCTTGAGCAAGCGTGGAGATCAATGTTCGTGCCTTCTCTGTTGAGAAAAGGCCTTTGCCCTGCAGTGGGACAGTAATAGGCTGGTATTATTATTATTATTATTTTTCATGGTGAATACTAAACTTACTTTTAAAATCAATTCTGTGAAAGTAGAGAGAAAATGAGATATGTGTTGTGCTTAGTCATTTAAAAAATAAAACAATTCTGTTAAAACCATAAAGTAATTTATTCTGTCAATTCTTATTATTGCCTACCCTAGCTCTAAATCACAGCCTGCATTCGATTCTTCATTAATCTGATCAGGTTTTTGACGGTGCCTTGAGGAATTCTGTCCCACCCGTCTGTTAACGCGGCCTTCAATGCTTTTATCAATCAATCATTTCATTTTCAGGCATCTTAAGGCCCATAGATAAGATACACAACATTACATTACAACTTAGAAATATACTAATACATACAAAATATAACTTATAAACTATGAACACATGAAGTGACGGCGTCGTGTCACGTAGCCTGCCGCGAAAACGTCGGTAGACAACAACCTTCGGCCAAAACTCTTCCTTGAGAAACTTGTCGAGAAATTGTGTCGGAACTCGCACCACAAACGACTTGAAGTTGGTGTTGTGATGCGACTCCAACTTCTCGACCCTCAAGGTCCAGCTGGTCTTCATCTTCATGTACTCTACGACCTACTCAACCTTCGTGGAGTGATGCAGTCGGGACACATAAAGCAACGTCGTAGTTGGTATTGCTGGACGCAGCAGCATATTTGGTAGTGACAGTCCAGTACCGCATTGATTGCGACAAGTAGGCTTTTTCTTCTTCTTCTGAACTAAGGTGAAGCCGTCCTCATCACACTTCTGCTTGGCTGGACAGCGCTGTACCGGATTCCTCGGAAGGTTATCACAGCGACGGTTCTACTTTCCCCCTTTCTGCTGCTTAGGTTGTTTTGCAGCTGAATCGTTTTATGGTTGAAGGGACTGAATTTCTGCCCAGGACCCTTCTCTTGAGCTCGTCCCATAAGCGTTCGATATCAGTCCATATCTGGACTCGACCAGTCCATCGCCCGTATGTATATTCACTTCATTCAGGAACTTTCGAATGATACGCGCCGTGTGACATCTTCGGCCCCTACAGGCGCGAAAACAAGGGTGGTTTTTTCCTCTAAAGAGATACCAGCCCATTATACTACGTACAATACAATACACACTTTATTATTATTCTATGTACCTATTATGAAAAGACAATTCGTGACACAATACAATGATGTGTGTGATGGAAGGCCATAACTCTATTTAAGGCTTTTCACGGCCGATAAGGCCTCAAATGAAGATGCGGATTTCAACAAGTGTGCAAACTATTCGTAGAAAACATCGTTTTTGAGGCCAAACGCCCTTCAATCTAAGTGTATCTGGTGGCTACGGACGACTAATACAGAATTTCTTGCTGAATTTGAATCAATGTTTAACTGAGATTTGGCTAAAATGTTAGTTACGGCCTTTCACCGTATGACGGTACAGCGCATGTCATTAAGCAGGTTGACAAATAAAATGTCATGTTTTTTTTTTGTTGGAGATGACATTAAAGGTGGACACACACTTATCAATAATAAAATAAAAAAAGCATGAAATATTATTTTCTCATACGTATGACGTCATCTATTCGTACGATTCGACGCGGATAAGTGTGCTAGGTTTTATAATATTTCATACAAGTTATTCTTAAATTCGATTGTTTCGGCGCGGTCGATTGTTTCGACGCGGATAAGTGTGCGTTCACCTTAAAAGTATATCTTAGCCAAAAGCCATGAAGTCAATCCAGGAGGAAAAAAAGTAAGTCATGATTATTTTTCTCATTCATCATTATTCTAGTCAATTGAGCTCATAATAATGAGGATTTTTTTTAGAGACTTCGTTAGACCTTATGTTTGATTTGATAAAGCTTAGTAAATTATTTCGTAGGCATCTATCACGGTGACATACGTAGACGCTCAATAATTTCATCAACAATTGATTCGCCCGGGTTCTTTGATCCACTTCCCAGTTACCGATTTAGATGATTTTTTATAAGAAATAAAACGTCACCAATAAAAAAAAGGCCCGCCATTGTTTAGAAGTAAATTACGTATATTGATTACAGGAACAAATAGAACTCCATTTTGTTTTCAGATGTGAGCGAACAATTCAATAGCCAAAGAGCGGACTAAAATAGAAAAAAAATGGTACAATCTTTTTACGCTAACCGGCAGACCGAACGTTGGATGACACGCTTTTTTTTAACAATAAATAAATAGGAATATTTTTAACACGCAGATAAAAATAAAGAGCGTCGACGTACGTATAAAGAGAATGTCATGACAATTTTGGCGTTGTGTTCTCTATTTTCAGTTTCAAGTAAGTAAGTAGATCCGCAGTATTTACCGCGGCTACTTATTTATTCTGTGTTAATTATACCTAAATACCCACTTATAAAACGTTCGGCCTGTGTCTGTTTGTAACGCGAAACAACGGGTGTGTAACCACTAATTTACATTTTCGCAATAAACTTTACGTCCAACGTAATTTAAAATTCGGAATGTCGAATTTATTTAATCTTTTACCCTTCAATTTCAGAACTGAAAAAGGGTATAAAAGAACTAAATATTTCGGATATACTTTAAATAAATTATTGACAATTTCATGAACTCCAAATATTATTTGGTATTTGATAGATTCACATTTTGCGAGCCGCGTTTCGAGGCTTTCAGCATGTTTTAAATTTAATTTTCACCAAAATTTATTCAATATTTCATTTAAATCGAAAAGTCTCTTTGTAAATTATAGGGTATTTGCATGATTCTTTTTTAATCACTCTAAACAAATCGTATTAAAATTAGAAGTAAAAAAGTTATGAGCATTTGAAACTGCTTATTAGACAGAGAGGTCCGAAACCTTTCATGACATCATTCGACATAATTATCGACGAACAAAATCCCTTCTGAATTTTGCTTATCTAGAAAAAGATTGCAACAAAAGTTTTGTTGGTTATAACTTTTCTGTTGTTTGGCCGATTTTGGTTTGTTTTCACTTTTTGTCATTATTTGCTTCTAGATAAGCAATCTAGAAAAAGATTGCAACAAAAGTTTTGTTGGTTATAACTTTTCTGTTTTTTGGCCGATTTTGGTTTGTTTTCACTTTTTGTCATTATTTGCTTAGTGTTTTTACATTCCGTGTCAAAATAAAAAAATAAAATCATGTATAATCCCTGTTATAGCGTTATTAAGCACAGTGTATAGAAGTGAAGTGAATAGTTTGATCTCTTACCCCAGTTGAACATTTGACAAACTGAATTTTCTTTTTACTTATAAGTAGAAAGAAAATTCAGTTTGTTAAATAAAGTATTAGATTTCTCACTCAAGGCTCCACTAAATTAAGTTTGCAACTGGACGCCTGAATCAAGGTGGACGATTTCATTTTGCCCGACAGAACAATCTTGAAATGTGAACTGAGACTTTTATTCAACTAAGATTTACGTTTCTAAAATAATTTACTTTTGTGATTTTCCTCAATTAGTTTAGTGTTTTCGATATTTCAATTACTTATTGAAGATCTAAAAATTACTTCGGGTTTATTTTGGAAAGGTAATGGGATGATTGATATTGTATTATGTCCTTGTTCGTTTCTGCTCGTAAAAGACTCATTACTTAGGTAAGTACTTGGCTAGTTGTAGGGAGACACATACTCGTACCTGCGGCTGCGTCTGGTTTGAACCCACCCACACATATTAAGTTCATCATCTTCCTGCCCTTATCCCATTTTATTTGGGGTCGGTGCAACACGTTTTCTTCTTCCATTCTCTCCTGCAAGACGTCACGGCATCATTTACTCCTTTCTCTTTCATATCAGTCTTTACACAATCCATCCATCTTTTCTCCCTCTCCATCCATCAATACTAATGTCCATCACTCTTGTAGTCACATGCGTTTATCCCTCCATAATAAGTTAATCTTAGATAAGTAACGTAAGGCCAAGACAACTAATATACTATAGTAGGAAAAAAAGTTGCTAACAAAGAAAGGTTACTCCCTCGTACCTCGAACACGTCTTGCAGCATGACAGGTAATGACTTACTAAAGTTATACTTATGGACAAGTCGCAAGGAAAAGAGATGTTGAATTAAGAAAAACTCTTGAAAAGCATTCTCGAATAGACCACAATACACCAATTAACACCACCCTCAGCCACTTATCAATTATCGCCAACCAAAAACACGGCTCTTTCACCACAAAACGAGAATCTCGAACCGATTTCACAAAAACCTATAAACAGACTACAACGGTTCGATCCCCGCTGTTGTTCGTGCGATAATTAATCCAATTTGGGGGGATAAAAGCCGACCACAGGGGTCTGTACCCTACGGTCCTACGCTTTCAAAGTAGTGTCACTATAATACTATACAGTGTGTGTAAATGCATGGTCGTATTTTAAAGATCTAGATCAGACCATCAAACTAAGCCATTTTCTAGATGGGACCAACTTTGTCTGCGGGACTGTTCGGAAGAGATACCGCGGCCCCGGAACATAAAGGGCGAGGAAGGAACATTGATAGGTTTTAGTCAGTAAAAATCTGACACTGGCTCCCGCTCCGCTCAGAGTGGGAGAAGTTATATGATGATTTCTCATCCGAAAAAGAAAGGACTAACTTTATAATCGTGATACATTTTGTATCAGCTGCCCGTACATTTTGGTCGTGTTCATATTTGGTTGGTAGTGAATTAATGAAGCTAAGCTTTGTAAGAGACAAGGACCGCTGATTAAGTGCTGACTATGCGGTGTAGTGTCACAGTCACAGGCAAATGTCAAGGGTTCTTAATGAGACCAATAGAAAATATAATCAAAGATGATGTAAGTACCTAGTACATTTATCGAAAATTGAAAAGTGACAAGTCTTAAAAAAAAAACCAGCAAAATACATTCAAAACTTATGTCACGGCAGCGGCTGAAAAATGCCAAAGAGACTTGGTGTTTTTTTTTTTTAATTTGTTTCATTGAGAAAGTCCCTTTAGCCACATTTTTCTGATACACGCTGTATACACTGTGTTAAGTGCTAAGTTCTGTAGCTGTAAAGACATAAGAGAGATGAGTTGGGTAAGATTCTGTTTTGGGACATTATTGGTAATGGCAATATTTCTTTTTGGAACCTCTGTTTCAGCAGGAGCTCATTTCACGTTGTCGAACGATTTTAAAGCTTGGACGTGTATTGGGGACGGTTTTTAGAGCGAAATTATTCTGTCGTCACGAGAAGAATTTTATCTACAACTAGCTGACCCACGCAACTTCGTCTGCGTCACATAAGAGAAAGCTCGCAAAGGGAATAAATGTTCCCCGTTTTTACAACATTTTTCATTTATGCTCCGCCCATATGGCCCAAAGCCTTCCTCGACAAATGGACTAACCAACACAAAAATAATTTTTCAATTCAAACCCGTAGTTCCTGAGATTAGCGCGTTCAAACAAACAAACAAACTCTTCAGCTTTATAATATTGTATTTGTATTGTAGATAGTACCTAATTTCAAACTCAGTTGAAACAACACTAGTGTAATTAAATTAAGTACAATTGGACGACCCGATTGGCGTAGTGGTAGTGACGCTGCCTTACGTTCTTAGGGTCCTGGGTTCGAATCCCGGTAGGAGCAAATGTTTGTGTGATGAGCACGGACATTTGTTTCCGAGTCATGGATGTTTATATGTATAATAAGTATGTATTTACAAACAAAAAAGTATATATGTAGTATATCAACTATCTAGTGTCCACGACACAAGCTTTGCTTAGTGTGGCACTAGGTGGCGCTGTGTGTTAATGTCCAGCGATATTTATTTAATTGCAAACACTGTGTCCACTGAATTTGAAAATTTGTGGCGTGAAATGTCAAAAGTTTTGATAGGCAGCCGTGCCAAAAGAAGCGAAAGAATCGAATTTTAGAATCACTTTTATGAAATTCTTTGGAACCTCGCACACTTATCCGCGTCGAATCGGACGAATACCTAAATGATGTTACCTATATGGATGAGAAAAAAATCTTTCGGCGTGTTCGATTCTTTCGGTGCGGATAAGTGTGCGTCCACCTTTAGCCAACCATTTTTTTCTTTTTATTCTGTGGTGTTGCTAGCCAATGACAGCAGTTGACATGAGTTTGTTAGTCCTGTGGTTAATCTTGATACTTGATCTACGTAATCCGTGTTCTTTTAACTTCCCTTTTTTGTTTCTATTTAAATTAACCACTATGCACGACAAGATTTTGACACATGACACATCAGCTGAATCGGCGGGGTGATGCGAAATTGTCAAAAATTTACAGAATTTTCGTGAACTTTTAGCATTCGATTGTTTTATGAAAAATATGTCTAGGAAGCTGTTTCATACCATACTTTTGTGGTAAATATCTCCAGTAACGTGTTAAGGTCGGTAAAACGGCGTCAGTGTATTGTCAAATATTTATAAAACACATATTACTGCACCCTTCCAAAAACTAGGTAACGTAGATGCGCTGGAAATAATGTACATAGGCAAGCTTCTCGTTCGCTAAACAAACTGGAAAAAGCTAAATAAAAACAGTAACCTTCTATCTGCGTTCTTATTTTTGCCATTATTCATACATCATTTCATAAAAAATTACGATCAAAGTCTTGACAAATATTACAAAAAAAAAACAATGTTGCAACCAACTTATCACATGACAAATCACTTCGTAGTGCTGACCGTAAACCCGAGTTTCATCATTACGATTAAAAAGTTGCATTCAGCCTCATCGATACTCGCAATCAAATTAAGTTTTGAAAAAAGTTTTGAGACACAATGAAAACTCCTTGGTATCATTTCAAAGAATTATATTTAAATTCTGAAATGAATCCTTTTATACATACATTTTTAATAATATCATGTAGAATAGTAATTATTCGTTGCTTTTGGTTGACTTATTAATAGTTAATAAACACAGAGCTCTCTAAACTCTAAACAAATAACGAAATTCTTGCTTCAAGTCAACATTTTGATGATAATCTTTCCTTTAAAAACTTATGGACTGCAGAATTTGGAGAAACGCCGTTGCCGAACTAGCACCGTGTGGCAAAATATGAGGTTTCACAGTTTAAGCAAACACAAAATCTGAAAATGAATTATTAATATTTTTAACGGTACGAACGGCCAACCTCTTGCTAAATTCGCGTCGATTTTTAAATTCAAAATTTAAATTAGGAATGTAATTGTGACTATACACATACATTCAGATTTATAAAGTATTTTTATTTACTTTAATTATTTATTGTGAATTTGGTTTTGTTATGTCTGAAGGTTGGATATAGTGCGCCAAGGATCGGAAAAATTGAATGCCAAGCTTATTCTTACTTATTATTATAGTATTCATAATCAAATGAAAATTCATAATTTGCCTTGTCTTTTCCCATCTATTATGGGGTCGACTTCCAGTCTAACTGAAAACCAGTATTTTACATGGAGCGACTGCCTATCTGACCTCCACAACCCAGTTGGTACTAGGTGATGATACTACCTGTAACGACTTTCAAAGAACTACAAATGACAGCCGTGACCAACTGCTTAACGTGCTTTCAGAGGCACGGAGGAAACTCGCTATGTAATGGGTCACCCATCCACAGACCAAACTAGGCAAGCAAGGCGTCCTAAACGTCGACCCGAGCGGCCGTTAATTATTTAACAACGAGCTCCTCCCCTCGGCCTCTCTTTCAAAATTAAATGTAAATTGACGATTAAAAATAGTGTTCGGAAAAGGCGAGAAATAAATAAAATTAGAAAGTCATGGGAAGGCCTTTGCCCACCAATGCGATAGAAATGGGGTGTTAAAAAAGTATTTGAAAATAAAATGGTGTATCCTAATAACTAATCCAACCGAACACAGTAAAATAATCATACTATTTTGTTTACTAAATACAATTATCATGGTAGGAACCAAACCAATTTTCACCACACCTAAAAAATCAGTGCCAAGATTAGTCAGTGCCATAGAGTATATTATAACCTTTCATCCCTGGCACACTGACAACCAACGAAAAAAAAGTCACAATAAATTACCTACATTGAAGTACAATGTAATTTTGAACAGCGAGTGCATTCTTAATTTAAATTTTGGTAAGGAAAAAAAATCGGCGCGAATTTAGTCTGGTCAATCTGTGCTGTTTATTGTTGGGTTGGTACAATGTACGAAAAACTATTAAGATTTCCTAACTAAAGCTTTTTAACAATGTTATAATAAATATAAACAAAATTGTTTTACTTTCCATCTATCGATTTGCTTAATTCCGTAAATAAATTACTCGTGTTAATCGATTTTTACAAAAAAAGAATCGATTTGAATAATCGCTTTCACACATCACAAATATTAAAAAAAAAGAAAAAAAAAATGGTCGTCTATTTTCGAATACAAAATTAAGTAGTGGTAATAGATATTACGTGTTATTGGTCCTATATTAGTAAATTACGCTAAGATCTGGGTATTCTCATGTTGTTTATAATATTTGAAATGATATTTGTCATATCTGTTGTCGAATCTAAACGTGTCTGTGTGTTAAAATGTGAAAAATAAAATGTAAACAAACAAGATTGGCGCGAAACTTTGACTTTGGATATAAAAATATATCATTACCACTGCTTATAAAAATTGAACTATGGATGAATTCGTCACATAATTAAATGACGAGTTATTATTTCTCAACATAATGGAGCTTGGATGCCCGAAAACCCCAATGTTTATGATTTATAGCGTCGGCTAGCACTGCCGTCAAAATGGCGATGAACGTATTTACGCATTTGGATTTTATTAGGGTAAATTAAAAATGTTGCGCGCTAAATACAGAACTTTGAATGGCTCTAACATATGATATTTTTCTCCAACTCTCTTAATTAACGCACACTCATAGTCTTACATAATCAGAACACCAAATATTTACATAAAAAAATAAGGATGTCGTATGACTTAACCGCCGGCCCCATTCGGGGCCAGTACCGAGCCAGCGTAGGTTTCAGTGCCCGGCCCCGAATGGGGCCCGTACCGAACTTTATGGTTAAAATCCATCGTTAGCGATCATTTGTCTCATCTAGTTTGTCTCAGAGCCAGCTGTCTAACCTTCTTGCGTAGGATCTCCTGGGGAATCAAGATGTACCTACTACAATTTAGTCCCTGTTTTTTCTAACTTATATTCTACTGGCTTTGCGTCCATTCATTCATGTGAGATTAAACTTACGTACGTTATAACATAATATGAATATATTTTTTAAATGGCATAGGTAGGTATGTGAGTGCAAATTGTATTGATCATGACAGCTACGTTTTTTAGCTTTACATGGGCGTTTAACAAAACTGTGGTAATGTAATGTAGGTGTACGTAATTACAAATGTTCAACACAATGTTATGTTACTCGTATGTTATCATGAAAACCACTTAACACGAAGCCGAAAGGCACTTGTTTTCCCCGTCATTGCGATATTTTTTTTGTTCTAAACCATACCTGGGAACCTTCTAGTTACGGAGATATAGGGGGTCAAAGTTCCAACTTTTAAACAAGTTTTTTTTTTTAATACAAGTTTTTGGTGCAAAATTTTTACTTTGATCACCTCTAAAACCCCCTTTCTATTCAATCCATCCATCAGCACAATGTTTTAAATGCGTCACATTGAGTTCTACCACAAAACACGATTTTCACCCAAAAAGAAAATCGTTTCCCAGCAACAATGGACCTTAGTATGATGTACAGAATGCTTGGTTGACGGCTTCGTGGTGAGGTGGTTTACACCCTGTATAGATATCTCACATATAAAATAAAAGGACTGTAATCTCTTGTAATTTTAATTCACTCCTTAAGTCATCCATTAAAACAGATTCGATACCTCAACATTTAGGTTCTTATAAAATCACTCGGCAAATATAAAACCATTGAATAACATTTTCATAATCCAATTTCATTCAATGAATACCACCGACACATGTAGAAAACAGCACACCTAAATGTAGACCAACATTTATAGCCCATATGCGTAAGTGGGCTAAATGGCTAAAAATAAAACATTTCCATAACAGCGAGCTGTGATGAAAGCCTCCATGAGCAACAAGAATTACCTTCACATGAATTGGCTCAATGAATACACGCGGACCGTATATATAGCCCTAGAGGGTTAAGTGCGGTCGCCATCGTTTGCGAACAGAGTGAGACAATTACTGAATTTTGTCGTCGGACCTGTTTATTTAGGGTTGTGTTTGTGTCCACAGATTGGACAGATTTTTCTGATGTTTGGGTATTAGTGTCATGTCAATGGCTGGTTTATGTAATATTGTGGAATAGTCGTTGGTGAAAATGCTCGGTCATGTTTGAAAAAGAAGAAAAAGAGAAAGTACTTATGACTACGACCGTGACGTAATCAAACTAGTAAATCAAAATAGGCCAAGGCTGTGGATGTAAATCAAATAAAGAAAATGTCGAATTTTATTGCAGTCTAGGAGGTAAGTTTAGTGAGATAGACATCGCAGCAGGTACTCATGCAATGAGACTTAAGTACTTCAAAAATTCTTTACTTAAAATTACCAAGGTTATTAAATCATCAACTCAAAAACACTCCATTAAAATTCAAGCGTTATCGCAGCTAAAAATCAGGCAGCCAATAAACGTCGCTGTCATCTTTGACGTGTTGAACTTTTGACGTTTAATCAGTTTACAAGGGATCGGACGAAATTGTTAAACATTGCGCGTTTCTGATAGTCAAAGTTGTTTTACGACAAACACCGAGATCGATTTATTCTGAACCGGTTTGTTGAACGAAGAGTCTAAAGTAAACAACAAATAAGTATTTTTTTTCCTTATTATATTTTTTTTCCTTTTTTTTATTACTAGTTCTGGTTTATATTTTTGTGTAGATATTGTGTAAATCTTAAAAAGTGTTTTCGACTAGAATAAAGCAGAATAAAGCCGAAACCTGATTTATAGGTCATTTTTATTAAACTTGATCTCATGAATTTTGATTGTGTATATTTTTTTTTTTTATTATGACACTTTATACTACACCTACATCTTTAGCGTCTCTTTTATTAAATTTTTATGGCAATAATTACATTAAATTAACCGAAAATAACGAAAATTTGGATGCATTGTTTCTTAACGTGTCTCATAACGTATATAAATTATAGTCACCCTTCAGAAGGAAAGATCCCTTACCGTTTTAGCTAAGTGCTATCCCCACTTGTACGAGAAAGGAATTAATAACAAACAGTAATAGCTTTTAGCTTATAAGTTTTTATTCTATTAGCTTCAATCACTACATATTATAAAACAAAGTCCTCCGCCGCGTCTGATTGATGTTCGCGATAAACACAAAAACCTGCACCGTTTTTCATACTGTTTTCATCAATTGATAGAGTGGTTCTCAATGAAGGTTTTAGAATATAATTAGTATGCGGGCGAAGCCATAGGCATCAGAGGCCCTACTCTCTAACGCTTCGTTCGAATATTCGGATCTATCTGTCTCTCTTGCGCACGTCTGCAGATCAGTGCGAGGGAGAGAAATGGATTGATCCATATTATACCACTGGTGGTCCGCAGGAGCCTCGACTACGATCCGCGAAAGATTTAAATGTTTATTTATTTATTTATTTATTTTGGATCTCCAACTAACAATATACACAAAACACGAAAAAAATATGTTATTCGTACTTTTTAACACAGACGTTTTTTACACAGAAGATGCAAGCTCAACCCGACCTAATTGAACCTATCAGAGGCAAAATTCTATTTTTTTTTAAGAATCTCTGACTAAATGATTACTAAGTTATTCGAGCTCAATTCGATCACTTTTGTATCCATCACTATCTTAATTCTAAAGGTTCTCATCACATTATCCAATTTTCGAATGGTGTGAGTTAAATATTCACTCACCTTGTTATAATCCTGTCGGTGTCCATGTTTATATAGGACCATAATTATGGTCCCTGTTAACAATGAACATATAAAAGCGGTCCCTGGTCTAAGAAAAGTTGGGAACCACTGATATATAAAGACGAAGCGTTAGAGAGTAGGGTCTCAGGTACTTTGTTATAACTTACAATTTGACGCTTTGGTAGTCTTGTAGTTGCAAGCGCTGCTACTGAGCATAAGGTCCTGGGCTGGCTCCCCAGCCCGCGTAACATGATGAACATGATCTTCAAAAAGAATCTACAAATCCTTTGTTCCTCTGTCAATCTGTCATTGAATCGACAAAATGACACATGAACAAAAGATTTGTCGATATTGGTGTCGATTCTGTTGTGCACAAACTAAACTTAATTTAGGCTATTACTATCTTTTTCTCACTAATAAAACGAGAAAGAGACGGACGTAATTTAGAGCTGTCAAATTTAATTCGAACTAATAATTCCATACAAATGAAGGGTGCACGTAAAAACATGTCGACTAAAAACACGGTGAAGCGTAAGGCATAAACTAGTTTGACATCTCTAACTTAGTGCATAGCTATAGCCGTCCTTTTCTCGCACTACCTTTTAGTAAAAGATAGCAATAGTCTGAATTAAGTTTAGTTTGTGCACAACAGAATCGACACCATTGTATTTCAGGAATTTCTCAGTAACTACCTGGAGCCTAAATTAGCGCCGGGTAGATGGCTGTAGGGCTGCCCCCTATTGGGAAACCAAAACATAACTCTGGTTACAGTTCTGCTTGACTCTTTGGATATTACAGGCGCGATGTTATGAATAGCTTTTACTTGTTAAGATATTTTTGTCTATTACCTTCAATATTATACAAAACTTATAATTAATACGTTTTTAGCCGACTCTGTTTAAATAATTTATTAATTGAATGCCTACGCTGATATGGATCGAGATAAAATGTTTGGACCTCTATAAATTCAATCTTTGTCCATTTATGGACTATCAATGCTGCCAATTTATTCGCTTTTAATGTACTCATTGATTTAGTGGAGCAAAATAATAAAGTAATTCTACGTAACTATCGGTTTGTTGAATAGCTGTTTTAAAAGAACAGCAAATAAAATTTAAATTCTAATTAATTTTTATGAAAAAAAATTAAAATAATATGTAAGTATAATTTTTCTTCACATGATGGTTCTAAGTTACAAATTTAAAATAATTCACGATCCTCATGTTTATTTTCCTAAGCAATACACAACACACTGGTCCTTAAATGCCAAAGCTAAATATAGCCATTTCCTTATTAAACGGTATCCGGTTCCGGGACAGTTCTCAAATCCTTTTATTTCCTTCGTATGGCATAGGTAATTACATCACACGCCCTGAAATGCCATTTCTATATATAGAAGATTCTATTACTTTGTCTTCACTTATGGTGAAGGTCAACACGCAATCAAATTGAATCAGAAGCGTCTTTATGATAAAGATGCATATGCCTTGACAAAGGTCAACATGTACTTTCTAATTTGGTGACACGAGTTCACTTTCGCCTGAGAGTGACTCAATTAAGTCAATCAAGTAGGTAACAGAAAGGGAAATTGTAATGCAATCGTCATTGGAATCAATGTGTAAAAAAAAAATATATATTATTATGTATATTATGATAAACTAGCTGACCCACGCAACTTTAAGAGAGAAAAAGCTCACAAAGGGAATACAATTTACCCGATTTTGTAACATTTTTCATTGCTGCTCCGCTCCTATTGGTCATAGCGTGATGTTATATAGCCTATAGCCTTCCTCAATAAATGGACTATCCAACCCAAAAAGATTTTTTCAATTTCAACCAGTAGTTCCTGAGATTAGCGCGTTCAAACAAACAAACAAACAAACAAACAAACAAACAAACTCTTCAGCTTTATAATATTAACTAGTTTTTGCGTGCTGCGCGAGCTGCAAGCAGCTCGCGTGCTTGTGGTGGTAGCTTTTTTTTCACTTTTAAAACCTATTCATTCTTAAACATGACCCTGAAAGAGGTGTTTCACTTTTCAGACTTTATTGAAATGCCAAATAAAGCCTAAAAGGACTTAACATTTCCACTTGATTAAGCTCTAATCATTCTAAATCAGCATCTTCAAACCACTCGAATAACGATACCTACCCATATTTTAAGTGTTTTCCTTACCCTTGTGACATTTTGAGAACCAATAGGAATCCTTAAATCAGTATGCAAACACTTAAGAACCCCTAACACATTCTGAAAACTAATTCAATAAAAATAAGATATTAAAATAAAATAGAATGAATTAATTTAAAGATTTTGAAACCCCATAAGAACCCCTAATATAATCTCTAAACTTATTCAAAACTCAGACCTCTCATTAAAAAAACATTACCCTACAATTGACTTGTCGACCTACAGGATATCGTGACCTTATCTCTACCACCAGACAGGTTTCGACGCCTTTGATAATATTTGTTCAAACACCTAATGACTATACCTAACCGTTATGAAGTTACAGTCCTTTCAAGTTAAACAACCTCCCCGGTTGGGGAGGGGAGGACAGGGTAATTCATAAAAATTTCAACGCCCCTCAATAGTATTAAGTGAGAATTAAAAACAACCACTATGTGTGCCAGTTTTCGAGTTACGATGGGGGGCGGGGTGAATGGGAGGGGGAAGAGATTTAAAAAAAATATTTTTGCCACCTCTCTGTCGCTGTTTATGAATGTGAAAAAGTAAGTTTCAAGTCTCTCAAGTTACACTCCTTCCCGCACCGCCCAGAGTGCGAGAAGTTATTTGATGATTTCCCATTAAAAACCTTTTCTCATACAAAAAACATTACAATACAATTTGCTTGTCGACCTACCTGCTACCGTAAAGCTATCATGACCATATCTCTACCACCGGACACAGGTTTCGACGCCTACGATAATATTTGTTCAAACACCTAATGGCTAACCTGAATCGTTATAAAGTTGGGGAGGGGAGAGTATAAGACATCCTCCAACGCAAGAACAGTTTCGTAAATATGATAATTATCTCCCATCACAAAGGCTAAACAACTACGCCGGTAATACTTTTCGGTCTTCTGTATACCGCAGTGTATGTATCTGTCACCGTAAAATTGTAAAACACGTTCTATTGTAATCTCTCTAGCGATATTGTAAACTTTCGAATTATTGTCAAACGAACATACTGCTTACAATAAAACGCATTATTTTTCGTGAAATGCATGCGATGGTAGTCAACTCACGTGGTGTGTAGGGAAGGACGTCCCCATTGCCCAGTGGGTACCACTCTCATGAAAAAATACTGTACCGTTACTGAGAAATATCGATTAATGTAACCTAACCTTAAACCACTTTATACGTATTCCCCTAAAAGCGTAGTCGACGGAACCCCGCTCCACGGGGCCCCTATTTCCGAGTGCAGGGTTTAAAGGAACCTAACTAACCTAACGGGGGGGTGCCCCAAGTCCCGATTATGGGGGCAAAGATACTTCCGTATGTTCAGTTGACAATAATTCGAGAGTTTACAATATCGCTAGTTGACAATTTTACAGTGACATATCTATGTGGTCAGCCTTTTCGGAATCCGGCTTGTTCGGGAGGCTGAAAATAACCCAGATGTAATGCGAAAAGTGCTGCAAGACACATTCGCGACCTTTTCTCAAAATAGTCGTTTCGCTTCTTTTAAAGATGGGCTAAAGTCTCAGGTTAGAATCCTTAGTTCCCAGCTTTATCAAAAGAGCAGCTAAAGTGGTGTGTAAAATCCTTGACCAAAATCATCATCTCAACGAACTCATATCACTTATTCGCCAGCAGAAGAAAAGATTACAGTCAAATAAAACTTACGAAAAACCAGATTTTTCAACCTAAAAAATCAGCTGAACGAATGGTTGTAAAGAATTGGGGCAGTAGTAGAAAATACTCAGACTGACCTCCCAAACACAGGTGTAACGTTTTTTTCGTTGTCCGGTAACGCGGTTTTTGGGCCGACAATTAATGATTTCCTTTCAGAGAAAGGAAATTTTGAAAATTCGTTTTGACCAACTCTGGGCTTAGCTCCACTCAGGACCTACCTACCACTGGAAATCTATCTTGAACTTGTCCCTACGATACAGGGGTCACCCGGCTTCCTTCGCTGGCCACCTCCCCATCACCAGATTTCAACGCATTTTATAGTGTTTGTTGAAACATCTTACGGCTATGTCTAACCGTAATGAAGTTGTAGCCCTTTCAATTTTAGGGGAGGTTGGGGAGAGGCGATTCGAATACCCTTCGGTATACAAACTTTGAACCTCTCGCTTCGCTTTACCGGTATCACCACCGGACAGGTTTTCAGTCGACCGCTCGCTACGCTCGCCACCTCCCCACTTCGATCCACTCAGGACCTGCCTACCACCGGAAAACTACCATGACCTCATCCCCACGCCACGGGGTCGCCATGTTGCTTCGCTCGCCACCTCCCGCTTCGCTTTCTCGATATCACCACCGGGCAGGTTTTCGGTCCACGGCTCGCTACGCTCGCGACTTCCTTTCTTCACACCACTCAGGACCTGCCAACCACCGGAATGCTATCGTGACCTTATTCTCACGCTGTGGGGTCACCGGCTCGCTTCGCTTGCCACCTCCCCTCTTCGCTTTACCGGTACCACCACTGGACAAGTTTTCAGTCGACGGCTCGCTACGCTCGCCATTTCCCCACTTTCCTCCACTCCAGACCTGTCTACCACCGGAAAGCTACCGTGACCTCATCCTCACGCTATGGGGTCACCGGCTCGCTTCGCTCGCCACCTCCCCCCTTCGCTTTAGCGGTAACACCACCGGACAGGTTTTCAGTCGACGGCTCGCTACGCTCGCCATTTCCCCACTTTCCTCCACTCAAGACCGTCTACCACCGGAAAGCTACCGTGACCTCATCCTCACTCCATGGGGTCACCGGCTCGCTTCGCTCGCCACTTCCCCTCTTCGCTTTACCGGTACCACCACTGGACAGGTTTTCAGTCGACGGCTCGCTACGCTCGCCATTTCCGCACTTTCCTCCACTCAAGACCTGTCTACCAGCGGAAAGCTACCGTGACCTCATCCTCACGCTATGGGGTCACCGGCTCGCTACGCTCGCCACCTCCCCCCTTCGCTTTAGCGGTACCACCACCGCACAGGTTTTCAGTCGACGGCTCGCTACGCTCGCCATTTCCCCACTTTCCTCCACTCAAGACCTGTCTACCACCGGAAAGCTACCGTGACCTCATCCTCACGCCATGGGGTCACCGGCTCGCTTCGCTCGCCACCTCCCCACTTCGCTTTACCGGTACCGCCACAGGACAGGTTTTCAGATGACGGCTCGCTACGCTCGCCACTTCTCCAGTTCGCTCCACTCAGGACCTGCCTACCGACGGAAAGCTACCGTGACCTTAACCCCACGCTACGGGGATACCGGCTCGCTTCGCTCGCCACCTCCCCCCTTCACCTTACCGGTATAACCACCGGAAATAGTCGCCGGCTCGCTACGCTCGCCACCTTCTCACTTCGTTCCCCCCAGGACCTGCCTACCACCGGAATGCTACCCTGACCTCATCCTTATGCAACGGGGTCGCCGGGCTAACCACCACCGGACGGGTTTCAACGCCTAGTATAATATTTGTTCAAACACCTATCGGCTATCTCTAACCGTAATGAAGTTACAGTTCCCTTTCTATTTGAGGGGAGGTTGGGGAGAGATGGGAAGGATACACAAATTTCACCACCATATTAATAAACCCCTCTATGTACAATCAATCCTCATTCGGTCGGAACCGTTCGAAATAACCCAATCATAAATTGGTAGAACAAACGAATTTGCCAAAGTCGGGTCTGACCTAAAAATTCAATCACCAATGACTCTCGGGGTTGCCAGCTGAAAGCGATGGAAATGGTCAAATGTCATTTGGGGCGTTCCATTCTTGGTGATTATGTAAAAGTTCTATTCAAAATGTCGTTATTTCTACTTTTCATGTTTTTGGGAAAAATCTGGGAAATTACCCAAAAAATGGGGAAATTTTTTGCACCAAGCAACACTCCTCTACGAAACACACAACCGCTCGTTACAACTCGAACCCGTCAGATGTTGTCAACTACCCGAAAAATCGTGTCGAAAATTCGAATTTTTAGTCGTTTTTACAAGATGGCCGCCACACTGTCCGCCATTTTGTTTTTCTATAAAGTCATTATTTTTCTGAAATGTCAAGGATATAGGCTATAAACCGGTGTACTTAGTGCAGCCAACTTTTGAGTTTCGTAGAACAAAACAATTCGCCAAAGTAGGGTCTGACCCATAAATTCAAGCCCCAGTGGCTCTCGGGGTTGCCAGCTGAAAGTGATGACAATGGTCAAATGTCATTTGGGGCGTCCCATTCTTGGTGATTATGTAAAAGTTCCATTCAAAATGTCGTTATTTATACTTTTCATGTTTTTGGGGAAAATCTGGGAAACTACCCTAAAAATGGGGAAATGTTTTAATCCAGGCAACACTTCTCTTCGAAACACACAACCGCTTGCTAAAACTTGAACCCGTCAGATGTTGCCAACTACCCGAAAAATCGCTTCGAAAATTGTGAATTTTCGTCGATTTCACAAGATGGCCGCCACCCCAGCCGCCATTTTGTTTTTCTGAAAAGTCATAATTTTCTGGAAATTCCAAGGATACAGGCCACCGACCAGTGTACTCGGTGTTGCCAACTTTTCAATTTGGTAGAACAAAGTAATTCGCCAAAGTCAGGTCTGACCCGAAAATTCAAACCCCAATGTCTTTCGGGGTTGCCAGCTGAAAGTGATGAAAATGGTCAAATGTCATTTGAAGCATCTCATTCTTGGTGATTATGTAAAAGTTCCATTCAAAATGTCGTTATTTCTACTTTTCATGTTTTCGGGGAAAATCTGGGAAATTACCCTAAAAATGGGGAAATTTTTTGCACCAGAAAACACTTCATGTGAAAACAAACAACCGCTTTATACAACTCAAACCCGTCGGATGTTGCCAACTATCCGAAAAATCGTGTTGAAAATAAGGATTTTTCGTCAGTTTTACAAGATGGCCGCCACACCAGCCGCCATTCTGTTTTTCTGAAAAGTCATAATTTTCTGGAAATCTCAAGGATACTGGCCACCGACCGGTGTACTCGGTGTTGCCAACTTTTGAGTTTGGTAGAACAAAGTAATTCGCCAAAGTCAGGTCTGACCCGAAAATTCATAGCCCAACGGCTCTCGGGGTTGCCAGCTGAAAGTGATGAAAACAGTCAAATGTCATTTGGGGCGTCCCACTCTTGGTGATTATGTAAAAGTTCCATTCAAAATGTCGTTATTTCTACTTTTCATGTTTTCGGGGAAAATCTGGGAAAATACCCAAAAAATGGGGAAATTTTTTGCACCAGGCAACACTCCTCTACAAAACACACAACCGCTCGGTACAATTCGAACCCGTCAGATGTTGCCAACTACCCGAAAAATCGTGTCGAAAATTGTGAATTTTCGTCGATTTCACAAGATGGCCGCCACACCAGCCGCCATTTTGTTTTTCTGAAAAGTCATAATTTTCTGGAAATTTCAAGGATACAGGCCACCGACCGGAGTACTCGGTGTTGCCAACTTTTGAGTTTGGTAGAACAAAGTAATTCGCCAAAGTGAAAAAGTCCCAAAAATGAAAAAGTTCAATATTTTTTGGGGTTGCCAGTTGAAAGTGATGAAAATGGTCAAATGTCATTTGGGGCTCCCCAAAGTTGCCAGCTAGACAAAGTCTCTATTCAAAATGTCGTTATTTCTACTTTTCATGTTTTCGGGGAAAATCTGGAAAAATACCCAAAAACTGGGGATTTTTTTTGCATCTGGCAACACTCTTCAACAAAACACACAACCGCTCGGTACAGCTCGAACCCGTCAGATGTTGCCAACTACACGAAAAATGCATTTAAAAAATGTCAAAAATTCCACCATTTAACAAAATGGCTGCCACAGCGTCCGCCATGTTGGATTTTCAAAATGTCATAATTTTTCTCAATTGCTATTGAAATCACCTACAAATTGGCAAGGTCAGTATCTTGCGACTTTAAACTCGGTAGAACAAAACAATTCGCCAAAGTTGAGTGAAAAAAGTCGCCAACTTCAAAACGTCCCAGCGCGGCCGCCATCTTGTTTTTTTTTTTTTTTTTCTTTTTTTTCAAATCATTTTAGACGTTTTACAAAACCCACGAGTCAAAATCCGTCCAAGTCATTTCCTCGCCGAAACCGGAAGTGGACTCGGCCGCCATCTTGGATTTCAATCTCCTCTATAATTTTCCTCTACTCGACCGGAAGTACTGTACATTTTTCCAAAACTAACCCCTAACCCATCTCTCACCCATTCCGAGAAACGGCATGTCAGTGAGTCAGTGAGTGGTCTTGCAGTTTTATATAATATAAACTAGTTTTTGCGTGCTGCGCGAGCTGCAAGCAGCTCGCGTGCTTGTGGTAGTAGCTTTTTTTTCACTTTTATAACCTATTCATTCTTAAACAGAAAAGAGGTTTCAAAAGAGGTGTTTCACTTATCAGACTCTATTGAAATGCCAAATAATGCCCAAAAGGACTAAATGTTTCCACTTGATTAAGCTCTAATCATTCTAAATCAGCATCTTCAAATCACTCGAATAACGATACCTACCCATATTTTAATTGTTTTCCTTAACCTTATGAAATTTTGAGAATCAAAAGGAATCCTTAAAACAGTATGAAAACACTTAAGAACCCTTAACACATTCTGAATACTAATTCAATAAAAATAAGATATTAAAATTAAATTAAACTTGAGAATGTATTAATTTAAAGATTTTGAAACCCCATAAGAACCCCTAATATAATCTATAAACATATTTAACACTCAGACCTCTCATTAAAAAAACATTTCCTTACAATTGACTTGTCGACCTACCGGAAAGATATCGTGACCTTGGCCCTTATTCACAACCATTCGATACGTTTCCGTGTCGGTAAGGAATCGTATTCGACTATCTCATTTCCGAACCGAAGAACTGTCAAAACGCTATTCACAGATCCGAACGGATGCGTTTTTTTCTATCTGATTGAGATTGTGTTTATGGGGATCGCTATAAAATGGTAGTAAATAGATGATCGTGGTAGAAAATGAAAAGTAGTAAATAAAATTGGTTTATTTGAATATTCCGTTCTGTTTATATAAGTAAATATACAGGTAGTTACTTAATAGACAGCAAACGAAACAAAATGATTTTATTGAAATAAAATAATATAAATTTTCAAATAAACTTTATTTTGAATAATACCAGCTTTGTAAACAGCCATCTGTCAAACTGGCAAAGCGGAAACGGTGTTTTTTTTTTTAAGTAAAATTTTATTTTAAAAATGACTGAAAAAGTTTTTAATATCAGTGGTATACAATTCTTGCTTGTTAACTAAAATCTAGAACGAAATACACATTTTTGTAAACACATTGAATTTATGTAAATGCGGATCCATCATTGAAATACGGTCAATAAAACAACTAATAACTCACAAACAACACCGGACTTAATTTTCTTACTTCAGGCAGTGTTTAAAAAGTTTGGTATTTTTTATTTTACTGAAATAAACTGGAAATATGGTTTATTTCTTCGTTTAAATTTTGTTCGATATGACTCCCGACAGCAAACAGCTGTCGGAAAGATTCGAGTCTTCTTGTCGAATTGAACTGTCAAAATTATTCGATTGCGGATTTGTGAATAGCGTTTGGATGACATCTTCGACATCTAAGACGTTCGATTCGGTTCGGAAGCGAGTCGAATGGTTGTGAATAAGGGGCCTTATCTCTACCACCAGACAGGTTTCGACGCCTATGATAATATTTGTTCAAACACCTAAAGACTATCCCTAACCGTTATGAAGTTACAGTCCTTTCAAGTTAAACAACCTCCCCGGTTGGGGAGGGGAGGAGAGGGTAATTCATAAAAATTTCAACGCCCCTCAATAGTATTAAGTGAGAATTAAAAACAACCACTATGTGTGCCAGTTTTCGAGATACTATGGGGGGCGGGGTGAAGGGGAGGGAAAAGAGATTTTGAAAAATGATTTTTGCCACCTCTCTGTCGCTGTTTATGAATGTGAAAAAGTAAGTTCCAAGTCTCTCAAGTTACACTCCTTCCCGCTCCGCCCAGAGTGGGAGAAGTTATTTGATGATTTCCCATTAAAAACCTATTTCATACAAAAAACATTACAATACAATTTGCTTGTCGACCTACCTGCTACCGGAAAGCTATCATGACCATATCTCTTCCACCGGACAGGTTTCGACGCCTACGATAAAATTTATTCAAACACCTAATGGCTAACCTGAATCGTTATAAAGTTGGGGAGGGGAGAGTATAAGACATCCTCCAGCGCAAGAACAGTTTCGTAAATATGATATTTCCCTATCTCATACCTCGCTGATGTAGGATAGGTTCCGAGGTTTGATCATGAAGTCGGAATGACATGTGGTGTTTTTGTACAAACACTTTAAAACGTCGATGTACCCGCCAATTTGGCAGCGTTGGAGAGACTGCAGTACAGCCCACGTCTCGATCAAATCAAAAGATATCTCGTAGTCTACAAAGGCTAAACAACAACGCCGGTTATACTTTTCGGTCTTCTGTATACCGCAGTGTATGTATCTGTCACCGTAAAATTGTAAAACGCGTTATATTGTAATCTCTCTAGCGATATTGTAAACTTTCGAATTATTGTCCAACGAACATAGTACTGCTTACAATAAAACGCATTATTTTTCGTGAAATGCATGCGATGGTAGTCAACTGACGTGATGTGTAGGGAAGGACGTCCCCGTTGCCCAGTGGGTACCACTCTCATGAAAAAATACTGTACCGTTCCTGAGAAATATCGATTAATGTAACCTAACCTTAAACCACTTTATACGTATTCCCCTAAAAAGCGTAGTCGACGGAACCCCGCTTCGCGGGGGCCCTGTTTCCGAGTGCAGGGTTTAAAGGAACCTAACTAACCTAACGGGGGGGTGCCCCAAGTTCCGACTATGGGGGCAAAGATACCTCCGTATATTCAGTTGACAATAATTCGATAGTTTACAATATCGCTAGAGAGAAACACGTTATATTGTAATATAACGTGTGATGTGACTTTCATTATTTTTGCGATAGGACGCACTGTTTTCGAGATATAAGCAAATTTAGAATTATAAACAGCTAAGACTCTATGACGCGCGCTCGCTACGCTCGCATATTACATTACACACCCACTTTCTGTCACAAATGTCGTCGTCGCTCCGCCGGCCTTCGGCCTACGCTCCTCATGCCAGCTAGCAAGACTTTTAAGACAATTATTTTTCAAACAACTGCAGTCTGTGAGGATAACAAATGATGATTAACGCTGAGGGCTGACAGACAGATGGGTTGGCGTGCTTTTTTGTGTGTAATGACAGTTTTGGTACATTTTGTATACTGCGTAATGTTTCTCAATTATTAAGTCACGCGACCGAACTTGAGACGCCGTAAGGTTGCCAATACGGGAAGATGAGTAAAACAAGTGCCTCCATTTGAATCTCATATATTACTGCCTTTTATAGTACGTAAACAATCGTTAATATGTATTACTTAATATTACAGATGAACACACCTAAATAAGTCTTACACACTACATAAATACCATATCTACCTACTATTGCTCCATGTCATAAAAATGTCCTAAAAGAATAACCACGTTTCAACAATAAATCTTCATAGATCTTGAGCACAGACATAATTATCACAACACACAGAAGTACAATTAAATGGTATAGTTATTATTGTCTGTGTTGTATTTATTATGTTTGAGAAGCACATAACGTACTTACCTAAAACATTTTTTTTTAAATAATTAGCTAAGACATCATATTCCAGAATCTAACATCTTGTATAAGTTAAGGAGATCTGCAGTATAGGTATAATATTATGCTAGTTCTTAAACATGACCCTAAAAGAGGTGTTTCACTTATCAGACTCTATTGAAATGCCAAATAAAGCCCAAAAGGACGAAAGGATTCCACTTGATTAAGCTCTAATTATTCTAAATCAGCACCTTCAAATCACTCGAATAACGATACCTACACACATTTTAATTGTTTTCCTTACCCTTATGACATTTCGAGAACTAATGGGAATTCTTAAATCAGTATGAAAATACTTAAGAACCCCTAACACAGCCGGAAAACTAATACAATAAAAATAAGATATTAAAATAAAATTGATTAATTTAAAGATTTTGAAATCCCATAAGAACCCCTAATATATCATCTATAATCTTATTTAAAACTCAGACTACTTATTTAAAAAAAACATGACACTACAATTTGCTGATGTAGGATAGGTTCCGAGGTCTAACCATGAAGTCGGAATGACATGTGGTATTTTTGTACAAACACTTTAAAACCTCGATGTACCCGCCAATTTGGCAGCGTTGGAGAAAATGCAGTACAGCCCACGTCTCGATCAAATCAAAAGATATCTCGTAGTCCACAAAGGCTAAACAACAACGCCGGTTATACTTTTCGGTCTTCTGTATACCGCAGTGTATGTATCTGTCACCGTAAAATTGTAAAACACATTATATTGTAATCTCTCTAGCGATATTGTAAACTGTCGAATTATTGTCAAACGAACATACTGCTTACAATAAAAACGCATTATTTTTCATGAAATGCATGCGATGGTAGTCAACTCACTGGTGTGTAGGGAAGGACGTCCCTATTGCCCAGTGGGTACCACTCTCATGAAAAAATACTGTACCGTTCCTGAGAAATATCGATGAATGTAACCTAAACTTAAACCACTTTATACGTATTCTCCTAAAAAGCGTAGTCGACGGAACCCCTATTTCCGAGTGCAGGGTTTAAAGGAACCTAACTAACCTAACGGGGGGGTGCCCCAAGTCCCGATTATGGGGGCAAAGATACTTCCGTATGTTTAGTTGACAATAATTCGAGAGTTTACAATATCGCTAGAGAGAAACACGTTATAAATTGTAATATAACGTGTTTGTCAATTTTACAGTGACATATCTATGTGGTCAGCCTTTTCGGAATCCGGCTTGTTCGGGAGGCTGAAAATAACCCTGATGTAATGTGAAAAGTGCTGCAAGACACATTCGCGACCTTTTCTCTAAATAGTTGTTTCGCTTCTTTTAAAGATGGGC
The DNA here is from genome assembly GCA_916618015.1 of Xestia c-nigrum. NCBI lineage: Eukaryota > Metazoa > Arthropoda > Insecta > Lepidoptera > Noctuidae > Xestia > Xestia c-nigrum. The sequence goes on along the minus strand of OU745255.1, from coordinate 17,885,067 downwards.
AAAAGTCTCAGGTTTGAATCCTTAGTTCCCAGCTTTATCAAAAGAGCAGCTAAAGTGGTTTGTAAAATCCTTGACCAAAATCATCATCTCAACGAACTCATGTCACTTATTCGCCAGCAGAAGAAAAGATTACAGTCAAATAAAACTTACGATAAACCAGATTTTTCAACCCAAAAAATCAGCTGAACGAATGGTTGTATAGAATTGGGGCAGTAGTAAAAAATACTCAGACTGACCTCCCAAACACAGGTGTAACGTTTTTTTTCGTTGGCCGGTAACGCGGTTTTTGGGCCGACAATTTTATTAATGATTTCCTTTCAGAGAAAGGAAATTTCGAAAATTCATTTTGACCAACTCTGGGCTTAGCTCCACTCAGGACCTACCTACCACTGGAAATCTATCTTGAACTTGTCCCTACGATACAGGGGTCGCCGGCTCGCTTCGCTGGCCACCTCCCCATCAACAGATTTCAACGCATTTTATAGTGTTTTGTTGAAACATCTTACGGCTATGTCTAACCGTAATGAAGTTTAGCTCTTTCAATTTTAGGGGAGGTTGGGGAGAGGCGATTCGAATACCCTTCGGTATACAAACTTTGAACCTCTCGCTTCGCTTTACCGATATCACAACCGGGCAGTTTTTCGGTCTACGGCTCGCTACGCTCGCGACTTACGTTTTTCACTCCACTCAGGACGTGCCAATCACCGCAATGCTACCATTACCATATCCTCACGCTACGGGGTCACCGGCTCGCTTCGCTCGCCACCTCCCCTCTTCGCTTTACCGGTATCACCACCGGACAGGTTTTCAGTCGACGGCTCGCTACGCTCGCCACCTCCCCACTTCGCTCCACCCAGGACCTGCCTTCCACCGGAAAGCAACTGTGATCTTATCCCCACGCTACGGGGTCGTCGACGCCCGCTTCGCTCTACCGATATCACCAACGGGCAGGTTTTCGGTCCACGGCTCGCTACGCTCGCGACTTCCTTTCTTCACACCACTCAGGACCTGCCAACCACCGGAATGCTATCGTGACCTTATCCTCACGCTGTGGGGTCACCGGCTCGCTTCGCTCGCCACCTCCCCCCTTCGCTTTACCGGTACCACCACCGGACAGGTTTTCAGTCGACGGCTCGCTACGCTCGCCATTTCCCCACTTTTCTCCACTCAAGACCTGTCCACCACCGGAAAGCTACCGTGACCTCATCCTCACGCTATGGGGTCACCGGCTCACTTCGCTCGCCACCTCCCCCCTTCGCTTTAGCGGTACCACCACCGGAAAGGTTTTCAGTCGACGGCTCGCTACGCTCGCCATTTCCCCACTTTCCTCCACTCAAGACCTGTCTACCACCGGAAAGCTACCGTGACCTCATCCTCACGCCATGGGGTCACCGGCTCGCTTTGCTCGCCACCTCCCCACTTCGCTTTATCGGTACCGCCACCGGACAGGTTTTCAGATAACGGCTCGCTACGCTCGCCACTTCCCCACTTCGCTCCACTCAGGACCTGCCTACCGACGGAAAGCTACCGTGACCTCATCCTTATGCAACGGGGTCGCCGGCTCGCTTCCCTCGCCACCTCCTAACCACCACCGGACGGGTTTCAACGCCTACTATAATATTTGTTCAAACACCTATCGGCTATCTCTAACCGTAATGAAGTTACAGCCCATTCTATTTGAGGGGAGGTTGGGGAGAGATGGGAAGGATACACAAATTTCACCACCAAATAAACCCCTCTATGTACAAGATCAGTCCTCATTCGGTCGGAACCGTTCGAAGGAACCCAATCATAAATTGGTATAACAAACGAATTTGCCAAAGTTGGGTCTGACCTGAAAATTCAATCTGGAAATCTGGAAATGGTCAATTATTGTCATTTGAGGTACCCCACTCTTAGTGGTTACGCACCATTTCTATTCAAAATGACGATATTTCTACATATCAGGTTTTTGGGGAAAATCTGGAAAAAAACCCTAAAACTGGGAAAAAAGTTTGCACCAGGCAACACTCCTTGACAAAACACACAACCAGTTCATACAACATAATCCAGTTGGGGGATGCTAACTGACCTATTTATCGTATCGGAAATTTGGATATTTCGTCATTTTTATAAGATGGCCAAACTGTCCGCCATTTTATTTTTCTAAAAAGTCATAATTTTTCTGAAATGACAAGTATATACGCTATAAACCGGTGTACTTAGTGCTGCCAACTTTTGAGTTTGGTAGAACAAAACAATTCGCCAAAGTAGGTTCTGACCCATAAATTCAAGCCCCAGTGGCTCTCGGGGTTGCCAGCTGAAAGTGATGAAAACGGTCAAATATCATTTGAAACATTTCATTCTTGGTGATTATGTAAAAGCTCCATTCAAAATGTCGTTATTTCTACTTTTCATGTTTTTGGGAAAAATCTGGGAAATTACCCTAAAAATGGGGAAATGTTTTAATCCAGGCAACACTACTCAACAAAACACACAATCGCTTGGTACAACTCCAACCCGTCAGATGTTGCTAACTACCCGAAAAATCGTGTTGAAAATAAGAATTTTTCGTCAGTTTTACAAGATGGCCGCCACACCAGCCGCCATTTTGTTTTTCTGAAAAGTCATAATTTTCTGGTAATTTCAAGGATACTGGCCATCGACCGGTGTACTCGGTGTTGCCAACTTTTCAGTTTGGTAGAACAAAGTAATTCGCCAAAGTCAGGTCTGACCCGAAAATTCAAACCCCAATGTCTTTCGGGGTTGCCAGCTGAAAGTGAGGAAAATGGTCAAATGTCAATTGGGGCGGCCCATTCTTGGTGATTATGTAAAAGTTCCATTCAAAATGTCGTTATTTCTACTTTTCATGTTTTCGGGTAAAATCTGAGAAAATAACCCAAAAAATGGGGAATTTTTTTGCACCAAGCAACACTCCTCTACGAAACACACAACCGTTTGCTAAAACTTGAACCCGTCAGATGTTGCCAATTACCCGAAAAATCGCCTCGAAAATTGTGAATTTTCGTCGATTTCACAAGATGGCCGCCACACCAGCCGCCATTTTGTTTTTCTAAAAAGTCATAATTTTCTAGAAATTTTTAGGATACAGGCCACCGATCGGTGTACTCGGTGTTGCCAATTTTTGAGTTTGGTAGAACAAAGTAATTCGCCAAAGTCAGGTCTGACCCGAAAATTCAAACCCCAATGGCTCTCGGGGTTGCCAGTTGAAAAAGTTGAAAATAGTCAAATGTCATTTGGGGCATCTCATTCTTGGTGATTATGTAAAACTTTTATTCAAAATGTCGTTATTTCTACTTTTCATGTTTTTGGAAAAAATCTGGGAAATTACCCTAAAAATGGGGAAAAATTTTAATCCAAGCAATACTACTCAACATACCACACAACCGCTCGTTACAACTCGAACCCGTCAGATGTTGCCAACTACCCGAAAAATCGTGTCGAAAATTCGGATTTTTTGTCGTTTCTACAAGATGGCCGCCACACCAGCCGCCATTTTGTTTTTCTAAAAAGTAATAATTTTCTGGATATTTCAGGGATACAGGCCACCGACCGGTGTACTCGGTGTTGCCAACTTTTGAGTTTGGTAGAACAAAGTAATTCGCCAAAGTGAAAAAGTCCCAAAAATGAAAAAGTTCAATATTTTTTGGGGTTGCCAGTTGAAAGTGATGAAAATGGTCAAATGTCATTCGGGGCTCCCCAAAGTTGCCAGCTAGACAAAGTCTCCATTCAAAATGTCGTTATTTCTACTTTTCATGTTTTCGGGGAAAATCTGGGAAAATACCCTAAAAATGGGGAAAATTTTTGCACCAGGCAACACTCCTTAACAAAACACACGAACGCTCAGTACATCTCGAACCCGTCAGATGTTGCCAACTACACGAAAAATGCATTTAAAAAAAGTCGAAAATTCCACCATTTTACAAAATGGCCGCCACAGCGTCCGCCATGTTGGATTTTCAAAATGTCATAATTTTTCACAGTTGCCATTGAAATGACCTACAAATTGGCAAGGTCAATGTTGCCGACTTTAAAAATCATTAGAACAAAACAATTTGTCAAAGTCGAGTGAAAAAAGTCGCCAATTTCAAAACGTCCCAGCGCGGCCACCATCTTGTTTTTTTTTTTTTTTTTACTTTTTTTTTAAATCATTTTGGACCTTTAACAAAACCCACGAGCCAAAATCCGTCCAAGTCTTTTCCTCGCCGAAACCGGAAATGGACTCGGCCGCCATCTTGGATTTCAATCTCCTCTATAATTTTCCTCTACTCGACCGGAAGTACTGTACATTTTTCCAAAACATACCTCTAACCCATCTCTCACCCATTCCGAGAAACGACATGTCAATCAGTCAGTGAGTGAGTGAGTGAGTCAGTGGTCTTGTAGTTTTATATAACTATAACTAGTCTTTGCGTGCTGCGCGAGCTGCAAGCAGCTCGCGTGCTTGTGGTGGTAGCTTTTTTTCACTTTTAAAACCCCTAAATGTTAATTCTCAAACACGACCCTAAAGAAGAGTCTTTCACTTGTCAAACTCTAATGAAATGCCAAATAAAGCCCAAAAGGACTAAAGGTGTCCACTTGATTAAGCTCTAATCATTCTAAATCAGCATCTTCAAATCACTCGAATAACGATACCTACCCATATTTTAACTGTTTCCTTACCCTTATGACATTTGAGAACCAATAGGAATACTTAAATAAGTATGAAAACACTTAAGAACCCCTAACATATTCTGAAAAACTAATTCAATAAAAATAAGATATTGAAATAACATTAAACTTGAGAATTAATTTAAAGATTTTGAAACCCCATAGGAACCCCTCATAATTATAATCAATTAACTTATTTAAAAACTTGGACCTTCTCTCATTAAAAAAACATTACCCTACAATTGACTTGTCGACCTACCGGAAAGATATCGTGACCTTATCTCTACCACCAGACAGGTTTCGACGCCTATGAAAATATTTGTTCAAACACCTAATGATTATCCCTAACCGTTATGAAGTTACAGTCCTTTCAAGTTAAACAACCTCCCCGGTTGGGGAGGGGAGGAGAGGGTAATTCATAAAAATTTCAACGCCCCTCAATAGTATTAAGTGAGAATTAAAAACAACCACTATGTGTGCCAGTTTTCGAGATACTATGGGGGGCGGGGTGAAGGGGAGGGAAAAGAGATTTTGAAAAATGATTTTTGCCACCTCTCTGTCGCTGTTTATGAATGTGAAAAAGTAAGTTCCAAGTCTCTCAAGTTACACTCCTTCCCGCTCCGCCCAGAGTGGGAGAAGTTATTTGATGATTTCCCATTAAAAACCTATTTCATACAAAAAACATTACAATACAATTTGCTTGTCGACCTACCTGCTACCGGAAAGCTATCATGACCATATCTCTACCACCGGACAGGTTTCGACGCCTACGATAAAATTTATTCAAACACCTAATGGCTAACCTGAATCGTTATAAAGTTGGGGAGGGGAGAGTATAAGACATCCTCCAGCGCAAGAACAGTTTCGTAAATATGATATTTCCCTATCTCATACCTCGCTGATGTAGGATAGGTTCCGAGGTTTGATCATGAAGTCGGAATGACATGTGGTGTTTTTGTACAAACACTTTAAAACGTCGATGTACCCGCCAATTTGGCAGCGTTGGAGAGACTGCAGTACAGCCCACGTCTCGATCAAATCAAAAGATATCTCGTAGTCTACAAAGGCTAAACAACAACGCCGGTTATACTTTTCGGTCTTCTGTATACCGCAGTGTATGTATCTGTCACCGTAAAATTGTAAAACGCGTTATATTGTAATCTCTCTAGCGATATTGTAAACTTTCGAATTATTGTCCAACGAACATAGTACTGCTTACAATAAAACGCATTATTTTTCGTGAAATGCATGCGATGGTAGTCAACTGACGTGATGTGTAGGGAAGGACGTCCCCATTGCCCAGTGGGTACCACTCTCATGAAAAAATACTGTACCGTTCCTGAGAAATATCGATTAATGTAACCTAACCTTAAACCACTTTATACGTATTCCCCTAAAAAGCGTAGTCGACGGAACCCCGCTTCGCGGGGGCCCTGTTTCCGAGTGCAGGGTTTAAAGGAACCTAACTAACCTAACGGGGGGGTGCCCCAAGTTCAGACTATGGGGGCAAAGATACCTCCGTATATTCAGTTGACAATAATTCGATAGTTTACAATATCGCTAGAGAGAAACACGTTATATTGTAATATAACGTGTGATGTGACTTTCATTATTTTTGCGATAGGACGCACTGTTTTCGAGATATAAGCAAATTTAGAATTATAACCAGCTAAGACTCTATGACGCGCGCTCGCTACGCTCGCATATTACATTACACACCCACTTTCTGTCACAAATGTCGTCGTCGCTCCGCCGGCCTTCGGCCTACGCTCCTCATGCCAGCTAGCAAGACTTTTAAGACAATTATTTTTCAAACAACTGCAGTCTGTGAGGATAACAAATGATGATTAACGCTGAGGGCTGACAGACAGATGGGTTGGCGTGCTTTTTTGTGTGTAATTACAGTTTTGGTACATTTTGTATACTGCGTAATGTTTCTCAATTATTAAGTCACGCGACCGAACTTGAGACGCCGTAAGGTTGCCAATACGGGAAGATGAGTAAAACAAGTGCCTCCATTTGAATCTCATATATTACTGCCTTTTATAGTACGTAAACAATCGTTAATATGTATTACTTAATATTACAGATGAACACACCTAAATAAGTCTTACACACTACATAAATACCATATCTACCTACTATTGCTCCATGTCATAAAAATGTCCTAAAAGAATAACCACGTTTCAACAATAAATCTTCATAGATCTTGAGCACAGACATAATTATCACAACACACAGAAGTACAATTAAATGGTATAGTTATTATTGTCTGTGTTGTATTTATTATGTTTGAGAAGCACATAACGTACTTACCTAAAACATTTTTTTTTAAATAATTAGCTAAGACATCATATTCCAGAATCTAACATCTTGTATAAGTTAAGGAGATCTGCAGTATAGGTATAATATTATGCTAGTTCTTAAACATGACCCTAAAAGAGGTGTTTCACTTATCAGACTCTATTGAAATGCCAAATAAAGCCCAAAAGGACGAAAGGTTTCCACTTGATTAAGCTCTAATTATTCTAAATCAGCACCTTCAAATCACTCGAATAACGATACCTACACACATTTTAATTGTTTTCCTTACCCTTATGACATTTCGAGAACTAATGGGAATTCTTAAATCAGTATGAAAATACTTAAGAACCCCTAACACAGCCGGAAAACTAATACAATAAAAATAAGATATTAAAATAAAATTGATTAATTTAAAGATTTTGAAATCCCATAAGAACCCCTAATATATCATCTATAATCTTATTTAAAACTCAGACTACTTATTTAAAAAAAACATGACACTACAATTTGCTGATGTAGGATAGGTTCCGAGGTCTAATCATGAAGTCGGAATGACATGTGGTATTTTTGTACAAACACTTTAAAACCTCGATGTACCCGCCAATTTGGCAGCGTTGGAGAGACTGCAGTACAGCCCACGTCTCGATCAAATCAAAAGATATCTCGTAGTCCACAAAGGCTAAACAACAACGCCGGTTATACTTTTCGGTCTTCTGTATACCGCAGTGTATGTATCTGTCACCGTAAAATTGTAAAACACATTATATTGTAATCTCTCTAGCGATATTGTAAACTGTCGAATTATTGTCAAACGAACATACTGCTTACAATAAAAACGCATTATTTTTCATGAAATGCATGCGATGGTAGTCAACTCACTGGTGTGTAGGGAAGGACGTCCCTATTGCCCAGTGGGTACCACTCTCATGAAAAAATACTGTACCGTTCCTGAGAAATATCGATGAATGTAACCTAAACTTAAACCACTTTATACGTATTCTCCTAAAAAGCGTAGTCGACGGAACCCGGTTTAAAGGAACCTAACTAACCTAACGGGGGGGTGCCCCAAGTCCCGATTATGGGGGCAAAGATACTTCCGTATGTTTAGTTGACAATCATTCGAGAGTTTACAATATCGCTAGAGAGAAACACGTTATAAATTGTAATATAACGTGTTTGACAATTTTACAGTGACATATCTATGTGGTCAGCCTTTTCGGAATCCGGCTTGTTCGGGAGGCTGAAAATAATCCATATGTAATTTGAAAAGTGCTGCAAGACACATTCGCGACCTTTTCTCAAAATAGGTAATTGTTTCGCTTCTTTTAAAGATGGGCAAGTCTCAGGTTTGAATCCTTAGTTCCCAGCTTTATCAAAAGAGCAGCTAAAGTGGTTTGTAAAATCCTTGACCAAAATCATCATCTCAAAGATTTCATATCACTTATTCGCCAGCCGGGCTAGCATGGGCAGGGGATAAAATTTTCTCCACCTGTAATTTCTACTGACTTGTCCCTTGTCAGTGGATATAACCGGTGGAGAAAAGTTTTATCCCCTGCCCATGCTAGCCCGGCAGCAGAAGAAAAGATTACAGTCAAATAAAACTTACGAAAAACCAGATTTTTCAACCCAAAAAATCAGCTGAACGAATGGTTGTAAAGAATTGGGGCGTAAAAAATACTCAGACTGACCTCCCAAACACTGGTGTAACGTTACCTACCACTGGAAATCTATCTTGAACTTGTCCCTACGATACAGGGGTCGCCGCCGGCTCGCTTCGCTGGCAACCTCCCCATCACCAGATTTCAACGCATTGTATAGTGTTTGTTGAAACATCTTACGGCTATGTCTAACCGTAATGAAGTTGTAGCCCTTTCAATTTTTGGGGAGTTTGGGGAGAGGCGATTCGAATACACTTCGGTATACAAACTTTGAACCTCTCGCTTCGCTTTACCGATATCACAACCGGGCAGTTTTTCGGTCTACGGCTCGCTACGCTCGCGACTTACGTTTTTCACTCCACTCAGGACGTGCCGATCACCGGAATGCTACCATGACCATATCCTCACGCTACGGGGTCACCGGCTCGCTTCGCTCGCCACCTCCCCTCTTCGCTTTACCGGTATCACCACCGGATAGGTTTTCAGTCGACGGCTCGCTACGCTTGCCACCTCCCCACTTCGATCCACTCAGGACCTGCCTACCACCGGAAAACTACCATGACCTCATCCCCACGCCAGGGGGTCGCCATGTCGCTTCGCTCGCCAACTACCGCTTCGCTTTCTCGATATCACCACCGGGCAGGTTTTCGGTCCACGGCTCGCTACGCTCGCGACTTCCTTTCTTCACACCACTCAGAACCTGCCAACCACCGGAATGCTATCGTGACCTTATCCTCACGCTGTGGGTTCACCGGCTCGCTTCGTTCGCCACCTCCCCCCTTCGTTTTTTCGGTACCATCACCGGACAGGTTTTCAGTCGACGGCTCGCTACGCTCGCCACCTCCCCACTTCGCTCCACCCAGGACCTGCCTACCACCAGAAAGCAACTGTGATCTTATCCCCACAAACTTTGAACCTCTCGCTTCGCTTTACCGATATCACCATCGGGCAGGTTTTCGGTCCACGGCTCGCTACGCTTGCGACTTCCTTTCTTCACACAACTCAGGACCTGCCAACCACCGGAATGCTATCGTGACCTTATCCTCACGCTGTGGGGTCACCGGCTCGCTTCGCTCGCCACCACCCCCCTTCGCTTTACCGGTACCACCACCGGACAGGTTTTCAGTCGACGGCTCGCTGCGCTCGCCATTTCCCCACTTTCCTCCACTCAAGACCTGTCTACCACCGGAAAGCTACCGTCACCTCATCCTCACGCTATGGGGTCACCGGCTCGCTTCGCTCGCCACCTCCCCCCTTCGCTTTAGCGGTACCACCACCGGACAGGTTTTCAGTCGACGGCTCGCTACGCTCGCCATTTCCCCACTTTCCTCCATTCAAGACCTGTCTACCACCGGAAAGCTACCATGACCTCATCCTCACGCTATGGGGTCACCGGCTCGCTTCGCTCGCCACCTCCCCCCTTCGCTTTAGCGGTACCACCACCGGACAGGTTTTCAGTCGACGGCTCGCTACGCTCGCCATTTCCCCACTTTCCTCCACTCAAGACCTGTCTACCACCGGAAAGCTACCGTGACCTCATCCTCACGCCATGGGGTCACCGGCTCGCTTCGCTCGCCACCTCCCCACTTCGCTTTACCGGTACCGCCACCGGACAGGTTTTCAGTCGCCATTTCCCCACTTTCCTCCACTCAAGACCTGTCTACCACAGGAAAGCTACCGTGACCTCATCCTTATGCAACGGGGTCGCCGGCTCGCTTCCCTCGCCACCACCACCGGACGGGTTTCAACGCCTACTATAATATTTGTTCAAACACCTATCGGCTATCTCTAACCGTAATGAAGTTACAGCCCTTTCTATTTGAGGGGAGGTTGGGGAGAGATGGGAAGGATACATAAGTCATATGTCAAGTCATAAGTCATTTAATCATTTGTTAACATAGGTACAATAGATAGTGGTTTTAAAAGATAACAAGCGCGCTATGTAATTTCACCACCAAATGAACCTTAAAATCGACCATATTAATAAACCCCTCTATGTACAAAATCAATCCTCATTCGTTCGGATCCGTTCGAAGGAACCCAATCATAAATTGGTAGAACAAACGAATTTGCCAAAGTCGGGTCTGACCTGAAAATTCAATCACCAATGACTCTCGGGGCTGCCAGCTGAAAGTGATGGAAATGGTCAAATGTCATTTGAGGTACCCCACTCTTAGTGATTACGCACCATTTCTGTTCAAAATGACGTTATTTCTACATATCAGGTTTTTTGGGAAAATCTGGAAAAAAACCCTAAAACAACACAACACACCCAACACCAACACCAACCACCAACACTCCTTGATAAAACACACAACCAGTTCATACAACATAATCCAGTTGGGGGATGCTAACTGACCCATTTATCGTACTACGTATTTATCGTCGAACGTTTTGGATATTTCGTAATTTTTATAAGATGGCCACACTGTTCGCCATTTTGTTTTTCTAAAAAGTCATAATTTTTCTGAAATGTCAAGGATATAGGCTATAAACCGGTGTACTTAGTGCTGCCAACTTTTGAGTTTGGTAGAACAAAACAATTCGCCAAAGTAGGGTCTGACCCATAAATTCAAGCCCCAGTAGCTCTCGGGGTTGCCAGCTGAAAGTGATGAAAATGGTCAAATGTCGTTTGGGGCGTTCCATTCTTGGTGATTATGTAAAAGTTCCATTCAAAATGTCGTTATTTCTACTTTTCATGTTTTTGGGTAAAATCTGGAAAATTACCCTAAAAATGGGGATTTTTTTTGCACCAGGTAACACTACTCAGTAAACACACACAACCGCTCGGTACAACTCAAACCCGTCAGATGTTGCTAACTACCCGAAAATTCCTCTCGAAAATTGAGAATTTTCGTCGAGTTTACAAAATGGCCGCCATTTTGTTTTTCTGAAAAGTCATAATTTTCTGGAAATCTCAAGAATACAAGCCACCGACGGGTGTACTTGGTGTAGCCAACTTTTGTGTTTGGTAGAACAAAGTAATTCGCCAAAGTCAGGTCTGACCCGAAAATTCAAACCCCAATGTCTTTCGGGGTTGCCAGCTGCAAGTGTTGAAAATGGTCAGATGTCATTTGGGGCATCTCATTCTTGGTGATTATATAAAATTTCCATTCAAAATGTCGTTATTTCTACTTTTCATGTTTTCGGGGAAAATCTTGGAAAATACCCTAAAAATGGGGTAAATTTTTGCATCAGGCAACACTCCTCAACAAAACACAAAACCGCTCGGTACAACTCAAACCCGTCAGATGTTGCCAACTACCCGTAAAATCGTCTCGAAAGTTGTGAATTTTCATCGATTTCACAAGATGGCCGCCACACCAGCCGCCATTTTGTTTTTCTAAAAAGTCATAATTTTCTGGTAATTTCAAGGATACTGGCCATCGATCGGAGTACTCGGTGCTGCCAACTTTTGAGTTTGGTAGAACAAAGTAATTCGCCAAAGTCAGGTCTGACCCGAAAATTCAAACCCCAATGTCTTTCGGGGTTGCCAGTTGAAAGTGATGAAAATAGTCAAATGTCATTTGGGGCATCCCATTCTTGGTGATTATGTACAATTTCCATTCGAAATATCGTTATTTCTACTTTTCATGTTTTCGGGGAAAATCTTGGAAAACACCCTAAAAATGGGGTAAATTTTGGCATCAGGCAACACTCATCTACAAAACACACCACCGCTTCATACAACTCGAACCCATCAGATGTTGCCAACTACCCGAAATATCGTGTTGAAAATAAGGATTTTTCGTCAGTTTTACAAGATGGCCGCCACACCAGCCGCCATTTTGTTTTTCTGAAAAGTCATAATTTTCTGGAAATTTCAAGGATACAGGCCAACGACAGGTGTACTCGGTGTTGTCAACTTTTGAGTTTGGTAGAACAAAGTAATTCGCCAAAGTCAGGTCTGACCAGAAAATTCAAACCCCAATGTCTTTCGGGGTTGCCAGCTGAACGTGATGAAAATGGTCAAATGTCATTTGGGGCGTCCCATTCTTGGTGATTATGTAAAAGTTTCATTAAAAATGTCGTTATTTCTACTTTTCATGTTTTTGGCAAAAATCTGGGAAATTACCCTAAAAATGGGGAAATGTTTAAATCCAGGCAACACTACTCAACAAAACACACAACCGCTCGGTACAACTCGAACCCGTCCGATGTTGCCAACTACCCGAAAAATCGTCTCGAAAATTGTGAATTTTCGTCGATTTCACAAGATGGCCGCCACACCAACCGCCATTTTGTTTTTCTGAAAAGTCATAATTTTCTGGAAATCTCAAGGATACAGGCCACCGACCGGTGTACTCGGTGTTGCCAACCTTTGAGTTTGGTAGAACAAAGTAATTCGCCAAAGTAAAAAAGTCCCAAAAATGAAAAAGTTTAATATTTTTTGGGGTTGCCAGTTGAAAGTGATGAAAATGGTCAAATGTCATTTGGGGCTCCCCAAAGTTGCCAGCTAGACAAAGTCTCTATTCAAAATGTCGTTATTTCTACTTTTCATGTTTTCGGGGAAAATCTGGGAAAATACCCTAAAAATGGGGAAAATTTTTGCACCAGGCAACACTCCTTAACAAAACACACGACCGCTCAGTACATCTCGAACCCGTCAGATGTTGCCAACTACACGAAAAATGCATTTAAAAAAAGTCGAAAATTCCACCATTTTACAAAATGGCCGCCAGAGCGTCCGCCATGTTGAATTTTCAAAATGTCATAATTTTTCACAATTGCCATTGAAATGACCTACAAATTGGTTGGTCAGTATCTTGCGAATTTAAACTCGGTAGAACAAAACAATTCGTCAAAGTCGAGTGAAAAAAGTCGCCAACTTCAAAACGTCCCAGCGCGGCCGCCATCTTGTTTTTTTTTTTTTTTTTCTTTTTTTTCAAATCATTTTAGACGTTTTACAAAACCCACGAGTCAAAATCCGTCCAAGTCATTTCCTCGCCGAAACCGGAAGTGGACTCGGCCGCCATCTTGGATTTCAATCTCCTCTATAATTTTCCTCTACTCGACCGGAAGTACTGTACATTTTTCCAAAACTAACCCCTAACCCATCTCTCACCCATTCCGAGAAACGGCATGTCAGTGAGTCAGTGAGTGGTCTTGCAGTTTTATATAATATAAACTAGTTTTTGCGTGCTGCGCGAGCTGCAAGCAGCTCGCGTGCTTGTGGTGGTAGCTTTTTTTTCACTTTTAAAACCTATTCATTCTTAAACATGACCCTGAAAGAGGTGTTTCACTTTTCAGACTTTATTGAAATGCCAAATAAAGCCTAAAAGGACTTAACATTTCCACTTGATTAAGCTCTAATCATTCTAAATCAGCATCTTCAAACCACTCGAATAACGATACCTACCCATATTTTAAGTGTTTTCCTTACCCTTGTGACATTTTGAGAACCAATAGGAATCCTTAAATCAGTATGCAAACACTTAAGAACCCCTAACACATTCTGAAAACTAATTCAATAAAAATAAGATATTAAAATAAAATAGAATGAATTAATTTAAAGATTTTGAAACCCCATAAGAACCCCTAATATAATCTCTAAACTTATTCAAAACTCAGACCTCTCATTAAAAAAACATTACCCTACAATTGACTTGTCGACCTACAGGATATCGTGACCTTATCTCTACCACCAGACAGGTTTCGACGCCTTTGATAATATTTGTTCAAACACCTAATGACTATACCTAACCGTTATGAAGTTACAGTCCTTTCAAGTTAAACAACCTCCCCGGTTGGGGAGGGGAGGACAGGGTAATTCATAAAAATTTCAACGCCCCTCAATAGTATTAAGTGAGAATTAAAAACAACCACTATGTGTGCCAGTTTTCGAGTTACGATGGGGGGCGGGGTGAATGGGAGGGGGAAGAGATTTAAAAAAAATATTTTTGCCACCTCTCTGTCGCTGTTTATGAATGTGAAAAAGTAAGTTTCAAGTCTCTCAAGTTACACTCCTTCCCGCACCGCCCAGAGTGCGAGAAGTTATTTGATGATTTCCCATTAAAAACCTTTTCTCATACAAAAAACATTACAATACAATTTGCTTGTCGACCTACCTGCTACCGTAAAGCTATCATGACCATATCTCTACCACCGGACACAGGTTTCGACGCCTACGATAATATTTGTTCAAACACCTAATGGCTAACCTGAATCGTTATAAAGTTGGGGAGGGGAGAGTATAAGACATCCTCCAACGCAAGAACAGTTTCGTAAATATGATAATTATCTCCCATCACAAAGGCTAAACAACTACGCCGGTAATACTTTTCGGTCTTCTGTATACCGCAGTGTATGTATCTGTCACCGTAAAATTGTAAAACACGTTCTATTGTAATCTCTCTAGCGATATTGTAAACTTTCGAATTATTGTCAAACGAACATACTGCTTACAATAAAACGCATTATTTTTCGTGAAATGCATGCGATGGTAGTCAACTCACGTGGTGTGTAGGGAAGGACGTCCCCATTGCCCAGTGGGTACCACTCTCATGAAAAAATACTGTACCGTTACTGAGAAATATCGATTAATGTAACCTAACCTTAAACCACTTTATACGTATTCCCCTAAAAGCGTAGTCGACGGAACCCCGCTCCACGGGGCCCCTATTTCCGAGTGCAGGGTTTAAAGGAACCTAACTAACCTAACGGGGGGGTGCCCCAAGTCCCGATTATGGGGGCAAAGATACTTCCGTATGTTCAGTTGACAATAATTCGAGAGTTTACAATATCGCTAGTTGACAATTTTACAGTGACATATCTATGTGGTCAGCCTTTTCGGAATCCGGCTTGTTCGGGAGGCTGAAAATAACCCAGATGTAATGCGAAAAGTGCTGCAAGACACATTCGCGACCTTTTCTCAAAATAGTCGTTTCGCTTCTTTTAAAGATGGGCTAAAGTCTCAGGTTAGAATCCTTAGTTCCCAGCTTTATCAAAAGAGCAGCTAAAGTGGTGTGTAAAATCCTTGACCAAAATCATCATCTCAACGAACTCATATCACTTATTCGCCAGCAGAAGAAAAGATTACAGTCAAATAAAACTTACGAAAAACCAGATTTTTCAACCTAAAAAATCAGCTGAACGAATGGTTGTAAAGAATTGGGGCAGTAGTAGAAAATACTCAGACTGACCTCCCAAACACAGGTGTAACGTTTTTTTCGTTGTCCGGTAACGCGGTTTTTGGGCCGACAATTAATGATTTCCTTTCAGAGAAAGGAAATTTTGAAAATTCGTTTTGACCAACTCTGGGCTTAGCTCCACTCAGGACCTACCTACCACTGGAAATCTATCTTGAACTTGTCCCTACGATACAGGGGTCACCCGGCTTCCTTCGCTGGCCACCTCCCCATCACCAGATTTCAACGCATTTTATAGTGTTTGTTGAAACATCTTACGGCTATGTCTAACCGTAATGAAGTTGTAGCCCTTTCAATTTTAGGGGAGGTTGGGGAGAGGCGATTCGAATACCCTTCGGTATACAAACTTTGAACCTCTCGCTTCGCTTTACCGGTATCACCACCGGACAGGTTTTCAGTCGACCGCTCGCTACGCTCGCCACCTCCCCACTTCGATCCACTCAGGACCTGCCTACCACCGGAAAACTACCATGACCTCATCCCCACGCCACGGGGTCGCCATGTTGCTTCGCTCGCCACCTCCCGCTTCGCTTTCTCGATATCACCACCGGGCAGGTTTTCGGTCCACGGCTCGCTACGCTCGCGACTTCCTTTCTTCACACCACTCAGGACCTGCCAACCACCGGAATGCTATCGTGACCTTATTCTCACGCTGTGGGGTCACCGGCTCGCTTCGCTTGCCACCTCCCCTCTTCGCTTTACCGGTACCACCACTGGACAAGTTTTCAGTCGACGGCTCGCTACGCTCGCCATTTCCCCACTTTCCTCCACTCCAGACCTGTCTACCACCGGAAAGCTACCGTGACCTCATCCTCACGCTATGGGGTCACCGGCTCGCTTCGCTCGCCACCTCCCCCCTTCGCTTTAGCGGTAACACCACCGGACAGGTTTTCAGTCGACGGCTCGCTACGCTCGCCATTTCCCCACTTTCCTCCACTCAAGACCGTCTACCACCGGAAAGCTACCGTGACCTCATCCTCACTCCATGGGGTCACCGGCTCGCTTCGCTCGCCACTTCCCCTCTTCGCTTTACCGGTACCACCACTGGACAGGTTTTCAGTCGACGGCTCGCTACGCTCGCCATTTCCGCACTTTCCTCCACTCAAGACCTGTCTACCAGCGGAAAGCTACCGTGACCTCATCCTCACGCTATGGGGTCACCGGCTCGCTACGCTCGCCACCTCCCCCCTTCGCTTTAGCGGTACCACCACCGCACAGGTTTTCAGTCGACGGCTCGCTACGCTCGCCATTTCCCCACTTTCCTCCACTCAAGACCTGTCTACCACCGGAAAGCTACCGTGACCTCATCCTCACGCCATGGGGTCACCGGCTCGCTTCGCTCGCCACCTCCCCACTTCGCTTTACCGGTACCGCCACAGGACAGGTTTTCAGATGACGGCTCGCTACGCTCGCCACTTCTCCAGTTCGCTCCACTCAGGACCTGCCTACCGACGGAAAGCTACCGTGACCTTAACCCCACGCTACGGGGATACCGGCTCGCTTCGCTCGCCACCTCCCCCCTTCACCTTACCGGTATAACCACCGGAAATAGTCGCCGGCTCGCTACGCTCGCCACCTTCTCACTTCGTTCCCCCCAGGACCTGCCTACCACCGGAATGCTACCCTGACCTCATCCTTATGCAACGGGGTCGCCGGGCTAACCACCACCGGACGGGTTTCAACGCCTAGTATAATATTTGTTCAAACACCTATCGGCTATCTCTAACCGTAATGAAGTTACAGTTCCCTTTCTATTTGAGGGGAGGTTGGGGAGAGATGGGAAGGATACACAAATTTCACCACCATATTAATAAACCCCTCTATGTACAATCAATCCTCATTCGGTCGGAACCGTTCGAAATAACCCAATCATAAATTGGTAGAACAAACGAATTTGCCAAAGTCGGGTCTGACCTAAAAATTCAATCACCAATGACTCTCGGGGTTGCCAGCTGAAAGCGATGGAAATGGTCAAATGTCATTTGGGGCGTTCCATTCTTGGTGATTATGTAAAAGTTCTATTCAAAATGTCGTTATTTCTACTTTTCATGTTTTTGGGAAAAATCTGGGAAATTACCCAAAAAATGGGGAAATTTTTTGCACCAAGCAACACTCCTCTACGAAACACACAACCGCTCGTTACAACTCGAACCCGTCAGATGTTGTCAACTACCCGAAAAATCGTGTCGAAAATTCGAATTTTTAGTCGTTTTTACAAGATGGCCGCCACACTGTCCGCCATTTTGTTTTTCTATAAAGTCATTATTTTTCTGAAATGTCAAGGATATAGGCTATAAACCGGTGTACTTAGTGCAGCCAACTTTTGAGTTTCGTAGAACAAAACAATTCGCCAAAGTAGGGTCTGACCCATAAATTCAAGCCCCAGTGGCTCTCGGGGTTGCCAGCTGAAAGTGATGACAATGGTCAAATGTCATTTGGGGCGTCCCATTCTTGGTGATTATGTAAAAGTTCCATTCAAAATGTCGTTATTTATACTTTTCATGTTTTTGGGGAAAATCTGGGAAACTACCCTAAAAATGGGGAAATGTTTTAATCCAGGCAACACTTCTCTTCGAAACACACAACCGCTTGCTAAAACTTGAACCCGTCAGATGTTGCCAACTACCCGAAAAATCGCTTCGAAAATTGTGAATTTTCGTCGATTTCACAAGATGGCCGCCACCCCAGCCGCCATTTTGTTTTTCTGAAAAGTCATAATTTTCTGGAAATTCCAAGGATACAGGCCACCGACCAGTGTACTCGGTGTTGCCAACTTTTCAATTTGGTAGAACAAAGTAATTCGCCAAAGTCAGGTCTGACCCGAAAATTCAAACCCCAATGTCTTTCGGGGTTGCCAGCTGAAAGTGATGAAAATGGTCAAATGTCATTTGAAGCATCTCATTCTTGGTGATTATGTAAAAGTTCCATTCAAAATGTCGTTATTTCTACTTTTCATGTTTTCGGGGAAAATCTGGGAAATTACCCTAAAAATGGGGAAATTTTTTGCACCAGAAAACACTTCATGTGAAAACAAACAACCGCTTCATACAACTCAAACCCGTCGGATGTTGCCAACTATCCGAAAAATCGTGTTGAAAATAAGGATTTTTCGTCAGTTTTACAAGATGGCCGCCACACCAGCCGCCATTCTGTTTTTCTGAAAAGTCATAATTTTCTGGAAATCTCAAGGATACTGGCCACCGACCGGTGTACTCGGTGTTGCCAACTTTTGAGTTTGGTAGAACAAAGTAATTCGCCAAAGTCAGGTCTGACCCGAAAATTCATAGCCCAACGGCTCTCGGGGTTGCCAGCTGAAAGTGATGAAAACAGTCAAATGTCATTTGGGGCGTCCCACTCTTGGTGATTATGTAAAAGTTCCATTCAAAATGTCGTTATTTCTACTTTTCATGTTTTCGGGGAAAATCTGGGAAAATACCCAAAAAATGGGGAAATTTTTTGCACCAGGCAACACTCCTCTACAAAACACACAACCGCTCGGTACAATTCGAACCCGTCAGATGTTGCCAACTACCCGAAAAATCGTGTCGAAAATTGTGAATTTTCGTCGATTTCACAAGATGGCCGCCACACCAGCCGCCATTTTGTTTTTCTGAAAAGTCATAATTTTCTGGAAATTTCAAGGATACAGGCCACCGACCGGAGTACTCGGTGTTGCCAACTTTTGAGTTTGGTAGAACAAAGTAATTCGCCAAAGTGAAAAAGTCCCAAAAATGAAAAAGTTCAATATTTTTTGGGGTTGCCAGTTGAAAGTGATGAAAATGGTCAAATGTCATTTGGGGCTCCCCAAAGTTGCCAGCTAGACAAAGTCTCTATTCAAAATGTCGTTATTTCTACTTTTCATGTTTTCGGGGAAAATCTGGAAAAATACCCAAAAACTGGGGATTTTTTTTGCATCTGGCAACACTCTTCAACAAAACACACAACCGCTCGGTACAGCTCGAACCCGTCAGATGTTGCCAACTACACGAAAAATGCATTTAAAAAATGTCAAAAATTCCACCATTTAACAAAATGGCTGCCACAGCGTCCGCCATGTTGGATTTTCAAAATGTCATAATTTTTCTCAATTGCTATTGAAATCACCTACAAATTGGCAAGGTCAGTATCTTGCGACTTTAAACTCGGTAGAACAAAACAATTCGCCAAAGTTGAGTGAAAAAAGTCGCCAACTTCAAAACGTCCCAGCGCGGCCGCCATCTTGTTTTTTTTTTTTTTTTTCTTTTTTTTCAAATCATTTTAGACGTTTTACAAAACCCACGAGTCAAAATCCGTCCAAGTCATTTCCTCGCCGAAACCGGAAGTGGACTCGGCCGCCATCTTGGATTTCAATCTCCTCTATAATTTTCCTCTACTCGACCGGAAGTACTGTACATTTTTCCAAAACTAACCCCTAACCCATCTCTCACCCATTCCGAGAAACGGCATGTCAGTGAGTCAGTGAGTGGTCTTGCAGTTTTATATAATATAAACTAGTTTTTGCGTGCTGCGCGAGCTGCAAGCAGCTCGCGTGCTTGTGGTGGTAGCTTTTTTTTCACTTTTAAAACCTATTCATTCTTAAACATGACCCTAAAAGAGGTGTTTCACTTATCAGACTCTATTGAAATGCCAAATAAAGCCCAAAAGGACGGTCACGTTTCCACTTGATTAAGCTCTAATCATTCTAAATCAGCATCTTCAAACCACTCGAATAACGATACCTACCCATATTTTAAGTGTTTTCCTTACCCTTATGACATTTTGAAAACCAATAGAAAACCTTAAATCAGTATGAACCCCTAACACATTCTGAAAACTAATTCAATAAAAATAAGATATTAAAATAAAATTAAACTTGAGAATGTATTCATTTAAAGATTTTGAAACCCCATAAGAACCCCTAATATAATCTATAAACTTATTTAAAACTCAGACCTCTCATTAAAAAAACATTAACCTACAATTGACTTGTCGACCTACCGGAAAGATATCGTGACCTTATCTCTACCACCAGACAGGTTTCGATGCCTATGATAATATTTGTTCAAACACCTAATGACTATCCCTAACCGTTATGAAGTTACAGTCCTTTCAAGTTAAACAACCTCCCCGGTTGGGGAGGGGAGGAGAGGGTAATTCATAAAAATTTCAACGCCCCTCAAAAGTATTAAGTGAGAATTAAAAACAACCACTATGTGTGCCAGTTTTCGAGATACGATGAGGGGCGGGGTGAAGGGGAGGGAGAAGAGATTTTGAAAAATGATTTTTGCCAACTCTCTGTCGCTGTTTATGAATGTGAAAAAGTAAGTTCCAAGTCTCTCAAGTTACACTCCTTCCCGCTCCACCCAGAGTGGGAGAAGTTATTTGATGATTTCCCATTAAAAACCTTTTCTTATACAAAAAACCAATACAATTTGCTTGTCGACCTACCTGCAACCGGAAAGCTATCATGACCATATCTCTACCACCGGACAGGTTTCGACGCCTACGATAATATTTGTTCAAACACCTAATGGCTAACCTGAATCGTTATAAAGTTGGGGAGGGGAGAGTATAAGACATCCTCCAGCGGAAGAACAGTTTCGTAAATATGATATCTCCCTATCTCATACCTCGCTGATGTAGGATAGGTTCCGAGGTTTGATCATGAAGTCAGAATGACATGTGCTGTTTTTGTACAAACACTTTAAAACCTCGATGTACCCGCCAATTTGGCAGCGTTGGAGAGACTGCAGTACAGCCCACGTCTCGATCAAATCAAAAGATATCTCGTAGTCCACAAAGGCTAAACAACAACGCCGGTTATACTTTTCGGTCTTCTGTATACCGCAGTGTATGTCTCTGTCACCATAAAATTGTAAAACACGTTATATTGTAATCTCTCTAGCGATATTGTAAATTTTCGAATTATTGTCAAACGAACATACTGCTTACAATAAAACGCATTATTTTTCGTGAAATGCATGCGATGGTAATCAACTCACGTGGTGTGTAGGGGGGGACGTCGCCATTGCCCAGTGGGTACCACTCTCATGAAAAAATACTGTACCGTTCCTGAGAAATATCGATTAATGTAAACTAACCTTAAACCACTTTATACGTATTCCCCTAAAAAGCGTTGTCGACGGAACCCCGCTTCGCGGGGCCCCTATTTCCGAGTGCAGGGTTTAAAGGAACCTAACAAACCTAAAGGCCCCAAGTCCCGATTATGGGGGCAAAGATACTTCCGTATATTCAGTTGACAATAATTCGAGAGTTTACAATATCGCTAGAGAGAAACACGTTATATCTTGTAATATAACGTGTTTGACAATTTTACAGTGACATATCTATGTGGTCATCCTTTTCGGAATCCGGATTGTTCGGGAGGCTGAAAATAACCCAGATGTAATGTGAAAAGTGCTGCAAGACACATTCGCGACCTTTTCTCAAAATAGTCGTTTCGCTTCTTTTAAAGATGGGCAAAAGTCTCAGGTTTCAATCCTTAGTTCCCAGCTTTATCAAAAGAGCAGCTAAAGTGGTTTGTCCTTGACCAAAATCATCATCTCAACGAACTCATAGCACTTATTCGCCAGCAGAAGAAAAGATTACAGTCAAATTGAAAAATCTGGTTTTTCGTAAGTTTTTACGAAAAACCAGATTTTTCAACCCAAAAAATCAGCTGAACGAATGGTTGAAAAGAATTGGGGCAGTAGTCAAAAATACTCAGACTGACCTCCCAAACACTGGTGTAACGTTTTTTTCGTTGGCCGGTAACGCGGTTTTAGGGCCGACAATTAATGATTTCCTTTCACAGAAAGGAAATTTTGAAAATTAATTTTGACCAACTCTGGGCTTAGCTCCACTCAGGACCTACCTACCACTGGAAATCTATCTTGAACTTGTCCCTACGATACAGGGGTCGCCGGATCGCTTCGCTGGCCACCTCCCCATTACCAGATTTCAACGCATTTTATAGTGTTTGTTAAAACATCTTACGGCTATGTCTAACCGTAATGAAGTTACAGCCCTTTCTATTTGAGGGGAGGTTGGGTAGAGATGGGAAGGATACACAAATTTCACCACCAAGTGAACCTTAAAAATCGACCATATTAATAAACCCCTCTATGTACAAAATCAATCCTCATTCGGTCGGAACCGTTCGAAGGAATCCAATCATAAATTGCCCTTTCAATTTTAGGGGAGGTTGGGGAGAGGCGAATCGAATACCCTTCGGTATACAAACTTTGAACCTCTCGCTTCGCTTTACCGATATCACAACCGGGCAGTTTTTCGGTCTACGGCTCGCTACGCTCGCGACTTACGTTTTTCACTCCACTCAGGACGTGCCAATCACTGGAATGCAATCACGACCATATCTTCACGCTACGGGGTCACCGGCTCGCTTCGCTCGCCACCTCCCCGCTTCGATCCACTCAGGACCTGCCTACCACCGGAAAACTACCATGACCTCATCCCCACGCCACGGGGTCGCCATGTCGCTTCGCTCGCCACCTCCCGCTTCGCTTTCTCGATATCACCACCGGGCAGGTTTTCGGTCCACGGCTCGCTACGCTCGCGACTTCCTTTCTTCACACCACTCAGGACCTGCCAACCACCGGAATGCTATCGTGACCTTATTCTCACGCTGTGGGGTCACCGGCTCGCTTTGCTCGCCACCTCTCCTCTTCGCTTTACCGGTACCACCACCGGACAGGTTTTCAGTCGACGGCTCGCTACGGTCGCCACTTCCCCACTTTCCTCCACCCAAGACCTGTCTACCACCGGAAAGCTACCGTGACCTCATCCTCATGCTATGGGGTCACCGGCTCGCTTCGCTCGCCACCACCCCCCTTCGCTTTAGCGGTACCACCACCGGACAGGTTTTCAGTCGACGGCTCGCTACGCTCGCCATTTCCCCACTTTCCTCCTCTCAAGACCTGTCTACCACCGGAAAGCTACCGTGACCTCATCCTCACGCTATGGGGTCACCGGCTCGCTTCGCTCGCCACCTCCCCCCTTCGCTTTAGCGGTACCACCACCGGACAGGTTTTCAGTCGACGGCTCGCTACGCTCGCCACTTACCCACTTCGCTCCACTCAGGACCTGCCTACCTACGGAAAGCTACCGTGCCCTTAAACTCACGCTACGGGGACACCGGCTCGCTTCGCTCGCCACCTCCCCCCGTCACCTTACCGGTATAACCACAGGGAATTGTCGCCGGCTCGCTACGCTCGCCACCTTCTCACTTCGTTCCCCCAGGACGTGCCTACCACCGGAATGCTACCGTGACCTCATCCTTATGCAACGGGGTCGCCGGGCTAACCACCACCGGACGGGTTTCAACGCCTACTATTATATTTGTTCAAACACCTATCGCTATCTCTAACCGTAATGAAGTTACAGCCCTTTCTATTTGAGGGGAGGTTGGGGAGAGATGGGAAGGATACACAAATTTCACCACCAAGTGAACCTTAAAATCGACCATATTAATAAACCCCTCTATGTACAAAATCAATCCTCATTCGGTCGGAACCGTTCGAAGGAATCCAATCATAAATTGCCCTTTCAATTTTAGGGGAGGTTGGGGAGAGGCGAATCGAATACCCTTCGGTATACAAACTTTGAACCTCTCGCTTCGCTTTACCGATATCACAACCGGGCAGTTTTTCGGTCTACGGCTCGCTACGCTCGCGACTTACGTTTTTCACTCCACTCAGGACGTGCCAATCACTGGAATGCAATCACGACCATATCTTCACGCTACGGGGTCACCGGCTCGCTTCGCTCGCCACCTTCCCACTTCGATCCACTCAGGACCTGCCTACCACCGGAAAACTACCATGACCTCATCCCCACGCCACGGGGTCGCCATGTCGCTTCGCTCGCCACCTCCCGCTTCGCTTTCTCGATATCACCACCGGGCAGGTTTTCGGTCCACGGCTCGCTACGCTCGCGACTTCCTTTCTTCACACCACTCAGGACCTGCCAACCACCGGAATGCTATCGTGACCTTATTCTCACGCTGTGGGGTCACCGGCTCGCTTCGCTCGCCACCTCCCCTCTTCGCTTTACCGGTACCACCACCGGACAGGTTTTCAGTCGACGGCTCGCCTCGGTCGCCACTTCCCCACTTTCCTCCACCCAAGACCTGTCTACCACCGGAAAGCTACCGTGACCTCATTCTCATGCTATGGGGTCACCGGCTCGCTTCGCTCGCCACCTCCCCCCTTCGCTTTAGCGGTACCACCACCGGACAGGTTTTCAGTCGACGGCTCGCTACGCTCGCCATTTCCCCACTTTCCTCCTCTCAAGACCTGTCTACCACCGGAAAGCTACCGTGACCTCATCCTCACGCTATGGGGTCACCGGCTCGCTTCGCTCGCCACCTCCCCCCTTCGCTTTAGCGGTACCACCACCGGACAGGTTTTCAGTCGACGGCTCGCTACGCTCGCCACTTACCCACTTCGCTCCACTCAGGACCTGCCTACCTACGGAAAGCTACCGTGCCCTTAAACTCACGCTACGGGGACACCGGCTCGCTTCGCTCGCCACCTCCCCCCGTCACCTTACCGGTATAACCACAGGGAATTGTCGCCGGCTCGCTACGCTCGCCACCTTCTCACTACGTTCCCCCAGGACGTGCCTACCACCGGAATGCTACCGTGACCTCATCCTTATGCAACGGGGTCGCCGGGCTAACCACCACCGGACGGGTTTCAACGCCTACTATAATATTTGTTCAAACACCTATCGCTATCTCTAACCGTAATGAAGTTACAGCCCTTTCTATTTGAGGGGAGGTTGGGGAGAGATGGGAAGGATACACAAATTTCACCACCAAGTGAACCTTAAAATCGACCATATTAATAAACCCCTCTATGTACAAAATCAATCCTCATTCGGTCGGAACCGTTCGAAGGAATCCAATCATAAATTGGTAGAACAAACGAATTTGCCAAAGTCGGGTCTGACCTGAAAATTCAATCACCAATGACTCTCGGGGTTGCCAGCTGAAAGTGATGGAAATGGTCAAATGTCATTTGAGGTACTCCACTCTTAGTGGTTACGCACCATTTCTATTCAAAATGACTTTATTTCTACATATCAGGTTTTTGGGAAAAATCTGGAAAAAAACCCTAAAACTGGGAAAAAAAATTGCACCAGGCAACACTCCTTGACCAAACACACAACCAATTCATACAACATAATCCAGTTGGGGGATGCTAACTGACCCATTTATCGTATCAAAAATTTGGATATTTCGTCATTTTTATAAGATGGCCACACTGTTCGCCATTTTGTTTTTCTAAAATGTCATAATTTTTCTGAAATGTCGAGGATATAGGCTATAAACCGGTGTACTTAGTGCTGCCAACTTTTGAGTTTGGTAGAACAAAACAATTCGCAAAAGTCGGGTCTGACCCGAAAATTCAAGCCCCGATAGGTGCCAGAGTTGCCAGCTGAAAGTGATGAAAATGGTCAAATGTCATTTGGAGCATCCCATTCTTGGCGATTATGTAATTTTTTTATTCAAAATGTCGTTGTTTCTAGTTTTCATGTTTTTGGGGAAAATCAGGAAAATTACCCTAAAAATAGGGAAAAATTTTGCAACAGGCAACACTCCTCAACACAACACAAAACCGCTCGGTACAACTCAAACCCGTCAGATGTTGCCAACTACCCGAAAAGTCGTCTCGAAAGTTGTGAATTTTCATCGATTTCACATGATGGCCGCCACACCTGCCGCCATTTTGTTTTTCTGAAAGGTCATAATTTTCTGGTAATTTCAAGGATACTGGCCATTGACCGGTGTACTCGGTGTTGCCAACTTTTCAGTTTGGTAGAACAAAGTAATTCGCCAAAGTCAGGTCTTACCCGAAAATTCAAAACCCCAGTGGCTCTCGGGGTTGCCAGCTGAAAGTGATGAAAATGGTCAAATGTCATTTGGGGCGTCCCATTCTTGGTGATTATTTAAAAGTTCCATTCAAAATGTCGTTATTTCTACTTTTCATGTTTTTGGGAAAAATCTGGGAGATTACCCTAAAAATGGGGAATTTTTTTAATCCAGGCAACACTACTCAACAAAACACACAACCGCTCGGTACAACTCGAACCCGTCAGATGTTGCCAACTACCCGAAAAATCGTCTCGAAATTTGTGAATTTTCGTCGATTTCACAAGATGGCCGCCACACCAGCCGCCATTTTGTTTTTCTGAAAAGTCATAATTTTCTGGAAATCTCAAGGATACAAGCCACCGACCGGTGTACTCGGTGTTGCCAACTTTTCAGTTTGGTAGAACAAAGTAATTCGCCAAAGTCAGGTCTGACCCGAAAATTCAAACCCCAGTGGCTCTCGGGGTTGCCAGTTGAAAGTGATAAAAATAGTCAAATGTCATTTGGAGCATCTTATTCTTGGTGATTATGTAAAAGTTCCATTCAAAATGTCGTTATTTCTACTTTTCACGTTTTTGGGAAAAATCTGGGAAATTACCCTAAAAATGGGGAAATGTTTTTATCCAGGCAACACTCTTCAACAAAACAAAGAACCGCTCGGTACAACTCGAACCCGTCAGATGTTGCCAACTACCCGAAAAATCGTGACGAAAATTCGAATTTTTAGTCGTTTTTACAAGATGGCCGCCACACCAGGCGCCATTTTGTATTTCTGAAAAGTCATAATTTTCTGGAAATCTCAAGAATACAGGCCACCGACCGGTGTACTCGGTGTTGCCAACTTTTGAGTTTGGTAGAACAAAGTAATTCGCCAAAGTCAGGTCTGACCCGAAAATTCAAACCCCAATGGCTCTCGGGGTTGCCAGCTAAAAGTGATGAAAATGGTCAAATGTCATTTTAGGCGTCTCATTCTTCGTGATTATGTAAAAGTTCCATTCAAAATGTCGTTATTTCTACTTTTCATGTTTTCGGGAAAAATCTGGGAAATTACCCTAAAAATGGGGAAAATTTTTGCACCAGGCAACACTTCTCTACAAAACACACAACCGCTCCGTACAACTCAAACCCGTCAGATGTTGCCAACTACCCGAAAAATAGTCTCGAAAATTGTGAATTTTCGTCGATTTCACAAGATGGCCGCCACACCAGCCGCCATTTTGTTTTTCTGAAAAGTCATAATTTTCTGGAAATCTCAAGGATACAGGCCACCGACCGGTGTACTCGGTGCTGCCAACTTTTGAGTTTGGTAGAACAAAGTAATTCGCCAAAGTCGGGTCTGACCCGAAAATTCAAACCTCAGTGGCTCTCGGGGTTGCCAGTCGAAAGTGATGAAAATAGTCAAATGTCATTTGGGGCATTCCATTCTTGGTGATTATGTAAAAGATCCATTCAAAATGTCGTTATTTCTTTTTTTCACATTTCTGGAGAAAATCTGGGAAATTACCCTAAAAATGGGGAAATGTTTTAATCCAGGCAATACTACTTAACAAAACACACTACCGCTCGGTACAACTCGAATCCGTCAGATATAGCCAACTACCCGAAAAATCGTGTCGAAAATTCGGACTTTTTGTCATTTTTATAAGATGGCCGCCACACCAGCCGCCATTTTGTTTTTCTGAAAAGTCATAATTTTCTGGAAATGTCAAGGATACAGGCCAACGACAGGTGTACTTTACGTTGCCAATTTTTGAGTTTGTTAGAACAAAAGAATTCACCAAAGTCGGTTCTGACCCGAAAATTCATGACCAAATGGCTCTCGGGGTTGCCAGCCGAAAGTAATGAAAATGGTCAAATGTCATTTAAGGCAACCCATTCTTGGTGATTATGCAACATTTTCATTCAAAATGTCGTTACTTCAATTTTGCATGTTTTTGGGCAAAACATGGGAAAATACCTTAAAAATGGGTGATTTTTCTGCACCAGGCAATACTCCTTGACCAAACACACAACCAGTTCATACAACATAATCCAGTTGGGGGAAGCTAACTGACCCATTTATCGTATCTAAAATTGGGATTTTTCGTTATTTTTATAAGATGGCCACACTGTTCGCCATTTTGTTTTTCTAAAAAGTCATAATTTTTCTGATATAGGCTACAAACCGGTGTACTTGGTGCTGCCAACTTTGGAGTTTCGTAGAACAAAGTAATTCGCCAAAGTCAGGTCTGACCCGAAAATTCATGAACCAATGGCTTTCGGGGTTGCTAGCTGAAAGTGATGAAAATGGTAAAATATCATTAAGAGCATCTCATTCTTGGTGACTACGTAAAAGTTCCATTCAAAATGTCGTTATTTCTACTTTTCATGTTTTTGGGCAAAATCTGGAAAATTACCCTAAAAATGGGGAAAATTTTTACACCAGGCAACACTCCTCTACAAAACACACGACCGCTTGGTACTACTCGAACCCGTCAGATGTTGCCAACTACCCGAAAAATCGTCTCGAAAATTGTGAATTTTCGTCGATTTCACAAGATGGCCGCCACACCAGCCGCCATTTTGTTTTTCTGAAAAGTCATAATTTTCTGGAAATCTCAAGGATACAGGCCACCGACCGGTGTACTCGGTGTTGCCAACTTTTGAGTTTGGAAAACAAAGTAATTCGCCAAAGTCAGGTCTGACTCGAAAATTCAAACCCCAATGGCTCTCGGGGTTGCCAGTCGAAAGCGATGAAAATAGTCAAATATCATTTGGGACGTCCCATTCTTGGTGATTATGTAGAAGTTCCATTCAAAATGTCGTTATTTCTACTTTTCATGTTTTTGGAAAAAATCTGGGAAATTACCCTAAAAATGGGGAAAATTATTAATCCAAGCAACACTCCTCAACAAAACACATAACCCCTTCATACAACTCAAACCCGTCAGATGTTGCCAACTACCCGAAAAATCGTGTTGAAAATAAGGATTTTTTGTCAGTTTTACAAGATGGCCGCCACACCAGACGCCATTTTGTTTTTCTGAAAAGTCATAATTTTCTGGAAATCTCAAGGATACAGGCCAACGACGGGTGTACTTGATGTAGAATACTTTTGAGTTTGGTAGAACAAAGTAATTCGCCAAAGTCAGGTCTGACCCGAAAATTCAGACCCCAATGGCTCTCGGGGTTGCCAGTTGAAAGTGATGAAAACAGTCAAATGTCATTTGGGGCATCCCATTCTTGGTGATTATGTAAAAGTTCCATTCAAAATGTCGTTATTTCTACTTTTCATGTTTTCGGGAAAAATCTGGGAAATTACCCTAAAAATTGGGAAATATTTTGCACCAGGCAACACTTCTCTACAAAACACACAACCGCTCCGTACAACTCGAACCCGTCAGATGTTGCCAACTACCCGAAAAATCGTGTCGAAAATTTGGATTTTTTGTCGTTTTTACAAGATGGCCGCCACACCAGCCGCCATTTTTTTTTTTTGAAAAGTCATAATTTTCTGGAAATCTCAAGGATATAGGCCACCGACCGGTGTACTCAGTGTTGCCAACTTTTGAGTTTGGTAGAACAAAGTAATTCGCCAAAGTCAGGTCTGACCCGAAAATTCAAACCCCAATGGCTCTCGGGGTTGCCAGCTGAAAGTGATGAAAATGGTCAAATGTCATTTGGGGCAACCCATTCTTGGTGATTATGTAAAAGTTTCATTCAAAATGTCGTTATTTCTACTTTTCATGTTTTTGGCAAAAATCTGGGAAATTACC
Source organism: Xestia c-nigrum (assembly GCA_916618015.1). Taxonomy (NCBI): domain Eukaryota; kingdom Metazoa; phylum Arthropoda; class Insecta; order Lepidoptera; family Noctuidae; genus Xestia; species Xestia c-nigrum. The sequence goes on along the minus strand of OU745255.1, from coordinate 17,854,679 downwards.
CTAAAAATGGGGAAATGTTTAAATCCTGGCAACACTACTCAACAAAACACACAACCGCTCGCTACAACTCGAACCCGTCAGATGTTGCCAACTACCCGGAAAATCGTCTCGAAAATTAAGAATTTTCGTCGATTTCACAAGATGGCCGCCACACCAGCCGCCATTTTGTTTTTCTAAAAAGTCATAATTTTCTGGAAATCTCAAGGATACTGGCCACCGACCGGTGTACTCGGTGTTGCCAACTTTTGAGTTTGGTAGAACAAAGTAATTCGCCAAAGTGAAAAAGTCCCAAAAATGAAAAAGTTTAATATTTTTTGGGGTTGCCAGTTGAAAGTGATGAAAATGGTCAAATGTCATTTGGGGCTCCCCAAAGTTGCCAGCTAGACAAAGTCTCTATTCAAAATGTCGTTATTTCTACTTTTCATGTTTTCGGGGAAAATCTGGGAAAATACCCTAAAAATGGGGAATTTTTTTGCACCAGGCAACACTCCTTAACAAAACACACGACCGCTCGGTACATCTCGAACCCGTCAGATGTTGCCAACTACACGAAAAATGCATTTAAAAAAAGTCGAAAATTCCACCATTTTACAAAATGGCCGCCACAGCGTCCGCCATGTTGGATTTTCAAAATGTCATAATTTTTCACAGTTGCCATTGAAATGACCTACAAATTGGCAAGGTCAATGTTGGCGACTTTAAAAATCATTAGAACAAAACAATTTGTCAAAGTCGAGTGAAAAAAGTCGCCAATTTCAAAACGTCCCAGCGCGGCCGCCATCTTGTTTTTTTTTTTTTTTTTACATTTTTTAAAATCATTTTGGACCTTTAACAAAACCCACGAGCCAATATCCGTCCAAGTCTTTTCCTCGCCGAAACCGGAAATGGACTCGGCCGCCATCTTGGATTTCAATCTCCTCTATAATTTTCCTCTACTCGACTGGAAGTACTTTATATTTGTTCAAAACTAACCCCTAACCCATCTCTCACCCATTCCGAGAAACGGCATGTCAATGAGTCAGTGAGTGAGTGAGTGGTCTTGTAGTTTTATATGGTATGTCCATTAATACGGATAAAAATAGTGAGTCGTAGAGCGCAAAGGTGTGGGTGGAGTCATTGTATTGGTTGAATGAGTCATATGGCATGGTATTACAATATATGATGAGTTATATGGCAAATACAAAATGTCTTAAGTCACTTTTTACAAAAATGTAAAAAAATAAAAAGCCGTGGACTGCTGTGCTGCACGAATGGCAGATACCAAGTGTCTTCGCCTGCTGTGTTGTACGAAGGCGTGAGTATAAATGGCAGATACCAAAGGTATGAGTTAAATTTAACTGAAAAATAAAGAGCCGGGGTCTGCTGTAGTATGCGAGAGTGGGGATGGGAATGACAGAGGCCAAATGTCTTAGTAACTTTTTGCTAAAATGTAAAAAATAAAAAGCCATAGTTTGCTGTGTTGAACGAAAGCATGAGTTTAAATAGCATATACCAAATGAATCAGTTAAATTTAAATGCAAAATAAAAATAAAGAGCCGGGATTTGCTGTAGTATGTGAGAGTGGGGATGGGAATGACAGATACCAAATGTCTTAGTAACGTTTTACTAAAATGTAAAAAAATAAAAAGCCGTGGACTGCTGCGTTGCACGAATGGCAGATACCAAGTGTCTTAGTTACTTTTTACTTAAATGTAAAAAATAAAAAGCCGTGGCCTGCTGTGCTGTACGAAGGCGTGAGTTAAAATGGCAGATACCAAATGTTTGAGTTAAATTTAACTGCAAAATAAAAATAAAAAGCCGGGGTCTGCTGTAGTATGCGAGAGTGGGGATGGGAATGACAGAGGCCAAATGTCTTATTAACTTTTTGCTAAAATGTATAAAATAAAAAGCCGTAGTTTGCTGTGTTGTACGAAGGCATGAGTTTAAATGTCATGTACCAAATGAACCAGTTAAATTTAAATGCAAAATAAAAATAAAGAGCCGGGGTCTGCTGTAGTATGCGCGAGTGGGGATGGCAGATACCAAATGTCTTAGTTACTTTTTACTAAAATGTAAAAAATAAAAAGCCGTGGACTGCTGAGTTGCACGAATGGCAGATACCAAATGTCTTAGTTACTTTTTACTGAAATGTAAAAAATAAAAAGCCGTGGACTGCTGTGCTGTACGAAGGCGTGAGTTTAAATGGTAGATACTAAATGTTTGAGTTAAATTTAACTGCAAAATAAAAATAAAGAGCCGGGGTCTGCTGTAGTATGCGCGAGTGGGGATGGCAGATACCAAATGTCTTAGTTACTTTTTACTAAAATGTAAAAAATAAAAAGCCGTGGACTGCTGAGTTGCACGAATGGCAGATACCAAATGTCTTAGTTACTTTTTACTGAAATGTAAAAAATAAAAAGCCGTGGACTGCTGTGCTGTACGAAGGCGTGAGTTTAAATGGTAGATACTAAATGTATGAGTTAAATTTAACTGCAAAATAAAAATAAAGAGCCGGGGTCTGCTGTAGTATGCGCGAGTGGGGATGGCAGATACCAAATGTCTTAGTTACTTTTTACTAAAATGTAAAAAATAAAAAGCCGTGGACTGCTGAGTTGCACGAATGGCAGATACCAAATGTCTTAGTTACTTTTTACTGAAATGTAAAAAATAAAAAGCCGTGGACTGCTGTGCTGTACGAAGGCGTGAGTTTAAATGGTAGATACTAAATGTATGAGTTAAATTTAACTGCAAAATAAAAATAAAGAGCCGGGGTCTGCTGTAGTATGCGCAAGTGGGGCTGGCAGATACCAAATGTCTTAGTTACTTTTTACTAAAATGTAAAAAATAAAAAGCCGTGGACTGCTGAGTTGCACGAATGGCAGATACCAAATGTCTTAGTTACTTTTTACTGAAATGTAAAAAATAAAAAGCCGTGGCCTGCTGTGCTGTACGAAGGCGTGAGTTAAAATGGCAGATATCAAATGTATTAGTTAAATTTAACTGCAAAATAAAAATAAAAAGCCGGGGTCTGCTGCAGTATGCGAGAGTGGGGATGGGAATGACAGAGACCGAATGTCTTATCAACTTTTTGCTAAAATGTAAAAAATAAAAAGCCGTAGTTTGCTGAGTTGCACGAATGGCAGATACCAAATGTCTTAGTTACTTTTTACTGAAATGTAAAAAATAAAAAGCCGTGGCCTGCTGTGCTGTACGAAGGCGTGAATTAAAATGGCAGATATCAAATGTATGAGTTAAATTTAACTACAAAATAAAAATAAAAAGCCGGGGTCTGCTGTAGAATGCGAGAGTGGGGATGGGAATGACAGAGACCGAATGTCTTATTAAATTTTGCTAAAATGTAAAAAATAAAAAGCCGTAGTTTGCTGAGTTGCACGAATGGCAGATACCAAATGTCTTAGTTACTTTTTACTGAAATGTAAAAAATAAAAAGCCGTGGACTGCTGTGCTGTACGAAGGCGTGAGTTTAAATGGTAGATACTAAATGTATGAGTTAAATTTAACTGCAAAATAAAAATAAAGAGCCGGGGTCTGCTGTAGTATGCGCAAGTGGGGATGGCAGATACCAAATGTCTTAGTTACTTTTTACTAAAATGTAAAAAATAAAAAGCCGTGGACTGCTGAGTTGCACGAATGGCAGATACCAAATGTCTTAGTTACTTTTTACTGAAATGTAAAAAATAAAAAGCCGTGGACTGCTGTGCTGTACGAAGACGTGAGTTTAAATGGTAGATACTAAATGTATGAGTTAAATTTAACTTCAAAATAAAAATAAACAGCCGGGGTCTGCTGTAGTATGCGCAAGTGGGGCTGGCAGATACCAAATGTCTTAGTTACTTTTTACTAAAATGTAAAAAATAAAAAGCCGTGGACTGCTGAGTTGCACGAATGGCAGATACCAAATGTCTTAGTTACTTTTTACTGAAATGTAAAAAATAAAAAGCCGTGGCCTGCTGTGCTGTACGAAGGCGTGAGTTAAAATGGCAGATATCAAATGTATGAGTTAAATTTAACTACAAAATAAAAATAAAAAGCCGGGGTCTGCTGTAGAATGCGAGAGTGGGGATGGGAATGACAGAGACCGAATGTCTTATTAAATTTTGCTAAAATGTAAAAAATAAAAAGCCGTAGTTTGCTGAGTTGCACGAATGGCAGATACCAAATGTCTTAGTTACTTTTTACTGAAATGTAAAAAATAAAAAGCCGTGGACTGCTGTGCTGTACGAAGGCGTGAGTTTAAATGGTAGATACTAAATGTATGAGTTAAATTTAACTGCAAAATAAAAATAAAGAGCCGGGGTCTGCTGTAGTATGCGCAAGTGGGGATGGCAGATACCAAATGTCTTAGTTACTTTTTACTAAAATGTAAAAAATAAAAAGCCGTGGACTGCTGAGTTGCACGAATGGCAGATACCAAATGTCTTAGTTATTTTTTACTGAAATGTAAAAAATAAAAAGCCGTGGACTGCTGTGCTGTACGAAGGCAAGATAATGGCAGATATCAAATGTATTAGTTAAATTTAACTGCAAAATAAAAATAAAAAGCCGGGGTCTGCTGCAGTATGCGAGAGTGGGGATGGGAATGACAGAGACCGAATGTCTTATCAACTTTTTGCTAAAATGTAAAAAATAAAAAGCCGTAGTTTGCTGAGTTGCACGAATGGCAGATACCAAATGTCTTAGTTACTTTTTACTGAAATGTAAAAAATAAAAAGCCGTGGCCTGCTGTGCTGTACGAAGGCGTGAATTAAAATGGCAGATATCAAATGTATGAGTTAAATTTAACTACAAAATAAAAATAAAAAGCCGGGGTCTGCTGTAGAATGCGAGAGTGGGGATGGGAATGACAGAGACCGAATGTCTTATTAAATTTTGCTAAAATGTAAAAAATAAAAAGCCGTAGTTTGCTGAGTTGCACGAATGGCAGATACCAAATGTCTTAGTTACTTTTTACTGAAATGTAAAAAATAAAAAGCCGTGGACTGCTGTGCTGTACGAAGGCGTGAGTTTAAATGGTAGATACTAAATGTATGAGTTAAATTTAACTGCAAAATAAAAATAAAGAGCCGGGGTCTGCTGTAGTATGCGAGAGTGGGGATGGCTGGTGAATGCCCTAGTATAGTTGTGTATTTTATGGTTTTATCTGTGTGGTAAAATAAACTCGTATAGTTAGACTTTGAACTGAAATTATACTTTAATTAGATGTACCAATTACAAGTTGGGAAATGAAATAGTATGACAACTTGGTAAAATAGTGTCTGATGAAATTTCTATAAAAATAATAATTGTAAAACCAATAACTTAACTTTATTAATTTGATGATATGATTATTTAAAAATATGAAAATTTTAACTAAATAAAGAATATTCTAATATAATCTTGCATGATATTCTTTTTGTGAAGTCGTGAAGTAAAAATAAGCATACCAAAAATTGTATGAATAAAAATGTAGCGGTTTTACCATGTACGTAATGTGTGAAGAAGTGCTTCAATATGCAATTATTTTTCTTTTAAAGTAAGTTCTCTAATAATAAAAGTTTTGTAGGTTCCATTTCAAGATATATGTAAATTTAAAAGACCTGACCCGTCTCAATTCAAAAATCAGTTTTTCTTGGCTACCCACCTACATTGTAATGCGTATTATACAAAGTTAAAATTTATAAAGAGCAATATCATATCTGAGTATAGTGTACATTGTAGTTCTTTTTTTTTTTTTACAAACATGACCTTTTTTTTGCATGATATTTTTTGTTTTTATACATGGCCCTTTTTCAATGTTTTTTTTTTTGTTTGTTTTGCATTCTTTTTTGTATTATATTTTTTTTAATAATAGGTAAAAAGTTAAATAAAAAATAAAATGTATGAGATTCAAAAGACTATCAAGCACGCACTCTTCGGATGTAATAAAGGAGGTTTAGAATAAAGTATGCAGGCGACGGGCCAGGGCTGCTCTGTCGACGTGAAGATCAACTCCGCAAATTAAACGTGAAAATCAGCTTAGTAGCGGGGACGTGTAGATCGGATTCGTAATGTGGACGTGTTGATCAACGCCAACATCGTATTTCAGTAGTCAAGGTGCTGACATAGCTTTGTAGTTCAGGCTTCTTCTGCATAAGTCCAATTATTAAAAGAGGATTTTAGTGACGGGACACGTCAAAGTATCAGTATCCTTCTTATTGTTTACTTTCAGCATGGAGACACTCGTAGTTCATCAGAATATGGACGTAAACTTTGGTAGCGGATGGTTAATCATCAGAATCCAGACGTACACTGCTGGGATACTACTGTAGGCGCGCCACAGCGCTGTTACAATGCGCTGTTTTCTTCACGACACCTCGGCGGTCCGTCCCCGCCAGGTGAGACCTCCGGTTACCCGGAGGAGGCCCGGCGGGAGACAACCAGCGACAGAGGTGCCGACTTACGGTGCACCTACAGTGACACTGCTGGGATTGTGTCCGCCGCCCTTTTTATAATGAAAATAATCTTCAGAGCTTTTCCAAATATTTGTCTTCCAAAATCCTTGTATGATTTGAAGTTGATGTTCAACTGCCACTAAACCAGCCGGTATATTCAGTCGGTAAGACGTATTAAAACCTTCACATTAGAATTTGAGAGAGTGCTAACAAATTTTGTAAATGTAAGTAATAATAATCTATTAAATACAATATTTGAGCTAACAAATTGCAAAAATTAAATTAAATTATATAAACCAAAAGTAACCTTCAAACACAAAGCCAGTAAGAAACTCTACTTAAAAAAATTAGACTTCACGAAAAAAAAACTGGCAAAGAATAAATATTAGTTAAAACAGTAAAGTTAGACATTTTATTAAAACATATTCCCTGTGAAGCAGAAACAGTTACTGAAAACTACGGCATTAATTATTGTAATACCTTATTACAGATTCAACGTAATGTACTTGAATTATGCTAATAATCCATTATTATCTTAGTTCTTCGTTTACATTCAAATATAAAAGCTTGGGGTAGAAACTGGAGTTAGAGTGAGAACCAAGTTATTAGGCTTCTTTCATAGGCAGCTTATGAGTGAAAATAGAAACGACAGATAGACTAAGAGTAAGACACAGAGCGAAAAGATTGAGTGCGCCTTTTTAGGCTCCTTTCTTGCACACAGTAAGAGAGAAAATGAAAAGAGTTAGGTGTGAGGTAAAGTAATTTAAATATAGTAAAAGACAGAGAAAGTCATAGTCCAATTTTCACTCATAAGTACTACCATTTTGATAGGCTTTCTCGTTTCACTCGTTTTTTCCAAATTCGACCTTTTTGTTAATATGAACCTTTAAGCAAAACATATTTTGTCAGTCTGTTCGAATTGAAATAATCAGAATTAATTTTCTATTCATTAAAATTTGTCATACATTAAATCATCAAAACATACAAAGGATAATTACATTTTAAAAAGTTGCGTGTACTTATTCTAAAAAGATTTTAAACTGAGACGATACAAAAAAAATGATTTTAAAATAACTGATTATAAAATGTAGGTAGCCACGCAAAGCGCTAGAAAGCATAATGCAAATGTGATATCTAAAGAAAACTTTCCAAGCCGAGTCAAAATGTAAATGCGTTTTGGATTGAGACTGATTATGTTTTTTAAATTTACCTATGTTGAAATGGTACCTATAAAACTTATATTATTAAAGAACAATAAAAAAGAAAAAAAAATGCATATTGAAGCACTTGTCCTCGCATGGTAAACAGCTACATTTTGATCTAATTATACATTTTTAGTATGCTTATTTTACTTCGCAACTTCACCGTAAAATAAAAATGCCAGATTGATATTCTTTATTTAGCTAAATTACACGTTAGTAACTGCATGTCGTATAAGTCATTCACCAGTACAATGACTGCACCCACACCTTTTTTACTTTACATTTAGTATTAACTGAGACATTTGGTATGTGCCATTTAATCCCACGCCACACACTGTAACTCAGCAGTCTACGGCTTATTATTTTTTTGGTAAAAAGTAATTAATAGTTTGTATCTGTCATGTAACTCATATCATAACTCCATGCCGTAAAACTCAACCAATATAATAACTCCAGCCACACCTTTGAACACTACGACTTATTTCACCCATGTTAACGGACATACCAACCACACCACAAGTCAGATAGCATTCACAACTTGCCATCGACTCCCATCCTGACTTTCGCGCCACAGACAACGCAAGTCATCCCAGTAATCAGCCGACACCGACCACACTTGACTGACCCCCAGCACCGGTGCGACAACTCACCTCAGCGACGACTTCGCAATCACTCGGTTCTATGACTTCATCACCATCCAGAGCATGTTCTCGGCAGTAAGCCGATTCCGATCAGGATCCAAAGCCTAACTACCTACAGATCATTCGGTTTACCCGGCAACTATCCGTTTCCGATCTACAATCGGAAAGATTCCCACAGACCAGCATGGTTCAACTGATTTCACACTGAGACGCATACCATCAAAAACTGACCTCTTTGAACCGTTAATTTATTTATAATTATAGACAGCTTAGACCAGAGTTATTATTCGACATAACGCTCAATGAACATCTGCTACAAACACAGGTTATAAAATATTTATTTTCACAGTGTTAGTGTAATGTAACTAATCTAGATAACAAAACATAATCTAATATTACTTAATATAAAAAGCAAACACAATTTATAAAAAAAACGCTCATTGAATAGCAATGTCAACATGATTTAATGATTAACTTAATTGAAGAGGCCGCCCCACCCAAATAGGGGTGATTTAAAAAAAAACCCTACAACAATAGTTGCGGAATCACGACATTATTTACAAACGGTCTATTATTGATAACACGATTTTTATCGAGCAATAGTTTTAAATCCCGCCGATTGCGAACCCTACCTAACGCGACGTACAACTGTCCGTGGCTAAAGACATCGGATCTTAAATCTATCCCCACTGTTGAAATTGTTTGCCCCTGACTTTTGTGTATTGTCATCGCGTAACAAATTTGTAATGGAAATTGACGACGGATCATTTCTATGGGGCTCTTTGAATCTATCGGTGCTTTAAAAGTTATGCGCGGAATGAAGAAATCTTCATTATCGTCCGGTTTTCGTACCCTAATCAGACGCGGAGAATGACCTACTACTATAACTTTTGTGCCGTTTACTAAGCGATCCGAGAAACTAAGGTTTCGCATTATCATGCAAACGCATCCTACCTTTAGTCGTAAATCATGCTCGGGAAGGCCTTTCGGTTGCATTCTATTTAGAGTGTCTGGTCCTAAGAATAATTCGTCCGCGTCATCGGTTGCCGTTTGATCTACCGAATAGAAATGTATTAATTCACCGGGTACGCGATCTAAAATGTTTGCATTTATTTCCTTTACGTTCATGTTATAGTTGCACAAAATTGCTCTGTGGCAGCAAACGTCTGGTTCGTCTAAAACGTCCGAAAAAACAAAGTCTATTAAATCATCGAGATCTGTGACAAATTCAATGGGCGACACGTCAATTAGGTTTTGTGTGACTCTGCCGGTTTGGACTGGAACTGAGACTATTGAATTAGAGCCGATATTCAACAGCTGTTCCGAGAATTGTTCGTCTTCCCTAGATCTTTGCGCGGTTGATAATTTAAAGATTTTAATCTGTTCCCAAATCCAAGACGTTTTCACAGAGCAATTAACTACGTCGGCATTATTTCGCGCGTACGGAACCACCGGTGGAATTTGACGGAAATCTCCTGCAAAAATGACTATTTTACCGCCGAAAAGTTCATTAGTTTGCATCAAATCGCGTAACGAACGGTCGAGCAAGTGAATGAGATATTTATGAGCCATCGGGGCTTCGTCATAAATAATTACCGAAGCGTGGCGTATCAACTCTGCGCGTTGGGAACCGTTCGTTATGTTCCAATACCCGTGATCGTCCACAAGGTCTAACGGAAATTTAAACATACTGTGAGCCGTAGTACCGCCTTCGTAATTTTGAGCCGCGATGCCCGATGTTGCCGTACACAAAACTACTTTATTACGCGAGCCACGGACATGCGCTGCGACCACGTTGAGTAAAAGCGTTTTTCCCGTACCGGCAGGGCCATCTATGAAAATTGAACTGTTGTTTGCACGTTTAAAGATCGGGTCTTCTACAAGTCGGTCGACATACTCGAACACTGCGCGCTGATCGGTAGACAAGCGAGGCTGCCATGTTTCGACGTACGCATTTAACCTGCCCGCACTGAATTCGATCTGCTCTCGACCTAACTCGGTGGTATCGTCGCGGATATTGGGCAGCCCCTGCTCTACAAGACTGGTACCGTGTTTACGCAAAAGTCTGTCGATTTGGATGAGACTCATTTTATAGGCCCTGTCGGTATCATTTGGCATTCGTTCGAGGTAATCTTCGGTTATTTGGTTTTTGAATTTATCCCACAATAAACCGACTGGAGCGCCGTTTACGGCCAAGAGGACGAAAAACCGACGAAGTCGCGGTCCCGTTAGAAATTTCGCAGCTTCCTCGAGAGCTCTCTCGTATTCGACTTCGTCATTCGCGATGCCTACATTTCGAGCGACTTCCTGAAACGTTCGACAATCCAACCCGCCGATTTTCAAAAGATCACTATAGCCGCGGCACGGATATAAAGCTAATAGCATTCGTAAGTAAAATTGTTCACCCCTATTTGGCGCCACCCAGAAAAGACGAGCAACATTTACCCCTCGCTGCCTTTTTGTGACGAATTTGTTTTGTAATCGGTGGACTTTCACGTTTTTTGTAGTAGGGCATTTTGAATGTACAATGTATTTTTCATAAAAGTCCAAGTACGTCAGGTTTTCGAACTCGTCTCCGGCCGGCCGGTTAAAATAATCTAATAGAGCAGAACTATTACTCTGAGCGGCGTCAGCTACCGAATCTTGCCTAAAGAAAACGCTTTGGTAGTTTTCGAGGTGGACTGGCAGTTGTTGGACAGCGGGTTCGCGCATCGTCAAATCGTACTCAAAAACTCGCCACGCGGCATCGCAAGCACCTATGTATCTTTTTGTAACGTACTGCTCTACTTCGTTGTTCCTATCTTCCTCGGCAACTAACGTTACGCGCGCCTCATCTTTGCCTTTCGTCATGTATTTGAATAAGTATTTGACGATTTTTCGAGCCGAGGAAGCTTCTAAATTCGCGTGACAATCGTACTTCAAGAGGATGGCGGCGTTGTAAGGAACTACCCACAGATCATTAACAGTAACATCGCGGTTTCTGAATTTAATTATTGCCTCGTTGTTACTGCTTCGACGGAGGTGTATGAAACCCTTGTCGTCATGGTGCGTAACTTCGGTTTCGCGTTTTGGAAAGTACTTGGAGCACTTCTCCTTCGTACTATCCCAACATGGAAGGTCGGTTCTGTGAGACGGCCCACAGGGACCGTGTATCATGTGATTTAGGACCATTTGGCGCAACTTGCCTTCGGCTTCGGTTGCATTCGGGATATCGGCTCTAACAAACTTGTCTATGTCTGAATTCTGTACGGGTCCCCCACCTTCCACGCGGAAACATATATGAGCATGAGGTAAACCTCGTTTCTGAAATTCTATCACATAAATTATATACATGTGCTTACCGAACCATGCGCCCGATCGCAGGTCTTTCAGCAGTTGTGCTAATTTTAAACTAAATACTCGTGCGCATAGACTCGCATGTGGCTTTTGCCTTGGTAATAAGGATTGTTGAATTTCTATCCATTTTGGATTACATGTAATTGTGAGGAAAAATGATGGTGTACCTAGTCTGTTAACTAACGCGATCGCATCCATGTATTTCGTTTTCATGTAACGTGGCCCCCCCGTAAACGTGTTTGGTAAGTAAATGCGACCTGGGACGACACCACCCTCTCCTTGTACAGTTTCGTCTGCGTTTATTTGGCGCGTCGATGTTTCGACATTGTCTTGCAGTTCATGCAGAGGTGCCAATCTCATCGAAGATTGGTTCTGCATATTACTGACAAAGCGCAATCGTTCTTCCTCGATACGACAATACATATCCACTAACCATTCTGACTCTATTATAAGACTCTATTGAAATGCCAAATAAAGCCCAAAAGGATTAAACGTTTCCACTTGATTAAGCTCTAATCATATCAGCATCTTCAAACCACTCGAATAACGATACCTACCCATATTTTAATTGTTTTCCTTACCCTTATGACATTTTGAGAATCAATAGGAATCTTTAAAACAGTATGAAAACACTTAAGAACCCCTAACACATTCTGAATACTAATTCAATAAAAATAAGATATTAAAATCAAATTTAACTTTAGAATGTATTAATTTAAAGATTTTGAAACCCCATAAGAACCCCTAATATAATCTATAAACTTATTTAAAACTCAGACCTCTCATTAAAAAACATTACCCTACAATTGACTTGTTGGGTAATGTTTTCCACCAGACAGGCTACGACGCCTATGATAATATTTGTTCAAACACCTAATGACTATCCCTAACCGTTATAAAGTTGGGGAGGGGAGAGTATAAGACATCCTCCAGCGCAAGAACAGTTTCGTAAATATGATATCTCCCTATCTCATACGTCGCTGATGTAGGATAGGTTCCGAGGTTTGATCATGAAGTCGGAATGACATGTGGTGTTTTTGTACAAAAACTTTAAAACCTCGATGTACCCGCCAATTTGGCAGCGTTGGAGAGACTGTAGTACAGCCCACGTCTCGATCAAATCAAAAGTCCACAAAGGCTTAACAACAACGCCGGTTACTTTTCGGTCTTCTGTATACCGCAGTGTATGTATCTGTCACCGTAAAATTGTAAAACACGTTATATTGTAATCTCTCTAGCGATATTGTAAATTTTCGAATTATTGTCAAACGAACATACTGCTTACAATAAAACGCATTATTTTTCGTGACATGCATGCGATGGAAGTCAACTCACGTGGTGTGTAGGGAAGGACGTCCCAATTGCCCAGTGTGTACCACTCTCATGAAAAAATACTGTACCGTTCCTGAGAAATATCGATTAATATAACCTAACCTTAAACCACTTTATTCGTATTCCTCTAAAAAGCGTAGTCGACGGAACCCCGCTTCGCGGGGCCCCTATTTCCGAGTGCAGGGTTTAAAGGAACCTAACTAACCTAACGGGGGGGTGCCCCAAGTTCCGACTATGGGGGCAAAGATACCTCCGTATATTCAGTTGACAATAATTCGAGAGTTTACAATATCGCTAGAGAGAAACACGTTATATTGTAATATAACGTGTGATGTGACTTTCATTATTTTTGCTATAGGACGCACTGTTTTCGAGATATAAGCAAATTTAGAATTATAACCAGTTAAGACTTTATGACGCGCGCTCGCTACGCTCGCATTTTACATTACACACCCACTTTCTGTCACAAATGTCGTCGTCGCTCCGCCGGCCTTCGGCCTACGCTCCTCATGCCAGCTAGCAAGACTTTTAAGACAATTATTTTTCAAACAACTGCAGTCTGTGAGGATAACAAATGATGATTAACGCTGAGGGCTGACAGACAGATGGGTTGGCGTGCTTTTTTGTGTGTAATGACAGTTTTGGTACATTTTGTATACTGCGTAATGTTTCTCAATTATTAAGTCACGCGACCGAACTTGGGACGCCGCGCGCCGTGTAAGGTTGCCAATACGGGAAGATGAGTAAAACAAGTGCCTCCATTTGAATCTCATATATTACTGCCTTTTATAGTACGTAAACAATCTTTAATATGTATTACTTAATATTACAGATGAACACACCTAAATAAGTCTTACACACTACATAAATACCATATCTACCTGCTATTGCTCCATGTCATAAAAATGTCCTAAAAGAATAACCACGTTTCAACAATAAATCTTCATAGATCTTGAGCACAGACATAATTATCACAACACACAGAAGTACAATTAAATGGTATAGTTATTATTGTCTGTGTTGTATTTATTATGTTTGAGAAGCACATAACGTACTTACCTAAAACATTTTTTTTTTTAAATAATTAGCTAAGACATCATATTCCAGAATCTAACATCTTGTATAAGTTAAGGAGATCTGCAGTATAGGTATAATATTATGCTAGTTCTTAAACATGACCCTAAAAGAGGTGTTTCACTTATCAGACTCTATTGAAATGCCAAATAAAGCCCAAAAGGACGAAAGGTTTCCACTTGATTAAGCTCTAATTATTCTAAATCAGCACCTTCAAATCACTCGAATAACGATACCTACCCACATTTTAATTGTTTTCCTTTCCCTTATGACATTTCGAGAACTAATGGGAATTCTTAAATCAGTATGAAAATACTTAAGAACCCCTAACACAGCCGGAAAACTAATACAATAAAAATAAGATATTAAAATAAAATTGATTAATTTAAAGATTTTGAAATCCCATAAGAACCCCTAATATATCATCTATAATCTTATTTAAAACTCAGACTACTTATTTAAAAAAAAACATGACACTACAATTTGCTGATGTAGGATAGGTTCCGAGGTCTAATCATGAAGTCGGAATGACATGTGGTGTTTTTGTACAAACACTTTAAAACCTCGATGTACCCGCCAATTTGGCAGCGTTGGAGAGACTGCAGTACAGCCCACGTCTCGATCAAATCAAAAGATATCTCGTAGTCCACAAAGGCTAAACAACAACGCCGGTTATACTTTTCGGTCTTCTGTATACCGCAGTGTATGTATCTGTCACCGTAAAATTGTAAAACACATTATATTGTAATCTCTCTAGCGATATTGTAAACTGTCGAATTATTGTCAAACGAACATACTGCTTACAATAAAAACGCATTATTTTTCATGAAATGCATGCGATGGTAGTCAACTCACTGGTGTGTAGGGAAGGACGCCCCTATTGCCCAGTGGGTACCACTCTCATGAAAAAATACTGTACCGTTCCTGAGAAATATCGATGAATGTAACCTAACCTTAAACGACTTTATACGTATTCTCCTAAAAAGCGTAGTCGACGGAACCCCTATTTCCGAGTGCAGGGTTTAAAGGAACCTAACTAACCTAACGGGGGGGTGCCCCAAGTCCCGATTATGGGGGCAAAGATACTTCCGTATGTTTAGTTGACAATAATTCGAGAGTTTACAATATCGCTAGAGAGAAACACGTTATAAATTGTAATTTAACGTGTTTGACAATTTTACAGTGACATATCTATGAGGTCAGCCTTTTCGGAATCCGGCTTGTTCGGGAGGCTGAAAATAATCCATATGTAATTTGAAAAGTGCTGCAAGACACATTCGCGACCTTTTCTCAAAATAGGTAATTGTTTCGCTTCTTTTAAAGATGGGCAAGTCTCAGGTTTGAATCCTTAGTTTCCAGCTTTATCAAAAGAGCAGCTAAAGTGGTTTGTAAAATCCTTGACCAAAATCATTATCTCAAAGATTTCATATCACTTATTCGCCAGCCGGGCTAGCATGGGCAGGGGATAAAATTTTCTCCACCTGTAATTTCTACTGACTTGTCCCTTGTCAGTGGATATAACCGGTGGAGAAAAGTTTTATCCCCTGCCCATGCTAGCCCGGCAGCAGAAGAAAAGATTACAGTCAAATAAAACTTACGAAAAACCAGATTTTTCAACCCAAAAAATCAGCTGAACGAATGGTTGTAAAGAATTGGGGCGTAAAAAATACTCAGACTGACCTCCCAAACACTGGTGGAACGTTACCTACCACTGGAAATCTATCTTGAACTTGTCCCTACGATACAGGGGTCGCCGCCGGCTCGCTTCGCTGGCAACCTCCCCATCACCAGATTTCAACGCATTGTATAGTGTTTGTTGAAACATCTTACGGCTATGTCTAACCGTAATGAAGTTGTAGCCCTTTCAATTTTTGGGGAGGTTGGGGAGTGGCGATTCGAATACACTTCGGTATACAAACTTTGAACCTCTCGCTTCGCTTTACCGATATCACAACCGGGCAGTTTTTCGGTCTACGGCTCGCTACGCTCGCGACTTACGTTTTTCACTCCACTCAGGACGTGCCGATCACCGGAATGCTACCATGACCATATCCTCACGCTACGGGGTCACCGGCTCGCTTCGCTCGCCACCTCCCCTCTTCGCTTTACCGGTATCACCACCGGATAGGTTTTCAGTCGACGGCTCGCTACGCTTGCCACCTCCCCACTTCGATCCACTCAGGACCTGCCTACCACCGGAAAACTACCATGACCTCATCCCCACGCCAGGGGGTCGCCATGTCGCTTCGCTCGCCAACTACCGCTTCGCTTTCTCGATATCACCACCGGGCAGGTTTTCGGTCCACGGCTCGCTACGCTCGCGACTTCCTTTCTTCACACCACTCAGAACCTGCCAACCACCGGAATGCTATCGTGACCTTATCCTCACGCTGTGGGTTCACCGGCTCGCTTCGTTCGCCACCTCCCCCCTTCGTTTTTTCGGTACCAACACCGGACAGGTTTTCAGTCGACGGCTCGCTACGCTCGCCACCTCCCCACTTCGTTCCACCCAGGACCTGCCTACCACCAGAAAGCAACTGTGATCTTATCCCCACAAACTTTGAACCTCTCGCTTCGCTTTACCGATATCACCATCGGGCAGGTTTTCGGTCCACGGCTCGCTACGCTCGCGACTTCCTTTCTTCACACAACTCAGGACCTGCCAACCTCACGCTGTGGGGTCACCGGCTCGCTTCGCTCGCCACCACCCCCCTTCGCTTTACCGGTACCACCACCGGACAGGTTTTCAGTCGACGGCTCGCTGCGCTCGCCATTTCCCTACTTTCCTCCACTCAAGACCTGTCTACCACCGGAAAGCTACCGTCACCTCATCCTCACGCTATGGGGTCACCGGCTCGCTTCGCTCGCCACCTCCCCCCTTCGCTTTAGCGGTACCACCACCGGACAGGTTTTCAGTCGACGGCTCGCTACGCTCGCCATTTCCCCACTTTCCTCCATTCAAGACCTGTCTACCACCGGAAAGCTACCGTGACCTCATCCTCACGCCATGGGGTCACTGGCTCGCTTCACTCGCCACCTCCCCACTTCGCTTTACCGGTACCGCCACCGGACAGGTTTTCAGATGACGGCTCGCTACGCTCGCCACTTCCCCACTTCGCTCCAATCAGGACCTGCCTACCGACGGAAAGCTACCTGAACCTTAACCCCACGCTACGGGGACACCGGCTCGGTTCGCTCGCCACCTTCCCCCCTTCACCTTACCGGTATCACCACCGGTAATAGTCGCCGGCTCGCTATGCTCGCCACCTTCTCACTTTGTTCCCCCCAGGAACTGCCTACCACCGCAATGCTACCGTGACCGCATCCTTATGCAACGGGGTCGCTGGCTCGCTTCCCTCGCCACCTCCTAACCACCACCGGACGGGTTTCAACGCCTACTATAATATTTGTTCAAACACCTATCGGCTATCTCTAACCGTAATGAAGTTACAGCTCTTTCTATTTGAGGGGAGGTTGGGGAGAGATGGGAAGGGTAAACAAATTTCACCACCAAATGAACCATAAAATCGACCATATTAATAAACCCCTCTATGTACAAAATCAATCCTCATTCGGTCGGAACCGTTCGAAGGAACCCAATCATAAATTGGTAGAACAAACGAATTTGCCAAAGTCGGGTCTGACCTGAACATTCAATCACCAATGACTCTCGGGGCTGCCAGCTGAAAGTGATGGAAATGATCAAATGTCATTTGAGGTACTTGCGGGCCTGTTCGAAAGAGATACCGCGGCCCCGGAACGTAAAAGGCGAGGAAGGAACATGGATGGTTTTTAGTCAGTAAGAGTCTGACACTCCCTCCCGCTCCGCCCAGAGTGGGGGGGGGTCATTTGATGATTTCCCATCCTTAAAAAAAAAAAAAAAAAAAAGGTACCCCACTCTTAGTGGTTACGCACTATTTCTATTCAATATTGACGTTGTTTCTACATATCAGGTTTTTGGGGAAAATCTGGAAAAAAACCCCTAAAACTGGGAAAAAAAATTGCACCAGGCAACACTCCTTGACAAAACACAACCAGTTTATACAACATGATCCAGTTGGGGGATGCTAACTGACCCATTTATCGTATCAAAAATTTGGATTTTTCGTCATTTTTATAAGATGGCCACACTGTCCGCCATTTTGTTTTTCTAAAAAGTCATAATTTTTATGAAATGTCAAGGATATAGGCTACAAGCCGGTGTACTTGGTGTAGCCAACTTTTGCGTTTGGTAGAACAAAGTAATTCGCCAAAGTCAGCTCTGACCTAAAAATTCAAGCCCCGATGGGTGCCAGGGTTGCCAGCTGAAAGTGATGAAAATGGTCAAATGTCATTTGGAGCATCCCATTCTTGGCGATTATGTAAAATTTTTATTCAAAATGTCGTTATTTCTACTTTTCATGTTTTTGGGGAAAATCTGGAAAATTACCCTAAAAATGGGGTAAATTTTTGCATCAGGCAACACTTCTCAACAAAACACAAAACCGCTCCCTACAACTCGAACCCGTCAGATGTTGCCAACTACCCGAAAAATCGTCTCGAAAGTTGTGAATTTTCATCGATTTCACAAGATGACCGCCACACCAGCCGCCATTTTGTTTTTCTGTAAAGTCATAATTTTCTGGAAATCTCAAGGATACAGGCCACCGACCGGTGTACTCGGTGTTGCCAACTTTTGAGTTTGGTAAAACAAAGTAATTCGCCAAAGTCAGGTCTGACCCGAAAATTCAAACCCCAATGGCTCTCGGGGTTGCCAGTCAAAAGTGATAAAAATAGTCAAATGTCATTTGGGACGTCTCATTCTTGGTGATTATGTAAAAGTTCCATACAAAATGTCGTTATTTCTACTTTTCATGTTTTTGGGCAAAATCTGGGAAATTACCCTAAAAATGGGGATTTTTTTTGCACCAGGCAACACTTCATATAAAAACACACAACCGCTTCATACAACTCAAACCCGTCAGATGTTGCCAACTACCCGAAAAATCGTGTCGAAATTTCGGATTTTTAGTCGTTTTTACAATATGGCCGCCGCACCAGCCGCCATTTTGTTTTTCTGAAAAGTCATAATTTTCTGGAAATCTCAAGGATACAGACCACCGACCGGTGAACTCGGTGTTGCCAACTTTTGAGTTTGGTAGAACAAAGTAATTCGCCAAAGTCAGGTCTGACCCGAAAATTCAAACCCCAGTGGCTCTCGGGGTTGCCAGTCGAAAGTGATGAAAATGATCAAATGTCATTTGGGGCGTCCCATTCTTGGTGATTATGTAAAACTTCCATTCAAAATGTCGTTATTTCTACTTTTCATGTTTTCGGGGAAAATTAGGGAAATTACCCTAAAAATGGGGATTTTTTTAAATCTAAGCAACACTACTCAACAAAACACACAACCGCTCGGTACAACTCAAACCCGTCAGATGTTGCCAACTACCCGAAAAATCGTGTCGAAAATTGTGAATTTTCGTCGATTTCACAAGATGGCCGCCACACCAGCCGCCATTTTGTTTTTCTGAAAAGCCATAATTTTCTGGAGATCTCAAGGATACAGGCCACCGACCGGAGTACTCGGTGTTGCCAACTTTTGAGTTTG
Organism: Xestia c-nigrum; assembly: GCA_916618015.1. Classification (NCBI taxonomy): domain Eukaryota; kingdom Metazoa; phylum Arthropoda; class Insecta; order Lepidoptera; family Noctuidae; genus Xestia; species Xestia c-nigrum. The sequence goes on along the minus strand of OU745255.1, from coordinate 17,835,094 downwards.
GTAGAACAAAGTAATTCGCCAAAGTGAAAAAGTCCCAAAAATGAAAAAGTTTAATATTTTTTGGGGTTGCCAGTTGAAAGTGATGAAAATGGTCAAATGTCATTTGGGGCTCCCTAAAGTTGCCAGCTAGACAAAGTCTCCATTCAAAATGTCGCTATTTCTACTTTTCATGTTTTTGGGGAAAATCTGGGAAAATACCCTAAATATGGGGAAAATTTTTGCACCAGGCAACACTCCTTAACAGAACACACGACCGCTCGGTACATCTCGAACCCGTCAGATGTTGCCAACTACACGAAAAATGCATTTAAAAAAAGTCGAAAATTCCACCATTTTACAAAATGGCCGCCACAGCGTCCGCCATGTTGGATTTTCAAAATGTCATAATTTTTCACAGTTGCCATTGAAATGACCTACAAATTGGCAAGGTCAATGTTGCCGATTTTAAAAATCATTAGAACAAAACAATTCGTCAAAGTCGAGTGAAAAAAGTCGCCAATTTCAAAACGTCCCAGCGCGGCCGCCATTTTTTTTTTTTTTTTTTTTTTACTTTTTTTTCAAATCACTTCAGACGTTTTACAAAACCTACGAGTCGAAATCGGTCCAAGTCGTTTCCTCGCCGAAACCGGAAATGGACTCGGCCGCCATCTTGGATTTCAATCTCCTCTATAATTTTCCTCTACTCGACCGGAAGTACTTAATATTTGTTCAAAACTAACCCCTAACCCATCTCTCACCCATTCCGAGAAACGGCATGTCAATCAGTCAGTGAGTCAGTGGCTTTGTAGTTTTATATAATATAAACTAGTTTTTGCGTGCTGCGCGAGCTGCAAGCAGCTCGCGTGCTTGTGGTGGTAGCTTTTTTTTCACTTTTAAAACCTATTCATTCTTAAACATGACCCTGAAAGAGGTGTTTCACTTTTCAGACTTTATTGAAATGCCAAATAAAGCCTAAAAGGACTTAACATTTCCACTTGATTAAGCTCTAATCATTCTAAATCAGCATCTTCAAACCACTCGAATAACGATACCTACCCATATTTTAAGTGTTTTCCTTACCCTTGTGACATTTTGAGAACCAATAGGAATCCTTAAATCAGTATGCAAACACTTAAGAACCCCTAACACATTCTGAAAACTAATTCAATAAAAATAAGATATTAAAATAAAATAGAATGAATTAATTTAAAGATTTTGAAACCCCATAAGAACCCCTAATATAATCTCTAAACTTATTCAAAACTCAGACCTCTCATTAAAAAAACATTACCCTACAATTGACTTGTCGACCTACAGGATATCGTGACCTTATCTCTACCACCAGACAGGTTTCGACGCCTTTGATAATATTTGTTCAAACACCTAATGACTATACCTAACCGTTATGAAGTTACAGTCCTTTCAAGTTAAACAACCTCCCCGGTTGGGGAGGGGAGGACAGGGTAATTCATAAAAATTTCAACGCCCCTCAATAGTATTAAGTGAGAATTAAAAACAACCACTATGTGTGCCAGTTTTCGAGTTACGATGGGGGGCGGGGTGAATGGGAGGGGGAAGAGATTTAAAAAAAATATTTTTGCCACCTCTCTGTCGCTGTTTATGAATGTGAAAAAGTAAGTTTCAAGTCTCTCAAGTTACACTCCTTCCCGCACCGCCCAGAGTGCGAGAAGTTATTTGATGATTTCCCATTAAAAACCTTTTCTCATACAAAAAACATTACAATACAATTTGCTTGTCGACCTACCTGCTACCGTAAAGCTATCATGACCATATCTCTACCACCGGACACAGGTTTCGACGCCTACGATAATATTTGTTCAAACACCTAATGGCTAACCTGAATCGTTATAAAGTTGGGGAGGGGAGAGTATAAGACATCCTCCAACGCAAGAACAGTTTCGTAAATATGATAATTATCTCCCATCACAAAGGCTAAACAACTACGCCGGTAATACTTTTCGGTCTTCTGTATACCGCAGTGTATGTATCTGTCACCGTAAAATTGTAAAACACGTTCTATTGTAATCTCTCTAGCGATATTGTAAACTTTCGAATTATTGTCAAACGAACATACTGCTTACAATAAAACGCATTATTTTTCGTGAAATGCATGCGATGGTAGTCAACTCACGTGGTGTGTAGGGAAGGACGTCCCCATTGCCCAGTGGGTACCACTCTCATGAAAAAATACTGTACCGTTACTGAGAAATATCGATTAATGTAACCTAACCTTAAACCACTTTATACGTATTCCCCTAAAAGCGTAGTCGACGGAACCCCGCTCCACGGGGCCCCTATTTCCGAGTGCAGGGTTTAAAGGAACCTAACTAACCTAACGGGGGGGTGCCCCAAGTCCCGATTATGGGGGCAAAGATACTTCCGTATGTTCAGTTGACAATAATTCGAGAGTTTACAATATCGCTAGTTGACAATTTTACAGTGACATATCTATGTGGTCAGCCTTTTCGGAATCCGGCTTGTTCGGGAGGCTGAAAATAACCCAGATGTAATGCGAAAAGTGCTGCAAGACACATTCGCGACCTTTTCTCAAAATAGTCGTTTCGCTTCTTTTAAAGATGGGCTAAAGTCTCAGGTTAGAATCCTTAGTTCCCAGCTTTATCAAAAGAGCAGCTAAAGTGGTGTGTAAAATCCTTGACCAAAATCATCATCTCAACGAACTCATATCACTTATTCGCCAGCAGAAGAAAAGATTACAGTCAAATAAAACTTACGAAAAACCAGATTTTTCAACCTAAAAAATCAGCTGAACGAATGGTTGTAAAGAATTGGGGCAGTAGTAGAAAATACTCAGACTGACCTCCCAAACACAGGTGTAACGTTTTTTTCGTTGTCCGGTAACGCGGTTTTTGGGCCGACAATTAATGATTTCCTTTCAGAGAAAGGAAATTTTGAAAATTCGTTTTGACCAACTCTGGGCTTAGCTCCACTCAGGACCTACCTACCACTGGAAATCTATCTTGAACTTGTCCCTACGATACAGGGGTCACCCGGCTTCCTTCGCTGGCCACCTCCCCATCACCAGATTTCAACGCATTTTATAGTGTTTGTTGAAACATCTTACGGCTATGTCTAACCGTAATGAAGTTGTAGCCCTTTCAATTTTAGGGGAGGTTGGGGAGAGGCGATTCGAATACCCTTCGGTATACAAACTTTGAACCTCTCGCTTCGCTTTACCGGTATCACCACCGGACAGGTTTTCAGTCGACCGCTCGCTACGCTCGCCACCTCCCCACTTCGATCCACTCAGGACCTGCCTACCACCGGAAAACTACCATGACCTCATCCCCACGCCACGGGGTCGCCATGTTGCTTCGCTCGCCACCTCCCGCTTCGCTTTCTCGATATCACCACCGGGCAGGTTTTCGGTCCACGGCTCGCTACGCTCGCGACTTCCTTTCTTCACACCACTCAGGACCTGCCAACCACCGGAATGCTATCGTGACCTTATTCTCACGCTGTGGGGTCACCGGCTCGCTTCGCTTGCCACCTCCCCTCTTCGCTTTACCGGTACCACCACTGGACAAGTTTTCAGTCGACGGCTCGCTACGCTCGCCATTTCCCCACTTTCCTCCACTCCAGACCTGTCTACCACCGGAAAGCTACCGTGACCTCATCCTCACGCTATGGGGTCACCGGCTCGCTTCGCTCGCCACCTCCCCCCTTCGCTTTAGCGGTAACACCACCGGACAGGTTTTCAGTCGACGGCTCGCTACGCTCGCCATTTCCCCACTTTCCTCCACTCAAGACCGTCTACCACCGGAAAGCTACCGTGACCTCATCCTCACTCCATGGGGTCACCGGCTCGCTTCGCTCGCCACTTCCCCTCTTCGCTTTACCGGTACCACCACTGGACAGGTTTTCAGTCGACGGCTCGCTACGCTCGCCATTTCCGCACTTTCCTCCACTCAAGACCTGTCTACCAGCGGAAAGCTACCGTGACCTCATCCTCACGCTATGGGGTCACCGGCTCGCTACGCTCGCCACCTCCCCCCTTCGCTTTAGCGGTACCACCACCGCACAGGTTTTCAGTCGACGGCTCGCTACGCTCGCCATTTCCCCACTTTCCTCCACTCAAGACCTGTCTACCACCGGAAAGCTACCGTGACCTCATCCTCACGCCATGGGGTCACCGGCTCGCTTCGCTCGCCACCTCCCCACTTCGCTTTACCGGTACCGCCACAGGACAGGTTTTCAGATGACGGCTCGCTACGCTCGCCACTTCTCCAGTTCGCTCCACTCAGGACCTGCCTACCGACGGAAAGCTACCGTGACCTTAACCCCACGCTACGGGGATACCGGCTCGCTTCGCTCGCCACCTCCCCCCTTCACCTTACCGGTATAACCACCGGAAATAGTCGCCGGCTCGCTACGCTCGCCACCTTCTCACTTCGTTCCCCCCAGGACCTGCCTACCACCGGAATGCTACCCTGACCTCATCCTTATGCAACGGGGTCGCCGGGCTAACCACCACCGGACGGGTTTCAACGCCTAGTATAATATTTGTTCAAACACCTATCGGCTATCTCTAACCGTAATGAAGTTACAGTTCCCTTTCTATTTGAGGGGAGGTTGGGGAGAGATGGGAAGGATACACAAATTTCACCACCATATTAATAAACCCCTCTATGTACAATCAATCCTCATTCGGTCGGAACCGTTCGAAATAACCCAATCATAAATTGGTAGAACAAACGAATTTGCCAAAGTCGGGTCTGACCTAAAAATTCAATCACCAATGACTCTCGGGGTTGCCAGCTGAAAGCGATGGAAATGGTCAAATGTCATTTGGGGCGTTCCATTCTTGGTGATTATGTAAAAGTTCTATTCAAAATGTCGTTATTTCTACTTTTCATGTTTTTGGGAAAAATCTGGGAAATTACCCAAAAAATGGGGAAATTTTTTGCACCAAGCAACACTCCTCTACGAAACACACAACCGCTCGTTACAACTCGAACCCGTCAGATGTTGTCAACTACCCGAAAAATCGTGTCGAAAATTCGAATTTTTAGTCGTTTTTACAAGATGGCCGCCACACTGTCCGCCATTTTGTTTTTCTATAAAGTCATTATTTTTCTGAAATGTCAAGGATATAGGCTATAAACCGGTGTACTTAGTGCAGCCAACTTTTGAGTTTCGTAGAACAAAACAATTCGCCAAAGTAGGGTCTGACCCATAAATTCAAGCCCCAGTGGCTCTCGGGGTTGCCAGCTGAAAGTGATGACAATGGTCAAATGTCATTTGGGGCGTCCCATTCTTGGTGATTATGTAAAAGTTCCATTCAAAATGTCGTTATTTATACTTTTCATGTTTTTGGGGAAAATCTGGGAAACTACCCTAAAAATGGGGAAATGTTTTAATCCAGGCAACACTTCTCTTCGAAACACACAACCGCTTGCTAAAACTTGAACCCGTCAGATGTTGCCAACTACCCGAAAAATCGCTTCGAAAATTGTGAATTTTCGTCGATTTCACAAGATGGCCGCCACCCCAGCCGCCATTTTGTTTTTCTGAAAAGTCATAATTTTCTGGAAATTCCAAGGATACAGGCCACCGACCAGTGTACTCGGTGTTGCCAACTTTTCAATTTGGTAGAACAAAGTAATTCGCCAAAGTCAGGTCTGACCCGAAAATTCAAACCCCAATGTCTTTCGGGGTTGCCAGCTGAAAGTGATGAAAATGGTCAAATGTCATTTGAAGCATCTCATTCTTGGTGATTATGTAAAAGTTCCATTCAAAATGTCGTTATTTCTACTTTTCATGTTTTCGGGGAAAATCTGGGAAATTACCCTAAAAATGGGGAAATTTTTTGCACCAGAAAACACTTCATGTGAAAACAAACAACCGCTTCATACAACTCAAACCCGTCGGATGTTGCCAACTATCCGAAAAATCGTGTTGAAAATAAGGATTTTTCGTCAGTTTTACAAGATGGCCGCCACACCAGCCGCCATTCTGTTTTTCTGAAAAGTCATAATTTTCTGGAAATCTCAAGGATACTGGCCACCGACCGGTGTACTCGGTGTTGCCAACTTTTGAGTTTGGTAGAACAAAGTAATTCGCCAAAGTCAGGTCTGACCCGAAAATTCATAGCCCAACGGCTCTCGGGGTTGCCAGCTGAAAGTGATGAAAACAGTCAAATGTCATTTGGGGCGTCCCACTCTTGGTGATTATGTAAAAGTTCCATTCAAAATGTCGTTATTTCTACTTTTCATGTTTTCGGGGAAAATCTGGGAAAATACCCAAAAAATGGGGAAATTTTTTGCACCAGGCAACACTCCTCTACAAAACACACAACCGCTCGGTACAATTCGAACCCGTCAGATGTTGCCAACTACCCGAAAAATCGTGTCGAAAATTGTGAATTTTCGTCGATTTCACAAGATGGCCGCCACACCAGCCGCCATTTTGTTTTTCTGAAAAGTCATAATTTTCTGGAAATTTCAAGGATACAGGCCACCGACCGGAGTACTCGGTGTTGCCAACTTTTGAGTTTGGTAGAACAAAGTAATTCGCCAAAGTGAAAAAGTCCCAAAAATGAAAAAGTTCAATATTTTTTGGGGTTGCCAGTTGAAAGTGATGAAAATGGTCAAATGTCATTTGGGGCTCCCCAAAGTTGCCAGCTAGACAAAGTCTCTATTCAAAATGTCGTTATTTCTACTTTTCATGTTTTCGGGGAAAATCTGGAAAAATACCCAAAAACTGGGGATTTTTTTTGCATCTGGCAACACTCTTCAACAAAACACACAACCGCTCGGTACAGCTCGAACCCGTCAGATGTTGCCAACTACACGAAAAATGCATTTAAAAAATGTCAAAAATTCCACCATTTAACAAAATGGCTGCCACAGCGTCCGCCATGTTGGATTTTCAAAATGTCATAATTTTTCTCAATTGCTATTGAAATCACCTACAAATTGGCAAGGTCAGTATCTTGCGACTTTAAACTCGGTAGAACAAAACAATTCGCCAAAGTTGAGTGAAAAAAGTCGCCAACTTCAAAACGTCCCAGCGCGGCCGCCATCTTGTTTTTTTTTTTTTTTTTCTTTTTTTTCAAATCATTTTAGACGTTTTACAAAACCCACGAGTCAAAATCCGTCCAAGTCATTTCCTCGCCGAAACCGGAAGTGGACTCGGCCGCCATCTTGGATTTCAATCTCCTCTATAATTTTCCTCTACTCGACCGGAAGTACTGTACATTTTTCCAAAACTAACCCCTAACCCATCTCTCACCCATTCCGAGAAACGGCATGTCAGTGAGTCAGTGAGTGGTCTTGCAGTTTTATATAATATAAACTAGTCTTTGCGTGCTGCGCGAGCTGCAAGCAGCTCGCGTGCTTGTGGTGGTAGCTTTTTTTCACTTTTAAAACCCCTAAATGTTAATTCTCAAACACGACCCTAAAGAAGAGTCTTTCACTTGTCAAACTCTAATGAAATGCCAAATAAAGCCCAAAAGGACTAAAGGTGTCCACTTGATTAAGCTCTAATCATTCTAAATCAGCATCTTCAAATCACTCGAATAACGATACCTACCCATATTTTAACTGTTTCCTTACCCTTATGACATTTGAGAACCAATAGGAATACTTAAATAAGTATGAAAACACTTAAGAACCCCTAACATATTCTGAAAAACTAATTCAATAAAAATAAGATATTGAAATAACATTAAACTTGAGAATTAATTTAAAGATTTTGAAACCCCATAGGAACCCCTCATAATTATAATCAATTAACTTATTTAAAAACTTGGACCTTCTCTCATTAAAAAAACATTACCCTACAATTGACTTGTCGACCTACCGGAAAGATATCGTGACCTTATCTCTACCACCAGACAGGTTTCGACGCCTATGATAATATTTGTTCAAACACCTAAAGACTATCCCTAACCGTTATGAAGTTACAGTCCTTTCAAGTTAAACAACCTCCCCGGTTGGGGAGGGGAGGAGAGGGTAATTCATAAAAATTTCAACGCCCCTCAATAGTATTAAGTGAGAATTAAAAACAACCACTATGTGTGCCAGTTTTCGAGATACTATGGGGGGCGGGGTGAAGGGGAGGGAAAAGAGATTTTGAAAAATGATTTTTGCCACCTCTCTGTCGCTGTTTATGAATGTGAAAAAGTAAGTTCCAAGTCTCTCAAGTTACACTCCTTCCCGCTCCGCCCAGAGTGGGAGAAGTTATTTGATGATTTCCCATTAAAAACCTATTTCATACAAAAAACATTACAATACAATTTGCTTGTCGACCTACCTGCTACCGGAAAGCTATCATGACCATATCTCTACCACCGGACAGGTTTCGACGCCTACGATAAAATTTATTCAAACACCTAATGGCTAACCTGAATCGTTATAAAGTTGGGGAGGGGAGAGTATAAGACATCCTCCAGCGCAAGAACAGTTTCGTAAATATGATATTTCCCTATCTCATACCTCGCTGATGTAGGATAGGTTCCGAGGTTTGATCATGAAGTCGGAATGACATGTGGTGTTTTTGTACAAACACTTTAAAACGTCGATGTACCCGCCAATTTGGCAGCGTTGGAGAGACTGCAGTACAGCCCACGTCTCGATCAAATCAAAAGATATCTCGTAGTCTACAAAGGCTAAACAACAACGCCGGTTATACTTTTCGGTCTTCTGTATACCGCAGTGTATGTATCTGTCACCGTAAAATTGTAAAACGCGTTATATTGTAATCTCTCTAGCGATATTGTAAACTTTCGAATTATTGTCCAACGAACATAGTACTGCTTACAATAAAACGCATTATTTTTCGTGAAATGCATGCGATGGTAGTCAACTGACGTGATGTGTAGGGAAGGACGTCCCCATTGCCCAGTGGGTACCACTCTCATGAAAAAATACTGTACCGTTCCTGAGAAATATCGATTAATGTAACCTAACCTTAAACCACTTTATACGTATTCCCCTAAAAAGCGTAGTCGACGGAACCCCGCTTCGCGGGGGCCCTGTTTCCGAGTGCAGGGTTTAAAGGAACCTAACTAACCTAACGGGGGGGTGCCCCAAGTTCAGACTATGGGGGCAAAGATACCTCCGTATATTCAGTTGACAATAATTCGATAGTTTACAATATCGCTAGAGAGAAACACGTTATATTGTAATATAACGTGTGATGTGACTTTCATTATTTTTGCGATAGGACGCACTGTTTTCGAGATATAAGCAAATTTAGAATTATAACCAGCTAAGACTCTATGACGCGCGCTCGCTACGCTCGCATATTACAATACACACCCACTTTCTGTCACAAATGTCGTCGTCGCTCCGCCGGCCTTCGGCCTACGCTCCTCATGCCAGCTAGCAAGACTTTTAAGACAATTATTTTTCAAACAACTGCAGTCTGTGAGGATAACAAATGATGATTAACGCTGAGGGCTGACAGACAGATGGGTTGGCGTGCTTTTTTGTGTGTAATTACAGTTTTGGTACATTTTGTATACTGCGTAATGTTTCTCAATTATTAAGTCACGCGACCGAACTTGAGACGCCGTAAGGTTGCCAATACGGGAAGATGAGTAAAACAAGTGCCTCCATTTGAATCTCATATATTACTGCCTTTTATAGTACGTAAACAATCGTTAATATGTATTACTTAATATTACAGATGAACACACCTAAATAAGGCTTACACACTACATAAATACCATATCTACCTACTATTGCTCCATGTCATAAAAATGTCCTAAAAGAATAACCACGTTTCAACAATAAATCTTCATAGATCTTGAGCACAGACATAATTATCACAACACACAGAAGTACAATTAAATGGTATAGTTATTATTGTCTGTGTTGTATTTATTATGTTTGAGAAGCACATAACGTACTTACCTAAAACATTTTTTTTTAAATAATTAGCTAAGACATCATATTCCAGAATCTAACATCTTGTATAAGTTAAGGAGATCTGCAGTATAGGTATAATATTATGCTAGTTCTTAAACATGACCCTAAAAGAGGTGTTTCACTTATCAGACTCTATTGAAATGCCAAATAAAGCCCAAAAGGACGAAAGGTTTCCACTTGATTAAGCTCTAATTATTCTAAATCAGCACCTTCAAATCACTCGAATAACGATACCTACACACATTTTAATTGTTTTCCTTACCCTTATGACATTTCGAGAACTAATGGGAATTCTTAAATCAGTATGAAAATACTTAAGAACCCCTAACACAGCCGGAAAACTAATACAATAAAAATAAGATATTAAAATAAAATTGATTAATTTAAAGATTTTGAAATCCCATAAGAACCCCTAATATATCATCTATAATCTTATTTAAAACTCAGACTACTTATTTAAAAAAAACATGACACTACAATTTGCTGATGTAGGATAGGTTCCGAGGTCTAATCATGAAGTCGGAATGACATGTGGTATTTTTGTACAAACACTTTAAAACCTCGATGTACCCGCCAATTTGGCAGCGTTGGAGAGACTGCAGTACAGCCCACGTCTCGATCAAATCAAAAGATATCTCGTAGTCCACAAAGGCTAAACAACAACGCCGGTTATACTTTTCGGTCTTCTGTATACCGCAGTGTATGTATCTGTCACCGTAAAATTGTAAAACACATTATATTGTAATCTCTCTAGCGATATTGTAAACTGTCGAATTATTGTCAAACGAACATACTGCTTACAATAAAAACGCATTATTTTTCATGAAATGCATGCGATGGTAGTCAACTCACTGGTGTGTAGGGAAGGACGTCCCTATTGCCCAGTGGGTACCACTCTCATGAAAAAATACTGTACCGTTCCTGAGAAATATCGATGAATGTAACCTAAACTTAAACCACTTTATACGTATTCTCCTAAAAAGCGTAGTCGACGGAACCCGGTTTAAAGGAACCTAACTAACCTAACGGGGGGGTGCCCCAAGTCCCGATTATGGGGGCAAAGATACTTCCGTATGTTTAGTTGACAATCATTCGAGAGTTTACAATATCGCTAGAGAGAAACACGTTATAAATTGTAATATAACGTGTTTGACAATTTTACAGTGACATATCTATGTGGTCAGCCTTTTCGGAATCCGGCTTGTTCGGGAGGCTGAAAATAATCCATATGTAATTTGAAAAGTGCTGCAAGACACATTCGCGACCTTTTCTCAAAATAGGTAATTGTTTCGCTTCTTTTAAAGATGGGCAAGTCTCAGGTTTGAATCCTTAGTTCCCAGCTTTATCAAAAGAGCAGCTAAAGTGGTTTGTAAAATCCTTGACCAAAATCATCATCTCAAAGATTTCATATCACTTATTCGCCAGCCGGGCTAGCATGGGCAGGGGATAAAATTTTCTCCACCTGTAATTTCTACTGACTTGTCCCTTGTCAGTGGATATAACCGGTGGAGAAAAGTTTTATCCCCTGCCCATGCTAGCCCGGCAGCAGAAGAAAAGATTACAGTCAAATAAAACTTACGAAAAACCAGATTTTTCAACCCAAAAAATCAGCTGAACGAATGGTTGTAAAGAATTGGGGCGTAAAAAATACTCAGACTGACCTCCCAAACACTGGTGTAACGTTACCTACCACTGGAAATCTATCTTGAACTTGTCCCTACGATACAGGGGTCGCCGCCGGCTCGCTTCGCTGGCAACCTCCCCATCACCAGATTTCAACGCATTGTATAGTGTTTGTTGAAACATCTTACGGCTATGTCTAACCGTAATGAAGTTGTAGCCCTTTCAATTTTTGGGGAGTTTGGGGAGAGGCGATTCGAATACACTTCGGTATACAAACTTTGAACCTCTCGCTTCGCTTTACCGATATCACAACCGGGCAGTTTTTCGGTCTACGGCTCGCTACGCTCGCGACTTACGTTTTTCACTCCACTCAGGACGTGCCGATCACCGGAATGCTACCATGACCATATCCTCACGCTACGGGGTCACCGGCTCGCTTCGCTCGCCACCTCCCCTCTTCGCTTTACCGGTATCACCACCGGATAGGTTTTCAGTCGACGGCTCGCTACGCTTGCCACCTCCCCACTTCGATCCACTCAGGACCTGCCTACCACCGGAAAACTACCATGACCTCATCCCCACGCCAGGGGGTCGCCATGTCGCTTCGCTCGCCAACTACCGCTTCGCTTTCTCGATATCACCACCGGGCAGGTTTTCGGTCCACGGCTCGCTACGCTCGCGACTTCCTTTCTTCACACCACTCAGAACCTGCCAACCACCGGAATGCTATCGTGACCTTATCCTCACGCTGTGGGTTCACCGGCTCGCTTCGTTCGCCACCTCCCCCCTTCGTTTTTTCGGTACCATCACCGGACAGGTTTTCAGTCGACGGCTCGCTACGCTCGCCACCTCCCCACTTCGCTCCACCCAGGACCTGCCTACCACCAGAAAGCAACTGTGATCTTATCCCCACAAACTTTGAACCTCTCGCTTCGCTTTACCGATATCACCATCGGGCAGGTTTTCGGTCCACGGCTCGCTACGCTTGCGACTTCCTTTCTTCACACAACTCAGGACCTGCCAACCACCGGAATGCTATCGTGACCTTATCCTCACGCTGTGGGGTCACCGGCTCGCTTCGCTCGCCACCACCCCCCTTCGCTTTACCGGTACCACCACCGGACAGGTTTTCAGTCGACGGCTCGCTGCGCTCGCCATTTCCCCACTTTCCTCCACTCAAGACCTGTCTACCACCGGAAAGCTACCGTCACCTCATCCTCACGCTATGGGGTCACCGGCTCGCTTCGCTCGCCACCTCCCCCCTTCGCTTTAGCGGTACCACCACCGGACAGGTTTTCAGTCGACGGCTCGCTACGCTCGCCATTTCCCCACTTTCCTCCATTCAAGACCTGTCTACCACCGGAAAGCTACCATGACCTCATCCTCACGCTATGGGGTCACCGGCTCGCTTCGCTCGCCACCTCCCCCCTTCGCTTTAGCGGTACCACCACCGGACAGGTTTTCAGTCGACGGCTCGCTACGCTCGCCATTTCCCCACTTTCCTCCACTCAAGACCTGTCTACCACCGGAAAGCTACCGTGACCTCATCCTCACGCCATGGGGTCACCGGCTCGCTTCGCTCGCCACCTCCCCACTTCGCTTTACCGGTACCGCCACCGGACAGGTTTTCAGTCGCCATTTCCCCACTTTCCTCCACTCAAGACCTGTCTACCACAGGAAAGCTACCGTGACCTCATCCTTATGCAACGGGGTCGCCGGCTCGCTTCCCTCGCCACCACCACCGGACGGGTTTCAACGCCTACTATAATATTTGTTCAAACACCTATCGGCTATCTCTAACCGTAATGAAGTTACAGCCCTTTCTATTTGAGGGGAGGTTGGGGAGAGATGGGAAGGATACATAAGTCATATGTCAAGTCATAAGTCATTTAATCATTTGTTAACATAGGTACAATAGATAGTGGTTTTAAAAGATAACAAGCGCGCTATGTAATTTCACCACCAAATGAACCTTAAAATCGACCATATTAATAAACCCCTCTATGTACAAAATCAATCCTCATTCGTTCGGATCCGTTCGAAGGAACCCAATCATAAATTGGTAGAACAAACGAATTTGCCAAAGTCGGGTCTGACCTGAAAATTCAATCACCAATGACTCTCGGGGCTGCCAGCTGAAAGTGATGGAAATGGTCAAATGTCATTTGAGGTACCCCACTCTTAGTGATTACGCACCATTTCTGTTCAAAATGACGTTATTTCTACATATCAGGTTTTTTGGGAAAATCTGGAAAAAAACCCTAAAACAACACAACACACCCAACACCAACACCAACCACCAACACTCCTTGATAAAACACACAACCAGTTCATACAACATAATCCAGTTGGGGGATGCTAACTGACCCATTTATCGTACTACGTATTTATCGTCGAACGTTTTGGATATTTCGTAATTTTTATAAGATGGCCACACTGTTCGCCATTTTGTTTTTCTAAAAAGTCATAATTTTTCTGAAATGTCAAGGATATAGGCTATAAACCGGTGTACTTAGTGCTGCCAACTTTTGAGTTTGGTAGAACAAAACAATTCGCCAAAGTAGGGTCTGACCCATAAATTCAAGCCCCAGTAGCTCTCGGGGTTGCCAGCTGAAAGTGATGAAAATGGTCAAATGTCGTTTGGGGCGTTCCATTCTTGGTGATTATGTAAAAGTTCCATTCAAAATGTCGTTATTTCTACTTTTCATGTTTTTGGGTAAAATCTGGAAAATTACCCTAAAAATGGGGATTTTTTTTGCACCAGGTAACACTACTCAGTAAACACACACAACCGCTCGGTACAACTCAAACCCGTCAGATGTTGCTAACTACCCGAAAATTCCTCTCGAAAATTGAGAATTTTCGTCGAGTTTACAAAATGGCCGCCATTTTGTTTTTCTGAAAAGTCATAATTTTCTGGAAATCTCAAGAATACAAGCCACCGACGGGTGTACTTGGTGTAGCCAACTTTTGTGTTTGGTAGAACAAAGTAATTCGCCAAAGTCAGGTCTGACCCGAAAATTCAAACCCCAATGTCTTTCGGGGTTGCCAGCTGCAAGTGTTGAAAATGGTCAGATGTCATTTGGGGCATCTCATTCTTGGTGATTATATAAAATTTCCATTCAAAATGTCGTTATTTCTACTTTTCATGTTTTCGGGGAAAATCTTGGAAAATACCCTAAAAATGGGGTAAATTTTTGCATCAGGCAACACTCCTCAACAAAACACAAAACCGCTCGGTACAACTCAAACCCGTCAGATGTTGCCAACTACCCGTAAAATCGTCTCGAAAGTTGTGAATTTTCATCGATTTCACAAGATGGCCGCCACACCAGCCGCCATTTTGTTTTTCCAAAAAGTCATAATTTTCTGGTAATTTCAAGGATACTGGCCATCGATCGGAGTACTCGGTGCTGCCAACTTTTGAGTTTGGTAGAACAAAGTAATTCGCCAAAGTCAGGTCTGACCCGAAAATTCAAACCCCAATGGCTCTCGGGGTTGCCAGTTGAAAGTGATGAAAATAGTCAAATGTCATTTGGGGCATCCCATTCTTGGTGATTATGTACAATTTCCATTCGAAATATCGTTATTTCTACTTTTCATGTTTTCGGGGAAAATCTTGGAAAACACCCTAAAAATGGGGTAAATTTTGGCATCAGGCAACACTCATCTACAAAACACACCACCGCTTCATACAACTCGAACCCATCAGATGTTGCCAACTACCCGAAATATCGTGTTGAAAATAAGGATTTTTCGTCAGTTTTACAAGATGGCCGCCACACCAGCCGCCATTTTGTTTTTCTGAAAAGTCATAATTTTCTGGAAATTTCAAGGATACAGGCCAACGACAGGTGTACTCGGTGTTGTCAACTTTTGAGTTTGGTAGAACAAAGTAATTCGCCAAAGTCAGGTCTGACCAGAAAATTCAAACCCCAATGTCTTTCGGGGTTGCCAGCTGAACGTGATGAAAATGGTCAAATGTCATTTGGGGCGTCCCATTCTTGGTGATTATGTAAAAGTTTCATTAAAAATGTCGTTATTTCTACTTTTCATGTTTTTGGCAAAAATCTGGGAAATTACCCTAAAAATGGGGAAATGTTTAAATCCAGGCAACACTACTCAACAAAACACACAACCGCTCGGTACAACTCGAACCCGTCCGATGTTGCCAACTACCCGAAAAATCGTCTCGAAAATTGTGAATTTTCGTCGATTTCACAAGATGGCCGCCACACCAACCGCCATTTTGTTTTTCTGAAAAGTCATAATTTTCTGGAAATCTCAAGGATACAGGCCACCGACCGGTGTACTCGGTGTTGCCAACCTTTGAGTTTGGTAGAACAAAGTAATTCGCCAAAGTAAAAAAGTCCCAAAAATGAAAAAGTTTAATATTTTTTGGGGTTGCCAGTTGAAAGTGATGAAAATGGTCAAATGTCATTTGGGGCTCCCCAAAGTTGCCAGCTAGACAAAGTCTCTATTCAAAATGTCGTTATTTCTACTTTTCATGTTTTCGGGGAAAATCTGGAAAATACCCTAAAAATGGGGAAAATTTTTGCACCAGGCAACACTCCTTAACAAAACACACGACCGCTCAGTACATCTCGAACCCGTCAGATGTTGCCAACTACACGAAAAATGCATTTAAAAAAAGTCGAAAATTCCACCATTTTACAAAATGGCCGCCAGAGCGTCCGCCATGTTGAATTTTCAAAATGTCATAATTTTTCACAATTGCCATTGAAATGACCTACAAATTGGTTGGTCAGTATCTTGCGAATTTAAACTCGGTAGAACAAAACAATTCGTCAAAGTCGAGTGAAAAAAGTCGCCAACTTCAAAACGTCCCAGCGCGGCCGCCATCTTGTTTTTTTTTTTTTTTTTCTTTTTTTTCAAATCATTTTAGACGTTTTACAAAACCCACGAGTCAAAATCCGTCCAAGTCATTTCCTCGCCGAAACCGGAAGTGGACTCGGCCGCCATCTTGGATTTCAATCTCCTCTATAATTTTCCTCTACTCGACCGGAAGTACTGTACATTTTTCCAAAACTAACCCCTAACCCATCTCTCACCCATTCCGAGAAACGGCATGTCAGTGAGTCAGTGAGTGGTCTTGCAGTTTTATATAATATAAACTAGTTTTTGCGTGCTGCGCGAGCTGCAAGCAGCTCGCGTGCTTGTGGTAGTAGCTTTTTTTTCACTTTTATAACCTATTCATTCTTAAACAGAAAAGAGGTTTCAAAAGAGGTGTTTCACTTATCAGACTCTATTGAAATGCCAAATAATGCCCAAAAGGACTAAATGTTTCCACTTGATTAAGCTCTAATCATTCTAAATCAGCATCTTCAAATCACTCGAATAACGATACCTACCCATATTTTAATTGTTTTCCTTAACCTTATGAAATTTTGAGAATCAAAAGGAATCCTTAAAACAGTATGAAAACACTTAAGAACCCTTAACACATTCTGAATACTAATTCAATAAAAATAAGATATTAAAATTAAATTAAACTTGAGAATGTATTAATTTAAAGATTTTGAAACCCCATAAGAACCCCTAATATAATCTATAAACATATTTAACACTCAGACCTCTCATTAAAAAAACATTTCCTTACAATTGACTTGTCGACCTACCGGAAAGATATCGTGACCTTGGCCCTTATTCACAACCATTCGATACGTTTCCGTGTCGGTAAGGAATCGTATTCGACTATCTCATTTCCGAACCGAAGAACTGTCAAAACGCTATTCACAGATCCGAACGGATGCGTTTTTTTCTATCTGATTGAGATTGTGTTTATGGGGATCGCTATAAAATGGTAGTAAATAGATGATCGTGGTAGAAAATGAAAAGTAGTAAATAAAATTGGTTTATTTGAATATTCCGTTCTGTTTATATAAGTAAATATACAGGTAGTTACTTAATAGACAGCAAACGAAACAAAATGATTTTATTGAAATAAAATAATATAAATTTTCAAATAAACTTTATTTTGAATAATACCAGCTTTGTAAACAGCCATCTGTCAAACTGGCAAAGCGGAAACGGTGTTTTTTTTTTTAAGTAAAATTTTATTTTAAAAATGACTGAAAAAGTTTTTAATATCAGTGGTATACAATTCTTGCTTGTTAACTAAAATCTAGAACGAAATACACATTTTTGTAAACACATTGAATTTATGTAAATGCGGATCCATCATTGAAATACGGTCAATAAAACAACTAATAACTCACAAACAACACCGGACTTAATTTTCTTACTTCAGGCAGTGTTTAAAAAGTTTGGTATTTTTTATTTTACTGAAATAAACTGGAAATATGGTTTATTTCTTCGTTTAAATTTTGTTCGATATGACTCCCGACAGCAAACAGCTGTCGGAAAGATTCGAGTCTTCTTGTCGAATTGAACTGTCAAAATTATTCGATTGCGGATTTGTGAATAGCGTTTGGATGACATCTTCGACATCTAAGACGTTCGATTCGGTTCGGAAGCGAGTCGAATGGTTGTGAATAAGGGGCCTTATCTCTACCACCAGACAGGTTTCGACGCCTATGATAATATTTGTTCAAACACCTAAAGACTATCCCTAACCGTTATGAAGTTACAGTCCTTTCAAGTTAAACAACCTCCCCGGTTGGGGAGGGGAGGAGAGGGTAATTCATAAAAATTTCAACGCCCCTCAATAGTATTAAGTGAGAATTAAAAACAACCACTATGTGTGCCAGTTTTCGAGATACTATGGGGGGCGGGGTGAAGGGGAGGGAAAAGAGATTTTGAAAAATGATTTTTGCCACCTCTCTGTCGCTGTTTATGAATGTGAAAAAGTAAGTTCCAAGTCTCTCAAGTTACACTCCTTCCCGCTCCGCCCAGAGTGGGAGAAGTTATTTGATGATTTCCCATTAAAAACCTATTTCATACAAAAAACATTACAATACAATTTGCTTGTCGACCTACCTGCTACCGGAAAGCTATCATGACCATATCTCTTCCACCGGACAGGTTTCGACGCCTACGATAAAATTTATTCAAACACCTAATGGCTAACCTGAATCGTTATAAAGTTGGGGAGGGGAGAGTATAAGACATCCTCCAGCGCAAGAACAGTTTCGTAAATATGATATTTCCCTATCTCATACCTCGCTGATGTAGGATAGGTTCCGAGGTTTGATCATGAAGTCGGAATGACATGTGGTGTTTTTGTACAAACACTTTAAAACGTCGATGTACCCGCCAATTTGGCAGCGTTGGAGAGACTGCAGTACAGCCCACGTCTCGATCAAATCAAAAGATATCTCGTAGTCTACAAAGGCTAAACAACAACGCCGGTTATACTTTTCGGTCTTCTGTATACCGCAGTGTATGTATCTGTCACCGTAAAATTGTAAAACGCGTTATATTGTAATCTCTCTAGCGATATTGTAAACTTTCGAATTATTGTCCAACGAACATAGTACTGCTTACAATAAAACGCATTATTTTTCGTGAAATGCATGCGATGGTAGTCAACTGACGTGATGTGTAGGGAAGGACGTCCCCGTTGCCCAGTGGGTACCACTCTCATGAAAAAATACTGTACCGTTCCTGAGAAATATCGATTAATGTAACCTAACCTTAAACCACTTTATACGTATTCCCCTAAAAAGCGTAGTCGACGGAACCCCGCTTCGCGGGGGCCCTGTTTCCGAGTGCAGGGTTTAAAGGAACCTAACTAACCTAACGGGGGGGTGCCCCAAGTTCAGACTATGGGGGCAAAGATACCTCCGTATATTCAGTTGACAATAATTCGATAGTTTACAATATCGCTAGAGAGAAACACGTTATATTGTAATATAACGTGTGATGTGACTTTCATTATTTTTGCGATAGGACGCACTGTTTTCGAGATATAAGCAAATTTAGAATTATAAACAGCTAAGACTCTATGACGCGCGCTCGCTACGCTCGCATATTACATTACACACCCACTTTCTGTCACAAATGTCGTCGTCGCTCCGCCGGCCTTCGGCCTACGCTCCTCATGCCAGCTAGCAAGACTTTTAAGACAATTATTTTTCAAACAACTGCAGTCTGTGAGGATAACAAATGATGATTAACGCTGAGGGCTGACAGACAGATGGGTTGGCGTGCTTTTTTGTGTGTAATGACAGTTTTGGTACATTTTGTATACTGCGTAATGTTTCTCAATTATTAAGTCACGCGACCGAACTTGAGACGCCGTAAGGTTGCCAATACGGGAAGATGAGTAAAACAAGTGCCTCCATTTGAATCTCATATATTACTGCCTTTTATAGTACGTAAACAATCGTTAATATGTATTACTTAATATTACAGATGAACACACCTAAATAAGGCTTACACACTACATAAATACCATATCTACCTACTATTGCTCCATGTCATAAAAATGTCCTAAAAGAATAACCACGTTTCAACAATAAATCTTCATAGATCTTGAGCACAGACATAATTATCACAACACACAGAAGTACAATTAAATGGTATAGTTATTATTGTCTGTGTTGTATTTATTATGTTTGAGAAGCACATAACGTACTTACCTAAAACATTTTTTTTTAAATAATTAGCTAAGACATCATATTCCAGAATCTAACATCTTGTATAAGTTAAGGAGATCTGCAGTATAGGTATAATATTATGCTAGTTCTTAAACATGACCCTAAAAGAGGTGTTTCACTTATCAGACTCTATTGAAATGCCAAATAAAGCCCAAAAGGACGAAAGGATTCCACTTGATTAAGCTCTAATTATTCTAAATCAGCACCTTCAAATCACTCGAATAACGATACCTACACACATTTTAATTGTTTTCCTTACCCTTATGACATTTCGAGAACTAATGGGAATTCTTAAATCAGTATGAAAATACTTAAGAACCCCTAACACAGCCGGAAAACTAATACAATAAAAATAAGATATTAAAATAAAATTGATTAATTTAAAGATTTTGAAATCCCATAAGAACCCCTAATATATCATCTATAATCTTATTTAAAACTCAGACTACTTATTTAAAAAAAACATGACACTACAATTTGCTGATGTAGGATAGGTTCCGAGGTCTAACCATGAAGTCGGAATGACATGTGGTATTTTTGTACAAACACTTTAAAACCTCGATGTACCCGCCAATTTGGCAGCGTTGGAGAAAATGCAGTACAGCCCACGTCTCGATCAAATCAAAAGATATCTCGTAGTCCACAAAGGCTAAACAACAACGCCGGTTATACTTTTCGGTCTTCTGTATACCGCAGTGTATGTATCTGTCACCGTAAAATTGTAAAACACATTATATTGTAATCTCTCTAGCGATATTGTAAACTGTCGAATTATTGTCAAACGAACATACTGCTTACAATAAAAACGCATTATTTTTCATGAAATGCATGCGATGGTAGTCAACTCACTGGTGTGTAGGGAAGGACGTCCCTATTGCCCAGTGGGTACCACTCTCATGAAAAAATACTGTACCGTTCCTGAGAAATATCGATGAATGTAACCTAAACTTAAACCACTTTATACGTATTCTCCTAAAAAGCGTAGTCGACGGAACCCCTATTTCCGAGTGCAGGGTTTAAAGGAACCTAACTAACCTAACGGGGGGGTGCCCCAAGTCCCGATTATGGGGGCAAAGATACTTCCGTATGTTTAGTTGACAATAATTCGAGAGTTTACAATATCGCTAGAGAGAAACACGTTATAAATTGTAATATAACGTGTTTGTCAATTTTACAGTGACATATCTATGTGGTCAGCCTTTTCGGAATCCGGCTTGTTCGGGAGGCTGAAAATAACCCTGATGTAATGTGAAAAGTGCTGCAAGACACATTCGCGACCTTTTCTCTAAATAGTTGTTTCGCTTCTTTTAAAGATGGGCAAAAGTCTCAGGTTTGAATCCTTAGTTCCCAGCTTTATCAAAAGAGCAGCTAAAGTGGTTTGTAAAATCCTTGACCAAAATCATCATCTCAACGAACTCATGTCACTTATTCGCCAGCAGAAGAAAAGATTACAGTCAAATAAAACTTACGATAAACCAGATTTTTCAACCCAAAAAATCAGCTGAACGAATGGTTGTATAGAATTGGGGCAGTAGTAAAAAATACTCAGACTGACCTCCCAAACACAGGTGTAACGTTTTTTTTCGTTGGCCGGTAACGCGGTTTTTGGGCCGACAATTTTATTAATGATTTCCTTTCAGAGAAAGGAAATTTCGAAAATTCATTTTGACCAACTCTGGGCTTAGCTCCACTCAGGACCTACCTACCACTGGAAATCTATCTTGAACTTGTCCCTACGATACAGGGGTCGCCGGCTCGCTTCGCTGGCCACCTCCCCATCAACAGATTTCAACGCATTTTATAGTGTTTTGTTGAAACATCTTACGGCTATGTCTAACCGTAATGAAGTTTAGCTCTTTCAATTTTAGGGGAGGTTGGGGAGAGGCGATTCGAATACCCTTCGGTATACAAACTTTGAACCTCTCGCTTCGCTTTACCGATATCACAACCGGGCAGTTTTTCGGTCTACGGCTCGCTACGCTCGCGACTTACGTTTTTCACTCCACTCAGGACGTGCCAATCACCGCAATGCTACCATTACCATATCCTCACGCTACGGGGTCACCGGCTCGCTTCGCTCGCCACCTCCCCTCTTCGCTTTACCGGTATCACCACCGGACAGGTTTTCAGTCGACGGCTCGCTACGCTCGCCACCTCCCCACTTCGCTCCACCCAGGACCTGCCTTCCACCGGAAAGCAACTGTGATCTTATCCCCACGCTACGGGGTCGTCGACGCCCGCTTCGCTCTACCGATATCACCAACGGGCAGGTTTTCGGTCCACGGCTCGCTACGCTCGCGACTTCCTTTCTTCACACCACTCAGGACCTGCCAACCACCGGAATGCTATCGTGACCTTATCCTCACGCTGTGGGGTCACCGGCTCGCTTCGCTCGCCACCTCCCCCCTTCGCTTTACCGGTACCACCACCGGACAGGTTTTCAGTCGACGGCTCGCTACGCTCGCCATTTCCCCACTTTTCTCCACTCAAGACCTGTCCACCACCGGAAAGCTACCGTGACCTCATCCTCACGCTATGGGGTCACCGGCTCACTTCGCTCGCCACCTCCCCCCTTCGCTTTAGCGGTACCACCACCGGAAAGGTTTTCAGTCGACGGCTCGCTACGCTCGCCATTTCCCCACTTTCCTCCACTCAAGACCTGTCTACCACCGGAAAGCTACCGTGACCTCATCCTCACGCCATGGGGTCACCGGCTCGCTTTGCTCGCCACCTCCCCACTTCGCTTTATCGGTACCGCCACCGGACAGGTTTTCAGATAACGGCTCGCTACGCTCGCCACTTCCCCACTTCGCTCCACTCAGGACCTGCCTACCGACGGAAAGCTACCGTGACCTCATCCTTATGCAACGGGGTCGCCGGCTCGCTTCCCTCGCCACCTCCTAACCACCACCGGACGGGTTTCAACGCCTACTATAATATTTGTTCAAACACCTATCGGCTATCTCTAACCGTAATGAAGTTACAGCCCATTCTATTTGAGGGGAGGTTGGGGAGAGATGGGAAGGATACACAAATTTCACCACCAAATAAACCCCTCTATGTACAAGATCAGTCCTCATTCGGTCGGAACCGTTCGAAGGAACCCAATCATAAATTGGTATAACAAACGAATTTGCCAAAGTTGGGTCTGACCTGAAAATTCAATCTGGAAATCTGGAAATGGTCAATTATTGTCATTTGAGGTACCCCACTCTTAGTGGTTACGCACCATTTCTATTCAAAATGACGATATTTCTACATATCAGGTTTTTGGGGAAAATCTGGAAAAAAACCCTAAAACTGGGAAAAAAGTTTGCACCAGGCAACACTCCTTGACAAAACACACAACCAGTTCATACAACATAATCCAGTTGGGGGATGCTAACTGACCTATTTATCGTATCGGAAATTTGGATATTTCGTCATTTTTATAAGATGGCCAAACTGTCCGCCATTTTATTTTTCTAAAAAGTCATAATTTTTCTGAAATGACAAGTATATACGCTATAAACCGGTGTACTTAGTGCTGCCAACTTTTGAGTTTGGTAGAACAAAACAATTCGCCAAAGTAGGTTCTGACCCATAAATTCAAGCCCCAGTGGCTCTCGGGGTTGCCAGCTGAAAGTGATGAAAACGGTCAAATATCATTTGAAACATTTCATTCTTGGTGATTATGTAAAAGCTCCATTCAAAATGTCGTTATTTCTACTTTTCATGTTTTTGGGAAAAATCTGGGAAATTACCCTAAAAATGGGGAAATGTTTTAATCCAGGCAACACTACTCAACAAAACACACAATCGCTTGGTACAACTCCAACCCGTCAGATGTTGCTAACTACCCGAAAAATCGTGTTGAAAATAAGAATTTTTCGTCAGTTTTACAAGATGGCCGCCACACCAGCCGCCATTTTGTTTTTCTGAAAAGTCATAATTTTCTGGTAATTTCAAGGATACTGGCCATCGACCGGTGTACTCGGTGTTGCCAACTTTTCAGTTTGGTAGAACAAAGTAATTCGCCAAAGTCAGGTCTGACCCGAAAATTCAAACCCCAATGTCTTTCGGGGTTGCCAGCTGAAAGTGAGGAAAATGGTCAAATGTCAATTGGGGCGGCCCATTCTTGGTGATTATGTAAAAGTTCCATTCAAAATGTCGTTATTTCTACTTTTCATGTTTTCGGGTAAAATCTGAGAAAATAACCCAAAAAATGGGGAATTTTTTTGCACCAAGCAACACTCCTCTACGAAACACACAACCGTTTGCTAAAACTTGAACCCGTCAGATGTTGCCAATTACCCGAAAAATCGCCTCGAAAATTGTGAATTTTCGTCGATTTCACAAGATGGCCGCCACACCAGCCGCCATTTTGTTTTTCTAAAAAGTCATAATTTTCTGGAAATCACAAGGATACAGGCCACCGACCGGTGTACTCGGTGTTGCCAATTTTTGAGTTTGGTAGAACAAAGTAATTCGCCAAAGTCAGGTCTGACCCGAAAATTCAAACCCCAATGGCTCTCGGGGTTGCCAGTTGAAAAAGTTGAAAATAGTCAAATGTCATTTGGGGCATCTCATTCTTGGTGATTATGTAAAACTTTTATTCAAAATGTCGTTATTTCTACTTTTCATGTTTTTGGAAAAAATCTGGGAAATTACCCTAAAAATGGGGAAAAATTTTAATCCAAGCAATACTACTCAACATACCACACAACCGCTCGTTACAACTCGAACCCGTCAGATGTTGCCAACTACCCGAAAAATCGTGTCGAAAATTCGGATTTTTTGTCGTTTCTACAAGATGGCCGCCACACCAGCCGCCATTTTGTTTTTCTAAAAAGTAATAATTTTCTGGATATTTCAGGGATACAGGCCACCGACCGGTGTACTCGGTGTTGCCAACTTTTGAGTTTGGTAGAACAAAGTAATTCGCCAAAGTGAAAAAGTCCCAAAAATGAAAAAGTTCAATATTTTTTGGGGTTGCCAGTTGAAAGTGATGAAAATGGTCAAATGTCATTCGGGGCTCCCCAAAGTTGCCAGCTAGACAAAGTCTCCATTCAAAATGTCGTTATTTCTACTTTTCATGTTTTCGGGGAAAATCTGGGAAAATACCCTAAAAATGGGGAAAATTTTTGCACCAGGCAACACTCCTTAACAAAACACACGAACGCTCAGTACATCTCGAACCCGTCAGATGTTGCCAACTACACGAAAAATGCATTTAAAAAAAGTCGAAAATTCCACCATTTTACAAAATGGCCGCCACAGCGTCCGCCATGTTGGATTTTCAAAATGTCATAATTTTTCACAGTTGCCATTGAAATGACCTACAAATTGGCAAGGTCAATGTTGCCGACTTTAAAAATCATTAGAACAAAACAATTTGTCAAAGTCGAGTGAAAAAAGTCGCCAATTTCAAAACGTCCCAGCGCGGCCACCATCTTGTTTTTTTTTTTTTTTTTACTTTTTTTTTAAATCATTTTGGACCTTTAACAAAACCCACGAGCCAAAATCCGTCCAAGTCTTTTCCTCGCCGAAACCGGAAATGGACTCGGCCGCCATCTTGGATTTCAATCTCCTCTATAATTTTCCTCTACTCGACCGGAAGTACTGTACATTTTTCCAAAACATACCTCTAACCCATCTCTCACCCATTCCGAGAAACGACATGTCAATCAGTCAGTGAGTGAGTGAGTGAGTCAGTGGTCTTGTAGTTTTATATAACTATAACTAGTCTTTGCGTGCTGCGCGAGCTGCAAGCAGCTCGCGTGCTTGTGGTGGTAGCTTTTTTTCACTTTTAAAACCCCTAAATGTTAATTCTCAAACACGACCCTAAAGAAGAGTCTTTCACTTGTCAAACTCTAATGAAATGCCAAATAAAGCCCAAAAGGACTAAAGGTGTCCACTTGATTAAGCTCTAATCATTCTAAATCAGCATCTTCAAATCACTCGAATAACGATACCTACCCATATTTTAACTGTTTCCTTACCCTTATGACATTTGAGAACCAATAGGAATACTTAAATAAGTATGAAAACACTTAAGAACCCCTAACATATTCTGAAAAACTAATTCAATAAAAATAAGATATTGAAATAACATTAAACTTGAGAATTAATTTAAAGATTTTGAAACCCCATAGGAACCCCTCATAATTATAATCAATTAACTTATTTAAAAACTTGGACCTTCTCTCATTAAAAAAACATTACCCTACAATTGACTTGTCGACCTACCGGAAAGATATCGTGACCTTATCTCTACCACCAGACAGGTTTCGACGCCTATGATAATATTTGTTCAAACACCTAAAGACTATCCCTAACCGTTATGAAGTTACAGTCCTTTCAAGTTAAACAACCTCCCCGGTTGGGGAGGGGAGGAGAGGGTAATTCATAAAAATTTCAACGCCCCTCAATAGTATTAAGTGAGAATTAAAAACAACCACTATGTGTGCCAGTTTTCGAGATACTATGGGGGGCGGGGTGAAGGGGAGGGAAAAGAGATTTTGAAAAATGATTTTTGCCACCTCTCTGTCGCTGTTTATGAATGTGAAAAAGTAAGTTCCAAGTCTCTCAAGTTACACTCCTTCCCGCTCCGCCCAGAGTGGGAGAAGTTATTTGATGATTTCCCATTAAAAACCTATTTCATACAAAAAACATTACAATACAATTTGCTTGTCGACCTACCTGCTACCGGAAAGCTATCATGACCATATCTCTACCACCGGACAGGTTTCGACGCCTACGATAAAATTTATTCAAACACCTAATGGCTAACCTGAATCGTTATAAAGTTGGGGAGGGGAGAGTATAAGACATCCTCCAGCGCAAGAACAGTTTCGTAAATATGATATTTCCCTATCTCATACCTCGCTGATGTAGGATAGGTTCCGAGGTTTGATCATGAAGTCGGAATGACATGTGGTGTTTTTGTACAAACACTTTAAAACGTCGATGTACCCGCCAATTTGGCAGCGTTGGAGAGACTGCAGTACAGCCCACGTCTCGATCAAATCAAAAGATATCTCGTAGTCTACAAAGGCTAAACAACAACGCCGGTTATACTTTTCGGTCTTCTGTATACCGCAGTGTATGTATCTGTCACCGTAAAATTGTAAAACGCGTTATATTGTAATCTCTCTAGCGATATTGTAAACTTTCGAATTATTGTCCAACGAACATAGTACTGCTTACAATAAAACGCATTATTTTTCGTGAAATGCATGCGATGGTAGTCAACTGACGTGATGTGTAGGGAAGGACGTCCCCATTGCCCAGTGGGTACCACTCTCATGAAAAAATACTGTACCGTTCCTGAGAAATATCGATTAATGTAACCTAACCTTAAACCACTTTATACGTATTCCCCTAAAAAGCGTAGTCGACGGAACCCCGCTTCGCGGGGGCCCTGTTTCCGAGTGCAGGGTTTAAAGGAACCTAACTAACCTAACGGGGGGGTGCCCCAAGTTCAGACTATGGGGGCAAAGATACCTCCGTATATTCAGTTGACAATAATTCGATAGTTTACAATATCGCTAGAGAGAAACACGTTATATTGTAATATAACGTGTGATGTGACTTTCATTATTTTTGCGATAGGACGCACTGTTTTCGAGATATAAGCAAATTTAGAATTATAACCAGCTAAGACTCTATGACGCGCGCTCGCTACGCTCGCATATTACATTACACACCCACTTTCTGTCACAAATGTCGTCGTCGCTCCGCCGGCCTTCGGCCTACGCTCCTCATGCCAGCTAGCAAGACTTTTAAGACAATTATTTTTCAAACAACTGCAGTCTGTGAGGATAACAAATGATGATTAACGCTGAGGGCTGACAGACAGATGGGTTGGCGTGCTTTTTTGTGTGTAATTACAGTTTTGGTACATTTTGTATACTGCGTAATGTTTCTCAATTATTAAGTCACGCGACCGAACTTGAGACGCCGTAAGGTTGCCAATACGGGAAGATGAGTAAAACAAGTGCCTCCATTTGAATCTCATATATTACTGCCTTTTATAGTACGTAAACAATCGTTAATATGTATTACTTAATATTACAGATGAACACACCTAAATAAGGCTTACACACTACATAAATACCATATCTACCTACTATTGCTCCATGTCATAAAAATGTCCTAAAAGAATAACCACGTTTCAACAATAAATCTTCATAGATCTTGAGCACAGACATAATTATCACAACACACAGAAGTACAATTAAATGGTATAGTTATTATTGTCTGTGTTGTATTTATTATGTTTGAGAAGCACATAACGTACTTACCTAAAACATTTTTTTTTAAATAATTAGCTAAGACATCATATTCCAGAATCTAACATCTTGTATAAGTTAAGGAGATCTGCAGTATAGGTATAATATTATGCTAGTTCTTAAACATGACCCTAAAAGAGGTGTTTCACTTATCAGACTCTATTGAAATGCCAAATAAAGCCCAAAAGGACGAAAGGTTTCCACTTGATTAAGCTCTAATTATTCTAAATCAGCACCTTCAAATCACTCGAATAACGATACCTACACACATTTTAATTGTTTTCCTTACCCTTATGACATTTCGAGAACTAATGGGAATTCTTAAATCAGTATGAAAATACTTAAGAACCCCTAACACAGCCGGAAAACTAATACAATAAAAATAAGATATTAAAATAAAATTGATTAATTTAAAGATTTTGAAATCCCATAAGAACCCCTAATATATCATCTATAATCTTATTTAAAACTCAGACTACTTATTTAAAAAAAACATGACACTACAATTTGCTGATGTAGGATAGGTTCCGAGGTCTAATCATGAAGTCGGAATGACATGTGGTATTTTTGTACAAACACTTTAAAACCTCGATGTACCCGCCAATTTGGCAGCGTTGGAGAGACTGCAGTACAGCCCACGTCTCGATCAAATCAAAAGATATCTCGTAGTCCACAAAGGCTAAACAACAACGCCGGTTATACTTTTCGGTCTTCTGTATACCGCAGTGTATGTATCTGTCACCGTAAAATTGTAAAACACATTATATTGTAATCTCTCTAGCGATATTGTAAACTGTCGAATTATTGTCAAACGAACATACTGCTTACAATAAAAACGCATTATTTTTCATGAAATGCATGCGATGGTAGTCAACTCACTGGTGTGTAGGGAAGGACGTCCCTATTGCCCAGTGGGTACCACTCTCATGAAAAAATACTGTACCGTTCCTGAGAAATATCGATGAATGTAACCTAAACTTAAACCACTTTATACGTATTCTCCTAAAAAGCGTAGTCGACGGAACCCGGTTTAAAGGAACCTAACTAACCTAACGGGGGGGTGCCCCAAGTCCCGATTATGGGGGCAAAGATACTTCCGTATGTTTAGTTGACAATCATTCGAGAGTTTACAATATCGCTAGAGAGAAACACGTTATAAATTGTAATATAACGTGTTTGACAATTTTACAGTGACATATCTATGTGGTCAGCCTTTTCGGAATCCGGCTTGTTCGGGAGGCTGAAAATAATCCATATGTAATTTGAAAAGTGCTGCAAGACACATTCGCGACCTTTTCTCAAAATAGGTAATTGTTTCGCTTCTTTTAAAGATGGGCAAGTCTCAGGTTTGAATCCTTAGTTCCCAGCTTTATCAAAAGAGCAGCTAAAGTGGTTTGTAAAATCCTTGACCAAAATCATCATCTCAAAGATTTCATATCACTTATTCGCCAGCCGGGCTAGCATGGGCAGGGGATAAAATTTTCTCCACCTGTAATTTCTACTGACTTGTCCCTTGTCAGTGGATATAACCGGTGGAGAAAAGTTTTATCCCCTGCCCATGCTAGCCCGGCAGCAGAAGAAAAGATTACAGTCAAATAAAACTTACGAAAAACCAGATTTTTCAACCCAAAAAATCAGCTGAACGAATGGTTGTAAAGAATTGGGGCGTAAAAAATACTCAGACTGACCTCCCAAACACTGGTGTAACGTTACCTACCACTGGAAATCTATCTTGAACTTGTCCCTACGATACAGGGGTCGCCGCCGGCTCGCTTCGCTGGCAACCTCCCCATCACCAGATTTCAACGCATTGTATAGTGTTTGTTGAAACATCTTACGGCTATGTCTAACCGTAATGAAGTTGTAGCCCTTTCAATTTTTGGGGAGTTTGGGGAGAGGCGATTCGAATACACTTCGGTATACAAACTTTGAACCTCTCGCTTCGCTTTACCGATATCACAACCGGGCAGTTTTTCGGTCTACGGCTCGCTACGCTCGCGACTTACGTTTTTCACTCCACTCAGGACGTGCCGATCACCGGAATGCTACCATGACCATATCCTCACGCTACGGGGTCACCGGCTCGCTTCGCTCGCCACCTCCCCTCTTCGCTTTACCGGTATCACCACCGGATAGGTTTTCAGTCGACGGCTCGCTACGCTTGCCACCTCCCCACTTCGATCCACTCAGGACCTGCCTACCACCGGAAAACTACCATGACCTCATCCCCACGCCAGGGGGTCGCCATGTCGCTTCGCTCGCCAACTACCGCTTCGCTTTCTCGATATCACCACCGGGCAGGTTTTCGGTCCACGGCTCGCTACGCTCGCGACTTCCTTTCTTCACACCACTCAGAACCTGCCAACCACCGGAATGCTATCGTGACCTTATCCTCACGCTGTGGGTTCACCGGCTCGCTTCGTTCGCCACCTCCCCCCTTCGTTTTTTCGGTACCATCACCGGACAGGTTTTCAGTCGACGGCTCGCTACGCTCGCCACCTCCCCACTTCGCTCCACCCAGGACCTGCCTACCACCAGAAAGCAACTGTGATCTTATCCCCACAAACTTTGAACCTCTCGCTTCGCTTTACCGATATCACCATCGGGCAGGTTTTCGGTCCACGGCTCGCTACGCTTGCGACTTCCTTTCTTCACACAACTCAGGACCTGCCAACCACCGGAATGCTATCGTGACCTTATCCTCACGCTGTGGGGTCACCGGCTCGCTTCGCTCGCCACCACCCCCCTTCGCTTTACCGGTACCACCACCGGACAGGTTTTCAGTCGACGGCTCGCTGCGCTCGCCATTTCCCCACTTTCCTCCACTCAAGACCTGTCTACCACCGGAAAGCTACCGTCACCTCATCCTCACGCTATGGGGTCACCGGCTCGCTTCGCTCGCCACCTCCCCCCTTCGCTTTAGCGGTACCACCACCGGACAGGTTTTCAGTCGACGGCTCGCTACGCTCGCCATTTCCCCACTTTCCTCCATTCAAGACCTGTCTACCACCGGAAAGCTACCATGACCTCATCCTCACGCTATGGGGTCACCGGCTCGCTTCGCTCGCCACCTCCCCCCTTCGCTTTAGCGGTACCACCACCGGACAGGTTTTCAGTCGACGGCTCGCTACGCTCGCCATTTCCCCACTTTCCTCCACTCAAGACCTGTCTACCACCGGAAAGCTACCGTGACCTCATCCTCACGCCATGGGGTCACCGGCTCGCTTCGCTCGCCACCTCCCCACTTCGCTTTACCGGTACCGCCACCGGACAGGTTTTCAGTCGCCATTTCCCCACTTTCCTCCACTCAAGACCTGTCTACCACAGGAAAGCTACCGTGACCTCATCCTTATGCAACGGGGTCGCCGGCTCGCTTCCCTCGCCACCACCACCGGACGGGTTTCAACGCCTACTATAATATTTGTTCAAACACCTATCGGCTATCTCTAACCGTAATGAAGTTACAGCCCTTTCTATTTGAGGGGAGGTTGGGGAGAGATGGGAAGGATACATAAGTCATATGTCAAGTCATAAGTCATTTAATCATTTGTTAACATAGGTACAATAGATAGTGGTTTTAAAAGATAACAAGCGCGCTATGTAATTTCACCACCAAATGAACCTTAAAATCGACCATATTAATAAACCCCTCTATGTACAAAATCAATCCTCATTCGTTCGGATCCGTTCGAAGGAACCCAATCATAAATTGGTAGAACAAACGAATTTGCCAAAGTCGGGTCTGACCTGAAAATTCAATCACCAATGACTCTCGGGGCTGCCAGCTGAAAGTGATGGAAATGGTCAAATGTCATTTGAGGTACCCCACTCTTAGTGATTACGCACCATTTCTGTTCAAAATGACGTTATTTCTACATATCAGGTTTTTTGGGAAAATCTGGAAAAAAACCCTAAAACAACACAACACACCCAACACCAACACCAACCACCAACACTCCTTGATAAAACACACAACCAGTTCATACAACATAATCCAGTTGGGGGATGCTAACTGACCCATTTATCGTACTACGTATTTATCGTCGAACGTTTTGGATATTTCGTAATTTTTATAAGATGGCCACACTGTTCGCCATTTTGTTTTTCTAAAAAGTCATAATTTTTCTGAAATGTCAAGGATATAGGCTATAAACCGGTGTACTTAGTGCTGCCAACTTTTGAGTTTGGTAGAACAAAACAATTCGCCAAAGTAGGGTCTGACCCATAAATTCAAGCCCCAGTAGCTCTCGGGGTTGCCAGCTGAAAGTGATGAAAATGGTCAAATGTCGTTTGGGGCGTTCCATTCTTGGTGATTATGTAAAAGTTCCATTCAAAATGTCGTTATTTCTACTTTTCATGTTTTTGGGTAAAATCTGGAAAATTACCCTAAAAATGGGGATTTTTTTTGCACCAGGTAACACTACTCAGTAAACACACACAACCGCTCGGTACAACTCAAACCCGTCAGATGTTGCTAACTACCCGAAAATTCCTCTCGAAAATTGAGAATTTTCGTCGAGTTTACAAAATGGCCGCCATTTTGTTTTTCTGAAAAGTCATAATTTTCTGGAAATCTCAAGAATACAAGCCACCGACGGGTGTACTTGGTGTAGCCAACTTTTGTGTTTGGTAGAACAAAGTAATTCGCCAAAGTCAGGTCTGACCCGAAAATTCAAACCCCAATGTCTTTCGGGGTTGCCAGCTGCAAGTGTTGAAAATGGTCAGATGTCATTTGGGGCATCTCATTCTTGGTGATTATATAAAATTTCCATTCAAAATGTCGTTATTTCTACTTTTCATGTTTTCGGGGAAAATCTTGGAAAATACCCTAAAAATGGGGTAAATTTTTGCATCAGGCAACACTCCTCAACAAAACACAAAACCGCTCGGTACAACTCAAACCCGTCAGATGTTGCCAACTACCCGTAAAATCGTCTCGAAAGTTGTGAATTTTCATCGATTTCACAAGATGGCCGCCACACCAGCCGCCATTTTGTTTTTCCAAAAAGTCATAATTTTCTGGTAATTTCAAGGATACTGGCCATCGATCGGAGTACTCGGTGCTGCCAACTTTTGAGTTTGGTAGAACAAAGTAATTCGCCAAAGTCAGGTCTGACCCGAAAATTCAAACCCCAATGGCTCTCGGGGTTGCCAGTTGAAAGTGATGAAAATAGTCAAATGTCATTTGGGGCATCCCATTCTTGGTGATTATGTACAATTTCCATTCGAAATATCGTTATTTCTACTTTTCATGTTTTCGGGGAAAATCTTGGAAAACACCCTAAAAATGGGGTAAATTTTGGCATCAGGCAACACTCATCTACAAAACACACCACCGCTTCATACAACTCGAACCCATCAGATGTTGCCAACTACCCGAAATATCGTGTTGAAAATAAGGATTTTTCGTCAGTTTTACAAGATGGCCGCCACACCAGCCGCCATTTTGTTTTTCTGAAAAGTCATAATTTTCTGGAAATTTCAAGGATACAGGCCAACGACAGGTGTACTCGGTGTTGTCAACTTTTGAGTTTGGTAGAACAAAGTAATTCGCCAAAGTCAGGTCTGACCAGAAAATTCAAACCCCAATGTCTTTCGGGGTTGCCAGCTGAACGTGATGAAAATGGTCAAATGTCATTTGGGGCGTCCCATTCTTGGTGATTATGTAAAAGTTTCATTAAAAATGTCGTTATTTCTACTTTTCATGTTTTTGGCAAAAATCTGGGAAATTACCCTAAAAATGGGGAAATGTTTAAATCCAGGCAACACTACTCAACAAAACACACAACCGCTCGGTACAACTCGAACCCGTCCGATGTTGCCAACTACCCGAAAAATCGTCTCGAAAATTGTGAATTTTCGTCGATTTCACAAGATGGCCGCCACACCAACCGCCATTTTGTTTTTCTGAAAAGTCATAATTTTCTGGAAATCTCAAGGATACAGGCCACCGACCGGTGTACTCGGTGTTGCCAACCTTTGAGTTTGGTAGAACAAAGTAATTCGCCAAAGTAAAAAAGTCCCAAAAATGAAAAAGTTTAATATTTTTTGGGGTTGCCAGTTGAAAGTGATGAAAATGGTCAAATGTCATTTGGGGCTCCCCAAAGTTGCCAGCTAGACAAAGTCTCTATTCAAAATGTCGTTATTTCTACTTTTCATGTTTTCGGGGAAAATCTGGGAAAATACCCTAAAAATGGGGAAAATTTTTGCACCAGGCAACACTCCTTAACAAAACACACGACCGCTCAGTACATCTCGAACCCGTCAGATGTTGCCAACTACACGAAAAATGCATTTAAAAAAAGTCGAAAATTCCACCATTTTACAAAATGGCCGCCAGAGCGTCCGCCATGTTGAATTTTCAAAATGTCATAATTTTTCACAATTGCCATTGAAATGACCTACAAATTGGTTGGTCAGTATCTTGCGAATTTAAACTCGGTAGAACAAAACAATTCGTCAAAGTCGAGTGAAAAAAGTCGCCAACTTCAAAACGTCCCAGCGCGGCCGCCATCTTGTTTTTTTTTTTTTTTTTCTTTTTTTTCAAATCATTTTAGACGTTTTACAAAACCCACGAGTCAAAATCCGTCCAAGTCATTTCCTCGCCGAAACCGGAAGTGGACTCGGCCGCCATCTTGGATTTCAATCTCCTCTATAATTTTCCTCTACTCGACCGGAAGTACTGTACATTTTTCCAAAACTAACCCCTAACCCATCTCTCACCCATTCCGAGAAACGGCATGTCAGTGAGTCAGTGAGTGGTCTTGCAGTTTTATATAATATAAATATAATAATATAATATTATAGTATAGATAAGTAATAATTATTCATAAAATAAATTGATTTAAGTAGGCATAATTCAATTCAGTGCTGCAGACAACAAAATAAGTCACCAAACTTAACCATAAAGTTCGGTACGGGCCCCATTCGGGGCCGGGCACTGAAACCTACGCTGGCTCGGTACTGGCCCCGAATGGGGCCGGCGGTTAAGTCATACGACATCCTTATTTTTTATGTAAATATTTGATGTTCTGATTATGTAAGACTATGAGTGTGCGTTAATTAAGAGAGTTGGAGAAAAATATCATATGTTAGAGCCATTCAAAGTTCTGTATTTAGCGCGCAACATTCTTAATTTACCATAATAAAATCCAAATGCGTAAATACGTTCATCGCCATTTTGACGGCAGTGCTAGCCGAGGCTAAAAATCATAAAAATTGGGGTTTTCGGGCATCCAAGCTCCATTATGTTGAGAAATAATAACTCGTCATTTAATTATGTGACGAATTCATCCATAGTTCAATTTTAATAAGCAGTGGTAATGATATATTTATATATCCAAAGTCAAAGTTTCGTGCCAATCTTGTTTGTTTACATTTTATTTTTCATATTTTTACACACAGACACGTTTAAATTCGACAACAGATATGACAAATATCATTTCAAATATTATAAACAACATGAGAATACCCAGATCTTAGCGTAATTTATTAATATAGGACCAGTAACACGTAATATTCATTACCACTACTTAATTTTGTATTCGAAAATAGACGACCATTTTTTTTTCTTTTTTTTTATATTTGTGATGTGTGAAAGCGATTATTCAAATCGATTCGTTTTTTGTAAAGTTCGATTTACTCGAGTAATTTATTTAGGGAATTAAATCGATACATGGAAAGTAAAACAATTTTGTTTATATTTGTTATTACATTGTTAAAAGCTTTAGTTAGGAAATCTTAATAGTTTTTCGTACAAATGGTACCAACCCAACAATAAACAGCACAGATTTACCAAAGGCTAAATTCGCGCCGATTTTTTTTCCTTACCAAAATTTAAATTAGGAATGCACTCGCTGTTCAAAATTACATTGTACTTCAATGTAGGTAATTTATTTTGATTTATTTTTCGTTGGTTGTCAGTGCGCCAGGGATGAAAGGTTATAATATACTCTATGCCAGGGATCTTGATACTGGTTTTTTAGGTGTGGTGAAAATTGGTTTGGTTCCTACTATGATAATTGTATTTATGTAAACAAAATGGGGAATAGTATGATTATTTTACTGTGTTCGGTTGGATTAGTTATTGGGATAGACCATTTTATTTTCAAATACTTTTTTTAACACCCTTTTCTATCGCATTGGTGGGCAAAGGCCTTCCTATGACTTTCTAATTTTATTTATTTCTCGTCTTTTCCGAACAATAATTTTAATCGTCAATTTTCATTTATTTTTGAAAGAGAGGCCGAGGAGCTCGTTGTTAAATAATAACGGCCGCTCGGGTCGACGTTTAGGACGCCTTGCTTGCCTAGGTTGGTCTGTGGATGGGTGACCTCCACAGACCAACCTCCACAGGCCTCTGAAAGCACGTTAAGCAGTTGGTCCCGGATGTCATTTGTAGTTCTTTGAAAGTCGTTACAGGTAGTATCATCACCCAGTACCAACTGGGTTGTGGAGGTCAGATAGGCAGTCGCTCCATGTAAAATACTGGTTTTCAGTTAGACTGGAGGTCGACCCCATAATAGATGGGAAAAGGCAAGGCAGATTATGAATTTTCATTTGATTTTGAATACTTAGATACGCTTGGTTTAGTAACAACGGTTTTAGCATCCTTAATAATATTTATTTATCATTCAATTTTTCCGATCCTTGGCGCACTATATCCAACCTTCAGACATAACAAAACAAAATTCACAATAAATCATTAAAGTAAATAAAAATACTTTATAAATGTGAATGTATGTGTATAGTCAGAATTACATTCCTAATTTAAATTTTGAATTTAAAAATTCGACGCGAATTTAGCAAGAGGTTGTCCGTTCGTACGGTTGAAAATATTAATAATTCATTTTCAGATTTTGTCTTTGCTTAAACTGTGATACCTCATATTTTGCCACACGGTGCTAGTTCGGCAACGGCGTTTTTCCAAATTCTCCAATCCATAAGTTTTTAAAGGAAAGATTATCATCAAAATGTTGACTTGAAGCAAGTATTTCGTTATTTGTTTAGAGAGTTCTGTGTTTATTAACTATTAATAAGTCAAACAAAAGCAACGAATAATTGCTATTCTACATGATATTATCAAAAAAGTAGTATAAAATGATTCATTTCAGAATTTAAACAAGGAGTTTTCATTGTGTCTGAAAACTTTTTTCCAAACTTAATTTGATTGCGAGTATCGATTAGGCTGATTGCAACATTTTAATCGTAATGATGGAACTCGGGTTT
This sequence comes from Xestia c-nigrum, assembly GCA_916618015.1. Taxonomy (NCBI): domain Eukaryota; kingdom Metazoa; phylum Arthropoda; class Insecta; order Lepidoptera; family Noctuidae; genus Xestia; species Xestia c-nigrum. Next base: position 17,797,495 of record OU745255.1, on the reverse strand, counting down.
ACGGTCAGCACTACGAAGTGATATGTCATGTGATAAGTTGGTTGCAACATTGTTTTTTTTTAGTAATATTTGTCAAGAATTTGATCGTAATTTTTTATGAAATGATGTATGAATAATGGCAAAAATAAGAATGCAGATAGAAGGTTACTGTTTTTATTTACCTTTTTCCAGTTTGTTTAGCAAACAAGAAGCTTGCCTATGTACATTATTTCCAGCGCATCTACGTTACCTAGTTTATGGAAGGGTGCAGTAATATGTGTTTTAAAAATATTTGGCAATACACTGACGCCGTTTTACCGACCTAAACACGTTACTGGAGATATTTAGCACAAACATATGGTATGAAACAGCTTCCTAGACAATTTTTTCATAAAAAAATCGAATGCTGAAAGTTCACGAAAATTCTGTAAATTTTTGACAAATTCGCATCACCCCGCCGATTCAGCTGATGTGTCATGTGTCAAAATCTTGTCGTGCATAGTGGTTAAACGGTTTGAACTTGTTTGTAGTTCGTCAATCTCAATAACTTATTAATTTGATTAAAAAAAGCTGAGCAGATGTCTATGTTTTGAATTCCCTAGGACAAATACATCGATGAAGATCTTACATTATCGCTCCCAAAAACCGTGACACCTATTATTAAACCAAAAAAATATTCACTAACGGTACCCCCAAATACTTCTGTAGTATTACGAGAGTATCATGACAGTGGAACGACGTGATAATTCACTCTGATCATACAGGCACCCCGCTGTGTTCCATTTGTACAGCGATACGCGGTGCTGACATTTGTATTTAGATTTCTTTATTATACAGCTTTATTCAATTCATGTGGAACGTTAGGACAGAAGAATTTGGATGCTACTATAATACGGATAAGTATTTTTTCTTATGTTGTGCTGATTGTGGATCATAAATGTAATTTCTTTCCCACTATGATTCTTGTTCAACACTGTACGCAAGTTTATCCAGAAATACACGTGCACACTTGTCGTGTACTTTTGTGATTGTATACATTTTGCATGCCTTACGGTAGAATCACTTGAAACATGTAAATCTTTTTAACACCATTGTAACAGTGTTTTCTGCAAAAATAAATGATTTGATTTGATTTTATAAGGTAAAGTAGTTTGATGAAGCCCATTTCAAACATGCGGTGATGTCTGAAGATTTTGATTTTGTCTCAAAAGCTATTGCGAGGATATTGACACAGTGATACAGGAGAAGGCTTTGAAGAACTCAGGACCGTGAAAAATGGAAAACCTCGAGTAGACCAATGCTAGTTCCTATAGCTGCACTTCAACAATTTATGAAGTTTTATGAAGTATAATATGTGTAAGCCCGTAAGCCGACACGAGCTTGTACGCGTAGAAAAATACGCCAGTCTGAAACCGCTCTAACGATTCATTAACTTTAATAAACATCTCAAAATCGAAAAAAGTCTTATAAAATCTCAAAAGCTAAATTATGTATCTTCATATTTCAACACAAAATTAAAAGTTTTATCATTTCGCAAAGGCGGCTTGAAACTCTCTGTGATAGCCCGGAGCGGTCCACAAACCAACTTGTTGGAAATCTCCAAGTTGCTCGTACATCGTCAATTTATTCAGAATATTTTTCATAATTATTATACCTTACTTTATTACTTGTTTATTTAAAGAGCAAGCAAGTTAATAAGAAGATAATTGTAAAGAGAAGTCTTTGATGTGAAATGGCTTGCTTAATTGAATTGTTACTTGCTGATGCAGATCTAAAATAGAGGTATGGTCTCACCGATGATCAATTAGCCATTGAGCCATTGAGCCATTGAGCCATTGATTAAAGGTAAATTCGCGATAAATACCCGTCTTCTTTAGTTTTATAAAATGTGTTCTGATCGTGAAAGTTTAAAAAAGACAACAGCCATTGAGTGTTAAATATTTCTGTCATCACAATAAAATTATTGTTTTTTTATCGTCATCCTCTTTGTCTGCCTTATTCTACCCTCTGCTGACTATAGGATTCCTCCCGTTCGTGCCATAAAGACCACCTGGTTTCACAAAGAAACCGGCCGAATAAGATATTGTACCACATTGCCAACTTACCCTTGATCCTAAATGCTGGTTTGTACCACTGAGTCTCGTGGAACTGTAGCTGCAAGTCGAGTCGTCATTACAAACACATAAGTTCAAAAATCTACAATAATTTAGACAAAACCTTATGCATATTAACCAAGATCAAATGCAAAATTAAACTTGACTCCTGGCTAAAATTACAAAATTACGATGACACGGAGAAAGTCGTGGAAGTGTAAAATCAGTCTCACACACCCCAACAGAAACTCACACACCTCGCGCACCTTCCACACACACTCACCCTCTCACTACTCTCAATGTCAGAATCGTCATTTAACGTCAAAATATATCCCAATTCATAATTATTGTCCTGTACTGTTTTTGTTCCTTTCTTTTTTATCTTATTTTTTTTTGTTATTAACTATAAGCACTTTTTGTATGGAACATCTTTCCATAATCTGGAGAAGAGCGTTGGTAGCTGGGTTACAGTTTATACTTTTGCAGCTTCCATCGTTTTCCCTGTTTAACTTGCCTTGTGTTATTGTTCCGAAATAAACTTTTTATTATTATTTTTTTTTAAATATTGAAATCAGTATTTTCCTCCTGTTATCAAATCAAAAATGGTATCAAACTTTCAGGTTTCATATATTTTTATTTAATAGGTATTTACCTATGAGTTTGGAAATTTGTTTGAAAATAGGACCGTGTTTATGCAAGCAGTGTTAGGCCCGCACAGTGCACACGTCGTTAATGTCTCGTGTTTCATCATCATCATCATCATCTCAGCCGAAAGACGCCCACTGCTGGACATAGGCCCAAGTGTCGCCACATTGACCGATCACTTGCGACTCGCATCCACCGGATTCCCGCAATCTTCACCAGGTCATCCGTCCACCTAGACGATGCGTTGGAAGACCTCCCGGTCTTCCAACGCATCGTCTTCCGGTTCGCGGTCGCCACTCCAGAACTTTTCAGCCCCATCGACTATCCGTTCTGCGAGCAATGTGCCCTGCCCACTGCCACTTAAGTTTAGCAATTCTTCGGGCTACATCGGTGACCTTGGTTCTCTTGTCTGAGACGACATACTTAGTCTAGTTGTCAGTGACTCGATTCCGAAAGTCTGACAACCAGTCTTACTAATTGGGTTGTGAACGTCAGATAGGCAGGCGCTCCATGAAAAATAGTGGCATTCAACTGCATCCAGATAAACTAGAAGCTGCCCCAACAAAGTTGAGAAAAGGCTAGGCAGATCATGATAGTTAACAAATGAACTTATTTATTTTATAAGCACGTTTCGATTATTTCATTCCCCGAAGAACCACAACATCGTGCTAACGAGCGCTATGCCGTCCGTCCATGCATCGCGTTAGTTCACCCGTTCGTTATGGCACTGATATTAATTATTCTGAACTCCAACCACGGCTCTACTTTTGAGAATTTACAACGTTCGGAACATTGAATGATATCGAATATCGGTTTTAATTAACGAAGGTCTGTGCTATCCCTCGTAGCAAGAAGACACGTATGTACCGACGTCAACACATCATGGTACCTACGATTTGTCAATTTTTTAAATCGATTTTCAACTTTATCGCTAAAGCATTAGGTTCAAGGTACATGCCTAAGTATAATTAGTGCCTATCTCCGTCATATCTTTACTGATATTATGAAGAGGGAAGATTGGAATTTTCGTTTGTTTGTTTGTTACGATTTAAACTCAAGAACTTTTCAACCGACTTTAAAAATTCTTTCACCACTAAAAAGCTACATCTTTAGAAACTAAGATGAGTCGTAAATTATACTGAAATTAGATAATAAAAATGTTAGACTGAGAAGCCTTTTGCTGTTACTTTAAACAACATCACCTATTCAATGTAAAAATAACAAGCCACTTTTAAAATCTTTGAAATGTATTAGTTTGAAATACAATACCTACGAGATAAAATGTTCATGATAGAAATTCTCATTTTTTCGATAGTATTAAAGCAGTAAAATCGCTAATATATACTTGGAATAGGTACACACGGACTAAGAAACTTGAAATTAATGCCATCAAAGGAATATGAAATAGTATTATTTTCTGACCTTTTCTAAAGACAGAAATGTATTTATTTATTAAGGGTTGAACTAACAATGTCAGGGGTTACACTTACACACTACTCACTTATTTCGGGTCAGCCTATCCGACTATGGGATAAAATTGTCAGTCCGGCAGATTTGTGGCTAGGCCTATCCCAGTTGTGAACGTCCCTTTGTGCCTATTGGCCTTGTTTCGTTCTGTCTCCTGCTGATATGGAGGGAAGTGGAAATTACAGTTCTTTCCTACTCCTCCGCTATTCTTTTCTGATTAATTTCGTTGCGGGATCCAAGACAGTTAAATTCATTCTCTGGGACTTCGTTCATTGTCTCGGCGCTTTTCTGGTGGTCGCCACTGTTGATTCTGGCTTTCAGGAGTTACAGTGGTTTGGGCGGGTGTGGCGGGCTTGTCCCAATAAAAAAAAGTCTGACAGTTTTTGTATCGAAGTAAGGCCAACCAGATCTGGCCATTGAAAATCAGCCCTAAGTATTAGACTCACGTTCATATTTATTTAACTAGTTTTCTCTCTTTATTAAACTGTTTATTTATTTATTTAACACTTGAAGAACAAAGTACAGAATCGGACTTAAGGCCTGTACTTTGTTTGCCGGATTGCCGCCATGGGATCTGGAGGCGATAGTCCTCGCGCGCCTGCATGAGTGGCGCGTGGAGGTACTACGCCCGGGGGGAAACTCCGCTGCCGCGGCAAATTGCCGCTCAGCGGACGGACCTCCGGCGCGATCTCATGGCGACATGGAGAGAGCGACTGTCGCAACCGTGCAGGGCACGCCACGATAGTGGCGGTAAGTCCCCTCTTTGAGGAGTGGCTGGAGAGGCGCCACGGCGTCCTCACCTTCCGCCTGACGCAGGTCCTCACCGGACACGGATGTTTCGGGAGGTACCTGCACCGAATCGGGCGGGATGAAAAGCCCGGGTGTCTCCACTGCGAGGATCGACCGGAGGACGCTGTGGGGCACACGGTGGAAGTCTGCCCTGCGTGGGCGGAGCACCGCCGTGTCCTCATAGCGGCGATCGGCGGCGGCGACCTCTCGCGTCCGGCCCTGGTTCAGTCCGTGGTCCGGAGCGGGACGGAGTGGGAAGCCGTCACCTCCTTCTGCGAAGCAGTCATGCTAGCGAAGGAGGTGGCGGAACGAGAGAGGGAGAGATCCTCTCTTCCCGGCCGCCGCGGGAGACGCACCGGGCGTCGGGGGCCACGCGGTGGCTACCGGCCACCGTAGATGCGGGCCTGTGGACGGTTGGCTATGGGCTAGCTAGCCGTCTGTCCGTCTAACGACGACGACAGGCCGTGTCGACAGCGCGTTCGTGTTCCACGCGCGCCTCAAAGAGATTTGTCAGCATAAGGGGAGTAGCCCGCAAGGGCCGAAGCCTGCCGGGGTTGCGGGCCTGTTCGAAAGAGATACCGCGGCCCCGGAACATAAAGGGCGAGGAAGGAACATGGATGGGTTTTAATCAGTAAGAGTCTGACACTCCCTCCCGCTCCGCCCAGAGTGGGAGAAGTCATAATTATGATGATTTCAAATCCAAAAAAAAAAGGCCTGTACTTTGTCCATATTTAAGGACGCTGTTACTTTTTTACACGAATATTAGTGTTTTTCAGGTACCATTTTAATGTACAAGCTGTCACAAATGTGAAAATTCATGGTCTTAATTTAAAGATAATATATTAATCTCCAGATAATTATCAGAAAAAATCTATGACGTCATACAAAATTTTCGCACAAATACGTTTTTCCCATCACAAGAATCGCAGAAAATTAAAAAAAAGGGGTCAGAATAGGTACCAATTTAGGTCATTTTAAAGCATATTTTATCTTAATAATTAATAAGAAATTGCGGTAAATATAGTTCTTTACAGGAAATCCTTTTTTTTTTGTATTAAAATCACAACATTTTCAAATTACTAGCCAAAGTATAAACATGGCGAATTCTTCATACATTTTGCGCCTCGCGGTTCGTCAATCTCCGCTGAGACGCGCTCCTCAACGGACGGGTGTATCACTCTGTCGCAAAAAATAAATACGATTTTATTACTAAAAAATATTGAAGTGTGCATGCGTGTGAGTAGGTACCCCCGGTTGTATAGCGTATTCGGAATGAGTTGAAACTTTTTCCAACGACATTAAAGTAAGTACTTACGAGTTCCTACTTTTATTATTAAAGTGTGGTTTAGAAAATATGTTGGGTAAGATCGGGATTTGTGAAATGGATGGGTGGTGTTAAGCAACTCTTAGTAAGGTTAGGGTTTGGATGGGTAAGGCCAAGCTGTTCACGGTGAGGTTTGGAAGTGGATGGGGAGGAGAGTTATGATTTTACTGATAAACATAAGCGTAACCTTTACGACTATAATCCTTAGAGGGGTAAGCAGACATGTTCATCGTACGCCAGATTTCACAATTGGTCGTATTAGTTATTATGAGTTCAAAACGATCCGTTTGCCAAGTTCTGGGGACGAAATCTTCACGACTATAATCCTTAGAGGGGTAAGCACACATGTTCTTCGCACGCCAGATTACACAATTGCTCGCAATAGTTATTACGAGTTGAAAACGATCTGTTTGCTAAGTCTTGGAGACGAAATCTTCACGACTGTAATCCTCAGAGGTGTATGCAGACATGTTCATCGTACGCCGGATTTCACAATTGGTCGCATTAGTTATAATGAGCTGAAAACGATCTATTATCTAGTGTTACAACGGACCTACTAGAACATTCGAGAAAGCAAGTGATTGCAGTGTGTGTACGTTAGAAGTTCGAGAGCATTCTATTATCATTAGTTGTAAAGTTAGGTAGGTAGAAACTCGCGACCTATTTATGAAAAGACATTGGAATTTCGACCGTACGCCTAGGGCATACGGTTCATATTGGTTTGTACAAGTAGCTAGTAATAATAATTGTATTGTTTGTTTGTATGTTTAATAAGTATGTATTTACAAACAAAAAAGTATATATGTAGTATATCAACTATCTGGTGTCCACGACACAAGCCTTGCTTAGTGTGGCACTAGATGGCGCTGTGTGTTTAATGTCCAGCGATACATACTTACTTACTTACCTACCTATAGTAGGTAGGTAATCATTTGTTAGTGTTTTTTATGACCCTCTAGAATATTCGTGATTGTTCTGGTGTGTCTGTTGGCGAGTATAAATACATCGCTCAGACCCGCGACCGTCAGTCTTGTTTTAACTACACAACGAAGCGAATCGAAGTGAACTTGAAGAGCGATATCTAAGCGAATAGTGAACAGTAGTGTATTGTAGTGTACTTGTGATTAAGTTTAAATTGTTTTGTGATTAATAAAGTTATTGTGTTGTTTAATCGGTAGTAATTAATTTATCTCATACCCAGCTCGTAACACTAGGATTATATTATATAGGATAGGATTGGAAAGGATTCAATTAAATGTTCCATATAATTAATAACAAAATGTTCAATCGTTGTTGTTCGTTTTTAGGGTTCCGTTGCCAAATGGCAAAAAACGGAACCCTTACAGATACGTCATGTCTGACTGTCTGTCTGTCTGTCTATCCGTATGTCACAGCCACTTTTTTCCGCAACTATAAGAACTATGCTGTTGAAACTTGGTACGTAGATATATTCTGTGAACCGCATTAAGATTCATACACAAAAATATAAAAAAACAATACATTTTTTTTTTCTAAACTGAATAGTTTGCGCGAGAGACACTTCCAAAGTGGTAAAATGTCCCCCCCCCCCCTTTTAATTCTTGTGACCGGGAGGTTAACACTGAGATGATGATTTTCTTTACGGTAGTCGGTGTCGGTACTTATTGTTTTAGTTTTTGAACACGGGGCAGGTTTTTTTATGTTGGTACCATATGAGGTGTACATATTCTGTTACCCTTAACAGGCGTGATTTTATGTTATGAAAATCGCGAAGAAAAAGATACTATTGATAGGGTCAAGCACCTTCTTTTTTTGCAGTTGTATGAAAATACTAACAACGGTACTAAGTAATAGTAACCAAACGCATTTTCAAAGGTCCAAGTATTCTTCCGGAGTTAATTTCAATAACATTACAAAATAAAACCGAGGAGCTAAATTATTTAGGTGAAGTATAAAATCGAGCGCTCGGAGTTGTTGAATGTGTGCGTAGTGCGTACGCGTGATGTTGCTGTGTGCGGCATTGAATACCTAAATTTGAGTTCAAAGTAAACGTTGCAGCGTCCTTAAGTATTGTTGAAAATAGTACATTTCGATACAAGTGGAGAAAGTTTGTAATTGCAGTTCAAGGCGGTATTAACACACGACCCGTAAGGCGAGGGTGTTTTGAGCCGAGAACTGCAATAACAAATGTCCACGTGTATCAAACGACGTTTTTTTATATACTTTTGAAGAAATAAAATAAAGTAAAATAAATTAAGAAAAAAACATTCCTCTCTGACTATAGGCATTGAACCAATTTGGACAAAGTATGCGTCCCGCAAACGTGTTGGAAAACTGTCAATAAACGCACGTGTGTGAAATATATTGCATGATGAACCTAATCGTAGTGCGATTAGAACCAGTTTTCGACGAAGTGTATTGAAAATATAATATAAAACACAGCTAGGCAAGACATATATCAGAAATATTTTACCCTTTACAAAGCAACGCCGTCTAAAATCACAACTTGATATTGTTTTTCGTGAAAAACCTCGCTGCTGGCATATTCGTGGAATCGTGCAAAAACAAAGTACAAAGGACGGGACGGGATGCCCAGACAAAAACAGCAGAAAAGCCATTGTGTACGATGCAACGCCAGAATGTTTTAATCAAATAAAAAAGCTGTCAAGTGCGAGTCGAAAAAACACTACAGTTTCGTATCATACCATACAGCAAAAGCGCTTTTCATCACGATCAACTACTGAAGTACAAACAAGTAAAATTAAATTAAAAATTTAAAAAGCCCGACACATAATGTACTAAAAGTTAAATAGAAATTAATCCTTAGATCCTAGGTACCAGTCATCATTCCACTTTCCTCATCCCATTTTGTTAGTTAGTTTTCCTCATTCCCTTCCAATATAGTACATAATTATTGTACTGGTCAAGTATTTTTGATACCCATAATGGATAAAAAAAAACCGGCCAAGAGCGTGTTGGGCCACGCTCAGTGTAGGGTTCCGTAGTTTCCCGTCCGTCACAATTTGAATGATTGACCACAACAGGAATGATTTGACTCGCATAACATAGCTTATTTATTATGATTTTAAGATTCCATTTTCATTTCTACGTTTCGTGTAGTAGTTTTGGTGTTATTATGAATAATAAATGCAACGACCAGGCGGGCCCAAAAAAATATCTCCTTTCAGCTTTCTAGTGCTAACGGTCACAGGGATTAAGCAAGGACGGACAGACGGACATACAGACATGGCGAAACTATAAGGGTTCCTATTTGACTACGGAACCCTAAAAAGGAATTCGCCATTTTGTGGTGGCAGCCATCTAGGATTTCAAATTCTTCATATTGTATTCTACTAGTCAACCCCTATCATTTGATACCCATATTGAAGGAGTTTTTGAATGAAAACGTAATCCGTCATTTTGTGGCGGCGCCCGGCGGTCATTGTAACGGACGACGAGCCCTTCACAAAATGTAACCCTAGTATAAGTAGTTTTTAGGAAAATAACGGGGACCTCTATGTCTGTCTACCCCCGAACTATTATATACTAAAAGGCCTTAAGCCTTACGCAATGATTTGTGATGTTGCATCAGCTTTTGTGGAGGGGATATTGGTCAAGTCAGTACTTGTCCAAAGGGAGATATTACGCAATAAGTTAAACTATTGCATCAGCTAATGGGAAAGTCCATTTTCACGGGCTATGATTGATTAAAGGTCCCAGAAAGACGCAATAGTGCCCCCACAACTTGCAATGGCGTAATAATCTATGTAAGGGGAACCGATTATTTAATCGATAATCGAGTCAAATAGTAGTAAATAGAAACATGTAATAACTTCATTCAACCAGTGAATCAAGGAGAAGTCTTCAAAAAGACAAGGAAGAGCTCCATATCAGACAGATTGTCAAAGATATAAAGTAAATTCATAGTTGTTATCAGTTACCCAGTGTCGTAGCAAGTTATTAATAAGTAAATGAGTCCCACGTTCCCCACGTCGTAATACGTTATGTACATTCCTTATGTAACAGGAACATTTAACAGTGTAAACTCTTGTGCCCCGCTTCAAATATAAGCTATTTTCGATCTCTAATATATAATAAAAGTGTTAAAGTATCCACCTCTTTAATTCAATACAGTCCACCCCAACATTTGGTCCATTCGAGACGGATAAGCAGTGAAGTCCCAACATTTGGTCCTTCAGATCCAGTTAAATAGCGAAAAGTGCCGGTATAATACATAGCGCGTAATAAAGTGTTATAAGCGGGCACATAAAACTGTAAGTACTGAACGAAATTAACTTTATATATATCGTGCGTAAATAAAGTTCCGTGATAGGAAAAGTGATATTCTGTGTGCCAAAATCGCGATCATAAGTGCGCGGTAAAAAAGGGTAAGCAGAATAACAGGATTCATAAGCGATATTCTGTGTATTAAATCGCAATCATAGTGCGCGTTAATAAAGGGGGTAAGCAGAATAGTGGGACTCATAAGTGAATATTAAAAAGTAAATTGACTCGATTCGCGTTGTGGAATGAAATACTAACGGATATATTGTTATAAAACATATAAAAGTGACCGTGTTGTGAATAAATAGTTACGCGTCATATACAAGCGCGCGTTATATAACATAGCGCACGCCCGTTGATAACGTATTGCCGCCGTGACTAGATATAGTGCCGTATGGTACATAGGGCCGTCGTAAGTTATAGTGCCGTCACAAGTATATAGTGCCGTCACAAGTATGTAATAGTGCCGTCGCGGTAAATAGAGGACTAGTCGTGATATAATAACAGCGTTGAAGTGCAGCTAAGTGAACGTCGTAGTGGACGAATCTGGTGAAGTCCAAAACCACAGGATAGGACTGTCGCGCATCTTTCTCCCCGCTTAAAGTCAACCTGTAGCGTACCATCTCGGACAATGGTGGTCACCCGAAGCCAGGGTGATGCTGCAGAAGCTGAGGACCGGAGGCGGGCCCTGCAGGAGAGGGCAGACGAGCATAGAGAGGCAGTTCTACGCCAGGAAGCGGAACGGATTCGAAGAGAGAGACTACGGAGGATTTCAATAAACCCACCCTTGTCACCGGCAGTGACAAGTGAGCAAAATATTATATCTTCACGACCAACTACCGCGCCCCTTACGACAGCAGACACGACCTTAGCAGGACCATCGTCAGGACTTCTTCTGAGTGAAGAACATGGACAAAGGACGAGGTCACCCACCCAATCGGTGAGGTCACATAGGTCACAGAGGTCACAGAAGTCACAAAGGTCAACCAACAGTATTACAACGCGCATAAGGCTAGCCGAATTGGAAGCAGCAGAGAAGCTTGCAGCCATCCGGAAGAAGTCTCTCGACCTGGATGAGGACCTGGTCAAGAGAAGATTAGCCGCCCAAGTATCTGTCCTAGAGGATGAACAGGACAGCCTGCAGGATGAGCCCCTCATCACTCAGGAGGAAAGCCATCACAGTAAAGTGGATGAATGGCTTCAAACGAACCCCCTCAGATCACGGGGGGAGGGGGACCAAGGCCCCCCCCGGGAGGACCCAAGACATATTAAATTCGACTTGCCACGGGGAAGGTCGCCGGCATCGACGAAGCACAGGAACAGCATCGATAACTTGGCAACGACCTTAGAAAAGATGGCAAGACCCCGATTACGGCATACGGATTTACCGGTGTTCTCCGGTAGTGTGAACGAGTGGCTGCCGTTTAGGGCGGCCGTGAACGACACTACAAACATGTACAGTATATCGCCTGCTGAGAACATACAGCGATTAAGGAGCTGTCTCAAGGGAGAGGCAAGGGAGGCGGTTTCCGGCCTCCTACATACTGCCACTGATCCAGAGGCCATCATGAGGACACTCGAGCAATGCTTCGGACGACCAGAGACACTCATCGCTCGCGCCATCGAAGAAATGAAGAAGATGACGAAGCCCATGGCATCAGCCTCGGACTTAAACAACTTCGCCATCAAGGTGCAAAACGCGGTATGCGTGATCAAAGCAGTCGACCGAGGAGGATACCTACACAACCCAGTACTGACTGGCGAAGTGCTGGACAGGTTGAGCCAACATATGAAGTCGAAATGGTGCGACTTCGCCTTCGAGAACGACGACAAAACGGAGCCGGAGATAGTTATGCTGTCTCGTTTCCTGATGCGGGAAGCGGATAGGGCGTTACGATACGCCTACGCCCCGCCCACTGGCGCCGCGCCCGCCAACCAGAAGAAGGAAACCAGACAACCAGTGACAGCAAAGAAGAGAGCTACCCCCGTCTACACAGCCGTCGAGAGCCAAGAAGAAAAAGGTCGGTGTCCTAACTGTAAACAAGATCACGTATTACATAAGTGTCCCAAATACAAGGAGATGAGCGCCAAGAAGCGATGGGAGTATGTCAGAGCCAACGGCATATGTTTTAGATGTGTCGAAAGTAAACATGGGCGATATAGATGTAAGGCGAAGCCGTGCGGCTTAGGCCAATGCCGCCGGCCTCATCACGCCTCCCTCCACGAAGAGAGGGAAGGCACCAAGGAAGAAGTGACGACCGTGAAGGTTACCGCAGAGCCCAGCAAGGAAGAAGCGGTGCTGTCGGTGGCGACCAAGTTCGCGGCCGACCAGAAGAAGGTACTGCTGAAGATGTGCCCCATCATAGTCACCGGGTCACGGGGGGAGGTAATGACGTACGCATTGTTCGATGAAGGAGCGACCGTCACCCTCATTGATCAAGACCTGGCGACCAGAATAGGAGCTGAAGGGACCCCACGCCCGCTACACATACGCGGCGTGAACATGTCTTCGGAAGTGCAGGAGAGCAGAGCGGTACGGGTGCAGGTTAGGAGCATCCGGAAAGACGGTCAGTCACACGAGCTTCGAGCAAGGACCATCAAGGACTTGAGGCTCCATCAACAATCCATCCCAGACAACCTGCTGAATCACAAGCACCTGCGAGACCTGCCCAGAGAGGAGGTTTGCTACGAGCAAGCTCGTCCAGGACTCTTGGTGGGCACAGACCATTGGGAGTGCATAGTGACCAGGGAACTACGAGTCGGTGGCCGCGATCAGCCAGCCGCCTCTCGAACGGAGTTGGGATGGGTGGTGCACGGAACAGCACCACGAAGCGTTATCACGCAAAAAGAAGACATACTGCACGTCATCGAGACCGGGAGAGGAGACGAGCAACTGCACGATCTAGTCGAAGCACACTTCAAAATAGAAGCCTTGGGCGTCGCCAAGAGACCCCGCGTGAACGAAGCGGACCAGCGGGCGACGACCATCGTGAAAAGGACGATCAAGAAGATCGACGAAGGCTACGAGGTGGGGCTGCCGTGGCGGACTGACAACGTGGTCATGCCACCAAGCTACGGAGCAGCGCTGAGACGACTGAAGAAGATCGAACAGAAAATGGATGCGTCACCGGACTTTGCCGTGCAGTACGCCACACAGGTCAAGAACCTGTTGGACAAAGGATACGCGATGCCATGCGACGGAACGGAAAAGGAAAGCCCCGTCTGCTGGTACCTGCCTCACTTCGCCGTACAGAACCCAAACAAGCCTGGGAAACAGCGATTAGTCTTCGACGCGGCGGCAACGAGCTACGGAAAATGTCTCAACGACGAGTTACTGGAAGGTCCAGACCTACTGCAATCCCTGCCGGGCATAGTATTCCGGTTCCGAGAGCGGGCAGTGGCAGTCACCGCAGACATACAGGAGATGTTCCTGCGGGTGAGAATAAGGCAGCAAGACCAACCAGCTCAGCAGTTCCTGTGGAGAGACCAAAACAGGACGTCGGCCCCGCGTCACTACAAGATGAGAAGCATGATCTTCGGAGCAGCCAGTTCCCCGTATATGGCTCATTACGTCCGGGATTACAACGCGGAGCTTCACGGCAGAGAGTATCCCAGGGCCTTAGAGGCCATAACCAAGAACCATTACATGGACGACTTGGTGGCAAGTTACAGCGATCCAGAGGAGGCGTGGAAGACAGTTGATGAGACTAGAAAGGTGCACGCGACCGCCGGCTTCACGCTACGAGGTTGGAGCTCCAGCGACGCGACGGTTTTGCGCGACGTGCCCCAGACACTCCACGCCACCGCCCCGACACAACTAGGAGGGGAGCAACCTGAGAGCAAGATACTCGGGCTGTACTGGAACGCAGAACGAGACGAACTCGGGTTTAATACATCCATGAACCGAGTGCCGTCCGAAGTAAGAGAACGAACTCGTGCTCCCACCAAGAGGGAGGCACTGAGCGCAGTGATGTCCATCTACGACCCGCTAGGACTGCTGAGTCACTTCACAGTACGAGCGAAGATAGTACTCCAGAGCCTGTGGCGCCTACAAACAACGTGGGACACGCCCATTCCGGAGGAAGAGAACGAGCTCTTCGCGGCCTGGCTAGGTCAATTAGAGGAAGTAAACAGACTGCGGCTACCCAGGTGCTACCTTAAGAAGAAAACACAGCGCATCGAACTGCACGTGCTGTGCGACGCAAGCGAACAAGCGTACGCGACGGTAGCATACTGGAGAGCAACAAACAAGGATGGGACCATCGACGTCGTGCTGGTCGCGGCCAAGGCAAAAGTAGCACCGCGGCGAGCCCAGACAATACCACGTCTGGAGCTGCAGGCAGCGGTGATAGGAGCCCGACTCGCCGACACCATCAAGAAGGAACACCGTATCGAGGTCAACAGTACGACTTATTGGTCGGACTCCTCTACGGTGATCCACTGGATCCATCACGACATGAAGAGGTACACGCCGTTCGTCGCGCACAGACTCGGAGAAATCGCCGAGCTCACCAGCAAAGAAGAATGGCGCTGGGTGCCCACGGAGCACAACGTGGCGGACGACGCTACCCGACTCACCAACGCGCCGATCTGCGCAACCGACCGCTGGTTCCGCGGGCCGGGTTTCCTCCGTCTATTGGAGGAGGACTGGCCCGGGACGCCGGCGTCGGAAGAAAACGAAGAGGAGGTCCTGCACATTGCGCCGGCCCCTGAACGAGACAGCTGGCTGCCCGATCCTGCCCGCTTCTCCAAGTACGAGACGCTGGTACGCGCTGCTGCGCGCGTGCTCGCATTTATTCGGCACATTCACATTCGGCATCGGCACATTGAACGCGCCGAAAGGGAGCTCCTGCTGAAAGCACAGCAGGACAGCTTCGCCGAAGAGTTGAAGAGAATCCAGTCTGCTCGCCCCGTCCCCAGGACGAGTCGGCTGTACAGACTGGACCCCGTATTGGAAGACGGCCTATTACGCGTGCGAGGACGAATTGAAGCCTCTAGCGCGCCTGTGGAGGCCAAGCGACCTATCATTTTGGATGGTCGCCACCGAGTGAGTAAGTTAATTGTAATGCGCGAGCATTGCGCCGCTGGGCATGCCAACAGGGAACGAGTTACCAACGACTTACGGCAACGCTATTGGATCATCCACCTGCGACCCACGGTGCGAGCCATTGAAAAGGCCTGCGCATACTGCCGGAGACTGCGGGCAACGCCGCAGCCGCCGACCACGGGAGACCTGCCACGCGCGCGCCTGGACCCCTTCCATCGCCCGTTCACCAACTGTGGTGTGGACTATTTCGGGCCCATGATGGTGAAGGTGGGCCGGCGCCGAGAGAAGCGATGGGGCGCACTGTTTACGTGCCTCACCTCCCGCGCCGTGCATCTCGAGCTCGTCGCAACATTGTCAACAGACTCAGCCATTATGGCGCTGAGAAGGATGGCTGCGCGCCGCGGCTGGCCGCGGCTCATGTATTCCGATAACGGAACTAATTTCAGAGGAGCAGATCAAGAACTGCGAGCGGCTTATGCGGAGTGGGCACCGGCACTGCAAGAAGAGGGACTACTGCACCGAATGGAGTGGCGGTTCATCCCTCCCGGCGCACCCAATCAGGGCGGTGCGTGGGAACGGCTGGTACGCTCCGTAAAGACTGCCCTCGCTGCAACTCTGCGCGAAAGGGCGCCTGCTGAAGAGGTGCTGCTGACTCTGCTTACCGAAGCGGAGTTCGCCATCAACGCACGCCCTCTGACTCACGTTAGCGTGAACCCCACCGATCCGGAGGCCCTCACCCCCAACCACTTTCTGTTGGGATCCTCCACGGGCCTACCCTCAACAGGGCCTTGTGACGAGGCCGACCGACGTGCTTGGCGGGCCAGCCAGGCCCTTGCCGATCACTTTTGGCGACGCTGGCTGCGGGAGTATCTCCCTACATTGGTACCCCGCGGCGAGCCGCAGAGCAAACGCCAACCGCCGGAGATCGGCGACGTCGTCATCATCGCCGACAGCACCCTGCCACGAAACGTGTGGCCACTGGGAGTCGTCGAGAACATCTACCCGGGACCTGACGGCGGCATCAGAGTAGTCGACGTGAGAACGAGGACCGGCGTCTTCAAGCGTCCGGTCAGCAAGCTCGTCGTTCTACAAAAGGAAGAGAAGGCTGCGCAGGCTACGCCGGGGGGAGAGATGTAACGGACGACGAGCCCTTCACAAAATGTAACCCTAGTATAAGTAGTTTTTAGGAAAATAACGGGGACCTCTATGTCTGTCTACCCCCGAACTATTATATACTAAAAGGCCTTAAGCCTTACGCAATGATTTGTGATGTTGCATCAGCTTTTGTGGAGGGGATATTGGTCAAGTCAGTACTTGTCCAAAGGGAGATATTACGCAATAAGTTAAACTATTGCATCAGCTAATGGGAAAGTCCATTTTCACGGGCTATGATTGATTAAAGGTCCCAGAAAGACGCAATAGTGCCCCCACAACTTGCAATGGCGTAATAATCTATGTAAGGGGAACCGATTATTTAATCGATAATCGAGTCAAATAGTAGTAAATAGAAACATGTAATAACTTCATTCAACCAGTGAATCAAGGAGAAGTCTTCAAAAAGACAAGGAAGAGCTCCATATCAGACAGATTGTCAAAGATATAAAGTAAATTCATAGTTGTTATCAGTTACCCAGTGTCGTAGCAAGTTATTAATAAGTAAATGAGTCCCACGTTCCCCACGTCGTAATACGTTATGTACATTCCTTATGTAACAGGAACATTTAACAGTGTAAACTCTTGTGCCCCGCTTCAAATATAAGCTATTTTCGATCTCTAATATATAATAAAAGTGTTAAAGTATCCACCTCTTTAATTCAATACAGTCCACCCCAACAGTCATCTTGGACTGATTTTTATCAAACACAGATAAGAACACTCCCGACTAATTCGCCTTTCAGACAATAAAAACAAAAACGATTCATCTGTTACAGAGTTACGATACCACAGAGAGACACACACACGGACATGTAAAACTTGTAACACCCCGTCATTTTTGCGTCGGGGTTTAAAAACCTACTTGTCTGATCGACAACGTAAATCAGCACATCTCCCTGCCCTTATCTCATGTTACTAGCGGACGGCACAATACGTTTTTTTCTTCCATTCTCCCCTGCAAAATCCATCCACTCTTGGTCTGATCGACAACGTAAATATGACAGTGAAAGTGAAATAAAATGAATTGTCAAAATGAAAGGCATTGCGAATTTGGGTGAGTTACGTTTTCGTACACACGGCGACACATCAAGCTGTACATTTCCAGAGAAATATGATCTCGCCTGTTATAGATTTACCGTGCAATAAGAGATCCGCTTATGTTGGTTTTAAAAATCTTGATCTTTGTGCGTACCACGGTTTTTCTAAGTTTCTTCAACCTTGACCTTGACATGGTAGACTATGGTTTCTAGCGTACAAACAATTCATTTGAATATTACTTATCACAGTCATATAGAATTAAGGCGAAGGACTGTTTTAGACTCACGGTTTTTCACTACACTTAAAGTACTTACGGGATTATATCCGTGATTTTCTTTTCCCGTAAGTACTTTAAGTGTAATGCGAAGGATTTAGACGACACCTCAAAGAGTGGAAACGGTTCACTCATACAGTGAAAACGGTTAACTCATTAGGTGCGGAACCATAAAACGGTGTTTCTATCGACATCTACGTACGTTGAAGTTTGAAGTTTGATGAATCTCCTATGTCAGCGTAGGTGTAATGTAATCCCAGGACACCAGTTTGATGTGATGTGATATTGAAAGTCAGAACTCCCTTTTATATTAACTGGGCTTCAGATTTAAAGCTATATTTCCATTAGTATTGAGTTGGGAGGTAATAGGAAGCTGAGTTGTACTGTACTGGTGTACGTAGATGTGTCTCTGTAGCTAAGCGGTGTGGAGACCACAAATTGAGTAGGTAATGGCATGGGATAGCCTTACCGGTGCAGACTGTGAGGACACAATTGGGCTACCTCATGCATACTCGTTTCACATTGCGATAAATCTATTAAGGTCCATGTTCACCGAAAAGATGACCGTCTGATTATCTAAAACAGCTGTTTAAAACGCATTTTTGTATGACAACATGTCGCAGTGACAGCTGTTTTTAGATAATCAGACGGTCATCTTTTCGGTGAACATGGACCTAAATATCGTGTATACTTGTCATGGTTACTTTACTTTTTAATTATCAAAAAAAGTGTTTAATCTTTAGATATTATAATATAAATTGGCTTCGTTTAAAAACGAATTACTTACTTCAAATTAGTTGATCAATCCCAAAAATAAAGAAAACTACGCCTTTTTTTTTTGTTTTTTTTTTAAGGATGGGAAATCATCAAATGACCCCCCCCACTCTGGGCGGAGCGGGAGGGAGTGTCAGACTCTTACTGACTAAAAACCATCCCTGTTCCTTCCTCGCCTTTTACGTTCCGGGCCGCGGTATCTCTTTCGAACAGGCCCGCAACCCCGGAGAAAATTACGCCTTAAAGCGAGATTTAAGAGTTCGTGTTCTCTCTTTCAATTTTCACCAACATTCGGCACAACGAAGCTTTGATACGACTGACTGTTTTTCGCGAAACACGGAAACGGAAATACAAACGTACTGATGGTGGCTACGATCAAACGAACAAAGATTGGAAAGCACTTCCAACCATTTTCGGATACGGGTAACCGTACAACCGTACCTAACTGCGTTTTTAGGGCTTAAAAGTGTAAAGAAAGAAAAAAGAAACATCATGGAGTGTGTTCACATATAAATCATCTTATGATCATACTAAAGTAAGGAAGAAATATTTTTTTGTAAGGACAGTAAAAAGGTATCCACATTTTCTTGCGGCTTTTTGCTGATCAGTAGTATCTGCTTGTATAGTGAAGCGAACTTATCACACATTAGACTTTTTTGAAGGCAGTCTTAGGCGCGGGTCAAATCACATACAAGAAGCGTATGGCGGTGGCGCGGATGTGGGTGCACGGGGGGCGAGGAGATGGCGCCACTTCCTCGCCCCCCGTGCACCCGCGCCACCGCAATTAGTCATACGCCGCTCGTGTCTGTCCGCGACTTATTATGTTTAAAAAAAAAACCCAAAACTTCAATATCTACTTGACTTATGTATGGAGCAGCCGATTTTTTGCGATCTCCATGGTGGTCCGAAGGAGAATGTTGTTCAGTTAGACAGGTTGAATCACACACTGAATTATAACTACACCTTTATGGTACACGCTGTATGTAACTTTTAATTTAATTATTCCTTCGTTTATATGACTAAAATTAAAATACGCCAACCCAACATCAAAACTAATCTTCAGTTCTAATTTACAATAATATTTGATTAATTTTGTACCAGAGTTAATAATTAGGTAAGTAACATAATAATCCTTTGCCAATACCGCGTCTAATTACTCATTAATTAAATTATGATTTCATTATCAATCTGTGTAAATATCACAAAGAAAGCATCGAAAATAAATGTCTGACCTTATTTTAAAAAGGTTGAATTTTAATGAGTTATTAGCCCGGGTCTAAAATTATTGTAGAATTGGGAGTGATAATGAGTAAGAAAGCGAAGTCTTTAAGTTAACCTTATTAGACTGCTTTGCTGCTTTTTTGTATGCTAAAGCGAAGCGCAGCCCGATGTGTCATCAGAAAAGATTGTGTTATCACCATTTCTTTGAATAGCAGTCTTTCTTCGAGGGAGTGATGGGCGATTCTTTGTATTTTTAAGAAACGTTCCTTCATAAAATACGAGAATTCCCAGACTTCTGAGTCTGGCAATGCTCTTATCTTAGTTTATGTCAAAAATTGAATAGGACTTTTGACGTTGTAGCTGAAATTAGAGAAAATTTCATCGCACTGTTCTCAAAACGATGCAGAAAAAAAATCGCGATGAAACCGGCATAACCTAGCACCATATATTCGAAGACAAGTGAGATCTATCAATCCGCAATGGGCTCGCTTGCTGGATTATAGCCCATTCCCTCTCATTAAGAGGAGGTCGTGTCATAGCAGTGGGATAATTTTACGCCGATGCTGATGATGAACAAAGCATGTACCCAAGGTTCACTTCACTTGCCGATTGTCAGTTCCAACATTTGGACAGCTGACCTAGAGTAGTATGGAGTTTCCATAGAATAGGAGGCCAGGTTACAATAATAAATAATAATAATAATAATAATGTTACTATCCCTCATGACGAGAACCTCGTGAAAGCTGAGAAAGAGAAACAAATTAAGTATCTCGACTTGGCACACGAGGTTCGCGACATGTGGAATATGAACTCGGTTATCATTGTGCCGATTGTCGTGACGGCCAATGGCCTGATAGCCAAGAGCCTCGACGAACATCTGTCGAAGCTCTCTTTAGGCGGTTGGATCAAGGGCCTGATACAGAAGGCAGTACTCCTCGATACGGCTCGCATTGTGAGGAGGTTCCTGTCTCTGCAACCCTAACCACCGGTGACTTGGACCCTGCTCCCGACACCGGCGGAGCCCTATTTTTTATATTTTTAAATGTTTTTATATCTTTTTTAGAAATATTTAAAAATGTACTAAGTAAGATGAATAATAAACAAAGGAGATAATAATAATAATGTTAATGGCAGTATCACACTGTACTGGGATCAATCCATCATCACTGACAGGACTGTTATAGCTAATAGACCTGAGATAGTGGTGATGGATCGATCAGAGCGGCGCGCAATGATTGTTGACATAACGGTCCCGCATGATGAGAACCTCGTGAAAGCCGAGAAAGATAAACAAATCAAGTATCTTGACTTGGCTCGCGAGGTTGTCGACATGTGGGAAGTGGACTCAGCAATCATTGTGCCGATAGTAGTGTCAGCGCATGGCTTAATTGCCAAGAGCCTCAACCAACACCTGAGGAGGCTCTCGTTAGGCAGCTGGATCAAGGGCTTGATTCAGAAAGCGGTACTCCTGGACACGGCCCGTATCGTTAGGAGGTTCCTCTCTCTGGAGCCCTGACCGCCGGTAGCTTGGACCCTGTTCCCGATACCGGTGGGCTACAATTTTTTATATTTTTAAATGTTTTTTTATATACTTTTTATATCAATATTTAAAAATGTAAAAAATTTGTTGAAAAATTGAATAAAGGGAATAATAATAAATAAATATCACTGGACATTAACACACAGCGCTATCTAGTGCCACACTAAGCAGGGCTTGTGTCGTGGACACCAGATAGTTGATTTACTTCATATTTATTTATTTATTTTATTTATTTAACAATTTATGTACACACTAAATACAGTAAAGAAGAAAGGAATAGAAAATAGGTACAAAGGTGATGCTTATTTCTAAAGAAATCTCTTCCAGCATACCCGCGACTATTGGTACTGCGTACCTTTTTTGTTTGTAAATACATACTTATTATACATATAACATCCATGACTCGGAAATAAATGTCCATGCTCATCACACAAACATTTGCTCCTACCGGGATTTGAACCCGGGACCCTAAGAACGTAAGGCAGCCTCACTACCACTACGCCATTCGGGTCGTCAAAAGTTTACGTTACCTCTGATGTGTTGTATATTCTTGTTCAGGAGTTCTGTTATATCGGTTTGTACATTAAGCCGGCTCACACGTGACTTGAAACCGATTCGATACGTGATTTGATAGAAAATTCCCGTCTGTTGAAGACAGTAAAGTGGAGACAGTGAAGTAGTCAGATAAATCGATTCCTAACACGCGTTGCGTACAAGTTAAGTGTCCTTTGCCGGATAGCTTTTTGCTTTTGATAGACTACGTGCACCGCGCCCGCGATTACGTCCGCAAAAATTGTAATATCTCGGCTAATTTGCATGATCTCAATATAATTTATAGCCTATGTTACTTAGTAAAGAAGTTGCTTTCTACATGGTGAATAATTTTTAAATCGGTTGAGCAGTTCTTGAGTTAAAAAATACACAAACAAAAAAAATAACGAATCATTCCTTTTTATAATATTAGTGTAGATATTGTTTGGAATTGGAATATATTGTTATAAAAAGTGGCTATTAAATAAATGTGCTACAATAATGATATAACTTTAAAATAAGAAATACACGACGTCTTTTTTTTTAAGTTAGAATATAAATATTGTCATTATATTGCCAATATTTAATTACCTATACTTATTATAAGCATTTCTTTACTTATTAATGTAATACTTATGTCATACTTGTCGCAAACGATCGAAATAGAACAGGAATTGAAGTTTTAACCATTAAGTACCTACGATTTACAAAGAATCTGCTTGAATGGTCAATGTGTCATCATTTTCATGATTAGGGATTTAAAAACACCTTCATAAAGGTTACAGAATTATTTATATAAGTGTTACATGTTGAATTGGTAGGTAACAGAATCAAATATGTAACACTTATAAACGTGTTTTCAATGTGTTAACCCAAAACACAAAAAAGTAACCGTAACATATCTGTAACAGATATAAAAGGTTTAACGTTAATAAGTGTTTAACAGGTAAACTCAGCGTTGCCAAATTTACAATGCACTTATTTAGCCGAAATCTAGCCGCACTCTGTTGTAAAACTGATTATTTCAGTTACACATATTAACACTTATTAACACATATAAGGTTACAGTTTGATTCGGTAACATTATTGTACCTATCTGTTAGATCTAAAAGTGTTTTCTGTTGAAACTTTTAAAAAACAGTGTTAAAACACATTATTACGGTTACAGTTTGAGTCCCTGGTCATGGTGTAATCTTAATTTGTTCAATTTGTCGTTCCTATAGCATATTATGTTAATAATAATAAGTTAATTAATTAAGCATATTAATTATAACAGCAAAGCTTTTAACTGCCAAAACAAAGGGTAACGCATTCAAAACAAACAAGTTAAGCGTACCCAGTAAAGGTATTGGAAATCGATGCTCGTCGGTTTTGTGTAAATTAATATGAGGGGGAGTTTGGGAGAAAAAGGGCCGTCCTCCATGACGCTGCTCAAAACGGATGAAACCGGTTAGTACCACCAGTGGTGGTAGATGTGGTAGATGCGACAAATAGTTGGAATTGCCACCAGTGGTGGTGGCCCGGGCGGTGGTGGCAGACGGGAATAGAGGCACTTTAGGCGATTACATGAGCTAAACGCGAGTTTTAAAATGACTAAAAGTAGATAAGTATCTGATTCACCGCTATAAACAAGACCAGAAAAATATATTAATTTCTTCAGGATATATGCTATTGCTAGCATGATAGTGTTTTGAAAACATAATTAAACTCGATCAAAAAACATCACGGACTTGTCTCTAAAAATATCTTTCAAACAAAAAAATCATTCATGTGATGCATGCGATCATTCTGATTTTTTGCCAAATAATTCTACAAGCAATATATTAGCATGATGGTATTTTAGTTAATCCAATCAATAGTTTTTTTGTAAATCGACCGAAACCACTCATTTGGCGCTATTTGGCCCGCAGTGACAGACGTAACAACCACTTTGTAGTGCAAGCAGATTAGAACTTTACTCTAAGAGCATTTTAAACGAAGTTTGAATCACCACAAATAGAGTTACTAATTTAGCTAGTCTAATCGCCTTAAAGCTATAAATTAAAGGCAACGCTGACTTGTAAATGGCGTAATCAATAATGAATATGCATGTATTTTTTCTTCACTTTAATCAATAAAGTAGTTACAGTACTAGAAAATAATATTAAAAGTTAAGTTCAACGACTGCTTATCGCTCAAAAAAAATTATAAAACTTTGACTGTCGAGGCCATTCCTGTCAAAGCGGTTGACGTCATTTCCCTCTTGTGTTTTGTTTACATCATAATACCCTTAATTTATAATTTTATTAAACGTGTGTGTTTTATTCAAGCAATCATATTTCAAACATTCTTTCACCATTGGAAAGCTACATTCACCCTGAGTAACATAGGCTATATCGGGAACGGAAACTACGCGGGTGAAACCGCGTGACGTCCGCCAGTTGTTAAATGTATTAGAAAGTTAAACAAGTGTACCACAGTGTTTATAAGGGCAATGCAAGGCGTTTTTAAGTAATGAAAAAGTTTTGAATTTCATGTATATTCCCTATAAGAATAGAAAGTAAGTGAATAAGTTTATATATATACACTCGAGAGCAATGAATCCGGGTCACTTAAAGAATCCTAAAAATCTCGGAAACTAAAAATGCTAGGTTAATGCAATAAATTGTATTTAATAGACAATGTAATACTCCTTAAATGAAGGTATTAAAACTTCTTAGTTATTGTAAAGTTATATCATAAAAAATCAAATTTGAAAAAGGGCCACTTTCGAAGATGGAACTACGAAATTACAGCATTTGGTTTTGCTTTTGTTTGTAATCTGTCGTATATGTGGGTACATAAACCATGTTGATAGTGCTCTATATTCATTATTCAAGCTGAAATTATGTCGCTTACGCCTGAAGAATGCACCAGAATACTTACAATGCTGGAAACCGGCCGGAGTCAGCGCGATACAGCCAGGACTGTCGGTGTGTCGCTGTCAACAGTACAAAGAGTTCTCCGACGTTACGAAGAAACTGGTTCTAACCTACGCAGACCAGGAACGGGCAGAACCAGGTGTACCACAGCACGAGAAGACCGATACTTGGTGAACACCATGCTTCGAAATCGCTTTCTCACAGGAACTGAACTCACAAATCAGTTTCGACGCCTCGGAGGAAGTAACCCAAGTGCATGGACAGTAAGACGTCGGCTTGCTGAATCTAACTTAAAACCCCTTAGACCTGCAAACGGCCCTAAACTGGAGCGTGGGCATCGTATTTCAAGACTAAGATATGCCCAGAGCCACGTAAATTGGAGTATTGAAGATTGGTCAAAAGTTATGTTCTCCGACGAATCAAAATTTATGCTCTACAAGCACGATGGAAGACACAGAGTGTATCGAAGACCAGGGGAAAGATTCAAGCAAGCATGCATCGAAGAAAAAGTAGCCTACGGTGGTGGGTCTGTACTTGTGTGGGCCGGAATTTCTTCTGAAAGTCGCACAGAGCTGGTAATCATAGAAAACGGCTCTTTAACTAGCGTAAGATATGTGGAAGAAATCCTCAATGATCACGTTGGTCCATTTATGGTCAATTTAGGTGAGGATGCTATATTTATGCATGACAATGCCCGACCTCATACAGGTAGGATTGTGAATGACTACCTTCAAGAGATGAACATTACTCGTATGGAGTGGCCAGCGCGCAGCCCGGATATCAACCCGATCGAGCATGCTTGGGACGAGCTAGGCAGATGCGTAAAACAACGAAACCCTCCCCCAATCACGCTTCGTGAGCTCAAAATTGCTCTCACAGAGGAATGGGAGAATATTCCCCAAAATCGTATAAGGAACTTGGTGTACAGCATGCCAAACCGCGTAAACGCAGTAATGGAAGCACGAGGAGGCAATACGAAGTATTAAAATTCAAGAAAATCGTAATAAAGTTCAAAAATTTCATGTTTCCTATTTTTGTTTTAAGGAGAGATCAGCAGTTTTTTTCTTTATGTAATTTTGTGTTAATAAAATGTATGGTGACTCATATTTTTTTTACTTTCATTTAAGGAGTATTACATAGTCTATTAAATACAATTTATTGCATTAACTTATCATTTTTAGTTTCCGAGATTTTTAACATTCTTTAAGTGACCCGGATTCATTGCTCTCGAGTGTATATATATATATATATATATTTTACCACATCATATTGTTCGTGAACTAAGCAATAGCGAAAACATGAGCGTATGACTATCTCGTTGTGTCTCGTATGATTAGTTACTAACGCGTTATTAACTAGTTACTGACGTGTTGCGTCGCGTCGTGTACCCGCTAGGTACTTGAGTGAATTAACAATCGTAAGGA
Organism: Xestia c-nigrum; assembly: GCA_916618015.1. Lineage (NCBI taxonomy): Eukaryota > Metazoa > Arthropoda > Insecta > Lepidoptera > Noctuidae > Xestia > Xestia c-nigrum. The sequence continues at coordinate 17,771,031 of OU745255.1, read as the reverse complement.
ATACCCACTTTAAGAATGAATGGCTATACAACAGAGAAGGCCCAAAAAAGTGCCGATGGCCTGGGTGAAATATGAAACGGCTAGAAAAGAGGTGACTAGTGTGATGACGACTAATAAGGAAGTAAATTAGAATAAGGGCAGAAGAATGACGACAATTATTCATGTAATTTTCAGAATCTATTCGAAATAATCAAATAAGGTCCATGTTCACCGAAAAGATAACAGTCTGATTATCTAAAAACAGCTGTCACTGTACTTTACAAAAATATGTTTTAAACAGCTGTTTTAGAAAACCAGAGCGTCATACTTTTGGTGAACATAGACCTAAGTAGTATACAAATAGCACATCGCAGTGGTTTGCAATAGGTTACTAACTAATTGTATAAAACCGCCGCCGTTGGAATAGGTATTAGTGCTGTGACAATCTTGGATATTTGAGTTTACTTTTGATTTGATTTGAGTTTGGTTAGGAACTGGTCACTGTAGTAGCTTCTTGTACGACACGCCTTACTCACAGCTACTAATTGATCGGGAGCAGATTACAGGAATGTTAAATGTTAACGGAATGGTTAATTTAAATAACATTGTTAAGTGTTTGTTTGATAATTGAGAATCGAGATTTTACTTAGAGGTTGCCGAGTCTTGTATTGATTTCTGCTAATTGGGGATATATCGTGAGTTTAGATTCATATAAGTAAGTGTGGTTAAGTAAATTTGACCCAGTCGGCTTATAGATTCATTAATATTAACATAAAAAAACCAACCAACTTTATTGTTAATTGTAAATAATATCTAATGTAACAGTGCTAGGTTTTTGTAACTTTTCTTTAATTTGTGTATTTACTGTGGAGGCTTGTTATTAGCAATTTAAGTATATATTATGTTATTATGCTGTTATTAGACTGTAAGCTTTCCTAAAATGTAACAAATAAATAAAATAAATGATCTGATCAACGCGTGTATCTTCATCATCAGTATCATCATCTGCCTAGCCTCGTCTTGTTTTATGCCTGTTTGTTGCCCTTTCGTCCGCTGATAAATCTCCAGGAGATTTCTGTCAAATAACGCGCGTCTGGTGGCAATCTCCTGGACATTTCGTGGATCGGGTCGGATTAAATACCAAATATTGGCTGTCAAGAGTATACCTTTCCTACTCTAACTTACACAGATTGTAGGTGAAAGAATAAGAAAGGCATAAAACATCACATGCTAAACATTCAACAACATTTGCTAACGGAATTTATTTCTGTTGTGACGCCTTCATTTCGTTTATGTCAACGGACGCGGCAGTTAAGTCTCTGTCGAAATAAAAGTTTATTTTCAAGTGCTAAAGTGTTGTGTGGTGAAATTAACCGTAAACAAGTAAGTACTAAACAGTTTTTAATTGCTGCATTGTGTATTTGTTAAAGATTTTGGACAGAATTTGTTATTTCACCAAACATTGTACCGAAATTCGCGCGCCATGCCGGTACATTTCTACTTGTTGTGAGTAGAAAATACACTAGAGACGACAAAATGTTGTTAGAAACATGATTTAGATATGTTACTACGTATGTATGAGTTATTCCGGTCTGATCCCCCAAACCGATCCACTGCCAATTATTATTATTTTTTAATTCCTTTCTGATCCACTGTAATTTATCATTCCGTTCTGATCCCCTTTCTTTTTTTTAGTGAAGACAAATACAAATGAAGTACAGTCAATCGAAAAACAGTTCTTAATGTAAAAATAATCAGTTTTTATTTCTATAACTTACAATCATCACAGATTATTAGTAAGTTAAACTACTAGGTATATAAAATTATCACAGTAATTACTTTATGGTACATTGATTTATGCCTGGGCCTTCGATTTGGACAAAACAAAACAATAAAAAAAGAACAAAATATGTAACCAAAAATAAAACTTTAAACACTATCTAAATTATCACAGTAATCATATATTATGGCATTTAAATAACAGACTCTTTTCTTTGGAAAAGCTTGAAATGAAATAGTTACTACTCTACTCTGGTACTTTTCTGTTTAAGTAACTTTAAAATCATCTCACACAATCAGACGCCTGATGCGTTGATTAGGCAATAAAATAATGAAAAGCTAAATTTAAGATTACATTTTGACTACCTAGTTAAATCAAATAAGATAAAAAAATCTGTATACAAATTATACATCATAATCAACAGTAGCTCTTTGATTTGACCAAGTCCGTATTTAGAAAAAAAAACCCTTACAATTCTTATAGTCACAACTTTTCCAAACAGTGGCCAACTGTAATTTTCCCAGTCATAAGTTGGTCAATAACGTGTTGATACCACTTATCGCTTACAATGTCTTTCGTGAGCCGTCGTTTTGGATGAGGCATTCCTACATTATATCTATACTAATATTATAAAGCAGAAGAGTTTGTTCGTTTGTTTGAATGCGCTAATCTCAGGAACTACTGGTTCAAATTGAAAAAAATTTGTGTTTGATAGTCCATTTATCGAGGAAGGCTTTAGGCTAAAAAACATCACGCTACAATTATATGGAGCGGAGCAGGAATGAAAAATGCTGCAAAAACAGGGCTTTTTTTCCTTTCGTCTCTTATGTGACGCATACGAAGTTGCGTGGGTCAGCTAGTTGATTAATATTTACGCTTTGCAACTTTACGTCCTCTTTCAATGCGTTTAAAAGTTGGTATGGGCTTTTTGGTAGACTACTGTTCAGTTTTCTATGCCAGGATTCCACGGCATTTAGTTGTGCGATGGCGTTGATTATAAGCACACCAAGTGTCAACGAAACTTTCATCTTCCAACCATTGTGTTACCATATAATCGTTGAATGCTTGTATTTCTGTAGACTCTGGACTGTCTTCCATCATGTAACACCAGCCGTCAGATATATATTCTCTTGGTAGTAATTGTAATAATGCCGATAAAATAATTATAGTCCTAAAACTTTGCCGAAACGATAACAATAGTTCTATTGTTTATTATATTGTACACCACGCGCTCCATTTTTTCCAGGAAAAAATGTTTAAAAGGATTCTACTCTGGAGTTAATAAAAAAAAAGTGAATAGACTGAATGTACCTTAAATACTAACAAACGAATGTATATATTACTAGCTTCTGCCAGCGGTTTTGCCCGCGTGAAGTTTGATTATTGTCCCATGAGATCTTACTAACAGGATAAAAAGTATCCTGTTTTAATCCAGGTTATAACTATCTGTGTGCAAAATTTCATCCAAATCCGTTCCGAAGTTTTCGCGTGAAAGCGTAACAAACAAACTTACATTCACATTTATAATATTATAAGTAGGGATGAACAAATCTAATAGAACCTATACAAATATTTTGTTGCTGACTGTACTAAAAATGTGTCAGGGTATCAGATTAGAATAAAATATTAAATGTATTTATTATAATCTTTTACGGGGGATCAGACCGGAATAAAAAATAATTTATAATAAAACTGATCCCCTAGGGTATCAGTTTTTGGGTATCAGAACGGAATAACTCGTATGTATTAGGCATTTTATTAGTGAAATTCGTAAAAAAAATGTGTAAATATTGAAATTAAAAAACGTAATCGAAAATCGAATCTCCAGGAGATTTTTTAGCAGACAGGACATTTGACGTTTAGCCGCCATGTTTTTTGTGTTTTGTACACTGTTCAGGAAAATGGTCAGTAGAGCAATGTTTTGACGGACTTCGAAAAAAAGGAAAATAAAAAAAAAAAAAAAAAAATTATAAATTGTTAAATTATTTTTATTTTATTGATGTTTTTACATTTGTTTGGTGAGTTAGTTTTGCATGTCATCGTTACTTTTAAACTGCTTTTGGTTTTAGACAGTGTTATATTTTATTGTTCAAGCATGCAAGAAAATTTTGAGCCTCGACGTCGAGTGCGTGTGCGAGGTGACTCCAGCGCTGCGTTAGCTGCTGCTTTGCCTCTTAGCGACCCACAAGTTGCGGAGGCGGTTCCGAGAGGCGGCAGCAGCACTCGACAAGGTCGAGTGCGTGTGCGAGGCGGCGCTAACTTAGCGCTGGGGCAGGGTGACGGTGTGGAGGGAGGCGGCACGAATCGTGGGCGAGGAGGACGTGGGCGAGGAGGACGTGGTCGAGGGGGGCGAGGAGGACGTGGCCGAGCCGTGGCAGGCTCCGACAGACCTGGGCCAGGCGCCATCGAAGAGTAACAGCTTTTTAACACTTTTTTTAGTAATTCAAATATTTTGTTACTATTTTGAGTATTAAAATTGAATTATGTATTTCAGATTAAATTTGAGGTATATCGATGAGATGCCGCCGAGTCGGACTCTAGCGGTTGCTCTGCATCCTAGCAGGAAGCGCCGGTGGCCACCGTAAGTAGTTCTAAATTGTATCTTGGTTATTTACCATTATCAAGAATAATTTTAAATAATTCCTGTTTTCAGAGCTGCGGCTGCACCTATCGACCCACCTCAGATGGCTGAGGTTAGGGTAGAGGAGGTCCCTCTACCGAGTCCACCACCATGTCCGATGGAGGATGTATCCGCGGTACCCTCGCCGGCGTTGTAAGTATCTTAATGACTTTTAAATTAATCTTTTTTTATTTGTATTTATTTTAAACACCATGTCTCACATGCAAAATTTACAGGTTTTTGGAGTGTGAATCGGCATCATCAACGCTTCGTCCTCGCCGGAGTCTGCGAGATGAACAGATTTTTGATCAGCTGTTTTATGGTAAATACTGTTGATTTAAGCTCGGGACAGGGTAAGGGGCTAACTTCCAGTTCCCACCAGATGTTTTACCTACCTATTGTTACACAGGAAGCGAACCAGACTCTGATGCGAGCGACGAAGATGAAGCATTTCCTGCACTCATTCCAAGGGCGCAGAGGAGCTTTTGGGAGGCGCCCTTGGACGTTGATGATGCCGACGACCAGCCTGCAGCCGAACTCCAGCCTGCAGACAACGCCGTGGACGCCAACGTCCCATATGTTCCCCCAAGCGCTACGGACCAGCCTTGGGGTCTTTATGAATTTGATTGGAAACCGTTTCCGAATGTTCCAATTCCACCTGAATCGAGACGGGAAATGTTTTCGCACAACGATGCAGGTCCGACAGCTCCATGTGTCGATCCATATGAGATTTTCGTTAGCATATGGGATCGGCAATTTATGGAGTACATTGCCACGGAGACGAATAGATACGCTCATCAGCTGAAATCCCGTATGCTCGATGAAGGCACCCTCCTTCCCAATAGCCGAATACGAATGTGGCGTAACACTTCTGCTGACGAACTGTACGTCTACTTCGGTTTGGTTATTGCGATGGGGGTTGTCGTAAAGTCACGCATCGAGGAATACTGGAATTCAGCTCCTGACGTATTCTTTACACCCGGATTCAGCGCACACATGTCTGGGAATCGGTTTATGATGATTTCAAAGTGTTTACACTTTGTAAACAACCATGACATGTGTGAGCTAAATCTGGGAGGCTCCGAGGCAAAACTTTTTAAGGTGCAGCCATTATTGTCACATATGAACAACAGATTTCAGTCCCTTTATCGCCTGGGGCAAGACATTGCCTTGGACGAAAGTCTTCTGCAGTGGAAAGGTTGGTTGGACATCAGCCAATTGATTCCCAATAAAGCTGCTACGATGGGGATCAAGACTTACGAGATTTGTGAATCTCAAACCGGCTACCTATGGCGGTTTGAGGTTCATGCTATCGATAAGTCTCAAAGGTCTCCACCGCAGCAGTATGAAGACCCAATGAAAGCATCCACGCCGGCAATTGTCCTAAGGCTTACAAAAGGTCTTGAGGGCAAGGGTCACACGTTGTGGATGGATAATTTTTACAATTCGCCATGCCTTGCTCGACGCCTTAAGGTGTTGGGCTTTGACTGTGTAGGAACCCTGCGGACCAATCGTAAGTTTGTTCCGCAGGCTCTGCACAGTCTGACCAAGGGGAACATGGCCAAAAATCAGATCACTGGTCTCACCTCGGGAGATGTTGATATCATGGTATGGAAGGACAACAATAGGGTCGCCATGATCTCGACATACCATGGCAACGGCGTCTCTCAAGCTCGGGATTTGTCCACCAAACCCATCTTGATAAATGATTACAATATCATGATGGGTGGGGTGGACAAAAAAGATCAGATGTTGGCCATGTACCCTATCGAGCGGAAACGAACAAGGGTCTGGTACAAAAAACTATTCCGGAGACTATTAAATGTCTCCGTTCTGAATTCTTATATTATTCATTATCATTCAGTTTCTTCTTCTACGACTTCTGCTCCTTCTACTTCTTCTACTCGTTCTACTTCTTTAACTCATCGCAATTTCCGTATCTGTCTAGTAAAAGCTCTTCTTTCAAAACATTCTTCATCTCTCCCCACTTTGCAGCCTGCAACCACACCGAGTATGCACCAGAATACGGCAATCTACGACGCGAACACCCACTACTTGGCTGAGTATCCCTTTGGAGCTCAGTCAAAACACCAACGCCAGCGGCGGAAGTGCACCAACGTGGATTGCCGTAAACAGGTGCATACGTACTGTGTTGGTTGCAACAAGGCTGTGTGTGTAAACATCTGTTTCCGTACCCTTCATCAATAATTTATTTATTTATTACTATATTTATAAATATTTATTTCTTTGTATGTAAGTATCTATACATTGTATATATTTTTGTATGGGACCTTTGTTCGTTTCATTGACGAATTGTAGGATGTTCATCTAATAATGTGATGTGCGTAGAATATTTTTTTTTTAAACATTTTTTTTTCTTTTTTTTAATGTTGTTTAATAAACCATATTTTCATATTAAAAAAAATAATCCGAAACCTGTCTGAAAATTACTTAATTTTCATATTTTTTTATTCTGTTGTTCAGATGTGACCTTCTGGTTGTATCCTATACTGTGTCTTTAGAAGATTTGTAGGTACTGAAATTGATGATGGTTGATGTTGATTTTGTTAATGTTTTTGCTAGGCAACATGCCCTTGTGTTGGGTTATTCTATTAGTAAATATTGTCACCATGTGGATTGCAAAAACTGAATTTAAATAAATGCAATAGTACTTGCTCTGTGATAAAAATTATGAAAGGGTCTTTCTTAGAGCTATTTTTCAAGTGTTTGCATTGAGACTCATAGTTCGTAAGTTAAACAATCCCAACAGCTAGCACTTTGTCTGCGATAAGATTGTGTGCCAAGCTATGTAATAAATTATAATAAACAGCCACTTGGTTAACAGAGTTCCCAGAATAAATGTGTGAACACCCTTTTTTTTTGTTCGGTGTACGAGTTGACTTCCTGAGTCGTGTTTTTGTTCAGCTTGCAGATGCAAAATATGTATAGAAATGTCTGTTCTTTTACTTGATTGTTGTACAATAATGTGTTATTATGTAAATAAAACCATAACCTTGGAAAAAAAATGCATTTATTTTATTAATATGACGACTTTTGTACCAAAAACTGGGAAAAAGTAGCTAACTGTCCAAAACTATAGAAAATCAGATAGCTTATTTCATAACGATTCCAGTGACATAGAGTGTGTCGAGCTGATCTTTAATTTGAGAGCTATCGTAGTTTTAGTGAACGCGGAGAAATTACACGATTTCGGCCGGGCGCACTCTGACAGCTCCCCGGAGTTGCGCAATAGAGGCCAAACACATGAGTGGTTCCGGATACATTAGTACCGCGTACATTGCATAAAACGTCTGCCTATCTTATGCTACGGCCAGACTTGTAGGCGAAGATTCGTGATCGCGTTGTCGCGATAAAAGTTCGTGTTCGCTCTATGACGAAGTGATTGGCCACACTTGCAAAACCTTTCTACTGTCACGATAATCTAGAACGTCGCGATAATTCATTTGCGGGAAAACATGGGAGAAGCGGTTGCGATGTATCACATGGCGGCTAACAATTTTTTACTACATCTTTCCTTATCCTCTCATTATTCCAATCCGTGATTAAAAAGTTCAATCAAACACGTTCAAACCTCTCAGAGTATCGCAGTCAACTAGAGTGCGTGAAGTGTAGCCAACCGCACGAACTTTGTCGCGACAAAACCCTTTGATGTGCGGCAATTTACCGACAGCGGCGCGAAGGGCATTCGTATTCGCGAAGTTTATCGCGATAGGACGAATTCTTTGGCCAGACGTGTCGCGACAATGCAAATCTTCGCGTTATCGCGATAGTGTAGCCCCAGCATTAGAAATACTACACTCCATGTACTTACGCGCGCTAATCACCTACCTACCGAGCGCCGGGCAACCGGTAACCCATAGCGCAGTGGGTTGTCAACAGCCGCGCGGCGTGCACGTACCTACGCATATTCCCCAAAGATAACTTATTAAAACTATTTGACCGATTTCGAATATTCTCTACGTTAACAATCGGGAATTTAAAGAAGGGAAAAAAATATTAATCATTAGATACATCAAAATAAAACACCTCTATGCTATTTTTTTTAACAATTTTTTTTTATGTATTCCGTTAAAATAATTATAAATTCTGATACATTATAAAACATGTTTTATTTCATGACGTAGGTACCTTTACTAAAAATCCCTACTAACGTGACTACAGAACAAGGCTTTCCCTACTAGTCGTTGGAGTTTCAGGCTTCCAACTACTCGTATTGACTGTGAAAAATCTATGAATAGCAGCCGGGATCAAACGCAACGTGTCTTCGGAGACTGAGGGAAGAACAAGCAGGGGTTGGGTGTGTTTAAAGCAGGGACCGTACAACCCCGAATATAAGTTAATTCTTTCGAAAGGGTTACATGTTGTGCGGCTTCAGTCACGGAAAGGGTTACCTCTTGGAAGTGGTAGCCCTTTCATAACACTAACGTTAGGGTAACCCTCTCAATAAGTTAACTAGTACAAGATGTTACCGGCTCCTGTATGGTTTCCAATTGAAGAAGATAACCCCTTGAAAGGGTTTTGTCGGGGTAACCATAGGGTTTTAAATCAAATAATTTTTAAATTACGTTGAAGTTGAGGAAAAGGTATTGTTGACCTTGGAAGTTAGGAATCATATAGAATCGTTCATTAAGTGTTTGATAGGACGGTGTTTTCTTTTTTGACCGACTTAAAAAAAGAGGAGGTTCTCAATTCGTGGGAACCTTTTAATTTTTATTTTTTTGTTATGTATGTTCTCCGATTACTCGAAGATATCTGAACCGATTTGGATTATTTTTATTTTGTTTGAAAGGGTATACTTCAAAGGTGGTCCCATAATCATAAAGTCTGGATCTGATGATGGAATCCTGGAGAAATAGTGCGAAATCTTCAAATTGTATAGGCACATATAAAGCGATTTGGGTAGTTTTCGAAAGAGTACATTTTTTAGAGTGGTCCCACTTCAATAAAATTTAATAAATGATAGAAAATGGACTGGGATTGCTGAAATCTCATGGCTATCTATTGTTTACACCAGTTGCTGTGAAGGGTGAACCACTAAGAGAAAAATGTTTTTTTTGCAAAAACTAAACCGACTGCAAAAAACACAAAAAAGGAAAAATAACTTAAGCTTCAGAAGTCAGTGACAAATAAACGAAATCAATCAACAAATGTTTTATTAAGTTACTAGCTGACCCGCGCAACTTCGTCTGCGTCTCATAAGAGAGAGAGGGTTAGACAGTGTGAGTCAACCTTCAAAGATAGACATGAAATGCTATCGCGGACTCGTTTTAAGAGGAACAATTCCGTGCTACATGATTGTTGGGGAACTTTAACCGCTTTAGCTCTCAAAAGGATTCACTGTTTTTGTAAAAAAAAACATACTCCGCTGAAAGTCATACTCCAGCTAGGTCTAAAATTCTCATCAAGGACCATGAAATGAGTCCAACCACGACTCTTCAGGACCACTTGTAACTGCTTTCCCTCTTCACCGTCGGACCTTGGATGAAACTTTTACTCTTGTTAGGTTTAAAATTCTCATTAAGGTGCAAAAAATGAGCCGAAACATGAAAAAGCTTCAGTAAACTCTTGCGTAGATACCTCATGCAACTGCCTTCCGTCTCCATTGCTGACCTTCGATGACAGTCATACTTTAGGCAGGTCTTGAGTTCTCATCAAGGTACATGAAATAAGCCTAATAATAATATAGCTGCTGCAAACTGTTGAGGACATCTTGCATCTGCCTTCTGTCTTCATCGTTAGACCATGGATGACATTCATTCTCCAAGCAGGTCTTAAGTTCGTAAATCTAGTCCGTGGATACCGCACAATCTGCGGCGAGGCGAGGCCATGCCGAATTTCCGCCGTGGGATCTGGAGGCGATAGTCCTCGCCCCGCTCAGCGGACAGACTCCGTCGTGATCTCATAGCGACATGGAGAGAGCGACTGTCGCAAACCCCGTGCAGGGCACGCCACAATAGTGGCGATAAGTCCCCTCTTTGAGGACTGTGTGGCTTGAGAGGCGCCACGGCGTCCTCACCTTTCGCCTGACGCAAGTCCTCACCAGACACGACTGTTTCGGGAGGTTCCTGCATCGAACCGGGACAGAAGAGACGCCCGGGTTCTGGGGCCGCCCCTGTGGAACATCGGTGGCATTGCCCCACAAGAGAATACCGTACGACATCATGCTATGGAAATAAACTTAACGGGCTGTCTCTAAATCAGTTAAATCACGAATTCTTCTAACGGCGAATGCTACGGAGCTAAGTTTTTAAGCTATTGCATAGCTTCTATCGCGGGCCTTGAGCGTGGAGACCAAATCCAGAAATTCCGTAACGAAAATAACGTAACGAAAATAACCCAACACCCCATGTCAGATAATAACAATGACAAGCTAGTTTTCTTTTTAAAATATTGCCGTAACTAGGAGTTGTAGGTTGTATACATTTGATGTTAGACCTTCTTTGTAACCATTTTATCAACTTATGCAATTATAATTATTTATGTATTTTATTTTCCACTATTTGCCGGCTCGAGGACAAAACGCAGACTGAATGTTCAGGCTCGGCTTCCCATCACAATGAAATTATGAATTTTATAATGAATATTCCACACACACGTACACAGACACGTCAAACTTATAACACCCCGTCGTTTTTGCGGCGTACGAGCGCGGTCCGCGCGCCGCAAGCGAGCGGACCGCGTCCGTGCGAGCCGTCCGCGCGCTGGCTGCGCGCCGACCGCGCGTGGTAATGAATAATTATAATTGCATAAGTTGATAAAAATGCTATGCAATAGTTTACCGCGGCAGTCCCCGAGTGCCACACGTCTTTTTTTAAATATATATGTTCATGTCGCCTCGGTTTTTTAAATCTTACAGTTTGAGTCAGTTCCTATCCCTTCGCTTTTTTTTTTTTTTTTTTAAGGATGGGAAATCATCAAATGACCCCCCCCACTCTGGGCGGAGCGGGAGGGAGTGTCAGACTCTTACTGACTAAAAACCATCCATGTTCCTTCCTCGCCTTATACGTTCCGGGGCCGCGGTATCTCTTTCGAACAGGCCCGCAACCCCGGCCTATCCCTTCCCTTCGGGCACAAAATAATGAGTGAGACGATCCAATGACATTTTAGTCCGATAGCGCTAGGTTTTGAGGTTTCAAAAATATTAAAGTTGTTTTGTTTTTCGCATATAGTTTCCGGACCATTTGCCTAACCTACTATATTCATTTGTGTCATTTTAGGTACTTTAGTTAGGGAAAAATTTGACTATTTATCTTTTCGATCACTGTTAGAGGAAAAGAAAATGATAGTTGATTTCGTTATAATGACCACTGTAGTAGTACCTAACTGATACGATTAGGGTGAATATCCCAGAATTCCTGAATAGCGGACTGGCCACAGAAAAAAAACAAAATAGGCGGAAAAGCGGCAATCCGAACTCGATTTGTTTTTCGATTGACTCATGATTTTATTTTTATGTTTCTTGTATTCGCAATGAAAAGCACAGTGTTTACTTATTTAGTCCCTCGCTGTCGAAAATGTTACAAACGAGGTTTGCAGGCTAAAATCATCGAGATACTGAAAATGCAATAGTCAGATGTGACACAAAACGCAATAATAAGCTTCACAGGTACGACTGTAGCCACAGGCAAGAAATAAGCAACTTTAAAATTTTTGAAACTTTGGCATCAAAATAGCCCAGCGCTATCGGACTATTTATGATTCCGTAAAAAAGACAAGATTGTATTATGTAGGAAACAATCCCGACTTTTCCAGGAAAAAAATAAAATTTAACTTTAAAAACTCTGCTATAATAACTTTAATTGCATGTGTAAGGAGTCGCTACTCATCGCTAGGGCCTAGACTGCGTGTTGCGACTTGACGCATTCCTGCCGAATGTATGCAGTTTAGTACTTTAAAGAAAAGACGTGAGAGATAAAATTACAATACTGGTAACCCCTTCAACGGCTTTACAGTCGTTGAAGGGGTAACCCGTTCAAAACGACTTACCATTAAAAAGTATAACCCACCAAGAAAGGGTTTTCGAATATACAGGTAATCATATCGAAAGGGTTTGGAAGAGGTAGGATCCCGGATCAAACCTTTTTTTTTTAATTTGCTCATAACTATATGTTTACAAGTGCCTAACTTACTTTGTTTTAAGGTAGGTATGTTATTGCTAAACATTTTCCAACCAAATGACTTTTAAATTACCTACGAGCCAAAGCTTTTACTTACCTACCTGAGTCTCTTTCAAAAACATCAAAGTAAGTAACATCAAATGAGTTTTCTTATTGACTTATAAACCACGTAGGCACATTTATTCGGAAAAATTAAGTAAACTCAGAATCCTTTCAAGAATATTTCATGTATTATTTGCAGATATTTACTGTGGTTAAGGCGCTTAGACGAGCTAAATTAGCAACTCGATTTGTGGTGGTTCAAACTTCGTTTGAAATGCTGTTACAATAAAGTTCTAATCAGCTTGCAGCTGTAAGTGGTGGTTACGTCAGCCACTGCGGGCCAAATAGCGCGAAATGAGTGGTTTCGATCCATTTACAAAAGAAACTATTGATTGGATTAAAAAACTGAAACAGTATCATGCTAATATAATGCTTGTAGAATTATTTCCCAATAAATCAGAATGATCGCATGCATATCAGTATGTTTTTTATTGTTTGAAAGATATTTTTAGATATAAGTTCGTGATTTCTTTTTATCGAGCCAAATTAATTGTATTATGTTTTCAAAACAGTATCATGCTAGCATATATCCTGAAGAATATCATATATTTCTCTAGTCTTGTTTATAGCAGTGAATCATATACTTTTAGTAATTATAAAACTCGCGTTTAGCTCATGTAATCGCCTTAAATAATAACAGTCACATGGAGAATTCATTTACGTTTGCGAAGACTCCGCCTTGCCCTTGGCTGACATTTGTGCATTTTTGACAGCCGTTACACGTATTCATATCCATGTTCACCAAAAAGATGACGGTCGATTACCTAAAAAGAGCTGTTTAAAACACATTTTTTTATCGGAACATGTCACAGTGACAGCTGTTGTTAGATAATCAGACCGATATCTTTTCGGTGTGTATGGACCTAAAAGCCTGCCGACTGGTTCTACCAAAGAGTGTGGTGTATTGTATAGTCTGTCTCTGCATCAAACAAAAGTTGTTTGGTAGACCGCCTCTGCATATTGTTTAAAGTGTTAAATAAATAAATACTATTACCAAGTTGTGGGGTTCCAATACGCAGTCGCTCCATAAAATACTGGTATTCAGATATAATGGTTTACATTGAAAGCTGACCCAAACACAAGGTATAGTCTTTTTTTTTCGGATGGGAATTCATCAAATGGCTCTCCCACTCTGGTCCGAGAGCAGATGGGAGTGCCAGACTTTTATTGACTAAACTCCATCCATGTTCCTTCCTCGCCGTTTATGTTCCGAGGCCACAGGTATCTCTTTCGAACAGTCCCGCAGCAAGGAATAGTCTTGGCAGATGAACATTTTTCGACGTTAAAATACTTATCACATAATATTCTCATCGATATTTCTTTTATAAATCTCGGTTTAGGAACCAACGAAAGCAAGCAACGTAGGTGTTAAAAGATCCAGAAAGGATTATGTACAGATGAATGGACATCTGAAAATAAACGTAGATACAGTTTCAAAGCTTGGTAGATGGCTATATTATTATGGTTAGAGCACCAGCTGCTCCAACCTTAAGGATTACAATATACTTAGGTATTAATCAACACATACAATTATGTAAATGTAGCAGATGTTCCATATAGGTAGTTATGGAAGCACCACCGCCAATACGAATTGTGCGTATGTCAGCATAAGAGCGGGACTGCATCGCGGTGCTTGCGTCATTCCTGGAGAGATAAAGTTGTTATGTCTAGATTTTAAGTTTAGCTCTTAGGAACTCACTCCGTGTGCGCATCCGAATCTGTAAACACGTTGCCACATATTAAATAGTAATTAATCAAATTATTAATTTTAATTCAAAAAACTCGTCTAAGACGCTCCCAATCCTGACTGGCGCAGCCGGGTCGGATCACTGAGGAAGCTGTCCCGCGTTAACTAGTGATTTTTCGCGAATAGACTTTTCCGATCTTCACAACAGTACGCGTGGTGTACGGCGAAGTGGTCCAACGAACCAAACAAATATTGTCAGCGACGTGACTTGGAGACGAGAGCTGATGATGGGCGAGGCAGGCTGGTGAGTACGACTTTTCACCTCCTTTCTTATACCTCATATCCATCATACCCCTTGTTAACTTGGAATTGGACATTTTCCATTTTGACTGTTATATGGTTTTCTTAAATTAATTATAAGTGCCTAATGTAAAAATACATGAGATAGTAAAATAATGAAAATAAATAGAGTGATAGAATAATAATAGAGTTTTACATCATAGGTAACATTTCAGATAACATAATTTTATTGAGTTCTAAGATATAATTATTAATCATAGGTAATATAATTATTAATAACTAGTTATAATTATTGTAATAAACAAGTAGAGTTCATAGAGTTAATTTTAACGTAAAAACTTGTCACAAATTACCGCCGAAATGACGGAAGTTAAACTCATTCCCAACGAATTATATAAAATTCTCCCAAGTTTCGATGGCAATAAACGCCATCTGAATTTGTTTCTGCGTACATGTGAATACATAATTGACAAATTTAAATCATCCAAATTACAAGAAGAATATTTAATGTATGTTGTGACTAGCCGTCTAACGGGCGACGCAGCAGCGCTGATAAGCGAGCGCGTAGACATCCGGACGTGGGCGGAATTCAAAGAATTGTTTGAGATACACTTTGGTGATCCACGAAGCGAAGAATGTCTGGCCATAGAATTAGAGACATTAAAAATTAAAAATAATGAAAGTCACACAGATTTTTGCGCACGGATTCAATCAGTAAAGTCTGTTCTATTATCAAAAGTTAATCAAACCAATGACACAAACTCACGAGTAAGTAAGACTGCCATATATAATAATACAGCCCTACAGGTATTTTTATACAATTTACCTGAAAATATGGTACGTATAGTGCGTCTTAAAAAACCACAGACCTTGGAAGAGGCCTTGTCCATAGTTTTAGAAGAAATTAATTGTAAATGAAAAAGAATGCCTTGTTAATTCTATAGACAATTTAAAAATAGAGACTGACCAATTATTATGCGAAAATCTAACTAAATTACGACTAGACCACATGAATGACGAAGAAAAGGCATGTATACAAAAGTTATGTGAAGAATTCAGAGATATATTTTATTGTGACCAAATACCTTTAAGTTTTACTAATCAGGTAAAACATTGCATTAGAACAAAAAATGAAGATCCAATTTATACTAAACCATATAGACAAGCCCCTGCTCAGGCAGCAGAAATCAATAGACAAGTCGAAAAACTTTTAAAAGATAACGTAATCCAGGAATCCTTTTCTCCCTGGAGTTCACCAGTTCATCTTGTGCCCAAAAAACCCGATGCTTCTGGTGAGGTAAAATACAGAATGGTGATCGACTACAGAAGACTTAACGCTATTACGATAGATGACAAGTACCCTCTTCCTAACATAACTGACCTTTTTGATAAACTGGGTAAAAGCACTTACTTTACAACTTTAGATTTGGCTAGTGGCTATCACCAAGTTGAATTAAATAAGGACGATATACCGAAAACTGCCTTCAGCACCCAAAACGGGCATTATGAGTTCTTAAGGATGCCGTTCGGACTTAAAACAGCTCCGGCAACTTTTCAACGAGCAATGGACAACATCATGCGAGGTCTTCAAGGAATACATTGTCTTATATATCTCGATGACGTAATCATTTTTTCATCCAGCCTTCAGGAGCACCTACAGAAACTTAGAGCCGTTTTTAATAGACTACGACAGACTAACCTAAAAGTACAACTAGATAAATCTGAATTCTTACGGAAAGAAGTTTTGTACCTAGGACATACGATCACGAAAGACGGACTAAAACCAAATAACGATAAAATTGAAGCTATTCTAAAATATCCTCTCCCTAAGACAACAACAGAGATTAAAAGTTTTCTTGGTCTCGTCGGATACTATAGAAAATTTATTAAAGATTTCGCTAGAATTACCCAACCTTTAACGTCTTGTCTAAAGAAACGAAACAAAATTATCATAGATCAAAACTACATAGATGCTTTTAATAAATGTAAAGAAGTGCTTACTACTGCCCCCTTATTACAATACCCCGACTCTACTAAACCCTACATTTTAACAACTGACGCCTCTAATGTAGTTCTCGGTGCTGTCCTATCCCAAGGACCTATTGGAGCAGACAAACCAGTCGCATATGCAAGTCGCACACTTAGCGACACGGAAACACGCTATAGCACAATAGAGCGAGAACTTTTAGCCATTATTTGGGCCGTTAAACATTTCAGGCCCTACTTGTACGGAAACAAGTTCCAAATTTTTACCGACCACAGACCTCTTGCTTGGTTATATTCTCTGAAAGAACCAAACAGTAAACTGACCCGCTGGCGCCTCCGCCTTCAGGAGTATGACTTTACAATTATTTATAAAAATGGCAAACAAAATAGTAATGCCGATGCCTTATCACGTATAAAACTTAATGCCATAGATTCTGACGACGACGACGTATCAATGGAAGTTAATATAGACGAATCCGACATACAAAATGTAATACAACCATTAAAAGAACAAAAAAAAAATACTACTAAGCCTGAAATTAAAAACGAAACAGAAATAATAACGATCTCCGACTCTGACTCTGACTCTAATGTGACCACACCAGAAGACCTATTTCAAGAAAATTTCCCTATTCCTTCAATAACCAGTAGTAGTAGAACAGATACGGTAGCCTCCAATATAGAACCAGACTCATCTGGGATGCCAATCTTAAGAGAGGCAATTGACACTAAACCAAACCAAATATTAGTGTTTTCCTGGTTTCAAAATAAATTACAAGTTCAAAATTTGTCTAGAAAGAACCAAAAAGTCTTAGAAGTATTTCTCCCATTAGATAACGAAGAATTAATCAAACAATTTTTAAAAGAGTATATTACACCCAAACGAAAATATTTTATATACTTTGAGAGCGAAATACATAGAAGATTATTTACTAAAGTTATTATAGAAATTTTCAAGAAAGATTCAGTAGAATTCTTTGAGTGCACTGATAGAGTAATATATATATAGAGGATGAGAAAGAACAAAAGGCTGTTATATTAAAGCATCACGAAGGAAAGACCTGCCATAGAGGAATTAAAGAAACAATAGTTAGGATTCGTCGAAATTATTATTGGGAAAACATGCAAGATACCGTAGCAGCAGTAATAAATATGTGTGAGCCCTGTAAACAAATGAAATACGAAAGAAAACCCATAAAACCGATTTTGCAATTAACACAAACACAGGATGCTCCTTTTCAGGAAATATTTATCGACTTATTTAGTATGGAAAAGAAATATTATTTAACACTAGTAGACGCTTTCAGTAAACTAGGACAGGCCATCGAAATCCCAAGTAGGCACTCGACAGAAGTAGCGCGAGCCTTATTAAAGTACTTTTCAATATACGGTGTGCCTAGGAAGATATCTTGTGACCCTGGCACCGAATTTAACAATGAACTCATGCGCGAGCTTTTAGCTATGTATAAAATAGAGATCCACATAACAACGCCAAACAATCCCAACTCTACCGGCATCGTAGAGCGATTTCACTCTACAATTATAGAGATATATAGGCTTGCAAAATATGAGCGTAAATGTACAGACGCGGCTTCTATAATGACCTATTCTATAATGGCATACAATCACACTATACATTCCACTACAGGATTAACACCTTTTGAAGTAACATTTGGACATACTGACTCCGGTAAAATATTTGATGTAAACGTAGAAAAGGCGTATACACAACAATTAGTAAAAGATCATGCAAAGCGCACAAAATATCTGTACAGGTACATAGCTGAAAAGATTGTTGCTACTAAGCAAAAAGCTAGAATAAATAAAGGCGGCGAAACTGAGCTAAGTTTACAAGAAGAAGACAGTATTTTTGTGAAGGACATTAATATACGAAAAAGTAAAGATAAACCCAGGTACCATAAAGCAAAAGTAATAGGACAAATAGATAGGAACGTATTACCAGTACAGATAGGAAAAAGACAAACTAAAGTGCCTCTTAAAAACGTTAAACGTCCTTCACAGGTCGTGGCGGATCATCGTGATCTTGAACATCGTGATCAAGATCCAGGGCCTTCAACTTCAAGAGATTAAAAATAATCCAGGCATACTACCCGTTAAACAAGGGCAGGCGGTAGTAGAGAGAGATAAGTGGACTTTAGTTAAGATATTAGATTTTAAGGCGATAAATGATGATTTAGTATTTAATATTAATAGATATAAAGAGTTTAGCAATATAGTTGACATCCATAAGCCATACGCAAATGAGTTCCAAAATATGAAATTACAGGTAGAATACTTACGTAACTCGACAGTCATGAAATTCAGGCAGCTTATTCCATCAAAACGCTTCAAGCGCGGCCTCATTGACCCTCTCGGCTCAATTATTAAAACGCTGACTGGTAATCTGGCCCATGAGGATGCTATTCAATATGACACTCAAATATCTCAACTAAAAATTGGCCAAACTCACATAGATAAGAAAATAACTATCATTTCAAAAATGATTGATTCCATTACTAATAAAAGTACATCTCTACAGGAAAATATACAAATCCTGGACGAACGCATGAAACGCATAGAGAGAATTGTTAAGAACATAGGTACTAAAGAAAATAACTCTATATACTCTACATATGTTTTAAGCATGTTTGATATGTTTGTAAATAATTTTAGGACATTATATATAGTTTTAAATGAAATCGAAACTGCGCTGTCATTTACGAAAGTTTCTGTTGTACATCAAGCCATTGTTGACCCATCTGAATTATTATCAGTGTTAAACAATATTTCTAAAACTGAAAGCTTAATTTATCCTGTAACAGAAAAAACTTTACTAATGTTAGAAAGAACTATGTCTGTTAAAGCATACGTAAAAGAAAACCAAATAACATTCATTATGGAAATCCCACTAATAGATAAGAATACGTACAACTACTTCAAAATTTATTCATTACCAATTCTTAATAAAAATTGTATAGCTACTGTTATAATTCCTAAATATCCTTACCTTCTGGTGAAAGGTCCTATATACTTACCGCTAGCCAGCCCATGTGAAGAGATTGCACCCAACCAATTCCTGTGCAAGGAAAACGATATTGTATTGTATCCTGAAAGTACGTGCATAGAACAATTGATGAATTTTGCTTCAAACCTCAGTCTATGTACACCGCTCGTGGTTGACTTGGAAAGCTTGAAAGTACAGCCCATTGATTCCCTGAAATGGATAATTTATACAAGAAATGAAATAATACTTACCGAAACATGTGCTGATGATATTATCAGGAAACCGATCAAGGGCACGGGTACGTATCATAATCCCGAAAGTTCATAATACCTATGATCGAAATACCGACGTCCAAAACATCGAAATTCAAAATACCGAAAGTTTTAAATGCCGATAGTCGTTATATCGAAACACAAAATACCGATGTTCAAATGGCCGAAAGGACGAAATCCCTAATGGACGAAATACCGAATTGACGAAATCCCGAATGAACGAAATAACGATGGTTGTAATACCGATGGATGAAATCCCGAATTGACGAAATCCCGAATGAACGAAATACCGATGGATGAAATCCCGAATGGACTAAAACTTTTATTTAGTAACGTATTATTTGACAAACAATTCATTATTTATCGTTTTATGTCATAAAACAACGTTTGAAACAAAGATATTAATTGTGTAATTCCAAAAAAAAAAGAAATAAAGAAATAATTTTGGTTTCCTATAAGCACAAATTTTGTGACAGAAATGAATCGCTACAGAACCGACTCCACGTAGTCTTTTCTGCCCTACCCCGAGAGTGTAATTTAAGCCCGCGTAGGCGCGGAGGGGCGAGGCGGGCCGCGAGCTGAGGAGCAGGTGGCTTTAACACTTGCCGCCGCGGCTGAGGCTGGCCGGCTTCAGCCGGCCAGCAAGCCGAAGCTGCGGTGGTGAGTGATAAAACCCTCTGCGACGATAAGGTCGCGTGTGACCGCCGGAGCCACAGAGCGTCGGAGCCTTGACAGAAACCATGCCTGCTGCATGCTCCATGCTTGCATACTGCATGCTTGCTGCATGCTTGCTCCAGGCTTGCTGCATGCTTGCGGCATGCTTGCTGCATGCCTGCTGTATGCTGCATGTTTGCAAATCGTTTTTCTCGGAAACGGTGACTATTTCGGGATTTTGAACTACGGGATTTTGAACTTCGGGATTTTAAACTTTCGGGATTTTGAACTTCGGTATTTTAAACTGTCGGACAAGTGAACTTTCGGGATTTTGAACTTCGGGATTTTGAACTACGGGGTTTTAAACTCCGGGATTTTGAACTTCGGGATTTCAAACTTTCGGTCTAATGAACTTTCGGGATTTTAAACTTTCGACCAAACAACCATTCGGCGTTTCAATTTTCGGGATTTCGTCCATCGGTATTTTAAAATTCGGTCTTTTAAAATTCGGGATTATGATACGTACCCCAAGGGCACATATATATTGGAAATTAATGGAAAATGCAATGTCTATTTGAAAAATATAAAACTACACCAACGACAATATGATTTAAGGAGAATACAATATCAAGTAATCCCGGTTGCGGTTCTACCTAAATTAGAGGAAACATCTATCGATTGGAACAGGACAGTGAACCTAAACCACCTTAATTTCGATGATTTGAAACATCTATCCTACTCATTAAATGGTGAAATAGTGGAAAGTGAAATAGCAAAAAGTGATAGTGCGTTAAAAACAAATAGTGTTAGCTTAGCGACTGTACTACTCTATGTAATTTTAGTTATAACATGTCTTAGTATAGTTATTTGGAAGAAAATGTCTTGTATAAGTCAAGTTCTGCGAAATCATCGGAATCAAAATATTACCGATGGTCTCGCACTTGGTGAGGGAGGAGTTATGGAAGCACCACCGCCAATACGAATTGTGCGTATGTCAGCATAAGAGCGGGACTGCATCGCGGTGCTTGCGTCATTCCTGGAGAGATAAAGTTGTTATGTCTAGATTTTAAGTTTAGCTCTTAGGAACTCACTCCGTGTGCGCATCCGAATCTGTAAACACGTTGCCACATATTAAATAGTAATTAATCAAATTATTAATTTTATTTCAAAAATCTCGTCTAAGACGCTCCCAATCCTGACTAGGTACTCCGTAGTAATAGAAACCAAATTCGGTTCTAAAACTTAATGGACCAGACGAGAATTATTATGAGAAAATGTGGATATGGAAACTAAGAAAGGTTTTTAGAACAATAGTGTAAAATTTTTGTGAAATTCAAACTATGGCGCAGAAGCAGCACTTATGATAATGGTGTAAGTACCTACCTACATTGCCGCCCAAACTATTACCATGAAATCGGCATCGACATACTTTAAAAAAAACACGCACAATGGTTCACCTCAAGGACTAAGTGCGGAAACCTAAACCCCATGATAGATTAAAAAAACGATTTTCTTTTTTTAATATTTATCTCTCATTTGAATAATCGTATCATTTATCCGTAACACAGAATACAATATTAGATGATTAAATTACAGACCTAACAGTATGCATTGTGAGCGTGATCAAAGTGCAAGACTCCATAAGGTTCATGTTCACCAAAAAGATGACGGACGATTATCTAAAAACAGCTGATTAAGGCGACTACAGGAGCTAAACGCGAGTCTTATAACTCCTGAAAGTATATGATTCACTGCAATAAACAAAACCAGAAAAATATAGGATATTCTTTAGGATATATACTTGTATGATACTGATTTGAAAACATGATACAACTAATTTTACTCGATACAAAAAATTCACGAAGTTACCTCTAAAAAAAACCTTATAACGATTAGAAACCATACTAAAATACATGCGATCATTCTGATTTTTTGGCAAATAATTCTACAAGCAACATATTAGCATAATACTGTTTTATTTTTTTAGTCCAATCAATAGATTTTCTGTAAATCGCACGTTCTTATTCCCGAACATAATACGTATGCATGTGTGCGTGAACGCCTGTGCACAGACAGTGCCGGCCGAGGCCTGTTGCTGTAAGGACGTGTCGCTCTTTTCGCCGATTTATTTTCATCAGATTTGTTTAGTTTTTGTAAAGTTTTACTTGGAAATTCACTGTTCTAAATCTTCTTTCAATAAATATTCTATTTCTTTTAAATATAAAATACTTTAACCCTCTGCAACTGACGTGGCTCAATTTTAACAATTTTACTGACGTGGTAGTACACGAGACACCATTTCAAGTGCAAATATTTTCATAGAATAACATTTTGCTGCTATTTTATTTATATTTATTATATGGTTATAGCCTATTTTTATGTTAAATGAACTTTAAATATAAAAACAATTAGTATTTTCAAAATTAAACGGTGTTTATTGACTTCACACAAATCACTCTATGAATCTCTACTTAAATGTTAATGACCTAGAAAAAATTACAAAATCAACTTTTTTAAATTTTACATTATACATAATAAAAATTAACAATTACAATAATCAGTCTAGAACATATGATAAAAATTCATTGGTTGACTTCAAAATTAGACGGTTTCAAAATCACAGTTTTTTTTTGACAATTATTACATAATGGCTTGGAGTGCTGAAGGTAAATTGGCTTCGAACAATCACAGCAACGGACAAATGGACTTATAGACCAGTTTTCTGCCACTTGGTGGAACAGACCGAACTGCTGGTGGTGGATGAGGGGAAAATTTTACCTGAAACCCTTGTGAGTCACGCGCAGTTTCCATGGCAATTTTTCATTGTATGTCTTGTGACTCGTCTGAAGATTTTTGGCGTTCAACCACTGTGGCAGTCTTATAGCGCTTCTACTTTTAGCTCTGGACCTTGTTCACGTGAAATTACATCTTCTTCAAGGTGTAGGATTTCTGGCTCGAAAGTTGGGTCTTCATCTTCACCATCAGAATCGCTAAACGCATGTTCAATTGCCTGTTTCAGTCACTGTATTATTTTTTGATCTTCGTGGGCTAGCAAATTCCAGCCAACATTCTCATACAAGCAGAAAACGTACCTGGCCTGGGGTGAAGTGGTGTATGTAAAAAAACAAGTTAAAAAAAATACAAAGATATCTCCCTTACAATATTAGTATGAAAGGATAGATACTCGTAAACGTATTAATTATGTGAATAAAATCAAATTCGAAATAATACAAAAAATTACCTTATTGTAAGATAAACTAAACTTTATTACTGATGTGGTTGTTTAAGAAACACTATGAGAGCAAGATCATTTTACTGAGGTGGTAGTCTAGTAGACACTTACCTTGACACTGATGTGGTGGTCTCGTGGACACCTTCCTCCCGCTACGCTCACGTGCGCTTACTATGACCGCCCTCCGTACACAGACTGACGCGCAATCTTACTATAGTAAGGTACTAAGAGCGGCGGCGCTCACATTTAAAAATTAACAGTAACAAAACAAATTTTATTTTTCACGGTGTCTGTTGGACTACCACGTCAGCCGCAGAAGGTTAAGTTAAAATAGCGTAGGTACCTACTTTGATATCAATTTTAGTTGTGTAAATATGGGAAATAAAGTGAAACCCGTCCAGAGGACTAATAAACGTTCATATAAATCCAGCGCCGAAAATATGAACGATATTAAAAAGTAAGTGTGCGTAAGTATTTCATAATTAAAACTACGAATTTTAGAAACGTAAACATAAATACAAGTCAATTCGTAGTAAGAAAGTGCTGTCAATTTTCGCAGTACATCGTAGCCGTTTATGTAGTACGTTTTATAAAGGTATGGATTGATGTGCACTAAGTCCATGGTTCGTATCCCAAGGTGAGTATTTCTTTTTGTGACTTTGTACTGAATTGTTATTATTTTATTGTGTTTTTAGATACCATAAATTATAAATTATAAAATATCCCATAAATTATATGGGATATTTTTTGAATACCTTAATAAAAAAAGTTTTTAAATATTTTTTTACAGGAAAAAGAAAGTCGAAAATACCAACACGGAAGTTATTTTCAATGCGTAAGTACCTCGTACACATCTAGGCGATAATAAATAACATTATTTTTTGTTTGTATAAAAACACGACGAAATAATATATGTATAGATTCATCAGAAAATCAAAGTACTTATCAAAGTACTTAGGTTGAGTTATATCGATTTTGTTTATAATAAATCAGAATTGTAATTAGGTATCTAAAATGTTAATTCTATTTAATATTTTACTTGTAGCGCATCAATTTTTACAAATACAAGTAAAACATCGCAATGCAATTATTTTACCTATCTTGTGAACCATAGAACTAGAAAATTTAGAACTGACATTTCCACGTAATTTAAAATGTTATAGATTGGAAACAGTGGTATCACAGAATGATCACGATTGTGAAGTTATTGATAAAACTACATAAATGCATCTAAGCAAGTACTACACTGGACAGCAAATAAACCGAGCCACCCGCTATCTAGGCACTCTAATTCGATTTTCTCAAAAACGAAAAAACCTACAATCACAGATGACAGATAACTCACTCCATACAAAATGTTCAATACCTACCGCTATAATAGCCTACACTTTTAAGTCAATAGACGCTGCGAACGAAAATGTACCTAACCTTACAAACGTAAAGTGGGGTTTGCTTTGTGCTATGGGCTAGCTAGCCGTCCGGCCGTCTAACGACGACGACAGGCCGTGTCGACGGCGCGTTCGTGTTCCACGCGCGCCTCAAAGAGATGTCAGCAAAAGGAGAGGGGCCCGCAAGGCCCGAAGCCTGCCGGGGTTGCGGGCCTGTTCGAAAGAGATACCGCGGCCCCGGAACGTAAAAGGCGAGGAAGGAACATGGATGGTTTTTAGTCAGTAAGAGTCTGACACTCCCTCCCGCTCCGCCCAGAGTGGGGGGGGGGTCATTTGATGATTTCCCATCCTTAAAAAAAAAAGGGAATATTCGAAATCGGTCAAATAGTTTTAATAAGTTATCTTTGGAGAATATGCGTAGGTACGTGCGCGCCGCGCGGCTTTTGACAACCCACTGCGCTATTTTTACCGGTTACCCGGCGCTCGGTAGGTGATTAGCGCGTGTAAGTATATGGAGTGTAGTATCTGTAATCTGTGCTACAATAATATCAAAGTTGTACCTACAGAAAGTGCGTTTCATGATGATTAAAATGAAAGGAAACTCATTGGGTTTAATCAATATTTCAGTGTTTATTAAGGATTTTACAAAGAAGAGTCGTTTTCTAGTGGTGACAATCGTTAGTAATGATAAAGTGAAAGAAAAAATTAAAGCCAAAAACAAAGATAAAATCAAAAAAAAATTTTTGATCAATATTCCGTATTCCCTCCCCTTGCTCGGATAACTGCCAGCAACCTTGTATTCATCGACCTTACGAGCCTGACGATAAAATCTTGAGGAATTGTATTCCACTCCTCTTCAATTGCGATTCGCAGCTCTGGAAGCCTTGTTGGAGCAGGTACCCGGGCTCGAACCCGACGTTTCATATCCTCCTCCATAAGCAACAGTTTCCTCGATGCAACACTGAGAATAACGTTCTCCAGGACGACGATGTACTTTCTGACGTCGATCACTTCCATGTAGACTCACCCTGGTCTCATCATTGAAAAGTACATTACTCCACTGCTCTAATGTCCAATCCCTATGCTCTCGAGCAAATTCAAGTCGTGCTCGACGGTGTGCTACCGTTAATGCTGGGCCTGTTGCAGCTCTTTTTGGGGTCAGGTTCCGTTCAGCAAGTCTCTTTCTGACGGTATCTGAACTTATTACCACTTGGCGTTCGTCACGCAGACTTTGTTGGACTTGAACTGCGTTGAGGTGGCGATTTCGCAGAACAGTAAGGTGGATATAACGATCATCTGCTGCTGATGTAGCCCCAGGTCTGTCCGTACCTGGACGGCGATCGAATGCTCCAGTCTCTAGGTATCGTCCGTAAACTCGTTGCACCGAAGATCTGCTGATTCGAAGGTGTTGTATCCATTATTAATCGAAAAAAGTAGCAAAAACACACGCGTCTGACAACCCTCATTTTAAAGAAAAAGAACGCTAATTTCAAACTCTGGTGAAAACAGAGCAAATCGTTAGCATTGTATTTGTTGCTTGATTACAATGTGAGTTGACGGTACTTTCGATTAATTTGTAGTAATTTTAATCACCATGAAACGCACTTTTTGTAGGTATAACTGTGATAGTTGTAAGTTTTATACTTTTTGAGAAAATCGAATCAGAGTTCCTAGGTAGCGGGTGGCTCGGTTTATTTGCTAACCAGTGTAGAAGAAGCCTTTATTATTAATTGCGAGGAGGTTCGTATAGAAAATTATGAAATTTATAAAAAAACAAGGTGGCAAGGTGGTAGTAGGTAGTTAGAAGGTACTAGGTTAGTTAGTAAGTAGGTACTAGGTACCTAGTTAGAAGGTAGTTAGTAGGTACTAGGTACCTAGCTAGTAGGTAGGTAATAGGTAGTTCGTAGGTAACTAGTAGGTAGTTCGTAGGTAGTTAGTAGGTAGTTAGTAGGTAGCTAGTTAGTAGTTAGGTAGTATATTAAATTCAAGAGCATTGCAACGCATAGTAAGTTTCATATATAATAATGAAATAATGGAATTTTAGGTGGCTAGTGCTGCTGTAGCAAGTGCAAAGCAAAGTCAGGATACGGATGGGTTTAATTATATTATAGACTAGCTTCTGCCAGCGGCTTCGCCCGCGTGAAGTTTGATTATTGTCCCATGGAATCTTACTGCCGGGATAAAAAGTATCCTATGTTTTAATCCAGGTTATAAACTATCTGTGTGCAAAATTTCATCCAAATCCGTTCAGTAGTTGTCGCGTGAAAGCGCAACAAACAAACTTACATTCACATTTATTCTCCGATCTGCTAAGCTATCGGGAGTTACACGTGTTATTGTGAGTCAACTATAAAAGATAGACATAATATGCTGTCTTGGGATATTTTTTATATAATTTTATGTGGAATATTTCCGTTATACATGATTTCTATGTAGCTTTAACCATTAAGGCTGCACACGCGACGGAAGCTAAAAAAACCAAGTAACTTCTCCCGTTTTCCCAACATTTCCTTTCACTGCTCTGCTCCTATTAATGGTAGCGTGATGAAAAGTATACTATTACCTGCTCAGGAGTATGTAGAATAATTGTACCAAGTTTCGTTAAAATCCGTCGAGTAGTTTTTTTTTTCTATAAATAACATACAGACAGACAGACAGACAGACAGACAGACAGACAGACAAAAATTTTACTGATTGCATTTTTGGCATCAGTATCGATCACTAATCACCCCCCGATAGTTATTTTGTAAATATATTTCATGTACAGAATTGACCTCTCTACAGATTTATTATAAGTATAGAAGTAAGTGTTTCTGCTAATACATGCTAACTTATAATTATTTTAGGATTCCATTTCATTTTACTATTATATTTATTTATATTTACAGATGGAAAACTATACTCCTGAAAAGAACATCCAAATTGGACGGAGAATTATTAACCTTTACTATTTTTTGGAAAGTTATAAAAGATCTCAAATCATGGACCATTAGATTGCGGACTATCTTGTATCGAGTTAGTTGGATGGAAACTAAATTTAATTTATAAAAATTGTTTTGGTGTTATATCAACATAAACCTGAAAAAAGCTTAAATTATAAGAGGTATAATTCAAACCTGAAAAAATGACTTAAAACTTAATGTGGTATAACGTAAATCTGAAAAAACTGGTGTCACTTCATTTTTTTTTGTATTAGGGACTTTATGGATAAATGTTTTAAATTTTAATGAATAACTTTTATTTATCACACATATCCTTAAATTTTCAAGTTCACACTCAAAACAAATACAAATAAATTAATAAGTCCCATCTAGTTGTTTGTAAGATCTATATCTTATTTACACGTCGCTGTTGTTAAAATACGCCATCTATTAAAATCTTGGGCGTAATCTCGCTAAAACGATAGTGTTATGAGTGTGATCGTTAGATGGCGTTCACGTCGATTGTGTTAATGTGTGCGTGCGTCGTTCAAGGTCAGTTAGGTCTACTAGTCGCCTTAAAACACATTTATGTATGGGAACATGTCACATTGACAGCTGTTTTTAGATAATCAGACTGTTATCTTCTCGGTGAACATAGATCTAAGTCACACATCCAAGAGCATCATGTAGGTGTACCGGTACTATAAGCCCTCATTAACCTCGTAGTTAGGCTAATCTTCTTACAAAAACATAATGTCTCACCGAAGTTCAGTTTCTGGCCCAAACCGATTATTCGGCTCTATCCACAACATTTAGAAGAATCCGGGTTTGATAACCCTTATAGGAAATTCAGTTCAAAATAGGCTAAAAGTGAATACAATAAAGTTTTTTTAAAATTTATCTAAAAGTTTTGCCTGTATTTGAAAGCTTAACGAGATGATTATAATAATCGTGCAAGGAGAATGGTTATCGTAGAATATTTTTCAAAAACAGTATTAAGATTTCACTATACCCAGGGTTCCTGATAGTTTTTTGTGCTACTGCAGTAGGACAAAAAACTCTGCCACAACATAAAATACTGTTGCATAGATCGTGGTAAGAAAAAATATTTCAGCTACCATCATCCATCTGCCTAGCCTTTTCCTAACTATGTTGGGGTCGGCATCCAGTCTAAACGGATGCAGCTGCATACCATGT
Source organism: Xestia c-nigrum (assembly GCA_916618015.1). Taxonomy (NCBI): domain Eukaryota; kingdom Metazoa; phylum Arthropoda; class Insecta; order Lepidoptera; family Noctuidae; genus Xestia; species Xestia c-nigrum. Next base: position 17,741,771 of record OU745255.1, on the reverse strand, counting down.
TTTACATAGAGGCCTATCTGACCTCCACAACCCAGTTAAAACTGGGGATTACGATACCACTTGGTAAGACTGGTTGTCAAACTTTTTGGGCTACTGAGTACCTGTAAGTCCTGTAACGACTGCCAAAGATGGGCAAATGACAGCCGGAACCAACGGCAAAGCACGGGGAAACTCGTATGTAAGGGTGGTCACCCATCCACAGCTGGACCAACGTAGGAAAGCACGGCTTAACCTAAAGATCGACCCGAGCGGCTGTTATTATTAAGCCACGAGACGTTGCTTATATTTCAGCCACTCAGACTCCTAAAATATTGCATATTTATGCATTACCTTACATTACCATTTTATTAATGCGAAAGTTTGAAATTTTGAATGGACGAATGTATGTTTGCTATTCAAACACGTCAAAACGGTTCACTGGTTCTGAATGGAATATGGCACAGGGATTATAGTCTAGAATAACACATTGGCCGCCTTTTAGTGTTGTTTGGTATTTTCTTTCATATACACTATACACATCAAAATATCCAAGAGAATGTAGTTGCGGGCGACAAATTCATAAAGGTACCAAGATCATAAGTGTTAGTGGAAACATCTAAACTATTCTCAACTGTATCAAACAAGTAAACTTAATCAATGACTCCACTAATAACAAGATATTAATTTCGCACACAACTATTTATAGATTAATCAATACCCAACTGTAAACAATATACCAACTACAAAACATAATAGCTGACGTACATAAGCTTCTCATCGAAGTATATAGATTGTATAAGCCGGATATAGTTGTTGCTTTGATCGCAGCTCAGGTAGGTAGGTAGATGCATCCGAACAGGGAATTAATTACGAGTAAAATGTGCTCCGTTAAACTTGGTAAACATGTGCAGGTAGCTGGAATATTATATGAGCTCATAGGTATGAGGAACAGAGTGTGAAGTTTCTCATGAAGGGAAAATCCTCCGATCAGATTTGTGTTGACATTTTATTTACTTCCTTATTTTATTGTTGACATTGTAGAACCGCTTGGCGGAACTGACACATTAAAATTTCCGGACCACCCGCGCTCACGCGATGACGTAACTCCACGCGCCAGATGGCCGCACTTATGTAAACATTTTTTGTTTAGTCGTTGGCGGCGGCCGTAATCTCAAGTTATGTTTTTGTTAGAGCTTATGAATGGCCCTTTCGGGTCGTGTTAAGTGTTTGTTGACATTTCGTCTCTAATTTATTATATTAATTGGTAAACATTGACTATGGTTGAAAAAAAACATTATGTGAACTTTAAAAATTATTATTTCAAAAAGTAAATCGATACCATATATATTTTATGGCTTTTATTGGTGGAAGGGTTGTATCTTCATACGAAAAAAAATACAAACACACCTCATAGTAAAAAAATATTTATTTACAGGCATAAAACTGGCACAAAATATTTGCCGACGGTGAAAAATTTTTCAACAAAATTAAATAAATTATTACGACTATACAGTTTCACGAAACTTAAAAATATAGTTACCATCTGAAAGCTACATTCATAGAGGAACTTATGCGTAAATATTAAGTGCATAGGTCTATTCAATACCGAAATACATGGGATTGATTGAAGGAATTCCCACTTACGTAAATGCGTACTTAACATTTCTTGTCTTTTTTGTTCAGTGAAGTTTGAGTAAAGAAAATACAATAAATCTAACTATATTCTACAAGAAATGCCCTTTCCAATGAGGTATAACACATGTTATTCAATAGCCATCGAAAAAAAATACAAGTAAAGAAATATCACAAATCGGGAGTATTGACAAATCACAGTGTCACGTGACACCCATAAAGCCCGGGTTACACTGGATACACATCACAGGTTAAAAGCTATTGTTTGCAAAAACATGTGTGATACAAATAATAATGAGGGTTCACAGATCCCAATCCCGGTTTCGACGGGAGGATGATTGCAAGAATTTTTATTACCCGACTGCAAAAAAAGAGGGTAATGTTTTTTCAATGTATGTAAGTAATATTCGTTGGTACCGTCTACACAGCCGGGCTGAGCTTTCCCTCCCACTTCTTCTCCTGCGCTGCCTTCTTCAGGGCTCTGTGGTATTCCGGCGAGTACCTTGAAAAAAAAAAATCAACGATTAAAAGAAACACCTTCAAATAATTATCAAATTTCAAATAAATGTTTACTTACACAAGTGAAGTCCCAGCCAGTTGTGAGGGTCCCGCTTGCGTATCACCGGAAATATCAAACCACCTAGAAGTAGAAAAATATTGAATGAAGAAAAAACATAATTATGTGATTAAATTTCAAATTAATGTTTACATACGGCGTCGGTTCTGCCTCTGCACAGCAGCAGCTACTGCAAAAAAAAAAAAAAATTCAAAAACCTTTCCAACAACATCTTCAAAACAAACCAACAAACAAACAAACAAACATAGTTCAAAATAAGAAATTAATAAAAAACAAAACAAAAAAAAACGACCGATGTCCGTTACGAAATTTCTCCGGGTGTGTTCCTAGCTTTACGGTGGCGGCCATCTTGACAGTTCATTGAATTTATGTTTTTCGCCGAACCGTTGAACAAAAACTAAAATCTCATCATAATTTTGTATATTTCGTATATGTTTTGCTTGGAAACTATTATCGAGTAACTATTCAATGCGATAGTTGTTACTTTTTACACAGAATTGGTCAAAATTATCAAAAACACTACGAAAGCATTCCGACAAAAGTCCCGTTGCGACTTACACGGCACCGAAAATCACTCAGAAATTGAAATATACTTACCTCTGGGTAAAACCCCGTTGCACACACATTACCTATATTATAATTAACCAATAAATCAGTAATTTACTCAAAAATACTCGCCCGTCAGCAAAATATATATTTTTTTCTGTGAGAACAATTCTCCGTGGCGCCGCGAATTCACAGACTGACTTTGATAATTATTTTCTTAACCACAGACACAGTTGTGAGGGCCTGTGTTGCAAGTTTTAAAGGCGGATATTCTCGATCATTCAAATAAAACAAAGAGAACCGAGCCAAAACACAGAGGTTTAAAGCAATAAGCAAAAATATGACGACACAATTCTATCCACCCTAAAGGGGTGATGAGCCGCCAACGCATAAAAATTTCATCCACCCTAAAAGGGTGATGCGCCGGCAAGCGGAGAAATAGTTTATTGATTTATTAGTTGCTTTGTTATTCCAAATTTTATAATTGCCATTTTTATCTTCTTACAATTTTATCATTTATCTTATTTCTTTATCTTTATTTTTGGCATTTTGGGAACATTTATTGTAGGACTTGTTTAGACATTCTTGTTTTGATATTTTGTTATAATTTTATATACCAAATGTATTTGCTGCAAGTACCTATTTAACTGAATTAAATTTTAATTGATTATAACATTTGTACGCCAAATGGCAAAACATAGAGCACATAATTATGAAATGTAACATCTCACAGACTCTGTAACTACCTATGTTGACAAATAAACATTCTGATTCTGATTCTGTTATGTCTGATGTTCTATTGACCGACCTCTTGAGTTTAGTGCTCGAATCAGAAATGAAGACATCCACAGGAGAACCGAGGTTAGCGACGTAGCCCGAAGATTTGCCAAACTTAAGTGACTGTGGGCAGGGTACATTGCTCGCAGATCGGATGGCTGATGGGGCCGAAAAGTTCTGGAGGCGCGAACCGGATAACGTTGCGTTGGAAGGCCTCCCACTAGGTGGACCGATGACCTGGTGAAGGTTGCGGGAATCTGGTGGATGCGAGTCAAACAGGATCGGTCAAATACTTGGGGAAGGCCTATGTCCAGCAGTAGACGTCTTGCAGCTGAAATGATGATGATGACAGACTTCGGTTGTTGGGTTCCTATACAGGGTGATTTTTTGAACATCGGAGCGCGCAACCATTTTTACTATTGGACCAACCGTGAACTCGAGAAAAAAATATCAGCTGCTTCATACATTATTGGTCGCGTAACTCGAAAAAAGGTAGACAGCAGCTGATTTTTTTATGACGATTTCATGGTCGGCCCCACAGTAAAATTTGTTCATATTCATGAGTACTGTACGCCCTTAAAGTATTTCCAAAGTGTTAAAAAAAATACCTAGTATAAAGGGTGTAAAACACCTCTTAACGAAGACGACAGGCACTTGTTCTCCCCGTCATTGCGATCATTTTCTTGTTCTACACCATACCTGGGAATTTTCTAGTTACGGAGATATTGGGGGTCAAAGTTCCAACTTATTAACAAGTTTTTTTGAAATACGAATTTTTAGTGTAACATTTTTTTTAAACGACTTTCAAAAGGAGGAGGTTCACAATACGTCGGAATCTTTTTTTTTAATGTATGTTCTTTTAAACACCTCTACGACCCCTGCCCTGGTACTTCAATCCATCCATTAACACAATGTTTTAAATGTGTTACTACATTGAGTTCTACCGCAACCCACGATTTATTACCCCAAAAAAAAAGTCGTTTCCCTGCAATAATTTTACGTAAAGTTACTTAGTATGATGTACAGAATGCTTGGTTGACGGCTTCGTGATGAGGTGGTTTACATCCTGTAGTAGTCGTTAATCGCGCTGGTATCTGTAGGCTGCTGAAGATGATGTTCATGACTTGATGGGATTGATGCTTGAAAGCCGGTCATCAAAGAGGAATTTACCATCATCAAGCAATAATAGCTTGCCGAAGATTCACTATTTCAGATCACGGATTGTTATTGTTGTTGAAGCAGGAATGAGATTTAATCCTTTAATCACCTCAAACATATTGTATAGCTTCCACGTGTAGGGTTTCGCTTGGCAGATTCTTAGGGTGTGTCCAGACCTGGTGAATGCGCCGCGGATGCGTCTCTCGCGAGTTGCTTGTGAACTGCGCGCGTGTTGCTCGCGTGAGCGGTTAGAGCTTACGTTTGGTGCGCGCCGCCGCTCTGGTTCAACTTCGGCTAGGCTCGAGTGTGCACATAGTTTCTTTCGCGTTTGAACTATGAGCGTCACTTTTGAATTTGCTTCCGAAGATCCTTTAAGAAGCTTTGTAGAGACGCAGTTCGCAAGCGGCTCACGAGCGGCGCATTCGCCAGGTCTGTCTAATCACACCCTTAAGTGCCTCAACCTACAAACTAATTTAATATCCTCTTAGATTATTGGAGACTTTATGTATTTGAACGTGTAGATCGTTCGCTGAGTTTCGAAACCGTTTTCATGTTTTGAATGGCAACGAGAAAAGCGACAAGACAATTTTTTAAGTTGTTACCAAGAAGTAATTAGTAACTATATATAAACTGTTAACATGAATTCAGCATAATATGTGTGTAATTATCCATATCTCATTTCTGTACATCGTCAGAAGTTCTGACGATTTAATTCTAAACCCTTTGTCAGAACACACGCAGAGGGTTTAGTTAGAAGTTGTCCAATAAACGCTTGGCTATTATACTAATATTTGAGGAACGGCGTCTGTGACAATGTGTTATAAAATTACGTTATTGCCTTTTCTACAGTAATAATAGACCACATTTTGTATTTTTGATTCTATTTACGAGTTATGACATTTTTTCGATTGGCGGCGCTAGTGGACTGTAAGAGGGCTCTTAAGGGAAAGCGTCATGAAAGCCCGCGAAATTCAAATTTTCTAACGTTTTTGCAATTTGCTGGCAAGTGCTAGGTTGTATGTTGATGAAAATATCGGCCGCGGCTGTAAGACGTATGTAGTTACAGAATTATAATCATCAAAATCATCAATACAACACTCTAAGCTCACAAAAGTCTAGGAACGACTTTAACTTTCTTTAAAATGTTCCTCGCCTTATATGAACGGGGGAGTGTTGTATTTATGATGTTGATGATTATAACTCTGTAACTAGATATGTTTTGCAGTCACGATCGATATTTTTAAGTTTTCAACTTCATATACAACCTATAATGCTACCACTGGGTTGCAAATTGCAAAAAAACGTAATATAATTTGAATTTCGCGGGCTAAAAAGATATTGTTCTAACTTTTTCACGTTTTTTTATGTTTTTAAAATAATATTGATGTATGTTCAGAATGCTTGTTTGACGGCTCCATAAAGCGGTCGTTTACACCCTTTATATTAAAATGCATATCCTATGGATTTATGGAACATGATCAAATCATGCGTTAAATGATTAAGTTCCACTCAAGAATTCGAATCTCCCTTGAACGAAATCTAACTAACGAATTAACTTTAAATCCTCGACCTCAGATGTGTAGCCGGAATTGAGGTCTTGTCCCAATTATTCCTACTGTGAGAAGTTAGCTAATTGGCCTGACTCGAACAATACGTGTCAACAGGCAACAAACTGTAGGTATTATGTTTAAAAATTATGAGCTGATCCTTCGACATTCAGATGACATTGACAGGTGCTGAAACAAGATGGTGGCGCGGCATTAGTTTCGATTTTGACCACGAGCCAATAGATCCTTGTAAGACGTACAGCAGCCATTCCAACAGGCAAAAAACTGTATCGTTACGAGTTAACAACTACCTACTTATATGTCAACGTAGTAATTCTACCATTGTCACGGTAGCATTTCGTGCATTTCCGAAGCTCTGTATTGATTTACGATGTATTTTCGGAGCTCTTATTGGTAGATTAATTAGTGGCGCTCGTCCTCGAAATTGTATTGTTCGCGTTGATGGACGTGGTAAAGTTACATAACAGAAAGATATTATGTAGGTATGTATTAATTCATATTTGCTTTTACATGTTGCCAGTTTATCGTTGGATTTACCAAACGAAATTAAGCGAACTATTGCCCAGTTCATCTCTGTGCTTAGTGTTTGAAGTGTTATACTTATAAATAAAACCCTCAAGAACAAAATGGAAATCATTTTCATAAAACGAAACCTTTAATGTGTCAAATAAATTGAAATCCACAAAAATCCACCATGTTAAAAGATACAGTGATCTAATTTTAATATAGAAACAACAACATGTTTGTATATAAGAAGGCGTCATTAACTTCAAACATAAAACTCCCTCCTTATAAGAAACTCATCAGATTTTTCATTAATTATAGCGAGTAGGTAACGCAAAGTTAGTTCAAAGTTCAAAGCTAACCGTGGAACAAGAACAATACTTCTCGTTCACTCAAAACTTCAGTTACTCATTTGTTCACTCAAAACTTTAGCTTTATTCACTCGTTCCGCTGTTATAAACAGGAATAGAGATGAGAAACTCGCAGGGAGTTGTTCATTCTCCCTAAACATTACGTATACAACATTATTTTTTGTTTACACTAAACCCGAAAAGGGGTCACTGTACTCATCATTTTGAACAACTTTTTCTATGGGACGAACCTTGAAATCGCGAAAAAAAAATCAGCTGTTCCCTACATTTTGACGAGTTATGCGAACATAAATGTAGGGAACAGCTGATTTTTTTTTGAAATACCTTCCTCATTACATGACATTTTGTAATATTGGGTTAATTGACTACATAGTCAATTAACCCAATATTACAACATCAGTTTAAAATTCGTAATACTAATCATCTCTACATATTATTAAAAAAAACAAAAAGCTTCCACAGCGTCTGTCTGTCTGTCTGTTCGCGATAATCTCAAAAACTACTGCACTGATTTACATGCTGTTTTCACCAATGGATAGAGTGGTTCTCGAGGAAGGCGAAGGTTACAACATGTACGCGGGCGAAGTTAGAGGCATCAGCTAGGGAAAAATAACAGGTCTACATCAAATCTGCACCAGTACTGGGTCCGCGAGTCCATTACGGCCCATTTACGGTTTCTCTCTTATACAGCGTGTACCAGAAAGGTGTGGTTATATTTCAGGGTATGATTCAGACTATCAAACTGGGCGGGTGAGTCCCAGTCTCTACTTCTTCTTTCTAGTTCTATCCTACTTTAGGCGGAGCCGGCTTACCTTATTTTCAGACGTCAGGATAATCTATCCTAGGTTGTCATAGTCAAGCAGTTCGTTCTCCAGTAGAAGCTTTTTGTAAGTGGTGAAAGTACAAATTGCTTTGAATAAATAAAACAAGATACGAATTAAACCCTATTTTATTTCTTTCAAAACAATTCTTAGGACTTTAATCATAACAATACCATTCGAAACTGAAACCCTTTGTGGACAGTGACAGTAAAGCAACCTAATTAAAATCTTGTTGACACAGGATATTAGAAGGGCTTGTCAGACCATCCCGTAACTTCTAAATAACAAACGAGACCCAAAGTCGATGAGGGTTTATGTACTTTGATCGACATCTTGTAAATGTAAACAGTTGGGTAAAGTGGGCGCATTTAGAAAGTTGGCAAGCTCGCGAATATCTGTCACATATTAACCTGTTTTATTTAATTTCGAAATATTACTGTATGGAAATTAGAAATGTGGCTATCTAGCGAACTAGAATATTCATTATGAAATATAATCATTATAAAACATATGCAATACGGGTATTTATCGCGAATTTACCTTTAATTTAATCCCAACGTTTCGACCGGATTGCACCAGCCGTGGTTGCGGGGAGACTGAAGTAATGGAGGTACCGCGACAGCAAAGTGAAGGCGTTTTTTCAACTACCCTCACTCATCTTCATAAATGTTAATTAGGGCCGGATCACTCTAGGACATAATCATTAGTATCACAACACCGAATAATCAGTGATTTATCTAAAAAAACTATTTGGAAACTTTTCCAAAATTAAATGCGTTTTCTACACCACATACGGTTACAACATCAAATTCAGTGTTTTAATTGCAATTCACTATTAATATTCTAGTTCGCTAGTTAGCCACATTTCTTATTTCCATTCAGTAATATTTCGAAATTAATTAATTATGTAAATATTTGACAGATAGTACAGCACAGTACAGTACTGCATTACTTTCACAGTTTTTTATGTCTTCTGACTGGGACTGTAGCTACATTTAATGTTCATTTTTGTTTCGACAATTCAAAAGTCCCTGTAACTGGCCTACTTGAAATAAATGCTTTGATTTTGATTTTGGTATTTGCGAAGTTGACAACTTTCTATTTGGGGTCGGGACAACACGTTATCAAAACTAAACTCTAAAAAAATATTACTGGAACTAAAGCTAAACTCTTCCTAGTGCCACTTTACACCGCTTTTATTACTTAACAAGTTACACACGGAACAAAAAAAAAAAGAAACAATTCAATGCAAAATAAGAGTGGCACAACCCGCGGGTTACCCTATCAAAAATTTTCAATCGTTTTGTTTGCAAGTAACCCCAGATTAATTAACCGTTAGTGCCCTACCGACACCTGTCGTTTGATGCTGAAAAGTCATTAATTGGTTTAGCAAAAAAAGAAAACATTCACTTGTTTGTCCGCTAAAACTTGTCCGAACTGACTGTTGCAACAACGACTCCATTTTATGTGTGATATATAGTTTTACAGATAAGTTTTAATGGACTGATTTAATATTTCGTTTTTTATTTCTTTTATTTTTTTCTGGCAACAATTATGCATGTATCCTTCCGGTGGATTAATCAATACCGGCGGGTCACTTATCGGAGAATTCATAACATTCCATAACGCGTTTGGCCTTTTAACACTCTCACTGATGAAACTGGCCGATAAAGGAGGATTGACATCAATCGACTCTCTTCAGTTTTTAGTAATTCCTAAGTCTAACTACAACTATAGTCCGTAAAAACTACCCATATAGAAAAATGAATTCAAAATTAATATTTTACAACGTACTCCATTTTCCTCTCAACATCAACATAAAATTTACATTAATTCACCATGTTACGTAGTCAAAAAGGGGATGGATATTTCGTCTTAACAAATTCAAATAAATTTAAAATCTAAATTGAGTTTTCACCTTGCCCGTTGCGTTCATGTTTTTCTGGGCTTACGGGCATATACCTAGGGTTGGCTATCTCTGTTTGTTTATTTGTTTTAACTCAATGTGTTATCTCGTTTAAGTAAATATTTGATATGAGTCCAAGGTTTGTGTTTTAAGTAAATAAGCAGGTGTGCAATATTGTAATATAGTTGTATCTCAATTGTGGTGTACAGTCTGTTGCTGGCCTTGTTCCGGGTTTTATGGGTGCAACACGTTTTTAAAGTGAAGATTTCTTTAGTCACGCTGAGCACTTTTTGGGTGAATCAAAATAATGGAACTCGCGTCATTGTGATCGAAAGCTTTCTTAAAACGGTTAGTCAAAATTAACCTCATACAATTAAGATAAAGTTTATTTTGGGTTACTCAGTTCACTTCATTCTTTTATTCACTTCTATCGGCAGGAGTTTTTTCTTCCATTCCCCTTCAGAATAAAGAATGAAGAGAAGAGGTTTTTTTAAATAGCAAAAGAAAGACGATCGCCAATCGGCCACACCGCACCCTCACTCATCCGGCCCATCAGGCATTTGCCCGATTTGCCCGTATGGCCAGCCCGGGCCTGTATACGAAGACTTGGTTTCAACGCGCCCCCCTTATTCTCGCGCCTCTAGGCTGCAGCCTAATCAGCCTAAAGGGTTAATCAGGTCGTGATCGTCACGCTATCATTTCCTCCTTAGGTCCATGTTCACCGAAAAGATAACACCCTGATTATCTAAAAACAGCTGTCACTGTGACATGTTCCCATACAAAAATGTGTTTTAAACAGCTGATTTAGATAATCAGATTGTCATCTTTTTAGTGAACATGGTCCTTAGTCTTTCATAACATGCCTCATACAAACAATTCATCCAAAGTGGATTCTATTCTATTCTATGCGGTTTTCATTTCACTTTAATTCAAATGTGATTAAAAGCAGCTGTGTCCTCAATGAGAAGAAAATGTAAGCGTTGGGCAAATTGTATTTTCTCAGGGCGAAGTTGAATTGGAATCGTGTTTGTTAGAATGTAATCATAGATCTGAGAGTTTGAGATTTGAGAGTCCATTCAGTCCTATTGTAAGTCTATTAATCACTTTTTCTGTCACAAACATGTAAAACCATAGCTTAAATTAATAAGAACTTAAAGGTATTTTTCAAATTATGATGGACACATATACATACAGGGTGTAAATCACCTCATCACAAAGCCGTTAACCAAGCATTCTGTACATCAAACTAAGTAACTTCACGCAAAAAATATTGTTGCGAAACAACTATACAACAACGAAACAACACTTAAAACATTGTGCTGATGGGTGGATTGAATAGTACGGGGATCGTGGAAGTGTTAAAAGTTAAAATCTTATAAAAAAAACTAGTATTTAAAAAAATCTTGTCAAAAAGTTGTAACTTTGACCCCCCATGTCTCCGTAACTAGAAGGTTCCCAGGTATGGTGTAGAACAAAAAATTATCGCAATGATAGGGGAAATAAGTGCCTATCGGCTTCGTAAAGAGATGTTTTACACCTTTTGTAGTTATGATCTTTTGTCCTTTTGCTGATATTTAAATAGATTATATTACTGAAATATCTACTAAATAAACATGATCTAACAGCTTGTGTTTTCAAATATTTTTTATTTTGTGAGCGGATGTAGTCTCTGATATCAATTTTTGATGGATAACACGACTCGTTTGACGGATGACCTAAACAGATAAAAAAACGTCAAATTGTGTGTTCAGTTTCGAACTCAACTTTTTGATGAAGCCGTAGTTACAAGGTTGTTTGTACCTAAATGAAACCTACCTAGACATAAATCATAACTAGACTGAATTATTTTATTTTCCTTTCATAACAAAACGAAAATAGCTACTTATTTTACTTGGCAAATCGTTTTCTGTGGTAGGTTTCCAGACATAATGTGAAAAGATTTCGTTTGCCTTTAGTATCAAAGTAAAATAATAAATAAAATGCGGGTAAAAACGCTCGTCAACAGAGGACATAAGAAACTCCCTGAAATACACGGTGTTCGTGATATATTTGAAGGATTTATAGAAAAGTGCGGCAACATGGTACCAACGATAATAATGAGCGTGTAATAAGAAAGGCTTTCATTATAATTATTGTGAACCTTTGTATTGAATTTACAATGATCCTTGTATAATGATCCATGTTTATGGTAAGAAGGAAAATATGAACAAGGTAGATACAAGCCTTACAAAATTACACAAAAATGGCCCACTAAGCCACGTGTATCGTTTTAACTATTTCTGTAGGTTATGTATCAGTTTAAACTAAAAGCAGTATAGGTACCTATTAAGTTGAATACCGGTTGGGTCTCAAAAAGTTGGTTAGTGTTCAAGAAAGTATACTCGTATTTGATTATCTACATACCTACTTTATTTCTGGACGTTTACTTTACATTTTTTTCTATATCGGGTCTTCTTTTAGTTTAATTTTACAAGAAAAAGAGTAGGCATAGAGTATGTTTGAGGTTAAAATTTATTCCCATAACAAATTATTCAGTCGATAGTTTCTCTCGTTTTTTTTAACGGTTAAAAAACGAGAGAGTTTAAAAAATTTAGGAACTTTTAGAGCTGTGCAGGTGGCTATAAAATACTGGTCTAACACCATTAAAATTTGTGTTTCATCTACACGAAATGAAGAAGAACTACAAGATAAAAATTACATCAGCGAACGACTTCATATCCAACATATTACCAAAAATGTGAGAAAGAAACAACCAAGAAAATTATATCGTTTAGAAAAGCTTATGAAACGTAATTACGAACACACAGCGAGCAACACGAGATTAGCCACGTGTGTATATAAGTATGTCTGTATGTATTAATTAAAGCTTTGGCTCATATCATAACATAAGCAGTGAATTGTTCTCCGAGACAGCTTCAACGATTATGATTTTCTAAGAATATTTATCATGCTAAAGTAAGTTTCATAAGTACCCTGTACATTTTTGTTATAAGTTTTTCTCACTTGGATACATACTTTAAAAAAAAAAAAATTTTTGCGATATTAACTGCAGCAACTATAACCATAGTCGCTGCAGTTAATATCGCAAAAGCGGTCAATGACCCCACCTACATTTATTAAAGTTCGTAACTTTGAAATGCAAAAATAAGCCTGTTCAAGTCCTAAATCGTCATCTGTCGTGATCTTTAACATTTATTCCAATGAAAAACGATACGGTACATGGTTTTTTTTTATAATTAGTTTTCTACCGCAGACGTCCGCGCTCATTTTTATTAATTGTTTGATTGATCTAAATGAAAAAATTAAAACTACGATCGTGGAGTACGATCGTAGTTTTAATTTTCATCATTGGACACGTTACATTAAACTAAGCTTATTATTAATAACTTAAGATCTAACGTGTTTTTTTTTTAATAACTACATAGTAGGTATTTATTTAGGTTTAGAATTGATGTAAGTGAAGTCAGAAACGACAGTCGATTAAATTTTCAGGTAAAAGCATCATCATTTTGATAAACCAAAGGTTCTATTGGAAAAGTCTCGAATATCTTGAGATAAGAGTATTTTGTTTACCCACATAGAATATCGGATTTATTAGACTGGAAAACCTAGTCTGTCTACCTTTCCTTAGAATTTAACAGAAATCACAGAGGTCGAAATCGCAGAGACTAGAGACAGACGTCTCCACGAACAATACGAGTATCTACACTCATGTCCGAGTTTGGCGCAGGCTATCTGTCACAGGCATTGCTATCTAGTCAAAACAAGTGAATGTCAACTTGTACCAACAACTTGAAGTTGTAAACAATAGCTAACACTAATCCATATTAACCGTCGCTAAATACCATACAATTTAATTATAATGCAGATAATGTGTATTATAATTAAATTGTTTCAGCATGACGATGGTATAAATAAATTGCAAAACAATTTACTCAGTCAGTTAGAGTATTGGAAAATAATGGACACGTTTTTTTTTGTATTGTAAATCAATGGAAATTGACTAAAAATAATAAATAAATATCGCTGGACATTAACACACAGCGCCACCCAGTGCCACACTAAGCAAAGCTTGTGTCGTGGACACTAGATAGTTGATATACTACATATATACTTTTTTGTTTGTAAATACATACTTATTATACATATGAACATCCATGACTCGGAAACAGATGTCCATGCCCATCACACAAACATTTGCTCCTACCGGGATTCGAACCCAGGACCCTAAGAACGTAAGGCAGCGTCACTACCACTACGCCAATCGGGTCGAAAAATCGACTCGATTTGTTTTGAGATAAAACGCATCAAAACTCGGGAGTGGGGGCTCGTGACATCAGAACTCACAAAGAATTATACCAAGGCGTGACGTATTGAGAATATTAAAAGCGTCGAATCTTCGTTAATCTTGGTTAACATAACAAACGAAAAAATACTAATCAAATATTTTTTGATTATCTAACTGGCGGATTAATTAGATTTTTATGTCGTCCACCTTATCAGAAGCAGTCACGTTCTACGAGTAAATGATATGCATATGATATGTAAGTAAGTAGGTAAGCTATGTCAATTGACATACTTTTGTTTGTGTTGACAGAAATGTTTAACTAGTCGAATGAAAATCAGTGATTACTGGTAGAGGTAGTAGAAATATTCGTAAACCAATAAGGCGAATAGAAGAAATAAAAGTTGAAAGCAATACAAGCTCGGAAACAAGATCCCTCTAATCTTTGCAAATCCCAGTCTCAATAAACTTGTGCGTTTACTAACAGAATGAAAAACATTGTTTGGAAGCCGGGGAATTAGGCTGCGTGTTCATTTGAGCGGAGGGAGACAAGCGAGGTAGTTTAGCATGTGGAGGAGTACCTAAGGAAAATGAAGAGTGACATAACCACTGAAGAAATAAATAAAGGAAAACATGTCATGCGTTTATTTAGCATAGAATACAAGGCCCACAACAGTTTCTGCAAAGATAAAACCTATCCAATCCTAAATCGCAGAAATACGTCAGTCACGGCTACATTGAACAGGTCTAGCTTAACAATACCTGACACCTATTGCACTAAAGCGGGGCAGAAGCTGGGTAAGTGTGAACGGCGTGAGCTTTGCGGAATTCCTTTGACGAATGTTTTCCAAGCTCTGCACTTTTCCACTCTGTTTCGTCCGAATGGTCAGTCTGAGCATGATCCGAGGCACTAGTAGGAGCGCGAGGTATGAACATACGCAAATACTTCGATATTTGAATTGAAAACGCTACTATCTTATAGCAATTGTTATCAATAGATATGGATAAATTCTTAAAATCAAGTAATTGTGACAAGAGAAATGAGTTATTTTAATTTTAAACTTGTCCGTATTTACGGTATATATTTACAACGCGCGCGCTTGTAGTAGGGCTCTGAAAGCGCCGGCCAACTCGCGCTATAAGCACATAAATGATAATCAATCTTCCATCTTTGTATAGTTTTTATTTGTAGGATCTAGGTAACAAACTACGTTGGTAGTCCGTAAAACTGAATCTAATCAACGTTCTATACCAATTTAAAACCTACTTAAAATTAGTTTTATCAATTTGCCACCCCAAATAATAAGCTCTTTATGAGCCACTAATTAGCGGGTTTACGGTTCATCGGGCGTAAAATAGCAAACTAATTAGAATGTTGGGAAAAGGTACACATTGTGCTAAAAGTTCATATACTTACGTAGATTTTAATGAGGTCCGTGTCAAACGATTTTAAACTGTAGATGGGTTTACATAACGAGAATGTTAAAAGATGTAAGTAGATAAAAAATGTTTTTTTTTTTTATAAATTTTTTAACGGCTAAGATCAAGTGGGACAATGAGCTGTCAGCCGAAATAGCTGCTGTGTGGACCCCAGACACGGCCAAAAAACAAATGACGTATTAGGGAGGGGTTTTTGCTCAGCCATGAGATAACGCACACTAACTAAAACAGTAACCGATATTACTATTTTTAACCAACCGGCGATTTTTTGTATCGAGGTTCATAAAGGACAGTGGGTATTGGGTGTCCTCCTCCGAAACTTAATCGTTTTAACGGAAAAACACTTAACGATATTGCAGCCTCTTTACGAAGGACAGAAGCAACAAAAGGAAGCAATAAAATTGATCGTGAACACAATAAACAGCCTTCTTCATTTCTTCTAAAAAACGAGCACTAGGAGACCGTGGATGAATTCCATTTCCATGATTTTCCGTAAGCACTATAAAAATGTACTTTGGAGGAAACAAAAGGACTCCTTCCACTCCTTACATATTTTCTTCGGCATGTCCGAAATTATTATGATCGATTAGTTTATAGCCTATACATCGACTTTACATAATATGACCTTATTAACTCTTAGATGCATACATTTTCACATAAAGCCCGATACAGTAACCTACATTCAATGACATCAAGGGTGACTGGCTCCGTTGACTGACTATCGCCATTTTGTGTCCCATATATCCAACGAGCCACGCGAATGTTCGGCGCGGATAAGCGTTGTAATAAAACTAATAACTATACGCGACACCGCACGATGTAATCGCACTAGTGCGTTTAAAGAATAAGCCTCTGTATTCGCGCATGTTACTCCGGGCGAACTTGTGCACTCGAACAAGTTATTTGGTTTACAGTTTAACTCACAAAACACATTGTAAAATGTAAACCTTCTATCAATCTAAAATAGCTTCTTCGACCGTACATGAATAAAATATTGCAGGAGAAGTTAATTAAGGGCTTTATTCCAAATACGCGAGACGTATGTGTCCAGTACCTACACCAAAGAGAGACGAGAGTTTTTCCAAACGCATAAACAACGTGGATGTTGTTTTTGGAAAGCAAATACATCTCCCGGATCCTCTACTATCTTAGTTTACTAGCTAATCAAGAAGCCCAGATACTAATCGATCGTGCCAACACGATGAATGAAATACGAGTAGCTATATCACAAAATTACAGACAATTTTTATTCAGCCTTAGAACAAAAATGGCAAGAACTAGTCAACTAGTTCTTGCCATTTTTGTCCTAAAGCCGGATAATAATTTTATTGTCTGTAATTTCAGGCCTCCTACAACAGCTGAAATGTCTGGTTATGTGATGACGGCCGCTGAAGAGGGTTTTTAGCTGTTTTTGTTTCGCTGGAGAGTCTTACCTTTCTTCTCCCAGTTAATAATCTATTTGCTAACGAAGATGGCTTCAGATTTTCATCGCACATTTCTGTCACCACACTGAGTACGATAACCTTCACTTATAATATTTTATTATGTCTTATTTGGCTTAAATGCTTCAGAAAGCGCTATATTTACTACTAGAGCAATATTTAAAAATTAAGTTGTTATATATCCAAAATTTCACTCAAATACAGGAACCAATACAAAATAAGTTACAAAAGTTACTCTTCAATTTCAGTTAGACATGATTGAGGTTTGAGGTTTCAAGCAGCTTACGATCGAAAATAGTTGCAATGCATCTGGTTTAAACAACCTGGTCGAAACTTTGGCAGTGTTAATTGAGGTCTACGGTCAATACAGCATTGATCCAGTTCACACTATGAAACCGGTGTACCAAAGGGAGCATTGAAACTGTCGCTCCGATGCATTAAAAGTATTCACGCTTTTGTGACTGCAGATATCGATATTGGTACGTTGTTAAAAAGTTTTCAAACAATTTCATTTGAATACCTAGATATGTGTAATAACTAAATAATACCGTACATTTGAATGCCTAGTTTGGGAATTTGGTTAGTATATAATTCTTATTGTCACTAACTAACTGTAATTTAAAAAAAATTTAATGATTGCCATGATAAAAAAGTGATGACAATGCTGGGATTTTTAGTAAGAATTAAGTGTCTTAAATGACAAAATACCTAATAATGGTGGGTTTTTCTATTGAATTCAGAACACATAGTTTACTCCGACGGGATGTATTTTCCCAGTGTAGGACCTTATTCAACACCCGGTTGGTCGCGTAGTGAGTTGTAGACGAGGCAAATAACAATGAGACTATGCAATATCGTCACAACTTTATATTTTACAAGCCAATTGAATATGCCATCATCAAAACTGACACTGAAACTTCTGATTCTGTTGGCCATTGAAAGAATTGGTAAATTGGTCATATATTAATTCTTTGTAAAAGGCATTGGACTTAGTTAAAATTACATTTTATTAACTAGTACAACGTTGATGTCAAAGTCAAAAATGTGTTGTACGGAGATACGACGTAAGTAACTCCCGTTGAAATTCGGTGTAGAAATACAATGCTCTAGGCCACTTGTCCTAGCCTCCCTGATGTTATTAGTTCTCCTTAAAGTATTGAATACCTATAGTTTTTTGTAATCAAACGAGATAAAAATGTTAAACAAAGCAATGATGAACACGACAAAAAGTTCATTCGAAGACTATGAAGCTTACTACGATCAAGGTCTGATCCCTGTCTTGTAGGTTATTTTAGTGTCAATATTATTAATGCAACGATGATATTAAGAATTTTAATTGAACTAAAAGCACTCTTCCCTGTTTCCACTTAACAAACTAAAGAATTTGGCATTATTATAAGCGGTAATAGTATGAGACGGTTTTCGTTGGTTCCACGAAACTATGTCCTAGCATATCTCTTGAACCATAAAATTAAATGTTAATTTATGAATATTGCTTAATTTTTTATAATTTGATTCATACCTGTTTTCACACTTTTCAATTTAAAAATACAAATATAATGGTTATAATATTAAAACAAAAATAAAACACACTTTCAAACTACCACAAACCCTGGCACTCAATAAAAGAAGCACTCGTAAAATTCGAAATTCAAACGATAACCGCAAGTTTAGAAGCGAAAACTTGGCGCGATTTTCCCGCTTGAAAATGGCGGGAGCGCTCGCGGCCGATGTCTCGTCTCGACTAGTCGAGATCCAACGAAAGGGATGCTGGGACCCGGGCACGTCCCCTCCCGCTGCCTGATGTCACAATGTAGCAGGCAGAAGGCCTGTTTCACTCCACAGATAAACATGGTCGATAAAGACTACCTACTACACAAATATTGACTTCTGAATTCTGACGATAATTGTTTAAATATCTCTATTTTTTTTTGTTAAATTAAAAATGTCAAGATGGTTCTAGAATAAAGATAATGAAAAACAAACCAGGCGAACTGATTGTTTAAAAAAAAACGGTTGAAAAGGATGAAACATTTTGCAACCATAAACACTTCTTCTACATCAAACAAAGATTTATCACTTAAATACGACAATAGTGGAAAAGAAGAGGCGAATTTTTCGTAACCAGCCGACGATAGTTGTCCGGAAACTCTAGTTTTGCATTTTCCGAACGCTGTAGTTAGAACGCTGTTTAGTCATTCAATGAGTTATTGTCATAAGTTGTCCTTCTCCACTTTTATGTCACCCTGGGTACGGCACTGAGCCACTAGCCTTTGTAAACCACGCAAATTGGATGCGGTTACTCAGTTAGTAGCGTGTGACAGTGTTATGGTATGAAAATACTTTGACTACGGTACCCCCTAATTGTGTTTGAAACGTGTGACATGTACCAACCCACACCGGCCCCGCATGGTGGTATAACCCTCTCCGTTTTACAGAGACATCTCCGTCGCATGCATTTCACAATATAACGGCTTCACTTTGGTAGATTACAATCTACCGAAAAATAAAGCGTTATATTGTAAGCAGGATGTTCAGTCGTCAATATTTCGGGAGTTTACAATCTCGCTAGAGAGATTACAATCTAACGTGTTTGACAATTTTAGGGTGACAGATATAGATAGTGAATTACGGTCCACTTCCTACCACAGAAAGCGTGTCCCAGCAGTGGGAACAATAAAGCTTTGTATTGTAGAAAATTGAACCTGCTTTTGGTTAAAACAGAATATTTAATGAGATAAGTTGGAAACGCGTGTGGGTTTGTTTTGAGCTCGCTGAGTTGAACTGTTGCAGGAATTAAAATGATTTAAATTAGACGGCGCTAAACAGGACTTCATGCTCAGAGATTCGTTAATTAAGGGTTTAATCTCTTTAAATTGTTTTGTGTGTGTTTTATCAGGAAATACAATATTGTAAAAGCAGTTTCAGTATTTGCGTATCTTTGCAACAAAAAAATAAACTCTTATTTCCGAAACAAAGGTAATTATACCAATGCAGGAATAGAAGTAGGACACATAGGACACATAGGATAGGACTAACTTAGGCCCCGTTCCGGATTAGACTGTAAACGATTTGACCGTTCATAAACCCGTTCCGAATTACCGTGAGCGCGATATCGATGTCCCTTGAATCGTCATAGATGACGTCATGACAAGCGCCATCTTGCGATTACACTGACCATGCCTCAAAAAATATCACCGTGAGCGCTGTCAAAAGACCTGATGACAGCTCTTAGCTGTCATAATCGTGAAATCTAAATCGGAACGCAAAATGTTGATGTTAGCGTTGTGAGTGATTATTTTCTTAGACGGAACGCAGCCTTCGTTGTTCAATTTCAGTTCAGTTCATTGAAGGTAAGGTACAGTGAGGTACAGAAAAAACATCTGTGCTCCGAAAACCTTCATTTTCATACTTATATATTTTTAATACAATTTTTAGTTCTCCTTCGACATCACGTTCATCAAAAACTTTCATTACGTATATTCTACGTAGATAGGGAGTTTTCGTCGACAGACAACCCTTTGAGCGCCTCTTTAAAGCACTTTTGTGTTCCACCCTGAACATTATTAGGAAATGTTGAATATTAATATGGTTAAGAATCTCGACCCTTTGCAAAAATGTGGCTACATGCTTGTGGCGTTCTCACAATGAAAACAAATTTTCCAAGGTTATGTTCATTGTCAAAGTTCGTTTTCCATAGAATTGGTGAGAAATCATGGTTTGAGGAAGTATTACAAGTAGAAGTATTGAGTGACAAAAATAAATATTAAACGTACTAAAGCTAGGTAAGAGTTTCACACATTACAAGTTACTAATATTACCACAATGTACGTGAACTTTGTGGTGATAAATAAAATATTATTATTATTATCAATAGAGGCAGAAACAGGCAGTTTTTTATCAACCTTCAGCTTTAATTAGTAGCTGAAGCGTAATAAATGTTTCTTGGAAATATTATTTTACACGTGTTAAAACATTATTTCCATTTTAAGATAATTTTCCTGTTTTTCAATGTTAAAACTTTTTCTCTGTCAGCCTCAGAAGAAATTTTCGTCCATTTTGCTTAACTATATTTATATACCTATACTTACTTAGCAACAAAATAAAAACAAACCTAAACAAAATCTTTACTTACCTATTTATTTACCAATATATTTTCGTCCATAAAACACCAAAGAAGAAAATCCTATCAAAAATCACAAACTTTATAATAACTTCCAGGTAATATTATGACTTCCAAATATCTCAATTTCGCCAAGTCTTCGGTAAACTCTTCGGCAAATCGAATATTTTCGTAGATAATTTACTTCGGCTCCTAAGGGTAGGATAAATGTCCTGTTTCCCCTCTAAAAATAAATAAATTGAAAGCAATTGGGATGACTTTTAAATAAATTTGTTAGTAACGAAAAGAGATCTACTGGTATCTGACTAAATTGAAGATATAATTATTAACTGATTTCAATGTTTCGATTTTATATGACTGAATTTAACGTTATTGGAATGTCGGGTGTTACTGTCTTTCCCAACATTTCTTGATTTTATTTACTTAGAACTAGTCTTTACATAAGTCGGTAAGTACCTCAAATTCAAACTCAAATCATTTATTTCAATTAGACCATTACAGCACTTTTGAATGTCAAAAATACAAAGAAAAATCAAAGCTACAGTCACAGGCACAAGGCATAATAACTTGAGAAAGTAGGTACTGTAGTTGCCCATTCCCTAGCGTAGATCTCTATGGAGAAGAAAGGGCAAGAAACTCCATACTTACATTATAAGTATCCACGTAGAACGTAGGTTTTTTACGAAAGAAGAAGAAGAAGAAAAAAAAAATATTTATTCGTCGTTCTGTTTTCCGAATTTCTCGAAACGCCTTTTAAGTAGCTACTTATATTAAGCATTAAGGTTTAATTCTTTAACTTGTTTATTAATAATATTAAATATTAATTAATAAAAAAATATTTAAATATCAATTAATAAACTTGTTTATTATAACTATTTTCTAGTATTTCTAGTATTGTTCAGGAATATCGGAGACAATTAGAAGAACGGACAATCAGTGACCGATATTCTCCCATGCTTAGTTCAAAAACGGTCTCTCCACAACAGTTGCTTGAATTACCTACGCAGCTAATGACTTATGCCAAACAACATGCAAGATAACTTTCTATATTTAAGAACGCGGCACTCAATTTTTACATCCTCAGATTTTTTAATAATCACGTAAAGCACAGAATCAAGTGACTTACAAAACATTTATATAATTAATTAAGTTAACGAATCAAGGCTGAAGACGTTTGTTGTCCCGGATATAATATTTGTCTAAGACACATCCTTATTCATTTACGAATATTAGGATTCCCTTGTAATTAGAAAAGAAAAAAGTTCTTTATAATGTCAGATCATTCAACAAGAATATTCTTTTTTATAGTATACGAGTTTTAGATATTTCTAAATAGCAGGCACGGGCCTGGATTTCTGCCCGTTTGATGGCAATAGGCTCGCCCCCAAATAGGTTAACCGTTGATAGAACTTGAACATGATAAGGCAACGCGTGAGTTAACAATAAATAACGTAATGATGTTATTCGATTAGCAAGACCACATGTACAGTTGTACACTCAAATTTATCTCCTTCTCATTCGCACACTCACTCTCACACACGCACACACACTCACACTCGCGCACACGCACACACACTCACACTCACGCACACACACACACACACAAACACACTCATGCGTACACACGCTTCAATTTATCGTACTTTTATAATTTTGTTTTTTTTTTTTATTTTTACTTTATAATCTTTTCTTTATTATTTAAGTATATTTAGATATAATATAATTTAATTTTTTCTTTATTTATCTTTTTGTTAATTGCCAGTTTATTTTGTATCTCTAAATGTAAGGGAAGAGCTTTCAACTACAGGCATTTTTTATGCCTAAATGGAGACTCCTTTTTTATTTTATTGTGAAATGCGGGTGTACCTTTTAGGTACGCCCCTGTCTAACAGATCAGTGATTGTATACAGGGTTATTTGTAAAACACCAACAACCTCGCAAGAGTAGATTACTAACATCATAAACAACAACATTTGTTCTACAACTTTTCCGAAAACAGACCAAAAAATTACACTCCCCATACATATTACTCATGTATTCCCGTCGTCCCCGTAATCTGTTTCCCCGTCTCGGGGATAACAGGACGTCAAATAATTCCTTACTGTTGTCCCCTTATGAACATGTACATTGCTGATCGGCTGATCGAGTTTTATATGTAAAGTCATTCTTTTGTCTGTTTTCGAAAAAGCCGTAGATCAAAATATAGTTGTTGCTTATGATGTTAGTAATGAACTCCTGTGAGGTTGTTGATATTTTATAAATAAAACCATGCACTTATAGACGTAATTTTATAGGAATTGTAACTCCGTCAATCGCCATGTCTTAGAAACGATATATCAATGATAGTTATGTGATATCCACCAGCTCCTAATGAGCAGGAGGTAGATTAACGCTCGTTCCCTCTAACAGAGTGGAAGCCTGAATCCCAGCTCATGTTCTAGTTTAATTATGTTTATGATCAAAACTGTTCACGCGCTTGCGTGGGTTTTAGGTCTTCTTCAATGAAACAAGACTGAATAATAAATAAACTGATGTATTGATTGGAATTAGATTCTCACAATAATGTCGCTGGACCCGTTACAGAAATATGCGTTGGATTGTTAGCGGCCCTCGTGGCCAAGTGAACGATGCTTCCATATTTCTGTAACGGGTCCAGCGACATTATTGTGAGAATCTAATTCCAATCAATACATCAGTTTATTTATTATTCAGTCTTGTTTCATTGAAGAAGACCTAAAACCCACGCAAGCGCGTGAACAAGTGGCGACCGTGACAGGACCCGTTACATCGTCGTAAACTACAAATTCGTCGAGATTTCGAGAATCGTCGAGCAGCGCCCCGTGGACAAGTGCCGCAGCCCGCCATCCATCCAGCAGGGCTGCGTAAGGGTCGAGCGAGCGGAAGAAGACTGACGAGCTGCTCCGGGAGCCCGGTGAGGACGGCGAAACGTCAACCGAAGGTCTAGCCCAGGAGAGTATGCCCTGATCCTTTCTTTATTCCTCGCCTAATTTCGATTCCTGTGTGTCCTCGCGCTGTGAAGGCAGTGGCAGCTTGCTTGCCAATTGTCAGGAGGCTATAATTTGCCAAATTTCCAGGTTAAATTGCACGTGGGTGCAAGCCGGGTGATGCCAAGCTAAACGCTAGAGGGCAGGGTCCTTGCTCATTCCCTTCATTAGCATGTTCGCTGCACGAACCCTCTTAAGATAAATTTCTTACGAGCAGCATCCACGCTACGCATAACCTAATAGTTTTCCTTTGTTCAACGCGAGTTGTCATTCGAGTCGTGCGACTCATTTCATTTTCTAGGCTAAATAATTGCCTATGCTTAGCTAGTCACGCATGCGCGTGAGCTAGCCCCACACTCCCACGCTCGCATCCTTGCTAGGTGAACCAGCAATCCGGCTGACTGTTTCAGAGTTCCGGCCATACGGCAACTGTTCCGGTCCAGGCGGCACAGCGGATTCCCTCGGCGCGCCTGTTACATCGCAGCGGCGGCCGACGCGACGCTGCGAGCGGCGCGGGTAATCGTGCCCGTGACCACGTGTTGGAGCGGCGCCTAAGATTGTCAGGTTCCCTGCACATTTTATTCGGCTCATTGCATTGCGTTAGGTAGGGCTTACGTATAGTTATTATACAACAATAGCATCATGGCCAACGCAGATGCCGACCTGAAGGTCAAAATTAAAGAGTTGATTAAAAAACGTGGCACTATTAAAGGTAGGCTAACTAAATTCTTAGACTATCTAGGTACTATACAAACCTTGAAGTCTAGTGATATTAAAAGTGTACAAGCTAGAGAGCTTTCATTAAGATTGGCCACTTTTCAAGGCTTATTCAAAACTTTTGATGAGTTACAATCTGAAATAGAATCATTATGTTCCGATGTAGATGAACAATTAGACGAAAGAGAGGCCACAGAGCGTCAATTTTACTCGGCTATCTCTGTAGCTCAAGAATTGATTGAGGCTACCCCGTCACCGGTCAATAAGGCCAATAGTATCGAAGAACAAAGCACTTGTTCTCACCCGCAAAGTAATTGTTCTCATGCATTTAATGGAGTGAAATTGCCTACCATACACCTTCCAAAGTTTGATGGAAACCTATTAGCCTGGTTGGAATTTAAGGATGATTCTGTTATTAACTGTAATAATTCAATTCCCGAGATCAATAAATTCCATTATTTAAGATCAGCTTTGGACGGGAGTGCTAAGGGGGTAATCAAATCCATAGAGTTTACCTCGACTAACTACAAACTAGCATGGGAACTACTGTGTGAACGGTATGATAATAAAAATATACTGATAAATAACCATCTTAAGGCATTAGTAACTGTTGAAAAATGTAGTAAGGAATCCTACAAGGCATTAAGGTACTTAGTAGACCATATGTTGAAAAATTTGAGAGCGCTGAATACACTAGGTCAGCCGACTGACCAATGGGACTCACTAGTCCTCTTCATTGTAGCTTCCAAGTTAGACTCTGTCACTTATGCTAAGTGGGAAGAGTATAGGTCTCCATTACCCGATTATCATAAACTAGATAACTTTACAAGGTTCCTAAGAAGTCGTGCCGACATATTAGAAACTATGCATTTTGCAAGCATGGTTAATACTGATCGAAGTGACCGAAGGTTCAGCAGCCATAAGGAGCCTAGAACTAATAAGGCATTCGCTGCTTCTAGTGAACCAGGTGTACCTACAAAGTGCCATGTGTGTAGTGATACCCACCAGTTACATGACTGTTCCAAATTTAAAAATATGGACATTGAAGATAGGTTATCTGAAATCAATAGGTTAAAATTATGTAAAAATTGCCTTAAGGGTGGTCATAATTCATTCCAGTGCAAACTTAGGCCTATGTGCCGTGTCTGTAAGAAGAAACACCATTCGTTAGCACATAGGAATGAGCCAAAGGTCACTGGTGCTGTCTTAGACTCGACAGAGCCATCTAACTCACCGGTGTCATTATCAGTTGCAGCGGCAGGTCAAGTGCTGTTAGGCACGGCTCTAGTAGACCTAGTTAATAAGCGAACTGGTGAAGTGTACCAGGCACGAGCATTGCTAGATACAGGCAGCCAGATGTCCTTCATATCCAGCGTGATGAAACAAAAACTTGACTTAGTCAGTGACACATCACGTCCAACTTATGTCTCTGGAATAAATAATTCAACCTCCAATATTTCCGAAAGGGTAAACATTAAGATAAAATCGCGTGTAAGCAATTTCTGTATTCCAATTGAATGTCTTGTTGTACCAAACATTATAGGTACGTTGCCAAACATGCAGGTCAACGTTCAGCAACTCAGTATACCAAAGGAAGTTAGGCTAGCAGACCCCACTTTCTATAAACCTTCTCAGATAGACATTCTGTTAGGTGCTGACGTATATTGGTCTCTTGTGAATTCAAATCACATACGCTTAGGTAAAAATAAACCTGCCTTACAAGACACCAAGCTAGGTTGGTTAGTGTCCGGCCCTACCGGGCAAGATAGCCTAAAATCCCTCAAGATAACTTGCAGTTTTAGTCAAGAATTACAGGATTGCCTAAAAAGGTTTTGGGAAATTGAAGAAGGTTATTCTGAACAATTTTCTCGTTCACCAGATGAACATTTTTGTGAAAGGCACTTTGTTGAAAATACTAAACGCCTAGCTAACGGTAGATTTTCAGTGTCAATACCTCTAAAAGAAGCACCTAAACGTGCGCTAGGAGATTCCTATGCTATGGCTAGGAAAAGATTTCTAAGTTTAGAGACTAGGCTGAATAAGAATCCTCAGTTAAAGGAAGCTTATTTCAACTTCATTAACGAATACAAAGAGTTAGGTCATCTAACTGAAGTTGTAAAGCCTCAATTCGGGTACTATTTACCCCACCATTGCGTCATTAGAGAACACAGCGAGACCACTAAGGTTAGAGTCGTTTTCGATGCATCTGCAAAAACTACATCAGGCAAATCGCTGAACGACATTCAAGCAGTAGGTCCAGTCATCCAGAGTGACTTGATGTCTATCTTACTGCGTTTTCGAGAGCATAGGTTTGTCCTTACTGGAGATATTGCTAAAATGTACAGGCAGATTGTTATAGATGAGTCCCAACGCCATTTGCAGTTAATACTGTGGCGCTGTGAGAAAACTCACAACATTGTAATCTATCAGCTGAATACGGTAACTTATGGTACAGCATCTGCGCCGTTCCTTAGTACTAGGTGTCTACAACAACTAGCACTAGAGTGTGACGATGAACTTATAGAAAAGACTATGCTAACCGACTTCTACATAGACGATTTAAGTACAGGTTGCGCATCAAAAGATCAGCTGACACACATTCATAAAGGCATAACTCAAGTTTTAGAGTCAGCTGGGTTCATACTTAGGAAGTTTCGCACCAATTGTCCACAGATATTCAAGAAGGAACAAGTTAACAGCGACAATTTAGATCTGTGCAAAGAATCAGCTGTGTTAGGATTAAACTGGTCTCCGGTGAGTGACACAATTCAATTCTCTACCAATGTACCTCTTGCCTCTCAGTTAACGAAACGAACGGTTATCTCTATGACTTGTAAAATATTTGATCCACTAGGACTCTTGAGTGCTGCAATTATCAAACCAAAAATATTACTGCAGAAGTTATGGTGTGCCAAGTTGGATTGGGATGAGCCAATACCAAATAACTTAGCTAAGGATTGGTTTAGCTTTGGTGATAATTTATCTTGTTTGTACAATCTACATCTACCTAGGTACGTCTTGTGTGAAATGCCAGAACACATCGAATTGCATTGTTTTGTAGATGCCTCGCAAGTAGCCTATGGCGCATGCGTTTATCTAAGGTCTAAGTGTAGTAATCATGCGTATACATCACGCCTGTTATGTGCAAAGGCTAGGGTAGCACCTATTAAACCAATGACTATTCCTAGACTAGAACTATGTGGAGCGCTCCTCGGAGCTAGACTTTGCCAGAAGGTCAGTCAGTCCTTAAAATGTAAAATTAATAAGAAAATAATATGGACAGACTCCACGGTAGTATTAGGATGGCTGAGAATGCAGCCAAACTCACTGAAAACTTTCGTACGCAATAGAATAAACGAAATTCAGGAGTTAACAGCCGATTATAAGTGGTATCATGTTCCCACAACCTTGAACCCTGCAGATATGGCTTCAAGGGGGGTAGACCCACCCGTGTTGAAGAGTTCAAAACTTTGGTGGGAAGGCCCTCCCTTCTTAAAACAAGAGAAATATGAGTGGTCCACGAAGCCACCACTTTCAGAGGATGAGCCCTTACCTGAGGTGAAATCGCTCACCACATATTCATCTACGGCAAACAATAAGGAAGGTTTAGATGTTAAGGTGATAGATTTCAGTAGGTTTTCTAATTTTTCACGGCTGAAAAGAACAGTCGCCTATGTTCTAAGGTTCATTGACAATTGTAAGGGTCAAAGAAATTTAAGTCAGGCACTGTCAGCTGAAGAGCTGCAAAAAGCATGCACTCTGCTGGCTAGACTTAGTCAGTTTGATACATTCTATGAAGAAATTGAAACATTAAGTAAAGGGCATTCCTTACATAACAAATCTAAATTATTGCCACTTAACCCCTTCGTAGACTCTAAACGGGTGCTACGAGTGGGAGGCCGTCTAGGAAATTCTAACTTTGATTATAATAAGAAGCACCCTATTCTCCTAGATGCGAAACATAGTTTCACGAAACTGTTATTTAAACATGAACACTTACGATTATTTCATGCTGGTCCTCAGGCACTGCTCGCTGCCATTCGTGAAGAATACTGGCCAATAGGAGGGAGAAACCTAGCTCGTACTGTTACCAAGCAGTGTGTGGTATGTACACGACTGCGCGGCAAGCCTTTTGAACCAATCATGGGTGACTTGCCAACAGTAAGAACTGACCGTAGCTTCGCCTTCAGTTCCTGTGGGGTAGACTTTGCGGGTCCCTTTCGAATTTCAAGCCGCAAGGGCCGAGGGAACCGCATAACTAAAAGCTATCTATGTTTGTTTGTGTGTCTTACTACTAAGGCGGTTCACCTAGAAGTAGTCAGCGACCTCACTTCTGAAGCCTTCATTCTGTGCCTGCGTAGATTTGTGGCTAGGAGAGGTAAACCCTATGCTATCTATTGCGATAATGGTCGGAATTTCATAGGGGCATGCAATGAGCTGGGTAGGATGTTGCAGAAGAGCCAAGAGTCGGTCTTCAATTACTCGGCGAACGAGGGAATCCGCTTTGTGTTTGGGCCTGCATATTCGCCTCATTTCGGAGGAATATGGGAGGCGGGGATCAAATCCTCTAAATACCATCTAAAACGAGTAGCTGGGGAGGCCTGTTTGACATTTGAAGAGCTGGCTACACTGTTTTCACAGATTGAGGCCATACTGAACTCCCGCCCCCTCTCTCCCCTCTCGTCTGATCCAAATGACCCCTCTCCGCTAACCCCAGGGCACTTCTTAGTGGGCAGGCCATTGACCGCCGTCCCATCGCCACCCATCACAGTACTGCGACCCAACCGCTACGAGCTCATAGAGAAAATCCGCCAACAGTTCTGGTCCAGGTGGCAGAAGGAGTTCCTGGCCGAAATGCAGCAGCGGTCCCAGTGGAGGACCCAGCAGCGAGGCATCTGCCTTGGCGACCTCGTGCTGCTGCGCGAGGCAAACCTGCCGCCACTCCAGTGGCGCTTAGGGCGCGTCACGCGCCTACACCCTGGCCCAGACGGGGTCAGTCGGGTGGCTGACATCGCCACCACCAAGGGGACGGTCACTCGTGCGGTCCGCACGATGTGCCCCCTCCTCGGAGAGCAGCATGGTTGAATGCTTCAACCCCCGGGAGTATGTTCCGGCCTCCGCCGCCTGGCAACACTGCCGGGTGACGTGGAGCACCGCGTCACCGAGCGCGCCGCCAATGGGTGCGCCGATCGCGCGCCGTCTTGCGCGCGGGCCAATGGCTGCGCGCCGCGATCACGCCACCTCAGCCGAGCCAATGGACAGCGGGGCGGCCGCGGCGTCGCGCGAGCAGGAGCACAGGGCTCCGCGGAAGCATCGTTCACTTGGCCACGAGGGCCGCTAACAATCCAACGCATATTTCTGTAACGGGTCCAGCGACATTATT
Organism: Xestia c-nigrum; assembly: GCA_916618015.1. NCBI lineage: Eukaryota > Metazoa > Arthropoda > Insecta > Lepidoptera > Noctuidae > Xestia > Xestia c-nigrum. The sequence continues at coordinate 17,711,537 of OU745255.1, read as the reverse complement.
GTGAGAATCTAATTCCAATCAATACATCAGTTTATTTATTATTCAGTCTTGTTTCATTGAAGAAGACCTAAAACCCACGCAAGCGCGTGAACAAAAACATTTCCCCAATTTCACGACGTATTGTTGACGGAGACAAATGAGAGATTAATGTGAAACTAAATCTAATAATAGTAACGGATAAAGGAACGTTATCCATTACTATAACTGTATTTACCTTCTGTAAGTCGTTTCGTCGTCGTATAAAGGTACACTCGACAAAATATTAGACTTAGTACAGGTGATAATGTTGGTACTCGTATGTAGGTACTAACAATTTAACAACTCTTTTTTTCTTATTGTATTTATTTGTTTCTATATTTATTTAATTTTTATTTATTTAACCATAAAGTTCGGTACGGGCCCCATTCGGGGCCGGGCACTGAAACCTACGCTGGCTCGGTACTGGCCCCGAATGGGGCCGGCGGTTAAGTCATACGACATCCTTATTTTTTATGTGAATATTTAATGTTCTGATTATGAAAGACTATGAGTGTGCGTTAATTAAGAGAGTTGAAGAAAAATATCATATGTTAGAGCCATTCAAAGTTCTGTATTTAGCGCGCAACATTCTTAATTTACCCTAATAAAATCCAAATGCGTAAATACGTTCATCACCATTTTGACGGCAGTGCTAGCCGACGCTAAAAATCATAAAAATTGGGGTGTTCGGGCATCCAAGCTCCATTATGTTGAGAAATAATAACTAGTCATTTAATTATGTGACGAATTCCTCCATAGTTCAATTTTAATAAGCAGTGGTAATGATATATTTTTATATCCAAAGTCGAAGTTTCGCGCCAATCTTGTTTGTTTACATTTTATTTTTCACATTTTAACACACAGACACGTTTAGATTCGACAACAAATATGACAAATATCATTTCAAATATTATAAACAACATGAGAATACCCAGATCTTAGCGTAATTTACTAATATAGGACCAATAACACGTAATATTCATTACCACTACTTAATTTTGTATTCGAAAATAGACGACCATTTTATTTTTTCTTTTTTTTTTATATTTGTGATGTGTGAAAGCGATTATTCAAATCGATTCTTTTTTTGTATAATTCGATTAAGTCGGAATTAAGCAAATCGATTGACGGAAAGTAAAACAATTTTGTTTATATTTATTATAACATTGTTAAAAAGCTTTAGTTAGGAAATCTTAATAGTTTTTCGTACATTGTACCAACCGGACCCAACAATAAACAGCACAGATTGACCAAAATTCGCGCCGATTTTTTTTCCTTACCAAAATTTAAATTAAGAATGCACTCGCTGTTCAAAATTACATTGTACTTCAATGTTTTTTTTTCGTTCGTTGTCAGTGCGCCAGGGACGAAAGGTAAATACTCTATGCCAGGGATCTTGGTACTGATTTTTTGGGTGTGGTGAAAATTGGTTTGGTTTCTACCATGATAATTGTATTTAGTAAACAAAATGGCGAATAGTATAATTATTGTACTGTGTTCGGTTGGATCAGTTATTGGGATACACCATTTTATTTTCAAATACTTTTTTTAACACCCTTTTCTATCGCATTGGTGGGCAAAGGCCTTCCCATGACTTTCTAATTTTATTTATTTCTCGCCTTTTCCGAACAATAGGTAATTTTAATCGTCAATTTTAATTTGATTTTGAAAGTGAGGCCGAGGGGAGGAGCTCGTTGTTAAATAATAACGGCCGCTCGGGTCGACGTTTAGGACGCCTTGCTTGCCTAGGTTGGTCTGTGGATGGGTGACCCATTACATACCGAGTTTCCTCAGTGCCTCTGAAAGCACGATAAGCAGTTGGTCCCGGCTGTCATTTGTAGTTCTTTGAAAGTCGTTACAGGTAGTATCATCACCCAGTACCAACTGGGTTGTGGAGGTCAGATAGGCAGTCGCTCCATGTAAATTACTGGTTTTCAGTTAGACTGGAAGTCGACCCCATAATAGATGGGAAAAGGCAAGGCAGATTATGAATTTTCATTTGATTTTGAATACTAAGATAAGCTTGGTTTAGTAACAACGGTTTTAGCATCCATAATATTTATTTATCATTCAATTTTTCCGATCCTTGGCGCACTATATCCAATCTTCAGACATAACAAAACAAAATTCACAATAAATGATTAAAGTGAATAAAAATACTTTATAAATGTGAATGTATGTGTATAGTCACAATTACATTCCTAATTTAAATTTTGAATTTAAAAATTCGATGCGAATTTAGCAGGAGGTTGTCCGATATCCGTTCGTATATACGGTTGAAAATATTAATAATTCATTTTCAAATTTTGTCTTTGCTTAAACTGTGAGACCTCATATTTTGCCACACGATGCTAGGTCGGCAACGGCGTTTCTCCAAATCCATAAGTTTTTAAAGGAAAGATTATCATCAAAATGTTGACTTGAACTAAGAATTTCGTTATTTGTTTAGAGTTTAGAGAGTTCTGTGTTTATTAACTATTAATAAGTAAACCAAAAGCAACGAATAATTACTACTACATGATATTATTAAAAAAGTAGTATAAAAGAATTCATTTCAGAATTTAAATATAATCATTTGAAATTATACCAAGGAGTTTTCTTTGTGTCTCAAAACTTTTTTCCAAACTTAATTTGATTGCGAGTATCGATTAGGCTGAATGCAACATTTTAATCGTAATGATGAAACTCGGGTTTACGGTCAGCACTACGAAGTGATATGTCATGTGATAAATTGGTTGCAACATTGTTTTTTTTAGTAATATTTGTCAAGATTTTGATCGTAATTTTTTATGAAGTGATGTATGAATAATGGCAAAAATAAGAACGCAGATAGAAGGTTACTGTTTTTATTTAGCTTTTTCCAGTTTGTTTTGCGAACAAGAAGCTTGCCTATGTACATTATTTCCAGAGCATCTACGTTACCTAGTTTTTGGAAGGGTGCAGTAATATGTGTTTTATAAATATTTGGCAATACACTGACGCCGTTTTGCCGACCTAAACACGTTACTGGAGATATTTACCACAAATTTATGGTATGAAACAGCTTCCTAGACATATTTTTCATAAAAAAATCGAATGCTGTAAGTTCACAAATATTCTGTAAATTTTTGACAAATTCGCATCATCCCGCCGATTCAGCTGATGTGTCATGTGTCAAAATCTTGTCGTGCATAGTGGTATTAAAGAAAGCTTACAGACTTATAACAATAAATATATCGCTGTACTGTTACTGCTAGCCTGCATCATCCCACGGCTGGGCAAAGACCTCTCCCCAGGATTTCCAGTTGTTTCGATCTAGGGCTAATGTTGGCCACTGGTCAATGGTACTAATAATTATAAATAGAAAAATATTTCTTTTTGTTTGTGTGTTCGTTACGATTTAACTCTAAAGCTTCTCGACCGATTTTAAATTCTTCACCAGAACTTGGAAGTTGAAGGTTGGGTTTCGTATGTTCATCAAAATGGAACTGTATTCGAGATCAATTTTAACGGAAGTAATGGCTTTTCACTACCAGACATCATCATCATCATTCTCTTGCCCTCATCCCAATTTATTTGAGGTCGGCGCAGCATGTCTTCTCCTTCCATACTTCTCTATTTTTCGTCATCTCATCAGACACTTCTTTTCTTACTTCTTCTTTTCTTTCTATGCTTTTCACTACCATACATTAAAGAAATAGTTATTAATTAGTTCTTTAATGATATTTGTTTGTTTGAGACTGTAAGAGTAATTAACACCAATATACAAAGAGTTTTTGGCGCGCGGCCACACTTCTTTTACAAGCATACTCTTTCTGTTACACGTTGTATAAAACCTTTTTTTCATATCAAAAGTATTCGAATGGCTGTTTTTGTAAAAAAAATATGATACCATTAAAGTTTTTTTCTTAAAGCTTTTTTTATTCGCAAATGGCCAGCTCTTATTTTTTTCCTCCGAAACCAACCAATGTTTTTTGACGATATTTAATACCAAACAGATCGAAACCTTTTTATTTTGAGACTACTGACCGACTTGTATTTTTTTATACTTTTGTTTTATCGCGTTGCTTAAATCGGAGCTAAGTCCATAGTGATTTTACCCATACAGTTAGTTAAAAAGAGGTTTGTATATAAAATTGTCTACAAGGGAATTATTTACACCGGAAGTAACCCTATAAATTATATTGATATCATGTAAATTAGCTAAGCCATCACAATTTTTGCGGACGAAGTGTTAGGTAATAAGGTTGCATTTTTTTGCAAACTATGCTGTCAAAAAGACCCGCATATTTATCTCTTTCGCGCAGTGTACCCACCTTAGTAGCTGCGTAGGTTGTATTGTAGGGAACATGTCCCGTCAAAGGGGGGTGTGTACGGCACGCTTGATCGCCCTCACTGAATGCACAAGGGAGATAGCTACCCCTACCGTACCCTTATACCTACCTAGACAGTTAATAGGTGAACGGCTACTTTGTTCAACGGCGATTTACCGTCGGTCTAGTGAACTTTATATGGCTGATTTTGTTGTTATAATATTGTTAACCAATTATTTGTACACTTGACATTTGAAAAGGGTTTATGGAATGTGATCTGGTTTTGTTGTCTGGTCATTTAAAGGACAAAGGGGTGAAGTTTTATTGAAAGGTTCAGTTTTATAAATTGTAAATAATGAAAAGATCACTATTTTGGCAGCTCGCAACCTAATCAGAGCGATCGGTCACGCGTCTAGGTCATGGTCGCATTCGACGGTCGGTGTTCGCAAGCTTTTTGGTTAGGACGCGACCTTAGCCTAGTGACTGAGCTATTGGCTCCTTTGTTACTCAAGTAGGCACACTTTTTGTATACCTTTTCCTTTTAACTTATTTATTTTCTATATAAAATGTTAAAAGATACACATTTACCTTTCTGAGAATAATCACGACGAATAGTTTTATGTCTCAAGATTGTTTTTCTGAGAAACCCGAAAACTGATAGATATTATAGTTTGTTACATAAATGTAAATGTAAGCGACGGGTCTTGGAAAACATGTTGTTATGTAAGTAAGGTAAATATAATAAGGTAATATTTATATAAACGTAAAATCTGTTACACTGTTTATGATTTAGACAAAGTGTAAACTAAGCGTAGTTTGTATACCCAAGGGCATTTTTTACTTAGTTTTTTATGATAACAATGATTTGATTTCTTATTTTTTTTATGATATTGTTAACATAAAAAAAAAACTAAGTAATTTTATTATTTATGTGGCATATTTTCTTTGTTTTCTTATACTGCAATCTTTCAATATGTATGCGCGTTGGACACTATAACACAAGACCTGGAAACGTTTCTGACAGTAGATGCCTAGATTCCATAGTAGCTGAAAAGTGTTCAAGTTCCTGTTAAATACATCACACGAAAAGTTATTATTTTTTTTCATTGGTGTTTTTATCATTCCACTGGGTAGTACTTTTGGTAACTGTGGCAAACGCGCATACACCTCGTCCGAGGCAGGAAAACACAGAACTAAAAATAAATGTACCAGGTTGGCATTACCATCAAAACCATCTTGAAATGCACATTAGAGGACATACTATACAGTACTTTCAGATTTTTTTCTCAGTCTTCAATTTTACTGGCAAGTCAAGGTCACTATCCTGCAATAGCCTAGATATATAAAATAACCACAAAAGGATGGAAATGTACTTCAGACAATAAAGCTAAATAGAACAATTCATCTATAAATTGATAATTTAGCCACAAACAGCGCGACCCGCGTTCGATTTCATTCAAATTCCGAGTACTCAACAAATTTGAAATAGTCGCGTTCGAATTATGGCGAATTTACCACAAAATTGATGCGTTCACTCACCGTAAATCCGATACCGACGGTCGCAGAGAAATTGCCAGCTTGAAATTTTCCCGTTTCGAACTGCACTAATAGAGAGGTTTTACCCACCCCGCTGTCACCGAGTAGTATCGTCTGTGAATAGAGAATCAGGTGATAAGTGTTTGTGAGTCGAGCGCATATAATTGGTTGATCGAATAGGGAGGGGCAGCTGAAAAGCTATTAATGGAAGTTGAAGGTTGGGTTTCGTGTCTTCATCAAAAGGGAACTGCATTCGAGATCAATTTTAACGGAAGTTATGGTTGTTCACTACCAGACCTTGAATAAATTAGTTTTTAATTAGTTCTTTAATGATATTTGTTTGGGACTGTAGGCGTAATTACTCGTAATACCTATTTATAAAGAGTTTGTGGCGCGTGGCCACACTTTTACAAGTTAACGAGTATTTTGTTTTGAAAAGTTTATTTTAGGCGCGTTACATTATTTTTTGGTGTTAGTTTACGGTCTCTGTACTGAAATGGGAGAATATTTCTAATGCTTGTGATCGGTTACAAAAATAAGTTATTTAATAAACGACCGCGGCTGACGGACGGTGTAACATATGCGGTCTTTGCATGTAAAACGACAGTTATACCTACACACTAATGGTTAAATATTTGAATCAAAATTTAGTTTCGTTGTCAAAAAAGGATCGATTTTTAATACTTACGTTACAAACAAAAGTTTCAAACAAAAAGTTTTCTAAACCTTTTTTTCATATCAAACGTATTCGACTGGCTGTTTTAGTCAAAAAAATGTAGGATGCCGTTAAAGATTTTTTTTAAAGCTCTTTATTATTCGCAAAAGGCTTGTTATTATTTTTTTCAGCAAATCCAGCCAGTGTTTTTGAAAGGTTCTTGATGATGTTTTGATATCTAAACAGATCAAAACCTTTTTTCATCCCATCTATTCGAAAAAGACGACTTGGTTCGCCTTTAAGTGCACCCAAAGGTGGTGTTTTCTATAAGAAACTTTTAGCGGGCAGTAATGAGTTTTTAATCCTCTTTATAAGTGCGCCGCAATTATCTTTGCCGCGCACTTTTTGAATTTGGAACATCTTGTGTTCAGCGCCCAAGAAATCGAACGCAAATATTGTTTGAATAAAGACTGGCTGGTGCGACGGCCCATAGTAGCGCCGCGCGCCGGCTGAATACAAAAAAAAAAAAGAAATAAAATTAAAAACGCGCGAACTATAGCCCGCGTTTTCGTCAATTTTCACGGATTGATAGAAATTCATGATTTTGTTTTGAAAAATGAGTTCTTCAAGTGACAGTGAAAGTATAGAATTAACTCCTGATAGTATTAGAACTGACGCAAGAAATGTGATGGATAATCTACTACCTGCAAAATCCCGGGAGAAATATATGAAAGCTTATGGTAATTTTATTGAATGGAGAAATTCAAGAGGCGCCAAGAATTTTTCAGAATCTGTGTTTTTGGCCTACTTCCAGTACTTAGCCAAAACTAAACAACCTTCCACACTTTGGAGTACCTACTCAATGCTAAAATCAACAGTCAGTTCTAATAACGACGTAAAACTGGACACATATTCGAAATTAATAGCGTATCTGAAGAGGATGTCTGATGGATTTAAACCTAAAAAATCCAAAGTGTTCTCAGTCAAAAACGTGGAGACTTTCCTTAATGAGGCACCCGACAACATCTTTCTTGCCGTAAAAGTAAGTAACTATGTATGTATATATGGTGGATTAGTAAAGTATAACCAGTGTTTTAAAATGCGCATTTTATTGTAACCTGTACTTCGATAGATAGGTACTTGTCTTATTCACATTCGGTTTTGTTACAGGTGGCTTTAATTTTCGGAGTACATGGAGCTTGTCGTGGCAATGAACTTTTAAAAATAACTGTTGATGATGTCGAAAATCACTCGGATAATTTACTGTTAGTAAAGCTGACAGACACAAAAACAAAAATTGACCGATCCTTCGTAATCCGAGGAGAATACAAAACTATTGTACAGAAATACCTGGACCTGCGTCCTGCTGATATAAAGACCAATCGGTTTTTCATCCGTTATCAAAATGGCAAGTGCTTCAAACAAGTTATGGGAAAAAATAAAATTTCTTACATGCCACAAGAAATCGCTACTTATTTGAAGTTACCAGATATCAAGCTATATACAGGACATTGTTTTCGTCGCACTTCTGCTACCCTGTTGGCAGATTCTGGAGCGGACTTAACTGTTCTCAAGCGACATGGAGGATGGAAGTCGAGTGCTGTAGCAGAGGGATATATAGAAGATTCCATTGAGAACAAGGCGAAAACATGTGAACGCATCGTGGAAAACATTAAATTGCAACCTTCAGTTAATCCATCCATGCCACTGTCGCCGCGCCCATCTACATCCAAACAAAGAGATTCACCGTCACATTTTCCTCAAAATGAGCCACATTCTGACATTATTTCAAACACGCAGAATAAAATTAAATCTACAACAATCTCTATTCCTAATAAAACTGTAACAATTAATTTTCAAAATTGTGAAAATGTCTCAAATGTAAATATAAGTTTTTAGTTGTTTTATTATTAGATACTACTTAATTTCAATTTAGTTGTTACTCTGTTTCATTAAATATCAATATTACAATAAAATATGAGGCGCCTTTTATTTTCTCATAGTGGGTGATGAAAAGTAGAGTGTATCACTCGGGCGCAAAATATATTTTTGGCTCGGGCGACGTACTTTGAATCCCTCGCTACGTTCAGGATTCTACTAAAGAATCCCTCGCTACGCTCGGGATTCTACTCTAGAATCCCTCACTTCGCTCTGGATTCAAAAAAGCGCCCTCGCCGTAAAAATATTATTTTGCTCCCTTATGATACAATCTACTATTTTTGGAGACTACTGATCGTCTGGTATTTTTTTATATTTGTTTTATCGCGTTGCTTAGATCGGAACTAAGTCCATCCACAGTGATTTTATTTTACCTATTAAGTTGGTAAATTGTCTACAAGGGAATCATTAACACCAGAAGTAGCCCCACCCACTTCATTCAAGCGCCAAAATATTCAAGTAGTGGGTCGTGAATATTCTATTTACGTTTATACGTAAGTATCGTAGGTACTTAATATGTGTAAATGCCTTTCATGTTTCATACAATTAAAAGAAAATGTAACGGCAAAAAAGCTTTAAAAGTCCAAATACCATTCGATAAAAGACATATTTTTCCGTAGCTTAATACAAAAGTAAGTAACATAACATTTTCCCAATCGACTCCCACATAACATCAAAAGCTTTACCAGTCATGTTTTTCTTTCATTTCCATTTCGCTATAGAAACAAACAGCTGTTAAAAGGAAAAAGTTACTGGATTTTTCCTCTGAAATATTTTTTTTCCGAGAATTTGATAAATTGTTTGCCGTGTATGATATCGGTATTTAAACGTAAGAGTTTATGGTAGATTATTATTATTAGCTAGCACGAACGCGCGACGCTCAGTAGAGCATTTGCATTATAAAACCGGTCGAAAGTCAAAAACAGTAAGTTACTCAAAAAAAACTTTTAAGTAAAGCATTTTTTGGTTTGTTTACATAAACAAGCTGTCAATTGGCCCTCATGTAACTCTTACCCACATCTTGCTTACTGTTGAAGACTGTTATTGTTAAAATGTACTGAAAAACAAAATTCAGAATTAGACCACGCACCAAAAAAAAAAAAAGGTTGAGAGTAAAAAAGTTTTATTGTTGTAATGAATAATTCCAAAAACAAATAGCTACATTCGCGGAAAAAATATAGCTAGCCATTTGTTACTTAAAATGTAACAAATTCAAAAAAACTAACTTAAGTACTTGTGTGTGAACGACATTTCATTTAACGAGTTCGATATTTTGCTTTCACTAAGTATGTAGGAAAATATGAGTGAATTAATTTTAAAATCGTTCTATTTTACATTTTATAATTATTCAGCGCATTTGCAAAGTTTCTTTTAACAAATGAATGGACGGCAAGTCGCAAGTATATTTTTCTGCTAACTTCTCAGTAAAATCGCTGAATTCTTACAAAATTATTTTTTTTTTAGTCTCGATTCGTTACTTTTTGTTTAGAAAAAGTTAATTAATCGCAACATTTTAATTAACCGAATCTTTGTTAAAAACTCGAGTTGAAAGAAATGTTTCTGGGCGCAAATAAAATTATTGAGATATTTAAAAGTATTTTCTTGTTTTCGCTAAATTAAAAAGAGAGTATCTCTACCGACCTACTGGCAAACTCAGCAAAGATACTACATCAACAGCTTTTATTTTGGCCATGTAACGGTAGAACCCTGTTGGGTCCTCATATCGGTCCTCAATATATCAACGCTCGGTGGAATTGACAGGCAATTGGAAATAGCTCAAAAGCGACTGATAATTCAGTATGGTAATTGCGTAACACATCGACAATAGCAATGCCATTCATATTGACAGTTTATCAGCCATTCAACGCCAGACGTTCAACAAAATGTACATTGTACCTACATTGCGTTATTTACATTTTTCCACCACCAGGCTCCACCTGTGTCTTAACGCGTAAATTAGCACGTATAGCGGGATCCCCTGTGGGCACGGGTAAACTCCCTCATCGGAGGAATAGGAGTGTTAAACCTAACCGGTGCTGGCAACACTAATTGGTAAAAGGACAGCCATCTGGTGGCGGATAGCGGAACTAGGGTACTCCCGGTCGATGACGGTTCCAGAACTTTCTATACGAATCGTTCATGCATTCTTCCGTTTCCGCCCACTTTGTAGAGTCTGGGGAATGTGTACGGGGTAGTCGGTCTGGAGCTCTGAAGTTGAACCCACGCGTGTTAGTGGAAGTGTCATGGTTCCGCGTCTCGCCCGTTCCGTGTTAAAAGATTTAAAACTATGATTGATTGTGAAATTATTATAATAAATTGTACGTTCGATTTGTGATAAAGCTGTGTGGAGTACGAGTAAACCTGTGTAACTACCGCAAACCGCCTTTCTTTAACGAACCCCCCCTATATCTGACGCCCAACGTGTATGGTAGTACTTCAAGGACTTTGGGGTGAAACGAGAACTGTATTCTGTGCGTGTTTCGTTGTGCTATTCGTGCTGTGAAATCGAGACAGGTTCACATTCTTCCGAATAATGCCGCCGCCGGAAACTCGTAGTACAGTTAAAGCGCGCGCTGTCGGCGTTGCCGAAGATGAACGTGGCGCCGGCGACGCTACCTCACCCGCTCAAGCTCAACACAATTTGGACACCTCATCGAGCGAAAACGTCACAATCTCACAAGATAATTTCGCGGCTCTATTGGCTACGCTACAGCAGTCGCAGGTTGAGATTTGTTCGCGTCTCATTAACGAACTTCGTGAGTCACGCCGCGAGTCGACGCCAGTCATGGACACGTCATTATGGAACGCGTCTTCGTCCAACATGGGCGCGAACTTTGCACTCTGTCAAGCAAAGTTCTCGGGCGCTGCGATCGAATCCGTAGAAAATTTCATTGACGCAGTAGAAATATACAAACAAGCTACAAACATAACCGATGACAACGCCCTGAAAGGTTTAGCATTATTGCTGTCAAATGAAGCTGGTACCTGGTGGCAAGGCATTAAGAAAACAGTTCACACATGGAAAGAAGCCACCCAGTCACTCAAGAGCGCTTTTGGAGAACGTCGTTCACCTTTTCAGATATACAAAGATCTATTCGGAATGAAGCAAGGTCTCCAAAGCACCGACTTATTTGTGGCCAAAGCACGTGCGCTTCTCGCGAGAATACCAGAAGGTGAACTCAGTGAAAAGACACAAATAGATATGGTGTTTGGTCTCTTAGATTTAAGAATTCGTAAAAGAATGGACCGCGACACCACGTCTTCATTCGATGAGCTCCTACGGCGAGCAAGGAGCATAGAGGATTCCTTGAAAGAAAGCACCCCTACGGGGCAATCACACAGCCGTGGGCTACCCGTTGCTGGCACCCCGCCGACTGGCGCCCCGCCCCCGCGCGGTGCAAAAGCGTCGCCAGCATTTCGTCCGCAGCCCTCTCAGCCCAGCGCTGGCCAGGCGTGCACACCTGTACCGCCGGCCTCCTCGCCGCAGCTGCATACATCAACAGGTGATAATGGTGCAACTACAGGTACTGTAAAACGTTTATTTTGCTCTTACTGCAGAAAACCCAACCATGACAAATCTCAGTGTGTCAAGCTTAAATCCAAAAGTGAACAATCACATTCTGACTCTAAATTAGCTTGTTATGGTTGTGGGGAAATTGGTGTTGTGCGTGCTAATTGCAAGAAATGCAGTGCTCAGAGTGCAATTGCTTTTTATACTTTAAATTCAGTGCGTGGTAATCAGTGTTCATGCGGTTTAGATTATAAGAACAATTTTCAAGTAGAAACATTAAATTGTAATAGCAAATGTCACTCTTTTCCAGATACTTTGTATAATGATAGTAATTCATGTTTATCTGTAGAGTGTAATAAGGAAAATTTTAATGTAAAGTCAACTGGTTTTGTTAAAAATGATAATTTAAATTTTAACATTCTGCGGCCTGATTTTCAAAGTAATTCAGTAGGTCTTTTTCAGAATGTTTCTGCGACACCTAAATTACATTCACAGAATATCCATGAGAATTTTTCAAATAGTTTTTTCAATAATAATAATAATTCTCATTCCATGGATTTTTGTCAAAATAATTCTAGGGAAAATGGTCAATCATTATTAGTCCAGGGCCGTACTCAGTTTGTTTATGATGGACACTCTCAAAAAGAAGCCCAAGTTTTTGATAAAAATATTATTGGGGATTTTACTCAAGATGTTTATATGGGTGATTCTATAAATAATTTTAGGAGTAATTCTCAATATTTTTGTAATTTTTCAAATACAGAGGTCAGTGACCCTCAATATTTTTTAAACGTTAAAAATGTTAAAAACCTTGGTTTGGATAAGTGTAATGAAAATAGTATGGAGGTTGTTGCCCAGTGCAAAAACAATACTGATTTGACGAGGGGGGAGTTTATGTGTGCCCAGGGGAGTGAACGTTTGCCTTCGTGTGTGCCCTTAGGGTTTGTCCATACGGAGATGGGTTCCATCAAGGGGGAGTTAGCTTGTACTCCTCACTCTTCATTTTATCGCCGTCCTATTGTAGAAATTGAAATTTTGGGTTTGAAAGGGATAGCTTTGGTTGATACTGGGGCAAAAGGGTGTATAGCGGGACATTCGTTGCATGCTGTCCTACGGTCGAAGGGACATCCTCTGCAGACGTCATCACGCCATATTAAGCTTGCGGATGGTTCTGTTCGGCTTGCAAACATTTTAACTGCAAACATTGATGTGAAGCTTTCTGATAAAATTTTGCCGACTGAATTTATTATTTTTCCGGACTCTATGAATAATGAAACACTTTTAGGCATAGATTTTATTTCCAAAGCGGATCTTATTTTTGATTTCTCAAATTCTTTGTGGTGGTTTGCTAATTCTAACAATAAACACAGCTTGCGGTATGAGGGAAGTGACAGCTCAGCTGACATGCACTTGCTTACTGTGAATGAAGGTTCGCTCTCCCAACTTCTTGCCGAGTATAAAGATATTTTTATAGAAACTGGACCACCAACAGAATTTGCTGAGCATCGTATTGAGACTGGTAGTCACCCACCGATTGCAGTGCCCCCATATCGCCTCACGCCAGCGAAAAAGAAAGTTATGCAGGAGGAGATAGACAAGATGCTTGCTGAGGACATCATAGAGGAATGCGAGTCACCTTGGGCAGCACCAGGCCTGCTTGTACCTAGAAAAGAAGAAGGTAAATTTCGCTTTTGTGTGGATTATCGCCAGTTAAATACAATTACTAAATCCGATACATACCCGATGCCATTAATCGATGAATTGCTGCATGCAACAAAACCTGGTTGTGTGATGAGCACATTAGATTTGAGGTCAGGCTACTGGCAGGTGCCAGTCTCAAAGGAAGATAGAGATAAAACTGCTTTTACAACTCCGTTCGGCACTTTTCGCTTTAAGCGTATGCCTTTTGGGCTAAAGAACGCGCCTGCAACTTTCCAACGTTTGATAGACCGTTTTCGAACCGGAGCTGCTTTGAAAGATGTCACTATTTTAGCCTACATAGACGACATTATAATTATATCCGATAATTTAGAAAAGCACATTCAGGATTTACGCGCAGTCTTTGATAGACTTTGTTTGTTTAAGCTACGTTGCAATCTAGAAAAATGTCAGTTTGGCCGTGATTCGGTAAAGTACTTGGGCCATGTGATTACTGCTCAAGGTATCTCACCCGATAAGGAAAAAATTCAAGCTGTCGCCGAGATGAAGAAACCGACAACTCTGAAGCATCTTCGGACCTTTGTACAAACTTGCTCGTGGTTTCGAAAATTTATTCCTGGTTTTGCTCAAATTGCAGAACCACTAACAAGACTTACAAAAAAGAATCAACCATGGCAATGGGGACCAGATCAGGAGGCTGCCTTCGAAAATTTAAAGCAATTATTAACTTCAGCCCCGATCCTCGCGCAGGCAGACTACTCGAAGCCTTTTACCCTTAGAACGGATGCAAGCAACTATGCAGTAGGGGCTGTACTTCTGCAGGGTGATCATAACAACGAGAGACCCATTGAGTATGCAGGCCGGTTGCTAACACCTGCTGAGAAAAATTACTCGACAACCGAGAGGGAAGCTCTAGCAGTCGTTTGGGCCGTCGAGCGTTTCCGGGGATATATCGATGGACACCCAGTGATAATAGGTACTGACCATCAGCCTCTAAAGTGGCTCCTGACGCTTAAATCTCCATCAGGACGTCTTATAAGATGGGCCTTAAAGCTCCAAGCTTTCGACCTCCACTTTGAATATACGCCTGGAAAGGCTAACCTAGTTGCAGATGCTCTTAGTCGACCCAACTGCGATGAGGAAACTGTTAGTACATGTGGCATCTGTTCTGTCATTATAGATTTACCCGCACGAAGTCCCTCAACCTTGCGTAAGTTTCAGTTGGACGATCCAGAGATTAAGAAGATAATAGATGAAATGGAAGATAATATCGAGGTCAACGTCCGACGCTGGACCGACCGCGGCTATATTATGGAGCAAGGAGTTCTTTATCGTTTTAATCCAGACTCTGACAGCGAAGAGCCACAACTCGTGATTCCTGGAAAATTGAGAGAAGAAATTCATAAGGAATGTCATGATGCGCCTGTAGCAGGTCACCCTGGAATAGAAAGAACTTACCAAAAGATAGCACAGAGATTCTTTTTCACAGGCATGAGACGCGTCGTCGCCGAATACATCAAGTCCTGCGCCACGTGTCAACGGTATAAGGCAACGAATGAAAAACCTCCTGGCCTATTGCAGACACCGGTGCTACATCAACGAAATGAGGTACTAGCCATTGACCTTTTTGGACCATTGCCAGCCGGTGATGAGGATCAACGCTGGGTGCTACTGGTAGAAGATACAGCTACCAGATGGGTAGAGCTGTATGCGTTGCGAGAAGCTACTGCGGAAGTTTGTGCACGCACACTTATTGAAGAATTTTTCCTACGGTATGGTCTGCCGCGTCGTATTATTTCAGATAATGGAGTTCAATTCATTTCTGCCGTGATGCAACAAGTTATGTTTATTCTGGACATTAAGCAAGACCTGTTACCACTGTTTCACCCAGAAAGTAATCCTGCAGAAAGAAAAAACAGAGACTTGAAGGTTCAGTTGGCACAGCTAGTCGAAACAAACCACAGCTCGTGGCCGAAATACTTACCTTCCATTAGATTTGCTATGAATACAGCAAAATGTCAATCGACAGGAGTTACTCCTGCGTTTATTACATTTGCAAGAGAACTTAGATCACCACTTGAAGTGAAAAATGATCCAAGAGCAATTTTAGAAAAAGAAAATTTCATTCCACAAATTACACCATATCTTAAAAGATTTTTAAGCTCATTAGCTTCAATTAGAGAAAAAGTTGAAGTACAACAAGACAGGAGGAAAGATTATGCAGATCAAGCTCGTCGTGTCGGGGAACAAATAAATGTTGGAGATAGAGTCCTGTTGAATACACATGTCCTTAGCAATGCTGCTAAGTCCATCAGCTCGAAGCTCGTACCCCGAAGAGATGGTCCTTATTTGGTAACTAAGAAGGTTAGCCCTACCACTTACCTTATTGCTCCTCTCGATGATCCCGGCAAAAGTTTGGGAAAGTTTCATGTTAGGGAGCTGTCACCCTTTCATGCTCGTGATAATACTAACCAGGTTCCTCTTGTTCCCAAGCGCAACCGTGGTCGCCCTCGGCGCCCACCTGAAGTTCATAGATCTGTGGATGTTGATGGGGCTGCCGGAGAGGATGTTCCTTCCGTGGTTGCTCAGGACGTGCCAGTTCATGAACAGGGTCGTTTTCATGAACTGGAGGGGGAGTGTATAGCGGGATCCCCTGTGGGCACGGGTAAACTCCCTCATCGGAGGAATAGGAGTGTTAAACCTAACCGGTACTGGCAACACTAATTGGTAAAAGGACAGCCATCTGGTGGCGGATAGCGGAACTAGGGTACTCCCGGTCGATGACGGTTCCAGAACTTTCTATACGAATCGTTCATGCATTCTTCCGTTTCCGCCCACTTTGTAGAGTCTGGGGAATGTGTACGGGGTAGTCGGTCTGGAGCTCTGAAGTTGAACCCACGCGTGTTAGTGGAAGTGTCATGGTTCCGCGTCTCGCCCGTTCCGTGTTAAAAGATTTAAAACTATGATTGATTGTGAAATTATTATAATAAATTGTACGTTCGATTTGTGATAAAGCTGTGTGGAGTACGAGTAAACCTGTGTAACTACTGCAAACCGCCTTTCTTTAACGAACCCCCCCTATACACGTTAATTTAGGCGTTACGTACGGTCAACGTTTTAATGTGTTTAATTACAAACGGCATTACTAATGACATTAAACGTTTAGCGAAAGCACGGGTGTCGGCTTTTCTAAAACGGCATTCAAGAACGACAATGGAGTGGCCGCAGAAGAAAGCTTTAGAGTTTTTAGAACTGTTTCAATTAGAACCGTGCCTTTGTAGTCCAATGCTGATATTTTTTAAAGTTTTTTTTTTAAATTGATTACATGCATAAAATAATATATGACGCTCATTGTTGCAATTAGTGTAGCTGCTTCAAGCTCCATTGTGCCTTTAACCGCTGACCGGACAAACGAATTTTCGGAAATATGTATGTGTTATCGCGTGACTTCTTGAAGAATTAACTTCTCACAGCATTGTAACCTAAATGTAGCTAATTGCGCATTTGGCCATTGCCATTAGGTAACGTTAACGCTAACCCAGATGTGGCATTAAGCAGACAAATTTGTCAGTCATGATGGTTTGGAGTCATCACATGCACGAAAGTCTGGGTTCCAAAGCTTGGCTAGTACCAAGTACTATTTTCCTATGGTACTGCACCAACTAATATAGTGTTATGAAGGTCTCCTTCAAAGGATAAACCAGTTTATCAAAGCTCTTTGCAGGCCATCCGTTCGCTGTTGTAACTCAATAACAGACCTACTGCGCTTAGTATTTGTATAGGGCTGGTTGCTGGTTAGTATAGAGCAGTGGTTCCCAACCTTTCTTAGGCCAGGGACCACTTTGGTATCTTCATTTTTAACAGGGACCATATGGTCCTAGATAAACATGGACACCGACAGGATTATAACTAGGGGAGTGAATTAACTCACATTGTACAAAAATTGGATAAAAGCGATCGAATTGAGCTCCAAAATTTTGCAATCATTTAGTAATTTTGCCTGATAGGTTCAATTAGGTTGGGTTGAGCTTGCATCTTCTGTTTTAAAAAGTACGAATAACATTTTAATCTTTCGCGGACCGTAGTCGAGGCTCCTGCGGACCACAGGTTGGGAACCAGTGGTATAGAGCATCAGGAATCCTGGTTCAACAGGAATACTAATATATCTACACTAATATTATAAAGAGGAAAACTTTGTTTGTTTGTTTGTTTGGTTGTAATGAATAGGCTTAAAAACTACTGGACCGTTTTTAAAAATTCTTCCACCATTCGAAAGCTACATTATCCACGAGTAACATAGGATATATTTTATCCCCGTACTCCCACGGGAACGGGAATTACGCGTGTGAAACCGCGTGACGTCCGCTAGTGTATTATAAAGAGGTAAAGTTTGTATGGTTGTAGGGGATAATCTCTGGATCAACTGAACCGATTTTGAAAGTACTTTTACGAACAGAAAGCCACGCTATTTGTGAGTGTCATAGGCTATATTTAAAACGTTCTCGTCGGATAATTTCCGAACAAAACGCGAGCGAAGCCACGGGAAAAGGTAGTCGCTAATAATTATGTGCATCTTCATAAGGCTTACTTAAGATTTAATTAATTAAACACTGCGATGACGTTCACAATAAATAAGAAAAGTAAGAAGAAAGTTAAAAAAAGAAGAAGAAGAAGTTCAAAAAAGACAAATAATAACAGTGTTCACGCTATAGTTTTATGAAATACTAAAAAGTATATTCAGTCAAAAAAGTATCGGGAATGTATGATTTGTTGATGGTGCCACTAAATAAAATCTTTTTTTTTTGTTGTTGTTAGATTGGCACAACTGTTTTCCATTTTGGCGCGGAGTTTGAGTTGCATCTGTGCTGTTTTTAGTTACTTCATATCCAGTGTGTATAGCGAATTTCATTATGGACAATAACATCGAACAAAGAGTTTCGTTTGCATCTCCAATAAAATTCGTGTTCGGAGTCACTGAAAATGTTACAAAAGGCTTACGGTGAATCGACTTTATCAAAAACACGTGCTTATGAGTGGTACAAAGCGTTCAAAATTGTGATGGAAGATTTGCCTCGCTCTGGTAGGCCATCAACTTCTGCAACTGAAGTTAACATCGCAAAACTAAAAGGAAATAGTGACTGAAAATCCTAATTTAACTTTGAGAGAGATAGCCGCCGATCTTTCTGTATCTGACGAGTCGATCCGTAAAATTGTAACTAATCATTTGTGTATGAAAAATGTTACCGCTCAGCTAGTCCCAAAAGACCTGAATTTTCTCCAAAAACTCAATCCCATGCGAGTCGCTGAGGACATGCTAGAACGAGTCAATTCCGACACAACATTCATAAAACGCATTGTTACTAGTGACGAGAATTGGCTGGCACGGCCTTCCCCAACAGAACCGAAACCGAAAAAACCACGCCAAAGTCGATCAAAAGCCAAAGTCATGTTGACTGTTTTCTTTGACCATCGCGGTGTTATGCACTCGGAATTCGTGACAGAAGGTCAAACGGTAAATAAAGAACATTATTTGAGCATTATGTGGCATTTAAGAGAGCGAATTCGACGAAAAAGGCCAGATTTGTGAAAAGAGAATTCTTGGATTTTGCAACACGATAATGCGCCTTCCCCAAGGCCATCATTGTGAACTAATTTTTGACCAAACACTCGACAAATATTATCGAGCAACCACCATATTCACCAGATATGGCTCCAGCCGACTTCTTTCTTTTTTCTAAACTCAAATTACCACTACGGGTACCCGTTTATAATCGGTAGAAGAGAAGACATAAAGGAGAATTCGCGGCGAGAACTGAATTCAATTCCGGAAACAGCATTTAAAAAATGTTTTGATGATTGGATTTTTCGTTGGCGTACCGTTTCTGAAGGAGCATACTTTGAAGGGGTTAAAATAAATTTGGATGAATAACAAACTTTTCGTAGTTATTCCAAAACGTTTATTTTCAAACAATTTATTCAATATAAAACGAAAGCCATGCTGGACAGAATTTATAAAGTGCATTTTATGAATCATTTTATTGATTCCTAAATCCAGATCACCTCCAGACTCCATGGCGGCAATCCAGCGAGCAGGCCCACGGACCATCTTTACGGCCACCACATACACCACACACCACCGCCTCAAGGAACGCGCCTACACTGGGGCCCCATAAAGGGCCATGGACCGCACGACCCCCGCATAGATCCTGCGGCAGGAGGCGTTTGTCCCCCCCAGGTTGGGCAGGAGCCGCCTTAAGGCAGCCCCGGTCCGTTCCAGCCTGGGGGCCAAACGTCGGAAATGCTCCACGAAGTTCCACCTCCACCGGCTGTCGAGGACGAGTCCTAGGTCCTACAACGTCGACTCGACGCTGATGTATACCCCTCCTACCGTCAGTGTGGATCCCGACGGTGGCGCATTCCGAGGCCCATGAAAGCACATGGCCTCGGACTTGTGGAATGCCACCTCAAGACCCAGTTGCCGGATCCTCGGCCGCCGCCTCGTGCGACCTCTTGCACCAGGGTGTCGTCTGCGTTGCAGACTACGCTGACACTTATAGGGCGGTCGGCGCGCAGCACCCAGTCGTAACCGATGTTCCACGGGGGCGGTCCCAGAACCGATCCCTGTGGGACACTGCACGACATCTCTCGCCGGTTCCATTCTTCGCTGCGACTGGGGTAGATGACGGCCCTGTCCGAAGTGCCTCCCTGATGCAGCTCGAAGGCATGGAGTTGAAGACGTTGCCGATGTCGAGAGACACCGCCAAGACAACCCCGCCCCAGGATATTGCATCCCCCGTCGTGAGGGCTCTCACTCGCATGATGGAGTCCACTGTAGAGCGCCCCTTGCGGAAACTAAACTGGTTCTCTGCAAAATTCGGCCTCATCCCCCTCAAGGTGCTCGGCGAGACGGTTTGCAATCACTCTCTCAAAGAGCTTGCCCACCTCGTCGAGCAGCACGATGGCCCGAAATGCGGACGGAGAGTCTGCAGGGCGCCCCGGCTTCTGGATGAGGACCAGCTTCTCCATCTTCCAACGAAGCGGGAACTGGCCTCTCTCCAAGCAATCGCTTAGGAGCCCTTCCAGTCGAGGCTGAGAGCCTCCGCCACCGATGCCAGAACCCAGGCTTTGCCAGGCAAGCCATCGGGTCCCGGGGCGCCATTTTTGGCCTTCAGCCTACCTACCGCCACTCTCAGGTCTACCCCAGTCACTTCCAGAATGTCGTCGTCGTCATTTGGGTCCTCTTCCGGCAACGCAGTCGGCGGAGCCATAGGCGGAGGTGGATGTTCCCCCTGCGATGGGAACAGAGCGCTCACAACGTCAGGTCCACGAGGTCAGGCCGGAGACTGCGTCAGCGGGGGGGCCTAGGTGCGGAGTTTATTCCGCATCATCTTCTAAGGGATGCGCGTGGTGCGGCAACCGTGCGGCGCCGGTACCGCAGAGCATATCGACGACGCGCTGTTGCGCGCACGGTACGGCAACAGAGCTTTTTATGAAAACAAACGAACGTCCGTACACAGTACGACAAAGCATGGGCTAGCTCCCGTCTGTCCGTCTGTCGTCGATGGCGCATTCGTTTCCACGCGCGCTTCAAGGTGATGTCAGCAGAAAGGAGGGGGTCTGCAAGAGCCGGTACTTGCCGGGGCTGTGGGACTGTTCGAAAGAGATACCATGGCCCCGGAATACAAAGTGCTAAGAAGGAAAATTGGTGGGTTTCAGTCAGTAAAAGTATGACTCTTCCTTCAGCTACGCTCAGAGCGGGAGGGGGTCATTTGATGATTTCCGGTCCGAAAAAATAAAGAAAAAAGGCCTATGAAACGAGACTTAGCTGTGACATGTCGTTAAGCTAGAGTCAGTTGACTGAAAGAGATCTCTACTTACTTTACCTTTCTTGTTTTATTATGTGCAATAAATGAATTACCTCTTTTTTTTTGGAATGAGAAATCATCAAATGACTTCTCCCACTCTGGGTGGAGCGGGAGGGAGTGTCAGTCTTCTACTGCCTAAAACCCATCCATGTTTCTTTTTCGCCCTTAATGTTCCGGGCCCGCGGTATCTCTTTCGAACAGGCCCGCAACCCCGGATAAATGAATAACCTTTGTTCAGTATCACATTTCAAAATATAAACAACGTAAAAAGTATTGCAATATTTTTAGTCACTCTTTCTTTATATTGCGTGCAGCGATTGAATATTCTTCAAAAAGCTGCACAGTTAGTATCCTTTTTCGTATCGACATCATTGATCTACTACATAATAGACTACTTGTTCAGCAGATGCACGAAACATCTTTAACCCTTCATGTGCCGGAAAGTAGATCCACGCGAGACACAATGGGTTTTTAATTGTTTCTATAATTACGGCATACAAGAGGTTAAAGCAATTATTACAAATTGCAGGGCTTAAAATCAGAATCAATCATTCCAAGTTTACAATCTTCATTGTAAACTTGGAATGCTAAGCGCATACTAAAGAGCTTTTTATTAACTTTTCACAAGACTTAACAACGATGTTATTACAAAAAAAATACTAATTCGCGCGTAAATCATTTTTATGCTTTTTTTAATCATGATGCCTGCTATAAGAAAAGGTCGTTAAGTGAATGTGCTACTTTTTTTCAAGTTCACGTTTCAGCTAATATCTATGATTCCGTGGGATAGATTTTTTCTGTTCCATAGAAGAAAATGAAGCATTATAACCCGTCTTTCAAATGAGCTATGTAGTAAAACTTTGGTCATTCTCCTATTCAAATCTCATAAATACCTATTTTTTATTATGAACGTTTACTAGTCATTGGATACATGAACTGGACTGCCTTTGTAAGATGACTAAAAAGTCACGGTGTATAGTGTTACATTGAAAAAGGATCAAGTTCTGAATTTTCGATAAATGCATAACTTGATCAAAACCTTTAATTTTAGTACCTACCTATGTAAGTAGATAGTTACCTATAATGTTGTCTTACACATGCGGCCCCCCATCCGTAGCCAATAATTAAATAAGTTCTTAATTTTCTCACATTTCATTATTTTAGCAAACCCATAAAAATATTAAAGCACGTGAAATAAACTTATCAGAACGAAATTACTTGTTAACTTGTTAAAGAAATGTAAATTACAAAAATCAATTTAACTTTTCTGTCAACAAATGGATGTTCTGTTGGCACCTCTAGTGATATTGCCAACCCACGCTTTAAATGTTCAAAAATCTAATCTAAATATCTCTCGATGTTGAATAACAAGACATAAATCTCGATTGAACAACACGAATGACGGAAAGCTTTTCTTATTCACCTCGACAATGGTTAAGGCCTGAATTCTTGTTGCGCTGACGGTCGGTCCCGTACAGTCGGTCGTGACGTCAGCGAAAACGAAATACGTCTGTCGGTTGCTTCTCTTTCCCTTATCCCAATTTATTTGAGGTCGGCGCAGCGTGTCTTCTTCCATACCTCCTTCTCTATTTTTCGTCATCTCATCAGACACTTTTTTTCTTACCATATTCTTCTTAACACAGTCCATCCATCGTTTCTTTGGTCTTCCTCTACTCAAATACCCATCCACATTCATACTTAAAACTATTTTCACGACATTTTCCTCATTCCTCCGCATCACATGCCCATACCACGACAAGCGATAACCGCACAACTTTTCAGTCACCGGCGCCACTTTCAGTATTTCTCTAATATACTCATTCCTTACTTTATCCATTCGCGTAACACCACACACATCAGCGTCACAGTATAGTGCTACATAAAACACAATGTTTACTCGTATACGCGACCGACCGTCAACGCGACAAGAATTCAGGCCTGTTAGGCTGTTAGGTAGAGAATAGAACCCACGTTCGACAAAAGATCTTAGATTCTGCGGGGAATACTCGTACCTGTATGAGATTTACACAGACCAGGGAAGTATAGCTTAGAAGAAGGTACTGCGTAGTGGTGAGAACAAGGTTGCGAATGAATGAATATGTTGATGGTTTTACAAAACAGAAGACAGAATGATATCGTTAAGATTTTCGCACAAAGGAATAAGGTAACGAATGTTGTTCAAAATGTAATGGATGTGTTTATGGATGAAGGTACTTTGAAGATGCATAAGCATCAATCATCACTCCCTTATTAGAATTGGGCTTGGTTTTCAGGAAATATTTACATAAACATATACATACATATTTACCTCAGTCGATAATGGATTTAGAGGAAGATATAAATCATTATTCAGCTTCCTTATATTTGGTGCCTGTTATTTGGCATTCCAATAAGCGAAAGGTTAGGTAAAGCAGTTATGGACAAATTGTAAACATGGTTAGTTAAGTGGTGACAGCAGATAGAGTACTGGCAGGTTAGTGTGAATAAAATAATTACGTTGTGTGAATTAAATAGTGTCTGAAAGTGTCCAGTATCCAGAGACAGTCCAGATTTTCCGCACCGGTTTGACAGAACCTAATGAAAGTATTGTCGTCATCGACGGATGGCTACAATACCTTACGTATACAATATTTGGAGTTCGATGATCCAGTTTATGGCTTTCAGTTTCAGAATGACCTAAATTATCCGAGTGCCTTCTCTACATAATCAATTCAAATACGCGTCACGAGTGAATTCTCATTGTTTAAAAAAACAAACAAAAAACCATCAATAGAAAATGCTCCAACTAAAACAATAGACCATATAGAGTTGTATAGAGTACTTCAATTAATTTGTATGCTGAGCCAACAAGATTAGCAGACAATAAGCGGTGGTCTGACGAAGCTTGGGATACAAAGGCTGTGGTATGAGCCTCAGGCTCCACGTAATTGTATTGGTTGTATGCTGAATGTGTAGTAGGAGGTAAACTATGAAGTGAAGTCTAATGAGAGAAAAAAATATGAGGAAATAATTACAAAAGAAATTGTGTCTTATGTCGTAGGTTGATAGATTTCTAATTAGTACCTACGACGAAGGCATTTTGAAGAAATCTTGATTAATTTTCGTTAGTTGGATAGCAAGAGAGGAAGAAATAAAAGCAATTGTGGCTATAGACTAGACTAGACAAGAAATCGATAGAGATGAGAAATCGAGCCAGGAACGTTACACGACACTGGAAACTTGAAGAGTAAAGTTTGAACTGAGACTCGTCTGAAAGCAGACCCAATTTAACCTAATTATATACTACTAGTAAAGGCAAGTAAGAAACACAAAAAGACATTGGCCAAAACCAAATCAAATTTTAGTCAGGTATGGACACAAAATTCATCCATAAATTGAACTATCTATCGACGTACCTACCTACTTTATATATTTTGTTATACATAATGTGATGATGACGCTGACATTGAGAGGGAGCGCAGAGCATTATGTGAATAATTTTAGTTTGAGAAGGTTTTGTAGTAGATTATCGCATCGAGCACAAAGAAATTTATATTATTGCACCGAGTGTCTGATTTAGAGCCCGAGCATCACCGAGGGCTCTAATCTAACAAGCACGAGGGCAATATAAATTACTTAAGGCGAGGTGCTTAATCTGCTTTTCTTTCAACTATTTATTATCTTTAGGAATAGTAGATTTAAGAACTCATATCAAACAGTTAAAATAGAAGTTTCTATAACACTGTCGGCTTCATTTAGAATGTTTTTCAGAGTTAATGTGTCGCTAGATGATTCCATTTTAATTCGAAGCCGAAGCACTCAAAATCAGATAGTAACACACTTTATCGTTTCCAAAAATATTGTCAAGCAAAAGCTCCCCCGCCAAATAACTTTTTTAAATTTCTTTCATTTTTTAATCAGAGTTAGCAACAATCATTTTTTAAATTTGGAACAAGTAGGATAGAAACGAATAATACGTACGTAAAAAAAAAGTATTGATATCGGCTGGCTGAATAAAACTAATCCATTGAGATTGGCACGTGTTGGTGCGATTAAAAAATAAACTGTTCAATAATGAAATTTCATACATTTTTATTGCTCTAGACTTCTAGAGCATTAAAGACTTGCTTTGTACTGAGTTTTTAGTGTGATTATGATGAAATTAAAGCATAGTTGGAAGAAAAAATATGTATTAGTTTATTATTGTTGTTATTATGTGTATTTTATCTATGGGCCTTAGTTGCCATAATAAAATTATTATAATTATGATTATGATTACCAGTCAGGGGGAACATGGTTGCGCGTAGGTTTGCTTGCTACTCGAGGGAAGTTAAGATAAGTAAGTCTTTTTAACAGTCTTTTTACTCGAGCAGTTTGTGGGTAAATTACTGTCAGCGAGCTGCTGATGCTCTGTGTGTCCAATATTCAAAATTTTCAGGATGCTGATGCGACTGCCTCGCTATTGTAGTGCGTCAAGTATGTTTTCGGAGGGGCGTACGGATGGCGTCCATGCGCGCGCAAAAGAGTAGCTTCCTTTACGTGTGCGAGGCAGTGGCAACGGCATCCTGCAAATGATTGTATTTCGCACGGATTGTCCTATCCAGAATAAATGGATGCGCGTTGTTTTGGGCACTCATTGGTACCTATGTCATTGCTTTTTTGTTTATGTATTATACTAACACACCTTTGTTTTTGTTCTAAATGTAATCTTAATACTAATTGATTTAAATTAAATTAAAGGACATTGCTCGTCGTCCATACATGGCTCGCCTAAGATCCAACAGGGAGGTGTATTTACTTTTTGGGTTTTAGATAATGTATATATTCGATTGAACCTGAATTAAAACAACGGACACTTTTGAGAATTCAGAAAAAATCAAAACACTTTCGGGTTTTGAGGTTATATTTATGTCAATAAAAACATTCGGTTCTGTTGCCATCTGTCAATTTACAACTGGTGTAGGGGTCTTTTGGCCTCGTTCAGTACCTTTCGTTTATTTTAATGTTTTTATCTATGTTTTGTTTACAATAGTTGTAAATAATGTTATTTTTTATGTGTTTTGTCCTGCAAGAGCTAATAAATGCTTTTTATTTCTTATTGCTTGTTTCAAACAGCGCTTTCAATCGAGTTTTTTGATAACCCGTATTATTCCGCGAAATCCTAGCGGACTGTTTGTAACTAAAAACCATTATCGTATATCAAGTGTTGAGAATACTGAAGCTTGTCTGTGTCAAACTCTTATCAAGAGTGCTGTACAAAGACTAGGCTGTATGAGCTATAATACCTTTGCCTATTAAAAACCCTAAATTGAACCAAAAAATAATAAGTTAATAACATCACATGTCCGAGGATCATGACGGAAGTTGATAGGTACTTTTTAAAATGTTTTCGAAATTAAAAAGTGTCCGTTCTATTGAAATATTTGTAATGTATATTATTAAAAGAATAATGAATTATAGTAAATTTTTCATGCGTGTTGATTCATAGGCCATTTTTGACAATGTCCTTTATTTATTTATTTATTCATGTACACACAAAATACATAAAAGGACAATATATTAACATAGAAGAGCACAAAAGTACCTACTGCTTATTTCAAAAGAAAATAAACATAATTTTTTTTTTTTTTACGTACCTAATTAATGTTTTGATTTTTATGTTATTTTACTAATTGAATTTGAATTTAAATTTTACGTGATTTATGTTTTAATTTTTATGTTATTTTATTAATTGATTTTAATTTAATTTTATGTACTTAAGGTGTTTGTTGTTGAAGCCTGCCGGGGTTGCGGGCCTGTTCGAAAGAGATACCGCGGCCCCGGAACGTAAAAGGCGAGGAAGGAACATGGATGGTTTTTAGTCAGTAAGAGTCTGACACTCCCTCCCGCTCCGCCCAGAGTGGGGGGGGTCATTTGATGATTTCCCATCCTTAAAAAAAAAAAAAAAAAAAAGGTGTTTGTTGTTTATGGATTTTAATGATCTGAATTAAATTAATTAATAATAATGTATCTCCGGGTTCCTAGATGCCTACCGTGTATGATACCATCAGGTAGACGACCTAAACAAACAGCATGATCTCATCCAAATGGCCGGGTCATTCAACTATGCAACTATTTGAATAATAGCTGTTGAGAGTGCCAATGATCTATTTGGAATATTGATTCAGTGTTGGGGAAAAAATATACCTAGAAGTTTTTTCAAATTGACGAGAATAAAGATTTTAAAAGATTTATTTTGTTCATCGATTTTGAATAAGTAGAATTTATTAAAATAATTGGGTTTTTAGTTTTTCAATTCAAGTTAGAAAAGCAAGGATCCTTCCTACACAAAGTTACTATACGAAAAAAAAACTGTACACTGAGTCTGTTTACACACATATAAGCCGCGCAGATAGAGAATAGATCTGAAAATGGCGGCGGGTACGCATGGTACGGTTGGCAAAACAAGTTCTCAAACATCGATTTTATTGACTTTTTTTGTTATATATTATTATTTTTTGATATTATTCATTAATAATAGTAGAAATAATGACAAAAATATTAATTAAATAAATTAGGAGCGAGTTTTCGTGAAGCCATCGTCAATCAATCGCAAAATGTCAACGTTCGAAACAAAAACTTAACGAAAATAAATAACAATCAAACGTAACGCAAACAAATAACAATCAAACTCAACAAAAACAACAATGAATATCAACGAAAACAACAAAATAACGGAACGAATTTAACGATAACTCGGAGTGCGTCAAGTAGCGTGGAAAGCGAATCCTGACTGACAATTTTTTTGTAGCGCGTACTTCACTGTGTGAGTATAGACAGCGATAGAGAGTGAGCGAGAACGCATGCGAGCGGACGCCATTTTCAGATCTATTCTCTATCTGCGCGGCTTATACTGAGTATTAACAGACTCTTCACGAAGCTGTTAACCAAGCATTCAGTACATCAAACTAATTACCGCTGCGGAAAAAATATTGTTGGGAAATGACTGGAAGGTTCCCAGGTACGGTATAGATACTAGAACAAAAAAATTGGTCGCAATGATAGAGAGAACAAGTGCCTATCGGCTTCGTTAAGAAAAAAGAAGAAGAAAGAGGGTAGACCAATTTGTCTGTTCATTAACACCCAACCACATAACGTCAGTTAAACCGTGATCATGGCGCTTGCAACAGCGACGAAATATCGGGAACTCAAATCAAAGAGTAAACATGATAAATATCCAGTTTTCATTGTAAGTGGTAACCTTAAGGCGGAGATTTCTTGAAAACGGTCGAAAAGGCAGTTTTAAAAGCAGTGTATCTCTAAAACTGTACATAATTTCGACAAATAAAAATAACTTTATATTTTGAAGTCCTTTTTGCATACACTGATGGAACTCAAAACATAATTTAACAAACTTTAATGCACCAAAGAAATCTTCAAACATACCTCTTAATTTTCTTTCAAAGCAGTTTAGCCATTTATTGACCATGATAATTATAATTAAAAATATAACATAACATTTCAAATGCTAAACTACATCTAGTGATGGATTAATTATTATGAAATAGTTAAGTTCTAGTTTTAAATCGATCGAAAACACTCATTTCGCACTATTCGGCCCGCAGTGACTGAAGTAACAACCACTTTGTAGTGCAAGCTAATTAAAACTTTATTCTAACAGTATTTCAAACGAAGTTTGAACCACCACAAATAGAGTTGCTTATTTAGCCGATGTCGTCGCCATAAATCTCATTTTACCTGACTATAGTGCAGTGTAAGGAAATTTAAACTAAGACCAAATCCTGGAAGCTGTATACTGGTTTATTTACCGAATTTTTAGACAGGTTTACTAGTACCCAAAGATACGTTAAGATGGTTGATGTCTTGTCATGGATTACACAAAGCTTTGTGGTTACAAAAGCGTTTGAAGATGATTAAGGCTTTAGGAGAAGGGCAATTTTTTCATAAAAACTCGAGTACGTTTTTGTTAGATAAGACAGGATTTATTTTTCATTTTTGAGAAGTATTGAGGTAGACAAGTCATCTTAACAGGCCCTGTATTAGTGCTGAAATTAATGACGTGCTAATGATTCAGGTCAAATATAGTTGAGAAGAGGCTAAAATTAGATTAGCTAGCGACGTCTCAATAGAACTGATTTTCTGAACTAGTATTTCAAGTTGGTAACTACGGGGGTAGCAACGGTAGGGTCTTGTAATTAACACTTGAAACATAAGTTTAGAAAATCGGTTGTTTTTGTTCTAATCAAGATACGTTATTATTATATAATCAATGACCCAATCATCGTCGGTCATCGTTTTGTCGGATAATTTAATTTTATCCCGTATTATCAGGTCTAATTTGCACCGCTCGCTTCGCTCGCTCGGCTCGCGCGTAGTCGTTCACAGTTCGAACCTAAGCCTAACCTATGTGTTCGGAGGGAACGGAGTCTCTTCGACATCGTTTTTACGACAAACGGTTAGTCGGAGACAAACAACACCCAGACACTTGTAGCCTTATTTTTAGGGGTTTTATGCGAATAAAAACACTTTTTTTTTCAAAAAAAAACTTTCTTTTTTTCTTAGAGACCCGTTACGTACACTCTAACCCCAATTTGATAAAAGTGATCAAAATAGATGGTCCATGGTGATCTCACCTTGTGAATAAGAACATCATCATCATCCGCGAGCCGGGAAGACGTGACGACCGGAGGGTAGTAGTCCCTGTACCCGGTGGGGGAGGGGGTGCTTCGTTGTGCGGGGTGCGCGGGCGCACGCAACGTGTCGTCTTCGAACACGTCGTCACTCATGCTGTCGTCTGTCGCCATAGAATGCTGTAATAGAACAGAAGGAAACGTGAGTATTTAACATGGAGGTACAGAAACTAAGACGCACGCCACTGTAATGGTTTTGTCAAGTTCTCAAGTTGGAAAGGTCTAGTAACGTGTTGCACGGGCTTTGCTGGACGCACCTTATCACCAACTCAAGGATATTCATTTGATGTCATTGGCTAGTCTGTTTTGCATAACTAAGGTATTTTTCCCTGATCACTGCGATATTTTTTTTTTTTACTGCCATGACGTTGTCTTCTCAACTCCTTTCCGTAAAGCAGAACGTAAAAACTTATTTATCTGCACTTTAAAAAAATAAAGTCTTTGTCAAACGATAACATGTTTATAACAGACAGCTCCCTCCTCATTAGTGAAAATAACAAGGCAAGAGAAAAAGTTTATTGTTTCAGTATGAATGATTTTTATACCGCGTCATGTATTCTCGAATATTTTCTTTTAAACTTTGAGATTTTTTCTTTGTAAAGGTTCTTTGAAGACGAATTAAAATGGAATATTACAAGACTTGAAAAATACATTAATTATGAGAAAATGAATGGCTCTATTATTCGTTAAATGTAAGCGAAATAAATAGATACAATAGTTAAACAACCGCATTAGACCGAATCGGTCGGGGTCTACAGATGCAGAGATTAATTATAGTACCTCTATTACAAAACGATAGAGGGACTTTACATCGTGTCTAAAAAGAAACCAATTACGTTATTTTTTTTTAATGCATGAAAACAAAGGTCACAATATACAAAAATGTATCTTTATGAGAGGGAATCTCCTTCATTTTTGATGGGGTTGTTACATGACGGGTTGTTGATGATGATGTAGTCCGAGATCAAATTGAATTAAAAATAAGTTATAAAAAACCAGCCAAACTTAACTATTACTAGAAGCCACCTCAGCCCTGCAGGACTTTTCATTTAAAACCAAGTTATTTTAGCAGTTTCTTGGGAAGCGACGCATAATATTTCTTTAGTTCGAAGCAACATTATTGCAGCTTGAACTAAGTTGAGAAATTCTCCTCTAGTTTTTGTAAAAGACTCAAGTTTTAATGACTGAATACATACATACACGCTGTGTAGTACAAAAAAAAAACATAAAAAAATCGTAATTCGTTTTCCATGAAGCATCGCTTTTTAGGGTTCCGTAGCCAAATCGCAAAAACGGAACCCTTACAGATTCGTTATGTCTGTCTGTCGGTCTGTCTGTCTGTCTGTCCGTCCGTAAGTCACAGCCACTTTTTTCCGAAACTATAAGAACTATACTGTTAAAACTTGGCACGTAGATGTATTCTGGGAACCGCATTAAGATTTTTACGTAAAAATAAAAAAAGCATTAAATTTTGAGGGATCTTCATACTTAGAACTGAAACTCAAATACTTTTTTTTCATCAAACCCATATTTATGGATAGGTCTTCAAAAATGATATTGAGGTTTCTCATCATATCATTTTTCTCTTAACTGAATAGTTTGCGCGAGAGATACTTTCAAAGTGGTAAAATGTGTAACTTCTAAAATATGAGAATGATAAAACACAAAAAAAATATATGATGTACATTACCATGTAACTTCCACCAAAAATTGGTTTGAACGAGATCTAGTCAGTAGTGTTTTTTAAAACGTCATAAATCGTAAACAGCAATTTACTTTTCATTCAATTTGCTACGGAACCCTTCATAGGCGAGTCCGACTCGCACTTGTTTTCTTTGAAGCGGAGGAGCTTGGACTCAGAAACTGATAGATTATATCAGTATTTCCAAATAGAAATTAGATTAAAGAACTTTTAATAAAACCAAGACCAGACATAAAACGAAGTACCTATAACTTTGATGAAGCTTAACATATAATCTAATTGAAATAAAGGAGGGAATTTAATTATTTCTACCGAATTACTAAAACATTTCAATCTTATCATAAATATTTTACAAGTTCCAATACTTCTGAAATATCTGACATTGCTTCCACCAGTTTGGGATTTTGATTTCAATGAGTAACTCTATTATATCAGAGTTATTTCGATACTTCCTATTGAATGTCGAAACATCAAAGTGAAAGTTTATAAATCGCACAACCTTCTCACAGTTCCTTGTATTTATATTTATGAAATTGCAAAATTTGTCAAAACTAACTGTTCACTGTTTGAACTGAAAAACAATGTTAATAAACGTACAGTAACACAGTATTTACTTACCATGCCTGTACCTAGGATTGAATTATTTAGACGTAATTGTGTATATATGGCTCCACTCATTTTTAACTCTCTACCTAACTTTATTACGGATCTTCCGTATAGAAAATTTTGCATAGTTCTGAAAAAATGGCTTTTTTCACATAGTTTTTATTCCATAGCTGAATTTCTCAAAAAATCCAATTGTCAATCTTACCATTACCGGAATGTATTGTAGAGAAAAACATAAATTATAATAATTTGTTGTGTTTGTATTTTTTTATTTTTATGTTCGTTCTATTAAAAAATAGCTTCGTTTGTTTGTTTTTATTATTTTTTGTTGTTTCTGTGTTGAGTAATTTTAAAACACACTGGTCTTAGATAGTTGTTGTGTTTGTATATTTAAAAAAAATAAAAAAAATGTTTTCCTTCTGATAACAATTTCTTTGTTTGCTTTTTTTGTTTTGTGTCGAGAGTAACTTTAAACACACTGGTCCTAAGTTTGTAATTTAAGGTTTGTTTCACATTTTTTATTATTAGCATCTAATTATAATTACTTAAATGTTTGCATGCCAATTTTATGGCGAAATGTGTCATTGCACTACATTTTATTTTACCATCTTTTGTACCACATTTTTTGCAAATAAATAATTTTGACTTTGACTTTGACTTTGAAATTATTTATAGTATATAAAATATAACTTTCATGTAAATCTCTTTGCAAAAGTGGACACCGTCTGTCGATTCTCTAATTGGTTGAAATTTTGAATATTATCAGGGACAAGTTGAAGGCGGTGAAGTACTTACTCTCAGTTAACAACGAAAAGTTTTTTTGCAATACACCTTCCACGAATACTGCTACCACAAAACACCTTGTTCGGAATGTAGTGTTTTTCAGTTTTCACACATGTGGTATTTTTCCATTTTTTTTTTATTTCCACGTGAGTTTTATTTCCATTCAACTAAGTCCAACGTGGTTCAATTCCTTTAGTCAGCGGTTATTGTATTTTTTTAATCTCAGCTAATATTGATATGTGGCAAGTGAAGCAAAATACTTCTAGTTTTCGGATGAGGAGACGGAATCTGAGAGCTTGTATTTGAAAAAAAACTTGTTAAAAAGATGAAACTTTTACCCCCAATTACTACGTAACTAAAAGGTTCCCAGGTATGGTGTGGAATTATAAAATGTTCATAATGACATGGAGAACCCAGTGCCTTTCGGCTTCGTTAAGAGGTGTTTTACACCCTTTAGGATGTCTAAGAACAAAACCATCCATTATAAGCTAACATTATTGACAATTCCTGCCTCTTAAATCTTTATTGCCTAGCCTCTCAATATTCACACTAATGTAATATACCTGTTGAAGATCCTCTTTATACCTCGCATCAGTTCGCTTATAACTGTATGGATATCTGTGAGTACATCAAAGCCGTGTCTATGCTTCGTACGAGTGTATATGCACGTGTACACACGATTACTGTGAGAGATTATTGTACAAGGTTCCTAGAAACGGTGAAATTAGCCTGAAGTAGAATGTTGTGAGATATAAGATTGCATTGGTGTAATTTTTACATTGATTATTTTAACATGGTTGATATGCACGCCAGAGTGTGGAGATTGGCACAAACAGGCATATAGTCAACGGTAAGTGTAGAACGTCTAAATTGATACCTAAGGGAGGTACACCCCCTGCCGGGTTTGCGGACCTGCCGGGGTTGCGGGCCTATTCGAAAGAGATACCGCGGCCCCGGAACATAATAAAGGGCGAGGAAGGAACATGGATGGGTTTTAGTCAGTAAAAGTCTGACACTCCCTCACGCTCCGCCCAGAGTGGGAGAAGTCATTTGCATTTGATGATTTCCCATCCCAAAAAAAAAAAAATAGTGTAGTCATGACTTGAATGTAGATTGCTGACCGGCTTATTACCTAATCTGCCTTTTTAGTTTTTCTGTTATCAATAGAACAACTGATAACTGGTTATTCTTTATCAATTAATTTGTTCGTAATTTTCACTGTATAAATGAATTTAATTTTGATTTAATTATGTATTTAAAAACCACAGCTGAGTGTGAGTAATTAGGTTCTCATCTGATTTTCAGTAGACACTCAACAACAAATACCTACCTAAGTAGTGCATGATATTCTTACCTGTAAGAGGTTGATACACTTGTCTGTGATTCTATAGAATGTATCTTGCA
Source organism: Xestia c-nigrum (assembly GCA_916618015.1). Lineage (NCBI taxonomy): Eukaryota > Metazoa > Arthropoda > Insecta > Lepidoptera > Noctuidae > Xestia > Xestia c-nigrum. The sequence goes on along the minus strand of OU745255.1, from coordinate 17,676,899 downwards.
TCTTTGAAGCAGTGTATTCAATTGTTGGTGAGCCAAATAAATAAATAAATCCCCTGTAATCTTCTGTGTCCTTACATATTTGCGCACCTAGAATGGTTTTAATACAGTGTACCTTATGAACTTTTTGTAACATCCTCTAAACCTGTGTTATGCAAATAAATGATTTGTATTTGAAATAAAATAAATTACAGAATTATTTCTACGCGTCTAGTGTTCAAAGGCGTCTGATCCTCTTGTGTGGCTCTTGCAAAACAACATATCCATACAAAATAGACCCAAACTAGTGTCAACAATATCTACGACCTACCTAGCTAGCAACACAGTCCAATATTGATCAATTATCGGAGCCGTTGTTTACCTGAATACATCCACTCAGCACCCGTTATTAATTCTACTTTGGCCGAACAATTGTTTACCAAAACTGTTTGTTTTATTGAAAAGTAAATAAACGAAGCATCGAGCATTCGTAAATATTCATTGCGATGCAATTCATGCGATGGTGTTTTGTTTTTTTTTTTTTCATTTTAAAAAAGGAGCGAGAAGTTAGAATTGAGTTAAAATAACAATTAAATCGAATCCTTTTATAAACTATAATATGGTCCAGTATATAGATATGACCGCTGTAATGAATCCTGGTCATTAGTTGCGGTGTTGTTTCATTAACCGACTTCCAAAAGGAGGAGGTTCTCAATTCGTCGGAACCTTTTTTTATGTATGGTCCCCGATTACTCGAAGATGGCTGGACCGATTTTGATAATTTTCATTTTGTTTGAAATGGTATGATTCATAGGTGGTCCCATAATCATGAAGTCAGGATCTGATGATGGGATCCTGGAGAAATAGAGAGAACTCTTCAAACTTTATAGGCACATATCAAGCGATTTGGATAGTTTTCGGAAGAGTACTATCTCGGAGTGGTCCCACTTCAATTTGGTGAAGATCTGATGAATAACTTCGGAGATAGGTAACGGAACTCTTCAATAAATAATAGCAAATGGACTGAGATTTCTGAAATCTCATGGTTGTCTATTGTTTACACCAGTTCATTTCATAATATCACACCAGTACGCTGTGAAGGGGTAAGCGCATGTAAACCACTAAAAAGTGAAAAATATAACGTTTTTGCAAAAAATAAAACCGATTTCTAAAAACACCAAAAAAGTGAAAGATAAACTTTAGCTTCAGAAGTCGGTGACAAAAAACTAAACCAATCAAACAAGAACACCGACTTCTGAAGCTATGGTTATTTTTCACTTTTTTGTGTTTTTAGAAGTCAGTTTTATTTTTTGTTTTAGTAAACTTATTAAAAATATTTATTAAATTCTTGGACTCGTCCATTGATTGACATCCGTGACATCCGAAAAGACGCGTGCAATTGGCAACAATTAATGAGATTGTTGCAAATTGCACGCGTCTTTCCGGCTCCAAAACATCCAGTGCCTCTCCAGGGCCTAATAAACTTCTCCTTAAAGTGCCTGCTACTGGAAATACTATCACTGTTATCAGATGTCCCACGACACAATTACTTTAGGTACCTACAAGACCCAGAACAATCTGATAAGGACCTGTACACTATAATGGGACACGGGAGGGATAGTAACGTTACGATTCTAATTGTTTTACAGTCTGTAGGTGGAAGAAGGGTGTGGAATGAGGCATTGAAGAGATGTGGAACTTGACTTGTGAGGTGAACCATTTTATGAAGTTTTTTCAAGAGCCAGAGCAACCGACTGTAAGGTCGGGATTAGCAGGCAAGAGTTGAATGCCTATGTAGAGAGTGGATGAAATCAGAATAATGTACGAGTAGATACGGATTAAAAATTTTTTTTAAAGAAAAACAACAAACCCGATTGCGTAAAAACTTATTTACAAAAATACCCCAGTAGTTTAGAATTCTGTAACAAATCATAAATTCTAATGCAGAACAGAACGACTCACAGTCGGGGCCCCTTGGAAAGATTTGATTGCTAAAATTTGAATGGTAGTTTTTACGGAGTCGGGTCGACTTTTTAGTTACGAATATAAACTTAAATCAATAAGTAAGAAAATTAGCGAGAACGATTGTTTTGTTAAACAACTTTTAATCGTTATATGTATATCCTAAACTATTATTTAAAATGAAAAATGATTACTTAAAGGAACCTAAAGACGATTTTAAAATACCTATTCAACGACACCCCATATTTTGGCATAGTTCCTCGACTTTTTTTTTTCATTTTGATAATATGGCGTCTGGTTGTCGCTGTGGTGCTGTGGTGAGTTTTGATTACTGTCATGTTAGTGACACTCGCAAGGATAAGATGAATCGATTGACTTAAGGCGATTACATAAGCTAAACGAAAGTTTTATAATTACTGAAAGTATATGATTCACTGCTATAAACAAGACCAGAAAAATATATGATATTCTTCAGGATATATTATATGCTAGTATGATACTGTTTTGAAAACATAATACAATTAATTTGGCTCGATAAAAAGAAATCACGAACTTATCTCTAAAAATATCTTTCAAACAATAAAAAATACTAATATACATGCGATCATTCTGATTTTTTGGCAAATAATTCTACAAGCAATATATTAGCATGATACTGTTTTCGTTTTTTAATCCAATCAATAGTTTTTTTGTAAATCGAGCGATAGCACTCATTTCACACTATTTGTCCCGCAGTGGCTGACGTAACAACCACTTTGTAGTGCAAGCTGATTAGAACTTTATTCCTACAGCATTTCGGAAGAACGAAGTTTGAACCACCACAAATAGAGCTTGCTAATTTAGATCGTCTAAGCACCTTAAGAATTATCAAAATCGCCCGTGGTCTCTAGAACGCCATATAGTAACAAGCATACATACATACATAGACTGATCTGATAAACACATTACCCTCCTTTGCGTCGCGCGTCGGGTTAATAGAGTAAGTTTTAAAATGCTCGTTCGAAGACAGTGGCCATACTTGGCTAGGTGACATCGTCATCATCATCATTTTGTTTTTTTTTTTTTTTTTTTTTTAGGATGGGAAATCATCAAATGACTTCTCCCACTCTGGGCGGAGCGGGAGGGAGTGTCAGACTCTTACTGACTAAAACCCATCCATGTTCCTTCCTCGCCCTTTACGTTCCGGGGCCGCGGTATCTCTTTCGAACAGGCCCGCAACCCCGGCAGACTTCGGCCCTTGCGGGCCCCTTCCCTTATGCTGACATCTCTTTGAGGCGCGCGTGGAACACGAACGCGCCGTCGACACGGCCTGTCGTCGTCGTTAGACGGCCGGACGGCTAGCTAGCCCATAGCCAGCCGTCCACAGGCCCGCATCTACGGTGGCCGGTAGCCACCACGTGGCCCCCGACGCCCGTTGCGTCTCCCGCGGCGGCCGGGAAGAGAGGATCTCTCCCTCTCTCGTTCCGCCACCTCCTAGCATGACTGCTTCGCAGAAGGAGGCGACGGCTTCCCATTCCGTCTCGCTCCGGACCATGGATTGAACCAGGGCCGGACGCGAGAGGTCGCCGCCGCCGATCGCCGCCACGAGGACACGGCGGAGCTCGGCCCACGCAGGGCAGACTTCCACCGTGTGCTCCACCGTGTCCTCCGGTCGATCCTCGCAGTGGAGACACCCGGGCGATTCCTCCCGCCCGATTCGGTGCAGGTCCTCCTCCACCTCCCGAAACATCCGTGTCCGGTGAGGACCTGCGTCCGGCGGAAGGTGAGGACGCCGTGGCGCCTCTCTAGCCACTCTTCAAAGAGGGGACTTACCGCCACTATCGTGGCGTGCCCTGCACGGGGTTGCGACAGTCGCTCTCTCCATGTCGCCGTGAGATCGCGCCGGAGGTCAGTCCGCTGAGCGGCAATTTGCCGCGGCAGCGGAGTTTCCCCCCGGCGTAGTACCTCCGCGCGCCACTCATGCAGGCGCGCGAGGACTATCGCCTCCAGATCCCACGGCGGCTCGTCATCATCATCTGCCTAGCCTTTTCCAAACTATGTTGGGGTCGGCTTCCAGTCTAACCGGATGCAGCTGAATACCAGTATTTTACATGGAGCGACTACCTACATACGATAATCTTTTTGAAGGCATTTAGGCCCCTTTTTGAACTCGTCATTATTGCCTTTTAAAATGGCATCACGTCTGTATGCTCTGAAGAGTTAAAAGTGTTTTGAGACACCTAAATGCGGCGACACATTAAGCTAAACATTCCCAGTTTATCATGGCCTCGCTTTGTATACAGGGTGTATTTCACCTCATCACAAAGCCGTTAACCAAGCATTCTGTATATCAAACTAAGTCACTTTACGCAAAAAATATTGCTGGGAAACAACTTTTTTTTTTGAGGTTATAAATCATGTTTTGTGGTATAACTCAATGTAACACACTCAAAACATTGTGCGAATGGATGGATTGAATAGTACGGGGGTCGTAGAGTTTTTTAAAGTAAAAATCATGCGATAAAAAGTGGTATTTAAAAAAAAGCTTGTCATTATCTTGCAACTTTGACCCCCAATATCTCCGTAACTAGAAGGTTCCCAGGTATAGTGTAGAACCAAAAAATGATCAGAATGACGAGGAGAACAAGTGCCTTTCGTATTCGTTAAGAGGTGTTTTACACCCTTTAGATTTCCCATGCAATGAAGAATCCGTTTATACTAGTTTTGTCGTCGTGCGTGCATCAACACTCTCTTCCCCATTACCCAATTCATTTGAAGTCGGCGCATAATGTCTTTATCTTCCATTTTATTTTATTTTTTTAGGATGAGAAATCATCAAATGACTTCTCCCACTCTGGGCGGAGCGGGAGGGAGTGTCAGACTTTTACTGACTAAAACCCATCCATGTTCCTTCCTCGCCCTTTGTGTTCCGGGGCCGCGGTATCTCTTTCGAATAGGCCCGCAACACCGGCAGGACTTTATTTTCCATGTCTCTCTATTGCTCGTCGTCTCATCACGCCTCCTTTCTTGCCATAATCATCCTTTACACAGTTGCATATCGTTTCTTTGGTCTTTCTTTACTCTTATTACTAGGGCTCGGATAAATATGTAAACACATACTCGTATATTTTTTGTTTGAATCATTTTCATTCATTATTTGGTTTTCTCCACAAAGATGTTTTAAGCTGGGAAATGAGGGTTTTAGAATCCATATTTTTCCATATTTCAAGGTTAAAACCATAATTTAGAATTTAATTACGTTTGTCCATTTTTCCAATCTTTAATAATTAAACTAGCAAAAACTGCATAATTTTTGCTTCCATAGCGCCGTGCCGCGGGAATATATTATATTAATAAATTATTATTATTAAGTAGTCGTACGGGACTCGTGCGTTACTTTTCTATCGATGGAAATAAAGTGTGTTCTCGAAAAACATAAAGGATTAACGACCCTACAAAAAAATAACAATATTCTCAGTGGAACACCAAACGGCAATCCATTAATAGTTGTCTTTTTTTGTCCATATTTTTCCATATTTCCGTTTTTAGACCCTAAATGTACATATTTTGGAATTTTTGGCACATATTTATCCGAGCCCTACTTATTACGTACGCATCCACACTCATAAAATCGACACGACATTTTCCTCATTCCTCCACATCACATCCACAACCACCGATTACCACAAGTCGGTCGTCGTGCGTACATTAGCTAATTATTTTATTACCCATTGTGATTGGGCTCGCAAAAAATCAACCAATTTCATTAAAGTCCCATGAAAGGTAATCCAGAGAGGTTATTGCTAATAGGTTCACCTTGCTGTGCAATTTTATCACTGTCGAATCAAAACGACTCGCAAAAACTCATAAATACTCGTATATTAAAAAAAAAAACATTACCTAAAATTTTGAAGGTCCTCGAAGGTCCTCTATTACCTTGCAAATAAAATAAGCGTTATGCTATACGGTGAGCGTTTCATCGCAAAATTTATATATTCTTTGGAAAACGACACTTTGATGGCGACGCAAACAGCCAGAGGCACCCTCCTCTAATGGAGTAAAGTGTCTGGCCGTTTACATGGAAATTTTTCAGAATTTTGGATTTTAGATGACATTTATTTTATGTTTAGACAAGATTTTCCTTTTTGAGAGCTAAGGAATAGATCGGTAATTACCGTTTGATAAATAGGTCATCGCAAGTTTGACCTGAGCAGCAGGGTGTTCCGGGTGCGATTTCGGGTCGGGAAAAGTGTGAGTTTGTATTTGAACCCGGTTGATGGTAATAGGTTGGCCCCATAAGTATATATAATAAAGAAGGCTGGTGCCCTATTTATCATCATCATCATCATCAGCCTATTAATGCTTCCACTGCTGGGACACAGGCCTCCTCCCATTGAGAGGGGGGATTATATAGTACTTAAACATAACTGTCGAAATATAGAGGTGTATGTATACTAATAAGGCGCTTTCAATTTAAGGTCTCTGCACACAGCGGGCGCGGCGCGGCGGGACGGGACGGCGACGCGACACTGAGCAGTTGTAATGTACTAGATATTACGGACGACGCCACACAGAGCCGTCCCGCTACGCCGCCGCCGCGCCGAGCGGGAATACAAGTCAGAAGCGGCGGGGACGGGCGCGGCGGGACGCGAGCGCAGCGCCCTCAGGACGCCGACGCTTTGTGTTGTTTGGTTTACGTAGGTAGTAGTCACACTGCTGGCGGGGCGTGAGCACGTCGCGTCGGACGGTGATACAAAATCACATTCACGCTCCGTAGAGCGTGAATGTGACTTTGTATCATTTTACAAAAATGGATGTCGAAAAATTAGTCGAATGTGTTCGTGCTCACGTATGTTTGTACGATTTGGGCCATAGGCAGTATAATAACACTGTTCTTAAAAATAAAAACACTGTTCTTGAAAATCTTTTTGATGATTGAATAGCGTCGCGATATGGTCGGCGTGAATGGGCGCGGCGGGACGGGACGTGATCGCGCCCGCAGTGTGACCGATGCCGCCGCGCCAGCGCAGCGTCGCCGCCCCGCCATGCCGCGCCCCGTCACGCCACGCCGGCTGTGTGCAGAGACCTTTAGACTTTTCGAGTCGCGCCGCTGCAGCGCCGAAGCCGTGCGTATGACGTACCTACTGCAGCTGCGTTCGGACGTTCGTTTGTTTTCATACAAAGCGCGCGGTGCGGCAACACGAAACGTCTAAATTGATACCTAAGGGCCTGTGGACGGTTGGCTATGGGCTAGCTAGCCGTCCGTCCGTCTAACGACGACAGGCCGGGTCGACAGCGCGTTCGTGTTCCACGCGCGCCTCAAAGAGATGTCAGCATAAGGGGAGGGGCCCGCAAGGGCCGAAGCCTGCCGGGGTTGCGGGCCTGTTCGAAAGAGTAACCGTGGCCCCGGAACATAAAGGGCGAGGAAGGAACATGGATGGGTTTTAGTCAGTAAAAGTCTGACACTCCCTCCCGCTCCGCCCAGAGTGGGAGAAGTCATTTGATGATTTCCAATCCTAAAAAAAAAAAAAGAGAGGTACACACCTCTGCCTAAACTCTGTCAATTTATGTTAATCGGGATTATATTATGTTACATAGGTAGTTATTACATAGGGTGATCGGTAATTAGTGTATGATACTTAACCTTTTGACCGCCACAGCATAAACGCTCGCGCGTGCCCTCCACGCCAAGCCACAATTTCATCTACTATTTTGTCACATATTTGTGTCGTTTGGCGTACAGGGCACGCGCTTGCATGTCACGTATTTGTGACAATGGCATCCAAAAGGTTAAACACGGTACAAGTCAGAGTATCGCTCACTAATTATCAGTAACCCTATATACAACATTATTTTTTGTTTATACTAAACCCGAAAAGGGGTCATTGTACTCATCATTTTGAACAACTTTTTCTATGGGAAGAACCTTGAAATCGCGAAAAAAAAAATCAGCTGTTCCCTACATTTATTTTCGCACAACTCGTCCAAATGTAGGGAACAGCTGATATTTTTTTCGCGATTTCAAGGTTCGTCCCATAGAAAAAGTTGTTCAAAATGATGAGTACAATGACCCCTTTTCGGGTTTAGTATAAACAAAAAATAATGTTGTATAGGTATGCACTCAGTGGTGGACAATCGAGGGTTTATGTACTAAATACAGAGTCTACCGCTTATTTCATAAATCATAAACTCAAACTTTTGTTAATTATAAAATTAATAGCACTTTCATATACAAAACACTCATCTAATCTTAGCAACATACTTTCTCTTAATTCAATGTTGACGGTCCGAAAACGTTTGCTTATCAAAGAATTTAAAACCTTTCTCAATCTAAATTAGTAGTCAGTTTCTTGTTAAATTGAATTTATAACCTTCTCTGTCATAATTTCATTAGAGGATAAAATAAACCCTTTTAAAATTAACCTTTTGAAAGTTATTTTTATATGCTTTTAAGTAATTAGAGATTGAAATGAAGACCAACCTATAATGTGAAACCACCAATTAACTGTGTATTTAAAGATAATTGAAATCTGAAAATGATATGCGTATTGGATACTTTGCTTTAGCTATCTATGCTATTGATTTTTATCTAAAATTTAAGGTAAATAAGCCTTTCTTAGTATGCCGTTATAGTTAAAACACTGTTACTTGCGGGAATTATTGCATGATTGTTCATTATTTTGAGCTCCCGATATTTCGTTACTGTTGCAAGCGCCATTATCGCAGGTAAACAAAAAATAATATCCTGAGCTCAAAATAAATAAGCAATCACGGAAGGTATCCCGTAAGTGACATTTGGTTCACCAAAGCAAATCAACTGATTAGACATGCTAATGTACTGTTTTCGTATATTTTGACGTTTGCAAGACATTTTCCGAAAACAAGAGAGATATAACAAACATTGCTAGGCAACAAACTATTTGACACAATATGAAGGTTGTATATCTTCACATCACAGTACCTACATCTAATTATAAGCCCACCTACCTACATAATATTAATCATAGATATTAAGAAAACTTTAATGTTGAAGTTGTGAACAAATATTTATAATAGCCCTCCTCCTTATTTTTAATTTTTAATTTTTATGTTGTTATGCCCGACAGGGCCCACAATGCTCCAAAACTATATTATGTATTTTTATGTACCTACCACCTAAGTTCACATTGTGGAATGCAATAAATGTATTGAGTATTGAGTATTGAGTATTGAGTATCTAGAATTCCAAATATTTGAAATTGCTTTGAAAAAAATGACGTTTTGGACGAGTTTGAAACCGTTGAAAGACTATTGCGAACTCTTCGTTTGTATTTGTATTTGGCGGCATCGCTCGTTGCGTTTTTTCTAAATTACGCCTTGGTGCTTTAACATTAAATTAGTGACAATTTCTATTTCGTCATACATGCGTAAAATTAGTAATGTGATTCTTTTTACTATATATTATCATCATTTGAGCCGGCAGACGTCCACTATAATAGTGGTAATTAAAATATAATGGATCTTTCCATCAAACAAAACTTCAAAACTCCATACACCAATCATTAATAATTTGATGGTTATAAAGAACTGTCATCTCAGGTTTAATGCTCATTAAATGCTCATTTACCCAACCGAGCTATAACAAGTTGTGGTGAACAACAAAATACCCGCCTCGATTTAAAACAACTGTTTACGTTTAGCGGCTCGATTACGAAATAGTCGGTTATTTTACTGTTGGTGAACATAGCCCAAAAAGTTCAGTAGTTAAACACTTTGTTCCAATCTTTTGCCGCTCCAAATCTGAAATCGTAAGCTTTAAGTATAGTTTACATATACTTTCTTCCTAATCTTTCTAAAAAAGACTTTAAATAAACGTGCTAAGCAGTTCCCAGTAAAACTCTGATAGAAGCGACATCACCAGTTTTCAACAACAAGATTCTATGCCAACGCCATCTACCAAACGATCTCGAACACTCGTGTCAAAGTTTCAGTGAAAATGTTCTGTATTTCAGGCTGTCGCTCTATCGCCGCGTTTCACAACTTTCGTCACGTTTAGTTCCAGATATTTCTTCAAGATGTCATGTCGGGGTTACATTGAACTTTCTCGAAAGTTAAAGAAAAGTCTTGACTTAAGAGCCATTTCACAAAATGTAAACGCTCGAGTTTAGGTAAAAGACCGCAGCATTGTTTATGTGTGCGTAAATACCCACACGTACACAACACAAACAGTGCAGCGCAAATGTTGAGACGGACTAAACAATCTTGAGCCGTTATGATCGCAATGCACCTTTTTTTTTTTTTTTTTTTAAGGATGGGAAATCATCAAATGACCCCCCCCACTCTGGGCGGAGCGGGAGGGAGTGTCAGACTCTTACTGACTAAAAACCATCCATGTTCCTTCCTCGCCTTTTACGTTCCGGGGCCGCGGTATCTCTTTCGAACAGGCCCGCAACCCCGGCAGGCTTCGGCCCTTGCGGGCCCCTCTCTTTTTGCTGACACTCTTTGAGGCGCGCGTGGAACACGAACGCGCCGTCGACACGGCCTGTCGTCGTCGTTAGACGGCCGGACGGCCAGCTATTGCCCATAGCCAGCCGTCCACAGGCCCGCATCTACGGTGGCCGGTAGCCACCACGTGGCCCCCGACGCCCGTTGCGTCTCCCGCGGCGGCCGGGAAGAGAGGATCTCTCCCTCTCTCGTTCCGCCACCTCCTTCGCTAGCATGACTGCTTCGCAGAAGGAGGCGACGGCTTCCCATTCCGTCTCGCTCCGGACCATGGATTGAACCAGGGCCGGACGCGAGAGGTCGCCGCCGCCGATCGCCGCCACGAGGACACGGCGGAGCTCCGCCCACGCAGGGCAGACTTCCACCGTGTGCTCCACCGTGTCCTCCGGTCGATCCTCGCAGTGGAGACACCCGGGCGATTCCTCCCGCCCGATTCGGTGCAGGTACCTCCCGAAACATCCGTGTCCGGTGAGGACCTGCGTCAGGCGGAAGGTGAGGACGCCGTGGCGCCTCTCCAGCCACTCCTCAAAGAGGGGACTTACCGCCACTATCGTGGCGTGCCCTGCACGGGGTTGCGACAGTCGCTCTCTCCATGTCGCCATGAGATCGCGCCGGAGGTCAGTCCGCTGAGCGGCAATTTGCCGCGGCAGCGGAGTTTCCCCCCGGCGTAGTACCTCCGCGCGCCACTCATGCAGGCGCGCGAGGACTATCGCCTCCAGATCCCACGGCGGCAATCCGGCAAGCAGGCCCGCCGCCTCGCGAGAGATCGTGCGGTACCCACGGACCATCTTCACGGCCACCACTTTTTGGGGCGCGTTCAAATGGTGAGCGGCTCGCCGCTTCAACGAACGCGCCCACACTGGGGCCCCGTAGAGGGCCATGGACCGCACGACTCCCGCGTAGAGCCTGCGGCAGGAGGCGTTCGGCCCCCCAAGGTTGGGCAGGAGCCGCCTGAAGGCAGCCCCTGTCCGTTCTAGCCTGGGGGCCAAACGTCGGAAATGTTCCACGAAGTTCCACCGGCTATCGAGGACGAGTCCTAGGTACTTCAACGTCGACTCGACGCCGATGGATACCCCTCCTACCGTCAGTGTGGATCCCGACGGTGGCGCATTCCGAGGCCCATGAAAGCACATGGCCTCGGACTTGTGCAATGCCACCTCGAGACCCAGTTGCCGGATCCTCTCAACGACTATCGCAACCCCGCGTGTCATGTTGTCGGCCGCCGCCTCGTGCGACCTCCCCTGTGCCAGCACCAGGGTGTCATCTGCGTAGCAGACGACGCTGACACCACTAGGGAGGTCCGCGCGCAGCACCCAGTCGTAACCGATGTTCCACAGGGGCGGTCCCAGAACCGATCCCTGTGGGACACCGCACGACATCTCTCGCCGGTTCCAATCTCCGCAGCGACTGGGGTAGATGACGGCCCTGTCCGTCAAGTAGTCCCCGACCACACGACGGAGGTAGGTCGGCACCCGGTGATACCGGAGTGCCTCCCTGATGCAGCTCCAGGGCAGGGAGTTGAAAGCGTTGGCGATGTCGAGAGACACCGCCAAAACAACCCCGCCCCGGGATATCGCATCCCCCGTCGTGAGGGCTCTCACGCGCATGATCGCGTCCACTGTAGAGCGCCCCTTGCGGAAACCAAACTGGTTCTCCGCAAGATTCGGCCCCATCCCCTCAAGGTGCTCGGCGAGGCGGTTTGCAATTACTCTCTCAAAGAGCTTGCCCACCTCGTCGAGCAACACAATGGGCCGAAATGCGGACGGAGAGTCCGCAGGGCGCCCCGGCTTCTGGATGAGGACCAGTTTCCCCGTCTTCCAACGAAGCGGGAACTGGCCTCTCTCCAAACATGCGCTTAAGAACCCCTTCAGTCGGGGCCCGAGAGCCTCCGCATCCGAGGCCAGGACCCAGGCTTTGCCAGGCAAGCCATCGGGTCCCGGGGCGGTATTTTTGGCCTTGAGCCTACCTACCGCCACTCTCAGGTCTACCCCAGTCACTTCCGGAGTGTCGTCGTCGTCGCTTGGGTCCGACACCGCAGGTGGCGGAGCCATAGGCGGGGGCGGATGTTCCCCCCGCGAGGGGAACAGAGCGCTCACCACGTCCTCCACGAGGTCGGGCCGGAGACTCTGCGTCAGCGGGGGGGCCCAGGTGCGGAGTTTATTCCGCACCATCTTGTAGGGGCGCCCCCACGGATCTCTGTCGAGAGTCTCCAGCATCTCCGAGCGGGCCAGTTCCCTGGCCCGCAGGACAGCCTCCCGGAGGGCGGTCTTCGCCGCTCTGTATCCCTCGTACAGCTCCGCCTCAATGGCTTCCGCATCCGGCGGGCGGATGCGGAGCCTGCGATGCCTGGCGTACAGGCGCCGCGCTTCGACACACGCCTCCCTCAGGGACGTTATTTCGCGCGACCACCAGTACACCTGACGTCGGGCGCTTCCTGGCCGGACTCGGGGCATTGCCACGTCACATATGTCGGACATGGCCCCCTGGAACCACTCTGCCTCAGTGTTAACGTCGGCAGGCCTGTCCGGTGATGTCACCCAGGCCTGCACGATCAAGGCTTCCAGGAGGAGCTCCCGGTCCAGCTGCTTCAGCGCCCAACGCGGACCACTCGGGGCCTGTTGGACCGGCGCGCTCGAGGACTGGGTGGAGACTTCAAACCGGATGTACCGGTGGTCGGAATGTGTCTCCACCCCCTCCATGACACGCCAGTCGACGACACAGGGCGACAGAGCGGGGCTAGCGAACGAAATGTCCACCACCGACTCGCCCCGCATCCGCACACACGTGGGAACAGAACCCCGATTAAGGATGTCCAGGCCCCTCTCCAGGGCCCAGTCCTCCACCATCCTTCCCCGCACATCTGTGCAACGAGAACCCCAAGCCAAGTTCTTGGCATTGAAGTCCCCGAGGACAAGCACGGGGAGGGAATGGCTTCCGACGACGACACTCAACTCTGCGAGAGAGTTGTGGAACTCGGCGAGAGTTCGGCTCGGGGAGAAGTAGACTCCCACCACGACGATCTCCCCGAACCGTGCTGCTACGCACCCCCGACCCCTCCTGACATTTTCAAGGGTCGGGGTACCGGCGGCGGCCGATGACACTATGGTCACTGAGCCGTCAAGGTCCGCCACCCAGTCTTCCCTGGGCAGGACAAAGTACGGCTCAGAGACCACAGCGATGTTGATCAACCACTGCGCCATGCTCTGAAGCAACAGGTTCTGAGCACAGGCGCAGTGGTTGATGTTCGCCTGGAGGAAGCGTAATGGCGCCGTTATTGAACGTCCATTATCGCCTCCTCCCCCCGGGACCCCTGTGAGGGCCCCTCCGCAGGCGAGCTCAAAGCGGCAGCGGCGGCGGCGACAGCGACAGCGGCTGTGGCGGCCGCGGCAGCGGCAGTGGCGACGGTGGCGTTGGCGGAGGTGGCGGAGGGCCTTCCCCTGCCTTTGGCTCCGCTCTTGGCGGGAGCGGCGCAGGCCTTGCTCCCAGCCCGATGATCGGCCGGCTTGCGGGCCGCCGCACATGCAGGGCAGTGCGGCGCAGCGCTGCAACCAGCCGACACGTGGCCGGGCTGACCGCAGCGGAAACAGAGACCGCTGCGGTCAACCTCCGAGGCACACTTCACTGACACGTGGTGTCCCACGTGGCAGCGGAAGCACCTCAGAGGTCTGGGCTCGAGCAGTTTTACCTGCGCCGATATCCAGCCCACCAAAAGCCTTCGGCCCTCCACAATGGCTTTCGCCGCCGCCACGGGGCAGCTCACCGTAACGGCTTGCATTCCCGCGGGGTCCGGACGAAAGGTGCCTGCCTTGACCTGCTCGGCAGAGCACCCCCCGGACCTAGCGACGGCGGCCACCAACTCCGCCTCGGTGACACAGTCCTCCAGACCCATGACGCGCAGATCGGCGCATCTGACGGGTCTGGAGACTCGGGCCTCGTCCGCGTTTAGGGACGCTCTCAGCTTTTCAGCGAGAGCATCCGCGGACGAGCCGCTGGTTTCACCGGGGATCTCCAGCATCCGAGCCCCCGTTGCGGTGACTCTGAGCCGGAGGCCCCCGGTGATCCCGAGCTCTCCGAGATCCACCGTCTCCTTGGCCTTCGCCAGCAGGTCGCGGTAGGTCACGCCCTTCTTTTCCGCCTCCGGCTGTAGTGTAATCACTACAGCGGCGGTTTTCGGGGCGCGAAGCCTAGCCGCGACCTTTCGCGCCTTATTCTGGCGCTGCCGCTCCTGTTTGCGGGCCTTTTTGGCCGCCCTTCGCCCCTTCTGCTTCTCCCCGGCCACTTGCCATTCGGCTTCAGCCGTGGGAGGTGCAGGGGGTGTGGGCCCACCCGCCACTAGCGATGGCGCTGGCACCGCTGCTGTCTGTGCCGCTGCCTTGCCCTTCTTTTTGTTTTGGGCAGCCTTCTTTTGCCCAGCCGGTGCCGCCACCTGTTTGGCCGGAGTCGGCTTTACAGGGGGCGGGGCAGGCAACGCAGCCACGCCGGGGGGCCGACTGGATGGCCCCGGAGCAGATGCAGCAGCCGCGTACGAGCCTCTGCTCGTGCCCGCGACCGCCTTGTTCGCGCCCAAGGGAGGGCGCAGAACAATTCCCTCCAGGACGGAGAACCGCGCCTGGAAGGAAGCCAGCTCCTTTCGAACCAGGTCCAGGACCTGGTTCTCCACCGGCACAGGTTGGCTTCCCCTCTGTGCTGGGGCCTCTCCACTTTCAGGAGCCACGCGGGGGCCAGGCTTACTTAGACTGGCCAGGTCTGCCTTGAGCTTGGAGTTCTCCTTCTGGAGAAGCTCCATATCCACCGCCAGGCGGGCCACGTCCGTCCGCAACTTGACCACCTCATCCCCTTGTGAGGAGGGAGGTGGAGGCCCCAAGATATACGCCTCCGCCGCCGCCAAGATGGAGGCGGAAGCCGCGGGTATGGCCTTAAGTTTCGAAGAAACCTTCGTCTTTACGGCCACACTCTTTAACGCGGCTGCCACCTCCTCTGCAAATCTGGACTTACGCTCCGCCTCGGAGCCGCCAGGTGCACTCGCCTCGCTGCCAGACCCCGGGGCAGTCATGCCCGGGTGGCGCCCCTCCTCGGCCAGTCGCGCTGACCTTTCGGAGGCAGAGAGCCCCGCTCTCTTGCCTCGGATCCCCCCGCGCTTGCTGCTGGGGATCTTGCGAGCAGAGGCTATCTGCTCGTCCTCTGAGGACGACGACTGGTCGCCATCCTTTCTGGACCGCTTACGGAAGAACTTGCTCGTCTCCGTAGCAGTCCCAGCCTTCTCGCAGCGGGAGCTCACCGAGGCTCCCGCGACACTCATCTCACTCAAAGTGGCGTCAGATTCCGACACCACGCTCCTCCTCTCTTCGTCTCCTCCTTTGCCGTTACCGGCGTTTTGGTTTTTTTTTGTTTGTTTCTCCATAATTGAACCCACGAGTATGGGGGAAATAGACTCCTAACTAGGCAGAGACCCCTGTACCTAGAAGGGCAGCTTCTTAGTTTTTATTACTCGCCAGGGGGTCTGCAGGTACCCCAGCGAGGATTAGCAGTAGCGACTGATTCGTCCAAAAGGCACACCCGTCAGCCATACATCCCCTCGCGCTGCGTCGCCGCTTGGGATTCGGGGTAACTTTTTATAGAGGTTTTCTACCTCGCAGTCCGGGCGGTTAAGCCAAGACCCTCGGTCCCTGTCCAAAAGGACTCGGAGTCGCGAGACTTGATCCACGGCACTCCGATACGGGATTACGAGATCAACGGTGACAGAGAAGGACGCATCCTTCTCTGTCTGCTCGGCGGCAGGGTAAGTGCACACCGAGCCCGCCGTAACACACTCCTCCGCTGTGCCCTCTGCTTAACAGAGGGTACGCCGAGGAATCCACCGTTGGTCCGTGTAGGACCCCACACTGTTGCCAGACTCATTAGCCGCGGCAGTGCCAATCCCAAGGGATGAGAATTTCTTCTCATTCCAAGAGGAAGGACACTGCCGCGCCCAGGGTGCACCGGCCCAGCGGCTGCTGTTTCCTCCAGACGTATCGAGAGGAACCAGCAGCTGCCGAGCACTCGTGGAGGACTTCTGGCATCGCACCCCATCGCAATGCACCTTGGTTTGAGATTTATGCCGAAGGATAATTTATTTATTTCGTCTATTAATCTACTAAAGCTTTGCAGGCTAATAAAACAACAGAAATATATGTAATGTAAAGTATGTAATAGAAATAACACAAACAAGGAAAAAATTACTTATGATTGTCAAGTAATAATGATTATCATTCATGTTAAATGAATATTTGTCGTAAAGGCATTGATCTGGTCTTTCTAGGGTCTATGATTTCTGGCAATACGCAATCTTGGTAAAACCGAATCAATTTTGGAAGCATCTTTTAGTGCCAAAAAACGTCATCTTTTACTATTCTTACTACTTTCAATGGAAAATCAGCGCCGGTCCACACAGCAAACAAACATACGTTTTATTTCGCTATGTGCAACT
This sequence comes from Xestia c-nigrum, assembly GCA_916618015.1. Classification (NCBI taxonomy): domain Eukaryota; kingdom Metazoa; phylum Arthropoda; class Insecta; order Lepidoptera; family Noctuidae; genus Xestia; species Xestia c-nigrum. Next base: position 17,660,035 of record OU745255.1, on the reverse strand, counting down.
GGCCCTGTATTTGGTAGTACCAATCATGATTAGGGTTCATTTCAACTTGATGATGACTGTTGAATTTAAAACATTTTAGTTGTTTTGCTTGTATAGCGATATCAGGATCGATTCATTTGAGATTGAAAAGAAATACAAACAATACTAAAAATACACTTCTGGACACATCTATAGGCCCACTTTGTATTTTCAGTTTCGTTTGGTCCTAGCTAAAATTTTATATTAGGTCGAGCAAAAAGTTTTTATGCAGTTTTGAACCTGGCACATTCACAATTTCATTCAGTAGTCTTTTTTTGAATTTCGAACACAGAATTTAAAGAAACAAAAGACAATTTGGAGCCTGTTTGTTGATATCAAACAATCGAATACTAAGAAAACTTGGTTTTATTGGTTTACTTGGATTTAATTCTTGAAAAAGTGATTGATATCTTTGGTTTTGCAACAAACATTACTTATTCTTAACATTAAGGTGAGGTTCTATCAATAATCTATGGATACTTCACCTGAAGTCGCCGCCCAAGCTGTGGCACTTATTCAGGCCGGACACAGCCAAAGAAACGTGAGTGCTCAACTTAATTTAAGTCGATCTGCGGTCCGAAATGTTTATCGGAGGTACCTAGAGACTGGCGGCTTTGTTCGTCGCCAAGGAAGGCCACGATCTCGGGTCACAACTGAAAGGCAGGATCGATTCATCGTGACGACCAGCTTGAGAAATCGTCACCTTACCTCCATTGAGATACAAACTTCGCGACTTCCACGGAGTATCTGTGAGCGCTCGAACTGTTCGGAGAAGGTTAAAAGAACGCGATATGGTACCACACAAGCCAGCTAATGGGCCCAAACTAACGCGAGCCCACCGAACAGCGCGCCTTCATTTCGCACGCAGTCATTTAAATTGGACACAGCAAGATTGGAGCCGTGTACTCTTTTCTGATGATTCTAAAATTGTGTTACATGGCAATGATGGAAAGAAGAAGGTCTACCGACGTAATGGAGAGCGTTTCGCACAATGCTGCTTTGAAGAGAGGGTTGCTTATGGCGATGGCTCATGGACTGTCTGGGGCGGTATATCCGCGAGCGGCAAAACTCAACTTGAGGTTGTTACAGGACCACGGCTGCCAACATTAAATGCTGAAAGGTACATTCGTGAGTGCTTAGAACCTCACGTGATACCATTACGCGGACTATGTGGGCCCAAATTTCCTTTTTATGCATGATAATGCAAGAGCCCATGCGGCCGGCATCGTCAGGAAATATCTTCGGGATGTGAACATCACAGTTATGGACTGGCCAGCCAAAAGTCCAGACATGAACCCCATTGAGCATATGTGGGACGAGCTAAAAAGACGTGTTAGGGCTCGTCAGCCAGTTGCCCAGATGATGCAGGAGTTGAAAACTGCCATAGAAGAGGAATGGGAGATGATCCCTCAAAATTTCATAGAGCGGTTGATAAACTCTATGCCTAATCGTATGAGAGCTGTGGTAGATGCCCATGGAGGCAACACGCGTTATTAAATTAAACCTTTATTTGATAAAAACATGTTTTTTATTCAAAAATCAATTGCCTTTAACAAGGCGCATATCCGACTTGTTAGGCGTAGCTCCATGTCGTATGGTATTCTGAATTCAAATTTAAAACAATACGATCGAAAAAGATGGTAAAATGTATCAGGTTTAAAACTGCATTAACAGTTTTTGTTCAATCTAGCAATCATATTTCGGTAGGGGCCATCGAAACCTAAACTCTAAGGTGGGCCAATAGATGTGTCCAGAAGTGTATTTACGATCGAGTCTGGAAGTTCCATTGATTCTTCGAGCCCAGGGTCTAATGCAACAGGTTTTTTTTCCTATAAAATTAAAGAAATAATAAGATAAGTAGTTTCTATACATACTATTGTGATATATTATTGAATAATGAGAAACTTGAATTCGTAGATAAAACGGTTTTCCTGGGGATTACGCTTGATTCAAGGCTACAATGGGGTTCTCATTTAACATCTCTTGCGGGGCGGCTAAGCTCAGCAGCATATGCCATTAGAAAAATCCGTCAATTTACTGATGTAGATACCGCTAGACTGGTCTATTTTAGTTACTTCCATAGTATAATGTCTTACGGTATTTTGCTATGGGGACGAGCTGCAGATATTGAGTCTATATTTATTCTGCAGAAAAGAGCCATTCGAGCCATATATAATCTTCGTAGGCGCGATTCTCTAAGAGAGCTGTTTAAGGATATTGGCATTATGACGGTACATTGTCAATACATCTACGAAAACATAATGTACGTCAGAAAAAATTTGCATCTTTTTGGTAAAAGAGGTGACAGACATAACTACAGTACTAGAAATAGGGACCAATTAGTTCAGCCAGGCTTTAGACTCGCAAAAGTAGACTCATCTTTCATGGGGTACTGTTTGAGATGCTATAATAAAATTCCACAAAGTATTCTTGAACTGAATGAGACGAAATTTAAAACATGCATTAAACGCACACTTTGTCAACGAGCATATTACAAGTTGAGCGATTATATCGCTGATAGAGATGCTTGGCTCAATGCTGGTCCTGCTCCATAAGGACAGGGACGCATAAATTGATAGCATTAAATGGTATTGTTGGAGCTGCCGAAGATTGTACTTAACTATCTTTGCATTGTATAGATTCAATGTTAGTATTATATAATCGCATAGCCCATATTGTGTGAGTACTATGTACTAGAAAGCTATCATTCACTGGAAGCCTACGGCAGTTCTTGACTAGAATGTGTCCTGGCGATTGAGAGTATGTCATGCTCTCTCAAATGTCTCGCTGATGGTGGCGCGTGTGTCGGACCATTTAGTTCCCTTCAAAATGGTTGAGCTGAATGGTGCTGATCCATGCGTCATGTTCGTGAACGGGCGCTGTCAGTTGTGACTGGTCATCTCTTAGTCGCCATGGGTTATTTGAATTAATTATTTAGTTTTTGAGTTGTATTTTATTTTGTTTTGCTATGGACACTTTTAACGTGCACATCTTGCTACATTGTTCTCACATAATATACCATCTCAACATGAATGATGTAACCCAAGATTTTGTAACAATATTTTGATTTAAAAGAGTGTCCATGGAGTTTCTTGCCCGTTCTTCTCCATAGAGATCTACGTTAGGGAATGGGCAACTACAGTACTTTCACAGTTTTTATGTCTTGTGACTGGGACTGTAGCTACTTTAAATGTTCATTTTGTTTCGACAATTCAAAAGTGCCTGTAACTGGCCTACTTGAAATAAATGCTTTGATTTTGATTTTGATTTTGATTTTGACTACTAAATAAACTTCTATTTTACACAAAAAATGTTATTAAACATACAATTTCTGTTGTCCTAGACTTTTCACTTGTACCCGGCATGGCGTCACTTCTAAAGGTACTATCATCCTCTACTCGATTCACGCGATTTCTCATTCTAAAATGAAAACAAAATAGCTGTCAAATTTCGAACCCTCTAATAAATGTTTTTTACTCAATAGTAATAAAATTATATGATTACTAAAACCATCAAAGCATCTAAACTCATTAAATACTATTGAATGACTTTTTCAAGAAATAGTCATAGAACAGGGTAAAGCCGCCCGCGATAGAAAATTTGAATTTCGTGGGCTACCCTACCTTTAGTGATAACTGTAATGAATTGCAAATAAAAATAATATCTACCTCGCTTCTGTTGCTTTCTTTATAGCTGCAGAATTTTTATTTTTCCTTTTTTTTGACACAATGATATACACAACCCTTACGCCCCATATTGCTAAAAACATTGAACAAATATTAATATAATCATTATTCTACAACTACTAAAATCATATTTTCCTTGAAAATAAACAAAACTCTTACCTAAGGAAAAAAATACAAAGAGAATTAAAATCTTGTTGTCGTAGTATACGATGCGTTTACGATAGATACGCTCGAAAATCGGGAAGCTGAAAAAAATGGCACAGGTCCTTCTACGATGAGCGCTCAGGTCTCATTATATATATTGTAGTCTTTGGGCCGTACTAATCGGTGCTGGCTTATGCATCGTAATTTATTCGATTTTAGAGTGATGTTATTAAATTTATTATGTTTGATTAAACGAATTGATTTTAATGAAACTTTGGAATTAGTTTAGTAAAAGAGCATAGTTTATTTTTACATATTTTATTTAATGTAATTACGCTTCGTTCAAACCAAAAAATCACGATAAAATAGCGATATAAAGCTTAAAAATTGCCCTAAGACTTTGTTTTTTTACTAGTGTATGTTATTAATTATCGAAATTTTAGTACATTATGTGTCAACAAAAGTATTTGTCTCATGCTTTGTGTATTTTTTCAAGTGAAATTTATAAATATTTATCGTAGATATAGGAGTCCGAAATTGACTCTGCGATGATTTTTCAGTAAACTAGTTGTCGGAGATTAATCACTACACTGTTAACAAATAAGTTTTTACAAATGTGTTACATGAAGTATCAATACGAAAGTCTAGTCTATTTTAAACATGTATTTAAAAATGCGAGAGTGTTATCTAAGATGGCAAATTAGGCGACTAAAACCTTAGATATTTGCGCGAAAACGTGAAATGGCTCTTAATACTTTTGCTCAATTATGACACAAACTTAATTCATTACTAAATTATCAACAAATAAACTAATAAGGTACTCCATACTGTTTGTGTTAACATATTTTGTAGCATAAGTAAAAAAAACGGTCTTTGGGTAGTGCCGATAGAACTGATAACTAAGTAATGTATATCTGCTACGGGTTGTGACACGCGTACGCTCAAGTGGTGCTAAGCCATAGCGGATCGGCTACGAGAAAAAAAAAAAGCTCAACACGCGTAAAGAAGTTTACACTTCAAAAACTCAAGCCCAAGTACATATCTAATGGGCTTTAAGTGTAAGTGCGTATATTACACGCAAATATATTATCCCAATCGGTTATTGTATTTTGATAGGCCATTTAATTAAAATTCCGCTCACTCAGAAATTTTAAGCTGCCCTGATTTCGGATATTAAATTATTATCTCTGCGAATTCCAACCGGACGTGACTGCATTTATTTCGTGTAGTATGTGTACTTATGCATGTTTTTGAAAATATTTTGGTATGTTCGAAAACATCGTTCTGCTGTGTTCAAAAAATCATTCTATGTTTTCTTTTCTCTTCTTAATTAACGGGCTTTGTTTACATATCAATATGAATATAATAATAGTGTTCGTTATTATCAGCCCATAAAAAGAGTAAATTAATACTTATATGTTTTGATTTTGTGGTTAGAAAAAAATCTACTAAGTAGGTACAGACGCCAGCAGGTCAACCTACCCGAATCTGTCAAATTTTGCCTATCGAATGTGAACCTTCCGAATTTGTGATAAAGTTGAAAATCTCTTGCAGAAAGTTGACAGATTGTGGTAACTTGATGTGCTGGCGTCTGTACATATTGTAGGACCAACAAAATATACGGTACTTACTGGTTTATTTTTTCAGAAATGACATGGTAATATAATTCAAATTCAGAAAATTCGTATTCTCATTCCGTATTCAAATAGTTTACGCCCCATCACTAAACTCTGATAGGCTTGATTTCATTATCCACCCAATATGCATGTAAAGTAAAAAGGAAACGACATTTCCATAAAATTTCATTTTTCCACGGGTCGAGTGATCCCCGGTCTCCCCTCATAGAATTGGGTCAATGTCGCATTCAACTGGTGAGGGTGGAGAGGGGACTGTAGGCAAAGTAATTGTGTAATTTAGATTGACTGTATTGATTCTTTTTCTGTTGGTTTTGTCAGTTTAAATGATTTTAGATTTTTTGTTTTAAGGGGAAACGAAAGGAGGTGTTTTCTTGTAGCATAAAAAACTAAGATTTTGTGAGCAAGTTTAACTTGGACTTCAAAACAAAATCTTTACCTTCGTAATTTACAAATAAATAAAAAGCAAAGTTAATGACCGTCATAATAGCGTACCAGAGCGGGCGTAAAATTGCATTTATTGCCCTAGGGGAAAAAAGTTTTTTTTTTTTCATTTTCGTCGTCGGTGTTCGAAAACGCATAAGTCTTTATCCACCAAACCAAACGCGCCGAATGCCGAACTCTTTGGCAGAATGTGTGCGTTGCATTCTAGATACAGAAGAAATAAAAAAGGCATTGGCGCGAAATATTATGATTTTTTCTCTATTATTTATTTAAATTATATTTGATTATCTCCCACGTTTACCCCACAGACGACACAATAGTATATTCGTCTTCACAGAGAATTGGAACTATGTTGCCGGGAAAAAACAACTCATTAAATTTGAACAACAGTACAAATTGTACATTTAATTGATAATAAAATAAACAATCATAGAAAATATGGTTATTTTATTTTATCGCAATCGAAATGAAAAGTACGGTGTAACACACGTTGCTAAAATCCTATTATAACTCGATTTCTATTTACTACCTCGCTGAAGCTCGGTATTAAAACTACCTCGTATATAATCATTTTAGCCCTTTGTATAACAATATACTATTGAAATCGCGTGTTTTGACTTTGACGTTACTTGCTCTATTCGCGGTGAATGCTAAGAGCCGAACCACATTAGCACATAATGCTATCCTAATACCATCGGCGCGCATCTATAAAATATGCATGAATGAGGATGAAGTAAAATAGTTATTCTCGTAGAACGTTTTCTGTAGTATCAAAAGCGACCCGCCTCTGCTTCGCACGGTTGCAAAGGCTTGATAAAACATTGTTATATGTATGTTGGGCCATACCTGGGAACCATTTAGTTACGAGGATATTAAAGGGCAAAGTTCCGACATATTCCCACTTTTTTTAAGTGAAAACTTCTTTAGGCGCGTTGTGCACTTTTTGAGTGGACAAAACCCATCGAACTCGCGTTACCGTTACGTAAGCTTTTCGTAGCACTCGTAGCCGATCCTTTTACTCCCCGACTTCTATCGGCAGTCCCGAAAGACCACACTGCATCTTTTAAGGGTTCCGTAGCCAAATGGCAAAAATGACACCCTTATAGATTCGTCATGTCTGTCTGTCCGTCCGTATGTCACAGCCACTGTTTTCCGAAACTATAAGAACTATGCTGTTGAAACTTGGTAATTAGGTGTATTCTGTGAACCGCATTAAGATTTTACTCAAAAATAGAAAAAAAAACAATACATTTTGAGGGTTCCACATACTTGGAACTGAAATCCAAAATTTTTTTTTTTGTCATACTCATACGTGTGGGGTATCATCTATGGATATGGACATTTATAAATACGAGTACCTACTCGTATTTATAAATGTTATTGAGGTTTCTAACATCATTTTTTTCTAAACTGAATAGTTTGTGCGAGAGACACTTCCAAAGTGATAAAATGTGTGTCTAAAATAAGAGAATGATAAAACTAAAAAAAAATATATGATGTACACTACTATGTAAACTTCCACCGAAAATTGGTTTAAACGAGATCTAGTAAATAGTTTTTTTTTAATACGTCATACAACAGCAATTTACCTTTCATTCAATCTGCTACGGAAACCTTCATGGGCAAGTCCGACTCGCACTTGGCCCCTTTTTTTAAATAGGTAGGTACAAGTTTTAAACGCTATAACTTTACACTGAATACATAGTTCATCACCAAATGACTTCTTCCACTCTGGGCGGAGCGGGAGGGAATGTCAGATTTTTACTGTCTAAAAACCATCCTGTTGTCTAAAAACCATCATGTTCCTTCCTCGCCCTTTACGTTCCGGGGCTACGGTATCTCTTTCGAACAGTCCCGCAGCCTACCTCGATGACCCCTGTAGTATTCAATACAACCACAATGTGTGCATTACATTGAGTTTCGAGTCATACATTAAACCAAGTTTTTTACACTGTGAAAAAGGCGTTTCCCAGCATTAATTTAAACGCTGTGTTACCTAAGTTTTATGTACAGAAAGTGTGTTTGGTTGACGATCTTGTGGAGGGTTCGTTTATACCCTTTCTACTTTTATTAAGGGAATTGGTAGCTAAACTAAGCCAGGCTCGTATTTTTGGGAGTCAGTTCTCAGACGTGGATCATTACTTGAAATATTGTGTCGACTTGAGTGTCGTGACGTAAATTATTTATCGTTTTATGATGAAAGCTACTTGTGAGAGTGGATGCGAACATGTGTGTTTGTTGGTGTGTGTGTGTGGGTGAGGTGCAGTAAGGTTTTAGAGTAGGTGTGAAATATTTAAATATTTTATGTGAAATACTAAACGACACATAATGCTAAAGTTTGGATGTATAAAGGCAATAAATCTTTCATTACTGGAAACCACATTATCGGCGACTGCTGGGAAAAGATGAACCACATTTCGCTTGTATATGTGTATGTCACCGTAAAATTGTAAAAACTGTCAGATTGTAAGCTGTCTAACGACATTGTAATGGACCGGGCACAAATCCAGACGAGAGATTTTCTTACGTACACGGACAAAGATGCGGACAGAGTCGTATGATTGAAAACAAAAGCCTTCCATAATAACTTCTCTACATACACTAACCGAAACCTTTCATAATACCTACTATTTATAGTTATACAAAGATTACGATGTTTATGTCGTACAAGTTATCTTCCTTATTTAAGGGGGAACATTCGTATGTGTAACGAACGCCCATTTTCTCTGTCATTGCTAACCCTATCGTAAAAGTTATCTCATGTTATTCGCAGCACCATTTTCTTACATCCGGAATTCTGAGAGAATATGACTTCTTTTGTTTTGGGATTACCTTTTTGTGTATTGGCGTTGGCTTCCAGTGTTACCGAGTCCAGCTGAATATATCGGTATTCAGCTGAATGCGGTAACACTGGAAGCCGACATGGAGCGACTGCCTCTCTGACCCCGTATTCACAAACGTTCGACTCGTTTCCGATTCGACAACTCGTATATCTGTCTTCTTCTGGCATTACGAAAACGAGCGAGATAGAAACACGACTTTCCGAATCGGAAGCGAGTCGGATGGTTGTGAATAAGGGGCCTGACCTCCACAACCCACTTAGTACTGGGTAATACGATATCCCTTTGTAAGATTGACTGATTAGATCGACTACCTGTAACGACTGACAAAGATTCAGAAGAAGAAGAAGTTAATTTGTAACGCAAGAAATAAAAGACTTTTTATTATTACTATTATACTAGCTTCTGCAAACGGTTTACTAATTGTTCCGCGGGATCTTACTACCGGGATAAAAATTATCCTATGTTAACACATAGGATATTTTTTCCAGGTTATAAACTGTCTGTGTGCAAAATTTCGTCCAAATCCGTTCCGCAGTTTTTGCGTGAAAGAGTAACAAACATCCATCCATACATACATACTCACAAACTTTTGCATTTATAATATTAGTAGGATTATTATAATCATTTATTTCATTAATTGCATGTTCGTATTTAATTCTCGGGCTGGAAAGTGGATCTGTGCGGAAAACCTTGAAATAAATTTATAAGGAAATCCGGCCAAAAATGAGCAAATTAGGAAGGTAGGTGCTACGTGTGGAGAATTTAAATTACTTTTCACGCATTTTACGAGGTCATTAGAGAGGTACCTTTTTAATTCCGACAAAAATTATGTCTATTTAATGACCACGTAATTTGGGTTTAACGAAAATTATATTATATTATAATATACAGAATTTGGAATCTAATCTAGTATTATAATTATGTATCTATTTCACTCTTTTACATAATTACAATATAGGTACACGCATTTGTATCTACTGCTCTATAATGAATGATATACTAGTTTTTTTTCTGTTCCGTGGTTTTTGTGTTTCGTTGGACTTAAATAGTCAAATCTGAAACTCGTCTAGTCTAAAAGTCTAAAGATAGTCGCGGTAAAAACGATGAGACATGGTATTTGTCGTAGACTTTCAATACTCAATATTCAAACTTTATTTGCATTCCACAATGTGTAGTTACTTGAAGTTAGTACTCATGTACTTTATAGCATACTAGCGCCCGCCACGCGGTTTCACCCGCGTAATTCCCGTTCCCGTGGGAGTACGGGGATAAAATATATCCTATGTTACTCGTGGATAATGTAGCTTTCGAATGGTGAAAGAATTTTTAAAAACGGTCCAGTAGTTTTTAAGCCTATTCATTACAAACAAACAAACAAAGTTTTCCTCTTTATAATATTAGTATAGATATCACGATATTGTTGACTTGAGATGCAGACGTCATTGTAGGTCAAACAAAAGCTAACATTACTTTAAAAACATAAATTAATAATACGAAATATTGTTTTAATATTTTAATCCAGAAAGAAATGATTAATGCTTCTTCGAAATGGTTTTCAATTAGCGCATTTATTGGAACATGGTCAATTCCCATTGGGCAACAAAAGCTACTGCCAGCGGCTCCCAACATTTCTCCGACTATGAACTATTTGATTACTTTTTTGCAAGCTATGCATCAATTGATTTTTGAGCTTTCTGTACAAATAAAATCTGAAAGTTAGGACTTTTCGCGGATCATAACTAATTAGCTCGAGCAGACCACTCCTGTTCCGCGGATCGTTAGGTACGTATTGGCTAGACAACTGATTCCCAAAGTGGTCCAGGTGGACCCCTAAGGGTCTCCTACGGGAGACCCGTCGGGGATCTACGTTGGCGTGAAAAAAATGGGGGCTCACAAGTTGTAAGTAGTCCACGAAAATATATCTGGTTTCGATATTAAAGAACAAAAATGTTGGCTTAAATTTATCTATCAATGTACGCAGATTAACTACTCAAAAAAGTAAAAAAAAATACAAATGATCCGGTGATAATTTGGGTGCATTTACACCCAAATTATCACCGGATCATTTCTGTTTTTTTTTTTTTAGTTAAAAACTGACTTTTAAAAAAGCATTTCGAAACTATAACATTATATTTTTCAGATGTTTCCGAAAAATATCTTAGATAGCGCGGAAAATAATATCGCACTCGCTTTTCTGTTTTGGTCCACAGGCTTGAATAAAATGCAGCGCAGGTCCACCGAAAACAGAAAATTTGGAAATGGTCTACAAGAACAAAAAGTTTGGGAACCTCTGAGCTAGACAGATGATACATTAAAGGTTATGTACGTAAATCTGACTACCCCACATACCTATTTACTCGTCGGCAATTGATGTTTAATAGCACGGAATTGAATCCCACGCGTCGAAGAGCGTCATTTCACCCTCAATTTGTTGGAGAAATAGCTTCGACATTAATGTGAAACATTATTGGCAGAAATTACGAACTGTAAGTACCTACCTAAACAGCGTTTATCCAAATTGTGAGGTTATTTTTAAGGGTTCAGTACCCTTTGGCAAAACTGGTTGTTAGACTTTTGGGCCACTCACCACATTTTCTATCTTATGTGTAATCTAACAGTTTTATAATGTTGGCTTCATCATTATCAGCTTTAAATGTTCCCAATGCTGGGAAAGGCACTTGTTCTCCAAATCATTGCAATATTTTTTTTGTTCTACACCATACCTGGGCCTTCTAGTTACGGAGATATGGGGGGTCAAAGTTACAACTTTTTGACAAGTGTTTTTTGTAAGATTTTGATTGTTGACACCTTCACGACCCCCGTAGTATTCAATTCATCCATCAGCACAATGTTTTAAGTGCGTCACAGTGAGTTCTACCACAAAACATGATTTATAACCTCAAAAAAAAAAGTTGTTTCCCAGTAATAATTTTTGCGTAAAGTTACTTAGTTTGATGTACAGAATGCTTGGTTAACGGCTTTGTGATGAGGTGGTTTACACCCTGTATACCTATATAACAATGCCAAAAGGACACTGTCATCGGGAAACGTGCCCAGAAGACTGGCAGCATTGCCACGTTGAATGGCAATGCTTATTCTTTGGCCAAAGAAAGAGCCAGCCCTCTGGTCACGCGAAGTTTCGATCAGTCGGTGGGAGAATTCCTTAAGAAGGAGACGCGCACTCGGACCCCATGGCATGACCCGAGCGTTTCGACCCCAAATGGCTCAAAGCTGTAGTTACCAATAAGATTACAGTATCTGCGCCCCTTGAGGATCTCAGCAGCCGCAGCAGCAGCGCCTGCACAGCCCGCCGTGCTTGCTTATATTTTAATATTTTTGGCGTTTATTTGCGTGATTTTTCTTCCCATGCTGAATGAGAAACTTCTTGTACTCTTCTGTTTTTAGTTTTTTTTTACACCAACTAAATGCAAACTACTTTTAAAATAACAACATAACGCCTGCTATCCCCGAAGGGTATAGCAGAAGCGTAGCTAATAGTACACCCACATTTCGCACGTTATATTAAACTAATTAAACTCACGCAACTAAGCTAACTAACTCTGTTGTTTAAAACTTTTACTTCGTTATATTTTTTATGCTATTATACTGGAAAACTGTCTCATGTTGGTAGGTCATCACCACAAATATTGCGTGGCGCTAAAAGTCTGAAATTTCAGGTATCGTTCATAATAATATTAATTTATCTTATCAATAAATTATGAACTCAATATATCAATGGAATTAGATATTACCGTCGATGATAACACAATATCATTTTCGTTACGTATTTTTGGTTGGGTTTCCCTTAATAATGTTGAAGAAAACAATGTTAGGTATAGGTAGTCGTTCCCGTACAATTCTGAAAACCGGTGAGAAATCTCGTAGCTTTTGAAAGTTGATATCGAATAATGCTTAATCTAGTTAAGCTGCTCTCAAAACGGTAAAGAATAACATCGCGAGGAAACCGGCATGTCCTAGAACCAAAAATTCGAAGACATGTGACCACCAATCCGATCCACCTTGGTTTGACAAGAACGTCATAAGAGCCTTAAAGGAGAAAAAGAAGATAAGATTCCGATACAAATTGTATAAAAATCCTATGGATGCACTGGAACTCAAATTAATAGGCAAAAGGTGTTCCATATTAGCAACAAAGGCTTATAATGACTACATTAAAAATGTTGAGGATGAAATCTCGGAGAATCCAAATCGCTTCTGGTCATACATTAAGGCTAAAAGAGGTGGCTCTAGTTCTTTCCCCGCCACAATGACCGACGGAATCATGGTAACATCAGATGGTCTGCAAATATGTGAGATGTTTGCGTCACATTTTTCCTCATCTTTTAGTAATGCAAAACCTTTGACCGGAAGCGAACCAGTCTCTGACTTCCTCCATAATATGAAAAATAATAGCCTGCCACTAACGGCACCTGTTATTAGTCATGAGAGCGTTTACAATAAACTCAAGGGATTAGATACACGCAAAGGCGCTGGGCCTGATGGTATTCCGCCGATTTTTATTGTTAAGTGCGCCACATTCTTGGTGTCTCCTTTAGTAACTATTTTTAATATGTCTCTCAGCTCAGGTGTTTTTCCAGACACATGGAAAAAAGCGAAAGTTGTGCCGATTTATAAAAGTGACGAGAAAGACAATATTAATAACTACAGACCTGTCTCTATGTTATCAACATTCGCTAAGGTTTTCGAGTCCCTAATTTGTCCCTTCATTCAGTCGCACTTCAAACTCTATTTGAGTGACTCCCAGCATGGTTTCGTGGCTTCCAGGTCAACTACCACTAACCTTGCGACCTTCTCTGAGATGTTAACGGATGCCATCGACTGCGGCAAGCAGGTCGATGTAATTTACACGGACTTCAGTAAAGCTTTTGACCGAGTTCCCTACCACGTACTGCTGTCGAAGCTCTCTGCGTACGGGATTACTGGTTCACTTCATACTTGGCTCAAATCCTATCTTGAAAATCGATTCTTCTATGTCGCAGTCAATGGATTCCAATCTGAAACTTATGGGACCACTTCAGGGGTACCTCAAGGCTCACATGTCGGTCCGGTTCTTTTTAACGTTTTTGCGAACGATATCCCACATTGCCTCAAGTCCTCAGAATGTTACATGTATGCAGACGATCTCAAATTCTCCAGAATAATTGAGTCTATTGACGATACTGAACTGCTTCAGAGCGATGTCGACTCGTTGCTTCAGTGGTGTAACGATAATGAAATGTTGTTAAATGTCAAAAAATGTTACCACGTGAAGTACACCCGGAAAAAGAAATTAACAGCTAGTGTATATCGTGTGGGCTCTAATATTATCCAAGAAGTAAATGAAATAAGGGACTTGGGTGTTACTTTTGATAATGCCCTGACTTTTATACCTCATGTAGAAAATATTATCAGGGGGGCTTCAAGAATGCTGGGGTTCATTGTTAGGAATGCTGCCGGCTTCAGGCGTAGTGGTACCAAGATTTTGCTGTACAACAGCATTGTACGAAGTATCTTGGAATACTGCAGCCCTATCTGGAGACCTCACTACGCAACGCACAATCTGAGATTAGAGAGAATACAGAAACGATTTATGTGGCATCTGGCTTATGCCAGCGGAATTGCCAGAAGGAAACGGTCGTATGTAGCCAGACTCACACATTTTAAAATGGTGACATTGGAGAAGCGCAGAAGAATCGCGGATTCCATTTTTCTTTATAAAATTCTCCGGAACAAAATTGACTGTCCCCACTTGCTAAGCAAGTTCCGATTTCGTGCTCCTGCTAGACTCCCTCGTACCCCTATAACTCCCTTGTACCCCACTCCACGCAGAACGGTTCTCGGACGAAGTTCTATTGTCCCTCGGCTCTGTAAACAGTTAAACGAATACAGCGATCTTATTGACGTGCATTTCGACTCGTTTGGCAAGTTCCACAGAATAACATGTAATAGTATGTAATAATGCATTTATTTTGACATTGGCTGTAGTTTGAATTTGATTTTTATATTATCTTCGTTTCGTGTAATTTTTATTGTGACTTCGCTTTTATGAAATTTAAATTGAGAATTTGTTTGTGTACGGTATTATTTTGATTATTTTGATTGTGCTTTTAATTTTATTTTTATATTTAAATTTGATTCCGTTTTTAATTTTGATTTTGTAGTAAAATTTTAGTCGTTATTTAATTTTGATTTTGCATTTAAATTTGATTTTGTATTTTATTATTTGTTTTGTTTTGATGATTTTAAGTCTAATTAATCTGGATTCAACTTTTATTAATCTGGTTACATTTATTATTTTATGGGGCATGCGGTGCTAACCTGTAAGAAATTGTTATACTAACCTTTGATTTAAGAATCTTATTTTAAAATGTAACAGTATAAACAATTGTTGGTTGGCCTGAAATAAATAAATAAATAAATAAATAAATAAATCCGCACTGGGCCCGCGTGGTGGACTATAGTTATTCACTCTGGAGGCCGTATAATAAATATATCAAAAATTATAAATGTATTGAGCCTTACATATTTACATACTACAACTAGAACTATGTATGTATAATTACAAAAATAAAACTACACGTAAACTAGTACTTACCTACATATAGGGTGTAAAACACCTCATCACGAAGCCGAAAATCAAAAAATCAAAATCAAAATCAAAGCATTTATTTCAAGTAGGCCAGTTACAGGCGCTTTTGAATTGTCGAAACAAAGATGATAATTAAATGTAGCTACAGTCCCAGTCACAAGACATAAAA
The DNA here is from genome assembly GCA_916618015.1 of Xestia c-nigrum. Classification (NCBI taxonomy): domain Eukaryota; kingdom Metazoa; phylum Arthropoda; class Insecta; order Lepidoptera; family Noctuidae; genus Xestia; species Xestia c-nigrum. The sequence continues at coordinate 17,644,508 of OU745255.1, read as the reverse complement.
ACTGTGAAAGTACTGTAGTTGCCCATTCCCTAGCGTAGATCTCTATGGAGAAGAACGGGCAAGAAACTCCATGGACACTCTTTTAAATCATAATGTTGTTACAAAATCTTGGTTACATCATTTCTGTTGAGATGGTGCATTATGTGAGAACAATGTAGCAAGATGTGCACGATAAAAGTGTCCATAGTTAAAACTAACAAAAACAATTCAAAAATAAAATAATTAATTAAAAACAAAACCCGTGGCAACCAAGAGCTGACCAGTCCCAACCGACAGCGCCCGTTCACGAACATGACGCATGTATCAGCACCATTCAACTCAACCATTTTGAAGGGAACTAAATGACCCGACACACGCACCACCATCAGCGGGACATTTCAGTGAGCATGACATACTCTTAACCGCCAGGGCACATTCAAGTCAAAAAATTAAAAACGTAGGTTTCCAGCGAATGATAGCATTCTAGTACATGGCACTCACACAATATGGGATATGAGGTTATATAATACTAAAGATATTGAATTTATACAATGCAAAGATAGTTGTACAATCTTCAGCAGCTCCAACAATACCATTTAATGCTATCCATTTATGCGCCCCTGTCCTTGTGGAGCAGGACCGGCATTGAGCCAAGCATTTTTATCAGCGATATAATCGTCCAATTTGTAATAGGCTTGCTTACACAGTGTGCGTTTAATGCAAGTTTTAAATTTGGTTTCATTTAGTTCAAGAATGCTTTGTGGAATTTTATTATAGCATTTCAAACAGTACCCCATGAAAGACGAGTCTACTTTAGCGAGTCTGAAGCCAGGCTGAACTAATTGGTCTCTATTTCTAGTACTGTAATTGTGTCTGTCACCTCTTTTGCGAAAAAGATGCAGATTTTTTCTGACATACATTATGTTTTCGTAGATGTATTGATAATAAACAGTCATGATGTTAATTTCCTTAAACGGTTCCCTTAGAGAATCGCGCCTACGAAGATTGTATATGGCTCTGATGGCTCTTTTCTGCAGAATAAATATAGACTCAATATCAGCAGCCCGTCCCCACAGCAAAATGCCGTAAGACATTATGCTGTGGAAGTAACTAAAATAGACTAGTCTAGCGGTGTCTACATCAGTGAATTGACGGATTTTTCTAATGGCATATGCTGCTGAACTTAAGCGCCCCGCAAGAGATGTTAAATGAGAACCCCATTGAAGCCTTGAATCAAGCGTAAGCCCCAGGAAAACCGTTTTATCTACGAATTCGAGTTTCTCTTTATTCAATATTATCTCACAATCACTACTTTTAACATTCGGTAAAGCAAATCTTATGCATTTCGTTTTTTTTTCATTTAATACCAAGTTGTTTGCTGTGAACCAATTCTGGACTTCAAGTAAGGCATTATTCACGTCATTTAGATTTTGGGCTCGTCTATTTATCTTAAAAATTAAGGAAGTGTCATCGGCAAATAATACCATATTTTGAGGTTGGTTTTTCAGTAAATAGGGTAGATCATTTATATATACTAAAAAGAGGAAAGGACCCAATATTGAGCCTTGTGGAACCCCCATTTTTACTTTCAAGCCCTGTGAATTAACACCATTTATTTGAACATATTGCAGTCTATCACTTAAATAAGATTTTACCAAACTAAGTGCAAGTTTACCTAGTCCGTAATGCTCAAGTTTCAAAAGCAATGTGTCGTGATTTACACAATCAAATGCTTTGGAGAGGTCACAAAATATTCCTACAGCGTCTTGGGACTCTTCCCACGCCATGAATATGTGCTTTAATAAGGTTACACCGGCGTCAGTTGTACAACGTCCCTTGGTGAAGCCATACTGTTGATCGTGTAAGATTCTGTTGGTGTTGAAATGATTGAGCATTTGATTAAGCATTACCTTTTCGAACGCCTTACTAAAAACTGGCAAAACGGATACAGGTCTATAATTATTAGTATCTTTACTATCCCCGGATTTGAAAAGCGGTATGATTACTGTATGTATGGTTACTGTATTTCATTAAATCAGGGAAAACTCCTTGGTCTACGCACAAATTAAAAATTAAAGCTAAGTATGGAGCTATCGTCTCAAGTATGGAAGGCACTTGTTCTCCACATCATTGCGATCATTTTTTTGTTCTACACCATACCTGGGAACCTTCTAGTTACGGAGATATGGGGGGTCAAAGTTACAACTCATTTATAATTTTTGATTTTATTATACATAATTACACACAAATACAATAAAACATAACTGTCTAAAGGCTCAACAATTTCCACCCAACGAAGAAAAACAAATTGCTCGACACTCGTGACCTACTACTACTACCCATATTTTTATGAATAACTAAAAAGTTACATGAATTACCCCGACCACCATTCATAAGGTCATCGTACGAAGCGCGTGCCATTCAGTAATATCTCAACCCTCAGGGGTATTCGTAAATGGTGTGAATTTTACTATGCATCCATTACTTTGGTTACTAAAATTATTAAAGCGAAAGCGACTATGTATCTGTTTACTTTAATTGCGAAACTGGAATTATATACTTTCGTTGTCTGCCAGCAACTTTTAAACTTTTAAGCCACGCTTAAACCACTGAAACGAGTTAAGGAATTTGAAAAAAATTAAAGCTTTTTTGAAAAAAATAAAACCGACTTCTAAAAACACAAAAAAGTGAAAAATAACTTAAGCTTCCGAAGTTGGTGACAAAAAAACTAAACCAACTTTTTTGTGTTTTTTGAAGTCGGTTTTAGTTTTTGCAACAAAGTTCTTATTTTTCACTTTTTAGTGGTACACATGCACTTACCCCTTCACAGCGTACTGGCGCGATGTTATGTTATGAACCGGTGTAAACAATAGACATACATGAGATTTCAGCAATCCCAGTCCATTTGCTACCATTTATTGAAGAGTTCCATTGCATCTCCGAAGATCATCAACAAATTGAACTGGGAGCACTCCGAGAAAGAACTTATTCTAAAACTACCCAAATCGCTTGATGCCTACACAATTTGAAGAGTTCTCTCTATTTCTCCAGGATCCCATTATCAGATCCTGACTTGATTATGGGACCACCTGTGAAGTATACCCTTTCAAACAAAATAAAAATAATCCAAATCGATCCAGCCATCTTCGCATAATCGGGGAACATACATAAAAAAGTAAAAAAAAATAAAGGTTCCGACGAATTGAAAACCTCCTCCATTTAGAAGTCGGTTAAAAAGGTACCCTAGCCTGGGACGTGGAGTATCAAGTAGGTAGTATGCGGGAAGTAAGTACCAAAAACACATATTAATATTTTCTTAGATACAAAATAAGAAGAAAAAAACTCGCGGTCATGGTCGTTATCATTAAGGCTGTGGTGGTATCTGGTAAATTAACAAGTCTATTTGTGGTAGTTCAAACTCCGTTTGAAATACTGTTGGAATAAAGTTCTAATCAGCTTGCATTACAAAGTGGTTGTTGCGTCAGTCACAGCGGGCCGAATAGTGCGAAATGAGAGGTTTTTATTTAATTGTAGCCTAATAAATCATTAGATCAAAATTTCAATTGTATACTTTGTGAAGAAAATAGCGACAAATGTGTGTTAAGAAAAAATAAAACTTAAACCCGTTTAGGAGTAGTTACGAAATTGCAAAGAAAAAATGCATTACTTTGAAATTTTTTTTCACATTGTAATAATAAAGTTAGAATTATTTCAATGTACAAATTAAAGTTTAAAGTCTACTAAGCAATATATATTTTTTTGCTCATTTATATTCACTCATCAAAGAGGAGTTACATGGAGAAAACCTCCCTTTAGCACACTGGTTCCCAACCTGTGGTCCGCAGGAGCCTTGACTATGGTCCGCGAAAGAGTAAAATGTTATTCGTACTTTTTAACTTGCACAGGAGATGCAAGCTCAACCCAACCTAATTGAACCTATCAGATCAAATTCTATATTTTTTTTAATTTTTCGAGCTCAATTTGATCGCTTTTGTATCCATCACTATCTTAATTTTAATGTTTCTCATCACATTATCCAATTTTCGTATAGTGTGAGTTAAAGATTCACTCCCCTAGTTATAATCCCGTCGGTGTCCATGTTTATCTAAGACCATGTGGTCCCTGTTAACAATGAACATACCAAAGTGGTCCCCGGTCTAAGGAAGGTTGGGAACCACTGCTTTAGTTTATACCACCCCCTTAATCTCTGTCCTCTGCCCTTATATCAATTTTTTAGGGGTCAGCGCAGCATATCTTCTTCTTCCGTTCTTCTCTATAACTCGTTTACTAGTCATTTCAGCAGTCACCTATTCATAATATAGAGGTAATCATTCAATTACCAAGAAAGGCAGATAATATTAACCATAAACAAAAAAAAAACAAACGAAGGAGGACGCAGTCTCCCATCCCATTAATCCACCCTGGTTGCTCAAGGCGAATTGGTGATTTCAGTCTTATAATAATTGAGCCCAGTTTCTATCAGATGTTTTCATTCACATGTTTACAATAGATTACTCGTAGAAGTAAATATTACAGAAATAACATTCAACCAAAATCTATTATCTTCGCCGACAAAAGCTCTGAAGAAAACATGTCATGTTTGATTCATCTATCATTCCTTGTCCACTATTGGGCTTACGTAACACGTTTCTATCGACCCTGCTGACCTCGGGATTTGTTTTATTTAGAGTTCCGTACCCAACGGAACCCTATTAATACGGTTCTGCTGTCTGTTTCTCCGTCCGTCTGTCACAGGTCTGTGTCTTGACAACTGTTTTAGGAAGACACATTTTTCACAGATTATACAACTTGGCCAATTCACAACACAATACACAACATTAAAATTTAGTTCAAATACTTGGGACTCCACACAAGAAACGTGCCATTTGTTATTTTTGTCATTTTTGTTCGGTTTCAATTATGTATTAAGTATAAATAATTAAATATTTAACAATGGTACAGAACCCTTCGTGTGAGAGCCAGACTCGCACTTGGCCGGATTTTCTCAGACGCGACCCTTGTTTGGACGTGTATTAGGGGCAGTGTAGCTTCTAAGAATATTTATTGAGGTATCTTGTGTTAGTTAGACCCTAGGCATAAGGGTACTGTTACGTAAGATTGTGTGTTTAGGAGAGTTAACTTTTGTCGTGTTACTCTTAGAGTTACGTCTCTGAGGATGAGGAGGGTGTGTGGACGATCAAAATTAAATGGAAATGAAATGGACAAAGCAGCATGAAAAACCTGTTTTACCAGAAACGAAAATTCAAAGACAGGACTCGTGATTTCCCATGACCTGCGTGGCATGACAGTTTGATTTATGTGGGGAAACTTTGTTATTGCATTCGAGGCGGAATTCACATCCAAGCCGCCGTGAGGTTGTAATGACGCCGAGAAATGTAGTAACAAATGCCTACGTAAATCAAACGACGACGTTTTTACCAGTTTGTTGAACCAGTTTTCGAGGAAAGTATCAGAAACTTTATGCTATCACTATGAATGTCTCTGTATATACCAGGATTATCTTATTATGCAAGACCACTCGTGTGGTATCTCAGACCATTTAATTCAACAAAATGGGCACAACGAGACTAAATTAGATTTTCTGTAGGAATTGACGTCGTGATTCCTATAGAAAGGTTCTTAGGGATGCCAATGAAATGACTTTTTTAGTTTATGACTACTTTAGATAGGAACATAAAATGTAAATGCACGTAATTGTTTTTGTATTTTGTACAAAAACGACACTACACAGGAGGCCGTATCTCAGTAGTAACATTTTGACCTTGACTTGGCCTAGCGTATTACGGAATTTCAATAGACTAAGTTACCGGAGGACATTTAGAAGTATAAGGGACAGGGTGCGTAGTTCCTCAATTCCTATTGAAAAGAGAGGATCCTCTGATTATTCATTTGCTGCATAGATGCTGACACATTCATTTTTTCGACTTAATTATGCCCCTAAAAGACATGGTTTGCCGGCCCAAATAAATTGGAATAAGCCCAGAAAATTAAGAGGCCAGCTTATGTTGGACATCGCGCCATGACACCCAGTTAGGTATAAATTACTTCCACTATCGTATGGCTTACCTTATTTTTCTCATATTAATGCAAATTTAAAAAGAGTTCGGATATAAAAGCTCCACCTACGCTGTAGACTTTTAACGACCTTGAGATATTATTAACATGACATTGTGACAAATTGTTCCCGAAAATCCTACTTATCTTCGGCGAATTTCAAAGACGCTTTATTTTTAAGCCTAATCCGCCTTCGCACGATGTATCTACTTATAATTTCTTGAGCCTTATTTCGCAGGGACTGGAGGATCTCAAGCAGCGGAGGAAATATTCTATTCAATTATTCCTTCCTATAATTTGATTTGAATTGTAAATTCAGTTAAATCCGTTTATTTGCAGATGTTCTTGGCTTTACGGTTCTGTCGGAAAACCATTGGCAGTTTGATAAATAGATAATAATACGAGTACTTTGAAATACCTATTGTTGTGTGGAAAGTTTTGAGTACGAATGTGGATGGGTATATATTAGAGTAAAGGAAGAAACGATGGAGGGACTGTGTAAACGACGATATGGTAAGAAATGAGGAGTCTGATAACGAGTAATAGAGAAGTACCTATGGAAGAACATGAATATGACTTTTGACATGTACCTACCTACGTCTGGTACGTAAAGCGTATTCAAACACGAGGAGACTATTATTCTCTAGCACTACTTATACTCAAACACCTAAATGAAAAATATTCCACTGTTGTTACAACTCTCGACCATAAAGATATCGCTGAAAATTCATCAGTGCCTGTGTCAGTGCGTACTATAAAAGGCTTGCATTGAGATGTCCTCTAATAATGGGCATCAGTATCTTTGTTCTTATTGGAAATATTATACCAACAATTTAATTTTTAAAAATCTATTTAAAAATTAAATTCAAATTATATTATTATTTCCCTCAAGCGGTGACCGTTTATAATAAAAAGGTTTAAGTACATTGCGTGTCTAACAGGACGGTTAACTGCTTCACAGCAATAAACACGCTTTGCAATCTAACCTAACCTTTGTTATCGGATGTTTTACGATTTGCAGTTCGCAGCGTCGTAACCGAGGTCGAGTTGGACGAGCCACAGGAACCTAAATAAGTAAATAGATAGCACTCTCACGTGAAAGCAAGTGACGCTTTCAACCTCTCAGATGACGCAATATGTGAATAAAATCGGTTACATTCATGATATATAGGTTCTTGAGATGGTATACTACTCTGAAGTTCCTCTTAAATCTTTCGCTGCTTTAAATGGGTCTGTAATGAACGCTATATACAGGGTGTCTCATTCAAATCGGTCAGTATGGGAAAGTCTGAAACTATAAGACATACGAAGATTTGTTCTGAGGAACCATGTCATCGATTTTAATAACAAGAAAAACTGCATTCACACATTTTAAAAAACATCTGTACTCCGTTCGGGAATCGAACCCGGTTATTTTGAAAAAAAAACCTACTCTATTTCTATTCAGATATCGATCGTGTAGGTCTTAAGCAGTAAATGTCTGTGTGAAACATGATGTCTAAAATGAATAAAATGCATTGTTTCCACATACTTTCATTTATTTTAGTAGGTGCTTGAACTGACCACGTTTACAATATTAAACAAGTTCTGGTGTTTAAAATTGACTCTATGGTTGTTTGTACCTCTTTGCTGATGTTGCAACTAGATACATACACCGCTTTACATACATATGTCATTAGCATTGCATTAAACCATTCCGGAAGTTTTGTTATCTGCGATAATATTATCTAATATCGTGTTGAATGTTGTATTGAAAAAGACGGTGGTCACTTCGAGCACCTACTAAAATAAATTAAAGTATGTGGAAACAATGCATTTTATTCATTTTAGACATCTTGTTTCATACAGACATTTACTGCTTAAGACCTACACAATCGATATCCAAATAGAAATAGAGTAGGTTTTTTTTTTCAAAATAACCGGGTTCGATTCCCGAACGGAGTACAGATGTTTTTTAAAATGTATGAATGCAGTTTTTCTTGTTATTAAAATCGATGACATGGTTCCTCAGAACAGATCTTCGTATGTCTTATAGTTTCAGACTTTCCCATACTGACCGATTTGAATGAGACACCCTGTATATTAAGTTCCATTATAATCACCATTCTGGTTAAATAAATGATTGGTCAATTACACAGGAGGGTACAACAAGACAAAGTCGAAAAAGAGACAGAGAAGAGAAAAGGCCCTCCTTTTCTCTTCTCTGTCTCTTTTTCGGCTCTTTTACATGAGAGGACTTATTGCCATGTTTGAAAAGGTAATGATAACTAATGATAGAAAAAAAGGGGAATGGTAATCGGGATGTCTAAGAAATTCCAGAGACCACTAAGTCAACTAAAATGCGCTAAGGCTTGCGTACCTACTATACCTAGGCACCTAGAGCTTGGACGGTTCGGTGTGAAGACTCCATAACACTTGTGACATCCACTATTCCGCTTTAACTGTGTGGAGTTGTTTCACAGGGATCGGGCTTTTTTCCCGACAACTCTGTTAAAGGCTGGAATCATGTCAAGCCGGAACCAACCATAGATATGGGTAGGAGAAATAAAAGAGAAGAGAAATTTAGCTTAAAATGCATTCAGCTAGAATTAGCAAGTGGGGTGGTAAATAGTTAAATACCGGAGTTATTGTTTACAGCAAGATATTTTAAGCGCCATTTCTATCCCCTTGCACAGATATCTATGGCACGTGTTGACATCAATGAATGTGGAGGACGGATACTAAATTTATATTGTTCATTCCATGCTGAAATACGTACCTATAATAAATATTATTATGATATAGCTTACTGCTATTCGTGATATCATTACATTGGCTAACATCCGTCACAATTATTGTTTTATTTTATTTATGATAGTGAACATAAAAGTTGCCGTACCTATTGTGTTATTTTAATGGCTCATTCTTTTGACAGCGTTCTACGTTTATTTGCATTGGCTTTAGTATTTACGATGAGGTGGTGTTATTCTTTCAAATACGAGAATACCGGAATAAAATGTAGGTCACTCTGGAAAGTTTAAGGTAAATTAGTAAAAAAAAGAATGAATCATAATTATGAACTCACTCACTCGGTTATGTTATTTAAAACAAAACCTACAAGGAGGCAAAAAGCAATTTCTCAAGGACTGGTTTTGAAACATTTGAAGAAAAAAAATTAAGTGACAGTCCCTGACAATCCGGTAAATACGAAACGTCTACGGGTCTGGAGTATCTCAAAACGGTCCAAATTAATTAATTATCCAAGAGAAAGAAAGCATAACATTATAGTTAGTTCATTAATTATAGCGTGTATGAAATAACACAGAAAACTAGAGAAAAACTTACGTAAAAATATATAAGACGAGATAACTAAGTTTAAAAAGCTAGGAAAATGTGCAGACGAAGTTAGAGAAAACAATGGGCATTCGTTAGGGTTCTAACTTTTCACAGTTTTGATGATTTTAACGAATAATTTGCTTGTTAGACAAAGTTACCGTAAACGATGCTATTGATGATAAATTGTGTATTTTCAAGGTCACTGTTTTATGTATTTCTTCTTTTAATGATGCAAGGAAGCGCTTCGCATCATAAAATGACGTAAAACAATTTATATTTACAAAATAATACCAAATTTTACTCACCCTAGTACAACAATTTTCATATTATACCACCCCAAACGTTGCTCAACCACTGATAATATAAAGCCAATAATTACTACAAAAGCACTTTAGAAAACCAATATCTTAATACCTCTATTAAAACGCTTATCAACGAAACTGATTACCGTGTATGTGTATTTGTATTGAATCCATATGGTAACCATGGACACCCATGCATTTAACTTTACGGATCGAATGATAACGTAACCTTGAACTATTAGATAATACAAACCGGTTTTATGTCACTATGAATAATACGAAACACGTAATAAATATTTAAAAGAAGAATTAATGTGGGACGGGGAGGTGCCGGTGGAACACTCGACATATTTTGGGGAGGAAATATAAATTCGTCCCCTATTTTTTGCAGTTTGTTTTAAAATTAGCGAAACTGGTACAAATATTCATTAAACCGGTGATGAAAAAACTTGTAGCACATACATAAATATGGAAAAACATTGCTATAAGTCTAGCACTAGTTAGAAATCATGATATAAAGGTTAGTACTCACGCTCATTCTCTGCCACAAAGACTGCTGCCGAGCATTTACTTATCAAAGTGCCGACACTATCATAAGACGAAGACAAATGACGGTCGCACTGCACAACACATCCTACAACTGTCTACTTCCAGACACAACCGAATATTGGGCGAAAACGTCCCAAATCTAAGCCACAATACACACCCACGCCACAGAAATGACACACACACAATATAAACGAAAAAACTACGTCATCTTTCCAAGCACTAAAGACTCAAGTCCCGAGGAAACTGTGCATAGTCGATAACATGATCGGTCCGGGTCAAAAACTAAAATTTTGAGGTTATCTAAGGGATCGGTATTATGTAGGATACATTGAGAGCAACCCCGTTGCCATAAGGTCGAGAATTGCATGCGATTCTGTAGGTGTGTGCGAAGTTCAACGTCACCGAAGCACGCTTGTGTGAACTGTCGGCGCGTGCGGAAGGGTGTATAGGGTGTAGTGTGTATGTGTGGGTGACTGAATTCCGGTGCACACGGGGTGAAACTTTGAACGATGTATCTCCTCTTGCTTCATTAGATCTTAACGTTTGCATATTTATGTTATGTACCAACTGATTACGTGTAATCTACAAATATAACATCCGATGATCTGTTGACCGGAAATTTAGAAAACTGCATGCCCATTATGAGATGGCAATATGATAATAACTTAAAATAATAAAATTGCCCGAGCCTTCAGGAAAATATCTGTCACCTATTTGGAAGGATGATAAAAATACACGTTTTATTACGACATTACGCTAGCCGGCCGCTGGCCCGGCTCCTTTGCTTCGCTCGCTCGGCTCGCACAAGGTTTGTCACAGTTATAAAATCCAACCTAGCTCTCAAGGCAGAGTAATCTTACTTAGTTACTGCGACCAAGTATTTAGAGGCTCAATTATCTAACAAAGTCTACGTCGTCATTAAGTTTTAAGTTTAATTAAATATGGTGGGAATCCCACCCACTACAAAATCGAATTCGCCCAGCGAACTACATAATATCAGACAGTTCGATGATTAATAAAGTTTGAGTGAAATAATAAATTGAGTAAAGTTATTAATTATTAATTACTTTGCTCAATTTAACGTTGTCTTTTTGGTAGGTAGTTCTCAGGTCCATGGTCACCAAAAATCAGACGACTGATTATCTAAAAACAGCTGTTTGAAACACATATTTGTACGGCAACATGTCCCTTAAACAGCTGTATTTTGATAATCAGGCCGTTATCTTTTCGGTGAACATAGACCTAAGTGGTCCAGGAGAAATAGCGGTATAAAATTTTGCCTACCTTATGCGACATGTCAGGGCTTTGGGGTGCAGAGTTCAGTATTGTTTTTAAGCGAACAAGGTCTGATAAAGTCGTTGCAGCTATACTTACCTACATATCTCATTGGATTGTCAAGTAGTCTTAAAAACTGTATCACTGTTTTTTATTCTGCCCTTGACCCATGTTTCTCTAAGTTGATGCCGTGCCGTATGTGGAGTGATTGAATTTTTTTTCTTCATAATACCTTTTCGTTGGGCTCATACTCCTTCCTTAGGCCTTTAATAACATTCATTATTGATTAAATCTATTTCTGAATCTACATAAAATATCAGATTTTATGCGTGTGCTTAGAAATGTTACATAACGTTTTCAGTTCTCCTAATATGCGTATTGTACCTATTTGGAAATATTTTCAATATCGCTAATCCGAATCCGTGGAAACTTTATATCGTGTGTACCGTGCAGCTGAAAAAGATCGATCCGAGCGCTTAAGGGTAAACCCAACTAAACAAACTCACCCGATTCTCCCTCCAATCATCCTGTTTTGTTCCTCGTCTAATTGGATACTATGGAAAGGGACACCAGACATTACAAAGCGACCATTCTCATTAACACCGACATTGTTTCCAATAGTAGGAACTTTCCTCTTTTCATTTGTACGAGTGAATTAAACACTCACACACTGAAATTAGCGCAACAATGTTTTATCAGTACTAAAAAGATTCGCAAATAAAAAACTGACTCTTTTGCTAACGCATAGGGCTGAAAATTCATTGACATGAAACCTAAGTAATTGTTAATTGAGAAAAAGTGAAAAATGGGGGAGAGAGATGAGAATGGAGAATGAGCGTTTGTTAGAAAAGGACAAAGATGGTCTGATAGTATTTTTTGTATGTGTTGTATGGCTGTAATGGGTGCGTGACTTATCTTTATTTGTACTACAATCCACCACGTCCGACGTTAAGTTACCATTAGTTTGGTGAGATGAATCTCATTTTACTTGTGAAAGTGTTGGTCTGATTAGGGTTTGTCTGCCAAATTGTTTTCTTTTTTACTTGGGGTCTATTTTGTAATAGATTAAGTGGTTTCCAAAGACGTTTGTCTTTATAGAAAACGTCTGGTTTGTTTTCTTATGTCTTGTTTTGTTAAACTAAATAAATTTTGCAAAATAACTAGGTAAATCTCGAGCCAAAACTTTATTCTCAGCTTAAACGACTTTTCAGATTGTGTAGTCTTTAACCCTAGAAAGATAGTCTGCGTAAAAATGACGCATGCGTTTGCGAAATATAGCTCTTATCTTTCTTAATAGCGCGAATCCATAGGTAAGCGTTTAGGACATCTCATTCGTCGCTGGGAGCTTCCATATGGCGCACGTGTCCGCGAGGTAAGTGTAACCGATTTTGAAATATAACGACCGCGTGCGTTAAAATTACGCATGATTATCTTTTACGTGACTTTTATGATTTTGACTTGTATTATTTGTTTTTATTTTTTTTGTTGTTATTATAACTGTATATATCATAACTTACATTAACAGTTTCTTTTATAGATATTGAAGCAACAATGGGTAGTAGAAACTTAGACGAAGACCGTATCCTGGCCAGTCTCATGCAAAGTGACGACGAGCTTCCCTGTGAGGATACCGACAGTGAAGTAAGTGACCATGAGAGTGAAGATGACGTGCAGAGCGACACAGAAGAAGCTTTTATAGATGAGTTAGAAGAGGAACAGCCGACGTCAAGTGAAAGTATAATCCGAGATGGACCAAGCACCACTGAACAACCAATCTCCACATCAGTCTCCCGAAGGATCGTAACCTTGCGACAGAGGACTATCAGAGGTAAGAACAGACACTGTTGGTCGACGTCAAAGGCAACGAGGCGTGGCAGAGTCTCAGCAGTAAACATTGTTCGAGCTCAAAAAGGCTGATTATTATAGTTAAAAACAATTTGTAATAGAAAAAAGTAAGTGATAAAAAAAAATGTTGATTTATGACAGAAGTTTATAGGTTTTGTTTTTTTTAAATAAAAAAATATATAAATATATTAACTGCAGTTTTAATTATTCTTATATATTGTGTTAATATATATAACATACAATTCTATTGAAATAAATTAAAAAACACCAACCTACAGCTAAATAAAACACATGCGTCAATTTTACGCATGAGTATCTTTTCCGTACTACAAAATATGATTATCTTTCTAGGGTTAAAGTAAGAAATGGTATGGTTTATCTAGATAGACAAGTAGATACACATTTTTGACGAATCTTTCTGTTCCTCACGTGTGTCAGTTATCAACACGCACGTCCCATACCGATACTCTTATCTGTCAATATGAAACGTCCTAACAGCCAGTCGCAACTCAATTTATTTTTATCGAAATGCACTTGACATGCGCGGCTGACCTCCGAATCGATGCCTCTTTGTTATTGTTTTGTCTCTGTTTTTCTGTACTATCGTCCTATAGCTCTGTTTCATCTGTCAAGGTGACGTTGACGTCACTTTAGACCAATAGCGAGCGACACGCGCTGGCTTGGTAGTTCGCATTTATTTTAACAGATGGCGCTACTTGTTGTTGTTTAGACGTGTTCGTGTCGGAATGCATGCTTGGCAAGATCAATTGATTTCTGACCTTTTCATTGTATTGGCTTTTGTAATGGAGCGATTTAATTACGAGTTGATACACGATGTACCATGCACTAGAATAGTAATTACCTAGTTCTGTGTTATTGTATATTTTAAATTCCTTAACCATTTACTCATAGCTTATTTATCAACAACTGCTCCTAACAATGAGTCGATGGTTGGAAAATTATGATGATATTTAAAATTTGATCTGTAGATGGGATAATATAAATAATTATTTAAAACGAAGAAACGATATCTACTGAGGTAGGTATCGTTAAAAAATCAAAACAGAAAGTGGCCTGTCCTGCTTTTAGTGTGGGTACCTAACTCTACTCGCGCTGAATTCAGTGGCATGTCCGAAGTCACTGATAACACTTTCGATGTGGCAAAAGTCTTACATAAAAAAAACATCGACACGATGAAAAAGAAAAATTACCAAATTGGGAATTTGTACAATTTTACTTTGTCAACCGTGTGGATCTTCTCGATAATTTCATTAAAGTTTACTCTAAAATAACTTGGTAACGCTCATCAGCGCAATTTAAGCTTCATCATGCAGTAGGTACCTAAATAAACCAACCAACCCATGTCACAAATCTTTAAATAAACTAATGTCAATTTTGCCGTCGTCAAGCAGAACCTTCCCCGCCGAATTGTATCTTTATCTTCTTATCTGATAAGTCACGTATTATTACGAAAACGAGAGAAGATCTTGCGTAACCTCATTTATCTTGTGAAACCGTCGAAAAAGTTTTATCTTTAAAATTTTTAACGAGAGAGTTAACTATCAGACATACCTACCTCATCTTCCGACTTGATCAGTGGATGAATCAGGAAAAAGTGTATAGCAAGTAAAATAAGGAGTTATTCTCAATCACATTGAAGATAAACCTCGAACCACGCGACGGTGACGAAAAAATACGACAGAAAACATATCCGCAAACACATGCGGTCTTTGAACTTGTAATTCGAAGACTTGTTGCATTTGTGGAATCTACTTACCCGCACCGAGCCTCCGTGGTGCATAACATCTCTCTCCCTATAAAGACGAGAACGGACCACAAGGGACTTTTGAAAATTTTCATTTTTTAAATCATGTTATTATTGAAGTCCGTGAGTCCGTGATAGCCCACGGACGGACGGACCGTCCGTGTATTGAAATCATTGTGGGCTAGACTATGAATAATCCATATCAGAGCCTGATTCAACGTTACATTAAAACATGAAGATAAAAATAAATATTATGCTATGAAGCCTAATATTTATTTCAAAATCACCGTCACAGATTTCAATCGAACGATTTAACTAGCTGACAACAAGACGATACCAATCAATATCAAAATATTTACGAAATGGGATTCAATGTACATACTTACATTGAATCCCATTTCGTCAAACAAAATAGCATACATTTTTTGATCTCCATAGATCAAAATAAATATGTAGTTATGAAATGGGGCTTTTGTGATGCTATTTTGTTTAGTTGTCGAAGTAGGAAAGTTACAAGATGGGCCCGGTCGATGAAACAGAAACATCAACATCATTTGGCGTGATAGTGCGAATCTAATGATTTTCAGCTTTCATTGGGTACCGTAGAGATAATACGTCTTGCTATGCTTTACTAATTTCAATATCGGAGACAATCACGCGAGTATAAAAAATGTTGATGTGTTTTGGTTCCTCTAAGCTGCATCTTTTAATAGCTGACACTCATCCATCCTAATGTTTTTGATGAACTTAAATCTATCATAATCATCATCTGCTTAACCTTTTACCAACTATTTTGGGGTCGACTTCCAGTCTAACCGAATGCAGCTAAACTTAAAGTGTGATTAGTAATTTGATAACTTATCCAGATAGGCCTATGATACGTATTTACTTCTCGTTTTGCTATCAGAAATACTGTTCTTCTTCTTTAGAAGATCTTAGTAAACTTAATCACGTAACCGACTTGACGACATAATCAAATAATCTTGAACCGTGGCATGGAAAATAAACAGGAATATACAAGTTCTCTAGCGTATCGAAATGGGACGGTAACCAATAAAACAGGAGATGGTATCGCGTATAGTGTATTTTTATGGCCATCGATAAAATATTATAGCAAATATACAACGAAATAACTCTGTTGCTAGGATAACGGAGGCTGATGCTGAGACATAGACCACTCAGACTTAATACAGTTTTTTTTTACAATTCGTGTTGTTTCTAAGCCATACAGTTTCTATTATTATTAGCAGTGGTGACTCAGTTGTGGCGACTCCGAAAACGAGCAGTAAGTCGTGGATTCGAACCTAGACATAAGCATTACTTTATTTCATCACCACTGCTCTCAAAATGGTGAAGGAAAACATCGTGATGTGTCCTAGAACCACAAAAATCGAAGATATGTAAAATCTACCAATCTGCACTGGGCCCGCGTGCGTGGTTTATAACACCATATTCACTCTCATAGATAGGCGGTTGTGACCCAGCAATGGTAACATTAATAGACTGATGATGATGATTATTATTAGCAGTTGGGTAGGGTTCGATTTTCCCACTTCTAAGCTTGTGTAGTTTAGAAGTGGGATAATCGTTAACAGCTTCTTCTACTGCAGTTGGGGTTTTATTAACCTCTTTTACTATGTTGCGTTAAGCGTCGGTAGTCTCTAAAATTTATCCTGAAATACGAGAAACAATGAAATTCGTAGAAGCCAGTGCCAGAAGCAAGTGGCTGCATATTAGTCGTTGGGAAAATGTGACAATTAAATGTTGGTACCTTCCTCGTTAGTCTAACAGTCTCCAGTGAAGTCACACTGGAGAACATTAGACCAACAGTCGTCATCCAGCAGTCCCTGAGCATGAGGTCCTGGCATCGATTCCTGGGTCGTTATTGGGTTTTCTATTTGGAATTCTTCAGTACCATGGAGTCTTTTTGCCTGATTGAAGACGCCCCCTACCACATGAGACGAAATGAGGATATATCCTAGGTAAGTAAACTTTTGGCTTTGGGGATTACGGAGGCATGATTGTGTAAAAGATGGTGATGTGAGAACAATTTTCTAAGAGTGTTGTGCCGATAACCGTGGGTGTATAGGGAGAGGATATGCAGGATGTGGAAGGCGCAGGTAAGGGATTCTGTGCAGCTTAGGCATGGCCTATATGCAGCACTATAGGACTGTGATAAGCTGAGTTGATTGATGGATTTGATGCTTGAGAATAGTCGGATATAGGAGTTAGATGCTTCAAACTTTGTACACCTCGATCTACGCTGTGAAGAATTTACCCCGTGATGTAAGTTTTAGGAAAATGTTTCTCTGATATTCTTCTCTTGCAGTGGAAAAGTTTTTAGTCATAGACCATTTGGCACTTTTAGGAGTGCGTGCTATCTCGTTATATAACTAACAAGCAACTACTAATAAGTATGGCTTTCTATTTGTTTTTGTAAGCACAAACTTGGACGAGTTTTCTCTTCCTTTTTTTTCTACTTTCTTCATGTATTTCTTAGGTGTACTTACTATATTTTTTTCCGAAACTGCCACCGTTATGCTGCGTCAACGAAACATTCATCGGTTAACGGTAAGTACATCCGTTAATCAACTCACACCCGTGACGCTGTAACCCTAAAATCAAATACCGTACCAAGGACTTTTAATTGAAAAATTACTCGAGCACAATAGCCGGAAACACGGACTAAATCCAGACATAGCCACGGGCCACAAAAAGGCCCTTAAAAGATATAAAAAATCAAGATGTATTGGAGCGACCGCCTACCGCAGCCAAAAATAGACTACGAATAAATACAAACCCCCTTACAAGTTACAGCAAATTATCCAGACACCCTTCAATGGACTTTTAACTTTATTTCCCTACTTATAGAGTTTCTTTCACATTATTTTTGGATGGTATTAAATTCGTTTTGGTTTGTGTTAACTAGGCATCCGTGTTTACATGTCGGCAGAAGAAATTATTCCCAGGACGTGTTCAGCCATAGGTTTTAAATAACGCAACACACGCGAGCTTTTTTGGGCCACTGATAATAATACGGTGCCGAATTGTTTGGATTACACACCATGAATGAATTGTAATAAAAAATCTTTGGTTTTCATGGTTCTTTTTCTTCTTTTCTTGGTTAATACTGGTTAATTATTTAAAAAATGCTAAGAAATAATGCGAACATTAGAAAATAAATTTACCGTCTGTCCCATATGAAATTAAATGATAAAAAAACAACTTAGAAACACAATTTATTACTCGACTGTCGAAGGCTTGAATTGTTACGTAATGTACAATTACTCACAAGAATTATCACAAAAAAGTAAAATAATTATTGTTTTTAATTGATTTTCTTCAGAATATCGAAGCAATAAATAACGTAATTTATTCCGTCCATAACAAGTAACGGCTAAATTTACTAAAGTTATTAAAAGCTACAGTAATTAAGACTCATAAATATTACATGACAATGTTAATAGGGCTACACTACAATGTTGCTTCGATTAGAGCCGAACCTACGGGAAAATTAATTTAATTTCAGGAATGATGTGTAACTTATGCCATAAGTAAAAAACTTGTTTTCCCAGTTTCTGCTATTAATGTTTATCATTGTAATGAAGTATAATTATGTAGATTCTGAAAATTTGACTGTCGTTGATGTATTACTGGAAAACCTTAGAGCTTCCAATGAAGCACTGAAGTTAAATATTATAGACATAAAATGGACATATCCTGCTTTACGAGCTCTATTTTTTGGAAATCCATAATTGTTTCATACTAATTTCTTCGAATTAGACCTAGCTTAAC
Source organism: Xestia c-nigrum (assembly GCA_916618015.1). NCBI lineage: Eukaryota > Metazoa > Arthropoda > Insecta > Lepidoptera > Noctuidae > Xestia > Xestia c-nigrum. The sequence goes on along the minus strand of OU745255.1, from coordinate 17,625,608 downwards.
AGCATATTCAACACAAAAGTGTTGATACCTAATGCTTCTATATCATTGATAATAATTAACAACTTGGGGGGAAAATCAGAGCCATTAAACAAGTTAATTAATTCCTTTTCGATTGCATCCATACGCAACTGACTGTTACAACAGTCCCCCCAACCAGTTCTATTAATCAAAATGTACCCGTTTCGATATCGAAACACGTATTTCACTTAGCGTTAATTATAACTTATACACCATGTCACGAATTCACGATTACAACATTGGTGCCGATTCTCTTGTCACAAATTTCTCTAAACTAGACTAAAAATCACTAAAATTTAGTTTATTCCTGTCAAACGACGTTTCCTATTCTGAAATTGATTAAAATGACATAACTTAAATTAATTATAGTTTGACAGCACTAAGTTATTCAATTTAGTGAAAATGGCAATTTCGCCATTCTGAAATTGACGTTTTTCACCTAAAACTTTGATTGTCAAACTAAATCAGACTATTTTTAATCGAGACTAAAAAGATGTGGAATAAAATTAGTTGTCATGAACTAAAATTTACAAAGCAGATTTCTCTCGTTTTTCTTGAAAGTTTGGATGTGTTTGAGTTCAGAATGGAAGCTTATGTGATTGCAGCAGTTGTCGATTCGGCAGAAAGGTAAATTTAGTGTTATTTTACTATGATACAATACGAAATGCATTCATGAAAACTTACAAGGGAAATCCGCCGATAAGACGACCCACTGACCAGGATTTGCGTACTAAACATCTAATGCACATGCTACTTTACATACACTTCTCATAATCAAAGCCCCTTCCAGGTTTTGTGTAATAACTAATAAGAAATAACTATGTTTTAGAAACTATCAAGAGAGGATTCAATTGGAAAGATAAGAGCAATCCAACGCATTCCAAATGGCAGAGAAGAAATTCAATAAAAAGACACCTAGATCGGGGGCACTTTATTTGATGGATAAGCTGAATCCTCGTTTGGATGAAGGATTTATCCCCAAACACCTAAAGGTTAGAACGGTTTTGTGTCCTATATATTATATGTATGCAGTAATTCACTTGCTAAAACAAGTTAATTACTGCATACATACAAGGAACTGTAATTCAGTAAGAATTACATTTCCTGGATTTTGTTTTTGTCATAGTGACTTTTATTACGTGATACATTATACCAAGGCATTACTTATTAAAGAAATAAGTTAGTAAATAGTAAATACATGAGGAAAGATCTCAGTGGCTTCTTGGTAGGTCACTTGTAAACTTTATACCTATTGGGTATATCTATTAACTAAGTACATATAAAGTTTTATTTATTTTAGGAATGGATACCCACTATACAGTCATGGCTCATGATTCCCATGGTGGTGCCAAGTACGGAAGGGGATGCTTCATATATTGAGTGCCACTCAAGGGCAAGAAATGTGGTAGAAATGTGTAATAGGCGCCTAGTGAACAGAACCAGAAAATGCTACAAAAATTATTCTGGCATATTGCACCCTGTACAATTGGAAAAATTTGATTGTAAGTGTTTGATTTGATTTATATGTAATTCTGTTTTATTTGTTTTCAAAATAAGAAATCTAATTAAGTGTATCTTTGCAGATGAAGAAGACTTTAATGTCACCGAGCATAGCGAGCAGAGTGCTATTGCGGAGGATACCTGCACAGATTTCCTTGCTGATGCGTGGAAAATTCAGCAATCACTTGTCAATTCTTTTAATTAAATGAAACATTTTATTTCTTTAATGTTAAAATATTTATTTTCTCCTTAAACCTTAATCAATCAATCAATCAATCAATCAAAGCATTTATTTCAAGTAGGCCAGTTACAGGCGCTTTTGAATTGTCGAAACAAAGATAATAATTAAATATAGCTACAGTCCCAGTCACAAGACATAAAAACTGTGAAAGTACTGTAGTTGCCCATTCCCTAGCGTAGATCTCTATGGAGAAGAAAGGGCAAGAAACTCCATGGACACTCTTTTAAATCATAATGTTGTTACAAAATCTTGGTTACATCATTCCTGTTGAGATGGTGCATTATGTGAGAACAATGTAGCAAGATGTGCACGATAAAAGTGTCCATAGGTAAAACTAACAAAAACAATTCAAAAATAAAATTATTAATTAAAAAATAAAAACAAAAGCCGTGGCAACCAAGACCAGACCAGTCCCAACCGACAGCGCCCGTTCACGAACATGACGCATGTATCAGCACCATTCAACTCAACCATTTTGAAGGGAACTAAATGACCCGACACACTCGCCACCATCAGCGGGACATTTGAGTGAGCATGACATACTCTTAACCGCCAGGGCACATTCAAGTCAAAAAATAAAAACGAAGGTTTCCAGCGAATGATAGCATTCTAGTACATGGCACTCACACAATATGGGATATGAGGTTATATAATACTAAAGATATTGAATTTATACAATGCAAAGATAGTTGTACAATCTTCAGCAGCTCCAACAATTAACAAAAAAGAGTAGCGATTATGAATCACAAAATTGAAACCGCATATTTAATACATGTTTCTGGATAACATGCGTTGAATGTCATTGGGATCTGCCCCTGCTGGTCCTCCACTAGTAGCCCTGATGGAATCCCTCGCCTTTCTTGCCTTTGTTTTCAATTTTGTCACCCACACACTCCAAATCTGTTGAAATTAAATAAGTTTAGAATACATGAAAATTATGCATGTTCTTATCCAATCCAGTATAACATTTCATCTTACTAAAACAACTTACATTGTTGCCACTGCTCTCAATACTCAATACGTTTATTGCATTCCACAATACTTTGGGATCAGCTTGATTTTCTTCTTGTTTTACCTTTTAGAGTATATACTAGTATAGTGTACACCTATATGTTACTTTACTACTACTCGTAAACGAATCGAACATCAAAGAGTATTTATTTGTTAATTAATTATGTAACCGACCAACAAAATAATAATATTATTGACGTGTGACATCTGACATGACAATCAAAACAAAGATAGGGCTTTCCTTCCAAACGCCGACGAAAGTAACGGTTATTTTCAACTACAAAACCGAACATATTTTTTTAAGATCAAATTTTTATTTATTAATAAGCTAAAATTAGACTGAAAAAATAACAGGACAAATCATGCTACCTCATAGATTTTTAAACACGGCAGTTTTGTCAATTATGATAAAATCATAGGTTTTAATCATATTGAAAACCGAAAAGTTTCGCCAAAATTTTAAGTCATTTCCGATTTCCAACCCTAGCAGGATTACTATGGTCACAGATAATAAAAACTGAAAAATAAATATTTAACAACAATAATGTTTTACGCACTTATAATACTCCCTGTATTTCATTAATGATTATTGATAAACAATTTTAAATAATTGTTTGATTTCACTAGGGTTTTTTTTTTGCAACTCGGATCATTTCGTTCACTTTCATTCAGTTTTTATTTTAATCTCCGACAAATCTTAGTCTATGGTCTATTCAATTTAGCAATTGTCAAACTCGATTTTAATTGTGTCAAATCTAAAACTAAAATTAGAGAATTTTGTTTTCAGAATAACTTACCGAAACCAACTAACTAAAATTAAGAAATTTTAGTTTTAGTTTAAGTTAGTTCGGTGTACAAGAGAATCGGCACCATTATCTACTATACAAGTCACAAGTCATACAACTTCCAAAACATGATAAAAATCTTAACAAATTACCCAATTGCGTAACACGTAATCATCAGGATTTTATTCTCGAGTATTAAGAATGTGCGGTCGTAAATTAAACTATAAATCTTCAGTAATTATACCTAGTGTTTGTATCGTGAACACCGCGACAAGGTCACCGCGTACGGCACGGAGGATTGACAACGTCGCGTGACGGTGAAAAAGAGATAAAGATACTTTAAAGTGGTATGTTAGAAAGAGATGTCAATATTCCTATTGTGCATTCAGAAGAGAACGGATGTTGTGGATCGTGACCCGCGAGAAAGCGGCCGATACAAGCTGATTTTTTTAGAATAAATTAGAAAGGAATAAAGTGAGTTTTTTACTTCACTACAAGCACTGCAATTTGAAATGAAGGCTATCAAATTTGACGTGTTACTTCGTGCGTAAATAATTGTAGGCCTAAATGATTTTGCGGATTCAAGAATAAATTAATTTCGTAATGTTGTCTTTGTAATCAATCAAACATAGATTTTGCTGTGAAATTGTGTCAGTTGCTTTAAGGTACTTACCTACTAGTTTAGACAGAATTAAAAAGGTACCAAGTAGGTAATTTTAGTTTAATTAGCTTAACTACTTTCAGTACTTAACAGATCTGCATGAAATAATCCTTAGCCTTGTAATAAATATTGTTTTTAATAAGACAACATAATCTTAAAATTACTCAATCAAATATGATTTATTGCTATGAATCACGAAATTAATAAACTATCAAGTTCCATTTTTACGGTAAAACAAAAGACTCCAGAGTTTCTTGACTGTGATTATTCATAATTTTATCTGGCAATAATAACCCTATTATTACTAGATTTATTACATATAGCAACATTATTAATAGTACTTTGTTTTAATACTATTACGGATAATAATGAAGCAATAATTATAACAATAAGTACCAGGCTCACAGCGGAGCGCAGAATTCATCAGTCCGTTCGTTTAGGCCTAAATATTCGAGTTTGCGTAGGGCGCGCGTTCTGGAGGGGAACGATTTAACTCTTTAATACCATTACAAAATTAAATTCTGTATGATTTTAATACAATAGTGAGATTAAAAATGGATTTTAATGTAAATTGTGATAAATATATGTGTGTTATTAAGTTCCGTTATTAAGAGACTTGAACTGTTTTGAGAGCAAAGAATTTGTGAATTGAAATTTTCAGATAACGTAGCATAGAGTGGTATGAACTGCCGTACTTCTGTTGCCAGAATACACAAGAAGGTAAAGGAACTGAAGATTGAAATATGTGAAAACTAGTACTTGTATGAGTAGGAAAGAGGTAATACTGGTGACTATCAATATGTACTACAGATGCGTGGTATACAAGAGATTAGGACATAGTTTTGAACAAATTTGAACGATTGAAATCAAGTTTTGTGACAAATCAGATCAGTGATTAAACTCCTACAGACAATAAGTTATAGGAAGGAGCAACGACGGTCTAATAAGAAAACTGAAGAAAATTCTTACCAGTCTTAGTTAGAGTTCCTGTGTGTTTAAGTTTGACGCTATTCAATGTTTTTTCTTCTTGCAGTTTCCACTCAATTCAAAGAGTTTAATACCGTGAAGGTATATTGTAAGAAAATCTATTAAGTTATCCATAATTTAGGTCAGATTCGTTCTTTGGAATATGTAGGTACGCTTAGAAAAATCGTAAAAGAAGAAAAAATCTGGCAAATGCACGATATGGTTTGAACATCCCTGATTTATGGCTCGATTTATTTCCGGGTACCGGTTTCACGCTGTGCTTTTGTAACAAGAAGAGAAATTTACATTGAATGAATAGATATTTAATTCGAAGTAGGTAATCAAGGATACGCACGAGACTTGCGAAAAACTTGGTAGAAGTAACTTTAGGAATTGCGGAAAGAGATATTTATTTATAGATAGTACTCTTACTAATTTCGTCCTGGCAAGGGGCCATATACTCAAGACACCTACAGGATAGTCTGGTTAAGCAGAAGCTAGCCTCACAGGTTGTCTATATGTATAATGTTCGTTTTACCTACTGTTTTTAGTATTATGAAAACTGAAATCGAAACACTAGCCAACACCAAATTAAAACTGTTAAAGTATTAAATCCCATTTTCCATATAAGTAAACAAAATTTCTCATAATATTGCAAAATATTAATTACTAAACCGTGGCTTCCATAACACAGGGCTTCCCTCTTCCCTCCCGGAGGGTCACAGAGGGTTGAGGGAAGAAGGGCGAGGGAAGATCGACACGTAGTTAAACTTTGTTGAGCCCGGTGTTATCTCTTATGCAACTGTTAGATATGGGTAAGGGTTCCGTGTTGAAATTATAAATAATAAATAAATAAATATCGCTGGACATTAACACACAGCGGCCCCTAGTGCCACACTAAGCAAAGCTTGTATCGTGGACACTAGATGGTTGATAATTATACTACATAATTACTTTTTTGTTTGTAAATACATACTTATTATACATATAAACATCCATGACTCGGAAACAAATGTCCGTGCTCATCATACAAACATTTGCTCCTACTGGGATTCGAACCCAGGACCCTAAGAACGTAAGGCAGCGTCACTACCACTACGCCAATCGGGTCGCCAAATTTAATTATAAAAGATGAGCATGGGGTTTTATGTAGTAAAAACATCTTTAGGCGCGTTGATCACTTGTTGGGTGAACAAAAATCATGACACTCACGTGAGCGTCACTTAACGCTTCGTAGCACTCGTAGCCGATCCGCTACGGCGTAGCGTGCGCGGAGCACAACCCGTAGCAGATACAGATTATTCAGTTTTCACTTCTATCGACAGTTCCCAAAGACCCGCATGTTTTTTTTTTAAAGAGGTGACTGTGCTGGCTTCCAAGATTTGTGGGTGATGGTAGATGGGAATGAAACCATCCGAGATCGGATAACTATTATAATAAATCTTGACATTTGAAAAGTCAAGTCTTAGGTGTGTTGGTATTCTACATCATCAGCATTTTTCAATGTTTGTCTAAGTTTAATAAACTATTATTTGTTTTTAACCGACTTAAAAAAGGGGGAGGTTATTCAATTCGACCGTTTTTTTTTTCATAAACTTACATCAATATTTATTTTAATGCACGCCGCATGTCGCATCCGAATTGGGTGAAAATATCTATGGATCGGGTTCCGAACAACGGGAATCGGTGACGCGGCAGGCCTTGAAGATGGCGGGATGACCTGGACTGCTATTTAAAGGATTGGGCTGAAATAGCTCTAGAACAGAATACTGGAAAAAGGGAAGGGAGACCTATGGGTCTCCTTTCCCTTTTTCTTTTCTATTTTTCTTCCTTTTTCCCTTTTATCCCTTTTTCTTTTTGTCTCCTCCCTCGTATTTTTTCTGCCTTTGGGGCCTGCAGTGCGATACAACAGGCTCATAATTTAAAAATGCGGGTCTCTGGAGACGGCCGATAGAAGTGAAAACGAAGTATTCCAAAATAAAATTTATCTTAATTGCATAAGGTTGATATTGACTAACAGTTTTATGAAAGCGTTCAGTGACGATGACGCGAGTTCCATGATTTTTGTTCACCCAAAAGAGTGCTCAACGCGCCCATTAGAAGTTTGCGCTTCAGTAATGATAATATTGATTTTATCAGTACATAATTATTATTCTCATGCATAGAAGGCAGAAGGCATGTCATAGAAGAAAACATTCAAAGATAATAAGTATTATGTGAGGAGTAACAGATCAAAGTGTATTAACTCCGTCAATGTAACTTTTAAGATAAACGCATATCCATAGTACCTACTCTAAAGAGAGCACACCCCAACAAACAAAAACGTCATAATTATAAGTCTTGACTTATACGACATAAAGTTGGATAGCAGTCTTATAATGATAGTGAGATGACTTCTAGGTCCTATAGACGTCTTGAATTTAACTTATTAGTCGTGCGACGAATATGTCATAAGAAGCTGGTCTTAGCAACGTTGGTAAGACTGAACTAAACGACCTTATATTACAGTCTTAGCTAAAACGTTTGTACGACAACGCAATAGTCATACTAACGTTATAGTCCATTAAACGTTTTGGACTGACCAAATTAGGTCTTTGAAAAACCTTTATATGACATCTATGTAATGTAGCAGTTGTACAGACGTTTTCATAGTGACGTTTATATAATGATCACTATCCTGTTTTACAGCGGTCCATTGGAGACTCTTAAATGACTTGGTTGTTTATTTAATACTCAAATATAACCTATAAATTACTTGATGTCCGTTTAATGTCATGCCCTGACTAATCAAACTTGTAGTCGCATTTAAGTCAGGTTTTGACTTTAAGACGTCTAGGCGTCTAGGTTACAAATTTATCTATATCCAAATATTGAATGATCATATTTTTAGATAAAATCTACTTGAATGTTAAAATGTTTTGAAATTTTTCTGCACTACACTTTTACTGTGAACAATATGAAAAGGGTTTTAAATTTATGAGGAACTCTAATAACTAGCTGTCATGGCGTATTGCATGGTCTTGAAATAACCTTAATACGACTTTAGGTCTTTACAACGTCGTAAAGAGATAAGTGTGTGACAAAAGCAACATGTCCTACTTATTTAGAAATAAACATATTTTTATTAATAAAAATATAATCATTTAAACACAAAATTGCGAGGGGGCATGAAAATCTGAAATAAATACACATAGGTATATTATCATATAACTTTAATACCCAGTCGAAACGGCATGAGAGACAGATACAGTTATTAGCGATGTATTAATATAAGTTAAATAACACTCGCCTTTTATTTCCTTGTAATTATTTATATTGCACTCAAATCTCGAAACAAAACCACAAACACGTGTCACTAACAAGAAAAATTAATAAGTCTTACAGGCGTTGTTCCTTGACTCAAATAAAACGTTTTAGTCATTCAAAAACACCTGTATGACGGCAATACAACAAACGAGCCGTTGTAAAGTTATGATACGACTTTTGTATGACGTTAACTAAGTCAGCTTGTGACTTTTGTATGTCCATTATACGACAATGTTGGTCGTATAACTGGGGCCATTTTCGCGTTTAGTAAACGTTATTATAACGATAGTGCGACTTAGGCATTACGATCAATGGAATTAAGATAACGTTTACTAAACTTTTGAACGACGTTAAATTGTTAGTTGGGACGTCCACAAACCTGGATTTAATATTGTTTGAAACGATGTGCACTTTTGGTTCTTTTTGTAATAAAAAGTAATACAGTTTGATGCGTCATAATTTGACATTAGTAACAAGGTTTGAAATAGATAAAAAATCCGTTTTTACTATTTTTATTACGGTGGGTGGAGTTAATACACTTTCATCTGTTACTCCTCATGTAGCATCTATCAATTCAAGGGTTGCCGTTCGGATTTATGGCGAGTGTCTGAAATGCGAGGGGAGGGAAGGATTCTAAAACATCCGAAATTATTAACAATTACAAAATAACAAACAGTTGATACTAAAATAAAATTCTTTTTTAATAAAACTGAATGAATAAATTCAGTTAAATTAAACTGCACAAATTAAAAGTAGGGCTTGAAATGTTCATGACGGCCCACTCCCTCTAATCTCCTCTCCCTCTTATTTCCCAGCAGTGGGAACATTCTGAGCTGGTAATGCTATTTAATTACAAACTCTACATTCACTAGAGTTCGGCCACGTCACATTAAAAAAGTCATTTACAAATTAAACGTAAAATAAGGGTGTTATAGGTATCCTAAAACAATTTTGACAGACGCAGGTATTCTGGTAAGTTTATTAATTTTAAAGTATTTAATTTTGGTTAAAATGAAAAGCAATTCTTTTGCGAACTGTTCACAATTTCTACGAGAAGGTGAAATATTAATAATATTGTTGTGAATAAAATTAAGAAGCCACATATTATTATGGTGCTGTGTGTTTTTGGATTTCACATTTTTGGTAAAATACCCTATCGGACATAATAAAGGCCAATGCAATAATAAATTGTCAAATCATTTCTGCATTTGATAAAAAAGCAACGAGAAAAGGTATTGGATTTTTTTTATTTTTAAAATACCTTTAGTTATGCTTAAGGTGCATTGCTCACAAAGAAGTTAAAACTATTCTATAGCCTCTAAATACCTAAGGACGTTCTTATCTACTTACAAAGAATACCTATAAAAAAAAACTATTAAGTTTTTCCATGCGTATTTCCTCCCCTAGAACCAAACTTCTCGAAAATCAAATTGATTAAACATTGGCAAACATGGTTGCACTAGCAGTTTGTAGTGTAAATATTACAGGTTGGGAGAAGTTATAAGTAAAAGGATAAAGGTATAATTTGTGTAAAAGTCTCTGTAAAATTGTCAAACACATTAGATTGTAATCTCTCTAGCGAGATTGTATACAAATATGTATTGGTGTCGATTCTGTTGTGTACAAACTAAACTTAATTTAGACTATCGCTATCTTTTACTAAAAGGCAGTGCGAGAAAAGGACGGTTATAGCTATGAACTAAGTTAGAGATGTCAAACTAGTTTATGCCTTGCGCTTCACCGTGTTTTTAGTCGACATGTTTTTACGTGCACACGTGATTTGTATGGAAATATTAGTTCGAATTAAATTTGACAGCTCTACATTACGTCCGTCTCTTTCTCGTTTTAGTAGTGAGAAAAGGATAGTAATAGCCTAAATTAAGTTTAGTTTGTGCACAACAGAATCGACACCATTGTCAGCTGAGCACACTGCTTACAATTTAACGCATTATTTTCCGGTAGATTGTAATCTATCGAAGTGAATCCGTAATATTGTCAAATGCATGCGACGGAAGTATCTCTGCCCCCATAATCGGAACTTGGGGCACCCCCACGTTAGGTTAGTTAGGTTCCTTTAAACCCTGCAGGGAGAAATCGGGGCCCCGTCGACTACGCTTTTTAGATGAATATAAAGTGTTTTGAGGTTACATTATATTAATCGGTATTTCTCAGGAATGGTACATTATCTTCTCATAAGAGTGGTAGGTACCACTGGGCAAGGAGGACCCTTCTTCCCTCCCCGTCCTCCACACCGCGCGAGTTGACTTCCATCGCTTACGAAACATTTAACAATATTACGGTTTCACTTCGATAGATTGTAATCTACCGAAAAACAATGCGTTAAATTGTAAGCAGTATGTTCGTTTGACAATCTTTCCAGAGTTGAAAATCTCGCTACATAGATTACAATATAACGGGTTTTACCATGTTACGGTCATACGCTGACATATATTTTTATTCCGTTTAGTCTTTCATTTGATAGATTCTACTTTTGACATGATATTTCACAGATTCTACAATCGACAGATTTTATGTTTGACCGATTCTACTATCGACAGATATTGGATAAGTTAATTAATTAACAGGCAACAATCATTTAATCACATTAATAGTTACATAGGTATGTAAACAATTACATTTTTTACGTAAGTACCTGTTATTGTGATCCTATAAAATTATCGTAATTAGGTTTCCATAAATATTGACTAATATGTCGGGATCATTTCTTATTCAATTAAAAGTCGACCAAAAAAGTATCATCTAATTCAAACATAAAAGGTATTGAAATCAAATCTATCTGAAACTTTAATCACGACGACGTAACGACTAATTTTAATACGTTACGTCGGGTGACATATATTATAAAGTCGTGACATCTAAAATATTCCTGACTCATCCGGTTGGGTCGGATGTAAATCTTGTGGTCGATACTAATACAAAGGGTGGCCTTTCGTGTTCCCTTTTATTTACATAACAGATTGGTTGGTAACCAACCGCACATGTTCAACCACGGATAAAGTTCCTAAGGATCTAAATACATTCAGATTTTCTAGGTATTTAAGTACCCACTGTCTCATGCTCATTAAGGCGACTACAAGAGCTAGACGCGAGTTTTATATTGCCTGAAAGTATATGATTTACTGTAATAAACAAAACCATAAAAATACATAATATTCTTCAATATATGTGCCAGTATGATAGTATTTTGAAAACATAATATAATTAATTTTTCTCGAAAAAAAAAAACAGGAACTTATCTCTAAAAAAATATCGTAACGAGTAAAAATCATACTAAACCATACATGCGATCTTTTTGATTTTTTGGCAAATAATTCTACAAGCAACATATTAGCATCTGAATAGTGTTTTATTTTTTTAGTCCAATCAATTTTTTGTAAATCGATCAAAACCATTCATTTTACACTATTCGGCCCGCAGTGACTGACGTAACAACCACTCTGTAGTGCAAGCTAATTAGAACTTTATTCTAACATTATTTCAAACGAAGTTTAAACCACCACAAATAGAGTTGCTAATTTAGCTCCTGTAGTCCCGCGTAGTTAAGCATCATCTTTCTCTCCTTGTCCCAAGTAACAGTGCAGGAGTACATTATAATCTATACTCCACTTTTTTTCCTGCCATCTCATTTGACGACCCGAATGGCGCAGCGGTAGTGAGGCTGCCTTATGTTCTTAGGGTCCTAGGTTCGAATCCCGGTAGGAGCAAATGTTTGTGTGATGATGAGCAATGGACATTTGTTTCCAAGTCATGGATATTTAAATGTATATTAAGTATGTATTTACAAACAAAAAAGTATATATGTAGTATATCAACTGTCTGGTGACCACGACACAAGCCTTGCTTAGCGTGGCACTAGATGGCGCTGTGTGTAACGTCAAGCAATATTTATTCTAAATAAAACCGGTCAAATGCGAGTCATACTAATGAAAGGTTCCGTTGTTACCACCATACTAAGGGAGCTCTCTTTAATTTTAGTCTTTGTTTGTTTTAGCAGCAACAGAAACACAATATCATCTGTGAAAATTTCAACTGTCTAGCTATCACGGTTCGTGAGATACAGTCTGGTGACAGACAGACGGACAGTGCAGTCTTAGCAATAGAGTCTCCTTTTTATCAATATGGATACGGAAACCTTAAAAGATGGGAATCTCGGAGTCAATGGTAATATTTTATAAATTAGTCTAAGTATAACTAATTTAACCTCACTAAAAAATAAGAAGATAAAATATTGTTAACATTAAAGAGTATTTCATTTGAAATGTCAAGTATATAAAAAAAATGCCAATGGTTGAAGAGACGAGTCATAAATTCTAACTTACCAAAACGTTCAAGAGTGCCAATATTTATTACACAGTACACACCAACGTCGTGACGACATCGCCACGACATCGAAACGATCCACCAACAAAAAAACGTCCCAAATCGTATCGTATAAAAGGCCCTGCCACTCTCCCGGTGGGAGGTAATCCGGTGGGTCGATACGCCACCCTCGGCAGACGCCCTTCAACCAACATTACTAGGACCTACCTACGTGGCCGATTAGCTGCCCCCCCTGTGGGTGTTTCTGTGAATTACAATCGTTAGACCCCGTAATGAAGCGAACTTTGAAAAATATAATAACATCTCGTTATTTTTTTAATTAGATTTTGGAATTTGTATTTTTATTAGTTAAAATTCTTTTGCTTTGGAATAAATTGGGGTTGTTGGCTGCTCTCAAAACGGTGAGGAAACTGGATGTACTTATAGAACCAAAAAGTCGTATTTATATTTTCACTAGCTGACCCACGCAACTTCGTTTGCGTCACATATAGATACAATGCAAATTACTGAACCGCTAGATGGCGTTGAAGAAGCTAGATTTTAAACTTATATTGTCACTTACGGGATATCTTCCGTGATTATTTATTAGGTTGAGCTAGATTTTGATATTTTTGACGAACAATTTTTTAATTTTATGTAAAAAAAAGTTTTAATAAAAGGTATTCAATGTTTCTTTTAATATCTCCAAAAATATGTGTACAAAGATTCATGATGATCGGTTGAGTAGTTTTTGCGTGAAAGCTTAATAAACAAACTTACATTCACATTTATAATATTAGTAGGAATTATTGACATTTGCTTACACACCAACCAACTACCATTCCAAACTGAGCCCGAGGGGTCGATTACAGACTTCAACACTCAACACTCATCTTTTTTTATAATTTATGGATCTTACTGTCTTTTTTCAGAAAACATATGCATACTCGTAGCAGCATTAGGTACGCAGTCCTTTAAATTTAGTCCCAAAGCTGAAACAGCCCTTTGCGTGGTAAAAGCGCCACCCGGGTTGAAATCTCCCCTTTTTATTATTATTAATGGCAATCCTCACTACACGGTAGTAATCCTCTAACGAAGTAGATTGGCATCACCGATCATACCAATTAATTTGAAATCTTCGGGAGCTTGGGATGTAGCGCAATCTTTACATAGTTATTTGATAGAAAACAGCAGGCGACTTGCCTTAAAATCAGCAGCAGAAAGCGATACTCCCGGCTTTTGACTCAAACAGTGATATCGCTGATGAATTGCGATCTCGTTCAAACCAATTTTCGGTGGGAGTTTATATGGTATAATATACGTCATATATTTTTTTTAAATTTTATTATCTCGTATTTTAGAAGTTACAGGGGGGGGGGGGGACATTTTTCCACTTTGGAAGGGTCTCTTGCTCAAACTATTCAGTTTAGAAAAATAATTTTTGAAGACCTATCCATAGATACCCCACACGTATGGGTTTGATAGAAAAAAAAAATTGTTGAGTTTCAGTTCTAAGTATGGGGACCCCCAAAATGTATTGTTTTTTTTTTCTATTCTTGTGTGAAAATCTTAATGCGGTTCACAGAATACATCTACTAACCAAGTTTCAACAGCCTAGTTGTCATAGTTTCGGAAAAAAGTAGCTGTGACATACGGACGCACAGACAGACAGACATGACGAATCTATAAGGGTTCCGTTTTTTGCCATTTGGCAACGGAACCCTAAAAAAACTACTTATAGAAACTCTGCCAAAAGCGCTCATGATGCAGTATCATCATAACCTTAGCCTTTTCACAACTACGATGGGGTCGGCTTCTAGTCTAATCGGATGCAGCTGAATTGCACTACCTACTGATGCAGTATGTAGGTAGTGAAATGTGCAGGTATCCGGTGCAAGAAGGAAGGTCAAAAAGAAATTGAAATGCAGACACATACCTACTTTTCATTAAGCATTGGTCTATTCACTATTATTTTCCTTGGCCAGTAGTTTTAATGGTTTTAGTTTTAACTTTTCAGTTTGGTGATGTAGACTTTAAACACTGTGTACACGATGTAATATTGTTTAAAGATTGTAAAATGCATTCCGATCCGATGCGACGCGAGCCGTTTGGTGGAAACCATTCTTTATCCTCAAGTTTTCTCGATCAAATGTTTATTGATTCCATTGCGTTTCGTTTAACCTTGTGAGTCAGCAAACCTTTTAGTCCCCTTCCACAGATTACTAAAAAAAAACCTAATAATGTATGCAGTTTACAACAATGAGCTCATTTGGTCAGCAGCCAACCATTCAAAGGTTGTTTTTTGTATGTACTCGTCAGGTAAGGAAGCCATAAAAAGGTGCAAGTTTAGGTTACAACTTCACCAACTGGGGTACCAAACAACTGATCGAAACGGCTTGGTTATTCACTTCGATAATAATTATAATGGAAACTTAGTACCGATACCTTTAATTAAGATCAGTTGGAAAGACGGGAAACGATTTATGTATAGCGCCAAGAATTGAGTCACTTAGCAAATGATAGATTAATCATTGGTGATGAATTGATGATTCAATGTGGTTCTGAATTATCACAAGCAACTAAACCAAATCTAAGAACAAAAGTTATCTAATCTGTATTTGAAGTCCTCGTTTGAATATATGGCCTTCTAATTTCTACTCGAAGGCACAAAGCGATACCTAATAGCTCCGGCAATAGATAAATAAAGTTAATAGTGGAGTTGGGTAGTTTCAGTTTTAAAGAAAAGAAGAACCGGTAAGAAACACCGGAGCTTCCGTCGCTTTGCAGCAATGGTACTGGTTCTGAGCTTCCCGTATCGGCCAAAAAACAATGTGTTCCATTTTCGAATCCATTCGGTGATCTGTGCAATGTGTCTCCACTCCCGTGCTATAGGTCATCTAAATAGTACCTAGTTTATATTTTCCCACTGCAAGGCATATGCCTCTTGCTTTTGCTTTGCCTGCCACACCATTCTGGTTTCTGTTAACCTTGATGGGAAATCATAAAATAACTTCTCCCACTCTGGGAGCCAATACCTACTAATGAGGATAATATGCCCGAGCTCTGTTCTTCAATACCAAAGGAATCATCAACGCGACGTAGAAAAAGAAGTATTTTATTTTAATCTACCACCATTTTTTTTTTTAGGTTGGGAAATCATCAAATATCTTCTCCCACTCTGGGCGGAACGGGAGGGAGTGTCAGACTTTTACTGACTAAAACCCATCCATGTCCTTTCCTCGCCCTTTACGTTCCGGGGCCACGCGGCGGTATCTCTTTCGAACAGTCCCGCAACCCGGCAGGTGCAACCCCAGCAGGGTTTCTGTTAACCTGTGCCGATTTTTTCGGTCGGTGTTCCTACCATCTTCGCCTTGGTCTGCCGCGATGCATCTGACAACTAACTCCATGGTTCTTTTAAATTATTATTCTCTTATAGTAATTCTCTTAGATGGAGATCAAGAGAATAACACTAAAGCTTGCCTTTCAGAATAATTTGTATTGTAATAATTGTACCAAAACGTTTAGGTTAAACCACATTGCAAGTACTGTTACATCGGACCCGTAATAACCTGTTTTTTTCCTTATTGTTGGTTAACCGCTGGTCACTATTTTCCTCGATTTTATTAAAATAAAGTATAAATAGGCACTAATTAAGGGGCCAGTTGGTAGGTACCTACCGAACTACCTACCTACGTGTTATTTTAACAAATTGCTCATTATTTCTTGTCCTTGCTCAATATTCCGAACGGGCCAATTATACGGGAACGCGAACTTAATTAACTTCAATTTATTTACCTACTTGCGATGTTACGTAACACTTTGCCTCTATACATTTTTGACAATGTAAAAACCCTAATGTATAAATAAGGGGGACCTTTATCTCTACCGGCAAACGGATAAACTAACAATTCATAAACAGCAGAAGCTGTTGCAGTAGCCGAATAATGTGTCCATGGTGTTTCTTGCCCATTTTCAACCGACTTCCAAAACGAGGAGGTTATCAATTCGTCAGTATTTTTTTTTTTTTTTGTGTTTGTTACCTCAGAACTTTCGACTGGGTGAACCGATTTTGATGATTCTTTTTTTATTTGAAAGCTGGTGCTTTCCGTGTTGTATCCCATTTCCAAGATCTTTGGTTAAGATCTGACGCTGACCTTCGGAGAAATAAATGGAACTCTTCAAAAATACACGGCAAAGCTGCAGTAATTGCTGCAATCGCTTGGTTGTTTATTGTTTATGTAACATAGTGACGTAACATGACGCCTGTATGTTCTGAGGGAGTACGTAGAAGTGTACAATACACCCAGATTTCGACAGTTAGGTGTGTTAAGTTCCATTTAATGGGATCCTAGAGAAATAGGGGGAATTGCTTAAATTTTATAGGCACACCAGAAGCGATTCGGATAGTTTTAGGAAGAGTACGTTCTTGGAGTGATCAATTTTCCATTTGGTAAAGATCTGATGAAGAACTTCGGAAGATAAGCGACGGGAACTCCTCAATAAATGATAGCAATTGTACTGGGATCGCTGAAATCTCATGTCTCTCTATTGTTTACACCAGTTCATAACAAAAAATCACGCCGTTACGCTGTGAAAGGGTAAGCACATATGAACTACTAAAAAGTGAAAAATAAAAACATGTTTGCAAAAAAAAACCGACTTCACACAAAAAAGTGAAAAATAACTTTTGCTTCAGAAGTCGATGACAAAAAAACTAAATCAATCAAACAAAGGTCACCGACTTCTGAAGCAAAAGTTATTTTTCACTTTTTTGTTTTCTCTGAAGTCGGTTTTATTTTTTGTAAAAAAGTTTTTATCTCCATAGAGATTTATGCTTTGAAATGGGCTACTATACTTTCCCAAGTTATGTCTTGTGTTGTGACGGCAACTGTAGCTTCATCTTTTTGGTTTTTGACAGTTCAAAAAGTGATGGACAAAATGAATGATAGAGGATTGGAATTGGGAATTGATCTGATATATCGAACAGTAATATCGGAGCAGAACCAGTGGCAAAAATGCGAGTCGGACCAGCATAGGAAGGGTTCCGTTCAGTGGTATTAGACTACAAAATAATCGAGCAAAAAATCGCGCTTGAATCGAGAAAAAAAACGAACAGACCCCTTGGTTTTTTTTGGGTATTATTACTAAACCTCCCCCGTACACAAAATACACGCTTTGACGTGGAGTAACGGACACCAGCCCGATACAATACAATACTTCTGCTCTCCGTCCGTCCGTCTGTCTGTCTGTCAGTGGGGTGTATCTCATGATCTGTAATAGGTACAGTTGAATTTTTCACAGAATGTGTATTTCGGTTGCCGCTATAACAACAAATAATATGAAAGGCTAGTTTGAAGTAAACTAAATAAACAAATAAATATAAATATCGCTGGACACACAGCGCCATCTAGTGACACACTAAGATAAGATAAGATAATTAATATAGATAGTTAATATACTACATACATATACTTTTTGTTTGTAGATGCATACTTATTATACATATAATAAGTATATCCATGACTCTGTAACAAATGTCCATGCTCATCACACAAACATTTAATATTTTGTTCCTATCAGGATTCGAACCCGGGAACCTGAGAACGTAAGGCAGCCTCGCTACTGCTGCGCCATTCGGGTCGTCAAGAAGAACAACGATGAAAAGAAGTACATAAAACGATGGTACGAAACCCTTAATTCACGAGCCCGACAAGCACTCAGCCGTTCTTTATTCATTTATATTATAGTGGCCGTAGTAATACAAACAACTCAACAACAACAACTCAACAACAAAAACAACAACTACAACTCTGCAACATGTAGCCATTTAAAAATAAAATACTTATGAAAAAGTTTTAACATTGACCTTAAAAAAATCCGTAAATATGAGGGACCTTCTGTTACGGAGGTATTGAAGGTGAGGAATATTATCCCAAGGATGGTACAGAGCACAAAAAAAAGGTGTTTATACACCCATTATAATACCTATCTCATTATCATCTGCCTAGCCTTTCTACTATGTTGGGGTCGGCTTCCAGTCTAACCGGATGCAGCTGAGCGACATGGAGCGACTGCCTATCTGACCTCCATAACCCAGTTAGTACTGGGTAATAGGATACCACATGGTTAGACTAGTTGTCAGACTTTTTGGGCCACTGACTAACTGTAACGACTGCCAAAGATGAACAGATGACCCGACAGCCGGGACCAATGGCTTAACGTGCTTTCCGAGGCATGGAGGAAACTCGGTATGTAGGATGACATCCATCATAATCATTATCATCATCATCAGCCTATAATGTTCCCACTGCTGGGACACGGCCTCCTCTCAATGAGAGGGAATTGGGCTATAATCTACCACGCTGGCCCAGTGCGGATTGGTAGACGTCACATGTCTTCGAATTTTTGGTTCTAGGACATGCCGGTTTCCTCACGATGTTTTCCTTCACCGTTTTGAGAGCAGTGGTGATGAAAATAAATTACACAAAGTAATGCGCCTGTCTGGGCTCGAACCCACGACTTACTGTTCGTAAGTCGGGGCCGCCACCACTGCATCATCATCATACATAATTAAAACTTATTTCACCTTTGATGGTGGTTGGTTCAGATAAGATATTTCTATGACTTAGCTGAGAGAGAATAAGTATTTTTACTTCTGCGTTCTCTGAAGGTTGAAAGTTTCCCACCATCACCGAATAATTCGCCATAGCTAAACACCACCGGTGATTTGGCCGCCTAGAAAACTAAAAACAATATTCCAGTCCAATGGAGCCTTGCGAGCATATTTTGGATGTTATTTCTCATCATCGTTAAATTGAGCCAGAGACGTCTACTGCTGGACATAAGTCTTCCAAAGCCTCACTAGAACGACCGATAAACCATAGCTATCGAAATCCTGCCATCATCATTCTCTTACCCTTATCCCAATTTATTTGGGGATGCGCAGCATGTCTTCTTCCATACTCCTCTATTTTTCGTCATCTCATCAGACACTTCTTTTCTTACCATATCCTTCTTAACACAGTCCACCCATCGTTTCTTTGGTCTTCCTCCACTCAAATACCCATCCACATTCATACTCAAAACTTTTTTCACGACATTTTCCTCATTCCTCAGCATCACATTCCCATACTGGACCACGACAACCGATTACCACACAACTTTTTCGTCACCGGCGCCACTTTCAGACTTCCTCTAATACCTATACTCATTCCTTACTTTATCCATTCGCGTGACACCAGACATCCCCCTCAGCATTCTCATCTCCACGACGTGCAGTTGCCTTGCATTCATCCCTTTTGTGGCCCATTATTCTGATCCATACAACACAGCAGGGTTAACCATTGTTTTATAAATCTTCCCCTTACGGGGCCGGCGGAGCTTGCGTCGTTCATACAAACGTGATAAGTACCAAAATAATTTGTAAATAAAACATATTCTTCATATACATATTCTGTATTGTGTATTTATTTCGATTGAATTACACAATATCTAGGTTCCCAAATATATATTTTGAATGGGTGTCCATTCAAAATATATATTTGGGAATATATTTGATTTAAACAAGAATAAAAAAAAACCCAATTTTTCTATAGGAATTTTAAATTTCTCATATCTCGTCTTTATATAGGTAAGTAATTATCCTTTCAAAATATATATAGCTTAGCAGGCGTCTTAAGGCGCCGGCATGAGCATGCGTGTTTCATACAAACGTAATACCTAAGTACCAAAATAATTTGTAAATCAATCATAATATTCTTAAAGTTTTGTGTATTTATTTCGATTGAATTATACAATATCTAGGTTCTCAAATATATATTTTGAATGGACACTGATTTAAACAATAATAAAAAAATAAAAAGATCACAAATCTATAGGAATTTTAAATTTCTCATATCTCGTCTTTATATAATTATCCTTTAAAAAAAATGTATTTGGGAACATAGAAATTCTGTAACTTAATCGAAATAAATACACACTACCTTAAGAATATGTTTGATTTACAAATTATTTTAGTATTAGGTTTGTATGAAACACGCATTATCTGCCGGCGCCTTAAGTTTTGGGGGAATGCGGGAATCGCAGATCGTCCCCGCGACCTGCCGCCATTTCATCCATCGTGTTAATTCTGTGCTTTACACTACGATCTATTTCGCC
Source organism: Xestia c-nigrum (assembly GCA_916618015.1). Taxonomy (NCBI): domain Eukaryota; kingdom Metazoa; phylum Arthropoda; class Insecta; order Lepidoptera; family Noctuidae; genus Xestia; species Xestia c-nigrum. Next base: position 17,604,643 of record OU745255.1, on the reverse strand, counting down.
ATCGCTTTGCATGAGTGAACCAAGATACCGAAAGTCGGAGCAGACAGAGAGAGACGCGCCATCTAGTGCTATGGCTCCAAAGCTGGAAGGACCGCCAAAATTGCAGAACATGTATTCTTATACTTACCTATCGAAATGCCGTATCCTCCATTTTTCAATATTCTGGATTTGGATCAAAATTCCACTTTTATCTATACATAAGTACAGGTTTCTTCTATATCCTGTGGTATTACCACATTACATACCCAATCTACACCATTGTCTAAACTCTAAACCCCCAAGTAAGTAGGTACAAGTTCCCATTCACGAGTCAATCAAAAACTTAAATTTTCAAACTAGTCATCTGAGTTTGTATTAGATAAAGCAAGAACGCCTTTCAAAAAGGGGTGTTCCAATATGACCCCTCCAACGTGCAATGCCGTACCATAAGTGGGTGTATCAAATTCTAAAGCTGGGACTCAAACTCGCTACGTATCTCTAAAACAAGCCGTTTCGGAACCGCTACACTTAGGCCAAAGCAGCTCATGTTATTTAATTCAATTTTCCTCTTTTTTCTTATCGTATTAATAAAGTAATCTTTTCCCTATAGGCCCATAACGTATGGTAGATCGTCGTGGTACAGTGTAGCGGTGGGGTCTGTAAGCGAAGCGCGCACGCCCGCGCCGGCGCAGGGCCACTCCTGGGGGCGGTCCGCTCGGCTCGCCCCGCCCCACGCCCCGCCCTCCGGCCCTTCGACAAAGGTACTGCAGCTGAGTGAACGTGTTTCATAAGTTTGAAGTTCTTGTTGAAGTTGTGTTTTAAGTTTATTGTTGTGTTCTGAAAAAGATGTGGCAAATTGTACTTGATCGTTAATGCGCTTTAAGAAATTGATTTATCGGTGGAATTAGAAAGTTCAAAGGGCTTTTAGGAAACTGCTGGAAAGTTTTGCTCAAGTTTGCGTTATTAGGCATGACGACAGCATCAACAAAATGCAAATCTATTTAGTCCGTCAGTTAGAGTATTGGAAAATAATGGACAAGGGTTTTTTTCTTTTTTGTAAATCAGTGAATATTGACAAAGATTAAACGCATCGATAAAACTCGAGAGTGGGGGCTCGTGACGTCAGGACTAGCTAAAAATTATACCAAGGCGTGACGTATTGAGAACTTTAAAAGCGCCGTATCTTCGTCAATTTTGATTTATCTAAAAAAATAAAAAATACGGGTCAAATATTTATTGATATTCTAAATGACGGACTAATTTTAATGTTTTAGTCTACTACCCTATTATACGCGTTCGTTGATTTGCAAAGGGATATTTTTTGGAAGCAACTACAGTACATTCTCAAGTTATTATGCCTTGTGTCTGTGACTGTAGCCTTTTTTTTTTCGTTTTATCGACATTCAAAAGTGCCGTAATGGTCTAGTTGAAATAAATGATTTGAGTTTGAGTTTGAAGGTTTACCAAACTGAAATGTCATTTGTGCTTCTGGTTTTTCTACAGATTTTTTAGTTTTACTTGAAGCTTGTACATCTATCTTATCAAGAATAGCGTAGCCCAGGCTGTCTGCATATCTACATATTAGGCATTCTATTGTTGATGCCAGTCTTATTTTACTTGCTGATGATGAATCAAAAACAATCAATCAAAAATCAACGCCGCCACTTCTGTCAGGCTGTCTGTTCACGATAAACTCAAAAACGACAGCACCGATTTTCATACTGTTGTCACCAATAGATAGAGTGTTTATCGAGGAAGGTTTTAGTTTATAATTTGAACAACCGAGGCCAAAACGCAGGCATCAGCTAGTTCATAATAAATATAAGCCGCTTTTGCAGACTTGAGTCACGACAGGTTTAGGACAGACTATTGCTAAAAGGGAATAAATAGTCTGTCTCGCTCACACTAGTAGGGGTCTTAAAACTGTAGTGACTGAAGTCTGCGAAAACCCTCAAAAGGTGGCTTGTCCTTATTACCTACTATTCTTCACAGTGTTAGGTTTTTGAAAAGTCTACCATGTTTGCCTAATGGGCTTGCCGCAATGTCAGCCCCCAAAGCACGCCACTGATTTCTATAGGTATGACAAAACCTCTCTATTACGGAAACCAAAGATACCTAAAACCAACAAAATGCCGTAGATACCTATGTGGTTATTTCGTAGCGCTGTAGCCAGGTGTCTCTAGGATATGGTTTTATTAAGTATTATTAGACTATTCTTCATGGTGTTAGGTTTTTGAAAAGACTGCCATGTTCGCCTAATGGGCTTGCCGCATTGTTAGCCCCAAAAGCACGCCACTGGTTTCTATAGGTATGACGAAACCTCTCTATTACGGAAACCAAAGATACCTAAAACCAGCAAAATGCAGTAGATAGGTACCTATGTGGTTATTTCGTGGCGCTGTAGCCAGGTATCTCTAGGATATGGTTTTATTAAGTATTATTAGACTATTCTTCATGGTGTTAGGGTTTTTGAATAGTCTGCCAGGTTTGCACAGTTTGCTTGCCTTATTGTTAGCCTCTAAAGCACGCCACTGGTTACTATAGGTATGACGAAACCTCTCTATTACGGAAACTAAAGATACCTAAAACCAGCGAAATGCAGTAGATACCTATGTGGTTATTTCGTGGCGCTGTAGCCAGGTGTCCTACGGATATGGTTTTATTAAGTATTATTAGACTATACTTCATGGTGTTAGGGTTTTTGAAAAATAAATAAATAATAAATAAATAAATGAATATTGCTGGACATAAACACACAGCGCCACCTAGTGCCACACTAAGCAAAGCTTGTGTCGTGGACACTAGATAGTTGATATACTACATATATACTTTTTTGTTTGTAAGTAGGTAGGTACATACTTATTATACATATAAACATCCATGACTCGGAAACAAATGTCCGTCCTCATCACACAAACATTTTGCTCCTACCGGGATTCGAACCCAGGACCCTAAGAACGTAAGGCAGCGTCACTACCACTACGCCAATCGGGTCGTCAGAAAAGTCTGCCAGGCTTGCACAATGGGCTAGCCGTATTGTTAGCCCCTAAAGCACGCCACTGGTTTCTATAGGTATGACGAAATCTCTATATTACGGAAACCAGGGATACCTAAAAGCAGTTAAATGCAGTAGATACCTATGTGGTTATTTCGTTGCGCTCATGGGAGGATGCATCTGCCCTTTGCTCACATTAGTCAACTGACTACCTCCATGGGGATAGAAGGCGTGGCTTATTCTTTGAACGAAGAAACGCGGAAGACTTTGACTGGTGTTGTTAGTTTGTTATGGAATAATGAGAACAGATTGTATTTGTTTATGAATTTATTTATTTAAACTTTATGCACTTAATGTACAAAGGCGGACTTAATGCCTTGGGCATTTTCTACCAGTCTATCTTAGGGTGATGCAGAGATTAAACTGTAGGTGCAATAGTAAAGAAAAGTATGAAGACTATAATATAACAATAAATAATTATAAAAAGTGAGGAAAGACAAAAAGCAATAAAAAAAATGTTGATGAAGAAAACAAACAAATTAAATGTGGGATATGTCTGCCTTTATTCACATTTACTGTTTTTGTTAAAGGTTATTATTTGTAATAACTTCTGCGGTTTAATTTTATGCTTGCCAGTATTGTGATAAAGTTTTTGTTTTTGCTTTTTAGTGTCCTCTTATTTTGATAGGTGCCGTATGTGGTATATACCTCAGGTGTCATTAAAGCGGGTGCCCAATGTGGCATACGTCTTCAGGCAGGGTTTGTTGAAATTGTAGTTTTTCTTTGCTGTAGGTATCTTTAGAGTACCTACCTATATTTTTTTTTCGGAGCAGTATAAGGCTGCGGTCCAGTATGTGGATTTGTTGCGTTTAATTGGGTTTATACAATTTTTGCTTTTAAAAGACTTTTCAAGTTTAAATTAAGGTACCTATAATCTTAATTTCAAAATGTGGCAGAGATGTGTGTCTTTATGACGGCACTATTTTTCGTTTCTGTGCCAGAACTGTGTATGTAACAGAAGTAGAAAAAGAGCAGTTGGCATGTTGAGCTTGGGTACGGCCGTATTGAAATAACAGTAGGTACGAATGATTATAAACACTGTTTTAAGCTACCATGGTTCACAACTATAATTACGACTCGTACGGCGTAGTGGCAGTGACGCTGCCTTACGTTCTTAGGGTCCTGGGTTCGAATCCCGGTAGGAGCAAATGTTTGTGTGATGAGCATGGACATTTGTTTCCGAGTCATGGATGTTTATATGTATAATAAGTATGTATTTACAAACAAAAAAGTATATATGTAGTATATCAACTATCTAGTGTCCACGACACAAGCTTTGTTTAGTATGGCACTAGGTGGCGCTGTGTGTTAATGTCCAGCGATATTTATTTATTTCTTTTCAGCGATTATTTATTTTTCAAAAACGTGTTAAGGAACGGAACGGGATTATGAATTGTAGAAAATTTAGCGGCTGACAGCGAGCTTATGAGAGAAGGGCAGGATGATGATGAATTATCATCATCATCAGCGTCAGCGTCTGCCGTTCCGGTGTCTCTTGCATCCACCAGATTTGTACAGCCACCACCAACCACCAGAGGACAACGTGACATTTTGGCAATGATGGAAAAGTCATTGGTATAATGTCGCTTAAGTTCTACACCACGTGAGTTAAGAATAGCAACTTTATTGTAGGAAAAACTGCGTATTTATACCTGAATAGGTAATCATCGTCATCGTTATCATTTCAGCTGCAAGACGTCCACTGCTAGACATATAGGCCTCGCCCAAGTGTCGCCACATTGACCGGTCCCGTGTGACTCGCATCCAGCGGATTTCAGGAAACTTCACCAGGTCATCGGTCCACCTAGTGGAGGGCCATCCAACGTAACATCCTCCGGTTCGCGGTCGCCACTCTAGAACTTTTCAGCCTCATCGGCCATCCGTTCCGCGAGTAATGTGCAGCCCTGCCCACTGCCACTTAAGTTTGGGAATATTCTAAAATTAAAATTTTACTCCGTCGGTGGAGTAGATAAGTATATAAAAATTAAAAATAAACGAAACTGGCCCTGTAGTAGGCCAAAAGGCTCCTATCTCAGCATGGTGCTGTAACATTAAAAAACGTAATAGCGCTAGTAGCGCGCAGCTGATAGGGCCCAAATTGTCCCAAGGTACAACACAAAGTCATTTTTTAATTTGTGTACCACACTTCAAATTAAATAAACACAAAACTTATATTGTCACTTACTCATGGCGCTTGCAACAGCGTCGTAATATCGGGAGCTCAACCTAATAAATAATCACGGAAGATATCCCGTAAGTGACAATATAAGTTTAGTTTTAAACCGTGAAAGCCTAAAACAGTGTTTAAATAAACACGTTGCTTGTTTCTGATCGCTTGAAACAACGCGTCTTCCGATTCTCTAGCAAATGGCATCAAAATTTCAAAGCCGCTGATTAGCTTCTGTCAATCTGTTTAATTTTGTAATAGATATTCATTGTTGCCTTTTGTAACCGATTGCTGCCCACAGGTTGACGGTTCTGGCAACTGTGTGCTGCTCCCACCGCCACTTGATTTTGTTTTTTGAACTAAATCGCTTAGGCCTGAATTCGGTCGCGTACGGCTGATCGCGACGTCGTCAGTGAGAACAATATACGGCTGTTGGTCGCGTCGCTGACGTAAGCGTCGCAATATGGTGCTATGTAATTGTCTTTACTAACAGTGTCCGTATATTGAGGCATCAACCGCCTCAATATACGGACACTGTTAGTGTAGTGTGCTGTTCTAGTGTGAGCCGGTCCTAATTAACATTTATGAAGATCAAGTGAGGGTAGTTGAATAAACGTCTTCACTTTGCTGTCGCGGTACCTCCAATACAGTCTCCCCGCGACCACGGCTGGTGCAATCCAGTCGAAACGTCGGGCTTAAATTAAAGGTAAATTCGCGATTAATACCCGTTTTCATATGTTTTATAATAGGTAGTGCTATGTATAACACAATAGATACTATCTATAACACAATAGGTACTAGAACACAATGAATACTCGTACGCGACCGACCGTGCTTGACCGACCGACAGCGTGGGAGTAATTCAGGCCTTAGGCACTTTGGTTGTTTCTTGCTTTTCCTACATTGTAATTTTCACCATGGATCACCGTTGCTCTTTGGGTGATTTTAAACTTTCTCGCTAGGCCCATTGACAGCGACCACTTTACTACATTGTAGCAAACGTGGCTTTATTTAGCTAAAAGAATTACAGATAGTATTACACACATCATTGCAGATAGTGTCATTGTGACAGTTGTCGTTGACAGCCTGGCCACCATACAGCCAAGGAGGCCGACATTAGGTATATCACCTCCGTCATCACATTGCCGTTTACGTCTATAGACTTTATAATATTTTTTATGTTGTATACTTATGTTACACTAGACTTCTAGCTGACTTTGGCTTTTAATTAACTTTTCATGTTTTGTCTGAAAATGAATGGTTATTTGACGAATGCGTGGATATTTAGATACTTTTACATTATCTTAATCATAGGTGGCGCTGTTCGTAGCATTCCGTATTTGGAATGTTGTGCTTATCATTGGGTTCGGACGGTGTGAGGTTTTCCAGTTTATTGAGCCCTTTTTCAGTCTTTGGGTCCGTGACTCGGGTTGAGAAACAACCAGGACGGAGTCACGCAATGGACATGTTTATGTAGAAACCTATCTATATGTGCCTACCAATTTTCTTATGCACTCATAAATGCGGTGTAGCTGGTCAATCTTGGAAGCAGAGGATGCCACAGTAACCTTACTTTTGTTTTGTCTAAGTAACCTCCTGGTTTTAAGTATAATGTTTTTTTCTTGTCGAAAGTATAAAACACTTTCGCACTGGCCATACCACTTTCGTAAAGTAGACTTAGGTATTAGGGTACTAGCCCCAATACCTAAATAAAGCTATCTTTAAAAAAGATAATTATATCTAAGTATGTAACTTTATAGTGAGTTGTTTAAAATAGCAGCCCTGAATATTTTAAAAAACACTGTCATCTATTATTATAATAACCACCCAAATGAAAAGATCTTATTTCAAGAGAAAGAAAGATATAACACAAAAGATACCACAAGATAACAAAAAAAAACATTAAAATCTTCCATTCCCTATTCAAAATTCAAACCCACACGCACACTATAACAGTACCCCGGCCCTAATGCGAGAGCGAGACGGGGAGAAGGGGCGTGGGCGTGTCCATCCACAAGTGGTGAGACAGCAATACATCTCCTCGAGTTTATGCGCTCCTGGTACCTTGACGTCAGTTTTACCTGCGGGAGAAACGCGCCGGGCCGACGGGTGGCGTTGTCGTTTTGAATTTGAGAATAGTTTTATGGATTTTTGAACTAAATATTAAATAAATTGGGTGAAGGTTGATAGAAAATGTTACAAGTGATGGATAAGACACGATAGTAATAGATTTCACGTCTGAATTTAATCAAATAACGCTGAAAAATCCCGGTTAATCCTGAGGCGAGTGCGATAAAATGAATATTGTACGAAACGTGTCGTCTTTGTGTAAAATTACACTTGAAAATATAAATTCATATAATTTCAGACAAAAATACCACTAGATATCGTAGAAACAAACACAGATACAGTTGTTTGTTAGAACAATTCAGATAAAGAGAGTTAATAAAATTCACCAAAAGATTTTTAAGTGGGCCGCCGAATTCATGAAATGATTCACATGTTTTCATACAAACATTTACAACACTGTTTACTGATTTAACGATATGATAGACTTTGATATCAGGTTCAATCGTTTGATGATGGAGAAAGTGATGCTTTTGATGTTGTCGACGTAATAATTTCTATAAAGAAATCCTGTGAATTGTCAGAGGTTATTGCAATTTCTTCCCTACACATTTTGAACGGCACTTTTTGTGAATTATCTTTGTTAATACCTATTGTTGAAAGATAACGGGCCTGATGGAATTGCGACAATGAAATCAGCAAGCAATTTAAATCTGCTCCAGAAAATAGGTAGGGCATAATAATTTATAATACTTAGGTATTATAGGTATAATAGTAGGTAGGATAAGTACTTCGTTAATAATAATAAAATAATAGTATTAGTAAATTGAACTGCCTGTGGTGTCTGATAATCAGAAAATATAATTTGACAACTACAGCAATTCAAACGCTGAGTAAGATTTTTTGCTAAGCATCTAGGTTTTGATATGTGTCAATGCAAGTCGACATTTTTCTATTTCTATGTTTGGCTACATATTGAACATCTTATTTTTTGAACGATGATTTGTGGTTCTTTCGGAAACTCCCTTAAAAAATAGGCCTGAAATCTTAAATAAAAAGCCGTTGTTGATATTATTGTTGTTGATATTATCTTACCGTCAGTAAATATTTGTATGCCCGTCCACCATTCGTAGGCTATTTATTTGTAGTGCATTTGTAAAATTAATTTCGGCATCCTGTGCTTCAGATGCCTTGTTTTCTCATTCTATCCACTCACCTATTTTTAGTATGTTGATGTATTTGTATGATTGCAGATCTACTAAATAGCCAGCACGCGTGCAAATGCGAAGAAACGTGAAAATGATGGCACGATGTTTTAAAAACAAAAAAAAAAGTCAAATAACGCGGTTGCGGCATCTCTTGTATGGAATGCTGCTGTCAGTTTGGTGACGGTTGCGTCAGGCCTATCTTCAGCTGTCCTGTTTTGGCTGATAAGACGATAATGGTGATCAGAAATGCATTTCCTCCGTAGAGATTAAAGTTGTTATGCTATACGGGCGTTGAAGATTATTAGACTAGCTGTGGCCCGTGACCTTTGTCCACGTGATATTATTATTAAAAGTATTCTTTTCTGTATTTGAATCGGATTTTATGCAAAATCTTACTTACTTTTAGCCTACGTCGTCGCAGTGCTGGACAAAAGCCTACCTCCATGTCTTCCAGTAGTTTTTATCCAGGGCTAATGTGTACCACTGGTCGTTAATTTAGTCCAGCCCATTGCGCCATCTTCTACGAGGTCTGCCTGCCCTGTATCAGGGCTCCAGAAAGTGGTTATTTTGGCCCACAGCTAAATGATAAATGATAAATTAATGATGTTTACTTTGTAAGTGGGTTTTCACAAACACTTTTACACATTTTTTTTTAACTTGATGGGGCCGGTGTTTCGTATCTGACTACTCTGAGAAGAAACAGCCGAAACTAACTCAGAGGTCATAGTCTCTTTTGAAGTCCAGACATAATCTTGCTCCATTCACATGAGGATCATGTAGATTTGAGTGAACCTGTCCAGTCAGTGCAAGCATCTGTTAGTTATCGTGTAGCTCTTTGAGCTTATTGAGCATGCGGCAGACTTGGCCAGTCCAGTTCCACTTCAGCTTAGCGGCTGTTTGAGCAACGCCAGTAATTTGTGTTTTGGAGCGCTGTGCAGTGGTGTTGCGTTCATGCTCGGTTAGTTTTACGCCTAGATTGCTGGTCTCCATTACACCTTGGCAGACCTTGAGTTTGGACTTATACATGTTTGTCAAAGACCAAGTCTGGGATCTATTGGTCAAAATAGGAAGAATGCACAACGTCCATGATGTTTCGCTTTATTGACAAAGAAAGGTTTTCCTTCAATTGTAAAATCATGTGTTTAATTTATTTTGTACGGAATATTAATACTTTTTCTTAAATCAAATAGCTTAAGCATTATATATCTGCCAGAAAATTCCAGTCAAAATTGATATAGCCGCTTCGGAGATTAGCTGGAATAAACAGAAAATCCAACAGATTTTTTTTTTGTCATAAGTAACTACCTTAAACAGTTTCAAATGCATCCAGTGAAAAGTTGTTATTTTGATGTTACAAACAGACAATTGAATTTTATTTATTTGAAGTATAGCCTACATGTAATAAATGCGAAGCTGACGGAATATAAAGACTTCGGAATACGTGTACTACCAAAGGACAAGACGAAAATGTTCACACTTGACTTGAACCAACATGGAGAAGAAAGAAGTGCAGTCAGCTCAGTCTGAAATGATGAAGATCGGCTTGTAAGATTTTATTTAACATTTATTAATCCTCTGCGAATAACATAGTTGGTGAATAAGGTGAATATGAGCTATAGATAGCAATAATGGTGACCGGTTTCTAAAACTGGTCTTTACATTCGAAAATCAAGTTGGTTAACTTGTAGACTCTTGTTTGATCTGGATGATGGAGTTAGGACTATGCAAGTCAATATACAACATGTTATTTCGTTTTGCTTCAGTTTCCATTTTGCTGTATCCCATGGACTATGTTTCACGATTTAATGGTTACGGTTCTTGACATGTTTTTTCTTGTGAATATAATGTATATGTCACCGTAAAATTGTCAAACACGTTATAATGTAATCTCTCTAGCAATATTGTAAACTCTCGAAATATTGTCAAACGAACATACTGCTTACAATAACCGTTATTTTTCGTAAGATGCATGCGATGGTAGTCAACTCACGCGGTGTGGAGGGAAGGAGGGGTCCCCCTTGCCCAGTGGTACCACTCTCACGAAAAGATACTGACCATTACTGAGAAATATCGATTAATATATCCTAACCTTAAAACACTTTATATTCCCCTAAAAAGCGTAGTCGACTGAGCCCCGCGTCGCGGGGCCCCATTTCCGAGTGCAGGGCTTAAAGGAACCTAACTAACCTAACAGGAGGGTGCCCCAAGTCCCGATTATGGGGTAGAGATACTTCCGTATGTTCAGTTGACAATAATTCGAGAGTTTACACTATCGCTAGAGAGAAACACGTTATATTGTAATATGACGTGCTTGACAATTTTACGGTGACATATATAGTAAATATTATTATGACCCTGGACATAACGTCTACTCTAGTCCGACAATAAATGCTTGTTCTGAAAAAAAAAACTGTTTTATTTTTTATTCTGTAACAGGAAAGCAGAATCTATGAGTAGGAAATTATTGTAAACATAGCTCAGTTTCTCTCAAACAAAATAAGGCAGTATGAAAGAGCAGAATAGGATAATTTATTAACAAAATTAATTCAAGGCGAAACTGAATAAAACATAACTAGTTAAGGAGATGAAAATAATAGACTCTACGTAGGTGTGTTTATCGCAATGCGGATATCACACCTAGAAAACAAATACGGTGCCTCTAAACGTAAGGTTGGCACACGAACTAGTCGCCAATGCTGCCAACGCCACCCGACCGAAACAAACGTCACGTCAGTCATAAACTGCGTTTCTTACTCACAAAACGTGCTCGTGTTATCGTGTACATGAATTTATTAAGCAGTCAAGGTGACGATCGATGAGGTCGCGCCTGCGCTGAACGCGCCAGACCACGTGGCTGTCAACAGATGGCGGTAGCTACAACTGCGCATGCCTCATAATATTGAACGCACGCACACATAGATGCGACCCGTCTTTACACACTGAAACACTCTGACATAAATCATATGTTGTTCGCTCCTAACCATACGGCTTCAAATTACCTCTGCGGCGCGTAATGACGCAAGTGAAATCTACTGCTCAATTCACAAACTTATTTAAATAGGTGTAAAGTCTAGTTTTGATTGAGGTATGTTAGTTAGTAGAACAGAAGTGGACGAGTGAGCTAAATGTCTCACAGCGAGCAACCGTGGACGTCAATTACCGTCTTTATCTGGTTGCCGTTTACGGGACGGTACGGCATACCGCTTGTGGATTCAACGGAGTATTTCCACATTCCTGCGTTCAAGATTTTAGTGGCTTAACACGAAGTTAAGTGGAATTGGTTTGAACGAAGAGTTTTTTATGTCCTAGCTCTATGTTGCTTCGATGTTAAATATTTGATAACCTTCGTAAGATGTTAGTTTATTTGTCACTGAAAGTTATAAATAAACTAACATCTATACAAGCAAGTTGGTCCGTAAAAAGGCAATCTTTTTCTATTAAAATGTGTTTTATTGAGTTTTGAAATTAGGGATTGGTAGAACGTGAATTCTCCGATTAGAAAGCAATATTAAATTAGTCAGTATGAAGATAAATAGATTTCAGCTGTAAAGCAACACAATACAATGTAACAATATTTGACCTACGTATGTAGGTATCATCATACCCATTGACCAATAAGGATATAAGACAGCAGATTCCCTGTATGCCTGCTAAACATGCCTAGAAATTATAATACTAATCACGAGAACATTTTCAGACGGCAATGAATGATAAATAATCAAGTAAACTAACAAATAAGATGCAAATGCAACAACCAAACAACAAAAAAAAAGAGTTGAATTGCGAAGATAAACCTGGCTGTACGAAAGAAAACACAACAGTTACAAGAATTTATCCAGCAATGAGAACAGAATAAAACTACATACAAATACACAAGCGGGCATTGAAAACCAATCATTAAAACTAGGTACTGAAATAAAAATAAGAACACAGTCAGCAATGAATGTGAACCAGGAACTGTGAAATGGCAGTCGCCAACAAAACTTCATTCTTAATGGCAGCTACGGAAAGTCTGCGAAGTTCTACGAGGGAACAATTTATGTGTTGGCTATGCCAAGTTTGTCCGTGACAAAGTTGAAGCAGTTAATATAGAGGCTTGAAAGTATTTTGCATTTTCATTGCGCGAATGAAATTTTCATTTGCGCTGTGTTCTAAAGTGGTCTACAGTTACAAATTGTGGTTTAGTTGAGTATGAACTTATGGAGGATGATTTACACGAGCAGCATCATTTTAAAACATGAGCAGCACCATTATAAGCAGAACAAAAAAAAACAGGGCAAAAAGGTCAGCTATAAAAACCCAACAACAAAAATAGCGACCAAAACGTAGGTGTGTCCTTATTTGTAAGTCAATAAGCCTCCGGAAGCCATACTCTTCGAAGAAAAATGTCTCAAACAAAAACGATAAAAGAAATAAAAAGTTGGCGTCTCCGATCTTTGTGAACAACATATAATAATACAATTCAAAAGAATGAAAAAACCTACAAGAAGTTAAATGATAATGACGACGATAAAACAAACTTTAATTAAAATTGTTCAAACTTTCTTATTTACACAAGAAGTTAATGAGAACAGCGCGTTAAATGCTCAATCGGAACTGGTGACAAGTACCAGAGCGACATAACGCACAAGGAAGTTCGACGCGAAGCCGACGGAAGCCGGGAAATGTCTCTCCGATATTGCTGCCAAGCACACACACGATAAAACTGTAGATAGTCGAGTTCGTTCCACAAAGTTATCTGTTGTCGCTACAAAATAAATGAGTGCCGAACAAAATGGAGTTTTATTTTTCAAGTTATTTTTTTGCTGGATGCCCTTTTTCAGTATTAAATTTTGCACTTTTTGATGGAAACCTTTATTCAATATTGAGTTTTCAATTATCTCTGTAGATTCACGCAAAAATGATATTGGTTTTGAATTCGCTTTTTGTTTCTGTATGAATGTTTTAAAGCTGCAGATATTAAACTGCCATTGTTTACAGTATGAACAATGAAACCTGATGGTTTAGGTACATTGCCCACGCAATTTATATTTTACCTACCAACTGATTAGTCATATATTTTGAAGTTCTTGGAATCCCGTGAAATTGCAGAGGGGATCGACAGCGTGTGGGCGGTAAACATTATTGTGAACGGGAGGCGTTAATTTTGTTTTGTGGCATTTAGCTTTATTTATATAAACGAATATAAACGAATCATTTTGATTAGGTACTGATTCGCACTGATGTAAAATATACAATGTGTAAGAGTTGGCCATTGCCATGCATTCCATATTGAAATTATGTCATGCTAATTTTGTCTGCATTCAACTGCTGGACTAAGGCTTCGTTCCTCGATTTTAAAGTACTTTGTAGAACAGTTTTATGTCAAGTCAATCTTTTAACAAAACAGTTTTTGAAATTCTTTTGGTTTCACAATCAGCTCAGATTAAACAGAGAAGTTTCTGCTATAACGAAAAAGTTGTCAATGAGAGATTAGAATTCACGCAACATACCGATATAACAGAAGTTGCAAGAGACCTTTTCTACACACCTTATTATTCTTTCAACATTCTTCGTAAAAACTTTATTAAGCCTTCAAAACTCTTCTAATCCCGACATTCTCAAAAGTTTCTGTCACCGAAGCAAACAAACTTTCAACATCTGCCGTTTTCTCAGGAGCGTGCCAAGTCCCCCTGATCGCCTTTGAAGGTACAAAGGAACCATGCGGTGCGGGGAAAAGGACCAACATATAGAAATTAGTGGGAGAGTGAAAGAGAAAGGTAGAGGACCGGAACATTACACAAGCGCGTCTCGGTTGACGGGTCCCGAACAAAATGAATGGCTGCGGCAGCGGATTAAAATGCGCCGTAACATTGGAATGAATGAAAATAATAAAAAAGCTGTAATTGCGTAACATGAGGCTAGTGGGAAGTTTAATGATGATACGGTCAACAGGGATGCAGCTTGTGTTTGGAGACCTTGCAAAATGTCGGTCATTGTTGTATCAAGTACTATTAAGCCGCTAATTCAATGTTTGCTAACATCATTAGTAGGTATACCGTTTTTCTTACCCGAAAGCTTAAAAATCCGTCAATAATATCTGATTGTAATAGAGACTTCTAAATGAGCCATTATTTTCTCCAGGTTTATTGCAAAATAAAGTGTAATTACGGAGAAAACAATTAATTTGAATGGCTACATAAATGAGTATAACTTGGTAATTCCATTTACAGCCGACAGTCTTCACTAAACTACTTAACTGATCGTATGGCTTGAATAACCGATTGGTCGGGGCATATAAAATCTAAGCAATACTTAACAAGATTCGATGTGAAAAGTACGAGACTGGAAGATATTATCTAAGCAAATAGAGAAGACACACAGTTCGTTAATCCATCCGTTAATAATGTCACAGTAGTAAAGATACTCGTAGTTTATAAATAGAGTCTTCGCGGAACTTCATAACAGACAATTTAATACTATGCTTTAGTTTTAATTCCGCAAAAATCTAAATCAAGATAGGCTGCAGTATACAGAACCGCCCGAGGAGTCCGAACAAAAATAATCACATGCAAAAGATAGTACAAACCTATGCTCGACAAGTGTTTCACCACTTCGCGGGGCATCCAAAGGGCTCCTTGCTGCATTTTGTTTTTGGCGAAATTAAAAATATAATATTCATATTGCATAAAGTTTTGTTTTCATCGTGACTAATTTGTCAATACAGATTTAGTTCAGTATTCTATTGGGTTTCAATGATGTACTCATGAAGATCAGCTTGTCTTCAATTGTCTTGAAACATTCGAGTCCCTACAGAATGCGAAATACCAGGATTGGTAGTCATTTTTGAACCCACAATTAGTGACACGACAAAACCGATATTCGCTACATTCCTATTAGGAAGCTTCCTGTCAGATATAAGCGGAATAATTTCCTGCCCAGCGGTGCTTCCCAGTTGTATAATGAAATAAGCCGTCTTTAAAAATCAGGAATCATCCATTTCTCTTGCGAAACGACGGACGCCATGAGCTAGCTGCAATTTGTTGTAGGTAGATCATCATTGTCATCGCATCCTAGTTTTTTGTCATTATCATTATGAATTATACAATATGTCACCGTAAAATTGTCAAATACGTTATATTGTAATATCACTTAACGATATTGTGAAAACTCGAAATATTGTCAAAAGAACATACTGCTTACAACAAAACGCATTATGTGAATTGCATGCGATGGTAGTCAACTCAGGCGGTGTGGAGGGAAGGAGGGGTCCCCTTGCCCATTAGTACAACTCTCATGAAAAGATATTGTAGGTACCATTCCTGAGAAATACCGATTATTATAACCTAACCTTAAAACACTTTATATTCCCCTAAAAAGCGTAGTCGACGGAGCCCCGCTTCGCGGGGCACCTACTTCCGAGTGCAGGGTTTAAAGGATCCCAACTAACCTAACGGGGGGGTGCCCCAAGTCCCGATTATGGGGGCAGAGATACTTCCGTATGTTCAGTTGACAATAATTCGAGATATTACAATATCGCTAGAAAGAAACACGTTACATTGTAATATAACGTGTTTGACAATTTTACGGTGACATATACGTACCTACGTTCTCATTTATATCCTTCTCATCCTTGCGTCGTGTTTATAACTGAGGGTCGTGATTTCTGAAATCATGAAATCATCTTTTGCCGCCATCTTTGGCTATCCTTGGCATTGTGAAGGGCCGCGTCGCCGTCGTGGCGTTTGGACTACATTAGAGTCTCTTTTGTATTACGCTCTGTGAAATCAGTTTTTTTCGTCGACCTTCAATGCCTTAAATATTTATTGGAACATTACGTCTCTACGTTGTCTTGCGACTTACATACAATCATGGTAGGTAGTGAGCAAGGCAGGGCATCTATTACTGATAATATAATAGGCTTGTAAACTGAAAAAAAAATAATTAGTCCGTCACTTAGATTATCAAAAAAATATTTGACCCGTATTTTTTCTTTTGTCACATAAACCAAAATTGACGAAGATACGACGCTTTTAAAATTCCCAATACGTCACTGTTTGGTATCATTCATAATGAGTTCTGACGTCACGAGCCCCCACTCCCGAGTTTTGATGCGTTTTAACTTTTTCAATTGATCATCTTCAAACTATTGTTACTTAGAGTCGGCGCAGTACGTATTTTTATTTCCTATTAGCCATGACGCTATCACTAACACCTTTTTGTTTTATATTCCTCACACAATACATCCATTTTTTCTTTTGTCTTTCTTTCGTTCTCTATCCATCGACATATTACAGTTTTCGTGTTCTTGTAACAAATAGACAATGCAATGAGAGCAACTATCTATGTATCTATCTATACATTACCGTTGTATGGCTAGGCAGAGAGGCTCAATAGAAATACAACGCCGGAAGCAGATAAGTATCAACTTCCTGTAATATAGTCATGTACTCCTGCGCAATATCATGACAAGCTGTGTTAGGGTCGAAGATTTAATCGTATCTAAAAAATTTGATTATTTTCATACATATTACATGGCTTTAGAGTTTTTTTGTGTACTTACGAGTATGTTGGTTTCCTGCGTAAAAACCGTGAATCAGTGCAATTTTCTGCGAAGTATTGAGTCGAATTGCGTGCGATTGTGTCTATGACTATCAGTGGACTGCTGTGGGCTGATGATGAACATTTTGGTATTACAACTTGATTAGAATATTCACATTCTTACAGATAAGTACAATTAAGTGCGTCAGACTCTTACTGACTAAAACCCATCCATGTTCCTTCCTCGCCCTTTATGTTCCGGGGCCGCGGTATCTCTTTCGAACAGGCCCGCAACATGAAGTGCTATCTATGATTTATACTTTTTACGTTCTTGTTTGTTATTTTCTTGTCAGGGCTTTGAAGTGCAGAAAAATAAGGCTACATTCATATAAAAGTAAGACTGGGAAACGGTTTTCAAACCTAAACCTACACCGATATTGCTGTTTCTGTCCACGATATAAAAATGAGTCATATTTCGGTGGGTAAATAATGTTAACTCGCTATAAGAAAGACCTCACCTTTATAAATCAGTGTAGTACTCGTATCTTGAATTTAATGCAATTGGTGATAATGTGGTGGCAGGTTCTGCTCAACCTGCCGGGGCTGCGGGACTGTTCAAAAGAGATACCTTGGCCCCGGAACATAAAGGACGAGGAAGGAACATGGATGGGTCTATTACTCCCTCCCGCTCCGCCCAGAGTGGGAGAAGTTATTAGTTGATTTTCCATACCAAAATAAAAACAATGGTTGTGGTCGAAGATTACTTAACATTTACTGAATCATCTGCACGACAAGGAAGAATTTAAGAATGTGGGATTGGATAACGAGGAAATGCTATTCTGCCGTCATTAGAAAGAAGGCCGTAACTACGTCAACGTTGATTCCGAGATAATTGAAGTTTTATCTAAAACGGAGGCCCGCGGTTTACTGAATGGTTTTAGTTAGTGATGCTTATTTTATAAAACGTCAAAAAATATAGGCTATATGTTGAACCATAATTTATTTAAAATCAGACATGCGTATTCATTTTATTTTATTTTTGCCCTTTTGTCTTAGCAAAAAAATATTTATAATTTGTGAAATACTTATCTGAAAGGGCGTAAAATAATTGCGTAGAATGTAATTACGGCTTAGCTTGGCTTGGCATGGCATCTGAATGAGGAAGCGTTCCTTCAAAATACTTATGTAAAAAGCCCTTATTGCGTAGTTAGGGCTTTTTCTAGTAGTAAATTTATTTAATATTTAAAGCTTAACAATATTTAATTGGTAATTGCGGCCTTCCAGACTAGAATTACGAAAATACTATCAAAAAAAGCCGTTATTGCGTAATTAAGGCTTTTCAGATTCAAAAACCATAATTTATGTCGTAGTTAGGGCTAAAATGTTTATGCTATCTTTGATCTCATACGAGATACAGCTTTGTGAGTAAGATCACAAGATAGCATTTTCTTTGCTGATTCCAAATATGGTTATAACTCATTTTGGACAAAATTGTTAGTTACGGCCTTCTTTGTTATGATTCTTTGTTACGGAGTACATGGAAAATAGGTGCAAATCACATCAAACCGTGTCATATAGATTCTTGACAGGATAGATCAACGGATATTGAATGAAGATCTTCAAATTGAGTAATGTCGACGATCATTCTATTATTCTGATAAAGACACTTGATTTTACGACTATTGGTTATTGTCAGATCACGAAATTCAGAAAATGCTCGATGGGTGAGCTGAAGGTCCAGAAAAACGTAGTTCTGTATCTCTGTTTAATTATTTATGCCGTTGCTACTATGCGTATTGGGGTCCATCCAATAACTATTAATCTGGCTATTGGGCACAATTCCAACCGAGACAAGCACCGGGGAATGTATTCGAGTAACTTAGCAGTAAATACATATAACAATATCGCCGAACTAGAAACAATAGAGCAATACGAAGCAACACACTTGACAAATATAGGGTGTATTTCACCTCATCACAAATTCTGTATATCAAACAAAGTAACTTTACGCAAAAAATATTACTGGGAAACAACTTTTTTTTTGAGGGTATAAATCATGTTTTGTGGTAGGTATAACTCAATGTAACACACTCAAAACATTGTGCGGATGGATGGATTGAATAGTACGGGGGTCGTAGAGATATTTAAAGTAAAAATCATGCGATAAAAGTGGTATTTAAAAATAAACTTGTCAAAATCTTGTAACTTTGACCCCCAATATCTCCGTAACTAGAAGGTTCCCAGGTATAGTGTAGAACAAAAAAATGATCAGAATGACGAGGAAAACAAGTGCCTTTCGTATTCGTTAAGAGGTGTTTTACACCCTATACATATAACCCAATTGAAAATACTTGAGACTATTAAGACATAAATATTTTGTTTTATAGATCCTTTCCGTCTTTTATCGCGTGTAATAAATAATATCCGAAACATGTGTGTAGGTACATACCGCACTCACATGTGCTACCGAGTTCCCGGCATTCATTATAATGATATTACGCTGAAGAATTGAAACGTAAGCGCTTTATAATACCACTGTCTTGGATGTAATAAAGCTTTTATACTCAATATTTTGAGTGGTCCTTGAAGACGGGAACGGGAATTTAATATCGTTCGTATGAGGAGTCTTTATCAAAACAGCTACTGTTCTTAGGCTTCATATCTATCAGCAGTTTGTTCACCAAACATGGTTTGCGTCACATTTTAAGTGTCTGCTAAATATTTATGGCGTCAGCGACAGCCGGGCGCAATTAGCATGTCTATCTGTCATCGTATCGTAGGTCCTCCCAGGAAGAGCTTGTCTCCATCGTCTCGCCACTCATGCGCTCCTGGTGTTTAACTCGAGTGCCTGTTGAAATTAATGACGGATTCAGAACATAATTCACGGCGCATTCTTTGTAAATTAAATTGAATGAGCGCTCGTTTAGTTCTCAGAATGTTGTAGTTAAGGAGAATAAATAATAAGTCTTCTTGCTTTATGATTTCCTGATCGTGCAACGCTAATTTTGTTGCTGCTAGTGGAATTGTTCGCATAAACAATTCTGTTTCTAGCTGTACTTCTAATATTAACTTCTGCTAAGTGGTTCTTCCAAGTAGCAATTTAATTCAGTAAATTATACTGAAGCTGTATTTTTATCAGTGCGAGTGGTTTCTCAAAGACAAGGGGATACGTAACAAGATAGAAGCGCAGGACACTCAAGCATCTAAAACTGCATCATGTCCAATGAAACGTGTCCAATAATAAAATCCAATCTCTGTATGATTGTATGTACTTTTACCGTGCTGGCTAATGGTGCCGTGTCGGGTCGACGGCCGTGCGATAAGGACCAATATACCAAATTCAATGCGTTAGAGCGAGAGAGTAAGACGAGAAGTGCTGGCAAATACGGTCGTAAAGTAAAACACGGTTTGTGCTTTTTGTTCGATTTAACTTAGAAGTTGCTTGGTGCACGAGTGTAGGCCAAAAATTATATAGTGTGAACAATTTCTGTACAAATAAATGTTGGCAGCTTTATTGATTGACGGAAGTAGGCGAAAGAAAAGTTGTAGATAACAAAAAAAGAGACTTTATTGTCTGTATCAGCTCAGCGTCCTTCCTGATTGATATCGACTAATTGCTTGTTGTTCACAACGGTGTAAGATGTTATACTTAATAAAATTATTAAACCCCGTAGAAGTGTTCATCTATTGAGAAAACTGATAGAAGATTCAGATAAAATAACTAGAAACAAATAATCAAACCCTATCCTAAGATTGGTATAGTAGTAAGTACTCGTTACGTTAATATTTTGTAAATAATCTTACTTAGCTCGTAGCTTTATAATAACAGCCGCTCTGGTCGATCTTTAAGTTAAGCCATGCTGGCCTGGGTTGGCCTCTGAATGGATGACCACCCATTACAGAGTTTCCTTCCTGCCTCTCAAAGCATAAGCCGTTAATCCCGGCAGTAGATCTTTGATAGTCGTTAGGTAGTCAGAGGCTCAAAACATCTGACAACCAATCTTACGAGTATACCTAGGGGTATCGTATTCCGGGGTTGCAGGCCTGTTCCGGGGTTGCGGGCCTGTTCGAAAGAGATACCGCGGCCCCGGAACATAAAGGGCGAGGAAGGAACATGAATGGGTTTTAGTCAGTAAAAGTCTGACACTCCCTCCCGCTCCGCCCAGAGTGGGAGAAGTCATTTGATGATTTCCCAGCCTAAAAAAAGGGGTATTGTATTAGTAACTGGGCTATGGAGGTCAGATAGGCAGTCGCTCCATATAAAATACTGGTAATCAACTGCATCTGGTAAGACTGGAACCCAACCCTAACATAGTTGGGAAAAGGTTAGGCAGATGTCAAACTTACATCTTACTCATTACTGTCCAATAACACAAGAAAGATACCCCTCCATCTGAACAGCGGAACCTATCTTTTGAACAGGAATTGATTCTTTGGTCCATGATCCGGCTCTAAGGACCATTAATTACGCATTCTCCTAAACATTATGTCAATTTCTAATTTAAATAGGTCCTTTGCATATTCTTATCATTGTTAACAATAACAATTAAAGTCCTCAATGAACGTAAGTTTGTACGTTGAACGTAACGGGATATTATGAAAAATCAAAAACAGGAAAATGGCGTGTTTCTTGAACTAATGAGAGAGTCTATCGGATGGCGTGTGAAGATATCTCGTTCGGAACAAGAAATATGTTCACTAGATCATTATTGTACTGAAGCATTATAACTGTTTGAATTCATTGAATTACTGTAACTGATCCATGTCTTTAATTACATGATTGTGGAATAAAATACTGATTAACGAAGAACTTATTATAGTTGTACGTAAGTAAAATTTGTTTTCTGTTACTCAGTATTTTTTTCCAAGAGACACATACAGATTAGATACATTTAAGAATTGTCGTTACTTTGTCGACCTGTCTACCTTAGGATCTAAACACCCTCTAAAATCAGTCTATCAAAAGCGTCAATTGCTGATTATTGCTGATTATTCGGATAACATCCACTTGCCTCGGTTGTGATGAACGGTCAAAGAAATTACAAGTAACATCAGTCAAACTTACAGAAGTAGCTCTCTTGCTGTTTATTGTCACAGTCTGCCGTCTGTAGATAAACTGAAACCTCGTCGGCTGCCATCGACGGGTGGCGACGCTTGCAGTTGTGCATTTTTATGCGGCATGCCATAATTGCAAGCGTCGCCAACGGTCGCCGGCAGCCTTGGAAAGGTGGCAAAGGGTGCAGTTTGTCTGCAGTTGGCAACGCACCGCTCGTTTAGGATAACCCTTTTTTTTTTTTTTTTTAGATTCACCAACCCTCACTTGGCCCAGATTGGTGGATTATGGATTATGGCACACTCTAGGTCTGTGCCTCTACAGTAGAAATTGATCGATCATAGGCTGATTACTATTAGACAGCTGCCATCCATCTTCTCGACGAATGGTACACTTACTCTTTGTTGGAAAAACTACAGAAAACACCAGGCAATAACAAAGTGACCAAGTAATGAATTGTTACTTCTAATTGAAATCCTGAACCTCTCGAATACGCGACTTGTCCACACGTGCCCATTTTTCCTCAAAACCTTTTACTGAGTAATACCACTCTAACCATAAAAGGGCAATTAAATGTTCTGCCCGACCTACCCAACTGGCTTTAATAAGTAAACAATGGGTAGGGCGGAACGAACCGAATACCTACCGCGGACAGAGGTAAACGGTAAGGAGAGATTATTGAAGGATTTTCCTGTTGCCAAGCAAAGGTGAGATGGGTTCATTTCAATGAATATTGTATGGGAATTAAGGAAAATGGAAGGTTTCGGGAAAATTTTATTTTGAAACAAAATATCACGTACAAAATTAGGTAAGTCTTAAAATACACTTAAAAGAAAACCTTGAGATACATAAAAGTATGATACAAGAACGCTTGGGGCGAAAAATCCTTAATTTGTGGCAAAACAAAAAAAACAAAATTATCAAGTCGTATTTTTTTTTTTAATAATGTCTTAAAATAAAAACATCGAAAATACCTGAAGACTTTACTTTCACGAAGTACAGCAAACAATAACAGAATCCAATAGGGATGCCAATAGGGTAGACGACAAGAAAATAACAACTAGTCCGTCAGTAAGATTATCAACAAGTATTTGAGTATTTTGTTACATAAACCAAAATTGGTGAAGATACGACGCTTTTAAAATTCTCAATACGTCACAAAATCAAAATCAAAATCAAAGCATTTATTTCAAGTAGGCCAGTTACAGGCGCTTTTGAATTGTCGAAACAAAGATGATAATTAAATGTAGCTACAGTCCCAGTCACAAGACATAAAAACTGTGAAAGTACTGTAGTTGCCCATTCCCTAGCGTGGATCTCTATGGAGAAGAACGGGCAAGAAACTCCATGGACACTCTTTTAAATCATAATGTTGTTACAAAATCTTGGTTACATCATTCCTGTTGAGATGGTGCATTATGTGAGAACAATGTAGCAAGATGTGCACGATAAAAATGTCCATAGTTAAAACTAACAAAAACAATTATAATTAATTAAAAAATAAAAACAAAAGCCGTGGCAACCAAGAGCTGACCAGTCCCAACCGACAGCGCCCGTTCACGAACATGACGCATGTATCAGCACCATTCAACTCAACCATTTTGAAGGGAACTAAATGACCCGACACACGCGCCACCATCAGCGGGACATTTGAGTGAGCATGACATACTCTTAACCGCCAGGGCACATTCAAGTCAAAAAATAAAAAATAAAATCGTAGGTTTCCAGCGAATGATAGCATTCTAGAACATGGCACTCACACAATATGGGATATGAGGTTATATAATACTAAAGATATTGAATTTATACAATGCAAAGATAGTTGTACAATCTTCAGCAGCTCCAACAATACCATTTAATGCTATCCATTTATGCGCCCCTGTCCTTGTGGAGCAGGACCGGCATTGAGCCAAGCATTTTTATCAGCGATATAGTCGTCCAATTTGTAATATGCTTGCTTACACAGTGTGCGTTTAATGCAAGTTTTAAATTTGGTTTCATTTAGTTCAAGAATGCTTTGTGGAATTTTATTACAGCATTTCAAACAGTACCCCATGAAAGACGAGTCTACTTTAGCAAGTCTGAAGCCAGGCTGAACTAATTGGTCTCTATTTCTAGTACTGTAATTGTGTCTGTCACCTCTTTTACCAAAAAGATGCAGATTTTTTCTGACATACATTATGTTTTCGTAGATGTATTGACAATATACAGTCATGATGTTAATTTCCTTAAACAGTTCCCTTAGAGAATCGCGCCTACGAAGATTGTATATGGCTCTGATGGCTCTTTTCTGCAGAATAAATATAGACTCAATATCAGCAGCCCGTCCCCACAGCAAAATGCCGTAAGACATTATGCTGTGGAAGTAACTAAAATATACTAGTCTAGCGGTATCTACATCAGTGAATTGACGGATTTTTCTAATGGCATATGCTGCTGAACTTAAGCGCCCCGCAAGAGATGTTAAATGAGAACCCCATTGAAGCCTTGAATCAAGCGTAAGCCCCAGGAAAACCGTTTTATCTACGAATTCGAGTTTCTCTTTATTCAATATTATCTCACAATCACTACTTTTAACATTCGGTAAAGCAAATCTTATGCATTTCGTTTTTTTTTCATTTAATACCAAGTTGTTTGCTGTGAACCAATTATGGACTTCAAGTAAGGCATTATTCACGTCATTTAGATTTTGGGCTCGTCTATTTATCTTAAAAATTAAGGAAGTGTCATCGGCAAATAATACCATATTTTGAGGTTGGTTTTTCAGTAAATAGGGTAGATCATTTATATATACTAAAAAGAGGAAAGGACCCAATATTGAGCCTTGCGGAACCCCCATTTTTACTTTCAAGCCCTGTGAATTAACACCATTTATTTGAACATATTGCAGTCTATCACTTAAATAAGATTTTACCAAACTAAGTGCAAGTTTACCTAGTCCGTAATGCTCAAGTTTCAAAAGCAATGTGTCGTGATTTACACAATCAAATGCTTTGGAGAGGTCACAAAATATTCCTACAGCGTCTTGGGACTCTTCCCACGCCATGAATATGTGCTTTAATAAGGTTACACCGGCGTCAGTTGTACAACGTCCCTTGGTGAAGCCATACTGTTGATCGTGTAAGATTCTGTTGGTGTTGAAATGATTGAGCATTTGATTAAGCATTACCTTTTCGAACACCTTACTAAAAACTGGCAACACGGATACAGGTCTATAATTATTAGTATCTTTACTATCCCCGGATTTGAAAAGCGGTATGACTTTACTGTATTTCATTAAATCAGGGAAAACTCCCTGGTCTACGCACAAATTAAAAATTAAAGCTAAGTATGGAGCTATCGTCTCAAGTATGGAACTACAAACTTTGATAGACATTCCCCATAGATCTTCGGTCAGTTTGATTTTTATTTGCCGGAAAGCTTTAATAACCGTCATAGGGTTTATATGTTTAAATTTAAATTCAGCCTGGCATCCAGATACATTCGCTTTTAATAAACCAATTGAGACTTCAGAAGAGGAATTTAGAGCCTCCGTAGTTTTTAACGGTATATTGGTGAAGAAATTTACAAATTCCTGAGCTACTTCCTGATTGGAGCTTTTAGGACCACATACTGTATCTAAGGTATAGCTAGTATTACGTACTTTCTTCCTGTTAGTCTCGCTATTTATGACTTTCCAAACTGTCTTTATTTTATTTTCTGCTGTTTTAATCTTGTTGCTAATGTGCAGGGCTTTGGCAACCTTGCATGAATTTCTAAAAAATTTTGAATACTGAGCAACATAGTTGTTAAAAGTTTCAGTGTTTACATAAGGCTTAAGGCCATAAAGCTCAAATAGTGTTTCCCTACTTTTTCTGATACCTCTAGTAATTGCCCAATCACTAAATATAAATTTAGGGCAAATGCTTTTAGTCTTCTTTTCAAAATTTTTATTGAATTCAGTGTGAACAATTGAAAAGAAATGATCATAGAATTGATTTATATTAATATCGTCATGGCTCATAACACTTAACTTGTTTTGTAGGGAAATATTGTACCTATTTAATTTACTAGAAGTTATAGGTCTAAAGAATCATGACCACCAACGGTACTGGTTTTTCTCATGCATCAAGATAAAAATTATATTACAATTATTTTCTTTATTTTTGAAGTCATTCTGCAATTAGAATGCCAATTTTGTATAGGGGTTCATTTTATAAACTTAATAAGTTATGAAATTCTTTTGATAAAATGAATTACCTACTGCCGGCTATTCTTACGTTAAAGTGTTGCCATAATAGTAAATATATTGACAACTCTAATCGATTTTTTTTTGTATACGATTACAAATTAATATAAATGTAAAGTCATTGGAAAGGTAAATCGCGGGGTTTTTATAAATAATAAAACGAGATCGTATCGTATCGTATTATTTTGCTTTCAAAACTTTTTAAAGCAATTTCACTTTGTTGGCTAACGATACTTACGAATGATTGCAAATAGTTTTTTTTAATTATCTTGCTGCGGTTTGATATAAATCGATCCTTCGAACCTTCTTAATAAATTAATGATCATAGAACTAAATCAGTCATTTGAAATAATTGTGTCGTGTGTATTTATTCGAGTTATCAATTTTTATTTAAAATCTAAAGTGGCAACATTGGTGTTGGTGTCTCAAATCAAAATATCAAATTGAATTGTCATTGTCAAAAAGTCCAATGTCAATTGCGTGTGGTGCATGTTAAGTTTATTCATAGCGATTTAGATATTACAGTTTTTTTTATAAAGGCAAGGTACTGATTTATTAAGTCTCTATCCCATCAGATATGCTAATTAATCTGCTCTCCAAACTACGACCTATAAACTTACCTCTATACACGACGGATATTTCTATTTTGAGGTTAAGGTACGTTTTCTAAAAAAAACTTGGAAATGCGAGTTTTGATTCCAAAATGGGAATTGTAGATGATTATTTGGTTAATTTATAAACCATCTAAAACAACTTTGGAATTGACGCAACTCTGTACCGTGGTCCATATTGTCGTGGTCATTCTCCTTTAATATCAACTTTTTGCAATGGTGTATTACACCTGAAAGTTACAGTTTGTCCGCTATGGTCAGACGGCAGACTATTTACTACGGCTCTATCTAAGTATTCACAATCGCAGAAAACATTATCTATACAAGTAGCAGAAGAAGGCGTGACTCGAGTGGGTTCTATAAAAACGTTAGTCAAGTCAAAAGACTTAAAAAGATTTAATAACCGACTGCTATTTGAATTATCTTCTAAAATATTGATGTTGAAGTCACCACAAATAATTATAGATTTATTACTGGTTGTAAGTTTTGCCAGGACATCTTCCATTATTGATTCAAATAAGGAAAAGTTTTGATAGGTTGGGGGTCTGTACACACACACAATTACATGCTTATCTAGCTCAACACAAGACAGTTCGACGCAATGTTCAACCGAAAGACCTACTATGTCAGCACGTTGCTTATATTTAACACAATTTTTCAGTAATATTAGGGAACCTCCACGCAGCATAGATTTACGGTTAAAGCAGCTACCCACCATATAATTCTCATAATTAATAAGCATTTGGTAATCTTTTAACCAATGTTCAGTAAAGCAAACAATGTCAAACATACTTTTCTCTAAATACAATTCAATTTCTAATAATTTGGAAGAAATGCCTTGGATATTTTGGTGGAATAATTTTAAAGAGTTCTGCTGAGGCCCTTTTTTACGACCTAATGGAGTGCAAGAAGATACCTTGCTGTTGGTAGGATTAACAATATTGTTAATGGTACCTTCTGTTGTCTCACTTCCTAGTTTAAATTAATATTAAGATCTGGAGAGAGCCCCGAGACTCCCGATCCATCGCCAGACAACATGATCCTATCATAACTAAGAGCTAATTGAGAAGTTCCCACGGTGACATATGGATTCTCCTCCGTACAAAGTTTGTAAACATCAATAGCACTAATGCTATATTTATTTAAGGTCACCACCTGTTCATTAGTAATAGTACTAATGGTCGCAGTATCAATAATAGAACAAAACTTAGACATACTACTTATGTCTGTGTGAATATTAAAAGCTAATAGCCGAGCTATTTTGTGTCTACAACTAATAGGTAGATACACTTTACCCCGCGTTGACCTAAGTTTATCAATAAAAGTGTTAGTATCAAGAAATATAAGTTTGTCACTATAGTGACCTACTAAAAAATGCATGTGTTTATTTAGCATGTGAATATAATTGTTTTTTCTGTTTCCAAATTTTTCAAAATATGGAAAAGCACACAAAATGACTTTTTTACAATTTAACTTTAACAACTCTGAAACATAGTTAGTGATGTCTTCCTTTTTAACCCTTGAACTATTCCCAACACATATAGTAATGGTGGTACTAGGATCACAAACACTTTTTGTTACAGAAGCCATAACCTGTTTGTAGGTTGACCCTGGCATACATTTGTTTTGGGTACAATAACTCAGGTTATTACTAATTAATTTACACGCCTTGGTATAACTTTTAGCGAGTTCTGACGTCACGAGTCCCCACTCCCGATCTTATAGCGTTTTATCTTTGTCAATATTTATTCATTTACAAAAACAAAAAAAATAGTTCCCTTTTTTTTTCAAATACTCTACTTGATGTAAGTGTTACTGTAAAAGCCCGAAGTGCAGTAAATCTTAAAATTTCCCAGTAAAACCTAAGTTTTACCAGCTTCAGTGGTAAAGGTCCGAAATGTTCTATGATCATCGTTAATTTTGGACATGTACCAACATACCCTCGGTAAATCTTAAGATTTACCCCAGAGAAGCGGTAAATGTTAAAAAATTGACAAATCGAAACGTGTCAGATCACTGTGGCGTACTCGCGAGCACTCTGCAGCCCCCCACAAAAGCGTGCTTGCCTCCACGCGCTTCATTCGATCGTTTTGCTCGTTTAAATACGAAATTGAATATAATAAAAGAAAAAAATGGTGAAATCAGGCATTACCTACGTTTGTTACGAAGACTTGTTTAACGTTCTCGAAGAAATACACGTTACTGTTGGAAACGGTGGGAGGACAAGGATGATAATGGAATGTAACCGCAAGTATAAAAAATAACAGTTGAGGCTATTAAGACCTATTTGAGACTTTGCCAACGTTGCCTAAATAAACAGAAGTCAAATTATAATGATGCGACTGATCATTAATAATAAATAAATGGTTAAGAAACACACATGATAATAAAAGTAATAAAAAATAATAACATTAAAACTGTATCATCATAAATATAATTAAAACTATGTAAAGCTTTGACTGACCGATAATTAAAATAAACGATTAAGAAATAGTCATTATTTTATTCCCATAACCAACATTAACCAACCATCATTGGTAAATCTTAGCATTTCCCAAACTCTGCTGGTAAAAGCCCGAAATATTGTCTCTTTTTTATAAAATTTGGACATTTACCAACTCATGCTGGTAAATCTTAGAATTTACTGGGAAATCTTAAGATTTACCGTACTTCGGGGTTTTACAGTAACATAAGTACTAGATAGATTTTCATTTATTTGATACTGTCTTCATGCATATTGTCTTCTTCTACGCTTCTATTGTAATCAGCATCTCAATAGTCACACCCATTCTCCCATAAAATTCTTCCACAGTCCATTCATTTTTTCAATTCTCTTCTTCTACACTTATCACCGTCTACATCCATTCTTTAAAATTTCCTCGCTTTACCAATTGTTCCTAAAATGTAATAAAATAAAAGCCCGACTTCGTTCCCAACGAAAACAAACATTAATATTTACTAACATTTCTCTGAAAACACTTGCGTGCTGAAACTGCTCTCAGACGGAATTTGCTGTTGAATTACTTATTCAGGGAATTTTCTCCTCCACTAAGCATTAATAGGTATTATTTTCTCTTAGAATTAATTTATGATGAAACAATTATAAACTGCTATTCATAGCAATCTACTAAGAAGCCTTTAAGTACATTCTCCTTAAACATGATCTAGTAAAACAAGAAAAACTTACGCAATTTTCTTTAATTGCGCGATTCGTCTTCTATTCTGCTTGTCGGAAAATATTTATGATTAGTAGAATAAGGTTTTCCTCATTTGCGCCATATATTTCTCTTCATAGTTCTTAATATTTAGTTTCAAGAGTTTGTACCATGTCATGTCCTTCCTATGCTACTAATGCTCTACACCTCTTTTGACACTTTTTTTGTCATTTGGAAACTTTCATACTTTCTTTCTTTGTCGTGAGTTTGTGCGTTTCAAAATTTTCTATTTAAATAATTATCACGGATTTTCTCTGTCGTTCCTGAGAATACAAACCTTCAAAATAAGAAATATCTATAACACACATACCTTCAACCTCAGTACCTAGGTAAATAAATCTTAAACTAAGCGTACGCTATTATTTACACACGCACGTCAAATAAAACAAGGCAATTAGGGGTCACCAAGCGTAGGTACGAACCCTTCTCACCTGCCCGTAACATGTACGGAATGATTAATTTGGGAACTTTCCGATGTTTGACATTTGTTCCGAAGCCATTGTAACTGCGAACAAGATTGAATTTACCCACTAGTTTAATGAGTTACGAACTTACAAGCTTGAAACCATACCTGTTTTATTTTTACCTGTGTAAAAATCCGGGAAGGTGATAGATTTTATCAGTGATAAAATTACAGAAAAAAGTATTGAATTCCCGTAAAGGTACTACGGTACTACCGAAAAGATTAATGATTATGTCGATCCTGTTAGAAGACAAATGCTTTGAAAGCGATTGCCAGCATTGTATAAAACCTCCCACAAGTATGGTCTATGGAGGAGCTATGCGGAATGCCACAGGAGTTACAGAATACAGATGTTGGAATGCTCGATATCCGGTCATGATTACCTATTGTTAACGGTTCTATCCCATTACTTTTTCGAAAGCAAGATTTGCATAGGAAATTAATCTACTAATTCTACTATCTAATTGCGGTCATGAATTAACGATGGGATAATTAGAAGACGGTACTTTCTGTTTGAGCTCTTAGGTGTTTTTGAAAAAAAAAAAAATACATCGTAGCCGAAAATTTTACCATGCTCATTAGGTTAGACGCTTGTATGTCATCGAAAAACACACAGTAATTGACATTCAACCCCACATTACCGAAATATAGGGGTAGAATCAATAGAAGGGCTACCAAGTTGACACCGATTGAACTTCGTACCAAAATATTGTGATTGACGAACAATTGAAACTACCATTCGTTATCCGGAGTCAAAAGGCGGATATAATTCGGGACGGACCGTTCTAGCTATACTGTTATTATAAGCGGTGATTTAGTTGTATTGCATGCAGCGGAAATGTTATGTGTTTTTGTATTGAGGGCTTAGTGTATTCGGAATATGATGTGGAGATTATTCCCTGCAACATTGTCAGTAACAAGATTTACTTTTGTATAATTATCATGTCTTTTGTCTTTCCATTCTTCATTACATAGTGTACTCTCCTTGCTGAAGGTAAGTGTCCCCGTGTGCATTCTATTCTTGTCGAAAGTTCCAGTCGCCCACGACTTTCTTCTGCTGCTTTGTCCAATAATTTATCAGTGTTCTTATACAAGGGTTGGTTCTTCTATTTCCTGGTCATTGTTTGGACTCCACTCCTAATCATGTATGTGTATGATTTCAATAGCCTTTCTTTTTAGCCACTGATTACTTCTTAATAAATTCTTAATGTTATGCCTCGTAATTTTACCAACCTTCTCTAGCATTATCACAATAAAAATTTACCAACCTTTTCGGATAAAAGCACTTATTTGTGTGCAATGGCTTGAAAGGGTGATAGAAAGCGGCGCGTGTTATTTGTATAGAGTGTAT
Organism: Xestia c-nigrum; assembly: GCA_916618015.1. Classification (NCBI taxonomy): domain Eukaryota; kingdom Metazoa; phylum Arthropoda; class Insecta; order Lepidoptera; family Noctuidae; genus Xestia; species Xestia c-nigrum. The sequence goes on along the minus strand of OU745255.1, from coordinate 17,572,726 downwards.
CGTCCGTGCAACGCGATTTATTTCGAGTGTCGGACATTCACAGTGCCTGCAAAACTGTTTTTAATTCACAGTTTCATACGAGTACTATGGGGTTCATTTTGATCTTGTGTGGTATTAGGTATTAAGGTTGTGTTAAATGTCGTTAGGAAAGTTTTGAGTGTGAATGTGGATGGCTATATAATGTATTAGAGTAGAAGAAGTCCAAAGAAACGATGAATGGACTGTGCGAAGGGCGATATGGCTAGATCAACCCTGAATAAATTGGGAAAAGGACCATATTAAAGTATGGATGTTAAGGTGTATTTTTCAAAAACACGTTTTTGTTTACGTGTTTTCAAACTAAATCGGGAACGCAGAATATAAATTTAGATCGAGAGACCTATAGAGGGTGGGATGTCCGTGTGATGCGATTTATTTCGAGTGTCCTAAGTGCGACAATGTCTGCAAAGCTTTTGTTATTTCACAGTTCACACTAAGGGGTTTATTTCCAAACCTTTTTCTGTGTCATGTGTCTTGTATTCATGTTTAACCTGTGCAGATATTTTAACGAGAAATGGTGATAAAAGCAAAACTCTGGCTTAAATCCAACTTGAGAGACAGATTACAGTAAAGTTTATAAAGATGCATCCCAAACCCGGACATGCGCCATTCAATAAATAACATATAACATTATATAATATAACTATTTGTGATAATGCAAAGTGTGTTAATGTACCAATACTTACTTATATTAATAAACACGTACCTACAAGCTAAAAATAAGTTCTCTGTTCAAATGATAAGAGTGTCATATTTGACTAAGGAACCCTAATGATCGTATGCGTGGTTATCCGTGTGTAAACGTGAGATAACCGTCCAGCGGTACTCAACCTGAGGCGCCCTTTAATGCGCGACCTTCAGACCTTTTTATGTGAGATCCGAAACATAAAAGAGAGGTATCTTTTATCGTATTTTATTGAGGTGGATAAATCGTTTCACAATATAATATCACTACAAACTTGGAATAATATCCTGATATTGGATTGTCTTATTTCAATTTAGTAGATGTTGTAAACGGTGAAGGAAAACATCGTGAGGAAACCGGCACGTCCGGTCCTACAACCAAAAAAATCTATGACATTATGTGGCGTGGCATCTACCAATACGTACTGGGCCCGCGTGGTGGATTATTAGCCCATTCCCTCACATAGAGAGGAGGCCGGGACCCAGTGGGAACATTAATAGGCTGATGATGATGATGAGTAGCTAGAAGGTGCTCAAACCGTCATTTCGTCGCCATTGCCATTGCTATACCCATAGCCATTGATCTAGTGGTCACCACAGTTGCTTTACCAAAAGCTAGCTTCAATTCCCAGACGAGTAAAATGTTAATGGGTTTTTGCTTATGTAATTTATCTGTATCATCCTTTTTATATTAACCTTTAAATATAGGCTACATAAATGCAAGATATTGCCGTATTTTATTATTCAAAGAAACATTTGCGGTGACGAAAAGGTTGGGTACCACTGAAACTAAAAAGCCGACTGGTGTCATGATGTGCACCGTTAGGTCGCATCCGTTTTTTATTTCTTTATTTAATTAAATAGGTTCTATTTAAAAGATACTGTAGCCTGATATGAATGGATTCTAATCCGGTTTGCTAATAGCGATCACATTGACGCGGTAATTGCGATTTTATGTAAACCATTACGTAAGTATCTACGAGTACCACCCTTCAGTTAATTAAATTACTAATTTGATCTAAAGAAGACAGAAAACAGAAGTTCATTGTCTTGAATGGTTTCTGATACTTACAAGCGATAGCGACCCGATCGGCTTCGCTTGGGTGAAAAAAAACTCTTTCATATCTTGTGCTAACAATTAGGTACGAAAACAACAATAAATATTTATCAGTTGAACCATCTCCAAAGTGATGCTCCGTCATACATGTGGTAATCTTTTTTATTATTGTAAGCCTTATTTAATTGGAAAGCCTTGGGGCCTCCCCATTGCTTGCCCAGCCGTGGGACAGAGCACGCTGACATCATAAAAAAAGACGTGTGGCACTCGGGGACTGCCGCGGTAAAGCTATTGCAAAGCATTTTTTGTCGACTTATAATTATTTATTTATTTTATTTTTCCGCTTGTTGCTGGCTCGAGGACCAAACGCAGACTGAATGTTCAGGCTCGGCTTTCCATCACGATGAAATTATGAATTTTATAATGATGGTTCCACACACACATACACAGACACGCCAAGCTTATAACACCCCGTCGTTTTTGCGTCTGCCGCGCGCGGACTGTCTGTGTATGTGTGTGTGGAACGTTCATTATAAAATTAAAGTAACTTCTAATAAAATATGAACTACTAATAACTAAGGTAGGTATAGGTACAGGCGGTGAGATCAATAACCATAATGTTGTAAATACTCGATTTCCAGCCCGTATTTCTTGGACAAGTTCTTAATTAGAATAAAATATACGTTTTAAGCGCGCGGCGTAGGGTATAAAATATTCATTTTATGCAAACATAATTTCGTATATTTCCGATACGGATAGCAATCAAAGACGACCCATCAATAAATAAATGTATTTTTTTACGGATTATCCTTACTGCAATTATTGTCATATCGATAACTTAACAGTTAAGTTGATAGGTAAAAAAAAACAAGAGTAGAATTTGAATACTTTGTAATTACTGAAGTAATCAATGGTAATATATAATTATACAGAATACACGGGTTATTAATACTTACCTAGATATTAATTATGTCAACGATTGAAAAAAAGTTATAAAGTTATCTGGTAGACCAGTAACGGGACAACATGTATAAACTGAATCATTTAGGTATAATTGCCTGAACTACACAAATTATTTACTATTTTCCTAGAACTTCACATATTTATTTCATGAGATAAACTGCATTAAAATAGTGGCCTACAATGGCTTTTTCCTTAAATGCGAAAATACTGTACATTTTAAACTTTTAATTATTAATATCGATTACCAAAGTTAGTAAGTACGTAAACAAAAACATCGATAGCAATTTTGTTAACATAACGCAGTTTTCGAAATCTTTTATATCTTTTGACTTAACTTGAATATTAACAATAATTTATTTAAACATCTATTAACAAGGACTTCCATTATTCATTATGCACTAACCTAAGCCAATCACTCGAATCGTCAACAAAATGCCAAAAGAATTTCCACAAATATTTTCTACAACATACCTAAGTATACCACTGTGCAGTTTCGCCTCATTCCATTTGCTCAGTCTAGTTAACAGAGAGTCAGCGAAGTGTTTAATTAGCTAGTTCACGAACTTTCTGATCCCAATAACTTTGTTTTCAGCTGAAAACATTCAGTTAAAATGGTTACTATGAGTGTACATGTATCTACATATTTATTGTGTTGAAGTGGAAACTTCTTTGGGCGCTTTGAGCACTTTTTGAGTGAACAAAAATAACGAAACTCGCGTGACCGTCACCTAACGCGAGTTTTCACTTCTATCGGCGGTTCCCAAAGACTGCCATGTTTTTGAAGTCAAACTTCTAATGCGACTTCCAACAAGGTTGCGTTAAATGTTTAACGCTACCATGGAGCCCCCCCCATGCCTTCATATTTTCATTTCCTCATTACGAAGTTTCACTTCTACGCGCGGAGGGACTCCACGCACAATTTTTTGTATTCAAATGCCGTTAGGGATGCTGCACGAGCGGGTGCGCTCTGAGAAATACCTCAGCGCAACGTTCGGTTCCGCGCCTTTTTTGAATATCGAAAACAGCACGTTCGCTGTCAAGTAACGGCCATTTTCATTAACTTACTGTCCCATTTCGGTGGGCTGACATATCTGTCAGTTTGACATATTATAGCTCACTGGCCAGTACTAATAAAAGGTCACAGAACATCTTTCTTTGATTTTCAATTAATAAAGTGACATGTGGGTGTAGAATATTTCAAGCTAACTTTGTTTATAGAAACACCGATAGATAGGCATATTAACTGTTAGTTATACGTAAGTCAGTTATAGAAAACCATTTTCCGCCGTCAATGTATTTCCTATCTTTAACTTAACACTAATTTTTAATAGCCATGAATGCGCCACTGCTGGATAAAGACCTCCCCCAAATTTTCAGGTTTCTTTTTTCGCGCACTACCTTACCACATACTAAAGGGCGTTTTCTATAAGTTACCTAAGCTTAATATTCTACTCTCGTAGCTTCATGAATAAGTTAGGTTTCATTTCGTATTAGAGAATTATTGCTCAAAGCGCTCACATCAATATTTTGCGTTCCGATTTAGTTTTCACGATGACAGCTAAGAGCTGTCATCAGGTTGTTAGACAGCGCTCACGGCGATATTTATTTTAGCATGGTCGGTGTAATCGCAAGATGGCGCATGTCATGACGTCATCTATGACGATTCAAGGGACATCGATATCGCGCTTGTGATCGCGCTCACGCTAATTCGGAACGGGTTTATGGACGCTCAAAGCGTTCACAGTCTAATTTGGAACGCGGTCTTGGTCCCATCCGCGTCACCTACTTGTCATTTTATTCATAGAAAAATCAAAGAAAGTTTTTCTGTGACGTTTTGTTACTACCGGTCTGTAAACAAAATGTCAAACCGACAGAGATAGCAACATATCGATACCTGTTGGAGTGTTGGGGTTATTGAAACTGGCCGTCATCATCATCAGCCTATAATGTTCCCACTGCTGGGACACGGCCTCCTCTCAACGAGAGGGAATGGGCTATAATCTACCACGCAGGCCCAGTGTGGATTGGTAGATGTCACATGTCTTCGAATTTTTGATCCGGTTTCCTCACGATGTTTTCCTTCACCGTTTTGAGAGCAGCGGTGATGAAATAAATTACACAAAGTAATGTGCCTGTCTGGGTTTGAACCCACGACTTACTGTTCATAAGTCGGGGCCGGCACCACTGGGCCACCGCTGCTCGCACTGGGCCACCGCTGCAAACTGGCCGTAATACAAATTAATAAGATTATACGGTGCTCATTTACTACATACAGCAGGTTATTATAAATTTTGACCAAGCATTTAAAACTACAGCAGACATGAAACGTACAATACAATAACACTCATTTAAAGCATACAATTTTTTTAAATTTTTTTCAAACACTTCTAATAAAATCATCACTATGCACTGTTCACGTAAAGGAGAATGCCTAAAACGTATGGAAAAAGAGTCTTTCAAAGGGGTATCACAAGATTCTTTGTCGACTGTTGCAAATCCAACAGCTTCTTAAATGGAATCGAGTGATGGTCTTCGTTGTCATCCACTGATCATGTTGACATCTTCCTCTTCTCCGATTTGCAAGATGGCCTTCTGAATCATGCGCTTCAGGCGCTTTCGGGAATCGTGGGAGCGGAGCGTGCGGAGCTCTGAGGCTACGAAGTCGCCAAATATCTGGGGATAAAGTGAACTGTTATGGTCTAGGGCGCCTTCTGTAAGTTTTACAATATTTTCACGGTGAGCGGCGGCCAAAATAGAGCATATTAACCTCTCCATGAAAACAATCTCATAACTAAAATAATGCTTTATGTTTTATAAGAAGTGGGCCTGATAGGATCTCCCATCTGATAAGATTACGAACTAACATTCAAACTTGTGCCGTTATTTTAGAATTTTTCGTGTCTTGACCCAGTAATTATTTTATGCAATTATGCATAAAACAATGTTCCTTGGATTCCAACATAATATAATAATTAAAGTTACGCTGTTCAGAAACAACGAAAATATTTGCACTATTGAAATCTTGCAAACCACAAAATCTATGGAACGTACGGAATTTATTTGATGAAATGGGCTCCAAATTCATCAAATATTTAATTGAAATAGGTATTTGAGATTACAGGGCTCCGCTCAATAATAAAGCCTGATCAAATGAATAGTTCATTTTTCAGTAAAGGCCAGGGAGACAGTTTAATTGAAAGGACACCAACATCTGTGATAGAATAGATAGCCATGAAGAATTCCGGGCATGGGAGTGATGGTGATTTGCGAGTGACTGAGTGGGGTGACTACTACACTGATGATTTAACTACTTTTATCGACACGCCTTAAACATTTTGCAAGCAGAAGTGACAAAAAGTCGGCTGTATTAGTCGTATAACGACTAGCTGGACCCACGCAACTTTGTCTGCGTCACATAAAACGAAAGAAAAAAAAATCCCCGTTTTTGCAACATTTTTCATTCCTGCTCCGCTCCTAATGGTGGTAGCGTGATGTTATATAGCCTATAGCCTTCCTCGATAAATGGACTTTCCGACACAAAAAGATTTTTTCAATTCGAACCAGTAGATCCTGAGATTAGCGCGTTCAACCAACCAAACAAACAAACAAACTACCAAACAAACAAACAAACAAACTCTTCTGCTTTATCATATTAGTATAATATTAGTAAAGCTAAAAATAATCCCAAAAGCATGTGGAAAACAATAAAAAATATCACAAACACACATAAAACAAATGTGAGTGCCTCAGAGCTGCTCAATCTACGAGAAGACCCTAATTCATCGTTAAACGATGTGAATCTATTTTTTAGTAATGTAGGCAAAAATATGGCTGCAAATATCATCTCACAGGCACGTTCAACCACCACTCATCCCTATCCTCCTACTCTAGTCAAAGATCGTTGTCTAATCTCCCCTGCCGATTCTCTTGTAATACTGGAGGTTGACGAAGCAGAAGTGGAATCTGTCATACTTCAGTTGCGAGATGATTGTGCTGTGGGATGGGACGGAATATCATCTATACTGTTAAAGAAAAGCCGTCATGTACTGGTCCCACTAATAACGTACCTCTGCAACCGTTGCTTCCAAACAGGTGTATTTCCGGATGCTCTCAAAAAGGCAATAATACACCCTATTCACAAGGGAGGGAACGGAAGCAGTGTCAATAATTACAGGCCAATATCAGTATTGCCAGCCCTCTCTAAAATTCTTGAAAAGATTTTAAACAAACGTCTTAAGAGCTTTTTAGACAACCATAAAATAATTGCTGAGAATCAGTACGGTTTTCGGCAAGGAGTGTCGACAGAAGATGCCGTATTGGATCTTACGCAACAGGTTGCTAAAAAGTTAGACAGTAAATCGAAATGTCTGGCTATCTTACTTGATCTTGCCAAAGCATTTGACACCGTTTCCGTTCCCAAACTTATCGCTAAACTGGAACTCATCGGTGTGCGAGGAATACCACTTGAGATGTTCAAAAATTACCTCAAAAATAGAACACAAGTTGTCAAAATTGACGGACACTACAGTGACGAAGAACTAGTAACCTATGGCGTCCCTCAGGGAAGCATACTTGGACCTACACTTTTCCAAATATACATAAACGACCTGTGCAGGATGTGTATTACCAACTGTAACATCTACGCGTATGCCGATGATACCGCGATACTTGTTTACGGACCTTCATGGGACATGGTCAAGGTTACCGCAGAAGATGCCTTGTGCAAAATAATGAAATGGCTTAGTTTAAACCTCCTGACGCTCAACTTAAGCAAAACAACATACGTCCCCTTCGCAATCCGACGTAACACTGCACCTTCTCATACTTTCACTATAACTGCTCACTCATGCCCCAATTTAAATGAACCCTGTGTCTGTCCAGCACTCACCAGAGCTGACAGTGCAAAGTACCTTGGAGTGCAGATTGATAGCGGCCTAAGGTGGGATAAACAAATTGAAACGATTACCACAAGAACTTTGCGCCTTATACACATCTTTAAGTCCCTTAGAGTTTCAGCAAATTTTGACACACTTAGGATGGTTTATTATGCTCTGTGTCAGTCAGTTCTGTGCTATTGCATAACTGCGTGGGGTGGTGCAACTAAAACTAGTATTCTGAGAGTGGAAAGAGCACAGAGAGTCATTCTAAAAGTCATGACTAAGAAACCTTACAGGTACCCGACCACAGAATTGTACTCGGAATGTAAAGTACTAACGGTACGGCAACTCTATGTGCTCAGATCACTTCTTAGAATACATGCCGGTTTGCCTTTGCCAAATCCAAATAAGCGAGTTAATCTTCTCCCAAGAACACAGCACAAAACTACCTTCGCAACACATCAATTCTACACACTATGTACACACATTTACCAAAAAGTTAATACACAAATAAATATTATAAATTTAAACGTACACAAAATTAAACCCATAGTAACAGAGTGGTTATTACAAAAGGACTATGCCTACACAGAGTCTTTACTCACATACATCACCTAATGACACAAGTACTGTCTAATGTTTAATACTACTAAGTACTGTCTAAGTACTATCTAATAACTAATATCTAATACGCACTTACAAAAACAGGACCCACACGCCTATATCTCACAACCATAAACACGCACACACACTACAACTCATCAGTCACATTCACACACACTCACCTACACACATCACACGTACACTTCACACTACACTGCACACAACAAAATCTATTTGTAAGTTTTTAAATAATTTTGATTAACTACAGTATCGTTCACCTATTGTATCACATTATGTTTAAGGAACTGCTCGGCCGAACACTGTCTCTTAAAATACAGGTGATCCTAGTTTAAGAGGCAGGGTTATATAAATTATTGTACAGATTTTGCAACATTTGTATTGTTTTTAATATGTCTGTAAGTTTTGTTGGTGAATAAACTATTATTATTATTATTATCTCCTTTATTGGTTATATAACTTACTTAATACATTTTTAAATATTCTTAAAAAAAAACATATAAAAACATTTAAAAATATAAAAAATAGGGATCCGCCGGTGTCGGGAGCAGGGTCCAAGTCACCGGTGGTTAGGGTTGCAGAGACAGGAACCTCCTCACAATGCGAGCCGTATCGAGGAGTACTGCCTTCTGAATCAGGCCCTTGATCCAACCGCCTAAAGAGAGCTTCGACAGATGTTCGTCGAGGCTCTTCGCTATCAGGCCATTGGCCGTCACGACAATCGGCACAATGATAACCGAGTTCATATTCCACATGTCGCGAACCTCGTGTGCCAAGTCGAGATACTTCATTTGTTTCTCTTTTTCAGCTTTCACGAGGTTCTCGTCATGAGGGATAGTAACATCGATTATCATTACGCGGCGCGCTGATCGGTCTATCACCACTATGTCAGGCTTATTGGCAACAATAGTCCTGTCAGTAATGATAGACTGATCCCAGTACAACGTGACATGGTCTTTCACAAGAACTGGGTCGGGCACATACTTGTAGTACGGTACCTCAGATTCCACAAGCTTAAATTTCAAGGCAAGTTGCTGGTGAATAATTCTGGCTACTTGGTTGTGCCTGTGCAAGTACTCGCCGTTAGCTAGACGAGAACAACCAGAAATAATATGTCTGATGGACTCACCCGGACAGTGGCATGCCCGACACACGTCAACCGTTCCGTCCTTCATAATATATTTCCGGTAGTTGTTCGTTAACATAACTTCGTCCATAATCGCACAGACAAAACCTTCAGTTTCCCCGAAGAGGTCACCAAAACGTAGCCAGGACACGGACGCTAGAAAATCTACATCGGGCCCATGAAGAGCCCGGTAGAAGCGCCCGTGAAGCTCCTTGCCCTGCCATTCCTTCTTGCGGTCATCGGTAGTAAGTACCACAGGTTTGCGCCAGTTCTCTTTAGCCATGGACAACGGGGTGAGTCCCTTGTCCACTGCGACCACATCTCGGTGCATACCCACGTCGGCTTTTAGAAAATATTCTCTGAGGCTGCACACCTCGCGGTTGTGGAGGGTCTTCGCATTTAAAAAGCCTCGACCCCCGCACTTCCGCGGGATGTACAGTCTCATCACTGACGATCGTGGGTGATGCATCCGGTTTTCGGTCAGCAGTGTACGAACTCTTCTATCCAAGGCGTCGAGTTCGGTCTGTGTCCATTTGAGTATGCCGAAAGAGTACATTAAAACCGGCATGACCCAACCGTTGAAGGCGCGCACCTTGTTCCCACCTGAAAGAAGGCTATTTAATACCTTCTTTAGGCGACCGAAGAAGCGCTCCTTCAACGATTGTTTCATGTCAGTTACGTTAATGCCTAACGCTTCCGACATACCCAAATATTTATAGCTCTCGGATGAGGAAAGGGATCTTAGGTGTATGGAATCCGAGAGTTGAAGTCCCTCGGATCCCATAATCTTCCCTCGCTTTACATACATGACTGCACATTTGTCCACACCAAATTCCATCCCGATGGCGCTACTAAAAGTTTCGGTTACCTTCAGTAGCTCCATCAGTTGCAATTTGTTGGGGGCAAAGAGTTTCAGATCATCCATGTAAAGCAGGTGAGATATAACCTGACCATCTTTCCTCAACCGGTAGCCTAGCCCTGAATTCTCCAGCAATGTGCTTACAGGATTCAGGGCTAAACAGAACCAAAGGGGACTCAGACTGTCGCCCTGGAATATTCCCCGTTTAATCCAAACAGGTTCATCGTTTCCTTGGATCTGTCGACATCCTGGATATCGAAGGACCGTCCTCCATTGCCCCATACATGACTCAAGGAAGGCGCGTAGAGTTGCATCTATCTTGTACAACTCCAGCACCCTCTTGAGCCATGAATGTGGCACCGAGTCGTAGGCCTTCTTATAATCTATCCAGCATGTTGACAGATCCTTGCGGGCTCGACGGACCTGTTGGCTAATGGCCATGTCGATGAGGAGTAGCTCCTTAGTACCACGGGACCCATTCCTACATCCATTTTGAGAGGCAGACATAATTGAGTTACTGTCAACGTGAGTATTAATTTTCGTTCTCAAAATGGATGTAAGAAGTTTATAGACCGTCGACAAACACGTGATCGGTCTATAGTTCTTGGGTTCCGCGGGACTACCTGACTTATGGAGCAGGTGGGTTATACCTGTTGTTAAAAACTGTGGTAAGGACCCAGACTCTAAGGATGACTGGAATTGGGATGCCAGGCAAGTGTGTGAACTACTAAACCACTTGAGCCAGAAGTTATGCAGTCCGTCCGGTCCCGGTGATTTCCAATTCGGTAACGGACGAACTGCTCTGGCTATATCCAGTGGCGTTATTAAAATTGGTTCCATTGTTGGAATAGATTCACACACTCGCTCAACATCACGCATCCAGTCAGCCTCAGAATGACAGACGGGCACCGACCAGATGCTGCGCCAGAAGGAACTCGTGGCGGCATCATCCGGGCGGCACACGTCCGTCATATTTTGCTGAGGTCGCTCCCAAGCTCTGTATACCCACCTTTCATCGCTCTGGAACATGCAATTCTGCGAGTACCGATCAACCCGCCGCTTATACCGCCGTATACGGCTCGCCCATGCATAAACTTTCTGCTTCAGGAAGTCGATGCGCTCTGTGACACGGGACATGTATTCTTGAGGACTGATTTCAGTCCCCGAGAATGCCCGCCTCACAAAACGCATCACACGTGGTCGTGTATTGCCCTCCCTGAAGCAGTGTAGTTTGCCGATGAGTACCCTGGCCCCGTCGATACGGCGCTCAATCCTGCGTTGCCAGGCTGGTACGGCTGGTTTTGGTCGACTAGCCAAGTCACAATTTGGGAACTTGACATTAGCTAAACGACATGCCGCAACAGCCCCGCAAAACAGGATCGAGTGTGTATCAACGAGGTCCTCGCTACTCTCGAATACATTCTTGAGTTGTGAGTCCAGGGCACACACCAACGCCCTATTTTTCTTATGCATGGGTAACCGTGGTAATCGGGGCCTAAGTTCAGCAGAAGTTGATCGATACTCATGAAGTGCATCCTCCAGTGCGCTCCTCAGTCGATCGTTGCACTGGCTACTTACCGTGGCAACCCTATCATCCTCCTCTACAACAGCAGGGTTGGATCGCGGTGGGTTTGCATCAATAGATGAGGCGTGTACCGCGGTTTGTGCCGGAGTTAAGATGATACGGTTGCTCAGTACCTCTGAGCGCAGCCTATCAAGCGCGGCGCCGTCCAACAGGTGATTGCGTTGGATGACCCGCACTTGATCCGATAGTCGTTGAGCTGAGGCGTTGACAGTTGGTTCAAGATCCTGAAACAGAGACAGCATCCTAACACGGTACGCAGTGAGGTTAGTCCCCCCCTCTGTAGACCCATAGTATGCGCGCATGACGTTCTCGTTCATTAGTTGAGTCCATTTCATGCGCTGCACACAACCACCGGTAGCGGGGACCCGGCTCGGGGCCTGTTGGCCCCTAAGTCCCAAGCTCTTCGGTGGCCGGCCTCTCCCCGCACGACGTACAGGTGTTGGCGACGTCGGCGGAGAGAAATATTCGTCACTCGAGCTCGACGCAACTGCCGCAACCGGTGACACTGGTGATCCGGGGTCCGGTGGCGGCGAGGCGGAGCTGAGCGACGAGTCCGGGGATGGAATAAGTGCGCGTCGGGAGGCAGCTCTCGTAATCATTTTGTTCAAATATCATCTCATCAATCTTCGTTTTTCCAAATGTTATTATTATCTCCTTTATTCGTTGTATATCTTACTTGATACATTTTTAAATATTCTTAAAAAAACATATAAAAACATTTAAAAATATAAAAAATAGGGATCCGCCGGTGTCGGGAGCAGGGTCCAAGTCACCGGTGGTTAGGGTTGCAGAGACAGGAACCTCCTCACAATGCGAGCCGTATCGAGGAGTACTGCCTTCTGAATCAGGCCCTTGATCCAACCGCCTAAAGAGAGCTTCGACAGATGTTCGTCGAGGCTCTTGGCTATCAGGCCATTGGCCGTCACGACAATCGGCACAATGATAACCGAGTTCATATTCCACATGTCGCGAACCTCGTGTGCCAAGTCGAGATACTTCATTTGTTTCTCTTTCTCAGCTTTCACGAGGTTCTCGTCATGAGGGATAGTAACATCGATTATCATTACGCGGCGCGCTGATCGGTCTATCACCACTATGTCAGGCTTATTGGCAACAATAGTCCTGTCAGTAATGATAGACTGATCCCAGTACAGCGTGACATGGTCATGGTTATTATTATTATTATTATAGATGTCCGCAGGCGTAGATGTGTTCTTATGTGGAAACGACGAATCAAAAAACTTATGGTGGATGCCATAAGGTAGCCCGCAAAATATTAAAACAAAGGAGAATGACCAAAAGCGTATGTAACATGGTAAAAATGTCCACCGCTAACGAAACCTATTTTACGAATAGTCTAAGAAATACTGAGACATTCTTACGTTTTCTTGCAATTTGCCGATCAGTGTCACGCTGTTTGTTGAACAAAATATAACTCGCGGCCCTTGCGAGTCCCAAGTCCAGCAGAGGGCAGATCTAGGCTGGTGATTAATGAGTAAGCTATTTTCCTACCCTAAACATCATCTTACCTGACATTCATCAGCATTTTCTCCAGGCCTAATCCTTGGCGTAGGTTCTTCAGGCCACATGAGGGGATTGGCACTGGGTGGCAAAGGCAGGGGGGCTGATGCCGCAACCCTGAGGGGCTTGTGCACACGTCTGCTGGGGCTGTTGCTGGAGCTGTTACCGTTGGCGTTGTTCTGGGCTAGCGCGTGTGCCCGCGCAGCTGCTCCAAACGCCTCTTCTTCCTCGGCTTGAAATTCCGCAAGCTGAGTGAGAAAAATACTAAGTAAGAGAGTGGAGAAAGTTATTCACTAAGTTTCTCCAATAAAAGTGAACTCCATTAGCACAACAACACCGCTTTTAAGAGCTGTAAATATTTCATAGCATTAACAACTCCTGAACGCAGATTACACTGACGTGTGACGTCACGTTCTTACCATAGCGTATCTACCGTTCAATTATATTTGTAGGGAACCATAACAAGGGAAATCATACGTGCCTCAAAAACGTACCTTAAGTCAATTGTCTGCGGTCTTAATTCGTTTGACTTCGCACGTCTATTCCTCGCAGTAGGTTTTCATTAGATAGCCATGTGACGTTTATAGGGCAAGGTAATTTAGATCTTATAAACATGACGGTAAAGTTCAGTTTTAACTAAACAATCGAACTTCATCAAGTTTAATTCCGTAAATGAAAACAATAATAAGCCGGTGCCTACGTACCTATGAGAACATTATCTTTCGACATTTGTTTCCAAATATAACATCACGTGGCGTTCTAGATACCTATTATACATATATTTTGCATTCAAATTAAACACGTCGATACCTAGGTAGGTGGTAGGTAGGTAGGTAGTTTACTTTGAGTAAAAGTACATATTTTTCTTTCTCTAGCCAAGGTATGTAGGGCAATTATGAGGATACCTATCTAGAATTAAAAAAAAAAGAATTGTGTTTACAAATTTTTACATCCTTAATCTGCACTGGAAACGACATTCCACTTAAAAATAAACGTGCAAGGTGCAAAAATTAACGAAAATTTATTGGAAATTTAGTAAAAACATGGAATGTTTTAAATAGGTAATGATTTTAATAGTTATTCGGAAATTAGTTTTTACTACTCAAATATAAACAAACAACACTAGATAAAAGTCAAGTGATAAAATCCAAGCACGCTGGCATCAAAAACGCAATCACGCAAAATTGTAAACAAAGATAAAAAGTTATCGAGCGCGCAACAGATAGTTCACACGCCGCGCAGCAGAACTAGGTACCTACCTACTTACCTCTATGTTAAGTGCGTCAGTCTCCAGAGGTTCCGTAGCGGGCGTTCGCACCAGGAACGCGAGTGCGTCAAAGTACTCCCACCCACTACGCACAACTTGGCGCCGCTTTATTTTCCGCAACTCATTGTTGAACTGTGTCCGCAAATTGTGTATCTTTCTGCTCATCTCCTCGGAATTTGTACCAAACATTTCCGCCAGAAATTCCAACTTCGACTGACGCGCCTCCCGGACCTTGTTCAACGGATGCTTTATGTCCCACAACTCCTTACACTCCCTCTCCATTGTGTCAATCAACTTCATCGTATTATCAGAGTTCCAGTGCACTTTAAATTTATCATACTTCAAATCTCGCCTCGAATACTCCCTCTCACTCTCCGAGTCCACTTCTATTTTCGGAGAATACAGTATATCGAAGGAATTTGAATTTGAATCCATCATAAATGTCGAAATTGACGTTGTAACATCGAAAGCGCTCTAGCGAGACTGAGGGGCATGGCGGGCGAGAGCGGCGAGACCGGTGTCTGGCGGAACGGCAACGTCGCTTACGTAATAATAGCCGCGCGACGTTGCGAGCCGGAACGATAGCGCATTTGCGTTGCATAGCACTGACTTCAAGGCGCTAAACAGGCTAAAAAGCTGAACCATATACCCATATTAGTGGCTATTAGCGCCAGATGTATTAACAAAGGAAGTTTTGTCGGGGGTTTAGCCGCCATAGTTGAAAGTGGGCTAAGCAGATACAAACCACGATCAAAAGTGAAAGCGCGGGACGATAGTACGAAACGGAGATTTGCCTTTGGAAATGTGATATGTATCGAGTAACACACGCAAGAATACGAATACTATACAAAAGTACATAACCACCTATGGGTGGTTACCCATAGATGTATAAAAGTTAATCTTAGTTGAACAATCTAGAGGACTCGTAATGAATATCGGGAGGGAAATAAAGACAACGAGGAACACGTGCTGCATGAAAGTCATCAAAGACGATCATAAAATGTGTCCTGTTTATAGTATAAGCAACGTTTCGTCTGTTGATATTCATCGTCACATGACATATTGAGGAGCATGTCTATGCATTAACATACCCAGTGTTTGTAAGAATCAAACAAAGTAGACAGAACCAACCTGCATCCTATGCAGTGGAGTACAGGCATTACAGCCCACTTTTTTGTTGATTAGTGAGATAAATATTGTATATGAAGCTAATAAATACTAAGTTTGCACAAAATTAACGTAAACATCACACAAAATTTACAACCACATACTCGTAAATGTTTAAATTATGATCAGAATCTAATTAATAAAAAAAAAACGTTTCCGAAGCGTTTAGTATCAAACTGAACTAAAAAACTTACTGCAATCTGATCAAATTAAATAGTAAGATCGACATAACAACTGTCCACAATAAAATAAATAACTCCCACTACAACAAAACAAATAACAACGAGCAACCTGAAAACAGTGGAACGAGAAAATTCCATTTTAATAGAAAAAGCACTCACTTCTACTGTAAAAGGCAGGCATTTCCTTTGAGCTCGTTCGCTCCTATCTTTTCATTTGACAATGATATCCGTGTAGAATTCCAATACAGGATGTAACCGAGAGCAGTCCCGGATATTCCCGGGAAAGCGGGCAGCTGAATGGGAAGCATTTGTGCAATTTAATAACAAATATCGGGACGGGACGGGAACTCGAACGGGATATGACGTGGCTAGGGCTGACAATATTTCATTTTGCAATTAATTTATTATGAATGTTGCTTGGTATTGTGAACAATTTGGTGTACGCCTGGAGATTAAGAGGCCTGCGTAGCATGAGTTTTTCATACAAACTTTACACCAAAATAATTTGTAAACCAAACATAGTCTTAAGGTAGTGTGCATTTATTTCGATTAGATTACAAAATATATAGGTTCCCAAACACATATTTATAATGGACACTGATTTAAACAAGAGTTATGAAAAAAAATATATTTTCTATAGAAAATGTTAAATTCCTCATATCCCGCCATTATATCATTCTCCTTTCAAAATATTTATTTGGGAACATAGATATTCTATAACCCAATCTAAATATATACACACTACCTTAAGAATATACTAGATTTTCATATTATTTTGGTATTACGAAATATGAAAAGCGCATGCTCCTTAATCAAGCTATACAAAACCAGTTTATGCGGATTATACGGACAATTTATACAAAGCGAGGCCATTTTATACTGGAAATGTATAGCTTGATGTGTTGCCGACAACTAAAACTTACTTCTACACAAAGAGTACAGTAACTATAGAGAGAAAGAGTGACAACTCTGTGGTAAAATTTGCATGTATGGAAAGTGCTGCTGCCTGAGTTTGGTGGGTGAACTAAAGTTCAGATTTACACACACTTACCTAAGGTACTTACTCGTATGTGTGTGTACTGTGTATTCATACCTTTACGTATGTGTGAGCTTCATAGTATGCATGCATACTTCGGTAATATATCTGTTCAAAACAATAAAAAACAAATGAACTAAAAATAAAACAAATAACAAGTAATAATTTTAACAGAATTAGCTGAAATAAACTCGGGAAGCACCTCAACGTCTTACGTCATGGCCCAATGGCGACTATGACTATGACTATGAACTCAGTTTGACAGACAAGACGGCTGTCAAGTTTGGTTATCCCACCAAACTCCAGATGTCGCTGTCGTCTATGTAAATTGATGACAGTGCTAAGTGTGCCCCCCTGCTTCTACAGCACACGTAGCATGAGCATGACCACCGTAGAAACGGTTTTGTCGACGGAAATATCGACAAAATTACAGATTATAGACAGATTTCTATAGTCGTAAGCATGGCGGGCGATGTTATAAATGTAGAAAAGAAATATCAGTCAGTCTTCAGTCGACAAAACTCTATAACGTCAAGCACGACGTAAATGTTTCCCTACTTTTGACACTTGGGAATAGAAACATTTCTTCTCAACAAATGTCAAATAGTCTACATCACATGAGACTTAGACAATACTCTTTTTATTACTATTATTATGTTTCTTGATCTTTGCAGGTACATTGATTTTAAAAACATGTCGGTATACTGCGTCGCCGTCCCCTCACTTAACTATAAAATACAAAATGACTATTAGGGAGAAACATCGGAACACCATTTACTTTACTAATTGGAATACCCAAGAATTTGCGTGTTACTGTTTTCTGCCTTTTTTAATAAGAATGTAGCAACGGTACATCCGTACATATAAAATTCCGACACAACATGCAAACGGGAGCAATATCCCGGACAAAGGATAAATTAAATGGGACGCGTCGCGTTACAAGTGACCAGTTAAATGACAAATAAATACAGGACAAAGGGGTTACACGAGGGTAACCCTGTCATTACTTGGGTACCGCCGCAAACAATGAAATTTTAATACCCGAGTGATTCAAATTTTATGATTTTTGTTCCTTTGTTCGTTGTAATGTAATTATTGCTTCAAATAAACCTACTTCTAAAAGTGATTCAGGGAAATTAAGTTTTTGAAACAGTTTCTTTTAATGAGTTGTCCAAAGTAATTTAGCTCCCATGAGTGTAAAAAAAATCAAATCAGTAGTTCCGATTATTTACACCATGTACCCATACATACTTACTATGATCGATGTTCACCGAAGAGATAACGGTCTTTTTATCCAAAAACAGCTGTCACTGTGACATGTTCCCATAAAAAATGTGTTTTAACAGCCGTTTTTAGATAATCAGACCGTCAGCTTTTTGGTGAACATGGACTTAAGTCTAGAACTTTAGCATATGAAGGGTGTACAACACCTCTTCACGAAGCCAAAAGGTACTTGTTCTCCCGGTCATTGCGATAATTTTTTTGTTCTACACCATACCTGGGAACCTTCTAGTTACGGAGATATGGGGGGTCAAAGTTACAACTTTTTGACAAGTTTTTTTTAAATACAAGTTTTATTTGTAAAATTTTGTTTTTTAACACCTTCACGACCCCCGTACTATTCAATCCATCCATCACCACAATGTCTTAAGTGCGTTACATTGAGTTCTATCACAAAACATGATTTATAACCTCAAAAAAAAAAGTTGTTTCCCAGCAATATTTTTTGGGTAAAGTTACTTAGTTTCATGTACAGAATACTTGTTTAAACGCTTTGTGATGAGGTGGTTTACACCCTGTATGAATGAAAATTCTCTGTTTTTTACTCAAACGAACACCAGGTTTTTCTGCAATCTGAAACAGGAAAATTACGTTCACTTATTCAGTATTTTGTCCCTGCTTATACATCGAGATTTCAGTACCTACCTGCAACTTCACTTCAGAATGTGATACAGGGATTTATTGGGCAATGGCACAAATGAAATGGGTCGCGTTAGAATTGGTCAATTAAGTACATGACAAATAAAAAACATGAACGGGATTACGGGACAGACACGAAACCCTCCGGGCTCTGTACAGTGGCCACGTGTCACAGAATTAGCGGGATATTTCGGAATGCATTTGGTTTTCGAATCGAAGTTGTTCACGCTGTTTAATTATTCATATAATTTTCTCCCGATGTTGTGGTGATTGTGTTCCGTGTTATTCATCTGTCATTCAGTTGTTAAATGATAAAGGAGACAATTTTTTTTTTCGAGGATTAGTTTCCCACATAAATTCTAGCATATAATAATGAAACTTACATTGATTTCTTCCTTATAACCTCTAGATTCTAGTGGTTTAATTAGCTTAGCATTATCTAACCGGAATAAATGCGAACAATCTGCAAAAACACTTACGAAAACCAAAATAAACAGAAAAAGTAAATGTCAAAATAATGAAGTTGTCTGTCAATCACAAAAAAGTGGGTTTATAACGTTTCATGCCACGTTGATTGTTTAAACCACCTATGCGATTTTAGTGTAAACCTATAAAAATGGCATTAAAAATGCTCATAGTTTAATAATATTTATTTTTATATTCTTTCTGATTCTATAATAATTATATAGCACATATGATTTCCAACGGATAGGTACCGTACTTTTTTAGTAAACAGAAAAACGCCCCTATACACGTAAGTATTTGCTGTCAAATGACATTGACCACAACAGGAATGATTTGACTCGCAAAAAAATATCATAACATAGCTTATTTATTATGATTTTAAGATTCCGTTTTCATTTCTACGTAATATTTCCTTTAAAACCATAGTAAAATGGTTACTTTTTTTTGGTGTTATTATGAATAATAAATGCAACGACCAGGTGGGCCCAAAAAAAACTATCTCCTTTATATTTTTCACTGAGGTAAATTAAAATTTCGAGAATATGGCGTAGTAAGAAAGAAACGAACGAAAGAAAGAAAACATTGATTTGGCACATGACGTGACAGAGCATACACCAAACAAAAATATGTAAAAACTTAAAACTACACTATATAAAACTTAAAACTAAACAGAAAAACGGTAATTTTGATTGAGAAAATTTTAAATCCGTATTGAGTTGTTTGATTTTGGCACAGAGGAAGACCATGACCTGGGTAACGATAGTAATATATCTTATTACGAGGGACTAACCGAAGCCATTATATACCCGAGGTGGTTTGACTCCCGAGCCTGCGAGGGAGTCAATGAAAGCGAGGCTATAGGTATTAAATTGGCGTTTAATTTCGACATGCAGACGATAAACATGAGTAAATCACCATGTCTGTAGAATACATCAAGACTGCGACCCATCGGCCAGGGTCGTCACGCAGTGGGTGCCAGAAGACGGGCATCGTTGCTACGGGAAGCCCAGAAAACGATGGCGTGACGATTTAGTGGAAGCATTTCTGTCAGATTGGCCGAACAAATTCGCGCAGGGAGAAGAATAGAAGGCTATGGGGTAGGCTTTTGCCCAGCAGAGAGTCAATATAATTAAGTAGTCTAAAAAAAGAAACAAACTTAAAATGTCCGTAAACTCAAATTGCAACTGTCGTTCTTTGAAAGTTGTATGAAACGACTATTACTGATCTGAGATAGGTAGGTTGCCAATTTGTTAACTTATGGGGAAAATGGCGGCGAAATGGACTTTTTTCGGTTTTTTCCAATTGGCAGGTCAGTGTGTGTGTGTAGTAGGTATGTTGATTGGGATATGATTTGTGACCATAACACGTAGGTATGTGGTTACAGAATTGTATTCTTCAATACAATAAACTTTCTTAGTTCATTGAATCTCATTGAATGTCTACTTTATGTCCTAGAACCAAAAATTTGAAGACATGTGACATCTACCAAACCGCACTGGGCCTACGTGGTGGATTTTAGCCCATACTGATTGTCGTGGAGTTGCGGTCACCAGCCCGTTGTACTTA
This sequence comes from Xestia c-nigrum, assembly GCA_916618015.1. Taxonomy (NCBI): domain Eukaryota; kingdom Metazoa; phylum Arthropoda; class Insecta; order Lepidoptera; family Noctuidae; genus Xestia; species Xestia c-nigrum. The sequence goes on along the minus strand of OU745255.1, from coordinate 17,551,791 downwards.
CAATACAATACAATATAATACAATACAATACAAAAATAGCTGCAAACAGAAACCTAAAAAAATGAATTTTGCGGGTAACCCTGATGTTTCCCCCCTTAACATTTAATTTGCAATACTGTTCAAATTAAACAAAAGAGTAGTAATAATATCATAAATGCGGCCTCAAACATTTGAATCATGACGATGGCTCCGATACAGAGGCAACCGTAGACATTCGACTGTTTAATCAATATTCCATTAACTTTATATCCGCAATCAACTATCCAATGGCCACCGGTATGCTACCGCGGACACGTCAGTAACACACACATTATAGTTGAGCTCGAAATATTCTGCTCTGAATGAGTGAATTATGTAAGTTTTCGTGACTAGGTAATGTTTGTTGATGGTTGTATTATCTTGTACCGAGTCGTTGGTAGTCGCAAGAGCGATTTATTTTTTCTTCTTGCGATTTGGCATCTCGCAGTTCATCACAGAGAGGTCTTCATCTGCTTAACCGGACTATTCTGTAGGAGCCTTGAATGTAAGGCCTCCAGCCAGGGCGAAAAACTTACCAACAACTACACGCCTCGGCTTAGGGCGTCGCTGGGATAGGACAGCAAAGGGAGAGGCTGATTGGTGTCATTATCTAGGGACTGGTTTTTTACTACAGGCTCAGCCACGCGGACTGGCACGAGCAAGGGACAGGAGATGCTGAGCATGAGTCCTGAGTTCGATTCCAGGTATGGAAACGAGTTTTTAAGTTTTCCCTGCTAGGATTTTTCCGTAGAAGCCACGGAGTCTAGGTTTGTTCGATGATAATAGGCTCACCCCTCCTACTTAGGCATAACTGGTGAAATGTGGGTGTCCTATTAGGTTCTGAATAACTTTACTGTTAGGTATTATTTAGTCCGCCGTGTCCTCGTCGCGGCGATCGGCGGCGGCGACCTCTCGCGTCCGGCCCTGGTTCAATCCATGGTCCGGAGCGAGACGGAATGAGAAGCCGTCGCCTCCTTCTGCGAAGCAGTCATGCTAGCGAAGGAGGTGGCGGAACGAGAGAGGGAGAGATTCTCTCTTCCCGGCTGCCCGCGGGAGACGCACCGGGCGTCGGGGACCACGTGGTGGCTACCGGCCACCGTAGATGCGGGCCTGTGGACGGTTGGCTATGGGCTACCCATTGCCCGCAAAAAATGAACTAACATGCAAACTTTTATACTTGATAATGTGGGACGGGAGCCGAAATACAACATATTGTATTTTTGTTCGTCTACCCTACTCATTCAGACTTTTTGGACGGTGATGTCCCTGTTATCTTTTTTTTCTAGCTAGTGAAATTTTTCGTCGTGATTGAATAGATATCCATTACAAGGATATCCCACTATTTTTATAGACAATACGTCCATAAAAATGGTAGGGACATATCCCACAAATTGTATTCCAAGTCCTGGCCACTCTATGCAATGTCAAACGTCCGACATTCCCGAGTCACGTGCTATGATTATGACGTGTGGTCTGTACCTATTGTTCTCTGCACCGAGAACATTGTTTATTATTAATGACTTAGGTGCATGTTCACCGAAAAGATAACGGTTTGATTATCTAAAGCTAAGCACAGCTGTTTAAGGGACATGTTCCCCTATAAAAAATGTATTTTAAACACCTGTTTTTAGATAATCAGAACGTCATCTTTTTGGTGAATATGAACTTTAATCCATTATAAACAACCCTATGTTTTTAATATCGATGCTAACCACAGTGAGGCAAATGTTTGAATCGGCTTTCTGTCTTTAAATTAATTGTATTATTCCTCCTTGCGGAGCTTGTGGCTAAATAATATCAGCCGCTCGGGTCGATCTTTAGGTTAAGCCATGCTCTCCTAGGTTGGTCTGTGGATGGGTGACCACCCTTACATACCGAGTTTCCTCCGTGCCTCGGAAAACACGATTAAGGCGTCGGTCCCGGCTGGCATTTGTCCACCTTTGACATTCGTTACAGGTAGTCAGTGGCCCCAAAAGTCTGACACCAGTCTTATAGTATTTCCCAGTATTAAGTGTGTTGTGGAGGTCAGATAGGCTGTCGCTTCTTGTAAAATACTGGTATTCAGCTGCATCCGGTTAGACTGGAAGCCGATCCGAACATAGTTGGGAAAAGGCTAGGCAGATGATGATTTCTTCCTGCCTGACATCATTACGTCAAGCCAAGTGTCATGTCTTCCTCCGTATCAGTATAATCAGCGTATAATGTTGCAACTGTTGGGACACCACCGTTCCCCCCTTTTCGATAAGAGGGCCAGAATCAATCACGTGGGCCCAGTGCAATTTGGTGGATATCATATGTTCTGGATTTTTGGTTTCTACGACATGCCAGTTTCCTCACTGTGGTTTGGGCCGAACTGGTCCCAACCATAGAATGGGTCTACCGAGGTTTTGGATCCTACCAAGCATTTAACATTGTCAGTTATTTCATAACGATTACTTTGAAAACGGTAAAGAGAAAATATTTATTACAATGTATAAATATAAAACTCGTGGTAAATAATAAAAAAACATGCGGGGCAGTCTTTGGAAACTGCGATAGAAATGAAAACTATGTAATCTATACCACAGATGACAGATAACTCACTCCATACAAAATGTTCAATACCTACCGCTATAATAGCCTACACTTTTAATTCACTAGACGCTGCGAACGAAAATGTACCTCACCTTACTAACGTAAAGTGGGTTTTGCTTTGTAGATCGCGCAGTCGCGTGGATATTGCGGATTGCTAGGGCTGCCTCTGTCGACGAAGATGTTAGTAGGGATTTTTATTAAAGGTACGTTATAAAATAAAACATGTTTAAAATGTATCAGAATTTATAATTATTTTAACGGAATGTATAAAAAAGAATTGTTAAAAAAAATTGCATAGAGGTGTTTTATTTTGATGTAATGATTTTTTTTTTTTCCCTTCTTTAAATTCCCGATTGTTAACGTAGAGAATATTCGAAATCGGTCAAATAGTTTTAATAAGTTATCTTTGGGGAATATGCGTAGCTACGTACGCGCCGCGCGCCTTTTGACAACCCACTGCGCTATGGGTTACCGGTTGCCCGGCGCTCGGTAGGTGATAAGCGCGTGTAAGTACATGGAGTGTAGTATCTGTAATCTGTGTCTATGCTGCTACGGATTGTGCCCTGCGTACGCCTAAATGGTGCTACGACGTAGCGGATCGGCTACGAGTGCTACGAAGGGATAGGTAAACCGTCACCTATCCCTTCGTAGCACGCGAGTTCTATGATTTTTGTTCACCCAAAAAGTTGTTATTGTTGTTATTGAAGTTTTCACTTCAATAACCACTCGGGTCGATCTTTAGGTTAAGCCGCGCTTGCTCAGGTTGGTCTGTGGATGGGTGACCACCCATTACATATCGAGTTTCCTCCGCGCCTCGGAATACTCGGAAAGCACGTTAAGCCACTGGACCCGGCTGTCAATTAGAGATGTTTGACAGTCGTTACAAGTAGTCAGTATTCCGAAAGTCTGACCACCAGTCTTACCCAGAGGTAAGTAACTTATAACCCAACGTTAAGACTGGGTTGTGGAGGTCATATAGGCAGTCGCTCCATGTACAATACTGGTATTCAGTTACATCCAGTAAGACTGGTGGACAACCTCAACAAATTTGAGAATAGACCAGACAAGGTGGATGATGATAAGTCATAAGTCATTTATTTCAGAACAAAATACATTGTGTAGAAATTTTATAAAATGAAACCTTAAAAACATAACAGTCGGAAAAAAAACATGTAAAGATAATAAAAATAACAAATTCAAAACGATAATAGTCCATTCCCATTCAAATGAAAATAATTTACAATATAACAAATGGTCAAATAAAAAGGGAAAACTGAAATCAAATTAGTCTTTTTTCCTAAGAATAATGCAATGAAATAAAAAATAAATTGTGTTAAAAAGATTAATAACATGTCGTTTAATTTTCTGTGAATAATGAATGTGTAATGTCCTACTAATATTATAAATGTGAAAGTTTGTAAGTATGGATGTATGTGTGGATTTTTGTTACTCTTTCACGCAAAAACTACTGAACGGATTTGGATCAAATTTAGCACACAGATAGTTTATTACCTGGATTAACACATAGGATACTTTTTATCCCGGTAATAAGATCCAGTGGGATAATTTCAAACTTCACGCGGGCGAAGCCGCTGGCAGAAGCTAGTGTAAATATATTTTTTCCTTCAAAGGATAATTTTAAACCTGGCTTATCGTTTTATCCGCCTGGCTCGTGAGTATCTACATCATTAGGTATGTCGGTATTCTCTGTCGGCTCCTTGACTACTGTTTATGACGCCCCGATATCGTAATCGTTAATGACTTCCACTTAACTCATTAACTCTGGGTGTAAAATACGGTATTTTTTATATATATTTTTTTTTTTTTTTTTTTTTTTTTTTTTTGCTTTTCCCCGTTCATGGGAACAACGGGATCTTGTTGGTCTTCTTTTCTCATTCATGCCAGTTCTCTCATTTATTCCTCTCGCACTTTCATGCTTCATACTTTATCTTTCTGTCATACATCCTTTCATTCTTAGCCGGGTGGGACTCCCGCTATTCTAACTGATTTTTGTTTTATCTTTCTTTATTTAGGGTATTCAGTATACAACTCTTGTTTTATTTACAGATTTTTCTTAGGTATTAACAATTTCTTTCCTTATGTCTATTTATTACTTTCCTTATGTCTATTTATTACTTTCCTCTTGTCTATTTATTACTAATAATATACTTATTTGCTAACAATTTCTTTCCTTATGTATTAACAATTTCTTTCCTTATGTCTATTCATTACTTTCCTTATGTCTATTTATTACTAATAATATACTTATTTGCTAACAACATTTTAATACTATTAACTGTCTAATTTACATATCAAGCTTAATTTTAACTAATTAGTTTTACAGAAATATAAACTTCCTTATTCTACGACTTATACAATATAACATTTATCTTAATTCTTATTGATCTTGTATCTTCAAAAACAAAAACAATTCTTGGATATGGTTTTACCTATTAGATTTGTATCGGCTATTTGGTCAGATTTCCGAAATGTAATACGGGCTTATGTGAGTTTCTTTTGCGATTTTAACTATTTAATTTCCTACTTGTTGTGGCAATAATATATATATATACTTTATTATACTATATATATTGTCGTTTCTTGAACCGGGGTTTTACTTTTCTGAGCTTAATCAAGTGTAGATTGGAGTGTGTGTTTGGTGTTTTGTGTGTGTTTGTGATATATTCGTATATATTATTATATATTTTGTATATCTGTGCATGTTTGTGTACTTTGGTTTCCATGAATCTGTACTCCCAGTTTGTGTTGCTGTATTGGTGTGTTCGTATGTATGTTGTGTGTGTTATGTAAGCCCTAAGTAACAGTTTAGGCGTACGCCGTTGTCGTCCGAGCCAGATAGTCCCACTTTTTTCGGACCGGGCAATCCACGCTGAAGGCGTTGTGGTCGGTCCTCTGAAGCTTTGAGTGCGTACAGTTGCAGCACTGCGGTCCACTACCGGCAACAAATTCCGCGCACTTCTCTCGTAAGTGCGGTCCTCCGCAGTGGCTACATCTGTCCGCACCCTCAGTGCAAAATTTCCGACCATGTCCGAACGCCAGACATTTCGTGCATTGGATGAGCGGCGACTGGTCCTCTACCCTGACCCTTTGCAGGTCAAGGTAAAGGGCCCCAGCCTCCGTCATCCTCTGCCATACTATTGGTCTGACTTGGACGACAACGTGCGCAGTCTTGGGGTTCCTTGTTCTCTTTTTATACTTGATGGCTATTTCTTTGTCCTCTTGGCCCAAGTCCCGAAAGATGTTTTCGTTCTGTGAATAGAGCGCCTTCACTAGCTCGTCGTCGTCGCTGTCCAAGAAGACGTCTTTTAGGACGACGAGCGGGTTTTTGTTTATCATGGGCGCTACTATTAACCCTCCACCTCGGCTCTCAATTCTTTTCTTCACTTTTATGAGCTCCTCCTCTGTGTCGCACCCCAGTATGACCGTCTGGTTCTTTGCCTTACGGACTTTGTTTATTTTAAGGCCAGTACTCCTGGCATCGACCGCCACCTTCACTCTAGCAAGCACCTCGTCAGCAGTCTCCTGACTGCCTTCGAGGGTGACCGCCACCGAGTGAAGAGCCGGTCGACGCCCGGGTTTGGCTGCAGTCACGTTGGCGTAGGACTGCGAGTCAGGTTTTGGCTCGCATGCTACTTCCCTAATGGCCTCCTTTAGTAAGTCAGTTCTGGTGGCGATCTCACCGGCAACGCCATCGATCTTGTCCTCGAGGACAGCCGCGGCCCGACCAGTGACCTTGACCCATTCTGACGTATGGTCCAAGGTCGCCTGGACCGCGTCGACCTTCTCACTGACCCCGAGAACCCTATCGACGATGTCAGCACCGCAATCGTCATATCGTTCGGTCATGTCCTGCACTCCTTGTAGAACTCTCCCTTCGAGGTCGTTCAGGCGCGTGTTCAGGTTTGTCTCCACCTTTTCCAGCCTTTCCAGGATGTGCTCCGGTAATCCGGGTGAATTAGGCATGGTGTTGTTTTTGGTAGGTGGGACTGTTTTGGGTACAGTTTCCATTATATTATATATTCATATCAGTTGATAGCACTTCACTTTTATTGTAATGTATATTTATTAATAGAAACTTTGTGAATTCAAATGTACCTATGTGGTTAGTGCATTTACCGTCTTTTGAGTAAGAAAAAATATCACTTAGATATAAATTGTATGTTGGGGTATTAATCGGGCCGCGTCCTAATTCTGCCAAAACGATTGTTGCAAACATTTTGTTCGGTGAAGCCAAACGCATCGCGTTCGCGCCGATAGATGGCGCTTTCGGTTCTCCCGAACAAATGAGTAACTTGAACTCTCGAATTGTATAGAGTATTCTCTTGAACGATCACATTTGACCGCGTCCTAAGCAAAGCGATCGTCAGCGTGAATACACAAATAAACGGTGAAGGAAAACATCGTGGGGAAACCGGCATGTCCTAGAACCAAAAAATCGAAAACATGTGACATCTACCAACACGCACTGGGCCCGCGTGGTGGATTATAGCCCATACGCAAAATACACGCTTTGACGTGGAGTTGCGGACACCAGCCCGGTGTACAATACAAAACAATACAATACAATCACTCATTTTCGGAAAACTGGAATGCACTCTGTGTTAACACGACGGTCGAGTGTTTGCGCAATGATCGCTTTAGTTAGGTCTCGAAGAGGTGGAAGAAAATTCGTCCCAAGCACTTGATTTGATAATAAGTTGAATAGGACATCCACTTGTTGCATGTCGTGTCACCATCATTTTTCCCGTCGAACACATAGATAAGAAATGGTTGCCAGGTTACAGAGTTGATTAGACTCTTTGGTCAAGTGTCTTGTCTCTGCGTCACCCAAAGGCGGACTAGTAGATATAGCCTACGGCATTAAGTCCGCCTCTGTACTATGTGCTTGAAGTGTTGAATAAATAAAATAATAACAGTCTGATTATCTAAAAACAGCTGTCAATGTGACATGTTCCCATACAAAAATGTGTTTTAAACAGCTGTTTTTAGATAATCGTCCGTCATCTTTTTGGTGAACATGGACCTTAGTCAACTAGCCGTTATGGGTGATAATGATACTGTAATAAAATTAACAATTACTAACACTACGGCCGCGACTTCGTTCGCTAAAATTGTGATAGCTCGGCTAATTTGCATGATATCAATATGATTTCAAACTTATGTTACTCGTTATAGAAGTAGCTTTCTAATGGTGAAAGAATTTTGCAAATCGTTTAAGTAGTTCTTGAGTTAAATCATATCTTTATTGTATCTTATCTTTCCTCTGTATAATATTTTTAGTGTAGGTTATGGGAAGCTTTTGATATTTAGGATGAGCTGGATTCCTTCAATTAAGATAAAGGACTGGCCCAGTAACTTCACATATATAAAAATATCGCTGGACAAATAAACATAGTGGGACATTTTACACACAACGCCATCTAGTGCCACACTAAGCAACGAGGCTTATGATGTGGACACCAGATAGTTGACATAGATACTTTTTGTTTGTAAATACATAGTTATTATACATATAAACATCCATGACTCGGAAACAAATGTCCGTGCTCATCACACAAACATTTGCTACCAGGATTCGTACCCGAGAACCTAAGAACGTAAGGCAGCTTCACTACCACTACGCTATTCGGGTAAAAGTATGGAGAACTTTACCCTGCAGTGAGGAAACCCATGGTATCTACTCATCATCATATCAGCCGAAAGACGCCCACTGCTGGACATAGGGCTCCCCCAAGTGCCGCCACATTGAGCGGTCCCTTGCGACTCGCATCCACCGGATTCCCGCGGCCTTCACCAGGTCATCGGTCTACCTAGTGGGAGGTCTTCCAACGCATCGTCTTCCGGTTCGCGGTCACCACTCCAGAACTTTTCAGCCCCAACGGCCATCCGTTCTGCGAGCAATGTGCCCTGCCCACTCCCACTTAAGTTTAGCAATTCTTTGGGCTACGTCGGTGACCTTGATTCTCTTGCGGATGTCTTCATTTCTGATTCGATCACGCAAGGAAACTCCGAGCATAGCCCCCTCCATTGCCTTTTGGCATACTTTAAGCCGTTTGATAAGCTTTATTAGTACCTACCTACTGCTTACCTAATAATACGAGTCCTCATCAAAAACTCATCACAATACCTAACTTATGAAAACCATAACAACAGCAACCCCTCAATTCAAACAAGAAACGTGACCAAAGAAAAACTTTCACATTCAAATACCCAGCAAAGCAAAAAACTTTTACGAAAACTCAAATGAATGTAAAAGTCAAAAACTTTTACTAAGGGACTCTTCAAAGTCCCACAAGTGTCGTATATTAATTAAAACTAGACGACGCGTCGGCTACCCCCTTCCCTCCCCCCGACTTCAGGGATGCCCTGCACCCCCCCGCTACCATCGTGTGCACGGAGGATAGCGAGGGAGAGTGCCGGATTAATATCTAAATAATGAGAATGATGCCACGCCCTCACTATGGTAGTGATAGCAAAAAAAAACTACATTTATAAACTTGGAGTGGTTTCAACTAATAAAATTCTCATAAAACTTGCAGACGCTGCAAAATCGGAGTAGGATTTTAAAATATTATGTTATGGATTAAGTTCAATAAGCAACGTTGGTAAGCAGACAGAAAGGCCCTTTTGAAAAATCATCTCATCTTTAAACCCTGGTTGTTGATAGCTTATAATCACGGTTCACAACTGTATTTAAAATGTCACTAACGGAATATCTTCCGTGATGGTAATAAGGTGTTGAAGTTACATTTTAAGTTTCGACTCATCTTTTTCTTAAGATCATCAACATCTGGTTTAGCTGGTTTAAATAAAAAATGAACAGGACGCCGCGCGTTCCATTTATTTCGGTCACGCAGAAAGTCGGGAAAAGCCAATTACTGACAGCCAGTTACCGATCAGCGTCCTGCATAGCTCCATCTCTTTCCCACGGTGAGTTATGATTAAAATAATACTATCCGGTATAATAGGTGTAAGTAGGGTTGCCAGGTGTTAGGATAAAGCAGGACATACGTAGGATTTTTGATTGCTTGTCCGGCCAAAATAAGCGGCATCCGGCCTGTTAGGATTAGGTAGGATTTTTCAATTTCGAAATTCGCGCGCGGATCGAGATCGAATCACGCCGAACGAGTATCGGCGCGACGCGGGGCGCGGCGACCGGCGGCCGCGCGCTTGGCTAGCCGATACTCGTGACAAAATCCGGATTTTTCGACCGAATGTTAGGACAAAAAAAAATAGTTTTACACTTTTTATAAAAAAATGGACAAAAAAACAAGATGTCCGGATTTTTTACCCAAATGTCAGGACAAACTCACAGGTCTGTCCGGCTTTTGCGTCTGAGGACCTGGCAACCCTAGGTGTAAGTAGGTAGGATGGAGTCTCCTAATATCGGCCGCCTCCTAATATCGGCCGTTTCGAGAAAATGGAACATAACTATAAAAATATCCCTTAAATCATAATAGTTTTAATGCAAAAAGTGACTCTATATCCCTCCGCATAACCTCCCATATTTTGATGCGAGTGCATCAATATTTGAACGTTCAGTAGGCAAAAGAGCACGCGCAGGTGCGGACATGCGTCGTTTGGTATCATTGCCGAGTCAAATCCCTGAGTGGACGCATTGCGAGGATAAGTATTTGAAGGGAACTAAACATACCTATGGTATTACATTTTATTTTTTCATGAAGAATAACAGTCCAAGTACCTTTTACATTGCATGTTTTTACATTTTTTTTGTCTATTTAATGAAATAATCGCGGGGCCGAGATCAGGGATCGATATTATTGACAAATCTCAATATCGGCCGGGTGGCCGATATTGGGGAAATGCATGAAAGTGTTGAACAACATGTTTAGCTATTTTATATGTTAGCAGTAACGTCAATAAGGTTAAAAATGAAACAACAGCTCAGTTTGATAACTAGATCTTAACGTCGGCCGCCTTAAAACGATTTTTATCAACTACGGCCGATATAAAGGGAATCGATGCGTAATAACGGCCACCTTAATATTGGGAACAAACAACGTTAGGGAAGAAGAAAAAGAATTGAAGAGAATAAAGCGGAGAGAGAGAGACAAAAACTGGATATGAGTATAAAAAATAAACCAGCCAAAGAAAAAAAAGTAGTAGAGTTTATTTAAAGGACAGAAATCGCGAAACTGACCTCACTGGTTTAGCTTCTCAAGACAAGTTTGGAAAAAGAGAAAGTTCTTTGTGCTGGCTGTGAAGAAGAACTAATTAGTGATGTTGAAGAAGATGAAGACAATAGTAGATTGTATCATAAGGGAGCAAAATAATATTTTTACGGCGAGGGCGCTTTTTTGAATCCAGAGCGAAGTGAGGGATTCTATAGTAGAATCCCGAGCGTAGCGAGGGATTCTTTAGTAGAATCCTGAACGTAGCGAGGGATTCAAAGTACGTCGCCCGAGCCAAAAATATATTTTGCGCCCGAGTGATACACTCTACTTTTCATCACCCACTATGAGAAAATAAAAGGCGCCTCATATTTTATTGTAATATTGATATTTAATGAAACAGAGTAACAACTAAATTGAAATTAAGTAGTATCTAATAATAAAACAACTAAAAACTTATATTTACATTTGAGACATTTTCACAATTTTGAAAATTAATTGTTACAGTTTTATTAGGAATAGAGATTGTTGTAGATTTAATTTTATTCTGCGTGTTTGAAATAATGTCAGAATGTGGCTCATTTTGAGGAAAATGTGACGGTGAATCTCTTTGTTTGGATGTAGATGGGCGCGGCGACAGTGGTATGGATGGATTAACTGAAGGTTGCAATTTAATGTTTTCCACGATGCGTTCACATGTTTTCGCCTTGTTCTCAATGGAATCTTCTATATATCCCTCTGCTACAGCACTCGACTTCCATCCTCCATGTCGCTTGAGAACAGTTAAGTCCGCTCCAGAATCTGCCAACAGGGTAGCAGAAGTGCGACGAAAACAATGTCCTGTATATAGCTTGATATCTGGTAACTTCAAATAAGTAGCGATTTCTTGTGGCATGTAAGAAATTTTATTTTTTCCCATAACTTGTTTGAAGCACTTGCCATTTTGATAACGGATGAAAAACCGATTGGTCTTTATATCAGCAGGACGCAGGTCCAGGTATTTCTGTACAATAGTTTTGTATTCTCCTCGGATTACGAAGGATCGGTCAATTTTTGTTTTTGTGTCTGTCAGCTTTACTAACAGTAAATTATCCGAGTGATTTTCGACATCATCAACAGTTATTTTTAAAAGTTCATTGCCACGACAAGCTCCATGTACTCCGAAAATTAAAGCCACCTGTAACAAAACCGAATGTGAATAAGACAAGTACCTATCTATCGAAGTACAGGTTACAATAAAATGCGCATTTTAAAACTGGTTATACTTTACTAATCCACCATATATACATACATAGTTACTTACTTTTACGGCAAGAAAGATGTTGTCGGGTGCCTCATTAAGGAAAGTCTCCACGTTTTTGACTGAGAACACTTTGGATTTTTTAGGTTTAAATCCATCAGACATCCTCTTCAGATACGCTATTAATTTCGAATATGTGTCCAGTTTTACGTCGTTATTGGAACTGACTGTTGATTTTAGCATTGAGTAGGTACTCCAAAGTGTGGAAGGTTGTTTAGTTTTGGCTAAGTACTGGAAGTAGGCCAAAAACACAGATTCTGAAAAATTCTTGGCGCCTCTTGAATTTCTCCATTCAATAAAATTACCATAAGTTTTCATATATTTCTCCCGGGATTTTGCAGGTAGTAGAATTATCCATCACATTTCTTGCGTCAGTTCTAATACTATCAGGAGTTAATTCTATACTTTCACTGTCACTTGAAGAACTCATTTTTCAAAACAAAATCATGAATTTCTATCAATCCGTGAAAATTGACGAAAACGCGGGCTATAGTTCGCGCGTTTTTAATTTTATTTCTTTTTTTTTTGTATTCAGCCGGCGCGCGGCGCTACTATGGGCCGTCGCACCAGCCAGTCTTTATTCAAACAATATTTGCGTTCGATTTCTTGGGCGCTGAACACAAGATGTTCCAAATTCAAAAAGTGCGCGGCAAAGATAATTGCGGCGCACTTATAAAGAGGATTAAAAACTCATTACTGCCCGCTAAAAGTTTCTTATAGAAAACACCACCTTTTTGTGCACTTAAAGGGGAACCAAGTCGTCTTTTTCGAATAGATGGGATGAAAAAACATTGGATGCGACATATGCCACTTACACAGTCCACCGTGGGCGAATTATATTGATGTGGCTAAAGATTTTTTTTGTACTTACATCCGAGTCTTAAAAAACTTTTTTGCAAAAAATAAAACCGACTTCAAAAAAAAAACAAAAAAGTGAAAAATAACTTAAGCTTCTGAAGTCGGTGACCTTTGTTTGATTGCTTTAATATTTTTTGTCACCGACTTCAGAAGCTTAAGTTATTTTTCACTTTTTTGTTTTTTTTTTGAAGTCGGTTTTATTTTTTGCAAAAAAGTTTTTATTTTTCACTTTTTAGTGGTTCACATGTGCTTGATAAACATGGAAAGTGCATACCGTTGCAATTACAACAAGCCCAAACACGACTAGGACACATTGTCTCATTATGGAGTTCCGTGACTCTTGGCTTCATCATCAGATCTGATGGTAGAATGGTTCTTATTGAACACAAATGCTTCACTTGTTGTAGAAAATACCAAAATCGCAACACGTTTTCATATAAAATTTGAAGAGTTCCCTCGATTTCGCCAAGATTCCATCATCAGATCCCAACTTGGTGGCTACGGGACCATTTGGAAAGAATACCCTTTCCAACAAAAAAAAGAATTTTCCAAATCGGGTGGCAAGCGACGGAGTTATGCCCGAACAAACATAAAAAAAAAAAATAGAAACATTCGAATTGAGAACCTCCTCCTTTTTTAGAAGTCGGTTAAAAATTAAAATAATTTCTGTTATTACTCGTGTAAACTAAAGATCGCAATGATTCAACATTCCTAAAAAAAAAATGAGAAAGAAACTCCAAAAACAAATTATTATAAATAAAAAATATTTCCAAATCAAGTGAATCAAATAAGAAATCTTAACTTTAAGGAATAAATAGTGCATTAAAGAAAAAAAACTTAATGAAAATGAATGTAATTATAGAAAAGAGTTAAAAAAAAGTGATTTGTACCTGAGTTGAAATATAAAAAGTTATCATTTTTTATTTTAGCAGTTCATTGACCTTGCATCGCCTTAGAAAACGTATGGCCGATATTAGGGTTACAGGCGGCGGATATAAGGGTGTTAAAGGCCGATATTAAGGGAAATCACCATATTCGGAAAGAAACATCTATATTTAAAAAAATAACAAAATATTCATAATTTCGCGAATGTAGTAATGGAGTTTCAGTATCCCTTTACCCAAAAAAGGCATTGCAAGAAAGCAAACACAATTACCGTAAAAATTACAAGCAGTCAAAGTTCAAAAAAAGTTGACATGGCCGATAATTGGTGCCACCACCTACGTGATATTTAGCATGTTTAGCATGCTATTAGCTACTTACTTAAAATAATATTAAACTTACAAATCAAAAGAAAGATTAATAATTTAAAAACAAAATCTGCTAACCATGTTTTCTTTACGTATTTTCACAACACAATTAATTCAGCATGTTTTCTTGTTACTATAGGCACAGATGCCATCACATCAAGCTCGAAATGTCAAATTTTCGCAATCAAAGTTGAACCTAATGCTTTAGCAATAAAGTTGATAATCCAGCAAAAACAATGTCAGATTGTAGAAGCTTGATGTTGCTGGGGTCCTTATATTCACTTAAAATTATGTTCAACTTATTATAAAACAAAAGAAATTTAAAAACAAAAACTACGAAGCTCTTCCACATGTTTTAAACACAAATAATTCACTGCCTAAAAATAATCCTCTCTTCTTTTGCAGACCATCCGGCACCATATCTCTCGAGACAGGTCTCGACATCGGGGCGAACTCGAAGCGAAGCGACGGCGGAAAAAATGTCGTTCCCTGTGATTTACCACCTGTCACCCTACCTACCCTGCATCCACTATCGCAGGATAATGTTCACGCTTCGATTGATGAGCCCCGATATTGGATAGGGTTAGCTGGTAGCTCGTTCTTTATTGATGGTAGCGAATTGGTGTTGATAGAAGACAGATTTGGCGGTAGATTTATGCGAGGACTGCCAAGTTATGTTTTTGGCGTTTTTGGATCTGTGAAATGTGTCGTCAAAGATATCAAAAAATATGGCGAAGTCCAGCCGTGGGCCGTGGGAGGAGACTAGTCTATGGAGTACTGAATGAGTCTACCATATCAGACAAAACCATTCCAATCTGTATGGTTCTTTCTTTAAAAGACCATCTCAGGGTTCTATCTGCATAGTTCTCATGTGAGTTGAGCAAGATTATGTCTGGACTAAAAGAGGCTACCTCTGAGTTTGTTTCGGCTGTTTCTTCTCAGATTAGTCACAGCGTCACAGCGGCCCCATCTAGTTTAAACAAAATTACCTAGGTATAAAAGTATTTGTAAAAACCTATTTGCAAAATAAACATCATTTATCTTGGGAATCATGTCTCATCTTCTCCTACAAGTTTTAGCTACCCAATGTTCAGTGTCTGCCTTCCAAATCTTTCCACTTTTGGCGGTTTTGTGACATGGCTATCTAGATTTTTTTCTCACGATTGTATGGGTGTCATTTATCAAACTCTTGACAAGTTTATTTTCAGCCGCATGACATGACTACTTCTACCACTTCTCTAATCTCTCTCTGATAAATGCAATATCTTTCCAAAATAAGGCTTAATTTTTGACACGGCCTAAAACTGACAGTCGGTCCTTTTGTCCTTTTTTCCGTTTTTTTGGCTAAATAATAACAGCCGCTCGGGCCGATCTTTAGGTTAAGCCGTGCTTGCCTAGGTTGGTTTCTGGATGGGTGACCACCTTACATACCGAGTTCCTTCCATGCCTTGGAATGGTCCCGGTTGTCATTTGTCCATCTTTTGCAATCGTTACAGGTAGTCAGTGGCCCAAAAAGTCTGACAACCAATCTTACCAAGTGGTATCGTATATTACCCAGTATGAATGGATTGTGGAGGTCAGATAGGCAGTCATTCCGTTTAAAATACCGGTATTCAGCTGCATCTGGTTAGACTGGAAGGCGACCCCAACATAGTTGAGAAAAGGCTAGGCAAATGGTGAGAAATGAAGCTGTGCGTGTTGATTCACAAGACAACTAAGCTACAATAGAAGACATAACAGGAAGAGGATCTAAACCATTTGACATTTCATCAACGATAACGATAACAGAATCGAGCCAAATGGCATGATGAACGATTGACATTCATACGGTAAATGCCGAAAATGTAAAACAAACCTTACGTCAACCCTAAAATCGTAGTACAAATACGACAGCCTTCAGTTTACTTATTTTAAGCCCTCAGAACTGCATAAAACGTATAAGAAGATACCATTAAATTAACAATCTGTCTTATCTTTACATCTCTCTGCTGGCAGTATAAGTTTTTTAGGCCCTAGGCAATAGCTTATCATTAAACCTGATATGATACGTTATCGTCTGTACCACTTTATACAGTAACTTCGCAGATACGCAGACTGGGAAAAGTTCTTAATGAATACTACATGCAGTTTGTTTGCGAATTCCTTAGCTTATAAATAGATTATTCTAATCCACAAGTCTATCTATGCTCAGTTTCTAAGGTCCTCAGTAGGTAAACTTTCGATAATAGTATGACCAAGCTGTTTCTTATTAGATAATAAAAATTACCATGTGCCATGATTTCGAGGTAATTGCACTATTTGTGTGTGATAGATAGGTAATAGCCACATGATATTGCTTTAATTTAAAAACAAATCCCGCGATCATGGCGTTTGTATAACAGCGTCGAAGTATCGGAATATCATTATAATTGAAAATCACAGATGATATAATACCGTAAGTGGCAATGTTAGTTTATTGTTTGCTAGTTTATTCTTTTTGCTACCTCTAAAAATAACGCCACTGCGATTATCTTCAGTTTATTTGGATTAAAAACGGTTATTTTTGGATTAAAAACGGTTCCAAAATACCGGTATTTAGGGGTTCCGGTACCTATACCGCAACAGGAACCAGAACCTAAATTGGAACCTTTTTTTATTCTTAGGCAAAGCGAGTCCAAGCTTGTCTTTTGAGGTGCGGAACGAAGTTAAACTGAAAGAAAAGGTATGGTATGCTAAGCACGCTCCGAACACCATCCCTCCTTCCTTTCCTTTCCTTTTCTGTTTCTGGTCCTTTAAACCGGTGACAAGGAATCGGTATAAAATAATCCGATTTAAAGGTTCTAGGAACCGGTATTAAGAACCGGTACATCAGAACCCAAACCGGAACTGTACCGAAAAGAAGAACCTTTATGAGAACCTTAATGAAGAACTAGAACCGAAATTGGTACCGGTTTTCAACCCCTGGCTGTAATTACCTTTAAGGAAAAGGCAAACCTTAGAGCTTGCAATGTTCAAAAGAGCAACCTCATGAAAAGCTTATTTACCCATCACAAACGATTTTTCACCTCATTTCCATGATATTAGAGCAACTCTTTCCACACTTTGAAAGAACCCGTTCGAAACCGCTCCTAGACCTGTCGAAGTGACAAATGTAATGGAAGTTCATTAGGCCATTATCTAAGTGTAGTGAAAGATTCAAGATACCCCAGGACGAAGACACCTTTAATCTTCGATGAAAAGTTTTTACACTTTTTGCAAGGAAAGAAAAAGTAAAAGAACAGAAAAAGTAAATGTACTTTATGTTTATTATGTGTGTTATGTATGTATACGAATATGATCATAGTTGGATTTAAAATAAATTAAATTTATTGATTGATTGATTTAATTTTAGGTTACGACTTTTTTTTAAATTTTGTTTATTTTTTATTTGAATAAAAAAATCACCGACTCAACGAAGAAGAAGAAGTCTGTAACGAAGTGAAGAAATGAATGTTTATTTTATTAAATAGATAGAATAGAATAGATCGAGTCTAATATAGGCTTAATTTTGGATATTGCAACTGGCTGTGCACACAGTTAACTTTCTCAAGCACACACATTTTACTATCGTCTGTCTGCCCAGATTTCGACTGGCGTTGTTTATTTATAGTTAGTTATCTATGTAGGTAACATACTAGATAGAATATTAGATTATTATTTTATCTGCTGGTTATCGGAGAAAACTCACTAAAAATATGTTTTTTTTCATGGATTCTCTAATTATGGCTCCATCTTATTGTTAATACTTAACCAAAATACTCCATACAATTCTTTAAATACCTTGTTGAATGAGGAAGATTTCATTTTTAATCAAATTAGGTAGAGTAAGTGCTTAGATCTTTTTTCTCATCAAATTACTTGTGTTCTTTTTTCGTATTTTCCATAACTTCCTTAATTCAATTTGTTTCTACAAAAAGGAAATAATTAACATAACAGTCACTTTGTTTAATTGAATGTTCAGACGAATTGAATCGGAAAACATTTTGATTCAAACGTAGATGGCGCTAGTTACACCATCGAGACGCTTGAGGAAAACTCCAAGGTGATTGTAAGTCCTTGTTGTCGCTTATTCTTTATTTTTTCTACTTCACATTAAGTGTTATTTATTAGTATTCTTAGAACATTAGTTAAAATTTATGTAAATCATTTAATCTGTAGTATTGAGATTTATTCATTTTTTTGCTAGAATGTTCAAGACCCATTGTTAGAAGATATCAGATCAGAGGTAGGTATCCCAAACTTTCAACAACCCATAATCATATTATCACATATCACAGATAATTAAATTATTTATGAGCACCCTCAACGAAATTCTTTCCCTAAAATGCCAAGTCCGAACCGCATACCTGTCGATCCTTGTCCGAAGTCGCAAAAAACACGAGCAATCTCGAAACACATTTTAATAGCCGTTATTTAGCCGACCGGTGACGGCACAAAGGCGGTTATTTATCGCACGCCCTCTCTCATTGCTTCGCCGAAGCACGCTTCAAAAACAACCTACATGCTCACAAAATTTTCAAAAACTAACCTTATTGCCGCGAGTTACAGTTACATTTTAATTAGCATTCGAAACGAATACGACGTTCGAATTCAAACACGCGAGACTAGTAATCATTCGATGTCCGATTCCAGTTTGTCTTATCGGTTTTGTTTCTGCATTCGATTAGCAGCCTTAACAAGTTGAGCAAAGGGTTCAATGTGAGGTTGTGTTTTCCACGGGAATAATATTCATGTTTCGTCTGGAAGTCCGATAATGAATCGGCGTCGGCGACGAACAAGTTCGGTCGATTCGCACCGTTTTCATGTACAGGTGTATTTCAAGACTCCGACGAGAATTATAATTCGTGCCGCAATTAGAGATTGAGAAGTTTAATTTGTTTTCTGTCTTATTAGGATGATTGATCACTTATTTGTTCGGAATGAACGTGTTAAAGATGACGTTAGAAGATAATCTTGCTGTTCAATTTGAACGAAAGGTGTTATTATGGGTAATTTCAATTAATAACAACATGGTCTCTATTTTACAAAATATCATGAGAACACAAAAACAGCTGTTTATTACTTAGATACGATGTACAGTAACAGTACATAACTAATGTTGTATGTAGTATGTGTAATTTGAAATTAAGCTTGTCAGCTAGTGCTGCTTACTATTCCACGTTTCTCTCTTCATTTCCCTTTATTCATTTTCCCCAAAAAGCGATTGACTCGTTTAGCCATGATAGCGAAGATTTTCCTCTTTGTAATCCTGATAATCCTACTAACATTTAATTTTCATCAATATCCTCAGCTGGTGTGATACTTACGGCCCTGCCCCTACTAACGGCCAAACTATCACTTTTCAAAGCACCACTTAGCAGGACAAATTCATGACCACCAACCTACAAATACAACTGATGCACCAACAATTGTCATTTTAGACTGATTGAATCGATATTTAGAAAAAAATATACATGACATAGCTTCGTATTTCATTACATTAATGTTTGCAAAGGTAACAGTAATAAGATCAAAAACTGTATCAAAGAAGACGAGTCGATTCTCAAAAAAACAAATCCTTATAGGAAAAGAAACTACAAAATCCAATAGCATTATCGGATTATCCGACCTTTTCTGCTCCACACGAGTCAAACAACCGTAACCCGTAAATAAACTAAACCGTAAACACATCACGCGAATCTATCCCGTCGCATTTTTCACTGCTCTAAACGAAATAAATCCCCTCAAAGGCAGAAACCGCAAAATAAAGCAAAACACACGAGGTGCCAACATCATTTATTCACTACAAAGAGAAATCGGGGGCGGAAGCCGTGAAATTGAAAGAAAGCCACGAGTATAAAAAAATAAATAAAGTACTTGTACTGGAAAATGTTGGGGTAGACGAAGAAATGAAAGGGTCTGAAGAGAATCTCGAAATAACAGCGAATATTAAGGAAAACAAGCAATTGAGTTAAGTTTTAACTCGTGGGGTGCTTGAATCGAAAGTGGGTGTCAAAATTTTGCTTTCATCTGTTTTTCTGGCTTGTTGCCAGGTAAGCTATTTTAAATGAACTCTTCGTGTCTCCATTGACTAGTGAAGCGGTTGCTTCATTCATGAGAGCCGAGAAGTTGCTAAAACTTATTTTGTTTCAAATTGGGAATGTAATTATATTTGTATTATAGTGTTGATGAAACGGGTATTTTTGTTATGTGTAGTACCGAGTATAACAATAGTGGTGATCGTCAGTGCCAAGATGTACATGGATGTACATCCTAATATCTTGGCACTATGAAGCCTAACTTGGCGGTCTGTCCAGAATGATCGAGGATTACTCGTAAAGTAAGCTCTGATATTACACCCCATTCCATTGTTATAAATGTATGTTACTTTAAAAGCTCGAATACTGATAATTCTTAGGATTCACTACAAGGATGTGTTAATAAATCTTAGATTTTATGTAAAATAAGACTAGTTTTTGAGTTTTTCATAAGACACATGCTAGGCCTATCATCAAAGTACCGCAGTTTACTGCTGGACTATAGGTTTCTTCAAACGGACGCTCCTTAACCCGCCCCTTACCCCAGTTGCTATCAGAAGACACCCTGCGAAGATAATCGCTCCATCGAGCCTGAGGGCGTCCCACCGGGGCCACCGGTGTTACTCTTGCCGATTGGCGGTCTACACTCAAGAACATCCCCAACGGTCATCGGATCTACGACTAATTTAAACAGGTTACCTATTACTCGTTTTAACAAAGAGAATAGTTAAAATCAAAATCAAAGCATTTATTTCAAGTATACCAGTTACAGGCACTTTTGAATTGTCGAAACAAAATTGAACATTAAATGTAGCTACAGTCCCAGTCACAAGGCATAAAAACTGTGAAAGTACTGTAGTGGCCCATTCCCTAGCGTAGATCTCAATGGAGAAAAACACGGACAAATTCCATGGACACTTTCTTAAATCAAAATATTGATACAAAATCTTGGTTACATCATTCATGCTGAGATGGTACATTATGCGAGAACAATGTAGCAAGAAAAGTAATGTAAAGTTGGTTTCGTGTGTATCAAGACTTGCCGAGTGAATGAAAAATTTTAAATTTTCACAGAATAGCTCGATCTTGGTCTATTTGACCCTAGGTGGTAAAACTCTTCTCTTGGTTTTGCTGGAGAATGCTGGATGGTGCTGTAATTAAAATAAAAATAAAAAAAAGTTTATTGCTTCAACTTAGATAACTTATTATTTGTTTACAATGGAGAGAATCCTTTTAAGCAAGGAGTATGCTTGTTTTAGGTCGGTTTATACAGTGACATATACACGATGAAAAACACAATTTATGAAAATCACTACAAACAAATTTCTTTTCACGAAAATGCGAAGTAGTTTTGTCTAACAACACAATTCTACTTTTGTCTCCCGCAATCTCCACAGAAAGGTTTTCCCCAGAGAGTTATCTTTTTGTCAATCCCAGACACCGCGATCCCATATGCAAACATTTGGAAATTTTATTTATACTTGGAAATAAAACTGATTTCGGCGCTGAGTGGAATATAAAGTAGACGATATAGTGTTTATGGTATATTTTATGTTTTATTGGTTCATTGGATTATCCACCTAGATATTTATATCTTTTCAAATATTCTATATTAGGACCACATCATAGTGGTTATATGGTTCACATAAAAGATTTAGCTGTAATCTACAAAAGTAATCAACTCATTCATGAAAGGAAGTAGGAAACAATTCAAGAGAGACAAAGGCTCTTTTTTCCTCCGAGAGCTCAGGAAAAAGATAACAAGCAAAAGATACCGGTGACTGAAAAAATTGTTTGTACATTGCTTGTCGTAGTCATATGGCAAAATAATAATGCGACTAAGAAAAGTTTTGGGAATGAATGTGCGATTGCTATAAGTGCAGAGGAAAATCAATGAAGAAACTGTGCAGAAAATGATATGACTAGAAAGGTGGTCTCACGAGTTTTTTACGATGTTCGGGTTGTAGACGGTATGAAAAAAGAAAAAATAGGAGGCAGCTAAGCAAATATTGAAATAAACTTCGTACTACATAAATCGATGCGCGATGTGAAAATTTTAAAGCATGCAGAAGACTTTCTAAACAAGACAAACGCCGGAAAAATGTTAATAAATGCGAGACAAAGTGAGCTTTCAGACATGATCTAACAAGTTGACGTATCCTGAGAATTCGAGCAAATAGAGGTTTCGATCCGGTTACATTTGCATGAACAATACGATAAAAGCAATCCTGTTGATTGATGTTAAAGGCTTGGGTGTGCATTTGTGCTATTTGTTGAATCTAGTCAATATTGAAGGGTCCTAAATATACACCTTGTTCCTGAGGATATACATTAATTTTGAATAATACTTCTATAGCTCTTGTTAAACATATCGTACAAAGGAAGTAGTAGTTTAAATGGCATAGTTTTTAAGTTATTGGTCATTTAAGTTTAACCAATTTAATTATGTTGTGCTGTGAGAAAGAGTCTTTATTTGTGAGATGTTGCTACTTTGTGCAACCAAAGCTATCAAACTGAATTTCATATTGCAATGTTAAAGTACACTTGTGAACAAAATAACCTAAGTTAGAGGCATTTTGTGTCGTGTTGTGATAAAATGAGTTTGTAATCTAAGATAAACACGATATGTTTTTACTTATTGCCACTAAAAGTGAAAAAAATGGTAAAAAAAGAAAAGTAAAGAATGGTCAATTTAATGGTCTGAATAACATGCGGTGTATATGCATAGCTAAGGTAAATAATAGTTGAGCTTTGTATTTGTAACGAAGCAAATGTATTTCAAAAGTCGCTACTTCTATATTTTATTAATATGCTTATGTTTCTTCACGTGACTTACGAGTCAATTTCGACCTACTTCTAAGGAAGTGGTTCTAATAAATACTTTTTCTTCTTCTTGTTCTAATGAAACTTTGCATGTTTAGGTCCTAGTTCGGATGATGTAGGTACCTTGGAGCAGGATCAGACGATGCAGTAGGATCGAGGAGGTGGCTAACGTAACTCTTCAGTAACTAAGGTCGTTTTATTTTACGTCAGCCTGATCTGGCCCATTGCTATGCAAAGGCCTCCCCCATGGCTTTGCCCTTCCTACCAAACCGTCTAGAACAAGTCTAGATCGTCACGCCAGCGTTTTTTGGGCCTGCCTCGGTTACGAGGGCCGTCTTCAGGCACCCACTGTGTGACTATCTTCGCCCATCTGTCCGGCCCCAACCTAGAGACGTGACCCGCCCAGTCCCATTTCAGCTTCGCAGACTTATTGCCAACATCGGCGATACCTGTCTTTGACCGTATTAAGGTGTTGCGCATTCGATCGGAGAGTCTAATATTTAGAATGCTACGTTCCATCGCTCTTTGGCAAACGTTGACTAAGGCAGTTAATCGATCCGGGGTTGCGGGCCTGTCCGAAAGAGATACCGTGGCCGCGGAACATAAAGGGCGAGGAAGGAACATGGATGGGTTTTAGTCAGTAAAAGTCTGACACTCCCTCCCACTCCGCACACTCTGGGCAAAGTTATTTGATGATTTCCCATCCTAAAAACAAAAAAGGTTAAATCGATTTAATTTGGGTTGGTTTTAAAAAGTTTTTGTATCTAATTGGTTTCACCTAATAAACTATCAGATGATGGAGGCCGAATACGAGAGCCATGGTTCCGGTCGAAGAGCGATGTGTGGACGAGGTTGTGATAGCTGAGTGGGTTTTTCGCCTATGCTGTCAATGATAAAAACCACCGGTAAGTAGAAAGTTTGAATAATTTTTCTTCTTATTCCTCTTATGTGCAACTTTCTTATTTCTTTTAATTTTATAAACCAGAGCTAAGCTACTTTGCTCTATCGAAACCCTCACGTTGGTGGGCTTAATTAATTCAACGACTGTGGTAAAGCAAAACGTACCTACTTACCTACCTAACAGAAACCAATAAATAAGACTTCTCTATCTCCCCATAACCGTTTAATACGAGTTAAACTAAATTGCTCATTAATTTATTGGCTAAGCAAATAAGATAGGATACATTAAATCACCTTAACACAAATTGCCCGCGCGCATAATCTTTGAATTACTAATATCATTACAAAATCACGACTATTAATCTCACATCAAAGGCTTCATAAATCATTGAGGGGACCCATCCTCCAATAGGGTAAGCAGAAACTAAAACAAGTACTACAATCCTTCAACATTCACACATCTCAAACTCGTATCGATGTTTAAAAATAGAACGTTGAGAGCTCATCAGTAGTCTGCGCGCGCGCCGGCGCGAACCTTCGGGGGAACAATAACTAGCTGTTCGGCCGCCGGTGTCGAAACACGAGGTCGCACGAAGGTGAGCCGAGTGCTAACACCACGATCACGACATACGCACACATAGACAGATGCATATATTTATAACAACCAGAGTTCTAGACCCGTGAAACTGTCCCACCCTCCCCTTATTGATCCCTCTTTTCCTCTACATGCGGGGGGACACTATAGGTCAAGTGACACTGGCTGCCTAAATCCATGTGTGTGGTATTTACGTATAGCCCCGTCTGTGTATGTATATTGTAACGTCACGCACACAAACGAAGCCTCGGCACGCAAAAGCAAAACATGCTGTCGAAAATTTTATGTATGGTCAGCAAACAGAGTTGTTTATTTGATTTTCTTTAAAATACGTTTCATTTACTTAATCGTTTTACCTCTGCTGAGACTGAATTGGTTGGATGAGAGATATATTGTGGAAATGTTGTTGCAGCTCAGTATCTCTAATGAATAGAAAATGTATCTTGAGAAAATCTGCAGCTAAACCAAAATAAACAAATTCTATGAAAAGTATTTTAGTATAAAATCATTTTATCACGGCTGCACTAAAACATAACATCCAATAATTTTAAAATCCGGATCAACTTCTATACCATCAATTCTTTAAAACTCTAATACTGGTAGTCAGACACTGTTATAATGGTGATTCTTCGTATGAAAATTCTCAGCTGGCTTAATACTTCGGTACTTCCACGAGATTCACAGTGATAGAAGCACAGCTCTTTAACTGCAAGTTTTGCCGTCAAGAAAGGTGGACATTGTATGTGTTGCAGTTCCGTAAATTTCATCCGTTTTATCAAGATGTCTCCAATTTACCAAATTAGTGTTCCATCTGCCACTGTTCAGAGTCAAATCAGTCATTTCCAAATACCACGCAATATTTGTAAGTTGGATAGTGATGATTATGAATTCTCCTATTTTAAGTTGCATCTTCCACCAGGGTTTAATTCTGGTACTTTTTTGCCTTTGTAAATCTTCGACTCGAATAGGCTAGTTTCCACCTTGCAAATCTATTTACACCGTCAGTTGGAGTACGTATTAGAAAAGAATGGACAAGTGTTTTTGGTTTTTCTAAATCAATGTATATTGACAAAGATAAAACGCATCAAAACTCGGGAGTCAGCTCGAGACGTCAGAACGCACTTAAAATTATGCCCCGGCGTGACGTATTGATAATTTTAAAAGCGTCGTATCTTCGTCAATTTTAGATTACGTAACAATAGAAAAAATACGGGTCAAATATTTTTTGCTAATCTATCTAACGGACTATTAGTTTTTTTTAGGACATACCTTAGCCTAATTCTCACCTGTCAGGTGCAAGAATTATTACCCAAATAGCCCTGCAGAAGTGACAAAATCAACCAAAACCTAATACGTGCTAATCAATAAATTGCTCAAGAGCATTAAAAAGGAATTAAGAAATAACTCACGAAAACAAAATCCAACGTCATACACAATGTAATATCCAAAACTGGTATGCTGTCCGTCCTCCCCGAGCGAGCTCAATAGGGCGTCATTTGCATTGGTAATGTGACCGCTTGCGTATTGGTAAACAGAGTGATTTACCGCGCCTTGCTGCGACTAGCGACAGCCTCGCCGCCGCGCCGCGCGCTCTGTCATAACACTCTCGGCGATCAATCATGTTTGTGTGGTCTCGAGCTTTTCATGTAATGTTTTAGGTACTTTTGTCGATTGTAGGTACGTTTCATTGAGCAAGAAGAGGACTGTATAATACACAGTAGTTTCACCTTAGGTTTTATACAAGTACCTGCACACTAATTAAATAGCACAGCTGTCAACTGCCTCCACAAATGTATTTTGACCTTTAATAATAAAAAAAACAGTTTTTTAAAACATCTTGTTTTAATCTTAAAATAATGAGCAAAATATTTACTGTCTAGACTTATTGCAGTCAATACACACATAAATTATATAATTACTGTCGTCATTTGAATTGATAATAAGGCTTCATTCGTATTGGTAAACAGTGATTAACTAAGCCTTGACGCGAGTTGTGACAGCCGCGTCGCCGCAGACTTTTCCATAACACTCTCGACGATCAATCAAGTTTGTGTGGTCTGTAGCTTTTCATGTAATGTTTTAGGTACTTTGGTAGATTTTGGGAACGTTTTATTTGGCAGGACTAGGACTTTATATTCACACATACTTCAATTACATTTGACCCTCTTGTACAGCATCAACTAATTCCTAAGATCAGTAATTTGTCTTCATGTGTAGATCAGTAAAAAGGATATTAGAACTGTCTGTTATTCACACTTACAGTTATGTTAAAATCTATTATGACTGCCCCTCGTAAACTCACACCTTTGAGTTCTACTTTAACCTATAACAATCTGAGTAACTACCTGTAAGAATCTTGTATACAATCGTTTTATTTTTAACTATGTTAAGCACTAATTTGAATTCACAGAGAACCCTTCTGTCTAGACTAACTGCAGTCATTACACACTCATGTTAATTAATGAATTACTATCGTCATTAGAATTGGTAATAAGGCCCCTTACGTATTGGTAAATAGTGTGATTTATCGCGTCTTGTCGCGAGTCGCGACTACCGCGCTGTCATAATTACGTCAAATACTTGTTTAAATGCCCTGCAGATTTTCACATAGGTTCCATTATTTTATGTAATTCTTACAACATTGAGATTATTTTATAATTTTCTATTTTTCGTTCTAGAGGAATAAGACGCATTTGATTTGGCGCTGCTGCTTGCAAATTTTTATCAAACACTGACGCGCATGACGATTAATAGTTTTTCTCCCCCACCTTCATGAAAGCTTTTGACTTTCGCAGACGAGAATAACCCATAAGTAATAATAATAAGTATTATATTCTCGAGTACTTACAAAAGATCTTTTGAGCGAAATATTTGAAACTTGTTAAACCTTCAGACTAACAAATAAACCATCACATTTAAAATCGTAAGTAAGAATATTTTCAACATCACCTCCCATGAGACCTTTAATTAATAAATGACGTCGTGATTTGCATTTGTAAACACATTGATTTACCGCGCCTCGTTGCGACCTGCGAGTCGCGACATCGCGCGGCTTGTAGTGTAGTGTCAGACTTACTACACGCCCAATCAATCATGTCGCGGTTTGTGTGGTCTGTTTCACATTTGGAGCTTGGGAAAATATCAAATCTTCTCTCTCATAACTTGGGTAGTAAGTATGTTTTGCTTACTTAACAGTATGGGAATGTGTTATCGAAATGGTTGTTTTTTTAATATTAGTATGTAATACTTACCTAGATGTTTTAGGTATGAATAAAAATTTTTCCTTGACCTCGTTCTTAATTACAACCAACAGAATTAAGAACCTATTACTACTTGTAATAATATTAACCCTAATTTAAACAAATACGTGAATTCAAATTCTTATACAAACTTCCGTAACTCATCTATCAAACAAATTAACTCCAAGAAAACAATAGCTCATATTTCCTATTTTTCTCAGCACGTTTCGTAAATCCAATATTGATAGACCGATTACGTATACCGATCATAGCTGGCGTTCATCCGCATTCTTCGTCTATTCCATTTATTTATAGCTTATAGCTAGAAACCAGACCTCACATAGTGTAATTCATAAATAAAAAATACATAAACAATAATATTATTGAAGAAACGTTAACTTTTAACTTTCAAATCATTTGGAAGTTGTATTTTTTGTAGTGTTAATACACAGCGATAGAAGTTGAGTTATACTTACTTTTTAAAAGGTAAATCGAATAGGAATTATTTCGTGTGTTAGTTACGTATCTTAACATTAAGGGCCAGTTTCACCGGTTCCGGGTAAAGTGTCGGTTATTTATCTGATAGTTAATACTATCTACCACTTAAAGGCTGGTTATAACTAATACTTTATCTACCAGATATCGCTATCCGGCACCTGTGAAACCAAAAGTGTTAGTTTATCTGGCAGATAAGTTCCTAATAGCAGTATTAGTTATAACCAGCCTTTAAGTGGTAGATAGTATTAACTATCAGATAAATAACCGACACTTTATCCGCAACCGGTGAAACTGGCCCTAAGCCTATTTGTTGCATTATGTGCCATACTCTCCGCGAATATAGTTTACATTAGAAAAGCATCGACAATCAGACCTTCAACCTGCTATAATCATGCTATCGTGGAAGTTGAAGTCGGAAATCCATAATTATCACCTGCCCATCACACCAGCCTTTTCCCAACAACGCTGGATCGGCTTCCAGTCATACCGGACGCAGCTGAATACGAGTATTTTACATGGAACGACTGTTATCTTACCTCCATCACCCAGTTAGTTGGGAATACGACCCTACCCTTTAGTAAGACTGCCAGTCATCAAACTTTCGGGCCACTGACTGACTTAAATGACTGTCGTTACCTGCATTTGGTTCTGACATAAATTAATGCTTCTGATATCAATCCATATATTTGAGAAGTATTGCCTGCCTAAGTCGTTTTTATTCCGGCCCCGTACCATTAGATGAATGTCAACGTTACTGAACTGCCTCTGCAATCAGGTTTTCATACTGAAGATGCTTGCCGTAAAACTTTTTGGGCTGCCAATATCCAGCGGGACAGTCAAGAAGTAGCATAGCCCCTGGGTTATCTTGGGAAGTGTATGCCTGGGCTATTACGGTATCTCTTTCGAACAGTCCCGCAGCCCCGGCAGGCTTCGGCCCTTGCCCCTTCATTTTGCTGACACCTCATTGAGGCGCGCGTGGAACACGAACGCGCCGTCGACACGGCCTGTCCTCATAAGACGGACGGACGGCAAACCAGCCCATAGCTCACCGTCCACAGGCCCGTGCCTACGACGCCGGGTGCATCTCCCGCGGCTGCAAAACAGGCCTACTCTAATAACCTCGAGTGGTCTTTCATGGAACGAGCGTAAAGATGCAAGAACTGGGGGATTCTTCTATCAGAAATGAGACAGTATTGGCAAGAATAATGCAACATGTACCTATTAGTATGATATGGAATTGGAAAACGATTCTTCGATCGAAGTCGCTTACGCAACTACTGTAGTTTGTAGAAATTGCCTGTGAATTTGCCATCCTGTTGCTGAAAATCCCACGCTATTATTACGTTATATCGATTTATTCATTGCCATTCGATGAAGGCTTGCTTTTCAGTGCCAAGTATTAAGTGATCACTAAAGCACAATATATTTAATAAAATATTCACTCTTATCTAACTTTTTTAACTATCTACCAAAAAAAATGCGCTTTCTGTTTTTCAGGTCAAGTGAAAATTTAAACTGGCTTTCAGTCTAACCGGTTGCAGCTGAATACCAGTATTTTACATGGAGCGACTGCCTATCTGACCTCTAGTTAATACTGGTTAATACGACACCTCTTGTCTGATTTTGTCTTGCCAGATTTTCGGGCCACTGTCACAACTGTTGAAGATCTACAAATGACAGCCGGAATCAACGGCTAAACGTGCTTCCCTAGACACAAGGTCTGTTATTGATTTATTTTAAATAGAACGGCCGAAGCTGAGAATTAGGGATCCTGCCGTTTTGTCGAAAAGATTTTGTCAAAATTTCAATACCCAAACAAATTTTAGCAACTTTTTTTTAATACCATTGCAATATTTCGAATGATTTTAGTACGCATATTTTTATTTGGTCAAATGTTTACTTGGCAAAATATTCCCAAGTATAATGTCATTATCAAATGATTTATTACAGCAAACAATCTTCAGACAATAAACGTTTGGTGAAATGATTTGTTAAGACAAAAAATATTCAGGCAAAACGACTGGCATTAATAGAAAAAAGAGATTATTTTTAGTAGGTTACCCGGAACTGAACTATTTAGATTAGAGTAATAACTTTTTTTTTAATTGGTTAGGTTAGGTTAAAACTGTGACCTCCTACTAGATTAGGTTAATTTCGTCTTCAAACAAAATGGGTAGGTTCGGTTAGGTTAATACTGTGGCCTCCAGAAACCACTTGCATTAATAAAAAAAGAGATTGTTTTTAGTAGGTTACCCGGAACTGAACTATTTCGATTAGGATAATCACTTAATTTTAAAAAATGGTTAGGTTAGGTTGAAACTGTGAAACATTTTATAAAAAAAAATGCAAAACTGACGATACAAAATATTTGGCTTATTTGATTTTACGTAAAAACTGTTATTCCAACTGAAATATTTGACTAAATAAAAATGTTAAAAGTACTAGTTGGTAAACAAGTTATAGTTTCAACGTTAATTTCCCAAACATTAGGTTTGCGTTACAATTTTTTGTGAATAGATTTTTTGCTAAGTTATTATTTGGCAAATGAAATTACTTATACGAAAAAATATTGGGAAGTGAAAATTTGTCAAATTTCATTCGGTCAAACAAGGGAGACCCCAAGAATTACTCTTCGACGGTAAGTAATGGGTGGTCACCGATCCACTACTATCATCACCCAACTTAGGCAAGGGTCAGGACCAGGGGCCGGAACCTGAAGATGGTCTCGAGCAGCTGTTATTATTTAGCTGCGAGCTCCTCGTGACCAGACCTGGAAGACCTCCCACTAGGTGGACCGATGACCTGGTGAAGGTTGCAGGGATCCGTTGGATGCGCGTCGCATGGGACCGGTACAATGTGGCGCCACTTTGAGGGAAGGCCTATGTCCAGTAGTGGACGTATTTCGGCTGAAATGATGATGGCAAGAAATATATGCTAGAATCTAGAATTGCGACAGTACCTTGAACAATTTACAAACTGATGCTATAAAGTCACAACAATTAACAATCCTTTCAATTCTTTCAGTGCAACGTGTGAAGTAATACCTTTAAAATTGTTATTGCCACACACACGTGACTCGTGGTGGCGTGCGCGCAGCGTCTGTCGTGACGTTGACGTCATGATTAATAGAAATGCGGCGCGCGAATCGTGCGCCCGCGCATTAGAAAGCGGTGCGGTTTCACTTCGGGCGCCGCTACTATAGAACAGTTTGGTTTAGTACGATCAAAATGTGTTTTT
This sequence comes from Xestia c-nigrum, assembly GCA_916618015.1. Lineage (NCBI taxonomy): Eukaryota > Metazoa > Arthropoda > Insecta > Lepidoptera > Noctuidae > Xestia > Xestia c-nigrum. The sequence goes on along the minus strand of OU745255.1, from coordinate 17,520,311 downwards.
ATAATGTTGAATGTTTTAGAAGATGGGAACGTGTATACATACAGCTTAGCTCAAAGGCGTCCTTCAAGCTGCTGGACATTGTCATTCATAATTCTCCTGCCCTTTATTATGATCATCATCTTTTTCGCCTTTTCCCAAGTATGTCGGGGTTGGCTTCCAGTGTAACCAGTTGTAGCTGGGTACCAGTATTCTACATGGACCGACTGCCTATCTGACTTCCACAACCCAGTTAATATTAAGTTTTACGATAATTCTGCTGCCCTGATTCGAATCTATTTGAGGTCGACGCAGCTTGTTTTGCTGTTCCATGCTTTTTTAATCCTCATCTCATGAATCGGACACCCCTTCAATCTGCTGGAAAATGTATACTGTGCAAGCTAACTTCTGCAATCCATCTGGCTGGGTAGGTTCGAATGCTGGTATCATTATACTAGTTTTTTCTGAATCAATGCATTTGGTCTTTCGCCATTATTCTAGAAGTTTAAAATGATCCTATTGAAATGTCCTAAAAAGATCCACGACATCACCACGCACGGCATTTGTTTGGTTATGGCGTTAGGATATTCTCTTTAAAATAATGCAGCAATCCTTCAGCAAAATGGACATCGACGATGAAATGAGTAGGCATAATCTCCCTCCGCCATTCCGTAGAACAATACAATTAATTTCAATGACAGCGGAACATAATAAAATGAAAAGCCAATCAATTATGAAGCTACAATTTCCAATTAACATTTAATCGAGTCACCCCCGCGTTGATTGTGGGGGTGGGTCTGTCTCTGACGTAATCAATAAGTAGATGTCAGGGCTTATAATATATTCCGTAGGCGGATGTTATTGTAGACTCTGTTACGCAAGTCTATTTCATATAAAGCTATGACGTCACTGTCTACGCTGCTGTCAAAGGCAGTGGGTTTAGTAGTAGGTATGATCTACCCACAATATCACCCACTCTAGTGACGTCTACCGTCAAATAGAGACCTTTTTGGATATACGTCAAGTTTACTTAAGGGATATCGTTTCTACAGCCCACTAATTTTGGTAATATATTCCCTAGCCAGAGGCCAGCAGGCAGAGTTGCGACATGCCTTTGGAGATGAACAACTAGTAGCCCACATAAGCACAAAAGAGCCGATCAAAAGAGATGCCAGGAGAAGAAAGGCGAGGCTGTGTAAGTGGTGCAACAGTGGAATGATGTAAACTGGCAGTAAGCAATAAGTCAGACAAATTTGGCACCCCATGCCCAACAACTGCACTTTTTACACTAGGCTCCCATAAAATTCATCACACGCGTAGTCGTATCGTTTGCTTTTCTTGTCTACCTGGTTCCCGCTACCTTCGCCCGGTTCATCTTATGGGAGGCTTCAGGTTCACGATTATCACTCCAGAATCTTTCGACACCCATTTTTGCAATTGTACGTAGTTTATCCAAATTCATGTGTCCCGCTTGCCGTCTTAAATAAACGGTCTGACTGAACCAATGCCGCTGTGTACAAGACACTTTAAAGCATATTTATCTTTAATGTGCTGTTTGTTCGGTACGACGTCATCAGGCAACATTAACACTTGATAAAAAACTGGCGTGTCATCATCATGTTGTTGTTTTAAGTTATTAAGAACTTCATTGTCTCACATGACCGTTTTATGAAGTGTTTACTTTATTGTTCATGTTGATACTGTAATTAATTATTGTGCATCTTTGGTACTGGTGTCACGCTAGTTCATTCCACAAAACGACTATTTATTTTATTTGATTCCGTAAAAAATACTACCTTTTAAAACTATGTGAGGCATAAATGCTTATTATTATCCCTTCGCTTGATAAGTACGATATGGTAGATCTTCCTGATTTTTTCTTTGTTTTAATACTCACCGTTTACTGACTTGTTTTCTTCTGTCACGAAGACACGAGCAACACAATACCGAGTTACGTTATAAAAAAAGATATCCCGTTCAGTAAAAACAGCAGTAGGGTTGTCCGTCTAGGGCACGCTACATACCTAATTATAAAACCTTTGCATGGACATGTAAAGAAGGGTCTATACGACCTAAGAGACGATGAGACCGCCACAGTAAACCTACCAACTGAAGACCTGGAACATTTATTAACACATCTTAGATAACGTTTTCATAGCACTGGCTAGTATTTCACAACATAAACGGCCTATTTCACGAAGTCGATCTCTTCCCGATTAAATTTAAAAATGGAACAGGTTTTTGTACGAAATTATCTGCCAAGCAAGTTGACGGGAACTTAATCCCAGTTGAAAGATTCAGAAGCGATATTAAATCGAGAACCTGTCGTACCGCTCGGAAGTTGGGAATGCTGAGATATCACGACTGACATTATATTTCAATTTCAAGACGACCATTAAAATAATTAGCCCTTTTAGATGAAGATAAATCAAGTGTATCGAGATACGGCATGATTTGAAGTGAAGTTGCTCAGAAATAAGGAAATAATCAGACTAAAATAAATGTTAAGTCGTAATAAAAACTGGGTGTTGCGGTTAATGGCGAAAGTTAGTCTCTTCAGCATGGTTTCCAATGGTAACGAGATAGAAGAAGAAGACATACTTAACCAAGTGTTAGATAGATAAGAAGGGGTAAAAACTAAGGAGGATTATGATTATGTCAGTAGGTATACATACAGTGCAGTAACTTTATAATTATAAATAGATTTCGAGCTACATTTCAAGGAGCTAAAAACATTTCTTTGCCATGGCCAAATTAATAATTGCCAGATTTTAATCATTTCAAAAGCGGATCTTATAAACTTACCTCCTGCAGTTTATTTAGATACCTACGAATAATTTAATTAAAAGAGTCTGCCATCCTTTGAGTCCATTCGAATCTAAAGTGGGGATTTAAAATTGCAAGACCTCAAAGGGATCTTCGTTTTGTTCTCATACAACGAGCTCTGAACACGATTCTTTCAAAGGGTCGTGTAATTTGCCCTGAGGCTCTACTTATACCTTTTTAAATAAAAGAGAATACTTCTGAAGTTATGACGGCCTTTTTTCCTTGAGGTCACACTTCAGTTTTAATTCGGGTATTTTTTATGGGAGTAATCAAATTAAAAAGTAAAAACATCGCACTTGCCTAGGTCAGCCCGTGGATGGGTTAGAATATATAACCCATCCACGGGCAATTACCACACAAACACAATTGTCCACAATCGGACCATTTTACGGTGACATATTATGCCACCGTAAAATTGTCAAACACGTTATATTGTAATGTCTCTAGAAATATTGTAAAATCTCGAAATATTGTCAACTGAACACACGGAAGTATATCTGCCTCCATAATCGGGACTTGTGGCACCCTCCCGTTAGGTTATAATAGTTAGGTTCCTTAATAAGTTTATACCCTGCACTCGGAATATCACCGCGAAGCAGGGCTCCGTCGACTACGCTTTTTAGGGAAATATATGTTTTAAGGTTAGGTTATATTAATCGGTATTTCTCAGGAATGGTACATTATCTTTTCATGAGAGTGGTGGCACTGGGCAAGGGGGACCCCTCCTTCCCTCCACACCGCGTAAGTTGACTACCATCGCATGCATTTCACGAAAAATAATGCGTTTTATTGTAAGCAGTATGTTCGTTTGACAATATTTCGAGAGTTTACAATATTGCTAGAGAGATTACAATTTAACAATTTTGTTTGACAATTTTACGGTGATGTATATACCGCCCGTTATATACCGGATTACCTTCGTGCTTCGAAAAGCGGTTAAATGTATCATTTGTAGATCTTTGACAGTTTCTATAGGTAAAATGGCCATAAATTCTGACAACCTTTCTTACCAAGAGACATCGTATTACCCAGTACTAACCTGGGTTGTGAAGGGCAGATAGGCAGTCGCTCCGTGTAAAACACTGCTATTCAGCTGTATCCATGATGCATGAAACGTCAGCTGGGGCTTACTTCGATGTCTCATATTCTTCACGTTCGTATCGACTCTTCTTACCAGGTCTTTCTAGTGCTATTCTCATTTCTATGATTTTCTGGTTCCGATTTGTATTTCCTACTAATTTACATACTTCTAGAACGATATAATGAATGACAGAATGATATCAATCTATTTACTCCCGTTGTAGATTTTGATGGAGAGGAAGAGGATGACCAATGAAAAGATAGCAGGATTATGTGAAAAAGATGTTATAGGAAAAAGAGAAAAAGGAAACTGGGCGGTTGACAGGGGAGAATGGAAGAAAACAACGTGTTGCGACGACCCCAAATTATTTGGGACAAATGCTGGAACACGATGATCGCATCCATTGTGGTGTGGGTTTGTTTCATTTCAACGTTCACTGCCACAATCATGAACTTTCTTTGATATAAGTGGCGATGAAGTCAATAGCATCCCAACTAGCACACAAGCTCTATATCAAGCCGTAAAGCGGAGGTTAGAGGTTTTTAATAACGGCAGAGCCTCCATAGATAAGTTCTACAGTACCCTCGAAAGAGGCCCACGCAATACGGCCTAAGGTTCTGCAATGTCTCTTCAATGGTTGTATAGAGGTGTTAGTACGGCGCACTCTACCTCTCGCATAGCAAACCCCTGGAACGGCCATTGTAGAACATTCAAGTTGTAAAGAAGTGATTGAAGCACTTGTGTGCTAGTTGGGAACAAGCGGCCAAAAAACCTTTTTGCATCTAAGCCACTGCACCATTGTCAACCACAGTATCGATTACTAATAGATGAGATTGTGGTCAAATGCACCCCGATCACTTGCAAAAAATATATAAGGCTGCAACAATCCACCTGGCTGACAAATTAACTCATCATTCAACTGAAGACCACATATCAAGATAAAAATCATAATTGACAATTATCGAGTGAAACGTGTAAAATATACGTGTTTTGTCTATAAAAGAAAGTCGTAAAAATAATAGCCGTGATGGGAATATTTTGGTCACGGAGTAAAGTGAAAATTAACTATAACACGTTACTCAAGCGTGGTGAACGTGAATGGCTCCCACATTGTTACTTTTTAATCGTTTTCTGCAATTTTTTAACTGTTCATCACATTGTTTTTGTTAAATTGCTGGCGTGAGTGCGTTTTTGTAAGTAGAAAGTATTTAATTAACTTTAGACCCATCCTGTTTGTGTCCATGTAAGGGGTGTTGATTGCCACTTGTACACTCTTTTTCTTATCACCAAAGGAGCCGATCGCGTTTTTACCTAGGATCGATTTAGCGTCTGGAGTTTCTTCTATCGATGACGAAAGGGCTATTCATTCATATACTCTTTCCACTGGTATGTTTTTTCGACCATTTGTGTGTTCGTTTGTGCTTCATCAGGCGAGGCTTTTATCCAATTCTAGGACACGCTATCATTTGGGAATAGTCATTGTCAAATAATAATGCACCTGGCAAAAGTAAAAAACAAAATCAATGAATCTGTTATTAAGGATCATTAGATCCACTTGTTGCTTAATGCGATCTGTCTATCTTAACACCGCTTTGTTGCTTCAGAATCTCTAAAGCAGAAAATGTTGCAAATCCATTATCCAAGTGTATCTCATTATCAACGTCAACAACTCCTATCAAAGAATCTTTTAGATAACCTTTATCTACATCTTCAGCAAAATTGTTTTTTGTTTCTATATGTATCTATTGTTTGTTGTTTTTTGTTTTAATCAAAGTTTACGATTTGTCGTGAATAGTGGTGAAAACCTTGAAATCAAGACGTCTCATCGCGTCTAGAATCCATTTCATCTGCGCACGATTAGACACAGTTACGGTCTTTATTCCTAACACGTGTCCGGTTATTATAAAGACAAGTTTCTTATTTATCTAAGTCTTTTTCTTTATTGATTATTACTTGTTAAGTTCTGTTCTTATATTTGCTTGAATGTACTGCTAACGAAGTTCTCTTTAGAAACATTAGTATAATCAGCACGCTATTGCAAAGGATGCTGTTGTTAACTACACAGGAAGATAGAGCATCCTGTGATTAATTCAAAAGTAAAGGCTCGTCTTTATCACCACGGCATAGCTAAGCTGTGCCTTCGGGGGATAGACTATATTACTTATTATCTAGCATGGTTCGAAATCTAGTGGTGTTTTAATAGTTTTGTGTGTGTGGAATGATCATAATCATTATCATCTTCTTGTCATTGTCTCATATTACTCAGAGTAACTGTAATACATGTAATGCTTCTATTCTCTCCTGTTAACCGCTATCATTTAGGTATCTACTCCTTTTGTTCCATTGCTCGTAATGTCTTACGGTAATTAACTTCCGCTGTCAGATTGTCACTAATTGGTGGATTACCATTATTATTATGTTGCAGATTTGTTAGGGACCGCAAGAATTTGACTTAGTTGATTTTTTTCCATTAAGGGTTAAACGCTATATTAATTGGCTTAGTTTTGAACCGATACACGCCCACGGCCATTAATTATACTTCCTTTTTTGGTGTCTACTTTACTTTTGCTCGTTTCACACAGAATAATTTATTGCAGGTTGTTAGCCAGTTGTATTCTTTATAAATACATGCATGAGATGAGGAAGTGTCCTTATCGAGTTAAATAATGCAATTAATACGATACGAACAATGTATCCGGAAGAATATTAGTATGCGTTACAACGTGGCGATTGTAGGAAACAACGCGAATCACCTACGAGTCTCGGTTATGGCTACAATAGTTTGTAAGAATATACATTGCAATGCATTTTGAACACAAAAGGTAGTGTATTATTGAACAGGGATGAATGGACACTAGTGACGAAATTCTGAACAATAACTTTTGTGGTATAACTATAAACCCGGCTATTGAAAACTCACGCTCTAATTAAAACTCGGGATTAAATGGGTAAAATCTCCTCATATTGTCGAAGTTGTTTATCCAGGCTATACTATCAAATCGTTAGACACTTTATTTAAAATTGAATAAATAGTTTAGGCGCTACGGTTATACACAAATATGCATACTTATATGCATATACTGCTATAATATAGCAGTAACTATATGACTTATTATATTATAATAAGTCATAAACCTTCCTTTTGATTTCGCCGTAGTTTTTTCATGTTGTATGTTGCCAGTCTTTTCAACAGATGTAGAAGAGGAGTTTCATTACCGCAAGGTGTGACCTGTTCTGATTTTGAAGGTGGCCTTATGGAGAAGCAGACTACTTGCGTCCCGGACCGAAAATATGGATCTGGGAGGTACCACATCTTTGTAAGAGGAGCAGCATGAATTTAAATATGGTAGCTGGTATTAATTCTATGAAAACAACTGATAAGCCAGTTCCAAAAGCAGAGCCTAACCTTTATCTAGTATTACTTACTTTCATCCAGGATAAGACAATGGATTTAAAAAAAAGAAAGAAACGTATTTACAATTGGATTGAGGACTGTCTGAATTTTGTTGAATCGAGTACACATCACCAGTTCACCACATCCTACATGCTTCAGCGGCTAACTTCTAAGATTTAGCCTTTTCCCAACTATGTTGGGGTCGGCTTCCAGCCTAACGGGATGCAGCTGAATACCAGTATTTTACATGGAGCGACTGCCTAACTGACCTCCACAACACAGTTAATACTAGGAAATACGATACCACTTGGTATGGCTGGTTGTCAGACTTTTTGAGCCACTGTAACGACTGTCAAAGATGGACAAATGACAGCCGGGACCAAGTGTTTAACGTGCTTTCCGAGGCACGGAGGAAACTCGGTATGTAAGGGCGGTCACCCATCCACAGACCAACTTAGGCAAGCACGGCTTAACCTAAAGATCGGTCCGAGCCGCTGTTACTATTATGAATTTCACAACATATCAGCTTCCTATTTTTTTGTAATACATAACACAGAGTCATCTTTATAATTAGGCAGGTACTAAACCAATGCCTGATTATAGGAAACCATAAGCCAGATTATTCATTTTTGCCAGAAAAAAAATGCCCGTTACAGGGTGATGCTTTTTTTGTTTTATGTTAAATGCCTGGAAATGCGTAGCTACACGAAGCTACATAGTCGGAATGATATCATTGCTTACCAAGGATCTTTTAATGACAGCTGTAGTTTAATTTAATTTATTTCGTCTCTAATTACTGCGGAATTTACACGAATATGCAGGTGCCGGCGCGCGACGTGAGAAATGCGAACTTGGTGCTTTAAAGGTTACTTTAGTAGGTTGTTCTTTTAATTAAAATTAATACAATTTGATCAGAGGAGGTGTATACGTGTTGAAAGCAGGTTTTGATATAATTAATGTTAAATTGATTAAGGACTGCCTCTTCGGTCATGTGGTCGCAAGCACGACTGATCAGCATGTGGTCCTGAATTCGATTACCGGTCGGACAGTGTTATTATTGAGTTTTTCCACCAGGAATTTCTTAGTAGCAGCCACGGAGTCTGGGTTTGCGCCTGGTTGATGGTAATAGGCCCTCCCCCTATTAGATGGGACCTAAACATAATGGGTGACATGTGGGTATATTAGATACCACCGTGCTTGTCTAGGGGTGCATTCCGTTTAAGAAAATAATCACTCACAGCGTTCACATCAATATTTTGCGTTCCGATTTAGATTTCACGATTATGACAGCTAAGAGCTGTCATCAGGGCCCCATCCAATAAAGCTGACAATCCGACAAGTCCGACATATGTCAAAAAGTGACAACTCGACAATTTTTCTGTTTAATAAAACTTACAGGCGACAAAATTGTCATGGTGGAAAATTCACAAATATGTCGGACTCTTTTTTTTCTTGACATTTTTCTGTTTTATAAAACTTTATATGCGACAGCTGACAGGTGACAATTTGTCGTGAAAAACTTGTCAAATCTGCTTTATTAAACAGAAAATTGTCGTGACATGTTGACATATTTGTAGAATTGTCCGACAATTCTGACAGGCACGTTACCCTCTGTCGCGAAATCATATTTTGAATTTTGAAGGTGTAAAAACGTGTAATGAAAAAGTTTATTACAAAAAAATGGTACTTACATCGAGCAGTGAGAGTAGTGATGATGAATACTTGGAACAAATACAAACGAGGAGGCAACGACGATCATTTAAAAGCAGAATCAATTTCTCCTTCTCATTTACAGATTTCTGCTTTAAAGAAAAATTTCGGGTATGTAAATCTTCCGTATAATATTTAATTGATAAAATTGCTCATCGACTTCAACACGGTACAAGCAGAAACCAAGCACTTACACCCGACAAACAAATTTTATGCGCTTTGCATTGGATGGGTTGTGGTTCACAGTACCACGTTATTGGTGATGCACATGGGCTTAGTAAAACAACCGTACATAATTGCATAAGAAGGGTATGTGGAGCCGTGATTACTGAATTACTCGGAGAAGAGGTTCACTGGCCTGATAATTGTAACCGAATACCAACACTTTTCATGAGGCATAATGGGATACCTAGAATATCTGGTATTGTGGATGGTTCATTTTTACATCGTGGGTCAATGGTCTCTAAACTTCCCAAAAAGTATATTTTTACTTTCGTAAATAAGGCCCAAAATGGTAAGTTTTCTGTGCATTTCCATCTTACACGCGATCATAACACAATCGAAGTTGCACTAGTGATTGTTTTATTCTTGTACTTTGATAATATCTTTTTCAATTGTACCCTCATCCAGCTTCATAAAACAAAATTCTTTGCAAATATATTATGTCAAAAGTCGACCTAATTGTCACGACAATCCGACAATATTGTCACCGACAATTGTCAGAAATATTGTGACTGTGGTTTTTTGATATGTCGAGTTTTATTAAACGTGTTTTTACATTAAAAATATGTCAAGATTTCACCTGTCGATTTTTGACATATTTGTCACGTTTATTAAACAGCTTAAGCGCGACAATTCTACAATTTTGTCATTTTTTGACATATATGTCGGATTGTCAGCTTTATTGGATAGGGCCCAGGTCATTTGAAACGCTCTAGCGCGAAATTTATTTGGAGCATGGTCGGTGTAATTGCAAGATGGCGCATGTCATGACGTCATCTATGACGATTCAAGGGACGACGATATCGCGCTCACGGTAATTCGGAACTCAATCGTTTATGGATGGACGCTCAAATCGTATACAGCCTACTTTGGAATGCGGTCTAAGTTATTAAAACTGATGTATTTAAGAGGCCTGCGAAGCAGGCAAAGTTCATACATCCGTAATACCAAAAATTGTAAATCAAACGTATTCTTAAGATAGTGTGTATTTGTTTCGATTGGATTACAGAATAATCATATTTTGAATTTACACTGATTTAAACAAGAGTATGTGAGAAAAATAAATTATCTATAAGTAGTAAGTAATTTTAAATTCCTCATATCTCGTCTTAATATCATTCATTTTATTGGTTAGTTGGCTGTACTGTTCCTACTGTAATCAGGTACTCACCACTCATGATAACAAACAATTCACTCTTCTTTTATGTGTAAACTAGCCGATGTCCGTGGCTTTGCCCGCGTACAAATTATATACAAACACCTTTCTCGAGAACCACTCTATACGTTAGTCAAAACAGCATGAAAATTGGTGCAGTCGTTTTTGAGTTTTCCGCGAACAGACAGACAAACGCGGCGGAGGACTTTGCTTTATAATACGTAGTGACCTCAGAAGAACCTACTGGTATTGCCTGTATACTCAACTTTCCTAAATAAATGCTGGCATTCATTTGTCATCTTCTAAGACCACGTGGTATTTACAAAAAGGTACTTACTATGATCATCATCATCATCATCACTCCCTTTCAATACCATATTTCACATCGAAAAAAAACAATTGACGTTGAAAATTAAAACTCAAAAGCCCAAATATTAAAAGTCATAATTACCGAGTCATTATGGGGAACACCGCACGCCTGTTCAAACTAATTCGAGTTAATGAGCGCGACAAAAAACCGACAAAGGTGTTATGAATAAATAACCACTTAACAATCGTAAAAAATGAAAAATAACTCACATAAAAAAATGATAAAAAGGGCTTTTATTGAGTGCCCCTAAGACGTCTCTGTCTTCCTGGCGTAACTCTTGATGCTATCTTGTTCTCGGAAGGTATGTCTTTTGTCTCTTTCTCGCTTTCTTATGGGGTGATGGTGTTGTCCCTTTCTAACATCAATCGATACCCCTAGACACCCACGACAACCAGTTGTGAACGCCGCGTGGAGTTAATGGATCGGTGAATCGTTGGTGTTCAGGATATTATTATTTTTTTTGTAAATAACAAGTTTTTTTTGTTAGCAAATTTGATGAGACGAAACTTTACTTTTAGATCGATAGAAGTAATTCATTGCGTGAAAAATTATTGTGATTATTGTGACATAGTCAACAAAAACTTATTTCTTCGTGAGAATTTCAAAACTCGATTGATGTGTTGATTAAATAACGAATGACTCATTATGTTATAAATTCTCGATTTCCAGCTCGTATTTCTAGTACATCTTCTTAATAAATTAGAATGATGAATTTTAAGCCCGCGGCGTAGAGTATGTGAAATTGACATTTTAGGCAAAGGTATATAATATATTCATTTGCTTTAAAACAAGATAATATCTCAACTTTTCCGTTCCTTCCACGTTTTCTCTTCCAAAAATCACTATAACAACAACAACTAAAAACATCATTCCCAGGAGCCGCAACACTGCCCCGATCATCTCAGCATTCCTATCGATGGGCTGAATGAAATACAAGCAGGCCGGCGCTTTGTGCTCCTCACAAGAGCGGCAATTTATTTAACTTTTAGAGATCCGCACGCGTGATATACAACCGAAGGAAACTCATTAAAATTATGTTCATGTTCACTACAAGTACGGATGAATTTTGTATGGAATTTGTTCGATGGTTTGAGAATTTAGGATCGTGAGAAGCTATGTTGTTGTTTTATTCATTTGTTAAATAAGAAATTTTGACGTCTGGCTATGAACAGAAAAAAAAAACTGAAAAGTCCTTTGCCCTATTCCGTGTATTTATTAGTCGTGAGCGCAGCATGTCTCCTTCTCCAATCCTTCTCCAATAGAGAATCCCTCTAAATAAAGGTCGTCATCTGAGTATTCAACCCCTTTCAGCGGAAAATAACTAAAATAACACTTAAAAAGAAACCTATTTAACTTCGTGTTTTGAGCTTCTCGTAATCTTTGTTAACATACTAAGTAATAAAAAAATAGGTATTTTCCATTGATAGACAAAATAAAAACTTTTAGTCCTGTACTTGTTTTTTGTCACATCTTTCTAAGTTGATCTGCAGTTGAAACGTCAAAATCTAAACGTCAAAAACATACTTATAAATCCACGTCAGTAGGTAAATCTGTACAGAACCATGACATACTTTAAATACTTTAACACCCACCGTATTAAACCAATTTCCCACAGGCGACCGACCACCGCGGCTCACTTCCCGTTTATTTCGTGGGTCTAATTAATTTTATTCCGCTTTTATGTGCTACACAATTAATATATCAGATAAATGTATGAAAAGACCGTTGAGTATCTATGGAAGTAAACCCGATTTTTTTCTATTTAAGTAGGGTATTTCCACGGTAACTTGCGTTACAATTAGAGAGCTGGATTGTAATACAAACATCTCTTAGAGACATTTTTAATCCGGGGTTGCGGGCCTATCCCGGGGTTGCGGGCCTATTCGAAAGAGATACCGTGGCCCCGGAACATAAAGGGCGAGGAAGGAACATGGATAGGTTTTAGTCAGTAAAAGTCTGACACTCTCTCCCGCTCCGCCCAGAGTGGGGAGAAGTCATTTGATGATTTTCCATCTTAAAAAAAAAAGACATTTTCAATAATCAACTATTTTAGCTTGTTTTGTTTTTATTAACTACACTGTCCTTCATTCAATTGCAATGAACATAGTTCGAAAACTGTGATATCCTCGACGCAACACAATGTAATGTTGTGGTAACTCGTGTTACATAAAATAGCCACAACGTTTTGTAATGTAAATTGATAATTCTCTGATTTAATTGACTTCAGGGTTATTGTGTAATCAAAATGAAATCAATCAGTAGATAAAGTAATTATTGCTATTAGTTGTAGCAATAGTTACTTTATTGCAGTCACGATGACTCTCAGTGCTGCTGAAAAGATGAGATGAAGAAGAGAGTAATTAAAAGAGGCCGGGAAATATGATGAACTAGCTGACCCACTCAACTTCGTCTGCGTCACATTAAGAGAGACGAAAGGAAAAAAAAAGCCCCGTTTTTGCAACATTTCATTCCTGCTCCGCTCCTAATGCTCGTAGCGTGATGTTATATAGCCTAAAGCCTTCCTCGATAAATAGACTATCCAACACAAAAATAATTTTTCAATTCGAACAGGTAGTTCCTGAGATGAGCGTGTTCAACCAAACAAACAAACAAACTCTTCTGCTTTATAATATTATAGTATAGATATAAAGAGAAAGTAAAACATGCTTGTCGTAAAACTTCTAGCAGAATTATTTTTATTGATAAACTAGCTGTTGCCCGCGACTTCGTTCGCGTGAAAATATTGATGGGTCATGTGTGAGACTGCATCGTTGTTCGAGTTGTCGCAAGCGCTACTGAGCATGAGGTCCTGGGTTCGATTTGCGGGACGGGCAAAGTGTTATTGTATTATTTGTGCCCGGTTGATGGGATTAAGCTAAATGTGCGAAATGTGGGTGTAGGATTAGATACACCTCTACCTAACAGTGGCGCAGGGTGAAAATAGTGTGAGGGGAAGCCGTATAGAAAAAAACAGTTTTTTTTGCTTTTGTTAACTTTTTTCCCCGTGTTAATTTTGCGACACCAAAAACCACGGAAACGACACCCATGATTAAAAATCCAAAAACTTTTGTCGGCGCCATTTTTGATTTTTATTTTGACTTCATCTTCATTCATCAAAAGTAAGATCAGAAATGCAGAAGAGAAAAAAATACAGAAATCTACAAAATAAAAAAATCTAGTTGGTATCAAATACGATATAGACAATTACTCATTCTATCTCGTTCTACTATACATAATTTATTTATTTTATTTATTTATTTAAACAACACATACAACTATTATTACAGGTTTAGGGACCTAATACAATAGAGCAGTTATATTTAAAGTTAAATTATTTATGTTTTGAATAAATTAATTAATTTGACAAACTAAAGTAATTGCGCAAAATGCGGCCCGTATAAATTCGCTCAGTGTACAATTGAAGCAATCAATCTGTTGTGACACCATATTGAGTGCACGCAGCGCGCGCGTCAGCGGCGCGTGCTGCAGCAAGTTGGTGCGAGCGGGCGGCACCCACAGGAGCGGCGGCTGCCATACTTTCTTTTTCTGCTCCTGCCGTAAGTCCATAATCTTCGGCTTACCGAGGTCCAAACGGTAAGTACCTACTGCCAGCCGCGAAGTCACGTGTGCTATTAACTTGTGTACGGCCTATACTATTAACTTGCACTGCTCCAAAAGGTCTCTCCTGCTGCTGTTATTGGTGAACGAATGAACAACTACAATGCAAAACTTCATCCCCCCTTTTACCCCTTTGTGGGTTGAAATAAAAAAAAAGTAACGACTTACTAACTTTGATACTTTTTGGTGACTCAAAAAATAAAAACTTTAATTAAAAACAAAATGTTGCTCTTTTTTCACCCCTCAAGGGTTGAAATTCTAATAAAGCCGTTGCGTCAGCTTCCAATCATAAGCCCAGATAACAAATTTTGTACTTTTTACGTCGAAAATTAATGATTTTTCATATACAATTTCATCCCCTTTATAAGCCTTCGGGGTGGAGTTATCAAAAACGCTGAAACACGCATAAAATAATTTTCAATCGTCAGCCTAAACACAAAATTAGAAGATCCTAACTTTAAAACTGACGGACTTTCATAAAAGCTTCCATCCCCTATTTTATCCCTTTGGGGGTAGAATTGATCAAAATCCTTTCTTAGCGGATGCCTACGTCATAACATCTACCTGCATGCCAAATTTCAGCCCGATCCGTCCAGTGGTTCGGGCTGTGCGTTGATAGATCACTATGTCAGTCAGTCAGTCAGTCACCTTTGAATTATATATATCTAGATAATCTAGTTCTACCTTCACCACAGATTTTGGCTGAAAAAAATATTCATAAACTCCTAGAAAAAAAAATGACTGTTGTCACTCTCTGCCGTGGATATACCCTTTAGGTATATTTTTCAGGATGATAATTATGTAACAATCTCATAGTAGTAGAAGCATACTTACTCTTATGTATTAAGAAAGAAGCAGAAGATAAAAGCATCTAGAAATGCATGAGTCAGTCCGCTATAATAATCTCTGTTGACACGCATAAGCAACTAAAGCAGAAAGAAAGGTAGAAAAAGAAATAATAATAATTATAAACAGTTTCAGTCAATTCTGTTGGCGTCAAATAATCTTCTTCACTCATTTTAAGTTTTTCACTTGTTTTCAAGTTTCTTGTGTTTAACCTAAGGTTTAAACGACATGCCGTGAAAAGAAAATGGCACGCAAAACGCATATTAAAAAAAAAGTAGGACCAAGAAGGTCCGGAGTCTGAGTTTTTACCAAATTAAAAAAGGTTGTATCATAAATTCTGCACAATGGGGGTAGAAGTTTATAGGTTTAATGATGGTTTGAACTCACGAGCTTAGTGCACACGATGTTCTAAATTCAATTTACTTTATCCTCTTGCGGATAAAAACAGCTTTTGCACTCAGAAGAGCAAAAATACTCTTTATTTATTTATTTATTTATTTAACACTTCAAGCACAAAGTACAGAGGCGGACTTAATGCCAATGGCATTCTCTACCAGTCAACCTTTAGGTGATGCAGAGACAAGCAGTGGTAGGTGTCATTCCTGAAACTTCACGAGTAATTTTATTAAAACTACGATAAACTACAAGGATATATAAAATACTATACCTATAATTATATAAAATACTATAAATATATATTAAAGTAAAAGTAAACAGCGCTTTGTACGGATATACTAAAATAAAAAGACAGACGATTGGGAAAATATTACCGTTGGGACGAAACTGCCAGCTTCTTCCGAATGTACTCGCGAACTTTAATTTTAAAGGATAAACGATTGGTTGCCATCCTGATTTCCTGGGGAAGCGCATTCCACAGAGAAATAGACTGGATGAAAAACGATCGATGTATGTAGTCAGTGCGGTGAGAGGGACAGTGAAGTAAGCGGTTTTGAGAAGAGCGCAGGCTCCTGTTATGGTTGGCACAAATGTATTGAAAGTGGGGAGCAAGGTAACTAGGGGAAGTGGGAGAGACAAGAAAAGAAAACAAGGTGGTTAACGCCCTTTGTTCCCTGCGGTGTCGTATGGGCAACCACTTAAGGAGAGACCGATGCTCGGAGATATGATCGTATTTACGCAGATTGAAAACGAATCGAATGCAGTTATTTAGAAGACGGTCAAGTTTGTCGAGGAGGTCTGCATTCAGGTCAAAGTAGCACACATCACCATAATCGATGATAGGAAAAATTAAGGACTGTACAAGCATTGTCTTCGTATTTGAGGGTAAAAAGTTTCTCAAACGGTACAGCGCTCGCAACGAACCCGTAACCTTCTGGCTGACACGAGCGACTTGAGTATTCCATTTCATATTGCAGTCGATGTGCAAGCCAAGATCCTTTACATCAGTACTGAAAGGAACGATCGCACCGTCGAAAACCACTGGCGGCAAGGTTGTACCATCCAACTTGCTCAGGCTGCGTGAACTTCCAACGATAATTGCCTGACATTTATTTGGATTAACGGCCACACCGAATTTATGTGCCCAGGTTTTTATTGCCGTCAGGTCCCTATTTATATTGCTGATTATATTACAGATTTCGTCAGCCCTCCCCTGGCAGTACAACTGCAAGTCATCGGCATACAGATGATACGCACACTGAAACTTTCCGACTGACTCTTTCCGAGATGGGGGGATGAAAAATATTTTTGACGCGTAACTTAAGGCCATAAACGAAACGGGAGAGTCCGTTTGATTATCGTCATCACCATTCATCACCTTCCTGCCGATTAATTTTTGGGTGTTCGCATCATGTTTACTTCTTTCATTAGTCCATAATATATTTCCATCGAGCACCCCATCATCCTCATTAGACTATATAATCATCAATTAAGTTTTCATTCAGTGCGTCTAAAGTTTATTTGGTCTTCCCGTACTCTTATAGCCATACAAATTCATCTCTGAACTTGCCTCACTACATATTCCTCATACCTCCACATGTCTACAGTTGGATATCTTCATCTACCTCATCACCCTCCTTGGCTCCCAGTCTAAACGAAAGCAGCTGAATACCAGTATTATAAGTGAAGCAACTGCTTAACTGACCTTCACAACCCCGTAAGTACTGGGTAACACACCACTGACTTCCTGGAACGACTGTCAAAGATCTATAAATGACAGACGGAACCAACGGTTTAACGTGCTTGCCGAAGCACGGAGGAGACTAGGTATGCAATGTGTTGTCACCCATCCAAAGACCAGCTTTATTGTTAAGCGCTTGCTAAAGATCGATCCAAGTCGTTTTTATTATTTATACACGAGCTCTTGAGTTGGATAAAACGACAAAAATGATAGATATAGAAGTCACTCTCACCAACACCTATTATATACAAATACCGTGACGTAGACACATTAAAAACCACACAAATAAAATACAAAACATCTAATTTACATAGCATTATACAACAAAAAACTTTACGACTCCTCATTCGAACTAATTGGTATATATTCCATGAGTTCCATCGTTTTATAGCCGTTTAATTCATTGGTATACGGCCTTCGCTGCTTTGAGCTGTAATTGACACATTAAGCGGCGCTTTTAATGGTATTCTCAATTGTATAGTTTATAGTACTTTATCGTCATAAACTGAGGTGTTTTAGGGATCAATAGGATTGATTGGAAATCATATTATCCTTGTTTTCGTGTGGTTTCCGACAAAAGGTTCTGTTTTTGACCTCTAGACTACATAAGCTAAACACGTGTTTTATAATGCCTAAAAGTATATGATTCACGGCAATAAACGTAACCAGAAAAAATATATGATGTTCTTCAGGATGTATGCTAGTATGATAGTGTTTTGAAAACATAATATAATTAATTTGACTCGATAAAAAAACACACGAAATTATCTGTAAAAAAATCTTTCAACCAAAAAAAAACATACTAAAATACATGCGATCATTCTGATTCTACAAGCAATATATTAGCATTATAGTGTTTTAGTTTTTTAGTACAATCAATAGATTTTTTGTAAATCGATCGAAACCACTAATTTCGCACTGTTTGGTGACTGACGTAACAAACACTTTGTAGTGTAAGCTGATTTGAACTTTATCCTTAAAGCATTTCAAACGAAGTTTGAACCACCACAAATAGAGTTGCTAATATAGATCATCTAGTCGCCTTAACTACGTTTACTAAATGAGTTGTTTCAATGTGAATTTAATTAGCAACCATAAGCGGTGTGCTTAATTTAATAGCCGTCTGGTTAAAAGTGATTATTAAGTTCATAATAATAGTATGATTTAATTTGCATCGCCGACATTCTGTTAATCGGCCCACGGAATGAAAACGTTATAATATGTTCGCGGATCCTTTGAATAAATGAAATAACAGATTATCCCCTTGTTTGGCGTCAATGATGACTTAATGAATGGATCAGTCATCGGGATTATCTTTGAAGGGAGAGTGCTAAATGAAGAGTAAAATAAGAAGCTAACCTTTAGCTACCGAAACCTATTGTTGGCAATTGGAACCAATTGTGACTAGCATCTGTTGCTTACCCTCCACTAAATGTCCCTACTGGTATTTTAGAAATTTTAGACAGACACTTGAATAATGTATACCCATGTATGTGTGTGTATGTGTGTGTGTATATGTGTGTATTTAATGTCATATCATAATTATATTCGTCTAAAAATTCTAAAATATTTACTTAACTACTATTTTTTTGTTTTTTTTTTTAAACTTCTCGAAAATCCCCGTAACCAAAATCTTGAATTCGGCCACTGACAGACGACGCACAATGACGACGCGTGTTAAAAATAATAGCAAAGTAATAATTGAAAAATAATATTGGATTGGGGCTGGCCATGTCTGCCGCAAAGTAACCACTTTTTGGAGCCCTAACATAGCCAGAAGGCGCTGCAGCAGCTCTTGTAGAAGATGTCGGGACGAGCTTGAGAAATACAACGACCAGTGGTCAAGCATGGGAGGAAGCCTTTATCCAGCAATGGAATGACAGGCTACCAGTAACAGCATCAACTAACTCTAACAAATTGTAAGATTTTATTTTGAATCTAAAACTAAACGCCTCAAGAGTGAAAATCTTATTAATTGCAATGAATATTGTTCCATGTGTCGAACAATAAATAAAAATAAAATAAATATCGCTGGACTTTAACACACAGCGCCACCTAGTGCCACACTAAGCAAAGCTTGTGTCGTGGACACTAGATAAGTAGTTAATATACTACATATATATACTTTTTTGTTTGTAAATGTTTCAAAATTAATCGAATAACGGTTTTTATTCTGAAATAAGCACGACCTGTGTATAAATCTAACACGAACATAAATAGTTCGTAATTAAAAAACGCCTCCAGAGCCAACCACACACGCGCCGCACTTGACTTGTACAAATTGACACCTATCCGTCGAGAACCATTAGAGGAACCGGTATGACGTCAGAGCTTAGAGTACCGACCACCCTGGAGGTTCATGAAATATAATGTATAATCGATACTTTGACTAGTAATCTTAACTTGTTAGAAGCTTGTTAGTAGTAATGTAATTTAAATTTTACTATGGATTTGTCGAGTGATTCTTTCTAAATAGCTTGCGTGTCTGTAATTCTGTTTTCAGCATCTATGAAGGAATACCTTAAATAGTGGCTATACATTTTTACTGCTTATGCAAAATCAGTCTTTCTTTTAGGTATGTTCCCCACATTGGGAACATAAAAGAAAGAAAGGAAGGAAGGAGTGAAAAATAATTCACCACGCGGTCTCAATGCGGTTGATGTTCGATGTTACGTGTCTTTGCGGTATTCTTCAACCCGCATCCACCCAATGCTAAGTGTGTAGATCTCCTTCATTACACGTCACGGTTCTGAGTCTCCAAGTCTCAAGTTAAATCTATATCTATAAAAGAAAGTCGTGTTAGTTACACTATTTATAACTCAAGAACAGCTGAACCGATTTGGCTGAAAATTGGTGGGGAGGTAGCTTAGAACCAGGAGAAGGACATAGGATACTTTTTTTTGTTTTTTTTTTTTAATTATTTTCGTCGGTATGTAGAGGGTAGGTAGGGGTAGGTAGTGGGTAGTAGTAGGTAG